>JAHLJT010000631.1:86991326-88240783 GCA_031308135.1 Acheta domesticus | reverse complement strand
TTTTTTTTTTTTTTTTTAATTTATTTTAAATAGGATTATTATACAAAGTTCAGTTTTTACAACTCTCCATTTGCTTTGTTGACTTACATCTAATACTATAAACTAAATCTATTGAACACTACAATTGACGAGGGGACTCACCGAGCACCTCTAAGAAGCATTAATATTTGCAAAAATGTTTAGGAATGAGTGGATAGGATATCTATTTTTTATTCTTGTTGGGGTTTCATTAAATTTACCTATGCTGATGTGTCTATCTTGGTTGATGAGGGTTAGGTTGGAATAGAAGTTATTGGCCAGGAATGCTATGTGGTGTGCGATGGGATTAAGGTTAAATTCGTGGTGTAACTGCTTATTGGAAATAAACCAAGGGGCTTGAGTGATGGTTCTTAGAAATTTATTTTGAATTATCTGTATTTTGTTGATGTTATATTTTGCTGCATTTGTCCAAATTGGACAAGCGTACAGAAGAAGAGGTCTTATGATGGTTTTATACAAGATGATGCTATTGCTTAGTGAGAGTTTCCTGTGATTTAAGAGTGGTTTTAACTGTATTAATTTTGCTTTGGCTTGCTGAACTTTGGTGTCTATGTGTATTTTCCAATTTAATGTGGTGTCCATATGGAGGCCAAGGTATTTAACGGCATTGTTATGGGGAGTCCAAGGGATTATGTTGTTGTTCATTTTAAACGGCGTAGGGAAGGAATATGGTCTGAAAGTGAAGACTTTAGCTGTAGATTTCGAGGGATTGATTTTGATTTTCCATTTCGTTGCCCAGGTTTCTATTTCATTTAAATGGGATTGAATTTCGTTGGCTATGTAATTAATTGAGGAGTGGGACATGTAGATTACCGTATCGTCTGCAAACTGGGCTATGTGAGTGAATCTTGATGTAGGCATATCTGCTGTATATAAGTTGTAGAGTAATGGAGAGAGAGGTGATCCTTGAGGTAGTCCTGCTGTAATGGGTCGGGGGTTAGAATTATGATTTTCTATTGCAACTGAGAAGGTTCTATTGGTTAGGAAGCTTTTGATTATTTTGAAGAGGTACGTAGGGGTGCCTATTGATAAGAGTTTATAGTTTAGTCCTTCATGCCATACCCTGTCAAATGCTTTAGCGATGTCCATGAAAACTGCTATTGAAAATTGTTTTTTTTGGAAGGAGGAGTGGAAATGTTCAGATATGCGCAAAAGTTGATGTGCTGTGGATAGTTTATTTGTGAACCCAAATTGATAGAATGGTATGAGGTGTATTTTTTTCAGGTATTGGTTTAATCTTGTTAGAATTAATTTCTCAAAAATTTTTGCTAATGTGGGGAGGAGACTTATGGGCCTATAGTTGTCAGGGATGCTATGATTTTTATTGGGTTTGGGGATAGGGAGGATGATAGAATGTTTCCAGGTATTAGGGTAGTAGCCAGTTCTTAAAGATGAGTTATATATGTTTACAATGAAAGCTATGGCAGAATTGGGTAGGTTTTTGAGAATTACATTGTTTATTTTATCGTGACCGGGGGCTTTTTTATTTGGAAGGGATTTGATAACTTTTAGAGTTTCTTGTGGAGTGATGTACTTAATTTGTTGTGGAACGTTAAAATTAGGGGAATTCGCGACGAGTTGAATTTGAGTGTGATCTGGGTGGGGAGATGTGAGGTTTGGTGTGAAAGTTGATGCGAAATGGTCGGCTAATACTTCCGTTTTATCAGCAGTTGCGTGTGTTTTCCCATTTGAAGTTGTTAGTGGGGGGATTATAGTTTTTTTTCTGAGTATTCTTTTCGTGAAGTTCCAGAGTGAGTTATTACTTGTATTTAATGAATGAATGATATTATTGTATTTAGTTTGTTTATAGTGTTCAAGTGCTTTTCTACTGATTTTGGTTAGAGTATTGAGTTCTTTTTTTAATGAAGGGATTCTAAGTGCCATCCATAGTCTCCTGGTTTTATTTTTAGTTTCTATGATTTTGATAATGCTTTGTGGTAGTTTGTCTGCTGTGTGTTTCCGAAGAGTGATCGGTCGTACGGGGTTGAGTTTGCCTATTGTGTTAATTATTATGTTATTTAGTTGACTTATTGTCTGGTCTATTTCCGCTGGGGAGTTAAGTATTTTAAAATTGGGTATTTGTTTTGGATTAAATTTTTGAATTTTGTCCAGTTTAAATTGTAAGTATTTAAAGCAGGAGTGGGTGAATGGGGAGGGGGAATTTGATCTGTAGAAATTAACACTGGGATGTGATCAGAATCGAGTTCAAAATGCGGGGTTGAATGAAAATTGACATTAATGTTTGTTATTCCTATGTCTAGTATATCAGGAAGCCTGATTGGGTCATAGGGATAATAGGTTGGTTCTGGGGGTGAGATCAATTTAATTCCGTTAGTTACTACATATTTTAAGAGTTGGGCACCTGCTGCATTGGTGACTCTGCAGCCCCATTGTACATGTTTGGCATTTAGATCTCCTAAAAGAATATAAGATGATAAGCGCGAAAGTAAATTATTTAGATCTGTAAAATTTGTTCTTTTGTTGGGGGGTTTATACGCGGCAATGATAGTAAAATTCGGGTAGGTGTTGGTAAGTGAAACTGCTATTGTTTCGATGCCATTGATGGATGTTGTGTTTTCTTCGAAATAGGCGATAGTGTTTTTGATGAGTATGATCACTCCGCCGCCTGGGGAGTTGGCCCTATCCATTCTTGCTGTATTGTAACCTGGTAGCTTGAAAGTAGCTGGAGGTTTTAAATGAGATTCTGTGATGCAAGCAATGTCAACATTATTGGTTTGGAGAAAATAATGGAGTTCGTTTTTTTTATTACTGATGCCACATGCGTTCCAGTTCATTAGGATTAACCTATGATTTGAATTATTTTGTGCCATTGGGGAAACTAAAATTAGAAGTAATTGCTTGTTGAATGTTTTGAATAATAGTTGGGATGACTGAATTGATGATGTTGATTATATGAGTTATTATTTGATTGATAATATTATGAATAAAAGGAGTACTCAGAAAGTTTTGGGGAGCCTGTTTTGTGGGTTGTGAGTTGGGATGTATGTCGGGATGTTATTTGGTGGGCGATTAAAAGCTGATTCATGGGTAAAATTTGGTATGTTAGCAGTTCTATGGAGTCCAGGGAAGTGGTAGGCGTTTTGAGGCGGGGGTGGAGGTGGGGGTGGGGGTGAGGTTGGTTTGCTGGTTCTAATGTTTGAAGTGGAGTTTTGGGAAGTTCTAGTTTTATTTTCTGATAGTTTTCTGAAATACTGACATTCATTAGTACGGATATCAGCACGGTGAGTCCCCTCACAGTTTCTGCATTTCGGGGGGTCATTCTTGCTGGGGCAATTTACTGAGTAATGATTCTCGGCACAATGTATACATGAGATTTTGTTGTAACAATTATTTTTAGTATGTCCAAAGTCTAGGCATCGGAGGCACTGGATTATTCCTTTAGTTTTTCGTCTTCTTTCGACTTTAACTTTTAAGTTGCAGATTTGAGTTGTTCGGAGAATTGATTCAATTGATTGTTGGCCCGAGAACTCAGCAGCTACAACTGGGATGGGCTCATTGTTTTTATGTAACCTAGTGACACTGTTAAGGGAAGAGTATTGTTCCTTAGGTCATTGTATATTTCCTCTTGCGTGATGGAGGGATGAATGTTTTTAAAAACCACGGAAAACTTTTTGTTGGTTGGGTCCTTATACGTATGAAACTGTTTATTAGCTTTCACGAATACGAGAGGGGCGGGGGTAATGCGGAGACGGATTGAGATGGGTGGGGGTGGGGGAAGGTTGTTACAGTGGATGGGGAAGGGAAGAGATTTGGCGGAAAGGCAGTACAGGCAAGCGCCTCCAGGCAGCTGTATACATAATCACACGTCGTGATATGAATGGACATCCTGTTGCAGCGCGCGTGGTCGATGGGAGGGGGCGCGGGGCGTGCGGCGATGCTGAAAGAGAGGCTGGGCTACGCCGCGCGCTCATTCGGTTGCGTGAGCCTCTCCAAGGGCGTGGGACATCGCGCAACTGAAGGGGTCAGCGCGATTGTGGTCTAAGCCACATTTTACAAAAATGAAGAAAAAATAGATGAAAGTTCCATGGTTGTTATAAAGAAAGAGCTGTAAAGAGGAAAAATAGTGACCTCATTGTTAACTTTATAGAGGAAAACTGCGTGAACCAACAAGGTAACACACGATGGTTCACTTTTTAGATAACAAGTGGTGTTAAACATTTTTCATTTTTGGAAACATTAGACCACGATTTCGCTCAGCTCTTCAATTGTATTGCGAATTTTGTGTGGATGAAGCATGAAGATTAATCAAGGCGTTCATTGTTCTAAAGAATGCTACTTGAAATTAGCAAAGAGGAAAATGAGAGGAGGACGAGAGAAGAAATTAGAGAGAAAGGGAATGAGAGGGAAAGGCGGAAAGATTACAGAGGGCGGAAGATTGATCTTTATTTCTTTCTTGATTGTTTTGCAGTACTGTTACCACCCTACTCAGCACACTACAGATAATGAATCCAAAGTTGTTACTAATCTCATGTGTTAAATATGGTATCTAAACAAACGTGAAGATGCATTTTTAAATTTCTTGTCTAATACGAAATACAAACTGAAAAAGTTGTTAAAAATCACATCTAGTTACATGTAGTGACACGCAATTGACGGTTTTTCTACACTACACCACACGCAACATTCATACACGCGCACGAACAATGCTTTTGTTCGGTCAGCACCGTTGGGAAGCTTACACTGCACACCGTACAACGAAGCATTGAACTAGCAGCAGCTTCCAAATTGCATCTTTTCAGGGTAAATTATTAAAATGCCAAAATATATACTGGTATGGCCCATCAAACACTTTGTTTTCTTCAATAGTCCGAGAAACCAGCTTTTAATTTCACTTCACAGATTGAATAACGATGACAACAATTGTATAACAGTCCATAAGAATCTGCGTGCATGACACGAGTGAGGATCGGTGCAGAATCTACCTCGAGAAGGTGATGCAGCGGGGAGATGCGATGAGGGCCGGGCGGGGCGAGGACGGAGGACTGGGTGCACGGATGATGGGCTCGGCGTGAAGCCAAAGAGGGTGGGGGTGACGACGACGGCCGGCATCTCGCGGCTTCAATCGACAGCAGCGTCGGTGAAAAATAGCCGGAGCTGTATTTTCTTGGTACCGTTTGTGTCTCCTCTTGTAACTCTCTTAGCCCGTTTGTGACTCACTCCCACATTCGAACCGCATCTCCGCCAGCTCAGTTTGAGATGTACGCCTCCTCCTTGTATACCTGCTCCCCCTACCTTTACCCCCATACGCGCTCCGTCCCCACCCATTTCCGCCCTCTCCATCACCCTATTCCACCCTCGAGTCTGCAACTACTTCACCGCAACACCGCACATCTCCGCTTTCTGTATTCTCACTCGTCACGCCCCGTCTCTTCCCCGCTTCCGTCCTTCTCTCTCTCTTGGCTTTGGCCACCAACACACTCCGCCCCCGCCCCCGCCCCCGCCCTCGCCACTGCCCCGTTCCCAGTTCCGCCCGTACCCCACTGCGTCAGGTGTGGACGCACGGGCGGCTGTATCGATGGCGCGGACCGCGAGCGGCCGTCTCCCCGTGCGAGATGGCAGCCACGGACAACCTCGGGGGTGTTCCACACATAGGACACTATTTCATAAAAATTGATGTTTCCAGAGGGATGTTGTGAATTTCCATTATCAATGAGGACGAAGTGTAGTAATCTTCCACAGAATATTTTTGTGGAGAATATTTTGTTTTCCACCTTCTCCATATCTACTCACATGTATTGGCATTATTTAAAATACTGTGGGCATGCGAGTGATACGAGCTATGTAAATGAAACAGTGTTACAGGGTATTTACGTATTTCTTTCTTCATAAAAATGTTATTATTAGTTATGGCTATTATTAATCTGCAGATTTTTCCCTATTTGCATATTTTTGTCCTTCAATGGAAAACGCAATCATTTGTTTTATAGATTCATTTTGAAGAATTAGGATCATTATATGCATATTTCATAGTGCCTATATATGCCTATTTTACTAATAAATGCTAATTTTGTGTTTAAATGCCTATTCTCGTATTTATTGACCAAAATGCAATCATACTTAATCAAAAATGTAAAAAAATTGTACGTTCTTTGTTTTATCCTCTAGAGTAGAGAGAAATCGAGGAACTATCGATAAGTGTTCCGTTTTACTGCCACCATAGCGCAGGTACTTCGAATCACAAAACACAGTGCAAAATCACTGGCAGTAGAATTATTTTTTACTTCGAATCATAACATTTTTTTTCTCTATAAGGGCTCCAAAACGTTTTATTGACATTTTCTCCTCGTATGAATGAAAGGACAATATAAAAATTGGTGCCGGACCTATTTTTGTGCAAACTCTATGACTATTAAAAAAATTGAGAAAAGTTAACATTGCAAAAGTACAATATTGAATGCATAGATTTTTCTCTTTAATAAAATCAGATCTCAAAAAGAGAGCATATATAATTTTAAAAGAACAAGTGGTTTTTTTGTAATTTCTGCTTGAAATTAAAGCAAGTTATAAACAAATCTCAAAAACTGCTACAATATTCTTCAATTTTTACTTTCCCGTATACGTACGTATACACGGAGTGATTTACGTAGTATAGGGAAAGTTATGTAATACTGCACGAAACTAGTGGTGCTACAGAATGGCACAGACTTTCCCGTATTAGTTTTCTATTTCCTTGGGTTTTCGCTAGCTATATAGAATTGCCACATACTCTTTCTTGCCAGCTGCCATCCATCGAAAATTGCCTATAAATCCGCAGCTTATCATAATACATAGAAGTGATCATATGATCCTACATGAGTGATTTCTGCATTTGAAATAACGATCAAAAACTAATTGTATGACTAACTAATGTTTTACAAAGAATTCAAGACAAACAAACTCACGTAATAAAAACAAGTGACTACTATAAAACATCTTATGAATGTTTTGTTTGCGAAGCACGATAATGCGGACGTGGCAAAAATCATATGCGCCTTACTGTCCTTCCCTTACCCCTTCAATTACTCTTTACGTTATGACTGCGCAATCATTTTCTCATCTCGGCGCGTTCACCGTTAAAGTAAAATAATTGTAGGTTAAGCTCAAGCTTAATGTTTTTCAAAATACGAGTAGTGTTTCTATAATTTCGTGACAAATATAATAGCCCGCTGCAAATTTACTGCGCTTCAGACTGCCAGATGCATCGTAAATTAATAATTTGTAATTTTGTATACTTTTTGTTTGTTCGTTTTTACATTCGACCTTTTGTTATACATTTAGACATTAATCTTTAGAAATTATTTGTTTTGAATTTTTGAATGAAAAATTGATAGCTGTTTAAGGGAAGTATCGACAATTCAAGGGAATGCAAAAATGGAATTCCGTTCCGCTGTCGCGAATGTTGTTGTATCATTGTTGTGACTTGATATATAGCAGGCTGTATATAGCAGCTCAGGCTTTTTTTTCCCAATACAATATAGAAAACGTTGGTTATATTTTAATGTAGTTGTAGAATTCCATAGTTTTTGACAACACTTGCGATGGAACAGTGATGATCACTTCTTGATTGATTTGGAGGATTTCAATAATAGCCGTAGTTAGTAGAGCCGAAAGGCAATATTTCAATACTACCTAGCTGTCTCCAATAACACGGGAAAGTATAATGTTGTTACGTATGGTATATTATGTATGTATTATGTATATGGTGTATTATGTATGTTATGTATGTACCACTAGTTTCAAAGAAAAATGCCTTTTAAGACGAGGTTTTAGTATTCTTTAATATTATTAAAGTAAAATTTTCGTTATACTATTAGGAAACCGAAAAGAATGTACTCTGGGCGGTGATAGATGACACCTGGAAAGAATAAGTGCCAAATTCGGAATACCTAGCCGAGAGCAAAGGAAATAAAAAACGAATACGGGAAATTCAGTGCTATTATGTCACACAACTAATTCTGTCCTACAGTGAAGCTACGTACGATGTAGTCTGGATGGCTATTTCTGAAAATTCTGCAAAAGCGAGTATTCTCCTCCACATCAATCCTAAATATCTCTGGTATAGAACTGTTTTGGTGCAGGACGCTGGTGTCAGGAAGAGTGAATTAATGAGGAGTTCAGAGATAGAAGTTAGAACGAGCTTGCGATACATTGATATTAAGAGATATGCGCTTGGAAAGGGAGAAAAAGTAAAAATGAAGAGGAAACATTAAGCGCATAAAAATATGAAAGGAATCTTGTGTGAGCCAGAATCCACTGGAAAGGGAAATGATTAAGTTAGAACAAAACGAAAGGAATCGAGATCAGAGAGTAGGAGACAAGGAACGATAGAGAGCTGATTGTATTTGAAGGAAAGTTAATAAAATTGTAAACATGGAAAAAGCCAAAAAATGTGTTTTGTGTAAATGGCAGATGTACAATGAAGACAAATTTTAAGGGGGTTAGTTAAGAGGAGCCATCTCAAAGACCTAAGACAACGCAGAGTGACGTCATTCGTGAGAGGATGGAGAAATCGGAGACAACTTGAGTGACGCTGGGAGAAGAAAGGGTAGGGGTTCTCGTACTGAAAGGAAAGGACCATCAATTAGCAAGTACGGGACCTAGACACCGAAATGTACGAATAATAAACAAGTCGGACGTTTGAAGTAACGGGTGGATGGAAAGGTCAGAAGAGTCGGATATCGGAGAAATGCGCATATATGGAGTGTTAGAAAGCTCTGGAGTGAAGCTAAAACGAGGGGGGAGAGGAAGGAAAGGGAAGTTCGAATCGGAATCACGACGGATGAGGAATACGGAAGGGTGGGGAAGCTGGGAAGTCGAAAATGGAACAATGAGGATGTTGAGAGATCACAAATGTCGAAATGGCGTGGGCAGTATGGATAGTTGGAGGCGTTTGGGATTGGCAAGGGATTTGATGGGAGAGCGAGGATGTAGGGAGGTGCGAATGCGGGCCATCGGTCTCATCGGTCTGTAGCTGGTGAGGAAGGGGAGCTCCTGTCCTGACTTTTTGCAAAACGGTCGCTGCGAGCTGTGTCGTGGCGTTGTTGACGTCATGCAAATACCTGATGAGAACGATGAAACAGTCGGTGGATTTACATAATGTGAGGCAGCAACCAGATGGGATTTGCGAACATGGTCGCCAGTTGCGTTGACTCTCTCCCCTTTCCGGTCCCGTGGCGGTGGCTAAGACCCCCGCGGGCGGGACAAGGGCAGGGGCGGCGGTGGTGGAGGTGGTGGGGTTGGCGGAGGGACGTTGTCGGCAGCAATGGAGGCGGGTGAGAAGGGGGTTTCCTGCATGCTCATGTGCAGCACTTCCCTTGTCGCCAGCACGAGGAGCTAAGTTCGTCAACGAAAGTTTTAACATTGAAATTTAGGAGGACGATCTAAAAACTATGTTGGTCCTGAATTTAAGAGTTGATGCGTATGGATGCTTCAAAACTTCTAATAAACAGTGCAAAGCGTTAACTGAAATATAGATGCAACGTTAGCTAAGTACTTTGTTTTTATTTGAAGTTTTTGTCTATTCTGTTTTAACGAGAAATATGTACTGTTAAGTCTTTTGTTAATTGATTACTTCAGTTCAGTTTCACAATACATTCAATTCGACATTAATCTTTAATTACGAAATACTGCGCCTCCCTCCCTTGTTGTTTTCAAATGAGGTTACAATCACTTTCAAACGAGGTGACTTTTCCACAACGACGAAACTTCTCTGACGTGAACCAAAACAAAAGAAAATACAGTAGTATTTCTGCAAATGTATTATGTTTTTGCAATAGTTCTGGCCTATTCACTTTCTTTCATACAATTTACCAGTTAAGTCATTGTTCCATTGGATGAGCAATAGTATATGCTTCGAACATTTATTATACTTCTTTTTTCGAAGGCAAGGCACCAATAGTCGGGTCCTATTTTATAAAGAATTGCTTCAAAATTCTCTATGTTATTGTATTTCGAATTCACAAACTACTGGTCTCCATGACGACTGATTCTAAATTAACGTAGCAACGGTTAACGAGCCAGACGAGGCTGCAGGGGAGCGCCGAAGTTTCCTCAAAGCAAATACACATGGCGGCGGTTTCGAATTGTTTTGTAAACAACCTTCAAGGTATTGAAAGACGAAACTGTCAAATATAGCTAAGAGAGAGAGAGAGAGAGAGAGAGAGAGAGAGAGAGAGAGAGAGAGAGAGAAGAGCTAAACTCCAACAACCGTGAGTCTAATCTCCATGAAAGTTGGCATTTTATGTGTTTTTTCACTGAGAAGGTTTATATGTTGTTAAATCTGTTGCAACTCCACTACAAGGCGCTGTAGAAGAAATATTAATATTTACGTCAAATGCAACCCGCGACAAATTCGGTAGGAATTTGAATCTATATCATTAAATAACTCCTAAAAAATGCGTTCTATGGCCTTAAAAAATAAAATTTTGAGGCTAAGGCCTCAAAGAAACGTTTCTCACACTGTAATCTACAGGATAAAACCTTCTTGAACATTCTATTACATTTTAGCTGTTCCGGCGCTTCCCGATATTACCTCACCTGCTCAGAGATATGTAGAATCTGCAATTAAATGAGAATGAAAGGGACAGAGAGCGGCGAACACAGTCAGGGACAGGATGAGGGGCAGGGAGATGAAGAGCAGAACAACGTCTGTTGGGTTTTCCTAGTAGCTTCTAAACCAGTGGTGTGAAGGTCTACTGGTGTCAGTGAGACGCGTCGTGAAACCGTAGCATCTCTGATGCCACGAGCTCTGTACAACTGGCGTCGAGAAAGGAAACTTAGTAACCTCGCCGTTTTACGTAGGAATGACGTTACCTCTGGTGGCGGGGTAATGAACTGCGTTGAGAGGCAATTTCGTCGTAGCAGTCGTGTCACGGACTCCTGCTCGTTGCATCGACCTTAACAACCCTGTTCTAAATCTTACTATTAGCTACCAAAAGAAACCAGGGCAGAAACTTTCATCAAATATGCAACAGTGGTGTACACACGCAATATGTAACGGAATATACATCAATTTCACAAAATCAACCGTGAGATTGCCAGTATCAGTTGCGCGGGAGTACGCAAGACGCTGTTTTTGTGAATAATCTATCTGAATTTAGTGGAGTAACGTCAATTAATCAACCTCAGCGTCACTTAGCAATTTACCGAAAATGAACTTTTCGTGACCTACTTAGCCCATATATGCCCAGAACGTTTTTGTTGCCAATATATTACATATTTATAGAACATTATACTACAATGATTAAAACGTTTAGGATAACAGTATTCAAGTCAAAAGCATTTCTACTGGTCAAAAATTTAGTGTTGCGAAAACGCAACACTGAACAGATACGACCACTCTTACACTTCTTACTAAATGATAAAATGACTGCTGCTGCAAATAAACACGTTGCATGTAGAAGAATCTTATTTTGACGTAAGAAATAAGCAATAAACATTATTAAATAGTATAAAACGTAAGTCATCATTAACAAATAGAGCCTCTGTACGCGAGGTCCTAGGTTCGAGTCCCGAGCAATATATTCAACACTAGCTAGATAGTATTCAGTCGATGTCTGGAGGAGAATTCCAGCGGCCGGCTGCTCTGATCAGTAGTTTTCCGTGGCTTCTCCAATCAACACTAGGCGAATGCGGGAGCAGTACCCTAACAAACAGGTCATGGACCGCACGCTTTCTTTCCTTCCCCGTCCTTGTCCTATCATCACCCCTTACATAGAATTACACTAACATGCACTAAACTACCACACATGCCGGGATACCGTTCGGGAGTTTAGAGTTGGTCTCGGCTGGGGCTGTGCACCCCTGGCGGGAGATACCCAGTTGGGGAAAACCCTTCTAGGCGATGATAGGTCGGCGTCGGATTTCGCCATCAAGTGGAGAAAGATCACCACATCCCAAGGAAAAAACATGCTCTACACTTCCGGGAGTAATGAACTTAGCCGTTGACGAGCTCTGAATCACTAACAATCAATTAGTCAATCAATCTAATCTTAAAATATGACTACGAATTTTATAACCAAAGCGAAATGGTTTGCCCTCGATGTGTTTCAGACCCTATCGCCCGTAGTTGGGCGTCATCGCTTCGTCGCAACAAGGCTCTTTCTCCCAAATAGTATGCTGAAAATATGAATCACAAAGTGATTTTTACTTTCCCAAATTCGTTTGTATACACGTAGTGATACACGTAGTATGGGGGAAGTTATGTAATGCTGTGCGAAAAAAAAGCGAATTTTATTCATAAAAAAATTCATTGCCGTGAGCTGATAACGAAAACGTGGATAAAACCAGTTGCTAAATTAAGAAAAAAAATCCTCTAACACGTGGTGTAGCCAGAAACCCTCTTTTATGGGTCGTTGATACCGAAAAAAAATTGAAAGGAAAATGTCCGTCTATCCGTGTGTGAACACTGCTAGCGCCTAAACCATAGGTACAATTTCTTCCAAAATGCATATTCCCCCGTCGATCTGGTTTGAGTCAAAGCTTTGAGATTTTCAAAAAGATTCTTCAAAATTTGGGGGTACTTTACATGAAGCTCTCCCGACTATTTCAAAATTTTCTCAAAAACAGCTCCAAATTTTTTCTTTAAGTTTCTTGTAAGAATTGAGTAAAATACACTTATAAAGGTGGCATAGGTCCTAATTTCATGCTTAACTCTGAATTTTATAAGTTTGCAAAAGTTTGAATTTTTTTGGCCTCTTCCTACAACTACAAAATTGGAGATACATTCGGCTCCCAGCAACCGTAGAGGTAACACCTACGTAAGTTTGTGCCTCCTCTTATCGTGTTTACGAGTGAAGCGTTATCATTTGTGTCTGTTTTTGTAACGTCAGTTATTAATCAGTGACAATCCAGTGTAATAAACATTGAAACGCCAGCCCATTGCGGCTATCAACTGTAATGAATCCCAATGTAAACATCATAACCAAACTTCTGATGGATCAAGTTCCCGAAAAGCAAGTTAAGACTTACGCCAACGCCACTGTGAGCGATGTTTTTCCCTCAAAAGAGCAAGGTGTCATCATTGAAGCCCACGAAGGTATTTCTATTAAAGAATATGTTACTAAACTTGCTACTATAATGAACCCTAATGATATTAGATTCGTGTCGAGGATATCAAACAATAGAGTATGTATATTTCTGAATACTAAGAAATCAGCAGACTATCTTACTAGTAAGTACCCAACTTTAACTATCAAGAATTTTGAACTCAGTGTCAGACCATTAATCAACAAGCTTAAGAGAGTAATAATCTCCAATGTCTGCCCTGTGATACCACATGATGTCATCCAGCAGGAATTATCAAAACATAACATCCATATCAAGTCCAATATCTCATTTATTAGAGCTGGTATCCCTGAACCTGGGTTTGCCCATATTATGAGCTTCAGGAGACAAGTATATATAACACCAGAAGATGTAAATAATCTTCCAGACTCAACCACAATATTATATGATGGAACTCAATACAGAATATTCTTATCCACTGATGATATGACATGCTTCCTATGTAAACAGTCTGGTCATCTGGCAAACCAATGTAGCTACAAATCTACTCAACAATCAATATCTGAATATGATTTAACAAATGAAAAATATGAAACTGAAGTAATCAATAATTCTATTGAACCACAAAGCCAAAATGAAATACTTGCAGTAAATGACAGCAACTTCCCTTCTATTTCAAAAAGAACCCTCTCATCAGAGTCTTCATCCCAAATAGGTTATGAAATTAATAAAATCGATAACACAAACTTGGATAATAGCAAGCAAGCTAAAAAGAAAAAGAAAACTATTCAAGAATCAAATCATACTAGTGTTCATGTCAATATTCCTGCCAATTCTCTACATGAACTTCTTAATCCAATTAAAACGGGGCATCTTGCTAACTCTTCCAAATCTATTGCTGACGAGAGGGAAGAAATCTACGAAGAGGCTGAATATCGTGACTCTGTACCTATGGAAACTTCTAATGAACCATCCAAAAATGAAATTCAATTTAACCAAGGGAACCCTAGTACAAGACCAGCTAAGAAAAAGAAAAAGCAAGAAAAGGTTGAAGATAATCCTTCTCAAACAAAAGCCAAGACACTAGAAGAACTCATTACACCTATTAAATCTACTATGGAAAACAACCCTGAAAAATTCTCTCTTACATATGATCAATTAAAAATTTTTCTAGAAAATGCCTTTGCAACTAACAATCCAACTATGATAGCAAAAGACTTCACCGATGACATTCAATCTGTTATTAAAATACTCACTGAAACATATGACTTACTAACAGAAAGATCAATAAAGAACCGTTTCACAAGACTTATAAATAAACTACAGATATGCAAACAGCCTTCTGAAGAATCTGAAATAGACACCGAATAACATCAATGAAAATATTACAATGGAATCTAAATGGATTTTTTACTAGATTCGAAAGGCTCCAACTACTATGTAACAATCACAAACCTGATATCATATGTGTGCAGGAAACAAACTTTAAATCAGACAGACAAGGAAGGATAAAAAGCTTCACATGTTTCCACAAAAATCGGGTCTCTTCTGCCATTGCAAGTGGTGGGGTCGCGATTTTTGTTGCAGAGCAATTACCCAGTAAAATAATAGACATAAAATCTGATATAGAAGTTATCGCTATTGAAATTCTAGCCCCAATATCATTATGTGTCTGCAATATTTACTTACCCAGCAGCTACTCATTTGAAGAACAGGAAATCAAACATATAATTAATCAGTTACCCAAACCTTTTATCATTCTTGGTGATTTCAACAGTCATAGCACCTTATGGGGCTCCAAAGCAACTGATTCAAGAGGCCTTCGTATTGAAAATGTAATTGAAGAAAGTGATTTATGTCTTCTAAATAATGGTGAACCCACACACTTTAATGTTAGTAATGGAGGTACAAGTGTAATTGACCTCACAATTGGTTCCAGAACCATTACTCCCCTGTGTAACTGGTATGTTCTAGAAGATCTTCATGATAGCGATCATTTTCCTATCTTCATCAACATCAACACTCCCAACAGTACCTACAACCAACCACACGTATTGACAAGATTGAATTACAATACAGCTAATTGGAACCTTTATAAAGAACTCATCTGTAAGTATCTATCAGATGACAATATTTTCCTTGAATCAAATGACATTGACAATATCATTGAAACGTTTAATGAAATCATCATTAGAGCTGCTAATAATTCAATTAAATCAATTAAACCATCAAATGTATCCAAAGCTGTGTACTGGTGGAATGATGAATGCAAAGTAGCAATTAGAAAATCTAAACAAGCCTTTAACCAATACAAGAAACATAAAACTGAAGAAAATAAAATTCACTACAAAAGAATGAGAGCCACTGCAAGAAGAGTAATTAAAGATTGCAAAGCAAAGTCATGGTTAAATTATGTATCAAGTATTAATATCCACAATAACATAAAGGATTCATGGGCGAAAATCAACGCTATTCAAGGAAAGAAGAGAAGTAACCAAATACATTATCTACAAGATGAAAACAAATCATCACCGACCCTAAAGAAATGGCAAATTCCCTTGCTTGTAACTTCGTCATGAATTCCAGTTCAAAAAACTACACAGAAGCCTTTCAACAGTTTAAACAAGAACAAGAGAACCTTGAAGAGAATATCATCAATGAAGAAACATCATTATTTCATGTCAACGATCCTATCACAATGAAAGAACTAAACGCAACTGTTAACGAAACCAGAAATTCCTCACCTGGACCTGACAGCATTTCTAATATCCTTATAAAAAATCTACCTCCCGATGGAAAGAAAGTACTTCTAGCAATATACAACACCATATGGGACAAAAATGTATTTCCTAAAATATGGAAATTGGCTATTGTTGTTCCAGTACCTAAACCTGGTAAAGATCCAACAAAAAAACACAACTATAGACCAATCTCACTAACATGCAATATGTGTAAAATATTTGAAAAAATTATTAACAAGAGACTTCGATGGTTTTTGGATTTCAATAATATAATATCTCACAATCAATTTGGTTTCAGACCAGGCCATTCTACTACGTCCCACTTAGTAAGCATTGATACATTTATACAAGAAGCTTTCATCAACAAGCAACATGTCCTGGCTGTAAGTTTGGACATAGAAAAAGCCTACGATATGGTCTGGATCCATCGAATCCTAACTATTTTAAAGGAAAAAGGACTAAAAGGTAACATATTTCACTTTATAAAAAATTTTACAAATGAGAGAGCCATACAAGTAAGAGTCAATGGGAACCTATCTGAAGTAAAGTATCTCGAGAATGGAGTGCCGCAAGGATCTGTACTAAGTGTCACACTATTTCTCTTGGCAATTAACGATGCTGGTACAAGAATCACACCCCCAGTAATCATAAGGATGTATGCTGATGATATCACCATCCTCTGCAAAGGAATCTCTATCAAATCTAGCAAAGACATTATGCAATCTGCCTTAAATAAAATACATAAATGGTCTCTCAAGACTGGCTTCAAATTCTCAGCATCGAAAACACAATGCATCCTATTTTCTACAAAAAAGGAAGAGGAAAAGCCTTCACTACATCTAGGTGAACAAAGTCTCAAATTTGATGAAAATATTAAAGTATTGGGAATGTATATTGACTCCAAACTGAAATGGAAAAGACATATTCAATTACTAGTTGATGAATGTAAAAAGAGGTTAAACATATTGAGATTCATTTCTCATAGAAACTGGGGCGCTGACAAATCTCTTCTTCTGATGACATACAAAGCAATAGTCCGTTCCAAGATCGACTACGGAGCCATAGTATATGATTCTGCCAGTAAAAAATATCTAAGAAAACTTGAAGTTATTCATAATAAAGCCTTGAGAATATGTACAGGCTGTTTTCATTCTAGTCCTATTGGTAGCATTCTAATAGAAGCAAAAGAAACAAACCTATCACATCGCAGAGATTTGCTAACCCTCAAATATGCCATCAAAGCAGCTGAAGTAAATAATCCAATAATTCACCATGACATCTACCCAAAACTTCAAGTTTATTATAAAGATCATAAACGATTTACCCCAATATATAACAAAATCAAAAACTTATTCAGGAAGTTAAATATCATGGAAAATTTCAATGGAGAGAAAAGAAAACCAAACATTCCACCATGGATAATACCTGACATAGAAGTAGACCTATCTTTAACCTCCATCCTAAAAGATAAAATATCAGATGAAGACTGGAAGATAAAATCAACTGAGTTAGTAAACAAATACAAAGATTACTATATGATATTTACAAAATTCATAAAAAATCAAGAGAATAAATATGCAATAACATTCACTCAAGAAATTGAAATTAAAAATAGACTGCATTATTACTCCAGTCCAACTACTGCAGAAATGTGCTCCATATTGACAGCTTTCAAACTTGCAAAGGAATCTAACAGCAAAAAAATTGTCGTCTTTTCCACATCTATTGAAGCAATCAATAAAATATGCAATGGTATCTCGAGTGCAACAATGATAGACAACATTCATGAACTGTACTATGGCATGCAATTCAACAAGACACTAGTAATGACCTGGCTCCCAAATTACAAAGAGATACCTGAAGATGACATAATAAGCGTTGAGGAAGAAATGACAACTCCAGAAATCGGAAGAGTTTTAGCAACTTCCCACATATGGACTGATCTGTGGTCACACTCCATAAAGAAAATGCAGAAGATATGGGACAACTACTGGAGAACATTCAAGTCTAGCATTTTGCACAAAAAAATTCGAAATTTTTACTCCTTGAAAACCTCCAAAGACTTTTCTAAACAAGAACAGGTGATCTTATCACGAATAAGAACAGGTCATTGTAATTTTAGTCACAAGCATCTTCTAACCAGAGATCCCCCTCCCATCTGTGTGCCCTGCAATACCTCTCTCAACATCTATCATTTGCTATACTACTGTAATCTATTTCAGGACAACAGACGCGAGCAGAATATTAATGAACATGATGAAGAACTAATCCTAACGTCCGAGGATTATCAAAAAAAAATACTACATTTCTGTAAATCTTGTAATTTCCTAAATGACATATCCTTTTAAATATGATTCAAAACTGTTAAATTTTTCTGTATAATTTTTCTGTTTATTTATTGTTTGTTGTTTCTGTTTTTGCTTATTGTTTCTGTTTATTATTTCCTATTTATTTATCATTGTCATTGTGAGAGTATTGTGTCACTGTGTTATTATCTTTGTCATTGTGTATCATCAATTATCATTGTTTTTATAACTAAAGAAAATATTATGTATTGTACAAATTGGTAGTCGCTAATAACCATAGCTGTTGATGCGACTTAAAATAAACAAATTAAAAAAAAAACGAAATTTTTGGAAAACGGACTTCACCAGTGAATTCTCCAAGAAATTCCGTGGTAAGTCGCAGATTTTCAAGAGATCCGAATTTCCATCGAAAAAAGCGAAACTCGTAAGGGGGTGCAGTTGATTTTTCGCTTTTTCGAGTCGCACGAAAGAATGGGCAGAAACTTCAATTTTCTGCAGAAATACGCAAACTAATTTTACTCAGAAAGCGAAATACGATTTCTAAATTGAATATAATGTTAGAAAATGTCAAATTTTACAGCTTTTCAACGAGATATGAGACCTGAAAGGTATTTTTACGAAAATCAGCTCGAAACTTCCTGCCAGAATTCGGTCATGTTTTTCGCGAATTTCCGGAAAACTAACGAAATTTTTGGAAAACGGACTTCACCAGTGAATTCTCCATGAAATACCGTGCTAAGTCGCAGATTTTCAAGAGATTCGATTTTCCGTCGAAAATCGTAAGGGGGGGTGCCATATATTTTTCGCTTTTTCGAGTCGAACGAAAGAATAGGCAGAAACTTCACTTTTCTGCAAAAATACGCAAACTAATTTTACTCAGAAAGCGAAACACGATTTCTGAATTTAATATAATTTTAGAAAATGCCAAATTTTTTCAGCTTTTCAACGAGATATGAGACCTGAAAGATATTTTTTACGAAAAACATCCCGAAACTGCCAGCCAAAATTCGGTCATGTTTTTCGCGAATTTCCGGAAAACTAACGAAATTTTTGGGAAAACGGACTTCACCAGTGAATTCTCCATGAAATTCCGTGCTAAGTCGCAGATTTTCAGGAGATTCGAATTTCCGTCGAAAATCGCGAAAATCGTAAGGGGGTGCCATTGATTTTTCGCTTTTTCGAGTCGCACGAAAGAATGGGCAGAAACTTCAATTTTCTGCAGAAATACGCAAACTAATTTTACTCAGAAAGCGAAATACGATTTCTAAATTGAATATAATGTTAGAAAATGTCAAATTTTACAGCTTTTCAACGAGATATGAGACCTGAAAGGTATTTTTACGAAAATCAGCTCGAAACTTCCTGCCAGAATTCGGTCATGTTTTTCGCGAATTTCCGGAAAACTAACGAAATTTTTGGAAAACGGACTTCACCAGTGAATTCTCCATGAAATACCGTGCTAAGTCGCAGATTTTCAAGAGATTCGATTTTCCGTCGAAAATCGTAAGGGGGGTGCCATATATTTTTCGCTTTTTCGAGTCGCACGAAAGAATGGGCAGAAACCTCAATTTTCTGCAGAAATACGCAAACTAATTTTACTCAGAAAGCGAAATACGATTTTTAAATTTTTTATAATATTAGAAAATGCAAAATTTTACAGCGTTTCAACGTGATATGAGACCTGAAAGGTATTTTTATGAAAATCAGCCCGAAACTTCCAGCCAGAATTCGGTCATGTTTTTCGCGAATTACCGGAAAACTAACTTTATTTTTGGAAACGGACTTCACCGGTGAATTCGCCATGAAATTCCGTGCTAAGTCGCAGATTTTCAAAAGATTCGAATATCTGTCGAAAATCGTGAAAATCGTAAGGGGTATGCCATTGATTTTTCGCTTTTTCGAGTCGCTCGAAAGAATGGTCAGAAATGCACTTTTCTCCAAAAATACGGAAATTTTTTTTTTCAGGAGGCTAATTAAAATTTTCTAACTTTAATATAATGTTAGAAAATACCACCTTTTACAGCGTTTTAACGAGATATGAAACCTTTAAGGTATTTTTACGAAAATCAAGCCGAAACTTCCAGCCAGAATTCGGTCACGTTTTTTCGCGAATTTCTGGAAAACTAACGATATTTTGGCGGTCAGTCGGCGGATATCTTCTCTGTAAAACACTCCGTTTACAGTTTGCCCGGGCGGCACGAACTCTTTGTGATTGATGCCTTTCGCGTCAAAAAAGGCAATGAGCATCGACTTGACCTTCGATTTGCTCATGCGCCCTTTTTTCTGTCTCGGTGAGGCTTTTGTGTGCCACTCGGAATTTTGTCGTTTTGTCTCCGGGTCATACTGAAACACCCAGGTCTTGTCTCCAGTAATGAGTCGCTTCAGAAGATTTAGATCGGTGTTCGAACAAGTTACCATAGGTATATTTTATTTTATTCCTTATTATATTCATTGAAGCACCTCGCACCTCGCAGCTTTTATTCCAATATTTGTGTTGCAATTTAACGGAAGTACATGTCACAACACTGTTTATCTCAACGCACCACAAGGCAACGCTGAAATTCTACGAACCGCGCCTCTTAACTGCCAGGCGCCAGCTGGTTATATCCATTACGTAATATAAAACATTCTAAGACTTTATTGTCAAGTCATATTTGATGGCATAATTATTATAATCAAAATTCATGCCTGTCTCTTATGTTTTATCTTAAATTCCTTCTTATTTTACAATAATCACAAATATATCATTTTGTTTCGTTATTTCTGATTGGGCACCGCCAGTATGCGCGCCTCAAATTGCCAGGCACAATCCGTTATATAATATAAAACATTTTAAGACTCCACCGTCAGTCATATTTGATGGCATAATTATTACGATCAAAATTCATGCCCGTTTTATATATTTTATCTTAAATTTCTTTTACTTTACAACAATTACAAGCAAATCATTTTGCTCTCATCTTAATTCTCATTGGACAGCGCCATTTATGCGCGCCAAACATCGCTCTGCTTTGCGAGCGAATTCAGTATTCGGTCGCTTCCAGGAAGTTCGATAGGGGCTGCCTGCCCCCAAAAAGGGGGCTCTTCAGCCCGGGCTGGTCTTCTGCTCTGCGTTAGCCCCCACTCCCTCGCACAAGGGCGAGGATTGAGGAGCTGTTAAAAAATAGATGGGTTAATAAAACGGGGTGTGATGGGTTATTTTATTAAGGGTATTTTGGACGGTGGGAGGAAAGGTAGGGAGAAGGATGGGAAGGGAGGGGTTGGGGAGGATGTGGGGAAAAATATAATAGTTTTTTTTTTGTTTTTTTGTTTGTTTTTTTTGTTTTTGTTTTTTTGTTTGTTTTTTTTTTTGTTTTTTTATTTTTTTGTTTTTTTGTTTTTTTTTGTTTTTTTGTTTTTTTTTGTTTTTTTTTTTTCATTTTTTCATTTTTTCAAAAAACATAAAGGGGATGGGAGATGGGAGGGAATTGGTGTGGATAAGGGAGATGGGAGGAATTTTGATGTAGGATGTGGAAAGGACGGAGCTTGCTGTTGGTAGCTAGTTATGTCGCGTGTATTGTCTTTCGTCTGTCGTGTTTTGTCTTTCGTCTGTCGTCGTGGTTCGTCATCTGGCTACCGCACTAGGTAACAGGTGGGGGGAGCTGTAGGATATCCAGCGGGTGTTTTTTACGGGAGTGGCGTGGAGGATTGGTTAGGATGTGTTGGTGTGGGGTGATGAGATTTTGAAAGGTGGGATTGGAAATAAGGTTTTGGATGGTGGTTATAGTGGATTCGTGGATGTGGGAAAGGATGTGTGGGAGGTTATATTGGGAGCGGAGGTCGTTGAAGCGGGTGTACATGGGGGGTCGGAAGATGAGGCGGAGGATTCTGTTTTCAGCTTTGGTGAGGTAATCTAGGTTGGTGGGGGAGGTCGCTATCCATGTGGGGTGGGCGTAGGTTAAAATTGGGCGGATATAGGAAAGGTAAGCGAGGATTCTTTTCTTGGGGAGGATGGATTGGTTGGTAAGGAGTGGATAGAGGGCGTTGGTAATTCGGTTAGCTTTGGTAATGGTTTTTTGGATGTGGGAGGACCAGAGGAGTTTACGGGAAAAGGTGACGCCTAGGTACTTGATTTCCGGCTGCCATGGGATCGGGATTCGGTTGATTGTAAGGGGCGGGGGCTGGGATGGGTTTTTTCGGTAGGAGAAAAGGATAGCTTGGGATTTGGATGGGTTGATGGTTATGTTATTGGATTTGGCCCAGAGGTGGAAGGAGTTAAGGGCTTCTTGGGTTCGGGCGAGTGCTTCTTGTGGGATGACGTCAGGGGCGAGGAAGGCAAGGTCATCTGCGTATAGGAGTGTTTTGACACCGGGGGTAGATGGGATGTCGTTGATATACAACGAAAACAGGATTGGGGAAAGCACAGCTCCTTGCGGGACGCCGGCTTGGATTGGGAAAGATTGGGAGGTTTTGGAGCGGTGACGGACATAGAAGGATCGGTCGTGTAGGTAACTTCTGATGAGGGAGAAGAGATGATGGGGTACGTGGGGGTGGAGTTTCATCAGAAGTATGTCATGGGAAACGGTGTCAAAAGCTTGGGTGAGGTCGGTAAAGACGGCTGGGATTTCTTTAGGGATTTGGAGAGGAGTGGCAATTGAGATAGCGAGGTGGAGTGATTGGAGGGCCGCGGAGCGACCCTCACGGAAACCAAATTGCGTGGGAAGGATTATGGGATCTAGGAGTGGGGTGAGTCGGATTAGGATAGTTTTCTCAAATATTTTGCCAAGGATTGGGAGAAGGCTAATGGGACGGTAGTTGGACGGGAGTCGATGATCCTTGCCGGGTTTGGGAATCATGGAGACACGTGCTCTCTTCCAGGCGGAGGGAAAGTATGAGATTTCAAGGCAGGAGTTGAGGATCAGGGTGATGAGGCGAATGGCGTTTTTTGGTAGATGTTTGAGTTGGGAAGGAAGGATTCCGTCGGGTCCGGGGGCTTTATTGCCTTCTATTGATTTAATGTGGTGTTTCGTCTCGTCGTCCGTCGTTGTCCAATGTTGTTGTTGCGTCGGTGGGAGAGACGGGGTGCGTAAGTAATTTTGGATTACCTGGCTGGGGAGTGGGAGGTTGACGGGACGGAACCGTTCGGCCAGGGATTGGGCGAGGGAATTGGTTATTTCTTGGGGATCGAAGGAGAAGGTATTAGGTGATGTTTGGAGCGGGGATGTGGTGATGGGAGTCTCGCGCACAGCCTTGATGACCTTGTGTATTGCGTTTGGGCTGCCTTTGTCATTTATTAAGTCGTCGTATCTGTGAGTCTCGTAGTGTTTTAGTGCAGTGTGTAGTCGCCGTTGTATTCTTTTAAGTTCTGTCTTGTCTTCGTCGCGTCTGTATCTATAGTAATGTCGCTGTATTTGTCGTTTGTATCGTATAGTCTGTACGATCTCGTCCGGGAGGGTTGGGTGGTGATTTTGGGAGTAGGAGGTGTTCTTTTTATAGGATAATTTTATGTGGTGTGTGAGGTGCTGAATGGATTTGTCGATGTCTTCTGTGGTCTGGATTTGGGAAGGAGTGTGGATTTTTTTGGAGAGGATGTGAGTGAAGGATTTCCAGTTCGTGACTGGAATGGGAGCGGGTTTAGGTGTGAAATATGGCGTGGTGGATGTGGAACAGAAGACAATCGGGAGGTGATCTGAGAGGTTGAATAGGTCGTTTTTCGGATAGGGAGTGGATACGTGAATGTTGGAGGAGTGAAGGACGAGATCGAGGATGTCATGAGGATAGTCATTGTGTAAGTGGGTGGGTTCGGAAGGGCTGTTAAGTAGAATCGTTGGATTGTTGTCGATGAAGTCGTTTAAAATTCGTCCTTCAGTATTGCTAGTCCGGCAGCCCCATGAGACGCTTTTACAGTTTATATCTCCAGCTAGGATGAAAGGGTATGGAAGGTTAAGTAGGATATTAAGGTCAGAGATAGGAATTCGGGTACGGGGTTTTTTGTATGCGGAAATTAGGATAATGGGGGTTGCTGGAGTGCCTATTTGTATTGCTGTGCATTCGAGAACTGAGGTTGGGGGAAGTTGGTATGAGGTGTGTGGGATGTTCTTGCGAACGAGGATGGCCGTGCCTCCGCTCTGGGAATTGGGTCTGTCGTTGCGGTGCGGGATGAAGTTGGCGATGGTGAAGGGAATGTCAGGTCTCAGCCAGGTTTCTTGTAAGAAAAGTATCCCGATGGAGTAATCCTTTAGGAATTGGGAAAGGAGGGGTTTCTTCTGGTTGATCGCGCCGCGTACATTCCATGAGGAGAAGGTAAGGAAACGAGGTTTGGGAGCCATTTAGGGGGACAGGATTTCAACTAACTTAATTCCAGCGTTGATGATTTTAGTGAGGATGTCCTCTGGGCCTGTGAGGATGGTTATTAGGGGTTTTATGTTAGATAGGATTTTCTTTATGTCGAAGGATTGTAGTAGGGAGAGGAGGTCCTTTATGTCTTGGGCTGAGGATTGTTGGGAGCTGTGAGGAGTGGGTGGGTTCGAGGGGTTTGAGGATATTGTGGAAGCGTAGGATCGGGATTGTTGTCGTGCGGGTGGGAAAGTTCTCATGTTGTTGGTTGGGGGTGGGGGTGGGGGTGGGTTGGATCGTAGGATGTTTACTTTGCGGGATTCACGGGCTTTTGTGATGTAGGGACATGATAGATCGAAGGCTGGGTGGTGTTGCTGACAGTTGCTGCATTTCGGAAGGAAGTTTTCGGAGTGGACGTGAGGGCAGGATTCTGTGGTGTGGTTCTGCGTGCAGTAGGCGCAGATAGTCGGTCGTCGGCAGTAAGTTCGTGTGTGGAAGAGCTGTTGGCAGTTGCGGCACTGGGGCACGCGGTCGGAGATCTTATAGTCTTCAATTTTAACGCCGTATAGGTCGATTGTTCTTAGTTTTGCCTTAGTCATTGTCAGTTCTTGTTTTGGAATTTCGATTGTGTAAATTCCAAGTGGCGTCAACTGTCCGTCAGTGTCTCGTTTCTTCATTTCCGCTATGTGGAAATGAGTGATCTTTTGTTTGGTCAAGCTGTCCTTTATAGTGTCAATATCAAAGTCTGGTGGTAGTCCTTTAACAACGATTTTCGTTCTGGCCTCCTCTGTCGCGCGGTTGAAATGATAGTTAATGGTTACAAAAAATAAAGGTTTCAGTCTAGGGTCCGTTCTGATTTGGTCTAGTCTTTCTTTAATTTTATTATGGGCTGCAACAGTCAGAGGTTGTATCATGAGGTCCGTCCTTGTACATTTCACTGTCATCTGTTTATTGGTAGTTTTCATTAAGTCTTTCGTCAGGTCATTCGTCGAAAAAATTGAGGCCAGGTCGATCTTGAAAGCTCCTATTTTGGGTTTGGGGTTTTGGGTTGGTTGGGGCTGTGGGTTGGGTTGGGTTTGGATGGAGGAAGCGGGTGGGTTGTTGGAGCAATGTGCGGGTGGGTCTGGGTCATTTGGAGTGAGTGGAGTGAATCTATTTTGTAGTGGGATCGGTGGTGGGGCAGAGAAGGTTGGGGGAACTCGCTGCTTCTTTTGTGGTGGTTTCCCACCGTCCTTTGGGTTAAGGGGATTCCTCTCCCTGCCCGGGGAGTGAGAGTGGTTTCTCCGCAGGGGAATGAGCTTATACGTAGGGTCCGGCTGCAGCTCCCTTACCAGCTCGGCGTCCTCCTCTGAGATCCCGGAGTGCTCCATCACTTCGTGTCTGTCCCGGGACGCCTTCCTGGACGTCCTCTCTCGATCCATTTTTGCGGCCGGCGCCGCGCGCCGCGCTCCTTCCTCCACTGGTGGGCGGTGGGGTTGCTGTGGGCCACTCGGAATATCGTTCCTTCGCCAGGGGGTCGCTTGATTCTCCGTCTTCTCCGTTGACAAGACTGCAACAGAGAAACAAAGGGCAGCGGCAACAGTCGCTAGTGAGCCAAGTCGCGCAGTGCAGAGATCCTAAGCGTAGGTCCTCACTGCACGAGTTGCACTCGCTCAATTCGGTCAGTCGGCATGTAGTCGCCATGTGAAGCGTTTCTCGTGACGGACTCCACGCTACTCAAATGCGTGCCCTTTACACTGTGAGACAATCATGTCTATTTCGCTCTTTGCTTTGTGAGTGAGTTATTTTCAAGTTACCTATGTTGTATACCTCGTCGTGTTAATATGTGAGGTGTTTTACGCGACAAACTCCACGCTAGTCAAATGCGTGTTCTTTTACACTGTGAGACAATCATGTCTGTTGCTCTCTCTGCTCTGAGAGTGACTTATTCTCAAGTCACTTATATCGCGGACATCGACGTGCCAACATTGGTGCTCTGTTTTGCATCATAGGATAGCAGTGACCACTCCAACGGCCACCAGTCCTCCAGTTTCTGGTGCCATCTTTCAAGATTATATAATGTGTATTTGTTTTCTTTCTTTTCAGTCCATGCATCAAAGTGTTCTGCACAAATGCAGTCAAGGCATACCTTTCCATGCTTTCATGTAATGTAGTTGTAAGGTATTTGGTTAATTATATCTTATTGAATTCATGTGTTGTGTTTCATTAAAGCAATTGGTGACACAACCCAGGCAACCTTTCCTGCCTTGAGAAATCTAAATTGGAAGGTGGTCCTTCACGAGCTATTGTAGGTTTTGTTTGAAGAGAGGAATTCCATCACGGTCCATTGCTCACCTCCCTTCTTACAATCGGTTTGAAGGCGATCAAGCATCTCGTTAGCGATATCGAGACGACGCTCCTTTTGCTCGGCCGTCAAGTGTGTGGGCACAAGTTTGGCACACACCTTCCGCATGCTCAAATCTTTCGTGACGATTTTGTGAACGGTCATTTTATCCATTTGTACCTTTTCAGCGATTGCCCGGATGCTAAGACGACGGTCGGAGTTCAGCACATCACGCACTTTTTGCACATTGGTGTCCGTGTGACTGGTTGATGGGCGCCCGGCGCGCTGGTCGTCGTGGACGTCTTCGCGGCCCTCCCGGAACCTCTTGTGGCACTCGAAAACTTGAGTTTTCGATAAAGCATCCTCACCATAAGCTTCACTAATCATTTTAAGAGTTTCCGTAGGCTTTTTTTAGGTTTTATACAAAATTTCACGCACACACGTTGCTCGATCGAACGCTCTATTTTTCACTCCGACGAGCTCTCACAACATGCACCACGTTCACGGGCGCTCTGCTCGCTCCAAGGGTCTGGAGGCAACAGACTCATGCTCGCTGCCTTTCGTGAGACCCTTCACCAGCGCTAGAGCGCCACAGACAGGTTCGTGCACACTTCAGCGTGGCGGCGCAGGCCAAGTTCGGTTACTTCTTATACAGAGCCTGTACATGGGGATTTTTTTTGTTATCTGCAGCTGTTAATTTTTCATTTAACAATGGAAAGATTGCAGTTCTGTGATATTCAGTTATAATTTCCTTTATATTCAAAAATTTCATTAATCTTTCATAGCGTATTTTCTAAAAAAATTTTGTGAAGAGTGCAATAAGAAAAGTACTATAGCTTATAACTTCAAGAGAATAACCTGTTTTTTTTATTGTTTTGTTTGAAACATCAGGAAAGATTCCTTGTCACAGTGAACAGTTACTTACAGTATCTAGTTTCATTATATGGGATGCAATTTGTTGCAGCATAAGACCCTAAACATGATCTATTCCTGCTGCACATTTATTTTATAGATTATTTATTACTCAGAGAATGCCATCTGGTGTAGATGCCATGTGGAAATATGAAACTCAAAGAAATCAATATCTTCACTAGAGACCGACTTTCCTCACCAAATGTGTACATGCACCAAACAATGCAGAAACTAGGCAGAAAAGTTATAAACATGCTTTATTGTAAATAGGGAGCTGATTTAAATGATTTTGCATATTTTTGTTCGTTGCTTCATGGCATAGCCAAGGGAATTTCTTGACATTTGGTTAGAATTGGATGCAGTGGAGATTAAAATGTTAATGCATATTTGTGCCTATTTAGCCAGTTTTTTCTGTTGGTGCATATTTATGTAATTATTGCAGCATAATTTGCTTATTTCATTCAAATAGATACTTATCTGTAAAATGTTTCATGTTTTCGTAGAATCCATTGATTTGTGAGCATTCATTGATTAGAAAGAGCTTGTCACAGTTTGAGTTTTCTTTTCCTTTCTATAGATGATGAAATATTTGTATTTAGGATATTTCTTGACATATTTTTGAAACCAGACACAAAAACTACAATAACACATACAATGTCCTCCACTGAGGTGCATATTTTCTTCAATTCTACTGTGAAGTACGTTAGGTTGCTATATGTTTTCACAAAAGTATATCTTTTCATTCCAAGCATGCTTCTGCTGAATTTTAGCAAGAAAGGTTCAGAAAGGAAATTAAATACTATTCATTTTAATTGCATGTTTTATAATTTTTAATATTTTTAACAAAATATTTCCAGATTTTTTGAGGGCATACAAATCCTCTTCCTAATTGTAACAAATATGAGACTTCACTTCAGGTAAATTTTGTAAATTGACAACAGTGAATCATGAATTAGTTTGAGGTATGAAGGAGCAAATGTTATTGATTGGGAAATTATTAAAAAGTATAGGGTCAAGTGGGGTAAATGTAAACGGTTTTTTCAAGATACGATGTACACATTTGGTTTACTGTACGTACTAATCATTTGAACATTCTTTCAAATATGCTTTGGGCATTGTTTCGTAGATACATGTACCTTTAATGAAATTCCAGCATATCAGAATTTAGTATGCTACTAGAAGATGAATATTTTGATGTTTACATTTACCCCACAGCATTTTTAGGTATTTACATTCACCAGACATATATGGAGTAAATGTAAACGGTGTCATTTTCATTAGGCTATCCATTTAAAAACGACATTTTTGACAAAGAGAAATAATTAAGTAGATATTAAAAATAGTATTATAATGTAGTAATTATTAATTTTTCTATTATAGTCATAAAAGCAATGATTTCTGACAGATATACATCAATGAACAAAGAAAATAAGAACATTGGTACAAGGTATATTTTACAATTCAAAAACTGGCACTTTTTGTTTAAATTTGTAGAAAATTCTTTCCCCAATTACTTTGAGGCATGGAATAGGCAATATGCCTACAATCTGAGTGTATTCTATTGACGCAACTTTATTTTCAATTAATTGAAAGGTTTTTCTTGAGTTGTCCACGCATCTACATTCCAATACCATTATTTCTTCATCTTTATGAACATTTACTCCTTTCTGAACGCGGTATACATGGCTGAATGTAGAAGCCAGTGGCGTAGCGTGACTCACACGTTTGGGGATGCTCAACAATAACACACAAAATGTCACTATCAACTACTTCGTCTAACAGGCGAACGCAACACAAGGCAGATACACTGGGACTACTTCCACGATCTCGATTGCTTACGACGGTGTAGGCGCTTCCCACAAAATCTTCACAGCAGTCAGGGCTGCCGATGTCTTGAAAGCAAATTATACAATGGCTCAGCTTTAATTCTTATAGGTGAATGGCAATAAGACCATTTGTTAATTTATACATTGCAGACTTAAATAATATGTAATCTATTTAAGAGATAATACAATTTCTTGGATATTAATTAAGAAATAGTAGTCAGGCACTATTTCTACAGTTTGTACCCATGACCAAGCGGGGACTCCCGAGTGAGAGAGAGAAATATAATTTACTGAACGCCTGAAGTGCGCTGCGCTCTCGTGCACAAACGAGCTTCTTTCCGCAGTAGACGCTAGCGTAAAGCAGTCGGGTTTCTCTGAGGCAGGGGTGAAGAGGGGAGAGGGCTCGTCGCAATCTGGCGGCAGACGCTGAAGTATTTTAGCTTCCAAGCAATCAGAGGCCAGCTTCAACAGCCCGCCGAATTCAATCATAGGAAATCAATTTTAAATTAATACAAAACGTGTTTCGCTCAACAGACCACTTGTAAGATTATCAATACAGTATTTAAGGTTCTTATATATGGGGATGCTCAGCGTCCCCTGACGCTACGCCACTGGTAGAAGCGTTCCTCTTTCCTCCTTTAAAATGAACCAAAACAAAGTCTCCTTCCTTTATATTTTCGACAGCTCTCTCTTCCACGTGAATTTCTTCTTCCTCCTCCTCTTCGACCCAGTCACTGTCGCCACTCTCAGCCAATGAAATATTCCCACTTTCGTCACTTTCATTGTCAGACACAGTTTTGACCACTTTTCTAATTTTACTTTTCGTCTTCTTGCGAGTTGCTTCAATGTTCATTATTTCCTGTTCATTATTTCCTTCAGTTTTTGAGACGACTGGTTTTTGATTTTCATTTTTGGGTCGACCTCTCAGATTTCGGCCTTTCTTTGTATTTGATTTCTCTTCAGCTTCTTTAAGCCTTTCCTAAACAATTTCAGTCGTCAGCACTTCTCAATACGTGAGTTGCTTAAGTCTAGGTACTGACTTTTTCTTTGCCATTTCATGATTGGGTAGATCAATTAGAGAGCTTAAACTTTTAGAAATTTCATAATCGGTATATTGACCTTTCGTCTGTTTTGCTGCTGCTGCTACATGTGTCAATGCGTCTGGTTGACTACTTGTTGAAGGCTTGGAAGAGACGCTCAAATTAACATTTTCCCGTCCAGTTAATGCATGAGTTAAGGATAGAAAATTTTTAACAATTGAATGCTTTACGGGGCTACCCATTTCAGGAATTTGCATTCTAGCGACTGGATCTGTTTCATAAATCGACGAATCATTAATTTCATCCTCGCGATTTTCCGTAGTTCTGGTTTCAATGACATCTGTTGTGTTTACTTCCGGCAATGACTGGTACCTTGCCGTCTTTTCTTTATAGTACTTCTCAAGATCTTCCTTGCTAAATTCGTCAACTGGAAATTTAGAAGAATCAACTGGGAAAACGCCCGTGGACATAAATCCTGATATTATATTTTCTTGCGTAAGTGTCTCATTCCACACCTCCGCAAGTAGAGAAGCGAATGTGTTCTTGGGAAGCCTTCCTAAGGCTACCTACCTATCCCCAACTGACTTTTTCCAAAGGCCACCAATTTTTTGTCCCAAGCTGTTTTCACTGGCCCGAAGACACATTTATCTAAAGGCTGAAGCTTGTCAGTCAAGTGACTCGGAAATTTAATAATTTTAATAATTGCAAGTTCTACAATTCTCATACTAATATGGGAAAAATGGCCATCGTACATAAGAAGGGCACTTTTATTTTGTTCAGCCTTAAGTCTAAGATTGTTCACGTGTGCTATAAAACAATCTTTGAACCAGTGGAAGAAGTGTGGTTCCTCCATCCAACCGTTTGTTGAGGCGGCATAAAGCGTCCCAGGATAGCTTTCTGAGGAGGTCCACCTTGCCTGCACTGCTGCGCTTTTGAAAACTATAAAAGGTGGAAGTTTGTTTTCATCTGCAGAAACGCAGGCCAGTACAATACCAGATTCTCGCCCTGATCCTCCTGATATTCGACTGAGAGCTTTCCCTTTTTCGCCAATTGCACGGAGTCTGCTGGGATCAAGATTAAAACCGGTCTCATACGCATTGAAGACAAATGCTCCATCGGATATATCACCTTCTTCCAAAGTTTTCTTTAGTATATCATAAAAATCGTATACTACATCTGGCTTTCTGGCATTTTTCCTGGATTTCTGGAGGGGCTCTGGCTTTTTTAAAGATAGCTCGGGGTGCCTGCTCATAAAAGAATAATACCAATCGTTTCCAGGAACACCGTTTTTAAATTTAGTTTTAAGATTATTCAGTTTAACATACTGTCCCACTAGTTTCCAGAGTTCTTTACTACAGGGGTATCCCATTTTCGCCCGTTGTTTTAAGCATTCCACGATATCTCTCTCCACATCTGGGCCCAAGGTAGCTCTGACACCTTGTCCCACCCGCTCCATCGTGCTTCTTCGACCTTTCACCCTGTTGTAAATTACTGACACGGGCACCTTGTACGCAGAACTTGCTTGACGATATGTCATTTTCTTACATTGCATTTCGTGAACCGCCAATCGAAGATGTTCGATGTCGTAAGGAAGTTCCGGCTTCTTTTTCTTGTAATTTCGAGACATTGTTAGCTAAAACAAATAATAATTCTGAAGAAACGTTTTTATTTTCTCTCAATTAATAATCACGTAAAATGTTTACATTTACCCCAATATCATGTTTACATTTACCCCAATATCATGTTTACATTTACCCCAGAATTACAAAACACTGGGGTAAAAGTAAACACTGCGATGGAACAAGAAACATTAACCTAATCATGCAATGATTTGAATAAATTGCTGTTTAAACTTAATATTTACCAATTATGTTATCACAAAAAAGCCACTAATAAGAATAATTGGGATATAAACTTACTACGAATAGTCTGCAGATCCGTGACACTTCCAAAGACACTAGTTTAGAAAATAACCTCAATGCACCCTTACCGCCACGAAGTCTACAAGGAGGAGACTCAACTCCGGTGGTGGGGGTATGTACGAAAAACGTCAGCAGCTACTTGAAAAATAATACAACAAAAACCAGACCCCTTCGTCTTCAGTGACCTCACGCGGCAATTCAAAGAACTACGAAGGCTTTCAAAACAGCCAATGACAGCAAAGCAAAGCGAATCCGCGGGAAGCACGAAGTCGGCTGGAAGCAAAATTTATGTTTTTTTTTTAACGGCGCAGGCTCTTGACAATAATAATATTAATAATTATTATTATATAATATAATTATCATATGTCATTATATAATATAATTATCATATATCATTATATAATATAATTATCATATATTATTATATAATATAATTGTATAATATACTTATTATTTTATAATTGTAGTAATGTTATATAATTAATCATAATTATTATTATGTAATCAATAATTATTATAATTATTGCTTAAACAATGTGCTCCAATTTCGTGAATGTGTGGGAGGTGAATGAGTGGGAAGGAATTATTGGCTCTCGATCACAAAGTCTACAGTCCTGCATTAAAAATTGCTGCAATAGTGAAGCCAAAATTGCGATAAATAAAGAAATAGCATATTTTCGAATACCAAATTTAAGTATTTTTTTCTATAAAAACAATATGAATAAGTATTGTCAATCTCAATCTTAATACATGAGTAATAATTAAACTTACTGATTGCAGGTAAGTTTTTGTTAAATGTATATGAAATTTAATTATTTGTTGTCATGTTTCATATTGCAATATTGTTATAAATGCAATGTTTTATTTTTTGAAGTGAACTTGATTTATTTTATTGGTTTTATTAAGGAAAAATAAATGAAAAAACTGAAATTAAGTTACTGAAATTCAGTTTTGAAATGTAGTAAACACTACATAATTCTGCAGAAAAAAATCTTTGGTTTAGGATACTACAGTGTGAGAGAGATGGCATTCCATTGCTGCTGAAAACATGCGCAAATTACCAACATCTCAAAATATATTTATTTTTGTGCAAAACATTTTGAAGCATCGGATATTGTCCAATCTTTCAATGTGGTAATTTCCGGCAACGTAGATACCTTACTTGCAAATACAATGAGATTGAAAACTGGTGCAGTTCCTTCAATTTTCAATGCAAACATTATTTGAGAAAATAGACTTGTTAAATTAGTTTCCCTTTTGAATACTGGGCAATGTAAAAATGAATATTAACATTTTACAGAATTTTCAAACCAATGATGATACAAATGAAATGATTATCATGAATGGAAATCCATTGCCTTCAAGATCTATTAGTAACTAAGTCTGTTTTACCTTCTTGTATTGGACCGAATAAACAAATGTGTTAATATTTCACAAAATTTTCTTAGTCTAGTAGAGATGAAAGTGTAAATAGTGAGTCTGAAACTATGATCATCGATGGAAATCCACCACCTACATGTTCTGTAAGTAATGATATATATTGCCTTCTTTGTTTGAGACAATTCAGTGCTAATAAATACATAGAACATTTTATGTTATAGGTCTATGTATAAATATTATATACCAGTAACATATAATATACTAAACATACAATTAATATTTTATGAAATCCTCAAATCATCAGAGGATGTGTGCAATCGTAATTGAAAGTATTGGAACTTCTGAAACTATTAAATATGGATGGAAATTGATTGTCTGCAAATTCTGTTCAATAATTCATTTTGTAGGCCCTACTATCCTTCAGATATAAACTGCTCATTATTAATATTATTTTACTACACAATTTTGTTATTGTGCAAGTTCCACAATCTTGTGACACTGCACATATTTATAAACTTGAAGACTTCACAGTAAACCTCAATTCTGGAGTTTCTTTGAAATTTAATTTCTTTTGTGTTAACATGGGTGTAATTATTTATTTAGTAGCAGGAGAAACCTCTACAATTTTGATATGACACTACAGGTAAGTTTTTATTTCATATGTAAAAAATCTACTACACTACTTCATATAAATTTATATACATGTATAAATAAATAATGAAGTTCTATCTTAGATTCTTATAAATGGACATACGGTTGTCACTAATATTGAGAGGAGAATAACATCATTCACAGATTTTTTATCATTGAAGGACACCTTACGTCAAATGCCAATGTGCAGAAATGAAATGCAAAAACAATTGTGTTCTGGTGTTAAGAAATTAAAAACCAGATCGGAATACTGTCAGCCATGTGGACTCCACATTGTGGAGAGCAACAGCGATGAATTATTGATTGCCACCAGAAAAAGAAAGTAAAAAGTTGGTTAAAAGAATAAAGGTGAAGAAAACTTTACAGAATATGAAAACGAAAATTGAGCGACTGGGAAAGAATGTAAGAGATAAAACATGTAATTAAAATATTTAACTTATAAGGCATTCATTTATACACAGATAAACCTTTTGAAAAAGGTTAGGTTTTCCACCGAAGTTCATTGAAATTAAATAAATCTAAAAGAGTTGTTAAACCCTTCATGAACATTTTCTTAGCAACCGGCAGCAACTGACTTGTATATTGTCTTGATAACCGGCGTCAACTGACCCAGTCGAGCCCAATGAATTTTGTGAATTATCAGCCGAGATAGTTCCTTCTCTCGCCGCGTGATGTCGCTGAAGTCCAAGGGTCTATTTTTGTTGTCTTATTTTTCAAGTAGCTGCCGACGTTTTTCGTACATACCCCCACCACGCCTCCAACACCGGAGTTGAATCTCCTCCTTGTTTAGACTTCGTGCTTACCGCGCTCATAGAGGAGAGATACAACTCATAGAGGAGAGATACTCGCGCTCATAGAGGAGAGATGTCTCTCCTCTATGACCGCGCTAGAGAGAATAAACAAAGAACATGGCTGCTCCGCGTAGGAAACAAATGAACGCGATGACACCATTCAGAAAGTAATTGCTCGACTGCAGGCGGAAAAAAAAGAAGTGTTTACATTTACCCCACTTGACCCTAATGCTTACATACAAAATACTATCTGGCAAGTTTTACTAACAATTTAACAATTACATCTATATGACCAATACAGAGCTGTTGATTTTATTTAACTACTTTTCACTATCTTTACATTTTAATTCGATTTTAAATTATTTCGCCACATATTCGGTCTTCAAAAACCTTTTCTTCTAGACAAACATTACGCCAATTGAGGTTACGCAAGTAAAAAATTTCATTTCGTCTAAAAATTTGCAAAAATATTTTAATTTTGACGATAAATTACATTGCGCACTGAAGATGAAAATTCAACGAAGATTTTCACACAATCGAAGACGCTAGGAACAAACCACAATTAATGCGCAAGCCACTGTTTCACGCCAATCTAATCCAGAAACAAAAATGTATCTATTCACGTCCGTATGCTAATTGTGTGGACTGTGAGGACTATGACGTTATTTTAAAAATTGTGGAGTACGTTTCCTCCGAGGCAAGTGGTTGTTAACATTGCAACTTCTATTCAAGCAAAGGCATAGCCACAGATTTGGCCAGACACGAAATCTACAGCACGCCGCATTCCGCCCAGCCCGCCCTGTTCCCGCCCAATTGCCCAACGCCGGCCCGCATATAAGCAAACTGCACATGTATTCGGCACCGGGCTTCCCTGATTGGCTAGCGGGTGCGGAGCGCGGAACCGCGCGAAATTCTTATCTCTTTCTACAGAGAGCAGAGCCACAGCGAACGAGTGCACGTGTACTCGGCTACTGTGTTCGTAGGCAAAGTGATCGGCTCTGCGTTTTCGGGCGTATTTCTCTGACATGTTATATTTGTCTTTACCTTTATGGGAACAATCTTAACAATCGAACGTGTTTTGTCGATAAGTATCTAAACTTATATTTTGGTTTTATATAAATGCGAACTAGGAAACTACATCATATTTCTTTCCAAGCGAATTACAGCTATGAAATTTTAATGGATAATAAAGAAGAAACTGTCATAAGAACTGCAATATGTTCGATTGACGACATTTGGGTAGAGAAGGAAGGGTGCGAAGATCACCCAAACGAAATGGAATATCAGATCATCAAAACCTTCAGGAAGATGATTTGTTTGTTCGTAGGTTGATAGAAATATATCTTATGTTCTAATTTTATTAGAGAGAGAGAGAGAGAGAGAGAGAAAATTTGTCCTTTCCCTTTCTGAAATGTATATGCCATCATAGTACATATAGAAAAGTACCGTAGTAAGGGGCGAAAAATTGAAGACTTTCTAAAAATTCTGGCAGTCCAGCTACATTGTCTGTAAAAATTAAACGTAACACTGAGGACACAGGAAGAAAAGATGTCTTTATTAAGATATTTTCAATTTGTATATTTGAATTGATTTTAAATTTGTTTACAGACTTCTTGATACAGCTTCAAAAAGAAACTTTGCCACATATAGTGTTAATGAACAAGTGAACATTAATTTCGACTTTTAATAGTTGTTCTAAAACTGATGTCCGCGATTCTCCAAGGAACTATGAAAGGATCAATTCATTAAAAATTCGGGCTATTGGTGACTGTCATTATTTGCATCGTCCCCTAGAGGAATTCAATTTAGTTTTTTTGAAACTTGGTTTGGTAGTTTATGCTAGGGTTTTTATTTCATGGTGCGTGAGGGCCTGTCTTCACGGTGGAACATATCACGGCATTTCTCGTCTTTCTTGGTCGTGCCGCTAGGTATCGCGCGATCGCGACCATATCGAGCCGTGCTTGTAATCATGCGACATCTGGCGGCACGACCGAGAAAGATGCGAAATCCCCTGAGATATTCCATCGTGAAGACAGGCCCTTTCTCTCCAAGAAATAAAAACCCAAGCGTAGGCACACAGTATTCTCGGAATCAAACTGCGTATGCGAACAGGTTTAGGACCATTGTATTCGTAGAAACGTCTCCCACGTTGTGCCGCGCAATCAGGCGTTTCAGATTGAAAACATCCGGCGTATCAACTAACTCTTGGGGCTAAACAAAGAATGAAATCCTGAGTTCCACTGAGCATTTATATATCCCCGAACACCATTCCTGTTTTTTTTTCAGTCCAGTGCAAGAAAACTGAGTGTATACAAATGTATATTTTTTATCTAGCAAACTAAACATCATAAGAAGTATACAATTGACGTACACAAACACAAATAAATAATCAAATTTTCCTTTCAAAAATCCTGTTTAGCAACTGTGAAATAAATATAAATACTTAAGTTAGAAAAAACAAGTAAATATCCAAAATTTAGTATAAATCAATAAAAATGAAAAAAATGTTAAATGTTAAATTTATACACATATTATTTAAACAATTAATAATTAAATATTAACATTTTAATAATACACCTTCTATGGTTTCTTACAAAGTATAATCAAAAACGTGAGCATGCTGTTAAATTACTGTAATTTACAATCTGTAATTACATTAATTTTAATGTTAAAAATTAAACACCAGCCTAATAACCAATTAAAATAATTAATTTTTATTTTCAGATAGGATTGTGTGGTGTTATAACGATAAAGAAAATTCATAACCACAATGCTAGAACTGCTGAAACAGCGGTTCCTGCCAGCTGAACATTCCTTCAATATTTTAAAATGGGAATGTGTATTGCAGAATCACGCAAATATCACGAGACCCTTCTTGAATATATTGATGATATTTGTGAAGTCGATTATACCAGTGGTTGTACAAATTCAACAGAAAGAACTGTGTGCTACTGACATGATCATACCTAGGGCCTAGGTCAAGCCAAAGTGAAGTCTCATTGTTAGTCATTGTGTATCATATTTACATTATTGCCTTTTTGCTGTTTTTTTTCTTTTTGGTTATGTTCACTATGTAATGTAATTAATTCATTTCAATTGGATGAAACACATGATGAATCGATTATAGTTGCCTCTTTTTATGCACATGTGCAGATTTTAAAAATTTCAGGCACTAAAACCAGTATAAAAATGTCCTTCATAAATGTGTTCAAATTCATTTAGATGCTATCGAAAAAATTTTAAAAAATTAGTTGTTAGCAAAAACCATTGAGAAATTTGCAAAACCTACAACCCTTTCTATTACAACCTATTTATCCTCCTGAAATAAATAAAATTACCTTCAATAAGATTATAATATACCATAATAATGTAAAAATGTTTACAAAATGTGAAGTACAGTAGATATTTTAATAAAATTTTCAATTTGCAACCTAAGTTAATTTTAATTTAATTCTGCTCAAAACTGGAAATAATACTGAAAAAACTTTCGGTGTCTATCAATCCCTTCAGCCTCCTTTGTTTTCGCCACATTTACCCTCCCCTCTAACTTAACATTTTTAAATGGCGCATTATCAGAGGCATATCTAGGGTATGGCAGGCATGGCTCGTGCCATGGGCGCCACTCACAAGGGGCGCTATTTAGCTTTCGACGGTTATGAAAAAAACTTGATTGATAACCAATAATATCGCCCGCTAGCCAATCAGGGAAGCCCGGTGCCGAATACATGTGCAGTTTGCTTATATGCATCCGGTCCGTGGCCCTGGTGTTGGCTGTGGGGATGCAAGTAGCCGCAACTGATGGAAAAGTGGCTGATGATCGCTCTTTAAATATACACTGCTTTTTAATGGACCATAACAAAATTATAAATATTTTATTTACGCGTATTTCGAATTTCCCACAAATGCGACAAATTTATGCCAAGCAAAGTTGGCGAACTTTATGCAAAGAAGCACCGGCCGGACACTAGCGCCCCTGCACTTGCATCTTGTAGTTTAGTTCAGAACGAGTTGGTAGGCCTTGCAGAGCGTGTGTTTGCCCTATATATAAGGTCCGATTAAATTAAGAAGGTGTTGACAGTTCTGTGTGACGTCAGGACGCCTCTCCCGTTTCTATGGCAGCTGCCAACCAGAGAGACATAACGTGACGTGTCAGGTCGCTCAGTTGCCACTGCCGAACACGGGGAACATTTGAGCATCGCACAGCGACTTCCCTGCCGCCGCGCCGCCCGCGTTTCTACCTGTGATGCGCGCGCAATGTGTACTGTGTTGTGATTGAGTTGCGTTGAGGTTAGGCTTTTGTCGTAATTTTTACACTTTTACACGTATTTTTTGAAGTGTTTGTTTTCGTGTCCCGGTAACACGTGCTCAGTGGTTTGCGACCTGGCAACGTCGCTCCCCTCCACTCACAAATGTCAGTCACCTTCCTAATTTAATCGGACCTTAGTCAAAACTACGTGGCCGGCGCCAGCAACAAATACCACGTGAATTCGAGGTACGGGCAAGTGCCTTATCTGTTCAATTATAATTATTAACCATGTAAAATACTGCACAGTTATTCCTAATGACTTTTTGCGTAAAAGTTGCAGTTTTTCTCACAAATTACCAATTCCAAAATGAAAAATAAAAATGTTAACATTTTTTTATCAAACGTTATTCGTTCGGTGTTACGAAGGATCATATTTATGTAGATAGTCATTTGTGATTATAATTAAATGTTTAATAATTAAGAAAATCAAAGCAAAAAAGAAACAAAAGCAAATAAACTTGTCAGCTCAATACCGTTAATAATGAAACATTTTAAACCACCCATATAGGTGGTGTTGATCGAACATATCACACAATTGGCCGAGCGCGGCCTCGCTATATTTGAAGCAATATCTCTTTCTTTCAATAGAAATTTTGAAATTTTCAATTTTGTTTATTTTATTTGGCTTGAAGAGCTGACGCTCGAACCGTGGTTCGGTTCCTCAAACATCACCCCTTTCTTTCTTCTTCTCGGTGTCGTCCTTGGCTGGGCATTGAGCCCCTTCGGCGGCAGACTGCGTCACGTAAACAATGCACGACGTTGCCTTCAACGGCGTTGCAGTTCGGAGTTTATCAGTTCTCGCGAACAACGCAAGAAATAATTTCGACGTTTCTGGCGAGTACTTCGCGATCCTCGCGAAAAATCGAGTTACACGATTAGATTCTAATGGCCAACTTGCGTCTCGGGCGGTCACATCGCAAGTCCCGCTCCTGTTCTTTTTCAGATTTTGCTAGATCCAACCCTAATCTTCCCATTTTAAGATCTCTTCTCTGATTGGGCCCCTCTAATTGCGTTTTATTTTTATTTTAACCAATTCTCGAACAGCTTACAGAATTTACCAGAGTGAGCTAAAGAGAGGGGAGGCGGTTTGAAGCAGCGTTAAGCTGCGTTATACAGGCTGTCCCACCAACTATGGACCACCCTCATAACTTCTAAACGGTTTAGGATACCGAAATGCAGTTTTCGCTAAACAATGCGGAATCGTGGGGCAAGTAATATGCCGTACAGAAATTGTCTATAATATTTTTAGTTTTAGAAGAATTTAATCATCTTTGATTTTTTAAATGGAACTATATATTTATTTCACCACTAATGGATAGACCATGAAAAGAGGAATAAAATGATGTATCACATGCTAGTATTTTAGTAGTAATTTGAGTATAAAATTTGATTTTCTTATATGTGATTTTTAAATAAACGGTCCTTTCCTGTAGCAGCCCTTACAACAGTCGTCTTTGCTGAAGGTGGCCTTCCCGGCATCGAACTGTTTCGTGGTGACAGGGAGTGTGAGAAGGGTGGCTGTGAAGAATAGGAGCGTAACTACAGCAATTCATGGTCTTGTCACGAAGATCATATGAACAAACATCACTATTAACGATCATAATGAGAGACTTTTTCCCATTTTTTCATCTGAATTGAACTTTTCTTCTACTTAAATTCCAAAGCAAGGATCATCGAAAAGAACAAAATAAAACTAATTTGTAGCGGAAGTTCGATAATAATAAAAGTCCTTTTCAAACTTACAAAAATCGAAAACCGAGCGAAGTGTGTTATGGCAGAAACAAGCTGTCATTTTAAAACATGGGAAGGGAATGTATGCTTAAGATTCTTATTGTAATATCTTGATTAATTCATCAAATAATAAATAGATTTTCTCCTATTTACTCTTAATAAACACCTTTTTTAAACACTACCAAAAGAACAAAGCAATACAAATTTTGAAACACTCTTGACAGACTGTCGTGTAAATTTACTAAACTTTAACAAAAATGCACATCTGCAGTCACGACTGCTAATACGATTGGAGAATTTCTCACTTCATAACACCACGTGCTGCTTCAAACTTAAAAATCCACGGCAGAAAATGGAAGTGTACTGTTTTCTTTTCCATTTATGAACAAGTACAGGTATCGTTGCGAAGTGAACGAATGATCATCTTAAGGCTAAATGTACCGACACTAGTTCAATTTGTCGCCACCACGTGGCAGCACCAAGTTTAGTGAATTTTACTTTACCGATTACGTCTGAACAAATGGTCCGATTTTCGATCTGTAAACGGCATTTGACTCCTGTTTATAATAGAATTTACGCTACGAAGCCCTTTTTCCAAAAAAACTAGCAGAAACTCGATTTTTAAAATTTTTCTCGTACTTCCGGGAACAATTTCAAAAATGTGGGCTTATAGCGCGATGGCGACACGCTTCCAGAATCCAACGCCGTGTCAAACATGCAAATCGGATAAATAGGAGCGACGGTAAGTGAAATTTCGAAAAACACCTCACCCCACTCCCCCTTCCCCTTCCACGCCGCCGGGACATTGTTGGCCGGCGGCGCGGTCAAGCCGGCACGGGCGAGCCGGGCGACGGCCGCCGCGGCGCGGCGACGGGCAAGAAGGCTGAACTTTCGGGGGCAGCAAGCCAGACACCCCGTCACTTCGTTGATGCTTCCGTCACTTCGCATCTCAAGATATTTTTTCCCCACATATGAAACTAGTGATGCTGTAATAGGGGTAAACGGTCTCGTATCATCTTTAATAGTAGTATAAAACTATTACCTTATTCACATATTCCATCTTCCTTCGAATACCATCATAAGAATGTCTGAGGTATCACTCAAAACACCGATCCCGCTTTGGTGCTGATTTTAAAAAGAAAAAATCGAACTAATTGCGTAAATATCACCCATATTCCATCTCCTCACATCGTATTTTATATATATTGTACTTCTAAGATCTTCCATTACCATTTCACTACCGGAAAAAACAAGCGGAGATAACGCAAGAGCTCTTTTATCCTACGATTCGATTTATCATTTCAAAACGGCGTTTGTCACCTTGATAGAATTCACCTGGTTAATCCTTTTCCCAGTAAAATAGCCGAATCGAATTTTTAAAATGTTTTTATACTTGCGGACATATTTGAAAAAGTGGTAAAATAGCGCGCTGGCGAGATGCACCCTGAATCTAACGCCATACCATGCACTGAAATCGGATAAATAGACTTCTCTAGTCATGTAAAAAAATGATCTTCAGTAACGTCAAAATTCTGTTTCGCGGTACTGCTTGTCGATCTCATGGCTAAAGTCCGGGTCTAATGTAATTACATATGTTTTGTCTACTGTTCTCATTTTGTAATTTAGGCGAACTGTTGCAATCCTAACAAAATATTAAAATTTTTCGTTACAAATTTTGTACTGTATTACGTATTTTACATATTTTGCTGATTATTTAATATCTGCTTAACAGTATATTTATTATTTGCTAATTATTAAGGTATTTTCACAAATTACCAAATTTTCTTGATATTATTTCCGGAAACATATTTAATTAATTTTGAAAAATAGTTTTTATTTAAATGTGTTTATATTTTTGCAATGAGCATATTTTGTCTAATACTAATTCAGAATTGCTGACATTCCTATGTGCTGCACGTAAAGATTTCGAACAGAGTGCTTCAAAGATTCTTTTTTCGTGTCTGCGTTTTCTACGTGCATCTCTTTGTTTTCATTGCTGATAGAAAGAAATAAAAAAAACAGTAGGCAGAAAAAGTAGTTACTTTTAAATTCGATATAATTAATATTTTATTAATGGAATTTCAAATTGTGAACATTTATTTTACTTTATCTCTCTTCTCAATCTTCATACGAAGAGAAAGTTATATCGTGCGCAGGAAAACTCTCAAAGCCGAGTCCTGATAATGAAAATGTGGATAAATCGTGTTGTTGTATAGTAAATTACTTCCTGTAACTCGTGGTGTAGCCAGAATCCATGTTTTGTGGGTCCTTAATACCGAAAAATTGATTGACGGAAAAATGTCCAGCAGTGTCTCTGGTGTATGTGAACAACACTAGCGTTTACACTGCGTACAAATTTTTCCAAACTGGAAAAAACAACAACAAAAAACAGCTGTCGATCTACTGTCATTCGAAGCTCTGCAATTTTCAAAAACGTGCATTACTTTTTGGAGATACATTACACGACCCCCCCCCCCGGATATTTTAAAAATTTGCTCAAATATGGCTCCAAATTTTTTCTTTATATTTCTCGTAAAAATTGAATTAAATACACATGGCTTAGGTCCGATTTCACTGATAACTGAATTTTCGAAAATTGCAAAAGATTGAATTTTTTCGGCATTTCCTACAACTACAATATTGACGGTAGAGACTTTTCCTTTCTAAGAAATTTGTTGTACATAATTAGTTCTTTCATTAAGATCATGATTTTTTTTTAAACAATTTTTGTAGTTATGGCGCAATCTTGTGTGCAATATATGCAACTTTAAAAGATAACAAAGCAAGATTTTTTCAAAATCGGCTCCATTTTCTCCCTTTAAACTATTGGTAGGGATATTGCGAAATGTACTTTAAGAGATGACATAAACGCTATTTTGCTCTATTCTTTTGTTTTTGCGAAAATAACACAAATGAAACTTTTTGAATAGCCCGTCACGTCGTTTATATTTACATTATCGGCGATTTGTTCACATTATTAGATTTATGAGCACACGTACTTTAAATTATATCATTTAAAGTTTTTCGAAAACTAAAAATTTTTTTTTGGAAATGAACTCGAAATTTTGCATTTTCAGAAACGCTCAAACGCCAATTTTTTCTGAAAAGGTTCCAAATTTTTTGTTCAAAGTTTTGTACGTATAGTGCGAAATGCACTGTCTAAGGAAACAAAAAAGTTTTGTTGTATTATTTTGTTGTTTTTCTTCAAAATTTACACAAATGTATTTTTTAAATATTTCGCATGCCTTGTATGCACATTTGCAGCGATTTGTAAACATTATTGCATTTGTGAATGGAAGAGCTTAAAATATCTTAAAATAAATTTAAAAAAAAACTCTCAAGATTCCTGTGAAAAAGGGCTTCATATTTCACATTGCCACAGACGCTTAAAACACCCTTTTCTTAAAAACGGTATCAAGTTTATGAATGAAAATTGTCGTAAAGGACAAGGTTTCAGTCTTCTCTAAAAGCAATATTTTGAATCTACCATTAGGAAACCGAATAATTGAGAAAACCTAAAAAATAAGTTGGGTGCATTAAATGGCAGGTGGCAAGATGGGGCAAGGCCATAAATCTAGCCCATGCCAACAAAATAGTAAATTTTACTACGACAAAGTCCGAATAGCTGGCTGAGACTATAGGAAATTGAAAACTAATACGGGACTACAGTCTGTGCCATTCTGTAGCACCACCAGTTACTTTCTCGTGTTAGTTACTCAAAGTTATGTAATGCTGCGGAAAATCTATTTGGAGATATTAACGGAAGTACTCGTTTTGGGGTCCCCTGAGTGATACCGAAAGGGTGTATGTGTGTTTTGACTTTTTAACGTCCGTTCGTCCGTCCATCTGTCTGTGTCTGCCTGTCTGGGCGTATGTGAACACCACTAGTGCCTAAACTATGTGTAGAATTTTTGCTCAACTGAATAAACCCCTGTCGATCTGGTCTGAGTCGAAGTTCTGCGATTTTTAAAAACATTCATTAATTTTTGGAGATACTTTTTATTAAGCCCCAGGGACTTTTTCAACATTTTCTCAAAAATGTCAACCAGGATAGGTGGCTCAGTGCATCAACTGATGTCACTGCAATGCCTCTGACCGAGAGGTGCTAGGTTCGAGTCCCGACGGTGGCAGGATTTTTCAACACTAGCTTGTCAGTTAGATGTAGAATTCAACCGATGTCTGGAGGAAAATTCTAGCGACCGGCTGCTCTGATTGGAAGTTTTCCGTAGTTTCTCCGATCAACATCAAACGAATGCCGGAGCAATACCCTAACAAACGGAACTCGCGCGATATTTCCTTCCTCTTCCTTCTCCTATCTTCACACACACACACACACACACACACATACACACACACACACTAACTTGCACAACACTACCATATATGCTGGGAGACCAGTGGGAGGATTGGAACTTGTCCCGGCTGTGGGCCGTGCACTGCTGGTGGGAGATACCTTGTTAAGAAAGAACCCGGCAAGCCGACAGGTAAATCGGTCGGTGATTTAGAGCTTGTCCCGGCTGGGGTGGTGCCCCGCTGGTGGCAGATACCTGGTTGGGAAGCCCCGCTAGTGGACGGAAGGTCAGCGCCGGATCTCGCCATCGGCATAGCGGGCAACATCTCTTCCACCTCACGATGAAATAAACATGCATTGCACTTACGGGACTAATGACCAAAGCAGTTGACGCGCCCAAAATCACTAACAATCAATCAAAAATTACTCCAAATACTTTCCTTAAATTAATTGTAAGAACAAAGTAAAAATACACTCAAGGTGGCATAGCTCTTATTTTCATTGCTGACTGATTTTGGGAAAATTGCAAAAGTTCGAATTTTTTTTCGGCGTCTTCCTACAACTACAGAATTGAAGATAGAGATTTTCCCTTAAAATTATATTTGTTCTCCATACTTAGTTCTTTCAATAAGGTCATGCACATTTTTTTGAAATTTTTAGTAGTTTTCGCGCAATATTGAGGGCAATTTTTAAAAATTACAAGAACAAGATTTTCTCAAAATCGACTTCAACTTTTTTCCTTAAACTTTTGGAAAGGATAGTACCTAATGTACTCTGAGATGACATAAACGCCATATTGCTCTATTCCTTTGTTTTTTCAAAACTTACAAAAATGTAATTCTTTGACTAGCCTTTCATTTAGTAAATATTTTCTTTAACGGCGATTTGTTCATATTAGGGAACTTTTGCCACCTCGAACGTTAAGTACTATCGATCTTTTGCGCATGCGCAGATGCACCAAAGTGATGCGAAACTTGCACTGCGAATGAGCAGAAGATCGATAGTACGTAACGTTCGAGGGTGTAAAAACTCCCTACTATTACATTTACGAGTACATGTGCTTTACATTATGTCTTAAAAGTTCCTCGACAACTCAGATGTTTTCTGTGAAAATGAACTGAAACTTCCGAATTTGCACAAATGTTCAAACGCCATTTTCTCAAATTGCTTCTTCAAACTTTTCGTACGAATGCTATTTGCATTCTTTAAGTTAACATAAAATTAATTTGGCTGTATTTTTTTGATTTTTCAAAAAATAAATAAATGTATTTTTAAGTGCCTCTCACGCCATTAATATTCACTTTTCCAGAAATTTTATACATTATTACATTTGTGAGTAGAAGTGCTTTAAATGTCACCAAATGAAGTTGTTCGAAAACTCGAAAGATTCTTGTGAAAATTCCGAAGCTTCCATTTTCACATTTACAGTAACGCTTAAACGCCATTTTCTTAAGAGCGGCTCCAAATTTATCAATGAAAATTCCTATATAGGACGAAGTTTTACTCTTCTTTAATATCCTAAAAGTAATATTTCGTATCTACCATTAAGAAGCTGAAAAATGAGAAAAGTTCAAAAAATGTATTTTGGGCGGCGATAGATGTCAGCAAGATGTCAGAAGATGGGGAAAGATGGTAAAACTGGCCCAGACCAAAGATATTAGATTACTATGAGAAAGTATGTGCAATTTGTCCTAAAGTACGAAAACGTTTTAAAAATTCGATTCGGTTATTTTACTGGAAAAAGGATTAACCTGGTGAATTCTATCAAGGTGACAAACGCCGTTTTGAAATGATAAATCGAATCGTAGGATAAAAGAGCTCTTGCGTTATCTCCGCTTGTTTTTTTTCGGTAGTGAAATGGTAATGGAAGATCTTAGAAGTACAATATATCTAAAATACGATGTGAGGAGATGGAATATGGGTGATATTTACGCAATTAGTTCGATTTTTTCTTTTTGAAATCAGCACCAAAGCGGGATCGGTGTTTTGAGTGATACCTCAGACATTCTTATGATGGTATTCGAAGGAAGATGGAATATGTGAATAAGGTAATAGTTTTATACTACTATTAAAGATGATACGAGACCGTTTACCCCTATTACAGCATCACTAGTTTCATATGTGGGGAAAAAATATCTTGAGATGCGAAGTGACGGAAGCATCAACGAAGTGACGGGGTGTCTGGCTTGCTGCCCCCGAAAGTTCAGCCTTCTTGCCCGTCGCCGCGCCGCGGCGGCCGCCGCCCGGCTCGCCCGTGCCGGCTTGACCGCGCCGCCGGCCAACAATGTCCCGGCGGCGTGGAAGGGGAAGGGGGAGTGGGGTGAGGTGTTTTTTCGAAATTTCACTTACCGTCGCTCCTATTTATCCGATTTGCATGTTTGACACGGCGTTGGATTCTGGAAGCGTGTCGCCATCGCGCTATAAGCCCACATTTTTGAAATTGTTCCCGGAAGTACGAGAAAAATTTTAAAAATCGAGTTTCTGCTAGTTTTTTTGGAAAAAGGGCTTCGTAGCGTAAATTCTATTATAAACAGGAGTCAAATGCCGTTTACAGATCGAAAATCGGACCATTTGTTCAGACGTTATCGGTAAAGTAAATTCCTGCTGATGGTGCTGCGATCTATTGAATTTTCCTACAAGTTTTTTTCGGTACATTTAGCCTTAATTAAAAACTTAATTTACCTATGAAGAGACGGTGATTGGATTCTTGTCAAGTTTGAAAATGATATTTATTATTAAAGAAGACAAGTGAAATGCAGATAAATCAATGGAAAAAAATCTCATTCTGATCGTTAAAATTGGTGTTTCTTAGTGTGACCATTGTGTCAAGACATTGGATTGTTGTAGTTAGGCCTCTTATCCCCCATTTCCACCCCTCTCAGTCTCCTCTCTCCACGCAACAGTCTTGACGCCGTGAAGGCCATTTTGCCCGAAGGCGTGAGTTGCAGGGGCCGCGACACGAAATATTGTCCGTTTAATTCAAAATCACATATCAGAAAGTCTAATTTTATACTCAAATTACTATCAAAATACTAGCATATGATACATCATTTTATTCCTCTTTTCATGACCTATCCATTGCTGGTGAGAAAAATATATCGTTCCATTTAAAAAATCAAAGATGATTAAATTTCTCGAAAATTAAAAATGTTTTAGACAATTTCTCTACGGCATGTTACTTGCCCCATGATTCCGCATTATTCAGCGAAAATTGCATTTCGATATCCTGAACTGTTTAAAAGTTATGAGGGTGGTCCATAGTTGGTGGGACACTCTGTATAAGGGTAAGGGGGTCATAGTTTAGTGTCACGTGATGCCGGTATTTATTTTTTTAAATCTTTTAACATTTGCTGAAATAATTCCTTTTATTCAGTCTTATACTAAAACATTATCATATTAACAAATTAAATTAACAAAATAATAAATTAAAAAAGTAATGTTGCGTAAATTTTTACAATAAATGGACATATTTTTCAATGAGTGAATCGTTTATATGACGAAGAAAGTATTCAAAACTGATCTATAATATATTCTAGAATTCAGTTAAGTTGATGTAGTTGACTCGGAACCTATGCATTATTCACGCGGCGAGTGCACGGCTTGCCAGAAATTTTCTCGCATACGCGTCCTTCTTTCATTCAAGAATTGTTCCCAATCGTATTGTTATATGCAGTCAGTACCACCAACTAATTCTCACTTTAATTATTACAATTTTAAATCTGCATCACTAATACAATACTACTAGTTTCTGCTTTACACGATTTTTATTTATTGTAATTGGGGGAGGGGGGTCTTGTCGCAAGCGTTACGTAATTATTAGAGGGGGTTAAAGAGCGCGTTACAGGGGGGAGAGGGGTATTCAAAATACTCCAAATTGGCGTTACGTAATTTATGGACGGCCCCTTACAAAATACATATTTTTTCTTGTTGCGTAGTTGCTGTGTGTAGCGGCCACCCAGAAGCAGACGGTGGGTGGGTAGGCGGCAGGTTGGGTTGGGCGGAGGGTGGCGTTGACATGAGTCGGGCCCCTTCCGCGCAGGCAAAACAGCCGGCCGCTCGCTTTCAAAACGTTTCGCAAACAGCTCGGACGCTCGCTTTCTTGCTCGTCACACATTTACGCATTTACGAAAAGATGAAAAGCGACTGCGATGTTGACGTTCGGAGACGGCCCAAGCAGAGGAAAGTGCGCAACCAGTTAATCTCGATCCTAAACTAATCCTAATTCAGCTAACATTGTAGGCGGCGTTGGCCGAATCGCTTCACTGTGCTCCAAATCGCGGAAGCTAAGCAATTCGTGACGTCGCGGATTCCCGGATGGGTGACCGTCTGAGAACCCCGGTTACTAACGGCGCCGAGCCCCTGGCCGAAGAGATAAAAGGCAACGACTGACTGCGATGTTACGAAACAAACAAATAACTTAATGGAGGACTAATGCAATGTAAATTCGCTCTATGCATGTAAAGGACAAGAGACGTGTTGCGTGAAAGACGCAACGAATTAATAAAAAAAGAAGGCTCGAGCAGTCACTGGGTAAAACTAACTAGTACTAGTTACTAGTAACTAGAAACTACCAGAAAGTCTGTGCCATTGGGTAGCTCCACTAGTTCCTTTTTGTTTTGGCCCTAGAATCTTTGGTGGTATCAAACACCAAAATAGTACGAACACAAGTTGTAGTGTATGTAATACAAGCCAGTTAAAGTTTAGGACTCATACGTACTATATATACGCTCGTATACGCACCACAGTTCGGGGCTAGTTTTACGACCATCGCCACATTAAAAGTCTACAAACTAAAACAGGTATTTGATAGTTCGAAATTATAGATTGAATGCATAACAACGTTTAAAAATATTGTATTTAATTTGTTAAGAATCAGAATCGGTCTACGCGAACTCAAACTCTAATTAAAAGCCAAAGCATGGCCACCTTTAAAGGCGGCCATGGCCAAAGGCATACCTTCGAAAGCTTTTAGAACCGAGAAAACACGATCACTTCTGTTTCACATCAACTCGCATTTACAACTGAACCACAAAGCTATATTGGCAAAAGGAGTTAGTAAACTAGTTAAAATCGTTCCTGCTTTCTCCTTAGTAAACTAGTTAAAATCCTTAAAATGTTTGCGATATATGAAAAGATACCAAGGGGGCTCATATTATATAAATGGCTCCACCACATTTAACTCTATATCTGTAATAAACGGAAAATACTCTTTCTTTTTGAGAGTAAAAATTTGAGTGTTACGACCAGACCTCGGAATTTTACGCGATATACAAGTCAATTTTTTTGTAATTTTTGAAAAAGAAAAGAATAGAGCCAAATGACATTTATGTCATCTCATAGAATACATTAGGCACTATCCTTACCAAAAGTTTAAAGAAAAAATTCGGAGCCATCTTTGAGAAAATTTTGTTTTCATAATTTTTTCAAATTACACATGTTGCGTGCAATATTGCGCGAAGACTACAAAACGTTGCAAAAAAATACATGACCTTGAAGAAAGAACTCACTTCGGAAAACAAATTTTATCTGAAGGAAAAATCTCTATCTTTAAATTTGTAGTTGGAGGAAGATGCCGAAAATAATTCAAACTTTTGCAATTTTCGAAAATTCAGAGTTAACCGTGAAAATCGGACCTATCTGACCTAACCGTGAAAACCTAAGTCCCCCAAATTTTAAAGAAGGTTTTTCGAAAACTCAAAGCTTCGACTAAAGAGTCGGGAGTTTCTTCAATTTAGAAAAAATCCTACAAGTGGTTTAGGCGCTAGTGGTGTTCACAGACGGGCGGACAGATGAACATTTTCGTGTTAGGGGATATTTTTTAATTTAGCAACTGGTTTTATCCACTTTTTCGTTATCACGGCCCGGCAATGAATTTTTTTCCGCCGAAAATTGGCCATTTTTTCGCGCAGCATTACATATCTTTCCAAATTAAAAGTCAGAACCACATGCGCGGGAAATGAATACACCTAACAGGGACACTGCATAAAATTACATCAGTAATGTTTCAATACATAGGCCTACTTTTATTGAACTTAGTTTTAACCAATTTACATGAAATGCTTGTTTTATTATATATTAGTGTTCTGAATTTTGAAAATTATATTTCCTTCATTCGATGGAGCTGCTACCTCCAGCACTGCAGTGCCTTTGACCGGGAGATTCCAAGGTTCGAGTCCCAATTGTAGGATCGTCGACACTAGCTACTTAGCTAGGTCGAAGTCAGCCGCTGTCTGGAGAATAATTCTAGTCCCGCTGGTGAGAGTTACTACCTGGCTGGAGACAAACTCCACAGGCCGACGGCTAGGTTGGCGCTGGATCCAGGGGGGAAGATCACCGCATCTTCCGTGCTAAAACAAGCACTACACTTGCGGGAACTACGACCTTAGCAACTGATGCCCCCGGAATCATCAATCAATATAAAATTGAATACTGACATTGTTTGAAAACTAAGGCAAAACTATTCAATACATGTGACTTAATAGACTTGTAAATGTAACCATTTTTTCAGATGATATAATTAAATTAAGAAAAGTAGTATCTAAATAATTTTCATGATCATAATCTAGTTGGGTTAGAAAATTATCCAGATTCATATACACAAAGAAGTTACTTTGCTTCGTAAGTGATGTGGTAAGTTTTGTAAGGTGGGCAAAACATACTCTCATAACTTAGCCATATGTTCACAACAACATCCATTTCTGCTGAAACCCTGTACTTTCCGCTAAACACTAACAAAGGAAAATCTTGTCACAATTCTACCAATCAATTAAGTTTTATCATACTGAATGACAAAAATATTTGAACTGTGACAAACTTTATGCTTTTTGGGAGTATACTGAAGGATTAAATTCTACTGTAATTTTTTGAAAATGCATTTCTCACAGAAACAAATTTCATAATGCATCCTTACAATATCTAATTGCCTACTCAAGAAAAGTATTAATAAAAGTTGTTAATTACAACCTCAATAAAATAATCATTGCTTAAAGTTATAAAAAACATTGGATTTATTTTCTACACAAATATGAATGGATAACAATGTTTTGTTTCAACCAAATCCATCATAAAGAAACAAGAATCCATCAAGAAAATATTCCATTGAAATATTGAAATTGACATATTGAGCAATCTGTTTGAAAGAGAACAACAGAATCCTGAAAAATAATACAGAATAAGTTTAGAGGGCATTTTATGCTGATGAATCAGCAAATGTATGGAAACAAGTCTCATGAGCAACATTTTGTCGAAAGAAAATTCAGTCAATTTGCTTCATCGTCATTATTTTGAAATTGCGATGTATTATGAGTTATATAGTTTCAACAGACATTTTAAAACTAGATCTGACCAACAGCACCATTTCACAATAATATTCAAGGCTTTGGCTGACCAAAAATGGAGAGATGAGGTACTTTTCTCCTCCTGCTTCATTACCCTTCCTTGAAACATAGTTGCAATTGTACAGGCACTTCATAGAATTACTCCAACATTAGGAATACGCTTAGAATTCACCAGGTAATATTTTGTGGAGCTCAATTATTACAAAATAACATCTAAAAAATTAATTCAAATCTAAGAGAAATTTGCTGCGTTCACATTTTGATGATATTGATGAATTTTTCACTCAAAATTAGAAAGACATTGTTTCATTTCTTGTCATGAAGACATTTATGTCACCATAAAATGTGATTTTGTGAAATAAATATGATTATGTCTGGATCCTTGAATGGAGCGGGGGGACAAGGGAGACAAGACTCCCTCACCCCTGGGTTGTATTTTTCTCCTTTGAGTTTTTATGCTGTATTTTATTTTAATTTTAATTTATTACTCCTTTAGGGGAAAAAAATGAAAAATTCTGATAAATATTCTGAAAATCTCTACAATACTCTGACAAAACATTTATGGCGAGCCAAAGCTGGTGACATATGTGCTTAAACACCTAGCAGCTTAGCGCAATGAACCTAAAATTATAAATAGAAGAGCACTTAGCACCACAAGAATATTGCAGGTACAGATAATGTTTTCAGAGCAGTGACAGTCACACATTCCCAAATATGGGTATTTACTGACGCCATACAGCCCTTACTTCCATTTCCAGGAATTTCACTGAAATATTTGACACATGTTACAAATACATTTTTATCTATTGTAAGATGTTGTTATATAGTTTCTTACATTTGGCAATAAGTGTGGTTTTCAAAGATTATTTTTCAGCTTTGAATCTTTTAAAAACTTGGCTATAAAATTCTATAACTGAAGTATGTCTTGTAGAACTTGCGCCAATCATTTGCAACTGGATATTGCATTAGAACTGATTAGAACCAACAAAACTTGCCTCATCCTAACTGACAAAATTATAACTTTTATAGTGAGAATTGACTGTATTTTTTAATCAATCATTAATTTAATGACTAATGAATAATTAAAAGATAAAGTGGTGATTAATTAAGCACAAATTAATGTAATAAATAATTAAATCATTATTTAATAGTTTCCTTAAAAAAATGGGAAAACATATCGCTCTCACTCACTCACATACACTGTTGAACTTTTTACTGGATCCAACCTTTAATACAAGAAAGCTTTTCTGTAGCTTCTTTGATTTGTTCGATGTTTTAACTACGTTTTTTGAGAGGTTGAATCTGTGCGTCTTGTAGCGTGGTCCACTGTAAATAATTCTAAAGGAACTTCATTTGCTCTATTGATCCAGTCATTAGAATTCTGCTGGCCAGTTTGTTCTGAAGAAAAAGAAGGTGCAGATGGTTCATATGGGCGACGACTGAATGGCAATGTTGTGTCAGGTTCAGAAACTCGCATGACATCTATTTGAGTTGTTCGAACATGATAAGGAAACAGTTTATTACTTCTGGCTGGCATAGTCATGAACTGTAAAATATATGAAAACAAATGTTAAGAATAAAAAATAAAACTACATTTGTTAAATCAACTACAAATTTCTCCTAGACTATTGTGAAATTAAGTTCCAAGCAATTACAAACATCCTCACGATGAAATGAAAAAATTAAGCTTTATTATCATGTTTCACAAAGTTTTAAATTATTTATTTAGATAAAGGTTATATTTAAGTGTGTGTCCTTACAGTTTCATTCAAAGAAATTGAATTTTGTAGTAAATTCTCAACCAGTGTTTTGCATGAGATCAAAAAATGTATCTCGAGAAAATAAAATTAAAGTCTAGAATTTGCAGAGAAGACATAATTTGCAATTTAAAACTTTCCATTAAGTAATTTGCTGAGACTTACTAAGAAAAGAGCATGGCCAAGAAGAGCTATAGTATGCAATGCTCCACAAACTATACTTTCTCGCACCCAATGATCCACAAAAACCGTAGCAACCATGATTAGTGCTGGTCCAGCTACAAACCTAGGTCAAAAATACGTAAATAAATATCTTGTTACAATAAATCTCACGACCATATATTTAAAATAATATTTTGGTGTGGATTTGAAAATAATTTTTCACTACTGGTAAATGAAATAAATAAAACAAAAATGAAAAAAATTATATTTTTTGTACAGATGATAAATTTCTGGTCTTCACATGCTAAATAAAATTCTTGGAATTTATATAATTTTGAAAATTGTACTTTCAAAATATGATGATATCCTTACCATAATGTACCCAACAAGTTGAAAGGGTAGTAGAAATTTGATTTTTCTGGGTAATGTTGAAGAGTAAATATTACAGCGTATATGAACATTGCCCATGCTGTGCCCCGCAACACAATTAATGCATATCCTGCTGGAGACTCATAAAGATATAATACTTTACCAGGATCAAAAAACTGCACAAGAGAAACAAAAATTAAAACTTGTAATATATTATTTATTATTTATTTCATATTCAAATATATAATTGCAAAACCATTCAAAGCTTAGAAAATGTTGTTTAAAGGGTGATTGTGAACACACCAATGAATAACATGTCTGTTTTTGTGGTCGGCTAGAAGTGTATTGTAGTTCACTCAAAAATTAAGTACAAATTCCGTAAATGAAATTGGGCAAAAAAGCACAAACTACAATATTAATATTCTCATTTTTCACAAATATTGTCACTATTCATTTTATATAAAATAATGAATCAGAAAAATGCAGTTACATCTCAGTAACATTTTCAGAAGAACATTTTCTGACAGAAGTAACATTTTCTTTCTTGGCATTACATTATGTCTATAGATATATGGCCAACATTCTCTAAAATATAGACAGAGAAAAGAAAAAATTATAAACAGCTTGTATTTTAGTTATCTATTACCATTAAGTATGCTATATTCAGATTGATTTTGTTTTTCTTCATAATACACACAAAAATCTCAAAATCTCTAGTTAAAATAATACTTTCACTCCCCAGTTTCAGTTTAATAGTTTTTCATCTCTGTGAGAACATAACTGAAACTATAAAAAGCAATTGCTGCAATTCCACAGGACTAACTCTACAAAACAAAAGAAAATATTCAGGAAAGTAAGGTACTGGCTTTGACCTTCAGAGGATGAGAAAAAACAGAAAACAAACATAGGAGCATGGGAATTTTGTGCAAATAAACTACATAATTCTACAGTGGGCATATATAATTACACAATGAATTAAGGTGTAAAGACTCACCAGGCGTTCGTACACAAAGATGGCACAGTAGGTGATGCAATAGAGGCACATGAAGAGAGTCAGTTTGACACCAGAAGCGAGGCGCAATCTTCCTCTTGTGACTGTAAATCCTTTGGCAAGTAATAATAGCAATAACAAGAAAACTGCTTCACTTGCTGATTCAGATAGCCGCCCTAAAGTCAACAGAAGAAATTAATTAGAATGTTGAAACAAAACTGAGACCTGCGCCAGTTTTGTAAGCATCATTTATGCTATCTGAGGACAAAGTTTTATCAAAACATTTGGAGCCATTTTTGAAAAAAAAATATTAAAAATGACCTTTATGCTTCACATCAAGTACCCCCCAAACTTAAAACATTGGTCTGAAATTTGAGGGGACCTGGCATCAGCCTGATCAATTGGAAAATATCAATTTGTGAAAACTCCACTTACAGTTTAGCTGCTAGCTTTGTTCTCAGACACATGGACAGATGTTTTACCGTAAACCAAGTTTTCTGTACTGAGGATTTTCAAAATGTGGTTTCTGATTATATAACATGATAGACAAAGTGGCTTCCTTTATAAAGGGACAAGGTTTATTCACTTTTTTATATCGGGAATCTGCAACGCAAATTATTTGGCTGAAAAATTGTTGCAACATAACTTTATACTATGTAGGTAGTATGCAAGAAAGTAACTAGTGGTGCAATAGAATGGCACTGACATTCTCGTACTAGTTAGTTTTCTAATTTCCTTGGTCTGGGTTAGATATTCAATTTTGCCCCAATCAGATGCCATCTATCGCTTCCCAAAATACAGTCATTCAATTGTCCGGTCTCCTAATGGTAGAACTGAAACATGACTTTAAGGGTATTGTAGAAGAGTTAAACCTTGTCCCACATGGAAATTTTTGTAGAAAAATTTCAAGCCATTTTTGAGAAAATGTCATTTGAGCATTTCCAAAAATGCACATTTTGAGGCTCAATTTCACCCAAAACTTATAATTATTGTTTAATCAATTAATTAATTATTAATTATATTTATAATTATTATAGATAATCAATTAAATAATTATTATTTAAAGTAATTGCACTCACAAATACGATAATGTATACAAATTACTGGTTGTATAAATATTAACGTTATGAGATATATTTAAAAAAAATTACATTTATGTAATTTTTGAAAGAAAAAAATGATACAACAAAGTGGCATTGATGGTAAGTTGTTTCACCCACTTAGCACTATCTGGTAAAAAATTTAAAGAAAAAATTTGGAGCTGTTTTCAAGAAAATGGCCTTTGAGCGATTTTGAAAATGCTAAATTTTGATTTTATTTTCACAGAAAACTTCATTTGAAGCACACACGTAGTCATAAACGCAATGATGCATCCCAGTAATGAAAATATTAATGATGTAAGAGAAATGTCAAAAAAATTACATATGTGTGATTTTTGAAAAAACAAAAGAATTGAGAAAAAAAGAGTTTATATTATCTGTTACAGTACATGTAGCACTATCTCTAGCAAAAGTTTACAGAAAAAACTTGGAGACATTTTTGAGAAATTCTTCTTTTTGATTTTTTTTTTTAACATTGCACATATTTAACTCAATATTGCATGAAAACTACAATTTTTTCAAAAAATTTGTGTGACCTTAATGAAAGAAATTCTTTTCTTTTTTTTTTGAAATTTCTTAATATTGCCTGCATTTCTCACAAAACTATGAGAAAATTACCGCAATTTCCAAAGAACTGTATATGACCTTAATGAGGAAATTAATTATGGAGAACAAATTTCATTTGAAGAAAAAAAACTCTCTTTAATACTGAATTGTAGAAAGATGCTGAAAAAATTTCAACCTTTTACAATTTCTGAAATTTCAGAGGTGAGGGTGAAAATCACATATATTCTATTTCACTCTATTATTACAAGAAATTTAAAGAAAAAATTTGAGTAATTTTCGGGAAAATTTTGAAAATATTCCAGGAGCTTCATGTAAAATACCCTCAACTTTAAAGAAAGTTTTTTAAAATTGCAGAACTTTGAGTTGAGACAGATCAGCCAGGGAAAACTCATTTTGAAAAAATTTTTAGGAATAGTTTAGGTGCTAGTGTTGTTCACAGACAGATGTTTTGGGGGGGCGGAACTTTTTTGGTTTCAGGGGTCCATTAAAATCTCAAAATTGGGCAGCATTACATAACTTTCTCTATTCTATGTATATTAATTCGATGTATATTACGTCAATGTGTGTATACACACACACACACACACATTTTGTGACATTTGATAGAAATTCAAAGTCCCACGCACGCCCACGCAACGTACGCGACGCCAGGGAACAGTATGTTCCGTAAGCAAGCACGGCGATAGTTGCGGGAGCGCAACCTGGCGGCAGCCCGTGAAAACCTCCGGCCGGCCACGTGAAAGGGGTTGCGACGCGCGCAGCTGTCCGCTAGGGGGAGGGAGCGAAGGAACTCTCCCCTATATTTGAGAGGAGCTGATAAATACCGCCGACTGCCAAAGAAAAGCTCTCTTGTCTCTTGCCACTTCGCAATTGGTTATTATTCATCCAGCTACTCTCTCGACATCTACTTAGGAGGACTACTACTTAGGAGTTTTCACAGTAGAGTGCCGTGTTTGCTAGAATACGTCGGAATAGTTCCAATGCATTCCGGGAGGCTGTGTCGGAAATAGGGCACGAAAGTTATCAAAGTTGAATAATTAGAACGTTTCGAGCAGAAATTAATAGTGAAACGCGGGGAATTCGGAAGTGAAGTTGAGTGACGTGAGATTGCGATCACTGCAGTCTAATACGTGCAGCAGAAGGACTAAACGCTTTACTGCTCATACGTAGCTGCACTATACGCAAAAGAACTTTTTATTCGCATTGCTATAAATTGCGACGTGCATTGCCTACGTACTGAAGCGTACCAACGAGGGCAGGACGGATCTGGACGAGACGGGACAAGACGGACCTGGACGGGACGAGCTGCGTGTTCCGGAACGAGAAGAAGAGACGAAGAGGTCGGCGAATTACGTGCGACGCGCTGACGAGAGCCGGCTCCCCGCCGCGTGTAATCTACTCCGTGAACGTCGCCGCCCGGGGCTAAGATCGCTTCGCTGCCGCAACGTTGTAACCGCCAGTATCAGGTAACCGCCGAACGGAAGGGAAGGCCAAGATTGGCGTAGGTTACGGATTTCGTGCGGCGCGCTCAGAACGCCATTTGTGTGCCAGCCGAATAATTAGAGAGAATATGGGCCTTGCCAGACTAGGAACAGAAAACACTAGTAAAATTCAATTGCCTTAATGATCAAAGATATGAGAAAAAGAAAGACATTAGTAATTATAAGGGATTACGTCTTGTAATGTTTTAAAAGGGTCATGTTGATTGTTGTATAAAAGGATTTAAAGTAAATGTTGTACAAAGTAGTTGAATGGTTTAGCAGACTGTGCACAAGTCAATAAGGTTCAGGCAAATGTTATTTTGCAATAAGTAAATTCAGTTTCTAATCCGCCAAAGACGGACGAGTATTTTGAGTGTTTCAATAACATTATAATTTGTAATAAATTTTTTGTTTGATTTTTGGATTTTTATTAAATTCATGTGTTTTGATATATTATTTATGTGTGTGTTTGGTCAGCCCTTGTCACTGATAAGATCCTGCTCCCCTGAGATTTTTTAAAAAAGCTCGTTTTCGAGCATTCGTCTGCGCGTGTGCCTATGCGCGACTACGCATAAGGGAGAAGCGATATATATATATATATATATATATATATATATATATATATATATATATATATATACCGGGTCTTTATCGTATCTTGCAACCCAGGTCTGGAAACACCAACTCTTGTTTTGCCAATTTGGCAACGCGTGAAATACCTTCGACGCCCTTTCACTTTTAGCGAAGCCCGGTCGCGTGCCCTCAGATTTCGGGCTGAGAGAATGTGTCTAATTTTAGTTGGAAGAAAGAGAAAGCACGTCCTTGTTACTCTTCAACGTACTGCAGCCACTACGCTGAAAAGAGGTAAACGCCTGTCTCTTCATAAATGGTGGTCACTTTGAGCATTTACTCGACTGTCAGTTTTTTGTCTTTTAAGATAATTATATTTTATTACTTTTTATTAATTATTTTCAATAATTATTAATGTAATACTTAGTTACATTTTATTAGTATTTTTAATAATTTTATCGGTCACATGCGTCTTTAGCTCATTTTAACATGCAACCCTACAGGCGTGTACCTATCTGTATGTTAAGCAATTTAACATCCTTAGCATCGGGTTTTAACATCTTTGGCAACGAGAATAAACAACCATTGATTCATCGCAAGTCAAATGTTTATTAAGAAAGAAACAAGTCGGTGTAGAAAACAAATCATATTCAAATAATTCAGAATAAAAGTAACTCATATTAGTTTTTGAGATAATTATTGTTCATTGTAATAGGTTTTAATAGTGCAGTTAAAATGTGTTTTAGGTAAATTAATTTCATTTTCCTCGCATTTCATCAAATGAAACTCTTTTTCGGTAATCATATTTACTGACGACCTGAGGTGTCGCCACTGGAAATCGACGCGCCAACTTCCTCACCGAACATCATTTCTTTAGTTATCTTTAACTTCAGGAGAATTATTTGTATCCATCTTTTTTCAAACTATGGTATACGAATATTGTTTAAATAGATATATCGCAAGCAATACCTCACAATATCATAGTAATATGCCGCAACAACAGAACTCATATGTTTACTATCGCAGTAATATAAATTTTCGCATAAATTGTGAGATTGATCGATAAAATGCTGAACATACCATAAAATGTTACAGTGTTATTACTGCCTCGTCCAAATTAAAAATCTCGGCTCTGCTACGCTCCACCTCGATTTTTAACTTTCGGCCTCTGCGGTAATTACTCTCATAACATTTTTAGATATGTTTATTGTCTGTTACTAAAGTTTTCTTATTTGCTTAATATACAGATTCCATAACAATAATAATACATTATTATTATTATTATTATTATTATTATTATTATTATTATTATTATTATTATTATTATTGTTATAAAATGAAGAGCTAGGCGGTAATATTTCACGATATATCTTTTCGATTTCTCTCTGAGCTGGCTTTACTTAAATAATTATTGTTACGTTGCTGTAAATAAATCAATAACTCCCCTCCACATTAATATTACAGTTTTGTTTCTTCAGCATACTGGGCAGAATTGCTTAAAGAGACGTTTTGTTTCAACGCTCATGCCTCAGCCCACCCCCCACCCCCACTCTGTGCAGCGTGAAAAGATTTCGGCATGAGAGCCGTGTACCTGCCCGCCGACACTCTTGAATGGGATCAACAAAGAAACAGGAAACTTGCCGCAGCTTATGACCTGACGGTTACCTCCTCTGCTGTCCCGACGTGCCAGGCACGGCTGTCTTGAAAGGTGTAAAAGAGACGCGGATGCCAAATTACCAAACCAAGAGCAAGTGCTCTCAGACATGAGTTGCAAGATAAACTAAAGACCCGGTATATATATATATATATATATATATATATATATATATATATATATATATATATATATATATATATATATATGGAAGTGAAAATATGAGGAAGTAAAAATAGAGAGAACAAGAACACCTGGAGGTATAAACCATTTGGTCTACCATACAAACAGAAAAAGCCTATAGGCCTGCAGTTCAAGATGGTGGTGATCATATACAAAAGTTTCTCTGTAAAAGTACCCTAGATACTCACCCATTGTTAGGGCTTGAATTGAACCAATGCCATCTAAACCATACTTAATATATGCAGAACATTGGAGAATAATACCACATTCTTGTAATATTGCTGATATCATGAAAAGTTTGTAGGTGCTGTGTAATAAATGACGATGCTTTAATTCCACTGAAAAAAAAGTTACAAATGTTCTAAAAACATCACATACAGATACCCTTATTTCTATTTAGAAAGTGTTTACTGACAAAAATATACATCCTAACTATTTACAATACGGAAAAATCTTCACCATTTCTACAAAGATATAAACAGAGAGAAACCAAAAAGTGTTGTTCCATCAAGAAATAGTATGAAAATTGTTAAAGAAAGAAGTCAATTGTTTTTGGTCTAACAAGACCAAAAACTCTCAAGGAAATCACAAAGAAATTCACTTTGTGAAATTCACTCACACATCAAATTTCAATTTTAAAATGCATCATAATGAAAATCTTTTAATTTTAGATAATGAATTAGGAAATATCTGCAAAATTTTAGCACATCATGCTATAAATTGCTCATTTGCCAATAGATCTCTGGAGAGGTTGCATGCACCTTCTGGCCCAATGAATTAACAAAGAGGACATTTACACATTTCCAAGAGTAAACATTTTTGCTGTCGTCATTGTGAAACTGTTGATGGACAACCCTTTTTAACCATGCCCAAATGACAACAATAAAAGGAACTCCATAGTATATGTTTTCTAAGAGACTAAATTAAGAATACATAATATAATTTTAAAACTACCTAATACTCAAGGTTGGATCAGACATTCACACAATGAAAAGTACAGATCAGCAAGGACTGGAGACCACACAAATAAGATTGAGGCCTCTATCCCATCTTGCTGAAGTCACATTGTGTGATCAGCAAAGAAGTAAAGATATTAAAAAAAGTCTTCAAACAAAGAATGAAATAGAAGACATAAAGGGAAGTTAGGGTTTTCATCTACAAATTTAAGAAAGAAAGATTCACAAAGGCAGCATTATAAACCAATGGAGTAAAGAGATAGGAGAGAACATAAAAGAAATGTTTAGATCAGGAACATTTGGAGGAGTCAAAACCTGCCAGGTCTCCTGGAAATTGGGAGCAGGCATCACGTACAGCAAACTGCAATATATGATGATGATGTTATAACACTTATGTATATCATTTTAATAAAAATGTAACGCACATCTTCAGGGTAAGTTTGTATTACATTTACACCAGACGTAAATAAATTATAAGATTTTTCTTTCTCCATTTCATCCCTTTAGCCATTTGTATCAATTCATGAAACCTTACTATCTATATTACTAATTTCTAATGCAAGCTGAAATTGATAGAAAACTAAGCTGTGTGAGATGTGTCTGTTGTTTTATTACATACCCAGGAACTCAAGCGAAAATCAAAAAAAACATTTTCGATGTTGATGAAAAATGCAAGTACTTGACTGAATTATTTCACTTACTCTCATACTGCATGTACCAGCTGCATTCTCATTATGTGTGCTATTTTGTATGGTTTTTGTTCACAACATTTTTGCTGCTGCACACCAGTAATTATGTACTATTTTTTTGTTATATGTTTATTCTAAAGGAAGGCACACTTATCTGAGTTATTTTCCATGGTTAAAAGATCTAAAGAGTTATGGATAGATTCTTAGGATTGGTGCACATTAATATAAAACATACCAGCACAAGCTATGGCAGCCAAGATGATTATGACGTAAAGAATGCAAAACGTTATCAATATAGGTAAAATATCTGAAACAAAAAAGTATTATTGTATATATTATTGTGATGCATTACCACACCTTATTTTGTGCTGTTTTTTTTTCTTGCAAGACAAACTCTATCAATAATTTTCTCTTATGAATTATGGGAAAAGAAAAATTTAATGAAACATTTTATATGAAATAATGTACCAGTTTTTGAAAAAAAGAAAAATATTGGCTCACAGAATTCATCCGCAGAAAAATGCTCATGCCAGAAATCTCCTGTTGGTCCATTAGTCATCCAAAATCGATATTTTAGGCTCAGACCCTACAAAAAACAATTGTTAAACATTCATTTTATTAATTAATATGTTGTGTGATAAATTCAGTTGCATGTTAAACATGAGATCATACACATATTAAAACTAAATATCTTGTTTTTGTACCAGTTTCCTTTGAAAATACACAAATGTAGGTACTGTTTTAAAAACAATTTATTCAGTCATAAAATAAATTTCACTAAAATTAGGTAAATATTAATCATTTTATATAATTTGATTTGTTTTTGAACTGCATGTCATTACTTTATCATAAAATGATTGTTTCCATTCTTTATATATTTTCTCAATTCTAGTATTAAATTTTCTATGTTTTATAATCATTAATGGTTGTGCAAGAACATTTTCACATTCCCTTAGTTATTGTACCTTTGAACTGTTGCAGTTAGAAACAGCTATAAACCACCATCGTTGTCGAGCTGAATTGAAGCGACGAGATTCATGACACCGTACAAGATAACGTTGACCTGTTGTTCGTATAGTTTCACAACCAGAAGAAGGTACTTGATCAGTCAGATTTACTATCTGCTTTCTCGACATCTTAGCAAGTGATTCACGTTGTTCACATGACTGGAACATCAGGAAAGACCAATATGATAAATTATGCACAATCAAACTAATTAAGATTTTGACAGTTTTACATTGGAGGAATAGAATATCTGGGTTTTTAAATAATTTGTAATGGAAAAGCATTATATTTTCTTGCTCATCACTCCAACTATATTTATTAAAATTGTTAGTTGTTCGGGACTACTTGCCATTGATTATGTTGATAATGTTCACTTACCAATCCAGGAAAGTAAGCAGATGCCCACTGATCAAATGTATCATAATAAAGTAGTAGTTTCTGCACAGAATACTTCTGTAAAATTATAAAAACATTAATGTCTTAATGAACAAATTAAATTTAAATAACATTAATTGAGTATAATTTTGTTTACTCACTAACCTTTTCATATTCTATTAAATATTCAAATTTTCCTTCAGCAGAGAGGAAACAAAATCTTTCAATGAATGCCCAATTCTGTAATTAATAATTGAATACGAATTGAGGAAATAGTGAGAAATTCTAAGAAATATTAAGTCAAAAATCATAGCTTTAAATTCCAAATTACCTCATAAGTGTTTAATTCTCCATCAACTATCTTTGCTTTCACAGGATGAATACGCACAGCTGTTAGCAATAAACTTCCAACAATTAACATTTCAAACCATATCTATTTTGGCTGGTTACAAAAGTTTGCATTCTACAATAATATAATATTAATAATGTATCAAGAGCCACTTTGAAATTCTATTCAATAACATACTGTTAACAAGCTTTGTTTTATTATATAATAATTCAAATAATCCAGGGTCATGAGAAATATTTAAAACTTAGCTGCAAACTAACCATTCATATGATTCAACTTCTTTACATGCTTTACCTTGTGGTTCTGTGTTAGAATGACCTTTGGAGAAAAGTAATCAATATCGGTTGCCATGACAGAAGTTTGAAACCTGTAGTCATGCAATATGCAAATTCAGATCTTGTATAGAAAAGCAAAAGGAAAAGAAGGCACTCAATGTTAAAAAATAATTTCTTTTGCTAGATTAATTATGTTATCACTTGTCAATATTTTACATTTCCTTACTGAGTAAATACATTCCTACAAAGCCAATTCCTCACTTTGTATCAAGAACTGACAGGTGAATTCTTACTAACATCATTATTCTGTAAGTGGAATGCACAAAAAATGTGTAGGTCCTCTCCAAATATTTCCCAGATTCCCTGAATTCCTATGTAATGTTGAGTTTTTTTTAATGATTTCATCAAGAAATAATATAACATTAAAAATAAGAGTCAAGATCATGAGTTTATATATTGTCCTAGAAAAATAACTTATTATAAGTTCTAGTATAAATGATAGGCAAAGGAATAAAAATATAAGAAATAGGCTGAAGACAAAAAATGTAGTAGAGAAATAAAGAATGGACAGAGAAAATAGCTCTCTCACATTACCAGAATGAAACACGAAAGATTACCAAAAGCAGTGTTGAAGTACAAACCAATTGGGTGAAGGGAGGTGGGAAGACTGCAAAAGAAATGGCCAGATCAGGAACACCTGGAGGTGTAAGCCTCCTGGTCTGCTGGGAAACAGGAACAGACCTAGCAACCTGCATTTTATGATGACGTTGATGATGATGATGATGATAATTACTAGTACTCTATGGCAGTGAAACATGGGTACTGAAAAAAAGATACACAAAAAATTGAAGCTGCCCAAATGAGATACCTGAGACCAAAATTAAAATTGTCAAGGAAAGACAAAATAAAAAATAAGGAAGAATTTAAAAACAATAAGCAACATTGAAAACTTGGCAAAGTATCAAAAGATATGGTAAGATCATATAAAAAGGACGAAACCAACTAGGCTACCAAAACAGGTGCTAAAGTTTAGACCGAGAGGTGAAAGAGAAAGAGGCTGACCAAAGGAGATATGGGAAGATCAGAAACACATTGGCAGTGATTTGAAGACTATTGTAAAAATAGGAACAGACCATTGGTCTATACCTATATAATTTATGATGATGATGATGATGATGATGATGATGATGATAAGTACTAGTACTAAAGATGGTATAAATATCTCAAAAGAATGAATTCTGAATGCATGTAATTGGGTATTGTTTTAGCTACAATGTAATTTAATAGAATATATTTCTTCATATCTTTATTTTTCAGCAAGCTGTCAGAAAAATTTTTCATTAGAAAACATTCATGAGGTTACAAAATAACATTCAAGGTTGTGAAAACAAGCAATACATTATTACTTTTTAAACTGTACATTTACTCTAAAGATGGTATACACTTTCTATAAAATGTATTTACTTATATATTAACTCTTTATACAACACATTGACAAAGATCGTTGCTTACTTTACAAAATAAGGCACTATTATTTTGACTCTGTTTTGAGAGAATGTGTAACTCAAATTACTTATCTCACATCATGATCACTACAACAAAGAAATATTTTTTTTAAATACCACATTCACATTCTTTATCCCATTCTTTAAGAAAATAGTTCAACTTGCAAATAATAATCACAAAATACAGTGAAAGAATAAGAAAAAATACATATATCAAGGAAAATTTTTGCTAAGAATTTTTTTTGCTAGATCAATTATGTTATCACTTCTTGTCTATATTTTACATTTCCTTACTGAGTGAATACATTCTTGCAAAGCCAATTCCTCACTTTGTATCAAGAACTGACAGGTGAATTCTTACTAACATCATTATTCTGTAAGTGGAATGCACAAAAAATGTGTAGGTCCTCTCCAAATATTTCCCAGATTCCCAGAATTCCTATGTAATGTTGTTTTCTTTTTTTACGTTCTGATTATCAAAAAGAAAAAAAACAATAATGATTTCATCACGAAATAAATATTTAAAGATGTTTCTTTTTAGAACAGTATGAGATACATATCTAATAAATACCTTTCTCTTTGTTTTTGTTAGTTTTTTTGCATTATTGTGGTAAGCACTATGGTTAAAACTTTTAGAAACCAGTGATTTGAAAAATGTGGTGACACTCTCCTCTGGCTTGGAGTACTTACTGCAATGTTTGTTTAAAGTTGTCATATTTATATGTTACTCAAAGTTTGTAGTTAGCAACAATATTTATTCTTGTTACAAAAGTAAAACAAAATTACAATGATCTTAGAAGAAAACAATTTTCAATTCTACAAAATGACATTATGTAAGTTTTGTAATAGAAAACATTCAATTCCATTGTTTCTGGAGAGGATCCCTTGTTTTATGGACACATATTAAAAATAACAAAATACTTTCCTCTTAAATTTCATCAAACACGATTTACAAAAAACTATTCAGAAAACAATTTCAATCAATAAAAAAAAATTGAAACGATTCTTACGTAATTTTAACATTTCATTTAAATCAATTTTATGGATTTCAATAAAACCAATTATTAAATGTTGTTCATCAATGAAAAAAGAAAAGAAAGAAGTGAAACACTTCAAATGCCCATGAACTCTATACATTTGTGCACAATGTGCATGAAGTTCATACAATTTGCAGATACATAATAGACATAAGAATATATAGTCCTAGTCCTTACACATGTTCATTCATACAATATTTTGTTCATATAAAAGTGCTGAAAGAAAATAAATCATAAATATACTTGTACAGGCTTTGTTTATTCAAATTGTACAGTGTTTTAATGACAAATTTTATAGAAAATATTTCTTATACATGTATATTTAAAATAAAGAAAGGGTAAATTAATTTCAAAAATAAAATGTTAAGAAACATTTTTTGAAACAGAATTTGTGAAGTGAAAATTGTACAATATAATTAACAAAATAATAAAATGAAATTCTAAAATTTATATGTAATATTTTGATTGTTTAAGAAGATCATTTTAAAAGGTAACTGATAAACATGTGGAATCCAATCTTGTGTAGGAAATGTTGATTTTTGTTAATTCTCATGGTAAATGTCCCTTCAACCTGTTGTACAAGTAGAATTGAAAACTTCATGGACGATATTCTCAAGATGGCCAGGATAAAAACATTAACCGGATTGATTGTTCCTGTGATCATTACAAAGTGATTTCATGACACCACTTGATGTAGTCTTTTCAGGCACACTATCATTTTCTTCAGAAGAATGCTGATGATGGTTGTATGGGATTTCCATTACCAGTATTGGACCCAAACGGTTTCAATGGCATGATGGTTTCTGGTCTAGGATCCTAATGAAGCAATGGTTTTCATTAGCCATAAGAAATTACTTTTCAAATTCAGAAAACCTACAAGTTTATTTCAAAGAGATAAGGATAAGAAACCTACATTACAGTAAACAATGTTATTTCAACTCACCACTGTGCGACTTATGCAAAAGATTTCCACAGGGACATTAGTTGTCCAGTCAGCTTGTAATAGCTGAGAACCAAGTTCAGGTCTGTCAGGAGCAGTGACAAGGATGGGAGGTAAGGGGGCAGAAGCTGTATCTATATGATGTGCTAAGGGCAATGTCCTAAAAGGATCCGCATCTTGTATTGCTGCCACTTGTGATGTTTGCACTTTATGCGGGAAGACTTTGTTGACTGGTGTTGGCAAAGTAGGAAACTGAAAATAAAATTGTAATGACTGAACCTTCTCTGACAAGAATGTTTCTCATTTGCTTCTCTAGATTTTTATTATATTTGTACTCACCAGAAACTGCAGGTGTCCACATATTGTAATAAAATGAAGTACACCACAAACAATACTCTCATGCACCCAAATTTTTACAAAGCTGTTAGTGATTAAAATAAATGTTACCCCAGAAACAAACCTACAAGAGTAAAAAAGTTTACTTCATTTTCTTCATTAGAATAAATAGGATTTCTATGATTTAACAGTTTGTACCCATTATTTCAATAACAATTATTTTTTAACTCTTTATTTTATAATATTTCATTTTTACACAATTTCTATATTCAATGTATAATTTAAAAACTCGTGAAAAATTTTAAACAAAAATTAGTTACAAATTTACTCTAGAATATCTCATTCTGAATATGATACAAATGTGAATGATGAACATTCACATAGACATCACACAGGTGCAGCAAGCCTCCTCAAAAATTTCAAAAGGGACCCCATAATCCTATGTAAAAAAACATTTTTTTCCATAATTATGACCAATTCCTAATTTTCCCCTTTTTTAAACTGGCATTCTGGTAAGTGATACACAACATTTGGGGAAGAAACCCTCTAAATGATCTGGCATCTATAAAAATGGTTGAAAGAAATGTAAAGAGTATTTATTGCGTTATTAAAGTGATAATTTTATTCTCCTTGATGGATGATTTATTTCCTAGAAATATATATCATGTGTTAAATGAAGTTAATTCAAAAAAAGGATCAAGATATGTAAGTGGCTGTCCCCCTCCTCTTTTAGGCTGTGCACACCTATGAACATTCATGTAATATCAAAATTTAAAATATAAGGTATACTTACCACAATGTACCTAATATGGAGAAAAAGATAATAGAATACAGACTTTTCTGGATAATGCTTCAAGGTGAGTACTATAGAGTACACAAATATCCACCAGGCCAATATTCTTAGGATTATTAAACCATAGCCGGGAGAACTTTAAAATACAAAACTTTACCTGGATCAAAGACCTAACCACAATGTTGTTTAGACAAACCGTTACTCAGGAAAATTCTCATTTACATAAATTTGATACAACAAATCACTCTTGTAGAACTATAGCTAAGTAGGAGCCTATATAAAGGCACATGAAAACTGTACGTTTCACTATAAAGGCAAGTCTCAGTCGACCTCTTGTAATGGTGAAACCTTTTGCCAAAAGAATTAAAAGCAACAAAAATAATATTTCACTAATGACCTCGAACAGATGACCTACAAAAAAAGTAGTAAACAGAATTATATGATTTTAAATCATTAATTTGAACTTTCAAAATACTTTTGCTCATAAGTGAAGGAAAAAGAATAAAAATTACACCAACTGTTATGATAACACTCAATAATTATAGCATTCTTTGTGTAATCCTGAAAAAATGACCAATCATTAAAGCACTAACAAGTCATGTTCTTTAAAACTAGATTATTATAATTTTTCAAAAATAGATATAGTATAATTTCATTATCTTTAAAATTTCTTAACTTTTCTCTTTAAGAATTTTGACTTTTATTTATTTCATTCTTATCCTTACCATTCACCTCTAACCCTTACTAAATATTATCAATAAGTATTTAACATAATTTTTTAAAGAGAATTTTGAGTTATCATTGACTCAATATACATTTATGAAAAATGATCAAATTGACTAAATAGTACCGCAAATCTTGCAGCCTCATTTATGATTTCCATATCTTGGAATTTCAAATCAAGAACTCTGAATCAAGGAAATTGAATAAGAAAACTGTCTTAAGAGCATTCTTCATTGGATTTATTCTGATTGTGCTAAGTAAGCAAAGATGATTTTTGATTCACTCATTAATTGGTTCCCTACTAAAGTTTTAACATTTCTCCCTGGTAAAAATACTAGTTTGCACTAGGAGTATTAATATTAATTGGAGTTAAAAGCGTTATGTAGGTTCAGGGTAGAATTGCTTTATAACAACTGTATGAAGTAACCCACCACAGCTTAAGGTATTTATTTTTAAAATCAACTATTACCTAAGAAAAGGATTGAACTCTATTTGTAGTTTAAAATTGAAATTAATTTATTAACATCCCTGTCCTCAATTTGCCTGCCTACCTCACCCCGTCATGCTCTCCTTGCCTGCTCCTCCATCTCCTCCCCACATCCCATTCTGCACTGCCCATTCTCTCCTGCCATACCTCACCACCAGTTCAGCCAATCCCAAAGGTCCAACCACAAAGTCTTCAGGAAGCCCTATAGACTTTGTCGGCACAACTACACTGCTTTCTGTAGTCAGAACCTATGTTTTGTGGGTCTTTGATACCAAAATACTGATTAACGACAAAACTGTCCATCCATCTGTGAAAAGCACTAACAGCTAAACCATATGCAAGATTTTCACCAAAATGGATATTCCCCATTCGATCTCGTTGATGTTCCCTTGCATTTGAAATACATATTCCCTTGCATTTGAAATACATATTTTAATTGTGGAGGTTCTTTACATGAAGACCCTGGAACATTTTCAAAACTTATTTATTACCGATTTGTTTATTACTTAAAAAATGTATATATTTTTGCATAATTTTGTGTTAAACATAGGCAATTTTTAAATATTAAATAATTATTTCAAATATAAAATTATTATTTATCAGTCAGATAAATTGCTCTTCATATCTTTTTTCTTGATATCTTAGCAAGTGATTCAAGTTGTTCAATGACTGGAACATCACAAGAGACCAATATGATAAATTATACATAATCAAACTAATTAAGATTACAATAGCTTTACTTTTGAGCTACAAAAGATTTGGAGTTTTTAAATCATTTATAATGGATTATCACCATTATCATATTATCTTACTCAGCACTCCAACTACATTTATTAATATTGTTAGTTGTTTGGGACTACTTGCCATTGTTTGTACTGACTGTTCCATTCAAGAAATTAAAACCAATAGTGTTTAACTAAACATATAAAACGCTCCTATTAGGATGGTGTACCAGAAGAAATTTATTGCTTTTTCTATCAGATTTTTCTTACCATCCCTCCTTAATGGCTAATAATAAGCTGCGACTCATCTATCTTAGGAGGTGGATTGCTGTGTCAATATGGAATAAACTGCATATGTACTATAACATAACCTTTTGGTTTTAACAAGCTTTCAGTTATTTTCAATATTTGGCAAATTTGGAACTGGATGTAATTTTATTTTGGACATAATTTCAAGTTGGTAATGTTGGATGTAATTTCATTTGTGGATTGGTCCTGATAATACCTCTGATGCTTTGGGAATTATCAAATAAATCCCCTCCTTGCTTTGCAAGACGGGGATTTATCAGCCATTTCCAAAGCACTCATGGTATTATCTCTGACAATGTTTACTTACCAATCCAGGAAAGTATGCAGATGCCCACTGGTCCAATGAACCATAATAAAGTAGTAGTTTCTGCACAGAATATGTCTGAAATTATAAAACATTAATGACTTGATGAACAAATTAAATTTATTAATTGAGTATAATTTTGTTTACTCACTGTCCTTTTCATATTCTTTTAAATATGCAAATTTTTCTTCAGCAGAGAGGAAACAAAACCTTTCAAAGATTGCCAAATTCTGCAATCAGTTTTGAATACAAATTGAGGAAGTAAGTGTAGAAATTCTAACATTAAGTCAAAAATCATAGTTTTAATTTCAAATTACCTCATAAGTAATTCATTCTTCATCAACTACCTTTTCTTTTACAAGATGAATACACACAGCCATTAGCAATAAACTTTCAACAATTAACATTTCAAACCATATCTATTTTGGCTGGTTACAAAAGTTTGCATTCTACAACATTAATGATATTAATGATATATCAAGGGCCAGTTTGAAATTCTATTCAATAACTTATTAATAAACTTTGTTTTATTATTTAATAGTATTTCATATCATCCATGGTTATGAGAAATATTTAAAACTTAGCTACAAACCAAACATTCATTCTACTTATCTACCTGCTTTCACTTGTATTAGAATGTGACTATTGGAGATAAGTATTCAGTATCAGTTGTCATGAAAAAAATTTATATTTTACTACTGTAAAAATGAGTTCAGATCATGAGTTTACATATTGCCATAGAATAAATAACCTACTATAACTAAAGATGGTGTAATTATCCCAAAACAATGAACTCTGAGTGCACGCTGTAAATTGACTCAATAAATTGTAATAATAATAATAATAATAATAATAATAATAATAATAATAATAATAATAATAATAAATAATAATAACAATAATAATAAAAATAATTAATAATAATAACAATAATAATAATAATTATTATTATTATTATTAAACTAATCTTTGGGTATTGTTTTAACTTCCTATAAAAGATTTTATTAGAAAAATTTTCTTGATATCTTTATTTTTCAGCAAGCTTAGGGATCCCATACATCCTGAAAAAGCAGGACATGCTCTGAATATCGACATGTGTCCCATTATCCCATGAGATTTTTCTTTGTTTCTGCCAAATGTCCTGAATTTTTACACTGTTGTAATTCTACACAGTTCTACAAAAAAAAAACTGTTTTAGGACTACTATCATAGAACTATGCACTACATAAGAGAACTCACGAAGATAATTTGTTTGTTAAGCAAATGTTGTAGATTTTGTCTTTTTATTATACAATCTTAGAGCTGAAAAATAGGTAAAGAAAGGTACTGTGTGTTTTGCATCAAAGTGCATCTACATCTCTCACAAAGTGTTAGTGCAAGAAAATCTGGAATACAAAGGGGAAAGGGGTTCAGTCAATAACAATGTTTTAATATCAGCCAAAGTCATGATTTATTTGTTTTTTATTTAAATTCCTTGAAATAATTCACAAATTTTGTCATGGAAAAATAAGGAAATGGACCTAGGTAATTTTCAAAAGTCAGGGAAATTTGTCCTAGGAAAAAGAGTTAGGTCACCCTGATATTCTTGAAAGTGCAATGTAATTTATCTTGATCTACTATTTAGATGTTTATTTGATACACTATTTCCTTCTACATGATTTACTTGATATAGAATTTAGTTGTATAAAAATAAACATTTTCTCTGAAATTTATTTTGGATGTCCTGAATTCCATTGTTATCCTTATGGCAACCCTAAGCAAGCTCTCAGAAAATGTTTTCATTAGAAAAGATGAGGTTACAAAATAAAATTCAAGATTGTGAGAACTATCAGTATATTGACTCTTCAAAAGGTACATGTATTCTAAGAGATGGAACACATTTTCTATAAAATGTATTTCCTTATGCATTAACTCTTCACACAACTCTTTGGCGAAGATCTTGGCTCACTTTACAAAATAAGGCACTACTATTTTGTGTTTTGAGAGAATATGTATCTCAAAACACTTATCTCACATCACAAACACCACTACAATATTTTTTACATCACATTCTATGTGAAAATAATCCAATTTGCTTATAATAAACACAAATTACTGTGCAATAATTAGAAAAATACATATGTCAAGGACATTTTTTTGCTAAGAATTTCTCTTGCCAGTTTAGTTATGTTACCACTTCTTTTCAATATCTTAATTTCATTATAGAGCAACAAATTTCTGCAAAAGCCAGTTTCTTACATTGTATCAAGAACTGACATGTGGATCTTTTCTAACACAGTTCTTGTTGTTCAGCAACCCCTTATAGAATGCACAAAAATTGAGGAGGTCCTCCCCAAATATTTCAAGGGTTCCTGAATGCCCATTAGATATTAAATATTTTTTACATTCTGGAGAGGTGAAAGAAAGAAAGAAAGAAAAAGAAAAATAAGAAAAAAAATAAAAAAAGAAAAGAAAAAGAAATAAAGAAACAATCAAACAAACAAACAAAAAGAAAAAGAAGAAGAAAAGCTATTAATATTTATAGATGTGTTTCTTTACAGTACAAAATGAGATAGGTATCTAATAAATATTTTATCTTTGTTTTCTTTACTTGTTATTGTTGTTAAATTTTTGCATTAATAAGGTAAGCGAAACAATTTAAACCTTCAGAGAAACAGAGATCTGAAAAATATGGTGTCTTTCTCTTCTAGTTTGGAGCATTGGTTGCTATGTTTGTTTAAAGTTTGTCATAGTTATGTGTTACTCAAAGTTTGTAGATAGCAACAACATTTATTCTCAGTACAAATGTAAAAAATGGATACAAAGTTCTTAAAAGAAAACAATTTTCAATTCTACAAAATGACATTTATTTTCTATGTAAGTTTTAAGATAGAAAACATTCAATTCCTTTGTTTCTGGAAATGGTCCCTAAGTTTTATGGACACAGATTAAAAACGACAAAATGCTTTCTTTTTAAATATTATCAAATATGATTTACAATGAACTAAACAGAAAACAATTTCACTCCATAAAAAAATGTAAAACAATTTAATTGAATTTTCACATTTCATTGAAATCCATTTTATCAACCTATTAATGCTATTCATGAATAAAAAAGAAAAGTCAGTAAAAAGTACAACACTTTAAACACCCGTGAACTACACACATATGCACCACAATGTGCAAGAAGTTGATGCAAGTTACAGAATAAGAATACATACTCCTAGTTCACACAGATGTTCATTCATAAAATAATTTGTTCATGCAAAACTTCTGAAAAATCAAAGTCTTCAATCTCAAAATATAGTTGTACATGCCATCTGTATCATCATTCATTGTACACTGTTTTAATGTCAAGTTATAAAATACACTTCTTATATATTTAACTCTAAAATAAAGATAAAAATAAATTTCAAAAATAAAATGTTAACAAATATTTTTTGAAATTGATTTTGTGAAGTGACAGTTATACAATATATTAAAAAAAAAGAAATATTAAAACTTATATGTAATATTTCAATTCTGTAAGGAACTTCAAAAGGTAACTGATTAACATCTGAACATCAAATCTTCATTGGGAAATGTTAATTTTTCTTCATCCTCACAGTCAATGTCCCTTCAACCTGTTGCGTCAAATAGTATTGGGACCTTCTGGATGGCATTCACAGATGGTAAGGGTGAAATATTGACCATATCTCTTCCTCAGGTAACCACTACAAAGGCTGAGAATTCATTGTACCATTTGATCTAGCCCTTCCAGTTACACTTTCATTTTCTTCTGAAGAGAGTGATGATGTCCTCATGTGATTTCCAATACCAGTAGTATTGGATCCAAGAGGTTTCAATGGTATGATTGTTTCTGTCCTAGAATCCTAATGAAACAATGGTTTCCAAAAGCCATATTTAATTAATTTTCAAATTTTTAATGTTTCTCACTAATTTAAAAACAGATGGAAATAAATTACATTCAATAAGTTATTTCATAAACAAATTCTTTAGGAAAAATACAAAATAATTCATAGTAGGAAATATTACAAAACAGTCTGAAAAATGTATTTTAGAGAACCTAAAATTTTATTTCGAAGATATAAGGGAAGAGTATCTACACCTACATTACAGAAAACAATGTTATTTCAACTCACCACTGTGCGACTTATGCAAAAGAGTTCCACAGGGACATTAGTTGTCCAGTCAGCTTGTAATGGCTGAGGACCAAGTTCAGGTCTATCAGGAGCAGGGATAAGGGTAGGAGGTAAGGGGGCAGAAGGTGCATAAACATGATGAGAAAAAGGCAATGTCCCATCAGGATCTGCATCTTGCATTGCTGCCACCTGTGATGTTCGCACTTTATATGGGAAGACTTTGTTGGCTGTCGTTGGCAAAGTAAGAAACTAAAAATAAAATTGCAATGAATGAACCTACCTTCCATGATAATTAAATTTCTCATTAGCTGGTCTAGTTTTGATTATATTTCTACTCACCAGAAACTGAAGGTGGCCACACAATGTAATAAAATGAAGGACACCACAAACAACACTCTCACGAACCCATTTATCAATAAAGCTGTTAGTGATTAAAATGAATGTTGGACCAGATACAAACCTAAACGGGAATAAAATAGTTTATTAATGCTTTCTGAATTACAGAAAATGGGATTGCAATGATGTAGCAAATTGTACTCTGATTCAGTAATCATAATAGTAATAATAATAATAATAATAATAATAATAATAATAATAATAATAATATTAATAATAATAATACAAAAATAATTACAATTTTCTTATACTTGTTTCTAAATATAATTTCATGTTTAAACAATTTCTACATTCATATTTAATTTAAAAACTCCTTTTCAATTTAAAGCAGAAATTAGTAATAAATTTACTCCAAAATATCCAATACACAGAACATGGTATTTACGATGAACATTCATATAACATGAAAATATTAACTAAAAAGTAAACTTACCATAAAGTACCTAGTATATTGAATGGATAATAAAAAACAGCCTTTTCTGGATAATGCTTCAAGGTGAATACAATAGAATACACAAATATCCACCAGGCCATTATTCTTAGGATTATTAAACCATAGCCAGGAGGACTTTCATAAAGATACAAAACTTTACCTGGATCAAAGAACTAAACACAATGGTATTAAGAGCAATCCTTATTCAGAAGAATACTCACTCAAATAAATTTAAAACTTACCAATCTCTCATATATAAATATAACTAAGTAGGATACTGTATAAAGGCACATGAAAACTGTAAGTTTCACTGTAGAGGCAAGTCTCAGTCGACCTCTTGTAACAGTAAAACCTTTTGCCAAAAGAAGCAAAAGTAACAAAAATATTGTTTCACTTATGGCCTCCAACAGACGACCTACAGAAAATTATAGGAAACAGAAATATATGATTTCAAATCTTTAATATGTACTTTCAAAATACTTTTGCTCATAAGTGAAGGAGTAAGAATAAAAATGACACAAACTATTAAGATAACACTCATTAATTATAGCATTCTCTGAGTAATCCTGAGGCAATGATCATAATCATTAAAGCACTAATGAGGAGTAATGTTCTGAAGTAGTTAAAAGCTAGACGACACAATTTCTTTTTAAATAAATATATAATAATTTAATCATCTTTGAATTTTCTTGAACTTATCTCTTTAAGAATTTTATATCTTTGATTTGTTTCATTCTCTTCCCTAACTACTTCCTATTAACCTTTCCCAAATGCTATCAATAAGTAGTAATTAAGACAATTTTTTAACCTTGGAGAGGTGGCAGTTGCTGGAGGTACGTTAGAGGTGGCGAGGGTTTCACATTTCTGACCCTTTAAGTTATTTCTTTATAAAATTAAATTTAGCAAGAAATAAGTGCAAAATTAGTTATTTTAATAATAACTGATCATTTATAAGGTCATATTAACTTAATGCACTATTATAAACAAGCATGCAAATGAGCAACTGAAAAAATTAAAAGGGCAAAATAATCATTTATCTTTCATTTTACGTAGTGATCCGATTTTCCTGAATATTTCAATGACAAAGGTATCAGAATATTCAATAAGTTTCATTTTCTAACATTGTCTCACATAAAAACAAACAATTTATTGAAAATGCTTCAAAGCCAATCAACACAACTTGGAAAAAATACAAAATTAAAGATGTTTGTATTGGTTTCACAAATATTTATAAATGAATTATTACATAAAAAATTTTGAAAATCTTTCAGACAAAAGCTAAAGAATGTGGTGAAAGGTATGTGAAATGTAAAGCTTCTGACTCGCAAAAAACTGCAGCTAGGCAAAGATATGTGGGGTCACCAGAAACCCCATATCACCTCTCTTGGGTTAAAAAAGAATTGAGTTATCATTTATTAAAACTAATTATATGAATAGGATCAAAGCTGTGTCCATCAATAATTAATTTCTAAAATACTTTATCGAATATTTTATTGTAAGATATTTACTATTCTTCAATGTACTCTACATGAGAGATTCATTCTTGTTTCTATAAAAGACTAACCATGAAATTAACACACCTAAAGTTCGCATCTTTGATATTCCTCTTCCATTAAGTGCATGTTTGATGTATACAATTGTTTGAATAGAGATTCCTGTCTCCTGCAATACAACTGAAGCTACAAACAATTTGTAAGTTGCATGATACATTTTTCGAGATTTGAGTTCAACTGAAACAAAAATCATGTTTATTTAACCTAAAAAAATATAGTTTAAAAGGAGATTTAATTATAATTTGAATTAAATCTTCAATTTTTTGTAATGTATTATTTATTGCAAATACTGAAAGAAAAAAAAACCATACCTGTACAGAACCCAACAGCTACTAAGAGAAACACATATGCAACAAAGAAACTCATTAGAATCGGGAGAATATCTGTAAATGTACAATAGAGGTTACTTTCTATTCTATATTACTTGATATATAGTTATTAAACAACTTTTTGTTTTATCAGAGAAATATGTAAGAGAATAAGAAAAATTTACATAATTCATCTGCTGAGAAGTGCTCATGCCAAAAATCTCCCTCATTTCCATTTGTCATACGCAATTTAAACTTCAAATATATGCCCTGCAAACGAAGTATATATGTAATTTTTTTGCACTTATTAGGAATTCAATTCCTAACAAATTATTGACTTACCACTGACGAATTACAATGACTTGCTGCGATATACCACCAACGTCGTCTGGCCAACAAAAAGTTTGTTTGGTCAGAGCATGAAACTATATCTCTTTTGCCATGTTTCTTGATAATTTTACATGCAATTGTATTATTAGGATGCAATGCAATACGATTTGTTATGTTAGAAAAATCTTCTTTTTGTTTACATCCCTGAGGTGAAGAAAATAATTAAACGAAAAAAGAAAATAGTAAGGTTAATTAAAAGTTTAAAAATATACTTAAAAGCTGGAAAATAAGATGAAAGAGACATATATTTATAAAATAACTCGTATACAATTAAGCAAATATTTTCATTCTGATCTGCTAATTCATGTTTCATATGAAGAGTAGACCAATGATCAATCATGAAGAAACAGGAAAAATAACCTTATACTGGGAAGCACATTCATCATTATCTTCACTATTTAAAGCTATTATTAATAATCAACAACCCCATAAAATCAAATACTCCCATTCTCAACTAATTACTGCAGTCCTATTAATTTTGAACTGAACTAACTGTTCCAGATAAAATATTTCATGAAACTTTTCATGATTATTTGAGTTTATATAAAACATTCAGTTAAAAGCAAATATTATTTAGAGAGCAAAACAAGTTAAATTTAATTTTATATTTGACAATTGAGTTCAGTACTTGGTTTTTTAATGTTTTATAAATGAATAGTCTTTTTAGATGTTGACATACCAGCCCAGGTTTGTATGCAGAAGCCCACTGCTCAGGTGTGTCATAATATAATAGTAAATACTGGGTTGCATATTTCTGTTGGCAAAATTTTTAATAGGTCAAAATTTATTTTATTAACATAATAGATTTGGGTAAACAGTTAACTTAGCGTTCAAAAGCAGAAATTTTTTAAAATATTTTTTTTCATACCTTTTCATCATATTCTATTGTGTATGCTAATTTCCCAATATTGGGAAGGAAGCAGAATCTAGCTATAAATGCCCAGTTCTTAAAAAAATAAGAAACAATGTTGATAGTGAGTAATTAATATCCATTTAAAACAGCACAAAAAAGGAAAATAAGGAATATACTGACACACACCTCTTTGGAATACAATTCTCCTTCCAATATAACACCCTCTTTCAAAGGGAGAAATAATATTATCACTACTGTAAACCAAACATTAATTATATTTTTAAACATTCTCAGTGCAAATTCCACATGCAACTACATGCCTAACTACTGTGTGGCCCAACAGAAAATAATCAATAAGTTGCCATGCCAACCTTTCCTGAAGCTAAATTCAAGGTCATAGGCCTCTACAAAAACCACAATCCTAATTCAACATTAAATTAAAATTGAAATCTCAGAAATTATCAAAAAAATATTTCATGTCATTTGTAATTTACAACTCAAATATACCTAAACATGGAAGCAATTGCTAAGAAATACCAAATCTCCAGAATTATGAAAATACTAATAAATACACTAAAAAAAGTTACGCATTCCTTCATAAACTTCTCACAATGAAATTTTATAATCAGGGAACAGGCTCTTAAGCTATTAATTGTAATATATATGTAAAATTTAAAAACATTTATTTAATTTCACAAGCATTACCTGATTTTTTAATTATTCCCCTCCCTCCAAATTCTCCTGAAAAACTCAATTGAGAAGGTACACACACTACAGATTACACACACAAATGTGTGTACAAGAATATACACACATTTGCAGATTACCAAAACCCTAAATTACTTCACATTAATATTACTCTCCAGTTTTATCAAAATTTCACAACCACTGTTTTTACTAAAGCCAGCGCTATACAAAGAATAAAAATAAAACTAGTGGGAAAACATTTTCTAGATTCCACAGTAGTAACTAATAAAAACAAACAACTTTGTGAGACTGTTCATTACATATTTGCATGTTAAAATAAAACATCAAAAACACTAATTCTAAAACAAACAGTTTCAGTTGTTCATTTAACTAACTCTTCTGAAATGAGTTATATGAAAACAAGCTTTAAAAATCAAAACAAAAATGAAAATACATTTTGACCTTCGATAAAGTAGGAATTACAATCAATAGAATGCAGTCCTCCTCCTGAAAAACTGATCATCTGAAAATGTAAGCAGCAGTGTTATAAACATTTCTATTGCAGTGCTGAATAGGTTTAGTTCAGTAAGTTACTGCTTTCACCCATGTTGCTATTTATAATTAAATATCAAAACGCTGAAGAAGCAAAAATTCTGAAAATTAATATTTTTTTCCCCATATGACCAACTGCTGGCTTTTTGAGGCTTAAATTTCATTGAAATACCGAAAAAGTTTCACCTAAAATGATCATTTATTGATGTTTGGAAATCTTGAGAAAATGATTCTTACATGGAAATAAATGTGAAGGAAAGTTGATGCAAATGGCATCAATAAAACCACATACAGTAAGCAAATGCAAAACCCAGTAAAAAATATTTTATATTTTTAATCCTTAAACAGGTATCCATTGAGAAAATTCAGAAATAATAGTTTCCTTCAAGTTATCAGATATTTACATGAAATTACTTTACAGATAGTGATGTTCAACAATCAAATTAAAAATAAAAGTACTGTAACTTCTATTAAATAAAAATGTATAACATTAAGTAATAAAATAACAAAATGGGAAACTTAAGTATTGCAGTGCAATAATGATTTTGTTAAATACAGGATTAGGTGTTCTCATGAAAGTCTCTCAAGCAGGTTGTAAGGATCTCCATAAAAACAAAACAGTAATTTTTAAAGGATTTTAATATCTACTCATATACACATTCAAGAATAATGCTATGTAGAAAAATAACTATTAATTTCATACAAGTTCCCATCACTTAATATTTAAACATTTTGATTTTAGGCATCTTCGCAAAGCGAATACTAATATTATAACATGCACAGTGAAATGTTATCTTCATTATAAATAATGTAAGATGTGAACCTAACTGTACTGCAAATAAGAAGGAAAGGAACCTGTTATTCTCACTTGAATCTCTTGGACGGGAAGAACACTGTAGTGATGGGTTGATTTCCATAATAGCAACTTTTACATCTTGTATAGCAGCCATTCAACATCCCTTGGCATTTTCCCAAAACATTAATTACAATTTATTATTCTTAAAGTAAAGAACTGGCTGGATTTTCGAAATTCCTTTTAACTTCTTTTTAATAACAAAAAAATCATGCAGAAGGTAATATCTAAAGCTAACACTGCATTTACTAGAACATTCTTTATACATTTGTGCTTTTGGAAAGCCACGCAACTAATTCTAAACTACGTAAGTTATAACTTACAAATCTTAAATATAGTTTTTGGTACCAAATTGTATAGTAAAACATTCAGCAATATTATTTTTCAAAAACATTTTAAATAATCACTGATCTTCCAGCTACAACAATCTCAATAATATAGATCTTCTACACACAATACAATACAAAATGTTTTATTTCTATAAAGTAATAGTAATGACTTCACAGTAATGTAATGCTAACTCAATAGAACTATTTCCTATAATGGGATGTATACAATGGTGCTCATTTACAACAAAATTATAATTACTACATTAAAAAAAATAATTAAAAAAAACTTTCTTAAGATGCTAAAATATGCATTGTTGTAAAAGATTACTGTTCATAAGAGAACTTTCATTTCTACAGAGCATCACTCTCCTCATATCAAAAATCACACCAACCCCCAAAAGTCACAACCATCAATTATAACAAAGTTATACCAGACATTTTTATGAAGAGATTGAATTTTTTAAAGATTACCTCAGATACTAGCTCTTCATCTCTTTACGCTGATCTTGCCCATTCATACACCACAGAATTACACTTCATTTGTTCTCTACCAGGAAATAATTCCTTGCCAACGAAACATATTTGCAGTCTTCCCGAGGATCAAAACCAAAGCCTTCTAAACTTTCACATTTGTTTTAACTAGATGACACTAGCATAGGAAAACAGTTTAATGTCTTTAAAACTAGATGGACAAATTGTGTAACATTTTCGGCACAAGTATTGCATTTATAAACTTTCTATAAATCAATGGTTTAATCTTGTGATAATTTATGAGTATTTTATATTGATCCTATTTCTAATAATTTGCAGCAATTATACACATTTTCCACTTTTCCACATCTCTTGCATTGTAAATAATAGTTTTTTCTTTTTCCTAGTATAATCATTATTTCCAAAATGTGTATAGATATTCCTTTAAAGATAATTATCAAATAAGGCAAAAATAATTTCTCAAATACTAAAACATTTATATAATTAACATAAACAAAGAAATTGTTTTAAAAATGGTGTATATGATTCATTGGTTTTGACAATAAAGATGATTAAGATTTCAAGTTTTAGGAATAAGTGAACAAGTAATTTTGAGTAATGAAAAAAATTAAACCAAATTAAAAGAAATGACATTAGGCACTGAACAAAAATTATTTTTTATGGAAATCTTTCCTTCAAAATACATTGATGAATCATCTATTAAAATGCAACTGCAAGAGCATGAAATTTTCTTTCTCATGTAACGCTGGATTTCAGACCCTCAGGAAGACTACAATTACCAAATTTGTCACTAAAAGCACATCAAACATTTGCCTTCATGGGCTATATAAAACAAAACAAAAAATATAACATACAAAAATTCAATTGTCACCTCAGTATATGAAAAATGTAACAATATTTTAAACAAAGGATCGATTGAAAAACATGTTTTTGATTTTCCAAAAATATTTTTGCAAAAAGTTCTATGAATGAAACAAAGCACATGGGCAAGGGCGGTAAATTTACATAAAAATAATGTAACAGTTACAACAAATATCCACATTCAACATTTTTCTGCTAACAGTTTCTGCTATAGGAATAACACAACTCTTCCAATGAATGGCTAATGTGATGTTGTGTAATATATATACACAGAATGTTACATACATATGGATACTGTCATTATCAAATTCATCAATAATAACTGTACTCTATACATCATCACAGTTACTTTCCACTTGTTCTTTTATACACATTTCACAACTGTCCTGACATAAATAAATGAGCATTAGTATGTCAGCAGCTTTGGTTAAAACAATGCACCACAGTGCACTATACAAAACAAACGGATATTATCTAGGGAACTGAAATAAAATATATTACTTTCTCAAACAAACCACAAGCAACACACATCATTTTGGGTATAATTTATAAAATAAATAATCACAATTTCACAAAAAAAATTATACCTCAAACCAGGACAAAATAGTTCTTTGCAGGGAGAAAGTGTCATACCACTTTCTACATCACACAGAAAAATAGTGAGGAAAAAATGATGAAAAATTTGTAGAACATTTAAGGTATCAAACTTTCCAGCCAAGATGATCCCTGGTTTTCTAGGCATTTCCTGTATTCACTGTCAGTAAGTACTTTAAAAATATGTGTCGCTAATCTGCTGATTCAGTCTGGTTTTTTTGTTAGGAGTAATTCTTATTCTGAAAGGGCAGGCAAAGTGCCGGCTGAAGGAAATTCATCAGAGAAGCGAACCAATATTATAAATGTGAACTATGTCCAGAAAGTTCATAAAACAACACGTAAGCTTCACTGGATACAATTGATCTTGGAGAAATACTGGATACTCTGCAAAGAAAGAGAAAAATCAGGCAAAAATCAAACTAAACACATCATATGAATGAATCAGATTTAAGATCATAAGTAATTTCACTGAAAATTATTGACATGTTTTTGAGTATGATCTAAATTTAACATGGGTAGCTGCATGTACATTCAGAATCTTTAATAATGTAATAATAATGTACCATAATCTTAACTTTTTCACAGATTTTTCCTGCTTTTTATTACTGAATCAATAAATTGTTCAAAATACATGCAGGCGAAACAAAACTGCCTTTAAGCAAATGATGGGATTTCTGTTGAAATCACATTTGGTTTGAAATTATCAAGGAAGGATTATACTAACAATACAATAAGTCAGTGGCTTACTGCTTTATGATAGAATGCATTATCCACATGATGATGCTGACATTTTGTTACCACATGATAGTAGTGGCCAGTGGGTTGCAAATTAAGAGGGGCTGCATGAATTTCTGAACTATCACATATTTTACCTCTTCAAAATATATCTTGCATGACAGACTTATTTAAGACAATTTGTTGATAATGGAAGATACAATTGTTCTCACACGAAAATAAGAGATTTTTTAAAACAAATTTTCAGCAAACAGAACAGTAAATTTATGAAATCAGATAAAAGAGTTGGTATGCTTAGCTTTGTTATTAGGAACAAACTCTGCCGAACAAAAGCCTAATAACAGCATGCTGCCCCCATCCAACACTCAATATCCTCACTCTTCCTCAAGCTTTCATTGACTCACATTCACCAGCTATGGAGGGACTCGTGATAGTCCATGCGGAAACCCATTCCAAAAACATTAATTTTTCATTTTACCAGGCACATAAAACTAAATCCATCCTCAAAAATCACACTGGTGGTAGGCACAAATTAAAAGAGTCGCTTTTTCTTATTCTTATTTTAATACTTTCTACAACTTTTCCTGAGGTTTCTTTTTGCTGGGGAGGGCATTGCCCGAGAGCCCTTCGGGAGCAGCTGCCACTGTCATGTGGTACTGTACATAAGGAACAAAATGTGACACTTTTGATGCCAAACACATGGTCAAACAAATATGTAACTCTTACTTTCCTGAAAATTAGGTTTTCCCATCCTTTACATCAATTTTTCTAGGACCCTTATGAACAATTATTCCCAGTTCTACACTTTTGAAATCGAACAAATTGAAATAAAAAAATTCCTGTAATTTACACTGGTTACCCAACTCCACTTAAGATAGAAGGATATGTGTATGGCAGCAGATCATATACATTTACTCCCCAAAAGTACTGAAAATACGTCAGTTTGTCATCAAATGAAGTTAGAAGTATTCTGTATTGTCCTGGATGTCTTAGGCTACGTGTTATTACATAGTGTAGAATGTTTACAGTTTACAAAGGTCCAGCTAGTGTTATTTATTTTTTGACATTGCATCACATAATTTTGTATTAACACTTACCTAGAATCATTGTACTCGTGCCACTCCCCTGTATAAGGATGACGACAGTAGGCTGTATAGTGGCCAGAATAAGTAGTTCCCGAGTGGTTTGATATTGCATACAAGTTGTACATGCATCCTTGTCCTCGACTTGCTGCATACGCACTCATGTCAAGTCCTGTGTGAGGAAAATCTACAGTGACACTTAGTTTACCCCTAAAACGTTCTGTGGGAGAAAACCGCTTCAAATCTAAACAAATGTCAAGGATATATCCAGGACTTTAGTAATAAACATTTCTGTATATTTTTTCTTAGAAACTATTTAAACTGATATAAAGGCCAGTACATGTAACTCAATTATACATTTAAAGATTAAAATTTCTCTTATTTAACAGACAAATAAAGTTCACACTTTTTGGAACATTTAATGAACTTTATCTACTCCTACTACCAACATTATTGCTACTGTTGCATACATTAAAAATTGGAGAAAAGCATCTCGTTGGACATGATTTTGCTCATTAAAATCTATTTTACTACTTTAACAGTAAATCTCATTCATAGGAATCCTATTATAGTGAATGTTCTGAAGCAAAACAATATCATATTCAAGATAAAGTAACTTTAATAAGTTTGCTATGAGACGTCTTAAGTATTTAACTATTAAGTAATCAATTTAGTTAATTATTCTTGGGAAAACAAACTAATATTTACACCCTCAAATGTTAATATAAACAATGAAACCACAAAGTGTAAAAAGGATACGAAGAACAAGGATTTTCGGAAACTTCTGTATAGTAAAGTTCTTTGTACATTTGCGCCGTGTCTGACATTTAGCACATGTCTGAAACAAGAAGAAAGCATAAGAAACAAACAAATTCAGAATCAAAATTAAGAAAGAGAGGAGGTAGAAAGATGAAAACTTAAAACTTGAACAAGGAGGTGAAAAAAATGTAGAGACTGAAAATCTCTGGACATTTCTATGTCACTCTTCCATATAATTCACAAGTAACTCATAAAATAATTCTTGATGTGTCTGTTTCAAATATAAATATAATTTGCATTTCTATTTCAAGGTGAAAGCAATCCATTTGAAGTCGTAAAATTCACTGTTTAGATGTCTTGGAAAAAACATAGGCATCAGGCACACATAAGGCTTCGTAGACACAGGCTTCACTTTTGCATTTCATGATCCTTTTCAGTTAAAACCAATGCAATGAATACTACAAATCTGAGTTCAGTTTCTTTGGATTATCATGAGAAGATAAACACAAGAAAAATTCCCAGACACTTGACCACTCTGTTCAAGATCTTCATCAATGTAAAAAAATACATTATGTTCAAAAGGTAATGCTTATATCACACAGGATACAGCAAATTAAGTAGAGAATTCAGAATGCGAGAATACTTGGCAAATGCAAAATCCTTATTTAACAATGGAATGATAAGCACACAGTCTTCTTACGTATATCAAACATATTCTAATGAAGCTGCATGTTCGGTAGAAGCTCATTTATTACATACAGAAAAAAAGTCAGTTCTTTGTTTTTAAAATCCCAAATCTATTTTTTATTAAATTAATTTTGGGGAAACCAATGTTACAAATGAGAATATAAAGCACTAAAAACTTGACCACTTACTACATATTCAATCATGTTCAAAACAGTTCTCTTCATTTCCCAAATAATATTTTTTCAAAACACATCCAAATAAAAAATGTATACATTTATGTTTTATTTCATAGACAAGATTGTTATTAACTTAGTTTTCATTATTTTAGCAATAATTTTACATTAATTGGTAATTTTACATTACTAAAAAATTGAGTTTCATATATGGATCTTTACACTTTTATCCTATGTATTTTGCAGTTCTTTTTCATATTTCAACAAAGTCTAAAGTCTATGGTAGGCAGTTGCAGATATTCAACTGATTCATAAGAGAGAGGTTCCAAATTTCCTTCAAACACAATCTTTCAAATTGGTCTTAAAAGGATCCAAAATGCTGGGTTCTCTTTGCACATACTGGGTTTTAAATATAATTTAGTTACATAAATCAATAAAATTTCAGAAAGAAAAATAAACTCACTGGTTTCTCATCACCATCTAGTACTTCTTCCCGAGTGAAGCTATCTAGGCACTGTTGTAGCCGCACCTGACCAGTTCGAGTTGGTATAGGAAGAGACAAATCCCAAAAAGGGTCAAATGTCACTGAACAGTGACCACACACAGTGCAGCGAAGAGTTGACTTAAGCTGACCAACAAATATATCAACTACCTTGCTGTCATCCATTCGCAAATATCTTTTCCAGGCCTCAGCTGACTTCTGCTGGTCACTGCACAAAACAAAAAAAGTTTTTTCCATACCAATGAAGTTAATGAAACATAAGAAGTTCATCACAAAATCATGTGCCAATTATAATCAAGGTTGAAGTATTGGGAACTTGCAAAAACATTAAATGTCACAAAATCAATTTTTATTACACATAATTTTTTCTGAAATTGCATTGTTGAAAAAATATGTAGGTACAATTGGTCCTGAAAATGCCAAATAGGGTTATGGAATTTTTGAAATAATTATAAGGCTATTGTTTTCTTTTCAACATATTTAATTACCCCACTTTATTGCTTTCAAAAGACAAATTTTTAGAAATTTGACTAGAAATCACAAATTAAAATGAATTCAATTTAACAGTTGATTTACAGTAATGTGTAGAAGAGTTGGAAGTAATGATCTACACTACAACCAAAAGCATACTCTGAATGTTGTAATAACTCAGCTGAGAGTCATGATAAGTGTTGAGAGTGAAGTTAATTGTGAAAAATTGTGATGCACAAATGAGAATTACAAGTAGCGTATCAAAGCATGGTAGAGTGCAAAGTATTCAGCTATGTCCACTCTCCAAATCCAACCGTCAACAACCTAATTTTATTATGCAGATACATTTTGCATCATAAATATCACATTTCTATACATTACAGGTTGAAAACAATGTTTCTGCAATTAAACAATGAATACATATATAACTATCTATTATAATAATTAAGATTATATATAAATGTTAGTCAGTCACATCGTAAATAAAACTTGAATATGTTATTGCACATGAAAACATATTCATATTTTATTTACAATAAGACTGTGATGATATAGTTATTTCCTTAAAGTAGTTTTCGAGTACCAGTATGTATGGAAATTATAAAATGCCACCTGTGTGTCTTTTTAGACAAATAAGTACCAGAAACAGAATCAACACATAGGTAATTTTACACACTAATCTGAGTTTACAAAAGAGGTGAAAATACTTCTATCATCGAATTCATCATCATCATTATTATTAATTATGCTGCCTGTCTGCTCAGATCCCCCCCCCCCCCCCCCGATAATGTAAATATTGAAAATACCTAAGTTATGATTTTACTCAGAGAATTCCTCTACTTTTATGGTCAAATTTATAAAGTTCATGATGAAAATCAAAGAAAAAAATGAGTTTATATGTTCAGTCTTATCTCCTTGAAGAGAAGAAGAACTAAGCCCCTTTACTTTTTGTTTGAGTATTGAAATTTTTCTCTTCCTTATACTAAATAATTTGCATTCTACCGTTTACAATGAAACCCAGCAGCACTAATTCTTTTGACTGACCCTGTTCAATAAACTCCTGAGGCAAATGCTACAGTCTAACCTTGAAATGTGGCTTAAATCATCAGAGGCAAATTTGCTGACAGAAAACAAAAGAATTGTAACACTAAACTGTGGACAAAAGAATGTAACATTTTTAAGTAGAAGGCTCTAAATTGTTTTGGAGACAATAGAGCAAAATTATATAAAATTGAATTTTAATATACATATTTTTCGTCATTACTTTCCTTAAAAAACAAACTGATGTTACTATTGAGATAGCACATCATAAAACAACTTATACATCAAGTAATATTAAGAACCAAGAAGACTAAGGTTTTTGAACAACTACTCAAATACTTTCACGCAACATTTACAGACTATTTTGTGTGAAGAGAGTGACATATACATTGCACAAAAAATTTCTGATTAATGACTTGCAAAGAAATCTCACAATTTTCACTATGTCTACACATCAATGTTATAAAATACATTACAAAAACTAATGAACTACTCTAGTTCCTTTATGAAAATCAAGTTGTTACCTTAGAGAATCATCTATTTCCGTGAGGATAGGTTTAGGCTTGCTGGTAACACGATTCACATCCTCATGCAAGCCTTCAAGCAAGTAACGCAAGAACTCTTGGGCATCTTGCTGGCTGTAACCCATAAAGCGAGGAGCAAACCTCTGGATCTGGGACTTCAGCGATGTTGTATTCACAACCATACCATCATTTTCACGCCATAATTCTTGGATAACACTTGAAAATGCTATGTAAAAGAAAATTTCAAACATTTAAAAGTCATGGTTAATTTTTCCAAACAAATCTCTTAATTTCTTGTAGAATCTACAAAATTGTGGCATAACTTCCAAATTAAATGAAACAGCTACATATAGCTCAGATTTATGTTACTTCTTCAAAGCATTACATTGTAACATTACACGAATTCAACTAACCTTTAATAAGTGCACCTTTCATACTGGAGACTGTTGTATTGATATCCGATAAGTAAGCATCTCCAAGTAAATACTCCAAAAGGGGTTTTGTATTACTTAGGCACTGGATCACTGAATTCATGAAACACTGCAACATGAAATACATACAATGAACATAAATATTCATTCTAAGAAGATGAAGGAAAAAAGAAAACGCCACCCACCAACAGTACAAAAAAAGTACCCACCAACATTAAAATGTCTTCTAAACGATGAATAACAGGCATTGCTAACTTGAATTCCGAGTAGGACTTTTATTAGAACATCCTTTGTTATTTTTGCTCTTGTAAAGATTATTCTGTTTGTTGTGTACTACTATATATAAGGACAATTTAAACATACATTATTTACCTAAGAATATAAATCTCTCTTTCAATTTTTATATTTTTTCAGACAGTTCTACTATATTTTTACATCATAATTTGGGAATTTTATAAAATATTTTTAGCCAGTTCATTAATTATATCATTTGTAATTACTAGTAATAATTATTTATTTTTATTTATTTATGTCAATAAACAGGATGAACCTTATACAAGGAAAAAAGACATACCCATTAAATGGATAAAAGTGTTAAAAAAATAAAATCCCACTTTCAAATTACTAAATTATTGAAAAAAAAAAATCGATGTTACGATATGATTTATTGTGTCAAAAAGCTTTACTAAGTCTCAAAAAATATATATACTGAGATATTTTTATCTATTAAATTTTACTCATTTCATCTGCAATACAAACAATAGTATCTATAGTACTTTACCTTTCTTGAAACCCAAACTGATAAGCAATATAATATTATATTTGCCTCTAAAACTGAAATTTGACTTTCAATATTTTGTTGAAAATGTTCACAAAATTTGAAATCAATTAAATTGGTTGTAGCACTATCCTCATCCTCACTTTTGAGCACAGCTATTGCTTCAGCTTTTTTACAATGATAAGGAAAATTTCCAGTTTCTATAATTAAGTTAAACATATACATTACTGGTTTAGATATATATTTTGCAATACATTTAATTATTCTTTTCATTTATGTTTATGAAGGGAATAGAAATAAGGAATCCACAATTACATCATATTGAGCATCCAATGGAGCATATTAGAAGCATCAATCTACATTTTACCTACCATTTTTGGCCCTATTTCTACAAAAAGATAATTAGGGATTTCAGTTTCATCATTAATGTAAGTTTTGGTGTGTTCAGCAAATAATATTTTAACAAATTTTTTCTGTTCTATTTTCCCCAGACTAGTATTTATAAAATCCCACAGAAATTTAACATACATAAATGTAGATTTAAGTACAGAAAATTATAGCCAGTAAAAATGAATAAATAAATATATTGTACATATATTGTTAGCAATAGGAAAGAAAATGTACTTACAGTGTTCCCAATATTTCTGAGTCCTGATAAACCACCACGTTCACTCCCCGTGCATCGTGAGCCTGCTCTTGCAAGATGAGGTGAAGAACTCAAAATACTGCTGTCCTAAAAAACAACAACAAAAACAAATATATTAAAATAGCAGTCTTGTGTCACTAAATAAAATTAATTGTATTAAAAGAATTCTTAAGATTGATAAAATTCTTGCAAAGAATAGATAAAGATATGATTATAGAAATGAATAGAAAAAGAAACAGGTAAAAAAATTGTCAGATTCAGTATCATTAAAAAATTATATTCTTTCCAAAGACATTCCAGTGGCATTAACCAGCACAATTGTGTAATAATCATGTCTGTGCTTAATATTGTTAAACTAAAAAATTTGGAATAATGTGCTGCATTCATCATGCAGTAAAACATTATATTGAAATGTAGTTGTACATCATACATCAAAACCAAACTTATTAATACAGCAAAGCTCAACATATAATATTGTAATTATTCATTGCAACAATAAAATGAGCACACTGAAAAAGAAAATCAAACATTATATCTGAAACAGAATAGAATACATCATTAATAAATACAAAAGTAAATGCGTAGTACTGATTTTGAAATCTTTATTAAGAAAACTATAAATACTGTTTATTAGTTGCTTTCTTCAATTGAATAATCAATATTTTTTAAATATTTTAGATAAAATTGTAGTTTTTAATTTGGATATGAAATATTTTATTGCAAAATAAAAATGTTGGCATTAATTCACTGTACCAGGTATAACACGAAAGAATTTCAGTAAAATGATATGTTTCCTAGAATTAAGAACTGTAAAACTTCTCCAAAAACTAGGTCAAGTAAAGCAACTTTGTCAGGGTAGGTAACAATTTTTTTTTATAATGAATGTTCCTGTCATATCCCCAGCCTTTAACAATGAAATTTCAAGATATATTTTCATTCCTACAATTATGCAGATATTAATGACTCACACTAATATAATAAATTCAGATAATACCACTATGTCTACAAAGTGGTGACATAGTACACACCACTTTGGTGTCTGGTTTACCCAGAAAACTGCAAGACAAAACTGGTATCATCAAAGAAGAGACAATATTTCTTGACAAATTCATAGCTCTTTTAGGCAATATAGAATTGCCCAACTTCTCAACATCTCCTTGACTGACTGTTGACCACCCTTTTTACAATTAGCAGAAGAAACAGACAACTTAGGATACAATAATCAAATATGTAAATAAAGACTTATTAGGTACAATTATTGATCCATAATAAATTAAACATTCAAATAAACAAAAATGAAAAAAATCATAGTGAGGTTAATTTTATATTCATTTTCTTATTATACAGCAAAAATAAAAAAAAATCTGAATTTTTCTCAAGGTCATAGCAATTAATATTACACAATTATTACTTGGTTGATACAGGACAAGTATTGGATCAACAAATTATAACATGTAAGTTAATCACTAGACTATTTTCCCTCATGTTTATTTTGTTTTGAGATGCAATAATTTTTTTTTATATTAATGTGTTTGACAACAGAATAAATTCATTATCATTACGATTACTCTGCACAAGTACTTTTAATCCTGAACAAATTTTATCTAAAATTTAAGATTAAATTTTTACACATAGGAATGAGTAAATTCATATTGCACATATCAAGCAAATCAAAAAGCTTTAAAAGATATAGAAGATATAAAAGATCAATACAAAATTTAATATAATATTATACAATTTTTTCCAAACGATTCAAGCTTTGCTGTTGATTCTTAATATTTTATGCAATTTTGCTGTTTAATCATTCCCTTTCTAAGTGCAAATTTTATTTCATAGAAATTGAGTTGTAGGTTTGTACTTACGTGACCATCAGCTATATTTTAAAATTCTGTGTAATGAAGTAAATTACGAAGAAATTATCTTACAATTATTTTGTCTGTTATACATAATATTTTTTCTTGTAATTTTTGTGTGTTAGAATCATGAGTCAAGGTTAATTGTGTTAAATTGAAAACATGTAATATCTAAATAGATAGCTGAAGTAACAAATACTGTATTAGAAATGATTTTATAAAGAAAATTATGTCTTATGTTATGAAATGAAGTGCTGTTGTCAAAGGCTTGTGCTTCGCCAAAAAAGCAAAAAAAAAAAAAAAAAAAAAAAAAAAAAAAAAAAATTAAAAAACAACAACTTGAAAGCAAATTTTACACACAGTAAATATACTTAAACAAAAAACTACTTTTAAAATACACAACAATACTTCAGCTTGACATCAGCTGCAAAAAAAAAACACAGCACAAGGTATTTAATTGTGCAATGCTGGTTAATGCCACAAAGAAGCTTAGTTACAAAATTCTCTCATTTAAACAGAAAATTTCTTCCATAAAAATTGCTTTATATAGTGAACTAGAATAATACAGTAGCACATATAGACATGTGCCATAAATATTCTTCAAAAATATATTTTTTTTAAAAATTACCAAATAGGATAGAAAAAAATACAAATAAGTAATGTTATCAATCTTCTGACTTGTTAATAATGAAATTAATTGAATAGAGCCCTCAATGAAAGATGACAATTGATCAACCTTTTTACCTTTAAAAATGTTAAAAATGATTTTAACAGCAACAGCACATGTCTTTTCTGTGCAGTAAAGCAATACTATTAAACACTAGCTTTTCAAAAAACTATATCCAATTGTCAAACCATCATAAGGGGCTAAGGGAAAGAAGCAAAGCAAACAATTTAATACTCAAACAACACACTATGTGCATAGCGAGTTACAGTATTACTTCATTGGAATTTAAAAAATCAAAATCATAAGTTTAAATTTAAGAATTCCACGCCAAATGTATCTCGAAGGGCAGTGACTTAAAAAAAATACAATAAAGGGGCAGAAGCATTACTGGAGCAACCTGCTCTCGTGGGAACCGCTGATTGACGTCGTGCGTGTGAATAAAAACAAAGGATGTCTTACTAGAGAATATAGAGTGCAAAAGTTTGTCGCGAGAGTCCACAACTTCAGCATGCTGTCCAAACACACTTCGAATTGTCCAACCACAGATACGGCTACATAAACCAACGGGCACTTCGTCAAACGTCGCACCGTCGAAGGATTTCGGCGGAGTGCCCGCAGCGCGTGCCACATGCCTTCGATGCACGGCGATCGAAACATTCTAATGTCATGTGGTTTCACTATGATATATTTCCTATCGATCGAACTGTCTGAGGAAGATGTGATAAGCGATCGATTTACACATCGTATAATAAGTTTTATCGACCTCGAAAAAATTCATCAATGCGCGAAATGACGCAAGAAAGGATGCACTTTAATTCCATAGGGTGGGCAAACCTAATTGCAGATTTATTTGACAAATCTCAATTGATCATTCAGTTTTTGACGAATCTGGGAGACCATGAAATACAATTGCGACAACAGTAAACAGTACTTTATGATTTTAAAACAATTTTCTAAGCGATTCAACTAATTTCGTATTAATTTCTATGTGAAGTCGTTTCAGGAAATACAAAAAATGAAGATTCCCATTTCTACAGCAGTACTAAGCGATTCTAGAACTGTCATAAAATTGAAGTTCCACCAAAATATTAACAATTATTTCATAATTTAACAATAGTTCTGATAACATTAATCAATTTAACATCAGCTACAGCTCAACCTTTCCTAAAGACTCCACAACGGCCTGCCCGTGGTATGAATCGATTGCAAGATTTGCTTTGCGTACACAACAACGTCCTTGTACACATTGAACAAAGGTGACAAAACCACGTGTCACCACCGCACGGGAGACGCACACGGTGGCCAAGAACGCCGGCGGACGAAAAGGACGAGACGTCAAGTTGGCAGGGGCCCCACGCAATCGACGAGTCGGGGAGAGTGAGTGGAATCGCCTTCTCCCATGCTGTCCTCGCCGTTGACTACCTGGGTGGTGAGCTTGATGGTGACGGTGGTCCGGGCCGCGGCCGCAGCGACAGCGGCTACGGCTCCGTACCGGCACGTGGAGTGGTGGTGGTGGGGGGGCTGCGAGGCGGAGGGGCCCGAATGGGCGCTGCCCGTCCAGGGCTGCAGGGCGCCCAGCAACAGCGAGTAGAGCGATGCTGCCAGCAGCAGGCCCCATATCGCCGCGCCCACCCCGCCCAACAGAGTCCACGCGAGCGACGGCAGCGCGACAATCGCGTCGGTGGCTGCAGCGGCGACGGCGGCGCACACGGGGCGCGCACCGGCCGGCACCGCGCGCGGGCGTTCACTGGCGCGGGCGGTCGCGTTCCCCGCGCCGCGCCCGGCCGCCAGCGCCTATCGCACGTGCGGCAGCGGATAACGCGCCACGGGCGACACCGTCGTTCGTGCCGGAGGACAACGACAACGTCTCATCGCCGCTCCGGAAGGCGACGATCGCCCACCCGCACGAACGTTCGCCCGTCCCCGGCCGCGACCGCGACCCCGACCCTCTGTCCGAGCGCGTGACCGCGGCGAAGCGCCTCCGCGCTCCCGGCGCACGTGGCTCGCTCGCAACGCGCTCCGACCGCACTCCTCCGGCACCGCCGGGCTTCGCACCGCAATGCACGGGGCGCACGCCACAGAAGTGCCGACTACGGCCCGGTGCGGCGTGTCGCCCGAGGAGTCGATAAAAGTCGGCACGCACCGAGCGACGGTCGACGGCGGTAGCGGCGCGCGCGCGCGCTCTCTACGCCCCGGTGCGAAAACATCGGCCGCGACAGCAAACGCACGCGCGGGCGAAGAAGTCGCGACCACCCTGCGAAAACCTGGCGCTGCCGTGACGTCACGCGTCGCACTCGCCACCGGGCGGCGGGGAGAGACCGCGGGGGCGCGGCGGGCACGCGGCAGAGGGGCATAAGGGAGGGCGGCGGTGGCGGCGTGGGGCCGGCGCCAGCTGGGACGCGAGTCGCGGGCCGCCGCGCCGCGGGGCCGCCGCTCGGAATAGCGCGCCACGATCGTCGCTATATTTACGTGCGCCGGACTCACCGCGCCGCGCCGCGCCGCGCCGCCGCCGCGGCCGCGCGTGCCAAAAAATTAGTACGTGCAACTTCCTGAGTCGGAGCGAGACCGAGCATGGCGTTGCTGGTGCGAGACCGACGGGGGACGACTTCATTTTCGAATGCTCTCGGACGGACGCGGTTTTCGCCGTCCGCCGCGGGTCCGCGGGCCCCGAGGGCCCGCGGTACGACGAAGGTCGCGAGAAAGAGAGCGTTTCGGTGTCGTGACGAGAGGTCGCCGCTAACTTTTGCGCACGTTCTGGGAGGGCGGGCGTCGGGATTTGCGTGGGGGCCGCGGGCGGTGGCGTCTCGTGGCGGGCGCCCGTCGCTGCGGCAGCCCGCTTATGTGCATCCGAGGATTTCCCAAGGTCGAAAAGACCGTAAAATGCAAAGTCGCGCGTAACACGTTGCATACAAAAGGAGATGAAAGGGGAAGAGAGACGGCAGGAGATAATGCCATTCGTACATTCTATGATCAATGTATGTAAAGACATTATGCAATGATAGGCCAAAGAATTGGACATTGCACACAAATTTGAAGAAAATGTCTACTCGCAGGAAAAGTCTACTTCAATATGAAATCAAACTCATATCCACCCTTTTACAGTGCTTTTTCTGTCCTTTAAATACCTAACTTGAATTCAAGGTGACGAATCATAAGAAAATTTGTATTGAGGACTTTCTGGGGAATTCATTCATACGTCATATTAATTACATTCCACTGCCCCCGCACTCCGCGATATAGTATATTGAAATATCCAATTGCATACACAAGGCGCAATCCATTAATGGAGATCGATAAAACATGCACAAAAATCGACATTTCTATTTCAATATTATTTTCTTTATAGTTGAATTACAAGCAAGCGATGTTAACGTGTCTTACGTCAGAAGTAAATTGTAACAATTTTCTACAATAAAACAAAAATTATCAAGAAAGCGCGTATGAGGTAATTTTGAAAGTACAATTGAGAAAATATTTTTATCACCAGACCATCTGTAATTTTAAAACATTCTGAACGTTTCCGAAAAACATTAAAAATACAGAAAAAATATCTTATTTCGCCTATCCAAACAGAATAGAAGAGTCCACATCCTCCATGCAAACGGGTTATTTAATTACATGTCTATATAATGATGGAGGCGATACGTATGCTACCAGTTTGAATTACGGGTACTGAAAACTTCATGTAACGTATGCTGTAACACCCAGAGGTGTGCAAATCAGTATTCATACTCGCTCACTTGTAACACACTACAAATAGAACTGAAACACTGGACGAAAATGTACTAATAATGATCATTAATTTTTTTGTGGCAATCGCCTAAATATTTTGATGATACAGACGCAAATTTCCATTTATTTTACTATTCCACCGCAAAATGTGAATTGAGTGATATTCCCCTTTGGGGATGAAGGCTCAAATCTGTTCAGATCCGTCTATATTCGTTTTGGTACGGCGTTTAAATTTTCGACAGTTTCTTTACATTTTACACTAAACTAAAATTTAGTTTTTCTTTTTAGAAAAGCAGAAGAAAATAGAATGAATAGATTAAAAAATTCCTAAATTCGGGAAGAGTTTTTATGGAACAAATTCATGTTTGGTCCCATGTAAAGTAAATAATATAAATTAATTAATTTCAGCTCGGAGTAAAACCTATTCCTCGAACAATACGTCCTTTCTTGCTAATTTAGTGTCAACCTGTATACATCTCATGATAATTTTCACTATGAGTAATGATTTAAAGAGGGACCAGTACCCTTAGAGAAGCAACTGTTTCAGGAGACTGAACAACCTCCAACGCCAATCCGCAATCGCGCCAGTATCCACAATCGAGCGAGTATGAAGGAAGCCGATTTGCACACCCGGCTGTGAGCGAGGGTAGGGGAGGGGGCGAGGGAGGGGGAGGGGGCGGTAGCGAGGGAAGGGGCGGGGACGGGGGCGGGGGCGAGGGTGGCGCCTGCGTGCCTGTCGGCGTCGGCCGCGCGGGAAGGTGGACGGCGGGAAGCTGAGCGGGGCCTGGAGCAGGAGGCGGGGCGGGCTGCGAGACGAGGCACGGGTCGCGCCGCGACTGCGAGATGGGCCGCGAGACGGGCGGCGGGACGGACCCCGAGACGGGTCACGGGAAGGGCCGCGAGACGGGTCACGGGAAGGGCCCCGTGACGGGCCGCGAGACGGACCCCGAGACGGGCCGCGGGATGGGCCACGGGACGTGGCGCGCGGCGGGAGGCGCAGCGGGGAGCCCCCGTCCCAAGGAGGCGGCGCCCGGGCCCGCTGGGTGCTGCGGCCGCGGTGCCTCTCGTCCCGCTGCTGGGCGTTGGGGATGCGCGCAGGCGAGGGCGAGGGCAGGAGGAACGCGTAGCCCCCGACGTCCCGGCGGTCGCCCACCGCCCCAGAGACGCGCGCGCGCTCGCGCTCGCGCCTCGGGACCGCGTCGGCGGCGCGTGCGTTGTGCTGTGGAGCGCACCCAACGGACACTTCTCAGAGAGTGGACACCGCTTCAACTCATTACAACAATTTCAAGCCAAGCTTGAAAGAATCGCAACTTTCCTTAGGTCCTTTAGCTATCTGGTCAGAGGAAATGTAATTGGAATGAATACAACTGTATTACAATGATACAATTGATATTAGTGGCGTGCACCGGGGGAAAAAGTATTATGATTTTATCTCGTCCACAGGAATGAAAAATGTATAACAGGAAATAATAAAATAGGATGTTGACATTGCAGGTTTTGATTCTCAACAGCTTAAGTACAGTTGCTGCATTTACTAAAGTCATCGTAACGTAACAAAACGAATCACACGAGTTCAGAATTCCCGTAATTAAAAGGTGGTGATGCAGATCTCGTATTTTGATCTCAGAAACGATGAGCCCTTGATCCAAGACAAGTTCCCCCGATGGAAAGGGGGCAGGAGAAAGTTAAGGTGAGATGTGGCTAGATAGTTTGTTGAGGTCAGGGGAAGGGTTTTCTTGAAACCTAAACTTTTTTAAACAAGAAACTTGGATCAATATTCCTTACGCAACATTAATGTCCTCTAATTGTCCTAATCCTTCGAAGTGTGGCGGTGCTTCTCGAGGCAGAGGATTTTAATGGGACCCCTTCGAAGAATTACCAACAGTACCATTTAGACTATCACACTGTGCAAGATTATCAGACTGATTCGATTCCCGAAAGCACGTTCACAACCCTTCCCACAGTCTCATCTTTAAAGAATAAATGGTTGACGGAATGTTCCATGCTTGCATAAAGCACAGCGATGCTCTGGATCTTTGTACAACAAACAGATAAAATCGAGATATCCACGTCTTATCAGTCATCCTCAAACAACACTCGTTTAACACTCATTTAAGAGGTTTGGATAGCATCATCAAGCTCGCTCAAGGCGTTTAATCTGAATTTTGTCACAGTGGAGTACTCGGTTGCTCGTGCCTTCCAAAATCTGTTCTGGGACTTTATCAGATAGAAATTTTCAGGAGGTCGGTCACTCACCCAAGCACCTGAGTGGGACCCATCGCTGATTACTCTCCGCAATTCAAATCGGGAGTTTTAATCGCGCCAAGAGGGAAGCGCAATCAAGAGAACCCCGCCACAAGTTCCCACACATGGCCGCCCAAAATTGCCGGGAGGGGTCGCTCAGACGATACAACTTTGTTCTCGAGGAGGACGAGGAGAATGCGACCTCGGGGCGCGCGTGCCACGCAAGCGTCTAAGAGCGCGCGACCAGGGCCGGTAGGCAGCGAGTCGTGGCGACGGGGAGGGGGGAGGCGACGAGCGGGCCGGGTCGAAGGTGCACCCGACTACACGCTAAACAGAACATACGTCATCTCCGAACGCGTCCACGAAAACATGATAAAACTTTTACCAATGAAAAATATTTACATATCCTACGATAAGGAGATATCAAATGATTTCAAAACGATAGAGTTTAAAATGGAATTTTTTCGTGATAAGAAAAGGGAGTGTCTAAAAGGCATTTCTAATACGAAGGAGTGAGTACACATTTGGGTAGCTTTTCCTGATAAAAGAAACGTAACATTAAATACTTATTAACAATTTATTCGCTTAAAATTACTATACATCCAAAATAGATTCAACAGGAGAACTGCAAATGTACAACTGCAATAAAGATTCGAACGTTCATCCATAAGTTTTTCATTAAGGCAGTCACACTACATCTCAAACCAAGTAAAACATCACCATTCGGGAGTGATTAAGAGGAGCCGTAAAATACCTGCACAATCCATCTCCCCAGCACGTGATGGAATGCCGCGGAGAGGAGGAACACGATCCAGTTCCTCTCGCACCCCCGCCAACGGCACCGCGCGCACGTAGCGATCAACACGTGAACCCCCGTATGCGACAAACTGAAAACGATCGCGCCGCCCACAGCACAGCGGCAGACGGGCGGGCGCGAGGGCTCTGCGGCCAGACCCGATCTCGCCCGTGCGGCCGCCGCGTCCCCAGGGTCCGGGGGCGGGCGCCGTTGCCGCCGAGGGTGGCGGGGCTGGGTAGGACCACGCGGAGCGGGGCGAGGCGGGGATAGGGGACGAAGCGGGGCAGGGCGGGGAAGGGAGCGGGGCGGGGCCGTCTTGGAAGGCAGCCAACCGCAGCGAATTGCGCGGGCATAAAACTCGCACGCTGAATCACTCATCGCGCCCCTGACGCTAACGCGCCGATAAAAAGAAGCCGGGCTGAAAGTCGAGACGCGAAAAGCGATCTCGAGGGTGCCTCGCCGCCTATGGGCAGGATTACTGGACAGCCGGCGGAGAAAATTAAAGATGCGCGGAGAATTTTTATTCGTGAGATGAGTTACCGTGTTGTTCGTTAAACTCCTAATTAAAAGAACATCGTGGGATCTCGAATTACTTGCATTCCGGAGGACAAGGTTCCTCTGGATTATATTTGTGTTGCCAATACTCGAAAAGTAATTTCTCAATAACTCTGCATTATCTCTTAATTAAATAAAAATGTGTGGAGGACTGGACAATATATGGTATGGAATCCACTGCCTCGACTAGTTAAGAATTATACATGTCATCGCAAGGCACACACGGATTATTAAGTGAAAGGTGGCGATTTTTTTCCTTCAAGTTAATAACATTTTGTTTTTTTACAGTATCTTATACCGCATAAATAAAGTTCTATCCTTAAGAAATAATATAGGCCGCTCCTTAAGGAAACCAATAAAACAGATCATTTTTCAAGGCCCTTCCTTTGGCAGCTTGTAACTGTCCGTACACGGAAGCCATCGCATCCGCACGATTAGTACATCCGTCTCCAACTAAATCAATCCTCCACTGCCTTGCGGAGCAGCGGGTCCGGCGGTCCGACTTCTGGCTGCGAGGCCCAACACCCGACACTCGCAGTCTGCGGAGAGAGCAGCTGCGAGACAGAGCTGACGTCCGGCGGCGCCCGGAGCGCGGTGGCAACGCCCCCGGTCGGCGGCCGCGCTCGCCCAAACACCTCGCGCCCCCGCCCGCGGAGCCACGCTCTCGCGCTCTGGTCGCGTTGCAGCACCCGACACATGTGCGCCAGCGACCGCGCTTCAGTTCCGTCACCGATCCCCATTCCCACAGTGGGCCAAGGGAGCGACGCACGAATGCGATTTTGGACACTCGTCAATGAATTGGCTCGAAACTACATGTCGCTTTAATAATATCTGGCGAGTGCCGAGGACTTTGCCTAGTCCATCCCAAAACTATTAAACGCGCTTTATTTATTAATTTATTTGCGGATCGGCCTCTATGGACCACGCGAACATGCATTTAGGCACGTAAGACATTATTTGGGGGGGATCATCATTTCTGCTGAGTCCATTTTTAAACCCCAGGGTTGTTAGCCGTGGGGGTAGCCGTGGGTATTATGATTATGAGGGGTGAGAGGACGACACACACATACAAACACAAATACACCCATGTCCGAGGCAGAACTCGAAACCGCGACCCTGCGGCTCGAGATCGCCACGGCACTACTGTCTTAGCGATTTCGGCCACGGGGCCGACAAAGGCGGTTTATTATGGATAATCTCGGTACATTATTTCATTCTGTGAGTGTAAAAAGAATAATATTTACAAAATCCATGGACCATCTCCCTTGATTTCCTGAATCACGAATGAACCGATGTGCCATGGCATTGAAAGAACGAAATGGTGTGAATAAAATAAATCAATAAATTGGCTCAAAAATGTACAATGTGAACAGGTTCAAAGACATTCATCGGCGTTCGCGTGCAACAATCTTGCCACGAACGTTTGCGTGTATTCTCGTGCTGCTCCGTTGCAGCGACCGTCTCGTCTCCGCGATCAATGGGTACACCCAAACTTGCAACGGGGCCACACCACACCAAGCAGCGCAGCGGCAAACTAACCAGAGCTACAATGACAATATTCCCATCAAGCGCGAGTCCGGGTTCCAATCCGGGGGGGCAATCAGTCGGCGTGGGCGGGCGGGCGGGCAGGCAGGCAGGCAGGCAGGCAGGCAGCTGGAGCAAAACGCGAACGAGCTGTACGTCACCAGGCGCCGGCCGCAGCATTGGGCGTTGCGGTGGGCTCGGTCCGATTGCGCCGCGCCGGGGCGCCACCGCGCCGCCACCGCCAACCCCGCACTCCGCGGCGTGCCTCCGGCGCCCCGCCGTGCGCGCTGATCGATACGCACGGCCGTGCGCCCGTGCAGGTGCCGCGGTGACGGGGGCGGTGACGAGGGTGGTGGCAGGGCGTCGTCTGCCTCTGAGAGTGAGCGAGGCCGCGCGGAGGTCGTGGAGTTCGCGCGCGTGCGTCCTCGTCTATGCCACCGCCGCCGCCACCACCACCATCGCCGCCGTGCGCCGAACCCGGCGGGTCCCGCGTCGCGGCGGTTCAGAGCGGAACGGCGTGGTGTGGCGCGGCGAGGGGCCGGAGGGTGAGGAGGAGAGGGGGGGACAGTGGCGAACGCCGACCCGTCTCCCGCCCACGCGCTTCCGCCACGGCACGCAAACGCAGAGGCGAGGCGAGGCAAGGCCGCTCGCCCGCACACCATATCGCCCGGGGAGGGCACTGCTCGGGTATCCCGGAGAACGGACGACGAGGCTGAGGAAGGAAGTTCTCCGTTCGTTTCTCGGTCGTTCGCATGGAACAAAAGAACGAATACGAGCCAAATCGTAGGTAAAAATGACTAACAGGTCTGTTTCTTCTGGGGAGAATTTACGATGGGGCTGTCAACAACTTGCTGCGGATGACAAGTAAACGAACTATGAAGTAGCAGCGTGCCAATTAGTCTATAAAATAGACCATAACTAAACAACTTATTTTCATTACTTTATTTAACGGGAGTTGATTATTATGTAACAGAAATATAAAAAAAATTGAAAAGAAGCAAAACAAGATTGACTAGCGAGTAAGTTTGTAGCTTGACACCGTACTTAGGAATTGACAGTGAATCGTGAACGTAAACATAGTTGTTTTTTCTTTCCAATATACTTCTGGAAATAACGCTCTGCTATTTGTAATCAAGTTGCAGACCCAATGATCAAATAGCTTGATTCTGGCAACTATTCGTACCTTCAAGTGGGCAACATGCTCCAAATGCATTTATTTTCAAATGAAAGGAACATTTCGAATGAACAGTCTAGAGTTGACCTTATAGATATTTTCGATTTTTGTACCTAGCTTACGTTGTGTGGCGTGCTTCTCACCGAAACGAAACGCATAATGGAAGCCCCACAAGAATCGAGATCCCAGCTTATTGTAAAGTTGTTGATGCCCATTAGCTTTCCGAGCGAGCCTCTTCTTAATCATCGGGCTAGTGTGTTTAAGTGGCCTGCATACGACGCTAGACTGAGCCTCCAGTGCATCCACTCCTCTTAATTAACACGAGTGTTTTGAACGAAATTACAAATATGTATACAGCCATTAATTTTCGCTGAAGCATCATAGTTTAAGAGGCGCGTGTCTTGGAAAAACTGCTATGGCATACTGAGAATACACACTGCACTACGTCGTGAATATTCCCTTCATACGATATAAAGTGTTCATAAAAATTCATTTCATTCATATAAAGTTCATAAAGTGTGAATATATAAATGAGAGGGAATTTGGCAATTATATTCAAAATTTCTGCACGAAGGCTGGTGAGTGGAAGCTCTGCTTTCTTTGAAATCCATCAAGAAAAAATATGATACATAAAATAAAATTAAGAGTATAAAAACAAATTCTGGAGTCACTTAATTTGGCCTAAGTGATCGATTATTAGCATAATATTCACATCCAAAAATGTGGCCTGCGTTTTAAATGAATTTTCTGATTAATAAATAGGTCAAATCGAGTTAGAATAACTGGTAGCATTTACAATCCCGGACAGCGCAATGTAAGCTTAGGTGCCGGTCATAAACACGGCACTATTACACTCGTGAAATTAAAACCAAAAGTGTTTAACTATACATATAATATACCCCAAACAGGGCGGTGGGTCGCAAGAATTTTATCACATTTTCTAACCGATGTTTCTTACTTCTGCTACCTACAGGCCTACCCTTGTGTCCCTTGTGTTACACCTGCTACCTACAGGCCCTTGTGTGCAATAAACCATGTATAATACAACCTTTTTGATTTTAGCATCGCTTTCAGTTATTTTCAATGGTAATAACATGACGAGAATCGGTGACGCGTCTGACGACAAAATCAATGAAATAACTCGTGAAGCTCCAGAAAACACGGAGAAGAATATATCTGACATGAATATTTGGATGCGTTTTTTTAACAAATCCTTCATTGTTTTAAAGTCAAAGTGCAATTCGTCATGTTTCTTTGAAATTACTTTCTTTAGAGACCTCATTTATAAAGATTGGTTGCGTGTGAGAGCCGCAAAAGGTATATGTATACTACTGAAATAATACAAGAGACGATACTACAACATTATCATTGAACCCCTACCAGAAAATCAATGATCAACACCATTCGGTAATCATAAATAAATTGAAACAAATACATTCATCAAACACATCTGTTTCAGAATCCAACACGATTGTGAATGAAAATAAGGAAGTTCCTTCAACACTTAACTTTAAAAAGTGCGTGTTTAATACATATATTTTCAACTAAAAGAATATGTTTGTTACTTTACATGTTGGTGTTTGTTACATCAAAAGTTTGTTACTTTACAGCAAAATAAACATACATTTCATGTCATCGTCTATATATCGCCTACATGTTTATCTCGATTTTGATTAAGCATTGACGGCACGGTTTAACCTTGCCCATCTACTACATTAGCAGATGGCCATTGTAGAATTAGCAAAACATGAAAGGTAATTGAAGAAAGTAAATTAATATAATATTAATTCTAACTTCTTTGAAGGTCTAATAATATAATATTAATATTTGGCACATTTTGGAACTGTTAGACATTTCATTCGTGGAATAGTCCTATTAAATACCACTCGTGCTTTGGAAATTCTCAGATAAATTCCAAAGCACTCGTGGTATTACCTATGATAATCATGCATCGAGACATTAAATGCGTTATCTGAAAAGATAATCATATGTACCATCTTTATTTTACCTAAGGGTTCATTCGAGATTTCATTAAGACACTGAAGATCTGTGGCACTGTATCCACCAAACCCCAAGCCAGCCTCAACATTCCGTTTTGCTATCAACAACCCCGCCGCCTGCATTATCCGGAACGGATGGAAATCTCCCCTCCCAGCAGCACTCGAAAACTGTGCGAGGCTCTTCGTCGCGCAGGCGGGAGCTTGCGGCGCTCAAGGCGCCCCGAGGAAGGAATCGGGGACATCGAAGGAAACGGAGTCGGCAGCAGCGCAGGAACGGGAAGCACGAGACATGCGAAAGAGGAGCAGTGAAGCTACAGCAAGAACAACAGGAAAGGGGGAACATACAGTGGCATTAGCACTCAAACGGGGACACGTACAACGCAAAAGGGGGGCACGAACGGATACGAGAACAGAGTGGTTCAGCGTAAAGGTAGTAAAGAATACAAGGGGAGCAAGGGAAGCGGTGTGAAAGCAGGGCGGAAGAAAGCGGAGCTAACTAGATGCGCATGTGGAAACGGGGTGAGATGAGGTAAAGCGGGATTGAAACAGGATGGAAGGGAATAGAAAACGTTTGGAGAGAGGTAAAGCTAAACGAGATGAATAAAATTGAATGAAAGAGAAATAGAAACCAGTAGAAGCAGAGGGGAAGCGGTGAGAAAGCGGGGTGGAGCCAGGAGAACCTGAGTGGAACCGCAGTGAGAAAAAAAACAGGGCGGACGCGGGAGAGAAGTAGGTGAGGAGAGAGAGGAGAAGTGGGAATGGAATGAGATGGAAGGGATAGAAAAACGTTGGAGCGAGGTAAAGCGGGATAGAAGGGAGACGGAAACTCGAGGGAAAGCAGAAAATCGCAAGGGCGGAGAGCGAGCGGGCAGGCGGGCAGCACCATGATGAAAGCGTGGCCAAAGCGGGGATGAGGAGGAGGAGGAGGAATAGAAGGGGAAGGGGAGGGGAGGGGAGGGGGCGGCGCCGAGCAGGGCGGTGCCGCGCCCGCACCGGCCGCGTTAATTAAATGGAGATAACATCGCCGCTGCGCCGGAAGCACTCGGATCAGCTCAAAAGACCACGGCGACCTGCGCGGCGGCGGAACTATTTTCGCCGTTGCGACGCCGCCGACGATACAACGAGGAGCAGGCGACTCCGCGCACGCGAACCTCCGGGCAAATCGAGGCGGACTCAAATGGGCCGAAATACGCGCATTGGAAGAAAAAACCAAATTCTCAGAAATGGAAATTATTGTGAGTATATATGCTATTTATGAGTTCCTGAATCCAAGTATTATATCTCATTTTGATTGCGAAATTTATACGAAAAAAAGCATTCAAAACGAAGCATTTTTCTCAATAAAATTAATCTCCGTGTTATTTAAAAGGGGAATTATGTCTCACTTCCAAAGGCTGCAACTTGTTTGAACCTCACAGGGCCCGACAAGGATTTACAGAAAAAAAATAGTTAATTTAAGCATCTATATTTCAGACTTAAATGTAGCTGCAACTACCGGTGGCCGTGAAAATGCCTTTGGAGACTGCGACAAAACAGCCCGAAAATAATTATTAAAAATTAGAGTAGCACCATCTGTCATTATATATATATATATATATATATATATATATATACATACACAAAAAAATAGTTATTTTAGCTCTAAAATCAAATATCTGTAGACCGCAACATCTTGAACGCGTTGTTTTAACAGAATGACACGTGAAATCCAACAATCCACGCGCGTTTCGGATCGTTCCAGCCCACTGTGCGGCGGCAGCAGTTGATGGTCCGCAGTCGCGATATTCACCTCTTCGAGCTGCTGCAAGCTTTGGATGCTACATTCACCAACTCAAATCCGAGTTCAGCTACTCATTTCCACGTAAAAGCTAACGTGTCCGCTTCTCCGCAAGGTTTGTTGGCTGTGCGCTTTGAAATTCACCTCTTGCTTTAACAACTCTCTCCGGCTCGGGGCTGTCAGTGAAACTAACAGAGGAGGACTTTCGGACATAATTCTTCAGGAAACAACTCCACAACTCCATCCCGCAAAACCAGTAGCTTTATTATTTTTAAACACCCGTAATCACTGCAAGCGGAGCCGCAACTGCGTAACTGAAGTCGAGGTTAAACAGAGTACATGAATTCTCCTCGAAAAAAGAATCTTTCATTTCGTTTCTATTTTTCAAGAACTAATGCAAACGTCAGAGGACGCTTTAAATAGGTTATTGACATTGTCTATTAAGAAAGTTAAAAGTTAAACCTCCCTTAAACCGCATGTCTTCGCAAATATTGACAACAGATCTATTCCACAATACTAAACTGAACGGAAGAGAGATGTCGGAATCTAGAGAGCCCCTGAAATCAAATTATTTGTACTAAGTGGAAGAGCGTTGCTGTATCATGTCACCAGTGTACCATCCTGACGCTACGTACTGCAGGGTACTAAAGTGTCCACACAGATGCAAATCAGTGCCCAGAGCACTTAAACAACATATGGGTTCGAAACTGCAAAATCATTCGCAAAATATGTCTTTTTTCGATATCTTCGAACCCATTTCACACAGACAATTAAACATTGAGTAAATATTGTAAAAACTAAACGGGTAAGAATAAGAAATGTATGTATTACCGTTTAACACCTTTACGCCGTAAGTCTACGTGACCCCAGTCGACCCACCAACTCCTCGGCCGAGTCTTCTTACACTCATATTGCACCCACCATGGTACTTACCAGCCTCCCTAAACAACGTGCCGATGTGACTCGGGCGTCCATTCAGGTGGACGAGCGTACCTCCTGAGCCCATCGCGCTTAGTCCAGCTCCAGAGCAAAGGAACCACCTCGTTAGCATTGAGGCTGCAGCCCTTAGCGCCGAACGCATCGCGCGCCCGAAAGAAGCCGCAACGAAGCGACGGTCCTCCTCGGGGGCTCCGGCGTCCGCAGGGCCTCGAGAGGCCCGGCCAGCCGCGCGCAGGGGAAGTCTGAGTCGGAGCCGGAGCCGGAACCGCGCGTGCGGGGGCCGCTGCCCCTCCCCCACCCCCGCGCTGAATTATTAAGTCGGAAGTAAGGGAACTGCGGCGGCGTGCGGTGCGGCCGCCCGTGAACTTGCTGCTCCGGCGCCCGCCCGCGTGCCGGCGGCGGGGTCGGAGGCGGGGCATGGGCGGGCCCGGCGAGTACTGACGGGCGGAAAACACGAGAGCAGCGCCGCCGCTCCCATTACGGCCCTCTCGGCAGCCCCTCGATAGCCCGGGAACTCGCGCCGCGCCCGTTAGGGTAAACGTTTCGTAATAAACTCTCTTGCCTTACCGAGACGCGATGCGACGCTTTTGCATGAACAAGGACACTCCGTGTTTCTTTCGCGCCCAGTAGGGAGCTTACTTGGTCGCCACAAATGTACCACAAACTTGAACATACTTTTTATACTTGACTTCGCAAGAACATGAAAGTTTATAAAACATGAAATTAATATTAATTTATTTCACTGATTTTCGCAATATGTAAATCCTGATAATACTTCTCTATGCAAAACAATCATTTTATTACCTACGAGAAAATCAGAGTAAACAGCTTTTCTCCTGTTCTGTATTTTAGTAGCCCCAACTGTTTGTATCATTAGACAAATTATAATGAAACGAAGTTAATTAACGTATTAGCAGATTTCAGAAGCCGAAAGGGTATCAAAACATTTCTACTCGAATGCTCTTGCATTCACTATTAGGCGTAATCAATCGTTTGCCAAAAAAATTATTTTTCGTCATTTTCGTTCAAGAGCAGCTTACTGTTCCTTCTGTTGCTTCTTAAGCGACTAACAACAAATCGATCGTCCTTTTCTTTTAACCTCAAAGCAGTACCACAACCTTCCCTGCTGACGGGGAATCTTAAACCCCAAGCACGACGTCTTATTGACCAAATGCACAGTAGTGAAGGCCGCCGAACGGCCGACGGCTCACCAAGCGGCAGCCCTGGCGACGCGCCGTCTGTGCAGCCTTCCTCCTCTTCGAGGAAAGCAACGCCACGCGCCTTTAGACGGCGGCGCCTCGAGGGAAGGTCGCCGACGCACGCGCACGTGGCGATAATTCGTGCCATTTTCGGTTTCGCAAGAGCACTTTGCGCGTCGTCCGCCGCCCCGCCTCGCGCCGCGCCGCACCGCGCCGCGCCGCGCGCGCTGACGTAAAGGCGAGCAGCAAGACCTGTCGCGTTGACAGAGACGCCCACCCGCTAACCTCGCCCCGCTCCCGCTCCGCTCGTCCGCCGTCAGAGGCGCCTTCGCCACGCCGCGTCGCGTCGCGTCGCGTCGTCGCCAGCCGCCTTGGCAACAGATCGCGCCTTGCGCTGGCGCACGTCGCTTGCGCACGCAGCTGCTTATTAGCAGGCTGAATACAGCGTCCGCCGTGGCCACACCACCGCTCTTTTTAACAGAGCGGGGCCAATTGGTTTACAAAGCCATTTTTTTTACAATGTATGCGGAGATTATTTTGCCTTTACCAACCTGACACCCATCAATAATGAACTGGAGTATCATTCTGATTCTCTTAATTATACGTTTCGCGTTTCGTTGCGAATATCCGCTTTTGTACCAGTGACCATAGCAAAACACGTTACATAAGACAAAAATTACTTCACGGTGTCCAAAAAATTATTATATAGCAAATTTTCCAACTTTTCTAACCGATACATCATGATAATTTGACATATCTATTATCGATACAATCTAGAGCTAACAAAAAATGACTTCTAGTGTTCTGTTGGTTCATTATCGTCTGAACGACTTCCACATTCCAATGCGCGTTTCAGTTTTAAACTCAATTATTTGCGCGTTGATATGAACCATTAAACAAAGCGGGAAGTCATTGGTCAAGGGAATCTAACAACATTAACTGAATGCGGTTTCGAAGACATCAACCATTTTTCATAGCTTAAAAATTACATCAACAATATTTTTTCATGTTTTAAACATTTTTTATAAATTAATTTCGTGTAATGAAGTTTGGATCGATAGGTCATAAACAACATACATCGGATCAAAATTTCAAAAGGCAGTGATGTCCAAACGACTGACAAGCAAATAGCATATAGTTGGGGTTCATTTAAGAAATCAATTTGGAAGCGTGTGACCTTAATGCCCAGACAGTCCACACACTGTACGTTGTGAGTGAAAATTGCACTAATGAGAGCTCACATCGGCGATGTAGTTCTTGTTTCGAGGACTTCCTAGTCACATCAAAGAATGCGCCAACATAAACCATTGTAGCTGATTCGGGAAACATCACTTTAAAAGTATGTAATTTAGATGTTAAGACAAAATCTGTTAAACTTTCAAACAAATATAAGTTAAAATTCATTTAGAGAAATACACGCGAATCATCTTAAATCATTATAGGACATACAACGATTCTTTTCGCAAACAGTCCCAAACCGGACAAACTTTAACTCAATAATCAATGAAAACGAGATAGTCGCACGTGATGCGAGAACGAATCTTGTCTTCTCGCCTCTTGAGAACACAAAATCTAGGTCAAATAACTAGGAGGTATTATAGCAAAACTATTTTTAAAGGGAATCTAACAGGGAATACAAGGCAGACGTAACTAATACTAGTAAACCTTGCAGACCAATGTTCATGCTAAAGTTATCTAATGCTACAAAGTTGCTTAACAGCATTGATGACCTTTCACTCAAGGAATCACGACATTCAATTGTTTGCAATTTTGAAAAATATTTTTAATTGTATTTTTAATAATAAATAATATCCAGAAGATGTAATTCAAGATACTTCGCAAGTTTCGACATATCCGAAAAAAAAATTAAAAATGAAAACGGCAGACGGGCCCACTAGCTTTCCCTCCCCTGGGTCTAGCTTCTTCCTACGCTTCCGGCTGACGCATTCGCACGTGGGACCGCGCCAAGGCGACTCCGCACACGCAGGGTAGACAAGAAAAATGGCTCTAAAGATCGACGATTCAGGTGCCGGCCAGGGTCGCTGAGATGCAATTTCCAGACCAGGTTTAAAAACAGAGCTACGGCTTTTTTCATTTTTCTAAAACTTCAATTGCAATATTTTCTTCTTGTAGTCATCTCCAGTGTCGGTCATATTGACGATTACGTTAGGTTTACTGGCTGAGAACTGTCACGTATTAAATACAGAATGAGATAATATAGCGACATGCGATCGGTTTTCCACGTCAATACACAGCAGGTCAATGGAAATGATTGAACTATTGAATGTAGGTTGGCCTTCTAGTTTGGGTATTCTAGTCAGAATCACATCATTCTAAATTACCATTATCAAACGCTAATTCCGCATTACATTAACAGTCTGAAAATATCTATGTTCACAAGAGTTCTTATCACATAATATGCTCTAAACAAATTCTCATTGTAATTTCACATAATTTGTCAAATTAGTTTTCTGATTAGGAAAATGTGTTTCTTCACAAACAAAAGCTTGGAGTAAATATTTCCAATTTTATTACAATATCTTAATTTTAACTTTTATCAGTCGCTGGTTGTTTTACTACGTTAACGTGCAAACTCATATTTTTAGTCCCCGCAAGTGAGCCAGAAAATATGGCTGGCAACCAAAACTACGTATCACTGTGCAATTGGATGCAAGAACTGTTCTCTCGCGACCCGCGTTCCGTACCCCGAGAATCCCGGTACGTAGTAGCGACTTCTCCCCGCCCACGACATTGCTCATGGCGGTCTCTCATTCCAAGGCACTATATTTATTTTCGGGCGCTGGGAAGCACGGCAAGGACACCCTTGTCGTGCGGATCTCACGCGACCTTCGTTGATGCTTCTCTGCATATTCGACGTTCCAGTTACGACTCACGTTTTACATCACGGCTTCCTCGAGGCCTTTTACTCAGTTAAGACGAGGTAGATTTTTTTATTTTATCAAGCGTCGTGATTAGAAAACCTCCTCCCATTGATTGGCACAGTAAGAGCTCGGGTAAGAGATCGCATTCTCAGTTGCTCAACACGAAGATGAAGTCGAGAAAGTCTGAGAACGATACAAAGAGAACGCGCTTCACTTCCACTTTCCAGTACGCCAACGTATCACCGTCATCTACTTTCTTCTAGTTCCGGGCGTATCATTAAGATACGGCTCCAGTTTTTCAATTATATTAGTCTATACTTAGAACACTACGGAACAATATTAATCAGTAGTCTTCGGAAATAACGTAACATTTAAATCAGTTAAATGACTATTCAAACCTATGCAAAGGAGCAATAAACTACAGAAGTCCTCGACAACTAAATTTCACAATTAACAAATACTTAAGATTTTTTCAGGATATTCGTTGTTCATTTGAAGCAAAAGAATCAAATGTAAATATACATCGTCAATAAACTACGTACTTTAATGATCACTAGCAAAATAATTCAAATCTACAATTTTCGCAAGCATCCTTCTACCAAGCAAATAATTTTTCAACTCAGATTTCCTATAAACCGGTAGCTCTCATTAACACACTTGATTATACTGTGGATTTCAAATTTTCATAACATCACTCTGAAATACTACGCTGTTAAGTTGGCTGGCTGACGTCAAATTACTTCACCAAATCAATAGTCTTTCATTTCTTACAATTTCTAACAATCTTCAATTGAACATTTCTTACATCTTCTGACTGACTTTCGATACCTGAAAAAACATTAAAACTATCCTAAAATAAGAAGAAACTAGCGTACCCGTGCGAGAACTCTCGCATGTTAAATCCCACCCTTTCCCTATCCATTTGTCTATCCTTTCCATAAAGGAGAGGGACTATGTATTTACTACTAATGTACTTACAGAATATCAAACAAAATAACAATGCAATTGATGTTTGAAACAAATTTTCAATTAAAGTTTATTCAACATTATAGAAAGATGTTCTTGGAACAAGTCATACTTCTTTAAAAACAACATTTGAAGAAATATTTCAATCTTCCATTTCAATATGGTGTTAACAGAAAGAGTAAATAAAGATTGTCGAATCTAGCCTTCTAAGCCTGTCGCCCCAAAAATTGCTACCAGCAGGAAGGGCTGAAATTGCTACCAGCAGGAAGGGCCACCTCAATAGAGGTGGCCTTGATAGTATTGAAGCGTAGAACCGAAAAGTTAATTGAATGGATCGGAGAATGTCTCATCTTATAGATTATGGTGTGAGAAACGTTTCTTTGAGGCCTTTGGCCTCAAAATTTTACATTTTAAGGCTCTAAAACGCTTTGTTAATGAGTTATTTGCCGATATATGTTGATATGTGATGCGGGTTGCATTTTACATGAATATTTCGATGCGTTTTTTTAAAGAAATCATCCATATTTTTAAAGTCAAAGTGGAATTCGTCAAGTCTCCGTGAAATTCTTTCTTTTGAGCCCTCATTTATAAAGATTGGTTGCGTGTGAGAGCCGGAACCCAAAGGTATACTACTGAAATAATACAGGAGACGATATGAGCTCATAAAAATTTTAAAAAGAAGAAAACAACGCAGACTATAATTTATTGAAACTAGCCTCCACATTTAAAATTGACTAATTGAATACATCTTTATTTTAAAATCGTGGCATAGTTAACAATGCTTTATTTATCTCTCGATCGTCATCTAGTTAGATGTCTCTTGCATAAATTTTCATTACTGGAGACTAAATATTTAGGTGAACCAAGGAAGCCCGAAAATTGTTAATACTTACTGAAAATGTTATTTTTTATTTTCAATGTTTTCCTCTCCAAGTAGCGTGTGTTAATGATTGCGAATTCTAAGTCGAAGCAGTAATTAACAGGTATTTACGATGTTCAACGAAATCTTAACTTTCGTTTCGATATATTTGCAAAAACACTTTTATGTATTTCGAAATGTAAGCGTTTGTGAATTTTTTAAAATATGCGGGTGTTGGTTGTTTGCGTAAAGAAACTGTACTTATTGAACATATTTTTATATATAAATTGAAACATTTTAAAATTAAACACCTTCATTTGAATTTAGTGGCTTCTGGGTCGTATCGGTTATCGCAGAACTATTGGGGTGAAATGCTTGAGTTCACTCGGCAACACAGCATTTTTAATTGGTGTGAAGAAGGAAGATATGTAGTTCTTTATTAATTTTTTTTTTAAATTCGATTTGAAACTATTTGCTCACCGTCCGTTTTATAATCACGCATGTCGCACTTCAGAATTTTGGGTAACAAAAATGTTTTATTCTAAAATGTTGTCCATTCGGTTGACAATACATTAAATATATACTAACAATATACATCGACAACACATTAAAAAAGTACTAGGGAAAAATATTTTGTCATATCACATTTGCACGCGACAATCTCACATATTTCACGCTTATTTTCAACTTCTTGAAATCAAATACATTCGGGCCCTGCTAAAGGAAAATTAATTCACTTTAACTAATTGTTTTTATTTGACCAATGCTTATATTTTAGCCGCTTTTTTCAGCTTTCAGCTCACTTATTTACTGCGAAATGGAACACTTTTAGTCACCATAAAATCGTGTCCTTTCCGATTAGTTCAAACACTTTCAGTGAAGTATAACGAAAACAAAGCTAGCTGCTCCGACCACTTGAGAAGAACAGCTACGAGACCGCCCCCCCCCCCTACTCGAGCGTGGAGTGCCCTCGCGCGTCCCGAGTCGGGCCCACGCATTCCGCGGCGTCCCGCGCCTAAGCATCGTCGGGAGCCGCCCAGGAATGAGGAACACTGCGCCGCGGCGGCGGCGCCTCCGTTGACCGGGAGTTACCTCCATGAGAACGGTGTCGCAACGCGCCGAGGGAAAGCGCCTGGAATCCGGGGCGCGAGCGTTCTACAACTCGACGCCGCGGCGGCGGCGGCGGTGCGACGCCCATTCATGCCGCGGCGAGTCTCAAAAGGCGCGTAGTAGTGCTAGTACTACGCACAACGCGCCGCTTCTTTTTTTCTCCGCGCCCGCCGCCGTCGCGAAAGACTCCTGGGTGCGTAACAACGCGACCCGATATTTGCGAAGGGAAGGCCACTTCGCCTCCATTGTGGAGAAAAATGTTGAAATTTTTTTCAGGTTTTATTTTTGTGACGTAAAGGGGAAAAACACTGCAGTAGAAACTAAAAGAACTCGAGACGAACGACGCCGTTCATTAATATACAGCAAGAAACGAATGTAAAATGTACTAAGGAATGTAAAATGAAATAAAACTTAACTTGTGGCTGAAAATGAATGTCTTCAATACGATATTGTAATGTTGGTTCTGACAATGAAATGAAATTTGTTTCTGAAACGTGTCTGGTCGTCGAGTAAATTTATTTCTTAGCTTCTCCATCTTTTTAATATTTATGTTTGAAATATATGATTACACTTTACCCAATAATTACAATCTAATAGTGATGAGTATCATAAAAGACTTGCTCCTCGCTCCTTTGTTTCCTATTTTCATCGCCACTGAATTTATTCGAAATGTAATATTCAGGAAATAATGAAATTCATTAGAACAAAAAATTGGACCAACATTTTTTTCAGATAAGGTTCAGAGCTTGTTGTAGTACTTCACTACCTCCAATGTTGTATGGAATGTAGAGCTATATATTTACATCACATTTTGCAATTACATTGCTTTATGACACCACTTGAAATTTTGTCATTACTGAGATATGGTAGACAAGTATTCGAGTTCCCTTACTTCCATTTACATTCTCATCTCACGTATTGTATACTTCTCTCTCACCGGGAAATCATTTTGATACCAGCGCAAAGCATTACAGCAATTTATTAACGACTGCATTTTAGCACAGACATCTACAACACATACTGAACGAAAACTACACTTCGAAAATGTACGCCATAACTAGTACTCTAGCTACCATTCTGTTCACTCTAAACTTCCTTGCTACTTGTACAGCGAGGCGAGTACGAGGGCGTGCCTGCGAGACGGCACCTACCCGACTGGGCCCCGCGACGGCGCTCAGGGCCACGCCCAAGGCCGCGCCCGCGCTGGAGCCCGCGCCCGAGCCGTGCTGGCGGTAGGGGTAGTAGCTGTAGTCGGTGGAGAGGGTGGAGGAGCGGCGGGTGGCATGCGCGGCCGCGTCCTGCGGCTGCAGATTCGACGTCCGGGCGGGGGGCGCGGGCAGGTCGCTGGGGCGCCACCCCGCCCAGTGGCCCTGGACAGAGCCCCCCGCGCGGGCTGCTTCACGCCTCCCCTATCGCACACGCGCCTGCCTGCCTCCCTCGCCAAGCGCCACATGTGGGGCGGCTCTTCCGAAGACGCTTCAACATGGCTGCGCGCGGCGGAACAACCGTCTCAAACACAACCGAAGGCACACACTCCTCCCAATGATTGCATCATTCCTAACAAGAACATTACTCTCGATGTTTTCCAAACATTTATCGTAATCGAAATCGGAAGGCAATAGTAAAGTAGGACAGAGAATGGGGAAATTTTGTCAAAGTAGAAAAAATATTCTATTTTACTTTTTACAAAAATAAAACTATTATATTACGTATGTAGAACCTACTCCTAATGTTCTGATTCTTTTGCCTCCCAGTCAACAAGCAATGATGCAAGGATTAATGATGAGAACTCGGATCGAGATGATGCTACCTCTCCGATCGCCTTTCGATATATTTTAATCGTTTTATAGTATCACATACCCATAGGAATAAGTACATCACAGCAATAGTTTTTAAATATCAGTGAATATTAATATCTCACAATATATTTGATTACTTTACCTCTTTGGCACGTTGAGTGGTCCGCGACTGCACGGAAGAACCGCAAATAAAAGGGCGCTTCTCGATGGGACGAATACTTTCTCCAAAACACGGAAGCACACGAGATAAATATCAGCAAAATAAATTTATTTTTTTTGTTCAGCCAGAATACAATCTAATAATTTACGAGATTCCAGATGATTTAGCGCCACGTGGAAAACATCTACATAATGAAAAGGAAAGAATTGAGAGCGACAGCTAACTACCAGATGTCACAAGCGATTTTAATTTTTAAGCTACACGAGGCCCAACTAAGGATCTAATCCTGCCAGTTTGATTATCGAACGAGCGTTGATACTAAAGAGTCGCAGAACTCGCCTATTTATTGTCTACTTCTTACTAACAAGAGTTCAGATTTGGATGCAATTAAGAATAAAAACATGACTGTAAACTGAGATCCATTTGAAGCGGGAATTTAAATAAACACAATAGTTATGAACAGTATGGAAGATAGAAGTACTAAACACTTGTTTTCTGTCTCTATCGCGCGAACGACGGATCAATTTGTATATAATGAAGAAGAAAGTCTGAAATACATTAATTGAGATTCTGTAAAAACACTCGCCTCAAGAAATAAAATAATAATGAATACATTACTCTGGAAAGTCTGGATCCATCACCTATTACTTTTAAAGGGTTAGTTAAGATTTTCATTCAATTCACTGTTCCCAGCGAAGTGAGCGGAGAGTTTTAGTTATTTACAAAAGTATTCTTTTCAAAAGAGTAAATTTCGCGATTAATTACAATTGTCGTGATCACATTCTTTGAAATAAATTTTGTATGAGTGCGTGTACGGCTTCAAAACTACGTAAACGGAGTGGATGCACGAAATGCACCACCTTCATGCACCGACGCTTCGCGGGTTGCATTCCACAGTTACTTTTATCACAAAATAACATTTTTGACGCTGGCGATAAGTTTCATTTTTTCCTCGATTGTATCCCCGGACAAATATTAAAATTGAACCGTAATTAACATACGAAAGTTTAATTTTTGACCCGACTGCGAAACATGAAAGAAAATAATGAAATAATGGAAATTGTAAGGCCTAAAAGCGAATTAGAAACATTAGGTTAGAAATGACGGAATATAATGAGATTTTAATTTGACGAGTACATACGCTCATTTATTAGCCTTCTTATACAAACGACAATAACATAAAACTGGAATTACACGTCACAATCCCGAATTCTTAACATTGCCTTGATTCTTGCGTTGACAACTTTCAACTTTCCGACTCCACTCGCAGAATATAAAACGATGCAGGCAATTGGCATTAATGCATACGGAGATTATATTTTCCAATTCCAAGTCACGTTTTGCTCTCACCAAGATACTGCAAAAATCGTACTTAACATTCTTTATAGTCTTGATTAAACTCTCTTCTTTCGGTTGGACAACTGAAGTATGTCATTAATTGAATTTACCTACACCTATAGTTGTATTATACGAAACTACAATAATATATGCGCACTAAGTATAATCTACATATCGCATTAACAACGATCAACCGAAATAAATGTTTTTGACGGACCTTCTTGTGTTCCTTTCTCCCGGCACTATAAAAAATGTTTCTAGAAGGACATTCAAAGTCGACTCTCGGATAGATCAATGAAAATTATTTTCAAGGTGCGGGAAAGACAATCGTTTACGAGGATTTGGTCTTGGTTTTAGATTGTTACTAGTAACGGGTTTCTGCTTAAATCTGAAATAGGCAGGCTCACTTAATATTCATAATTATGTCAACAATTATGTCTTAAGACAAAAAATAATAGAATGAAGATTCGGTCGAACGGTTCTACTGTATCAAACATCAATAATTGTCAAACGAATCCCGCCAACCAAGGTGCGAAACAGTTCGAGCATTGCCAGTAATAACGTGAAACGAGCCCATATCAATTGCATTAATAAAGGTAATCGAACACATTAAAGGGAATCGCCCGAGAAATGTTCTGAAGTGGCGAATCCAGTTCTCTCCCTGCACCTGTGCTAACCATAAACTCACCGGCGAACATAGAGCTCAGGAACAAATACCCTGTTACGACCTCTAAAATCATAGCTACAAGAGTATTGTTGGCTATCACCGCGGATCCAACCTCTCCCACTTCGCCTCACCTCGCTAAAGGCGCCTTACGCATTCAGAACCGCCTCTGTCGCGCCCCGTTAGACTGAGGGAGACCGCTTTTCTCGCCGACAACTACAATCAGAAAGCTGGCAACCCGCACACCAACCCGTCCTCTGGGGGGCTGTCTCCCCTCCTAGCAACGTCGCGTCTCGTGGCAGCGCAGCGCGGAGGGAGCTATTCACACGCACGACGTCGCGTGGGGGCGCTCGCCGCGCCCTGCTACCGCCCGCCCTGAGAGGGCGGGAGGGGGCTACTCACCGAGTCGCTGGCGGACGAGCGGTGCGTGCGCGAGTAGGCGCCGGTGGTGGAGGCGACGGGCGCGGCGGTGGAGGCGGCGGCGGCGGCGACGGACGCGCGGGCGCCGTAGGCCGCGGCGCGGCGCTCGCCCGGCGACCCGGCGGCGCCCGCCTCGGTGGGGGCGGCGCGCTCGGGCGGGCGCCGGCGCGGGGGCGGCTGCGTCATGGCGCGCGCCGCGTCGCCGCCCTCGCTGCCCGCCGCTTCCTCTTCGGACGACTCCTCGCTCGCCGACTTGGCGTCCTCGTCTTCCTCCTCTTCGCTGTCGTCGTCGTCCGAGGACGCGGCGGCGGCCGCTGCCGCCGACGGCGCTGGGGTGGGCGCGGGGGGCGGGGCGGGCGGGGGCTGCGAGCGCGTACGCCTTGCGCGCCGGGGTCGGGGACGGGGCGGCGGCTGCCGCGAGGGCGGAGCGTCTGGACGAGGCGCCGCCCACGGAGGCCGCCGCTCCATGGTGCAGGCGCGGCACGTCCGGCGCGAGGCCGCCGGCGAGATGGCCGCCGCTGCTGCCGAAGCCCGCGCTCGCGCTCGCGCCGCTGTCGCCGATCGCCGACGACGCCGCGTCGAAGCGCCGCCGTATCTCGGAGACGCGCGCGGGCGTCGCGCCGTTCCCATTGTCGTCGTCGTCGGCGCGCGACGGCGACGACGACGAGGACGACGCCGAGGACGACTCCGAGTCGGACGCGTTGTTGTTACCGCTGCCGGCGACGCCCGCCGCGCGCCCGTTTACCTCTTTGGGCAGGCGGCTGCGGCGCTCCAGCGACGGCGCGGCGACACGGCTGGCGCCCGACGTCGACGACGCCACCGTGGCCGCGCGCCCGCGCAGCGTCCCGCTCCGCGTCGTCACGCCCGCGTCCTTGTCGTCGCCGGCGGGCGAGGCGGAGGCGTGGACGTGGGCGGCGGCCGAGGCGGCGGAGGCGCGCGCGCCGAGCGGTGGTCGCCCGACGTCCGCGCTGCCTCCCCCGCTGCCGCCGCCGCCAACGCCCACGCCACCGCCGCTGCCGCCCAGGTAGGTGGCGGGCGAGTATTTGCTGATGATGTCGGCCGCCGTGAGACTGGACGCCGTAAAGCGTCGCGGCTCGGCGGCCCGCTCGCGCGACGAGCTGAAGCGGCTGCTCGTGTCATCCGAGAGGGAGCTGGAGCGCGAGTAGCTTGGCACCGATGACGACGTCCTGCGGGCACCACCACAGCAATCTTAGAATTCACATTTTCCAGCTGGACTGACATACGCTAGATAGCAATGAGGCGGACAGGAGAATTAAATCTCTCTTGTGTCGCTTCATCAATTTCCACAACAGCATACGCTAGTAAAGCATGAAACAACTTTACTGGTGTTACTCCATCCAATAACTTTACTATTGTTACTCCTTTTTCTCTTGAAATGACTAAGAATAGAGAATCGTTTCGCATTTATCGACTAAATATTAACAATATGCAGTTGCTGTAACTCATTATCGAATATCAGTTGTAACGATGTTACGTGTTTCCTGAATTATTCTCTTTGACTAAATATTTCTCATGAATATATCTCGCCCTTGCTTTTTTTGGTTCCAGTGTGACATCAAGAGCCAGCAAATATTTCAAAGAGTTATCTGCTACTTAAGAAATATCATAATTCCTGGGGAACGATAAATAGGAATCATTTAAGCAATTGTTTCTTTTTGTTAAGACTGTCATAAAAGCAATAACAGATGACGTATCAGTCATTAATGTCCTTCAAATGACCATCTCCATTTCAAATTTGCAAGTGAAATGAACTTAAGAATACTGTTTTAATGCAAGATGTCGACAGAAATTCAACTTTATATATTGATCTATATTATTTATTCCTATTTGTTTTTCTCATTGCACTGCTTCTTAGTTCGCGAAACGCTAGTTCTTCACATGAGGCAATTCTAGAACTTTTCCAAAAATTCGAAAGCTGGTGACAACAACTGTTCGTTCGGACAAGGTACCTCGGCCGCCAGCGCAGCGGGCCTGGGCGGAACGGCGGAGCTAACGAGACTTTCATTTCCGAGGAGGGATTGCGTCATTTGGCGACTCTCGGCTGCAGCGAGGCTCCGAAGCCCACTCCTCTTTTTATTATTACAATAGACAGTAAATCGGGCAGTCTGTGCTCTTCACTCCGCTGAGGAGGGGGAGGGGGGAGCTCATACAAGGCCTTTTTATGTGGCGCCCGACGAGATGGACGGTGACAAGAGAAAGAACAACTGCTGGCAGGCTGTGCCGCTACGCCCTCGGCTCATTCAGTTCAAAGTGAACTGCCGCGAACACATCCTGTTGCGAAATACACTCTGGTTAATCATGTAGTACGCGAATGCATTATCCAGCACGATTGTGTACGTTATAATACACAGTTTATTTCCAACTAAGTGTAATTTTGTTTCTACCGCTTATCACCAATTGTCGTTCTAAGGGGGTAGATTTTACAATATAATATCAGACAATAACTAGTTCAATCATTTAATAAAAATCACTTATCGCAGAACGTTAAATAAAAATTGTCCAGATGAAATAATGTTGTTTTATTAAGTTTTCAAAGCATGTAGGTCAAATACAAAATATCAATAAGTACAGAATTTCTCAGAATAAAAGTCACCAAATTTCAAGGGGTGTAGAGAGTCAAAAATAATAACTTACTAGCAATAAGCATTTAGTAGGAAACTGAATTTACAGGAGGCATAGGTATTTATACATGTGTCGCCTGCCCTTGATTCTTCGCCAAAGCTTTTGCACAGATGTTCGGCAGGTACATGAAATATCCTTGCTTGTCTCAGAAAGGGTGCTCTGAGCACAAGGAGCTAAATAAAAATCTGGGGAACAACTTCATTGCATGTAATTGCCCATTACTTGTTCATTAGCTAAAAGTAATCATTTTCCACCGCTCTACATACCCCAGAAGTTTGTAACATTTATTATGAGACACACTGTATACGTTCAATCGCATTACAAATATTTAATAAATCCTGAAAGTCGAGTTATCAATGAACTAATTCAGTACAAATGTAACATAATTGAATAAATGAACCTATAAACGAAATGTGTGTACAGGACGCGAAAGATTAAATCTTTTACAGTCAACACGTTCTAATCTAAAAACGTGGTACATGACATTCATTTATGGAGTCGCATCACGCAGGCCGGTGAGGCGTTTTCACTGCGAGTTCCGTATGTTAAAATAGAAATGCAATCATGCATTTACATCACTCTCATCACCAACAATATTTACTAGTCTTTGTTTCATAGCACCTCCCCTGCCTTCCCGTGAGACAGTTCGTTGGCAGGTACCCATCCCAAGCGCGATCAATAGCAATTTTTATACCTAAACAACTCCTGTAAGCTGTCTACCCACTCTCCTAATTCGTGCGTCCTTCACGCTTTCCCCCTTTCCAAGCAGCTTGCCATCACGCCAATTAATTCGGGTTCGTTTTCATGCCGATCCCATTTTTTTCACCATTAGTTGTTCTCGTGAGAGACATACTTATTCGCCACGCTCCATTCGCTAGCGCGGGCGCGTGGGCGTTTCTGGGGGGAGAAAACGGCAACCTGCGTCGGCGGGAGAGAGTCCGGGATCCGACCTTCACCTTGGCGGCGGCGGCGGCGGCTTGTGATGGCGTGGGGAGGCGTGGTGTGGCGGGGTGTGGCGTGGCGCGCCGCGGCGCTCTATTTCCCACGGCGCGCTGGCGCGGCTCACACACGCGTAATATCCTCTCAACGCGACGCCGACTGCGCGGGACCGGCTTCCTGCCTTGCCGCCGCCGCGCCGCCCCGCCCGCCCTACCCAACTACCTCCTCCCCTGGCGCCGTCGCCGCCGTGCCTGGCGCCATCGACCGTTTCCAGAGCAGCAGGAGTGAACACAAGTAGGCGTTCGTGAACAGGATGAAGGTGACAACGGAGTCTGAGGAGGACGAGTTCAACAGCGCAGGAGTGATGTAAAAGACTAGTGGCGGCAGAGGCTGAATCGGCGGAGACACACTGGCAGGTGGTCATTTGGAAAGGCACAGGCGTGTGTGAAGGCAACGTGGCAAATAAGTTGGTGTGGGAGAGAAGGAAATCTCTAGGATAGAGCAGAGTGATGGTATGAGAACGTCTTTGCACTGAAGAAACGTCGAAACATACGAGCGAAAGGTACGGGGCAAGAGCACTTGCACACACAGTTGAAACATATCCACTATCTTGAATACTTCTAATCGTTTTAGTCGTGTCCAAAAGTTGTGAAAGTATCAGATTTCTTCCAGATCGCCCGATACGAGCTGTGATACATTGGAACTCCGTTGGATTTCGTCAGGGTACTGGTGAATGCCGGTAGGGCGGAATCCTGGGGCGGGGGGGGGGGAGAAGAACGACTATGTCCGCGGTGTCCGCCTTCCTGGCACCGCTTCGCTGCCTCGCCGTTTCTACCCCTTCCGTTTCGTCCAGCCCCAAACGGTCTCCGTCTTTACGCGAAGCCCAGCCGTCCGATTCCTTCCCGCCCTGCAGTAAGCTGCTGCTACTGAGTACTGCCAACCTCCATCAATAGCGCATTGTACCTCCAAATAAATAAATCAAACCGACCATCCCCTTTATCGACGCTCGGGAGGGCGAGTAGCAGGTCAATGCCATCACGGTTAATGGCGACATGCCGCATTGCGACGATAAAACGTACTGGCGGGGCGAGGAAGGGGAGGGGATACCTGAAAGTTTCGATTTCCCTCACCCGCCTCTAGGCCACGTACCTGTAGCGACGAGCGTTTAAGTTGGGGAGAATGCGCGGCTTGAAGGCGCTCGATTTGCATAAATCTATACTGCTATTTTCGTTTGCGTGTCTGAGGGTCACGCGGGGACCTAAACCGCTTATAACCGGAGAGCCTAATATAGCAGGAATTCACAACCCTGTGTATAGGCTCTTATCGTCGGCGACCGCAACACTGATCGTTTTCTGCACAGACCCACTGACTGCAGAATCTGATGCCCTGAGAGTTGTTGCGGTTACGGACGTTTCTTTCGTAATTAGCTTTCTTTTACAAAGCAGTCCAACAAAAAGTAACTTGAAGGCATGAATTAAGACAAAACAGGGCGGCGCATAAAAAAAACATTGCATTTCTTTCTTGTATTCGTGTCATGAAATTTATATAAAAGCACTATAATATATAACTATAAAATGCAAAAATCAAACTCAATATTACAGTGATAAGCAATTATTTTCCATCGATTCCAATACATGTAATTATATATTTGTGTGGTGACATTTCTTTAGAAAATCCAACTCGTCACAGAAAATGGTTTATTTATTGACTAAACTGAATGGCCCCGACACGGCGGTGTTCACAAGAAATGGGCAATACAAATCAGGAGTCCTTTAATACTCGCCTTGCTCTTCGATTGAAGTGGCCCGAATCGAAAGGATTTGAATGCAAATAAGTCCTGTTCAACGCAACTAATGGTAAGTGATGCCTCTAAATCACGCACAACCAATTAACGGAAAGCGGAGTAATTCCTACGGTTCGAGCACGAACTGGATAATGCTGGGAATCGAAACCTATTCACTTCAATCTTGAGTTCCAACTGTTACGACAGTAGTCGTTCTTGAACACGCAAAAGCTGCTAAAGGATGAGTACAACTTGTGCCGAAAACTCGTGGCAGTGCCTTTCTACTGCTACCAATAGAGGACCGGAGATACGCGTCTCTTCTGTAGTTTAATGAGACATTATAGGATGGGTCATTATGCTGCTCTTGAGCAATAAGCAAACAATGTACTGACGATGTTCCATAATTTCAACAGAAACAAGTAATGGAAAAGCATCTTTTCGCACTTTGCACAGGACAAAAAGAAATAACTCTTGATTAAATGGATAAGAAGGTAAACTCTCATCTTCGCCCTGTCTAAAAGGAAAACATGTACGACTTAATAAATTATTGTGCGCCTGAACAACCAAAAACAAAGCTAGGAGACTGTTATTGTTTTTCCGTATTCTCGGGAGAGAAAAGAAATCATATTTGCTCTTTGCATTTTTGGTTCTTTCAGACTTTTTGGAAATACAGATTCCGACACCATTGCTATGCATAACCACCAAGTGCAAAGTGCTTTCCAAAATACATCTCGTATTAATAGTGCGTTGCAGGCTCTTTTACTTCCTACTTAGTTACTCCTTAATGATATTCACACGTCAGCGATTGTAAAGTGACCTCAAACACGAGCGATTCGCTACGCTGATCCCGCATGCTACGTGCGCGTTGCGAGTCAGGAAAAAATCTCACACTTTCTCGGCCCAACCCGTCTCCTCGTATTCTCCACCGACTGCACACACGCGAGAGATGACAAAGAGTGCCGGCAGAGACGATAGAGGAAGTGATATCGGAGGAAATAAAGGCAGTGATGCGGGGATCGACAGAAATATAGAAACGCAAAAGAAAGTTCTTTTTGAAAAAAGGTATCGTCCTACCGTAGCAGTAATTGTTTTTACATTGATTTCTGTGAGAGGAATGTCACAGTAAACATTTGTTAAGTCTTTGATTTTTTCGACCCGCGGCGGATTATCTTCAGGCTTGTATTTGTACTTACTACTTGACAGAAAACAATATGGTACCGAAATAAGTTTTTCTTAAAAAACAATGAATCACAAAATATGATGCAATTAAGGGTATCAATCTCTCAATTAACTTCATAATCAGTTTGTACTACCATCAAACTCAACTAAATGACCAAGTCTTACACGCCTTTCCGCCGATAGTTACATCGGAACGACTGAGTTCTTCATATCAGTTCTTAAAACAAGTTCTTCGTGGATTTCGTTTACAAATATAATTCTATTTCACTTAAGGACATACTGGTCTAGAAAAGTTTCGTAGAGTCTGATGAAATCTGAACAAAACAAATCCTCCGTATAATTTTTTTTACTAAAGCTAGAAAAAATGCCGCAACCAACTGAACTATACATTTTTATCCTCATAATATCAGGATTTGTCAGAAAAGTCTGCCAGAAAATTTAAGAATCTCCGTTTAGCTTTAATTGCCACACCCCAATTCTTTGTGACAATTCTTTGTGACATTTTTACATTTTTGAAATGTCTCTACACCTGTTCATTTATTGTTTGACAAAATAGCCAGGAGATGCTTCGCGGGTTCGGAACAGAAGCATTGCAACTGCAAACTGAGCGACTCGTTTCTTTCCTAACACCAGTTTTCATAATATTACTCTGTCCTATTTGTTCTTTCCGTTGTCGGCTCAATAGCAGAGGCGATGGTGGGAGTGGCGGTGGGCGCAGCCGTGGGATGGGGAGTGGGAGAGGGAGTGGGCGAGGGAGTGGCAGGAGCGGCGGCGCGGAGCGAACGCGGCGTGAAACGGACGCTTCCTGCGCGCGTCAATGAAGTCAAAGGCAGGCAGCCGCTCTCCCGAAGGGAAAACGAACGAGTGAGCGGGGGAGAGAGGGGGTGGAGGGAGGCGGGGCGTTCCGACTTTCAGGCCGCTGCACCTAGGCTAATGAGCGAAAGCGTGGCGCCGCACCGCGCCGCTCGGCGCGGCGCCGGCCGGCCTGCCTGCCTGCCTGCCGGCCGGCCGTTCTGCACGACAGGCGAATGAACGTTCGTGCCGACGACGGAGCGGCGTTGCTACGCATAGGGAGACGCACCTACCGGCCGGCGGGCGGGCGGGGACTGAAAACAGGATGCTGCCAGAACAATTAAAAGCTCTAGTCAAATGTAATTCTATGACAATGGAATTAAAAAAAGAACTTGTGATTCAAATTAATTAAAAATGTTCACTATTCTGGTAAAAAGATAAATATGGCAAATTTACAACTTCTGCTTGGCGATCAATCTAGACTGAAAATAAGTTACTTACAGTTCAATTCAAAATTAAACATACCAATCCGAATGAACGTGTTTGATAAGCTGCTCTGCTGGTACGTATATCCATTAAAAGGAAGGTATACATTTAAGAGGAAGACGAAGGTTGACGTTTTCAGATAGCAAAATGCAATGAACAGAACATTATCGACTCTACGAGATGTTTAACAAATGAAGATCGTCTGGTTAACAGCTGAAATCTATACATTTTTGTTAACTGAAGTTCACGGAAGAATCCCCAGCGTAATTACGAAAAATACTCGCAACATTAAGTTTAGGTACTTATTATTCGTATTAAAAACTCATAAAATAGACACCGAAGAGCACCACTACAGATCGTGTACTTACACTGAATTCCTGAAATTTCGCTCAATTTATTTGGGCAGAACCGTAAAGAATGGAATGCAAATATTACTTTGCATTCCATAAATATTAATTTGCACAAATATCACCGGGACTATCGGTGAACAAACTTATGGATTGCACTATTTGACTGAAGATTATACAAAAATGATTGGATGACGATGTTACGTCGGATTCAATTTCAGTTCTGATCATGTCGAATCAAGTTCAGTTTATTAAACACAAAAATATGTTAACATTTTCACCTATTCTTATACGGAAATTGATTATACGGAAAAATGTGGCGGAGGAATGCAGTAAAATTACCATTTTAAACTGATCTGGAATTCTGCGACAAATATTTGTGCCGATTCTCTTAAACGCCTCCGATACTTCAAAAATATGGAAACTTCAACAAACCTTCTTGAAGACGCTTTGAACGTTTTTCAGGGGCGAAGCAACTACTCATAATCAGCTTTGTACTCGCACGACAATAATAACCAAAATATACAGTAAAAACAATCAACATTTAATTGCCATTTCTTTCAAACATTTGTCATATTTGCGGTGAAAATTTCATATTGTCAGATAAACAAATTCACGAACTGAAAACTACAGTGAAAAATCTTCAACCATGAGAACAAGAAAAAACATAATTTCGCCTTGAACATTTCATGACATCTCATTAAGATAAAATAAAATCCTACAGAATTATTCCACAATGATACCACTAGTTTATGGGCCGTCAATGTTTCCACAGCTGAAAACAGAAAAATATATGTCGTGAATTTTATGAAAAGCACATAAATAAAATGAATAATTGTCACATTTGGTCAATTTAAATTAAAGAAACATACCAATTCACACGAATTAAGCTACACAAATTCAACCGTTGATTTCGCAAGCAGCGTTGTTTTCTTCGCGAGACTTCTGTTTCAAGACGACCCGGAGCTATGGAAACGTCAACATGCCCTCCACAACCGCCGCCATACTTGTTGCGGGGTTCTTTGGAATTAGGCCACTGCTTCCCCCGCTAGGCTTCTGTCGAGAGTCTCGACGCGGCGAGCTTCAACGCTCCGCGGGCCAGGAGAGCAGGAGACGCCCGACGCGCGCTGTGCGTGAGTTGTTTCCTGCCCGCCCGTCCTTCGCGCGCCCTCAGGGCCTCGCGGGAACCCTACGCGTGGGGGAAGAAGGGCCTATTTTGCTTAGGAAGAACGGACAAATACTGACCTCCTTCTCTTGGCGGGAATAGTCCCGTATTCAACTTCTAAGCCATCGCGAATAAAATGGGCTGTCTCCTGCACTAAAATTGCAGATTTAGCCATACGGACCGAGATCACAAAAACGAGTGACTGAGCAGGAAGGCTCGAGTAACTAGCAACAAGAGAAACACGTTGCCCCGTCACAAGAATTTCCAAGACCACCTGGATCAGGTACTTGAGCTACAATTATATTTTCAGTAATGTTTATGAGAGACTAATACGTTTTCAAATGCAGTTCGGCAATTTCATTCAGTAACGCCATTCATGAAAAAACTACGAAAAGCAAAGAGCTTCACTCTTCGTTATCAGGCTCATCGAAAGGCAAGTGAAATAAAATAACCAATTTTTAAATATTAGTTTACTTCATTTCAGACTATGGTATTGGCCTTAATACTCAGGTCGAATAGTCGGATAGTTGTAATTAATAGTTGATCGACCATAAATTAGTTATTCCGAAATTATACTACCTGTCTATTTTTATGGAGTTTCAGTAATTTTTTCAACCGACAACGAACCCCCTCATCCCACTGAACAGCAATCATCGACCGCAAAGGTCCTTCTGCAAGAATTCCGCCTCGTCGTGCGAGCAACGGCCACTGCGCAGCGGCGCACTGTACGTACCTGGCAGGGGAAGTGTATTTACTGCGGTACTCGGACGTGTAGGACGACGAGGAGGAGCCGGTGGAGCGGCTGAGGTAGCTGCTGCCGCTGCTGGAGCCGCTGAAGTAGGAGCGCTCCAGGGAGCCGCCCGAGCGGTAGGAAGAGGTGTAGCGCGACGTGCTCGTCGGCACCTTGTAGGCCACGGGGCCGGACGGCACGGCCGCCACCGACCCGCTGTAGTACGGCATCACTGCGTTCGCGTGCCGCCTGCGCACACGTGCAAACGACATCGTTAACACTTGGCTCTTGCCATCAGCATTCTTTCAAATATTAAATATCAACTACGCAGCGGACCAAGAATAAAGGTAAAAAATTAAAAATTGAGCTTTGTGAAAAAAAAAGATTAACACAGGTGAGAAAGGGAGGTATCACCAAGAAGTACGAATGTGGACTCGAGTTCCTCTTCGTCATACATGTACAAACCTTAGAATATGTAGAATTAAAACATTTCCATCAAATATTTCATCATTCATGGTTGATAAAAAAAGAACACATGATTCCTTGGGCAGTCTGTTTATTAGAATATTGAGAGTCAGATGAGTAAAATTAAGTGATATACTTGAAATTAATTACACACAAGTTAGTTTAAAGGATCTCTCAGAATCACCATGTTCATGTTTCAGAGCAACAAAATAACTCCTTCCACAAAACTCCGACATCAAGTTAAAAGTGTCGTTTTCGTTCACATACCCGAAGGTTCGCTGCCCTTCCCAGAATTTTACTTCCGACAACGAGTTTGGCAAGGCATCGACCCCAATTCCCAGGTGCTTCGTGAGTCACAGCACCTGGCGACAGCAAATGAAAGATAGGCTGTTTACAGCAGGTCGTCTTTCCCAATACATTAAAGACAAAACAATCACTGGCCGCTGAACTGTCGATTCGAAGGGGATGGGCACGTTGCCACGACCTCTTCCCTCGCGCCATAGGTGGGCTGGGACGCCAACAATCACTCCGCCAATCAACTACACGAAATTCGCATAATCATAGCCTAGAGATTTGGTGCGATACGTTGCCTTTTGACAGATTGCAGAAAATATTCACTTTGTAGGCAGAAAAACTTCACAAACGGAAGCCCATGATACATCGTAACACAGAAGATACACTAAACAATAATAACAGTCGTTCCGGTTGATCCAATGATAAACATATTAATAATGATAATAATAATTTATTCCTGAAAATAAGCGTATGCTCGATGGCAATTCAAGATAAAAAAAAAATAGAACCTTAGGAATATCATAATGAAAAAAAAATAATAATAGCATGAACGGACGTTTCACCTAGTACCAATATATGAAAGTTTCAAAACTACTTCGTATTGTTGGTTATGCCCTTGAACAAATCTTACATCCTGGATTTGCTGCAAAAATGCTTATAATTATGTCCAATATTACGCAAAACGTAACAAGGAACATGTTGATTTCTTGGAGAACAGACTAGTGGCAGCTTTTTTCCACCTACGATGCAGATATAATTTGCATCCTCATACACTCGACAGCACGTTCAAATGTGTATGAACATACGTTAAGAATGTTCGGTAATCTTTCATATCTTTAGTTACTTTTGTGGCCGTGTTTATTTTCCTTGATGGACTTGAAGATAGAAGTTTAAGTCATGTTTTAAGTACACAAAAATCCAGTAAAATTAGAATATTCGCAATGAAATAATGCATGAATGACGATTTGTTGTCTTTGGCACACATAAAGTAGTTTTATCAACTGAATATTTTAAACACTTAATTACTTTATAAAATTTAATGCTTTAAAATAATCTTAATATTACCGCCTAAACTAGAAAAATGTTCTTCATTTCCTCTTTAAAAGTTTCCGCCTTAGTAAACGAGGCAATGACTTTATAAACATTCGAAAACATATCAGACTTTCCTGTAGGATCCTGATTACACCAGCGGAAATTTCAGAGGAAGATGACAATATTTACTCTGATTCTGTCAAACGGCGTGATGGGAGAGTTTGTAACCACGACGGAATTTTTTTTCACATAAGAAAGAAACTGTTTACTTATCTTACAATCAGTTTACATATTGCACAATTCAGTCAGTAAAAGGTTTCCGATTTCCAGATCACGAGTAAAGAGTTCCCTAATGACATATCTCCAAAGTTGTAACAGCATTTCTTGGAAATATACTACCTATTTCTCAGATTTTTCCATTCAACTATCCCTCATTTTCTTTCCCTAGAAAAATCCTTCCTACTCTAAGCTAAAAAAGGAAAGGAATATTCCGCTTCAACGCGAGGGATCGACTTAAGATAAAAATCAGCGCTGCACACGCGAACAGACGGAGCCGCGCCGCGCCTGCCAAGACGCTCCGCGAACAAAAATAATGGAAAGCGCGGGAGCCACCAACTAATTAGGCGCCCTGCCTCTCTGGATCCAGACGTCAGCGGCCACGCCCGAAAACGACGAATGTATTGCGAGGCATTCACTTAGTGTTGATCGGAGGAACCACGAAAAAGTACGGATCTGAGCAGTCGGCTGCTACAATTCTCCTCCAGAGAGCGGCTGAATTCGATCTATGGTCCGATTAAAATAAGTTGGTGATTGTCAGTTGTGCTTCGGAAGCTGTAGCTTCACACAATATGAGTGTACGATTTGGGTACTTTAATAAGTATTTATTTCAAGTGTGTATTTTCGTGTCCCGGGAACACGAAAATACACACTTGGGGCTCAGTAGTAGGCCACCTGTCAACGTCGCTCCTTTCCATTCGCAACTGTCAATCCAAACCAACTTATTTTAATCGGATCATAGCTTTGTACCTAGTGCTGAAACTCCGGTTGCTGTCGGGGAGGCCGCACGGGCGTTGGAGGAGGATGGCGCTGCGCCGGTGGCGTTTACGCGGATGCGAAGGCGAGGGTAGGCAGTGATGGGTGATTCCGGGCGCGCTGACGTCATTAGTCGTACGCGTCTAAGGTCATTCATCCTGTAAGTGTAGGGCGTGTTTTAATCGCGGGAGGCGGCGACGATCTTCCCCTGCTGGATGGCATGATTCAGCACCAACCTACCCATCTGTTTGTGGGGTTTTGCCAACCAGATAACTCACACCAGAGAGGCACCGCCCCACCCTGGACAAGCTCTAAGCTCTCGGCTGGTCTTCCGATGTGTGTTAGTGTAGAGCATGTAACTGTGTGTGTAAAGAAGGGGGGATAGGAAAGAGAAGAGGAAGGAAAGATCACGCGCTGTCCGTGGCCCATTTGTTAGGGTGTCACTCCGGCATTCACCTGGTGTTGATCGGAGAAACTAAGAAAAAGTACGGATCTGAGCAGTCGGCCGCTACAATGCTCCTCCAGAGAGTGGTTGAATTCGATCTAGCTTTGTACCTAGTGTAGAAAATCCAGACACCGTCAGAACTCGAACCCTAGGGGCTCCCGGCACTGCAGTGACATCAATTGATGCCCTGAGTCACCTAACCCGGTACGAGGGTAGACGGTATATTATACCTGGTGGTGATAGCGGTAATGGCAGTTCCACGCGCCCGCGATGAAGGGAGAGACATGTCGGCGTAACAGGGGGGCATTAGAGAGCGAAGGTGACACGAGAGGTTCAGGCTGAGACGACGCAGCTGGCAAGCACAACACCGGTGGCAATGGGGTTGGACATCGACGGCGGCTGCGACGGCGGCGGTAGCACTAGTAGCAATGGTAGAGATTGCGAAAATGGAGGTGGCAGGGCACAGCTAGTTCTGGCCACGTCTACGTCTATTCACAGGTAAAGGGCGATAGCAAGAGAGTTGAGCAGCTTCGGCAAAGAAGACCGTGGAAGTGGGCGAACGCACCGGGGACAGAGGTGGCAGCGACGGCATCGGTCGGCTGGCACGTCGCCGCGCTTCGCCTCTCTCGCTTTCTTGCGAGCGAACGCAGGGCGACGGGCGTTGGGCGAGAGCGCACGCGCCGCGCCCAATTAATCCACGCGGCGGGCGGGCGGGCGGGCGGGCGGGCGGGCGACGACGACGACGACGACGACGACGACGACGACGCGTCCCGCTCCGCCCATTCCACGCCCTTCCGCGCGTCCCGCTCAACCTCGCAACTGTTCGCCTCCGGTTTCGAAACGAGGCTCACGCAGCGACCGCCGCGCCGCTCCGCTTTTGCGGCCCAAAACGTCGCGCCGTGGCCCACGCGTCACCATTCCAACGCAACGTCCCTCGAACGCTTCGTGTTTTTAAACTGACCTGATGGTGGATTCGACTTCATTGAACCTTAGATAATCCCGATTACTTTGTAAATTCCACAATAGATATGTCCGTCTTGAAACTCTCAATGAAGTCAACGTTAAAATGCGTTTAATAAGAATTTCTCCAGGTTGTATTCGGATACTTCGAACACAGAACTTCCGATCTGTTCCTAAGCAAACTAAAAATTCTGAATATTAAGGAAATTTCAGTGTTATTTAACTATTGGTTACATGAATACTATTTCCAGCAAGAGGCGATATTGTCAATGAGATCCACAACTCCACGAAACGGTGGAGATCACAGAAAGATTAAGACACAGAATGCAGAACTAGGAGATAAAACTTTGCATTTTACAAAACGAACCTGGACTTTGCAACTGAAGTACAATTAAATCTGTAAGTAGTAACAAACTGAAGAAGGAAGCACGCCCTACTACTCCAGGTGGTAAAGAAGACACTTCCCCCAAGAAAGAAAATTCCTTTGTAATGTAGCATGAAGCATTGTGTTCAACATTTATGAGCATCGCATGCCACTTTTGATATTTTTTGAACCCAGACCGTCAATCGCCCCACTGAAGACGCCGAGCATTGATCCGTCGAGCAAATGTCCCACACAAAGAGATGCCCAAACTCCCACGGGAAGAATGAAGAGACGTCATGTTCTCCCAGGCCACGGGAGAGCAATCTCCGGTGGCTCATCCGGCAGCTAGTGGGCCCAACCTCAGTCCAGTGATGACCTCCGGAAATTTGTAACGGCCCGGCTCCTCTGCATCGAACACTCAATAAATAACGAGTGCTTTCCGCTCAGTATGCGCAGCGCGGCGCGGCGCGGCCGTTCCTCTTGCTGCTCGTCAGCTTCCTGGCGCCCCGGCCTTCCCTTTGCGGCAGCCCGTTTGCTCGCCCTGGGCAGCGGCTTAGCTAAGCGGGAAACGGTCGCCCCGGGTAGTACACTCGAAGGGGCCGCTCCAAAGAAAACAATTCAGAACTAATCATCCTCTAAAGCACTGGCATTGACGTTGACAAAACATCCCTGCCACATTCGTTACGTTTTATTTTTCTTCTTAACAAAAAGAATCAAGATCACCCCGGGCAACAGAAGCTTTAGCAACTCCACTAGTTCAGGGGTCGAAGCGGCGAAGGGTTGTACTGCGGAAAAGCTGCGAACAAACGAGACCGACTGCATCGAGCCCGGGTTCGGCAAGACAGATGAAGGAAGGCGGATCTCCATAAAGTAAAAGCAGACGGTTTGAACGGGCAATTTCACGATATTCGTGAACGCACACGGGTAAAACAGCATTGCAACTGTAACTTACATAATGTTCAAATTGAAGTAGCACCATTGCAAAGTGATTGCATAAAAAAACGAATTAAAGCAGCGACACAACGATCTACTCCCGCAGTCTGACTGAACAACAGGTAGAACTTGAGGCCAAACGAGAATGTGCAAGCAGAATAAATGGAAACGCGTTAGTCCAGGACGCATGCGACCACGAGTTAAAGAAACGGCACGTTTACAAAAAGTTGGAACCCAACAGAACAGGATGTGATACACAGCGATGACGCAGGCCTCAACTCGGCAGAGCGAAGCGGAAGAAGAGTTGGGATAGGACGGGAGGGCGCGAAGCGGAACAGAGCGAGACAGGATGGAAAGACAGAGAGGGGAAAACATTGAGAGCAGAGCGAAACGAGGGCGGAACGATGAGAGAGGGGAACTGTGGTAAGCCAGGAAGGAGAGGAGAGATGGAAAGGCAAGGGCGGAGGAGCATATGAGGCGGAGCAGAGCTGAGAAGGTGGCGACGCCACGGCGGTGTGGGGGAAAAGGATGAAGCAGGGGGGAAGTATGAGGTGCGGCGAAGGAGAATGAGGGAGGCACAGGAGGGTGAGGACGAGGCGGGGCGGGGGACAAAGCGGTGAGGAGGAGGAGGGGGACAAGGGACGCGGTGGAGAGGAGGAGGAAGGGGGAAGGTGGCGGAAGCGAGTTGGACAAGGAGGCGGGGCGGTGGTGACGGGTTGGAGAGGCGGAGCAGAGAGGGAGGAGAAGGTAGGACGGAGGACACGGAGGAGAATAAGGAGGCGAGGCGGAGGAGGAAAAGGGGGAGGCGGAGGAGAAAAAGATGGAGAGGAGGAGCGGAGGAGAAAGAGGGAGAGGAGGAGCGGGGGAGCGGAGGAGAAGGCGAGGCGTAGGAGAAAGATACGAGGTGGAGAAGAAAGAGAGGGAGTCGGAGCGGAGGAGACAGACGGGGAGGCGGCGCGGAGGAGAGAGGCAGGACGGAGGAGGATGAGGAGGAGGCGTTAGGGTAGGGGGAGGGCGCTCTGCGGGCATCGAGCGGGCGGGTCGCCGCGCGCAGGCGCCGCGCCGCAGGAGCAGGGCAGGCTCAACGCCGCCGAGCGCCTGCTTGCGCGCCCGGTCGCCCGCCGCCCCGCGCCCCGCGCCGCTTCGCACCACCCGACGAATTAAGGAAGGTCCAGGAGCATCCGACACGCTGAAACCTCGTGGAAACCTTGCTTCAAACTAAATTGTGTCCAAACGGAAGCGGGTATGCATTTACAAGAACTCTCATTTATGAATACCGGAGATAAAACCATCCCATATCTTGTGAGTTCCTGACAATTTATTTCCATAAAGACATTCAATCGTGTTCAGCAGCTAAGCTGATACAAAGAGACCCACACAATTGTTCACATCAAAAAACCACAACCTCATGAAGTTCGACAAGTCATATTTAATCTCGATATCACGTAGGTAATCCTTTTTCGCCCGGACTTCCAATATTTACTCGTACACCTCCTTCTAAATTTATAGTTTCAACAAGTCATACTTCGTCTTGCCTATGCATCAAGTCAGACATTGTGTTAACCAAGAAAATGGTAAGTTGGTGGTTTTGACAATGCTGACAAAACATGAATTCTTTGGACTAGCCTTATGGAAATAAGTAATAAGTCAATAACAACATGTCAAACGTAAAGTAATTGGTGCACAAAGGTGGAGTAATCACACACGTTTCGTATGGATTTAATGCTGTAACGACGTAATCGACAATGCTACAGCAGTGAAAAATAAAACATCAAAACCTTAACATTATAGATCCATCAAGAACTGAATTAAATATAATCTAAACATATAAGTATGTTGCCTTTGACATTTTTGTATCAATTGATACCCCAATGTAAACGTTTATTTTCATACAGAGTTTTGTCTTATTAGTTATGAGATATCTGAAATATCTCGCCAGTTAGCTTTTCCCATCACGAAGGTAACTCATTTCAATCAATCGTCTTTTTTACATTAATGCCGTTCTCCAGGGCGTGCTTCGTTACCGGGCAGCCGAGCGCCGCGAGTGCTTCGGGATTGTTCCAGCAGCGCGGCCGGCGCCAATTTTCACTTTTGCGACACGCTCTATTGCCTGGCCCACATTTGCCAGCGCACGCCCATCAGAGAGGTTTCGAGGTCTGGCAGTTTGCGTCCAGATTTCTACGAAAGGAATGATGAAACAAGGTTAACTATGAGATGCGACGCGCCATCTCGCTTTAATTAGAATCAGACGCGAAGCCACTACACAGATGACTGCCGGAAAAGAGAAACGGAGGGACACGATAGTACTCGTGCAGTTAGTCCGGAGGTCGTAGCTGCAATAGTACTGTGAATTGCCCACGCACTTCCCTTGCGAATCTCGACGATATACGCTAAGTCTCGCAAAGCTGAACACAAGCACGAAATACGGAGCGGGAGGGAATACATTAGGGTTCGAGCAAAGCGCAGATATTTCAAGAAATCATTCAAACGAAGAAATGTTGACTATATTTGAACGCAAGGCTCTTTCGAATGAAGCTAAAAATCTCTTATCTCCGAGCTATCGAATTTAATACTAATTAGCCGATATAGAATTTATGAAAAGAAGTGAGCTAAACTCAACCTGCTAAAACACATTGAAATCGGTTCGGCCGTTTTAGAGATTACCCCGCACAATCACACAGTCAAAAATCGTAAAAACAATTGATTTTTTATATCTAAATAAGCACATGAGATTACGAAAAAGCAGTTATTTTGAAATCACAGAGACACATCCCGATTTTATTTATGTAAATAAAGGCATCACTTACTCTATAATGCTTGTACTTATTGAAATAACTCAACGATTTCAGAATCACATTCATCTCTCTCCCGAAGGTCCACCAAGCGATCTGCGAGTTAATCCACCCGCACAGGCATCTCCAACCAAACAAACCCCAGCCCCTAGCTGGTTCTCGTGCTTTCTCGCACGTTCACTAGCTGCAATCACGATCGACGAACCCCGCTGCCGTCCAGTTGGCACCTTCTCCATAGTGACTACTTCGCTGTAAACTTATCTCTTTCACCTACATGGAACAAGAGACACTTTGATTCGACCCTACAAAACCACTGCAACAACCAATAGCAACTCCAGGATCTTTTATATCTACATACACATATTAATCTTTCTCCCCCCTACTCTAACCCTCGTCTCACAAAACCCGACATCGTTCGAATTTCCATCCCCCTCGTTCGCCCGTGATTTCGCGATGAGTCGCGGTCACAGCGCGGCAGCGAGGGCGGGGGCGGCATGGCGACGTCCACGAGGCGAAGGGGGGTGGGAAGGGGGTGGGAAAGGCGAGGGGTAGGGGGGAAGCGAGGATGTGGCTTCCTTCTCGAACGGAAGGAAGCGCGGTCGTGGCTCGATACCGACGGCAGATGGGAGGCGGCAGGCGCCAGTCGCCCGACCGCTCAGCGACCATCGCACCGCACCGCACCGCACCGGGCCCAGGCGACCGCAGGTCCCGGGATCTCCCCCGTAGATGCGTCATACTAGCGTAATGCGTCCGCTCTCATCTACCACATTCATATCGGAGAGAGAACGACACATCGCGTTAGGGAAGTGGTTGAAGAAAATCCCGATCACAATGGAAGGGCTAGTGCTCCCCGTGACAATGAAACCTTCTGATTATGTCGCTTATATCGTTATATCGTTTCACAGTACCGATATAATTACATTTTTTTAGAATTTCGATTTGGTCGTCAAACCCTCTTTGAACGTAGAAACGCTAAGAAAAGCTTATATATTACTGTGCAATTTTAATAGGATTCATGAAAATATTTACCATTGCACACAATGAATTATACACATAAGGACTTCAATGTAACTGGAATATTATATGAGTAAACTGTAATGTTGACTATACCAGTGTATCTGCAATATCAATATAACCGTAGAAGAGAAAAATATGAATGGGATTTTTGAATATATTGATCAGAGAACACATAACTATAGAACAACAAGAACACAAACTATTACTATTTTCTCAGTTTTAATTTTAAGAATATGAACATTTCTAAATAAGTCAATGATCCATTCTCCTCAAGCTATGATACCTCGCATTCAAACTTAATTTTAAAATATCTAATGGATAATTATAAGACCTTTTCTCAGATGCTTAGTTCGCAGGTTTATATTTTGTAAACCGTAATTAATTCCGGAGAAACACACTTAACAAAACACATACTTGCAATTACAAATATGAATGTTGGAAAAGCGTTCCCGCACATCCACTGCTGTCGCAAACTACGTTGTTGGCAACACACTTGAAATAGGATCTCGGTTGTTCAAATGATAAATTAAACCGTACGAGACACGTGCCAGCAAGTATCATCTACAATCCTCTCTTCCACGTCTCGGAAAGGAAACAACTGTTATTCGGTCAAGGACATGTTTGTAGAATAAATTGGTGCACATACGACAGCAGGCAATTAGAAAGCGTCGTAACGACTGAAGATCGAATCGCCAAGTTTCAAACGACCACAGCAGAAAAGTAATAAAGACCGGACCGAGAAATAAATGAGGAAAGTCGCAGTTACATTCTTTCAAACACTGTACAACGAGACGGATATGTTCCTTGACGAGCTGCGACAAATACATCGACGGAATTCTACCCAGCGACATTATACTCCCTCATAACAACAATGGAAGTAATTACAAAAATTAAGAAATAATATGAAATTAGAAAATTAATATTGGAGAAAATTTTGACATACTATATCCCTAAAACAACAGTTTTGGAGTTACTTCAAAGTTTTTCAAGAAGGTGGTAAACATTTTCCGGCGTAATTAAGAAATTATATCCTTCTAAAACCATTCTTTTTCTCCACTCACTAATTTTGAGAATACGAAGATAAAATTCTTGAAACGTACAGAACAAATCTCATGATTCATCATTATATTAGACAACTTGTTTGTTATATTCATTTTCCTAAACATCATGTATAGTCAATGGCAATAAAACTAAAAAGCAATATCACAGTTCGATTCACGTTGAACAAAATTCGGACATTAATCTACCAATAACGAACCCCTCTACTCTGTTGATTTCAACCTTACTCCGCACCACTAAATCGCGACGACACACTACGATTGTGGCACAAACAGGGCCTACGTCAACATCCGGATCCGGACTGACGGCATACGAACGACTCACGAACTCTTTCTTAATTGCTCGTTGCAGCTACAACGGCCAAATACCAGTGCTTTACTGTTCTCGCCTCAGCTGACCCCTCGATATTGTTAAGGACAGGTCTGTCGAAAATGATGATCATTAACAAATTATGGTTATTTCTATGAGGCATGGAGAATGAAAATTAACTAGTAAACACGGTCAATACATTTTCATTGCTTTGCATCACAATGACATACACATATGTATTGACGTCTCCAAAAACGACGCTTGAAGTCAATTATCCTTCGACTCTTCTTTTTCTTCAGAAGCGAGCAGAACTTCACTTTTAATATTAATGTATTCAAATGATCGTCATAAACTCAAAGAATATTGTCGGCCTTTGTGAAATTCTTATAAATGGTTACATCCTTTCTTTTTCTCTACCTTCTTCCCAGGAAATATTAATTCTCACTGTAGATCAATGGGACAATGAAGTTTTATGCTTCAAGGTGAACTCGGATAAATGCAAAAGAGATGGAATATTCACATTCCCGTAAAAGATATCGACTTCAATACCGAGCGCACTAGGTAGCTATTCATATCACAAACTGTTGTATTAGTTTGAATAACCGTGCTTAGTTGCAAATTAATCTTTTTTTTGGGGGGGGGGTGCCCCTTATTTCTCCGGTCGCTTGCAATATTTCCCAACTACCTGCAAATGAGGTAAAGTATAAGTTGGGTGATGTAACTATTGTCTATGGAGTTTCCTATTCGTTAATAACTATAATTGTACCCTGTAGTGTGTATTTTGGCCAACTTCCCAATTTATACATTATTCGGCCACCCGCGCGAGTACACGTTTTATCTCTATAGCACGTGCACAAAATGCACACATTTCGCACACCCCTACGCACACACATCACGAAATACGTGGGCGGAGGAGGGCATTAATGCGGTTGGCTAATTACTCGCGGTGGCGTTTCCCGCATCGACAGGCGCGGCGTGGGCAAGCGAGGGGGCGGGACGGAGGCTGTGCTGGTGAATGTCGGGGGTCAAGAGTACAAACGGGCAGCTGGCGAGTGCCACGCCCCCCTGCGCGCCCGGCTCGGCTCAGCCCGGCCCGGCCGAACAGGCCTGGGCTGGGCTGGGCTGGGCGAGACCGGAGCGTGGGCCGCGGCGTGGCGCGCCCTGGTGGCTGCGGAGGCAAGCGCCGCGCCGCGCCGCGCCGCGCCGCGCCGCGCCGCGCCGCGCCGCGCCGCGCCGGCCTTGCTGCCGTACCCTCCTGTTCGCCGCCTCCACTACCTCAACCGCAACCGCCTGCTCTCCGGCCACGAGCGGCTGCGGCGGCGGCTGCTTGGTCGGCACGCTGCACCGCACCGCACCACACGCGCCGCCCGCCACACGTGCACAGATCCCAAGCGTGCTTCCATTCACGTGCGCGCCGGGCACGTGCATGCGCACGAGTACACCCACGCGCCGTTCTCGGAGCTCATATGTATGCCACGCTGACGCAAGAGTCAGGAGTCGCGATGGAAACTGACAACTGGACTCCCGCAGGGAAATTGAATTTTTGCATTACCAATTCAATAACAGTGGAATGCCATTAATATGTGAAAGAGCGATACGCCAGAAACGATTTATTTACTGATAGAGGATCATAACAAACCCATTAATCAATGTATAAGTCCAGCAATAATTAAGAAAAAGTGGTATAGAACAAAAATTAATTACGGAACGAAAATAATAGTAAAATAATTTATGGCGGCATAGTGAAATAATCGAACATTCTGCCGTAAACTCAAGTTTAGTACGCTCTAGCAACGAACTCATGGCTTATTTTCCACTTCCAACCGTTAACGACTCGCAATACGCATTTCCTAATAAATTTATCATCAAATGTTGGCAAATAATATTTAAAACGTCTCAATGCGGCTTTTCCCAACACTACGACACAAAATGAACCAACGAAACAACCAACGAAAACTACGAAACAAAACATCAATTTTTTTCAAATCCTCTCTACTGTTACGTGGAGATGAAGCAAATTCGGCGGTAAGTTGGCGAATATTCACAAATTCCAATGTGAAAACTTACCTCATCTTTACCATCTTTCAAAGAAATTTATCACAAATGACAATCATCGTTACTTGTGGCAGATCGCGTGACCCGAGTCACTTAAAACAAAAGCAAGTTCAATTCGAAAAACTCCAGCATTAATTAATCGAGATTACGACCTTGTTGTGGTCAAGGGCCACTTGCCAATGAAGGTTACGAAAGACAGGAAAGGTCCACTTTCTCTTACCAAGTGCCAACGGATTCTGTGAGTGTGAATTCTGGACGTAGGCGAGATAGGGACTTACACCTTTAGGTCCTCCCCTTTCCGGGACGCGTGATCATACCTGATTTACCTTTGTTTTCAATAGTATGAAGGATAATTGTATAATTGAGAAGTAAATGATAGATGAATGGTTACAGATATGATGTTCAACTGTGCTAATCGGTTGTATGAGAAATCAACTAAAGCTCAATCTCATGGTGAAAATACTCTCGACTAACAGCGTCGTGAATTGACGGGGTTGGAGGTGGGAGGAAGGATGCCGGAGATTGTTCCCCAAGAGTGTGATGTCCTCGGGCGGAAATAAATTAATTTGACCCTTCCAGGAATTTAAAAATTACTCCACTTCTAAGTGCCTAATTTATGATTTCCGCCTACTTACTTGGAATCAAGGAATCCAAAATGGAAATTGGCAAAGAGAACATTCGCAAGAGCATTGCTGGATTTATTATTGCCTGTGCATCGAAAGCGAAGACTGTAATCCTCTCACGCATTAATTCACCCCGCCGCATCCGTAGAGGAAATTATCAATTCTCCCAGGGAGGACTCGAATCTGCACCCTTCGGCACGGCGTATAGGACGCTGCTCCAAACCCCTGCGCCATCGAGATCAGCTCTTGGCAGTGAAATCTACGGTGAGGGGGAAGGGGAGGCACTTAACACCAACTCACGGATCCGATGCCTTTACTTTCTGTACTCCACCGCTTATTCCAAGTCCTTACCATACCCACGTGCCCGCGTCGCGCAAGCCGCCGACGGCTCTCGCTTCGTTTACAGGCCGTTTAGCTCCCGACGCGCCGGCGGCGGCACAGGCACTTAGCGTGTCCTTGGAAATTAATAGGCGATGAGTGCCCGGCACACATCGTGGAAAGGAAAACGTCCTCTCCTCTGGCATTGCGAAACGCGCGGCAGGAAAAGCGCAGTTTCCGGTCGCGAAGTGGTGACTTCCCGGATTGCGTACCACTAGTACACTTTACGCGGCGGATGCTTATAAGGACAACCCACAAAGTAAATGTTGGTTAGTCTGGAAACCCCGAAGGTGGGACTTGTGTACGAAAAATTTCTTCCCTTCTAGCTTTACCTATAAGTACAAGCTGTGGTCGCTCCTTGGTTCACACATCGCGTGTGAGTCGATGGCGCGTGCTCAGCTTAGTGAATAACATCACACGTTCTCTGACAATTTACTATTAGCAGGTCGTGAATGCAGACACGTAAATAGAATCTCGTTATACATTTTTTTCCCTATTACTTTAGTAAATTTCTATTTCATAACACATAAATTTGCATAAGGGGCACCGTACTTCGCCAATTCAATAAACAGCTCGGTCAAGGTTAATAAAACAACTCTCGAGGTCGTTACACCACTTCTACCACATGCAGATAATTTGCTTTGCCAACTCAAGGACAAGATAAGGTTGTTCTGATAGCATCACTCTAGAATATTTAATCTTCTACCTCTCCAAAGCTATCAAGACAAAAACAATGTCAACATGGATGTTACAAATCAAATTCCACATTGTTGCATCATCTTCAAGGACATACATGCCAAGAAAGGTCAGTCCTCTGCAATTTCTTGAAATCGTTTAAAAGGTGGCAAACACACCAAAACTGACATAAAAGAATTCTGTCCTGTACGGCACGAGACGTACAAATGGACGTACACGGACGTACCGACGTAGACGTGCTACGCCTGTACAGCACGGAGAGAAAGGACGCCAGTTGTTTGTGGGTAAATTGCATTATGCTCGCCGGGCCGGCCGGTACGTTACGTTACTGTACAGTACAAACAGGATAAACCGGATACATCGCAGTTTCGGAGTTAGTTTGGCCCCTTTTTCCGTGTTTTGTATTGGGCGCCTTGGCGTCATGAAATTAAGTAAAGAAGCAATTGCTTTATGTTCATTTTTAATAGCGGAAGAAGACAAAGAGGCAAGGAGTCGAAGAATGTCCAGATTCTGGGTTCGTAATATGTACAGAACGACAATGGAATTTCATGTATGTATGTTCATGGATGTATCGGCCTGATTGAATATGAAAAATTACTTCACTACTTTACGATGTCTTATGATGTCATTTGAAGCTCTATTGAATATTTTGAATGAAAAACTACAAAGGACGAATTTTAGAGAGCAAGTAGAATGTAAGAAAAGATTAGCAATTTGTTTGTGGCATGAAAACACCATACTTTATGTGAAAAAACTTACTACGTGCATAATTAAGCTCATGGTGCTTAATTTTATAATGTGTAGGAATGACCTTTAGTTTCTTGGGACCCAGGGCAAAATATTAATCCACTGAAAAAATGTAGAAAATTACACTTAAGGTGAAAAAAGCAATCGCTAAATATTGTGATTGTGAATAATTATATGCAACTAAGGGACAGAAAGAATGGCATTAATTTATTTCATCACGTTAGAAAAAAAATTACTCAGATTAATAAACCTATATAGCATTCCAAAATATGGGAGAATTTATTCACCGGGTCCAGTTTCACAAATGTACCCAGTTTCTGCACTGCTTCACATAAATATCCAGTATTTTAAATGTTCCTCCTTGATATAGATAAACTGACCAGCTAAATTACACTTCAGACAGTTGGACAATACTAACATTAAGTAAACTTAATATCATTTGTACTTGGGATAATTGTGGATCAACATAATGAAATTGGACTTATAATTATTTTCTCCGCACGCTTCACACCATCTCTCAACTGAAACGGCGAAAATGCCGCCCTCGCCTGATCCACGAGTGGACTCGCAGATGACGTCATGCATGCAGAAGGAACGGCACATCGGAATGTTCAAAAGAAATTTCCTTCGGACCGCTTGCAAATAGCGATAGAACCAGTTCGTCCCCTACCGACCATAACTGTATACTGCATCCCTGCACCTGCACGAGAAATAATGAAATCCACTTTTTAAAAAATCCCCTTCGTACAGTTTGTCCATGCCGTACCGTATCGCCCCAACACAGTGTGCAGTGTGCGATAGGCTTAACCGGTCAAGCGGCAAAACACGTTTTGTAATACACCTTTGCGAATCGGAAAACTTGAAAACGGCTTTCAAAACCATGGCGAGCCAACATTTTCTACCAATTTCATAACACTTGAATTCTTGGGGACTGGCATGAATTGATGTTATGAACTATCTATAGAAAATCAAATATTTTTAACATCGGATGTGATAATTATCGATGTCCAAATACGTACAAATATTAACCTAATGTCACATTCGGCTAATATTTGTTTCGTGTTTCTTTCGGTTGATTTCGCGTTGATGTGAAACAAGTAACATATCTGTCGACTTAGCAAGGATTCGCACACATGGAAATCATTCAATAATGCACTATTTTTAAATAAAAACACAAAGTCGAAAAATCGAATTTTCCAAAATATGGATTAACGAAAAATATGCATTTAATAAGTGCTTACTTAAATATATTTTCCTCTCTGGGAACTTAGCAGAACGCAAATGTGAGTAGTACAACTGCGGTATGCTGCATATCCCTTTTATACATAATCTGTCTTTTCCCCCTTCACTCTGCTGAACAGCGGTACCTTATGTACTGTGCATCATAGCAATAACCGAGGCAGAAGGAGTATTACTAGTATTATTACGAGTGAAATTACAATTTTCTACCTCTTCGCCGACACTATCTTTAGTAAAAATTTGAGGCTTTGCTGGATTTCAGCGTTTGTCATTTGATTTGAAATATTAACGTTGCAACTTCCAAATATCCAACATTCGAATATTCGAACTAAAAACTTTTTTTTTACCTCTCGCTCAAAAAACAAACCCTTCTTCGAATGTATCGCACGTCCAAATAAGAAAAGAGCAGTTTTATTGTGACACCCAGCAGAGATGACCAATCACCCGCCTCACCGCCCCCCGCGCACTCTTCACGCCACTTTCCCGTCCCTCAACCTCTCCAAGAGTTTCCCCCGCGCGCGCGTGAAGGAGGGCGCTTCCTCGGGAGGGCGGGCTCTTCTCGGCCCCGCGACCGCCCCGATCATTAAAGTTCCGCAGCGTGGCGCAGCGCCTGCAAAACTCGCCGCGTCGTTAAACGCTCGATTAAGAGAGCAAAAAGACATCAAATCGCAGTTCGCCAGCCAGGTACGCGCCATAAATCGCGGCGGCCGCGGCGACGGCGGAGAGGGAGCGTCTTCTTAAAAATATGTCCACATGTCCCGATCGTAAACAAGCCGCCGCGCCGCGCCGCCCACGACCGCTCGCATTTAGCACCGGCAGTGGAGGGGGCGAGGAAGATCCCACCCGATGACTGCACTGGCCAGGACCACGAAACTGGAGGGATAAGCAGTTGGGACACGTACGGGGGATGTATTAAATTGCTAAAAAAGTAGTACAGAAAATTAGGTTATAAGCAGCAATTCATCTTAAATAAAATTTTGCTTCTCTTTCGGACGCTATGAATCCACAAAATATGTTAATTCTTTTTTCGGTTTCTGCTATAAAATATTTAAGTACTGATCGCCTAAAAATCTGTAGTATCACACAGAATCAATAGATTCTCTTTGCCGAATTTTAAATTTGATACCAGATTCCTTTTCACGACAGTTGCCATCTTGTCCTCCTAGAGTTCATACGCCTTACCAAATCAACCATGAAAACTTGACGTAAGAACGAAACATGAATCTACTTCCTACTGCTGAGTCAGCCAAAAACCGGCGGAACGCAGTCGCTTTTTGTCCAGATCCTTGGAGCAGCGGCCTCTACGCGACGACCTCCCGGCGCGCCAGCGCTTTCTATCCCGGGCCGTGCACTGCGCGGCGTAGTAGTAGTGGCAGTAGTAGTAGTACACACCTCCTGGCGGCGGCAGACGAGCGCACGCGTGTTGCCTGGGCAGGCGCGGGCGGGCGGCGCGCGCACTTATTTTAGGCGTATCGGATGTCGCGCGACGACGTCGAACGAGGCCGCCGCCGTCGCCGCCCCCATCGCCACCGGCGGACGGTAGGGACGGCGGCGGCGTGAAGCAAGGTCGCCGGCCGCCTGCTGCCTCGCCCGTCCGCCCGCCCCTCCCACCTAACTGGGTCACTTGCCGGCGCTCGCCCGTCACCACTCGGCCAGGGCCACGGGCGCCGCCGATGCCGCTGCTGCTGCTGCTGCTGCTGCAGCCACCGCCCGCGACAAGCTCGGCCGAGCGGGGCGAACAACCTGCTGCCTCCACTACTACTACTCTACTACTTCGTACCCCGGGGCGGCAGGCGCCGCTGCTGCTGCTGCTACCGCCCGCCTCGGATCTCAATGACGCGACCTTCGCATGCCGACTCGTCCGCTAACCTTGAATGTCAGGGTCCTCGCGGGCCGTTTCGCGGGGGGAATTAGGGTTTCGGCCTCCCTGTTGTACCGAAGGGACGTGGGAGGGGCGCACCTCCCCTGCCAGACCGAATTTAATCGATTAATTAGGGCGGTCACCACCCACGATCGTGAGTTTAGGCATGCCTGCTACCCCTTTCCTTGTAGGAAATCTCTCTCTAGCAACTACTCTTTTTGACTCGCTGACAAAATTTCTTCTTCATAGGGTTTGGATCAGGAGGAAGAATTTTCACATGATATTCAGAAATGGGATGGCTGTAATCATTCTTTCACGAAAGGAACGGCAGTCAGATTCTGATCTCGCCGCTCATTGCAAGTCCATGCACGGGACACACCAGCAGCTGTTTCCAATGAACGATTACTTTTTCATGCTCGGCTGGGATCGAACCTTCTCCGACCTTACACCTCCTTCGCCATTCAACAGACTTGCCTAACTCACAATTACCATACCTTTTGCTAACGACACTAATGACGTTGAATGAATGCGAAGGCCGCTCTTACTATTGGCACACACATTATCTGGAGAGAGAGCCGAGTGCCCACACAGGCTAGATGCCTCACTGTGGGTGAATGTGAAATTCGAGATGCCGGGGAGAGGAAAATAAGCACCTCCCATCACCGCACAAGACGCATTACTACATTCATGCCCTATCCGACACCTGACGTATATCTACACGAAGTAGCGAACAAGCATAAACTTTCCATGCATAAACCACAATGCAGCGTGGCGCGGCGCGCCCTCATGGCGAGGGAGAATTCTCGTTGGGGATGGGGGAGGCGACGACGATGGTGGCGGCGGCGGAGACCATAATGTTGGTGGCGGCGGCGGCGGCGGAGACCATGATGCTGGCGGCGGCGGGGGAGTCGATGATTGTGGTGGTGGTGGTGGTGGCGGAGTTGGCGGTAGTGGCGGAGGTGGCGGAGGTGGCGGAGGTGGCGGAGGTGGCGGCGGAGGTGGTGGCGGAGGTGGTGGCGGAGGTGGTGGCGGAGGTGGTGGCGGAGGTGGTGGCGGAGGTGGTGGCGGAGGTGGTGGCGGAGGTGGTGGCGGAGGTGGTGGCGGAGGTGGTGGCGGAGGTGGGGGCGGAGGTGGCGGAGGTGGCGGAGGTGGCGGAGGTGGCGGTGGCGGTGGTGGTGGTGGCGGTGGCGGCGGCGGTGGCGGAGGTGGCGGTGGTGGCGGTGGTGGCGGAGGTGGCGGTGGTGGTGGTGGTGGTGGTGGTGGTGGTGGTGGTGGTGGTGGTGGTGGTGGTGGTGGTGGTGGTGGCGGTGGCGGTGGCGGTGGCGGTGGCGGTGGCGGTGGCGGTGGCGGTGGCGGTGGCGGTGGCGGAGGTGGTGGCGGAGGTGGTGGCGGAGGTGGTGGCGGAGGTGGTGGCGGAGGTGGCGGAGGTGGCGGTGGTGGTGGTGGCGGTGGCGGCGGCGGTGGCGGAGGTGGCGGAGGTGGCGGAGGTGGCGGAGGTGGCGGAGGTGGCGGTGGTGGCGGTGGTGGCGGAGGTGGCGGTGGTGGTGGTGGTGGTGGTGGCGGTGGCGGTGGTGGTGGTGGTGGCGGTGGCGGTGGTGGTGGTGGTGGCGGAGGTGGCGGATGTGGCGGTGGTGGCGGTAGTGGCGGAGGTGGCGGAGGTGGCGGAGGTGGTGGCTGTGGCGGTGGCGGCGGCGCCGATGGCGGCTGTTGCTGCCGCAGCGCGCATTCCAGGTCGGGCAGTCGGGTCACGGTTTTCTCCCTTTCCTTTCCCCGCGAATTCCTGCGCGGCGCGTGTGGTCGCTTCTCGTCTCTCCCGACCGGCGCGGCGCGGTGGCTACTGCCCGAGCCCCGCCCGCCCTCCCGCTCGCCAAGACGAGAGTTGCACATGCGCGCGCCCACGCGCCAACGGAGAAAATTTGTCTCGACAAGAGAGATGACGTGCGTAAGTAGGTCTCGTGAATAGTCTCTTTTTTCAATTCTTGACGGAAAGTCAAACATTTTGGCCTCTTGTACAAATTAGAATCCCAACCGGAATTGTGGAAGGCGGCAAACGCCCCTTGCAGGAGTTGAAAGTTGGAAACCTGCGAAAGGTAAGGTGATTTTCACCTCATGGTTGTAATATGGAAGGCAAGGTAAAACCACATGTTCTACAAAATCCCCCATATACCTATCCTCTCCCTTTATAATTTCCCTGGGAATCGGATTTGGCATGGATCAATAATCTCTACTTTGATGCGAAAGTCCCATTAATGATATGGCGTCAGAGGTAGAAATATACTACAATCCTCGCAGCACATAGAAAGAAATTCCTTTTCTAAATACACTATTTTCCAGCTCATTGAATGGAACACATCCTACAGCATAAATATCAAGGTTGTGACGGTGGCGACACGGAAAAGTATTGGCACTTCTGAATTCCTTCGCGTCACAGACATTTCTTTTTGTTAGCTTACCATTGTCTTGCTTCCATTCCACTAAACCCCAAAGCAAGAATATCAATAAAGAAAAGGAAATTGTAAGAGATAGCCATACATTTTTCACGATTAATATTTCATATGACCGACGGAAGTTGAAAAAATCCTTGGAAAGTCTATTATAAAACTTCCATTATAATAATAAGTAAGCGTAATTACCGCTATCTACCAAAATTCCAATAATTTTTTAAAATTCTTTCTTAATTCCCTTTCCCCCATGATCTACGTAACTTTTCCTCCAAGTATTAACTGCGAAGTCCAAAGGTTCTGAGCAACGTATGCGAGTGTTATATCACACATCTTGCAGGCGTCACATGATGCACATAGTTCTCCGTTTACGCAAGTACAGTTACGAAGCACATGTCTTGTCTCGAGTGTATAAATCTGGGAAACTGCATGTGAATGGCTCTTCAGTCGCTCCAGTTCCCTACATATCTTAAACAGCCTCGCTTCAATATTCTGCTTTTGTGGTGTGCTTAGTGTGGTGATGCAGAGTCATATTGTCCGTGACTCAGCAAGCTCATATTAAGTGGGGGCGCATTCAGGATCATAGCGTTTTAGGCAATCTACACCAATTACTCTTATTTGTACAGTAATCACCTGCCTGCTAAGTGACAAAGTGCAGGTCGCCACTTAAGCTCTTTTCTCCACTACTCTTTTCGAACTCATGAATAAAAAATGGGAGAACGCAAAACTGTTTTGTGTAAATATGTGTGGGTGAATTCTAATGCGTGTATTCATTCACATTAAGAAACGAACAGGTGCATTTACTTCCCTGAAAGGAACGTAACTAAAACAGAATGGTGAAATTCCTTGGCATAGTGTCGTACAAGCGTAGTACGTTAGAACTAAGAAATAAACAAAGACGGTCACCCAAAGCCATGCTTCCCCATGATTATTCAATTATTCTTGTCCACCTTTTTGTCAACCTTTCATTGTTAAACGTGCTCTACTTGAGCGCACAGTTATCCGGCACAGTACCTGCGTAACTGTTATGCAATGTTGCCTTGTGCGTTCAAGAACGGTGTCCAATGCTGAGTCTGACAAAATAAGACGAGGAAAAGTCCCAAGGACCGTATCACGGATATAACACGGCTTCCGCTAGTACAACTGATAAAAGCCATGAAGATCCAATGAGGAAGTCTCGAAGTTTTCCCAGCAGACAGCCTTTTACATTCGCGTCACCTAATCAAAATCTACTCGAAGACCTGAGTCCACATTTTGAAGCGCCGACTTATAAACCTAAAAGCGATACTTGAACTCGATAAATAAACGGTCAAGTGACAACACATTTCATACCATTTCAGGCAGATTTCTCCCTACTTTTAGAGATAACGTCTTCCGGGTCACGATTTCTACTTTCCTAGCGTCGAGTAGATCGTGTGTTAGTACCAACTGCATTCAATTAAACGCACAGTGGATGCTCAGATCATCCCAAGTTCCTGTCAAGTGGCTTCGTAAACTGGCAAATACTAGATTTTAGTTTTATTGAAGGCTTACTTTCCTTATCCAGAAAATGGAATTAATTACATACACAGGAATCTAGCTTTCTGTCTTTTCCTTTAAGAGGAAGAAAGAATGCAGATGAAAGCTATTTAATCTTAAAAAAATATAAGTGGAGAGTTCCATTTATTCATTTTTTTTTAGATAAAAACGCACGACTGGCAACCGATTGAAAAATCTACTTTTTGCATAAAAACATTAGAATGATATATTCTGCAGATAATACTATTTTTAACAATTTCTTACTGACTAATCTGTCTCAGTTCACCATAGTGTCAGTATTGCCCATTGATTTGTATCTAAACATGTACAACCGTGTGTTATTTGTTTTTGTGGGTTTAGGGCCCTCAACTACTGAGCTCATTGAGGCCCTAGAAAGATGATCTAATGGGTAAATTAGATTAACGTGACTGAAAAGCGACGTTAACGTGAATGATGGGATGAGACGCATGGGACAGAACCTACAGCGAGAGCTCACTTTGTCCACCATATATTCCACGTGGGTTGGGCCTGGGATCGAACCCGGGCCCCCGCGTAGGAGGCGTATGCGCTAGCCTTTGTGCCACGATTCCTTCCCTTCCTCCCACCGCGTGTGAGTTAGATTACGACACGAAGACAATATGAATTTTAATGCATAGGATACTTCCCCTGGCCTCTGTGAAGACCAAGGTTAAATTCCTAGCATTCCATTCGTTCAAAACAACTTCCCCTGTTATTGCCCCGCCGATTCAATCATCCTTATCTTTCTCATCGTCAATTACTATTAAGTACAGTAGGGAGCAGACTTGTTTAAGCAATAATATAAGCACAAAACAATAACCATAGCATTTAAGATCTGATTTTCAATACCAAAAATGTTTCAGTAATCTTAATAAAAATTCGTAGTTTCTATATTATTGCATTTTCATTTCTATTGATAGTTTTCGTAATTTGGATGTATTTATATAAATGTTCATTTATTAATCTCAATCCTCAAATGTAACGTCATTGTTTCAAGATTTGATTCTGCGAAATTTGTCCCCCACCCCACCCAATTGTTCAAAGGCTTTCGGTTGAGCAATTTGTTTGCTTGCACCAACTGCGTAAGCATATGAGACTGCGAGTCCACAACGAACTTCGTCGTCATTGAGGTCCTGTGTGTGGGTGTGATAGCCAAGAACCTCTCCCTGCATAAGATTTCTTTAGGCATGCTGTTCTGACCGGTCGCATCCGCTTTTTCCTACAATTTACTCCAGATGGATGTCTCAGCAATGCCGTCAACAATGAGCCTGGCTCCGCAAGCGATCCTTCCTTCCTGTCCCCATTCCCATTTCAGGCCCAAGCAAAGGCCTGATTTTCCATTTAATCCCGTCGCTACAAAAAGGACCCCGCCAGGGCTGAGTTTACGCAGATGACTTCTGCTGCAGTGCCTTAGGAAGAGGATGTGCGATAAGAAGAGAGAGGATGATAAAGAAAAAGAAGAGGGAGAGGAGGATGAAGAAAAAGAAAAGGGAGAAGAGGATGAAGAAAAAGAAAAGGGAGAAGAGGATGAAGAAAAAGAAAAGGGAGAAGAGGATGAAGAAAAAGAAGAGGGAGAGGAGGGTGAAGAAATAGAGGGAGAAGAGGATGCAGAAAAAGAGGGAGAGGAGGATGCAGAAAAAGAGGGAGAGGAGGATGAAGAAAAAGAGGGAGAGGAGGATGAAGAAAAAGAGGGAGAGGAGGATGAAGAAAAAGAGGGAGAGGAAGATTCAGAAAAAGAAGAGGGAGAGGACAATGAAGAAGTAGACGAGAATGACGAAAAAGAAGAGGTAGACGAGAATGACGAAAAAGAAGAGGTAGACGAGAATGACGAAAAAGAAGAGGTAGACGAGAATGACGAAAAAGAAGAGGTAGACGAGAATGACGAAAAAGAAGAGGTAGACGAGAATGACGAAAAAGAAGAGGTAGACGAGAATGACGAAAAAGAAGAGGTAGACGAGAATGACGAAAAAGAAGAGGTAGACGAGAATGACGAAAAAGAAGAGGTAGACGAGAATGACGAAAAAGAAGAGGTAGACGAGAATGACGAAAAAGAAGAGGTAGACGAGAATGACGAAAAAGAAGAGGTAGACGAGAATGACGAAAAAGAAGAGGTAGACGAGAATGACGAAAAAGAAGAGGTAGACGAGAATGACGAAAAAGAAGAGGTAAACGAGAATGACGAAAAAGAAGAGGTAGACGAGAATGACGAAAAAGAAGAGGTAGACGAGAATGACGAAAAAGAAGAGGTAGACGAGAATGACGAAAAAGAAGAGGGAGAGGAGAATGAAAAATAGAATCCCCTTCTCCCTCTCCTTTTTCTTCAGAGGAACAACAAGGTGAAGAGAAAAAGAAGAGAGATGGAGAAGAAGAGAGAGATGAAGATGGAGAAGAAGAGGGAGATGAAGATGGAGATGGAGAAGGAGATGATGTTGAAGAACGATATTTAAATCTTTTTCAACATCATAACATGATTTCTATCTTTTTTTCAATGTGGGATCTATGAATTTATATCCTCGGTACGCTATTCACAGGTCCGGCCTCCTGCCGGTTCACATCCTTCGTCCACCTCCTTCCGACCTCAGCGCCTCCCACCGGCCACCGCCATGCGCCGCCTCGCGCCTCGGCCCGCGTCCTCCGCCCTCCGCTTGCGCGAGCGCTCGGCCAGCGCGATGACGCAAACCAGCCACTCGGAGATTCGTCATCCCACCGTCACCCGCCGCCGCCGAGCGCGTTCGCTCGCTCGCACGCACACACCAACACAGGCACGTATCTCCAAATACAGACACACATTCGGCGCAAAAGAGCACGTCACTTGCAATAGCACGGGAGGTGATATTTTCTCTGCCGTTGAGGGTCGAAGATCGTCACTTCGGTCGCAGAGCGTGCTTCTTGGAAATGGCTTCGCGCCTGTCGCTAGGTGGAGCCCCGTGAACGTGTTCTTTGGACAGAGGGCTGAGACGATGAATACCCCTCAAGTGTGTTTGAGTTCATTTAGATGTCACGTACAACGTGCCGGACTTGGCATATGACGCTGGGGTGTAATTTAAACTGTGGTTTAAAACATCGCATACTAACGAGAATATGAATAATGCGTGTGAATCACTGAAATATTTCGGTCACGGTTGCACTCTATGTTCAGAAAAGAAAGTGATAAAATTTATGCTGATACATAAGCGTTTCAACAGAAACTGACTTCCAACACTAATGTCTTCCATCACTGTCGATTTTTACGAGAAAGTTCCCGGCAAGTATTAGCCAAAAACTTTCTAAAAGAGCTCTCATTTCAAAACAAGAGAATTCCAAGACACAAATATGAATTTCCGATTTCACCAACTACATTATGAGGAAAAAGGAGATTTAAAAGAAACAGAATTTTAGGAACACTTCTTTATTAATAAGATATAATTATTAACACTAATCGGAACACATGTAGTTGATGTTAGCTATTCTATTCCTAACACTTGCACCGTAAATTCGACAAAATACTCCATATGACTTCTCTATTAAGACTTCCCTACCCCTATTTCAGTCTATAAATAAGACAATTCTGTGTATAAATACATCTGCAGAATCGGTATTTGCATAATCATACACGTTTAAACACGGGCGTGTAATACGAACGTTTACAGAACGGACATTTCACCCCACTCAACACTCACCTGTAATCAGTCATCACGTTATCCCACAGCAGCATTCTGGTACGAGGAAGTATCCAGCACCTGCACCAGCACTACCACACAACACTCCCGGAGAACGGCACACTACGCGGTCGCACGTTCGAAGGCGAAGGCGAAGGCAAGGCCGCTTCCGCTGGGCGCTCACGGACGGAAAGGGCCCAGCGAGCGAGCGAGCGATGAGCAGCCGCGAGGAGAGGCCGGAGGATTCCTCAAGGCCGGCGGATTCCGCGGCGCGCGCGTGGCCACTGCGGCGGGGCGCTCCGCGAGGCGACGGGCGACGGAGCGGCGCGGCTCGATGACTCGCGCGAGTGGCTCGCGGCGCCGCCGCCGCCGCCGCCGCCGCCGCCGCCGCCGCCGCCGCCGCCGCCGCCGCTCGTGACGCCATCGCTTTCCCCCCTCCCCGCACCACGCGTCTCAACAACCGCCCACGCTCGCGCGCGCGAGCCCCATTCAGACGTCACCGCAGATATGAGGCGCGCACGCACACACACTCTCAGCTGCCCGCCCGGCCGGCCGGCCGGCCAGCCAGCCAGCACGAGGCGGCGGCGGCGGGCAGCGAGGGAGGAGACCGATGGGCAGCCGCAGTGCGTCCGCCCACGCGCTCGCTTGCGGGATGGGCCGTAAATGGAAAGCCAATGCCATTAATGAATGCGTCACGTGCATTAAACGTGTACACTCTTTCCACAAATATTGGCATGTGATGAAGAGGTCTCCCGAAGGGGAAATGACTGGGACCGTTTGCGTCTCCCCTGTAGTCGCTGATGGGAGCATTTTAATGACGCATGTACTCCATTGTTAATTAACACGGTTATCAAGGAAACCAAATTCAAGAGCAGTGTTCTCCAATTCTTCAGTTTTCGATAATTGTACCATGTTCTACAAAAGCTGTACTGCCACTTTATGATCACGTGATCGATTCCGCAACCAGTGCCACTAAATTTTTCCCTGGCACTTTTTATTACCATAGTACTAAACATATTCACATCTTACTCAGAAGTGCTTGAAAATATAAACGTTATGCAACTTAATATTGCAAAAGATACTGTTACTATTAATAACCTCACACGTCAACTGTCTGCGATTAAATGAGACATCATTCAGAGCCCATTCCAGAGAAAATTTCTAAACTTAGATCAATCGAAGTGCCTCTTAATATCGAGCATTTCTTAATGAAATTATGTCGCCTTATCTCTCTTATCATTCACAAACCCTTCAGGAATCAGAAGCGAGCAATAGAAATATCATGTGAGGTACTGTAATCTTCTGGAAGAATCTCTCAATGAACTATTGATCTTAAACAATCTTACAAAACCCACTTTTCTGGAATTCATGTAAATTGTACATTATACTCTAACAAAGCCCTGTTTTACATTTTTGAGAAATAAAGTGACTATGTTTCCTGTTCGTTTATCAAGTTTTAAATTGCGCTCAGAAAGCTCTTATTCTCTTGTTACATATCTCATTACTTCCGAAACGAGTTGCGTTCTCACCTTGCTTTCCTCCGCAAACTTGTCTGTCAACACAGAAGAAGGAAAATCACATCCTTTCATTCTTCTCTGCCTTAATCACTGGATATAAATACGTACAATATCGAACAGCAGGCATCAGAATAATCGTCGGCACAAAACTGATTACATGGCAAAAGAATATATTTCAACCTGTCTCAGGAAAAAAAAAAAAAAACACTTCCTCAAAACATAACTTACCCCGGAATCGCATCACTTTCCCGGGCGTGAAACCAACTGACAAAGAACACAGACGCCATCTTTCAACCGTCATGTCCGTTCGGTTCCGGAAGCAAAACACCACACACCAAACGACAGAGAGAATGCCGGTAACCGGTGAACTGCATCGCTTCGACGTCACAGCTCAACCCGCATCGCGAGCAGCCCGCACGCCGGCACCCGGAACTCGGGCGCTGACCGCGTGCGTACACGGGGGGAGCGCGAAACACGGCGAAACTGTGTCGCGCGCGCCAGACAGGCAGGCAGGCAGGCAGGCAGGCAAACGGGGCGGCCGAGCAGCGACTTGTGGGCAGCCGAAGGCTCACCTTGACACGAATGATAGGACTCCGCAGCACGGGAGCAGTGCGTCGGACCGCGCTCCCCACCCGGGTCGCTTCCTCGCCGGCGGCGACCTCGGAAGACGCGCCGTGTCCTCTGGCTCGCTAGATGTCCTTTGAAGAAACGAAACGCCGCCGCCGCCGAGGACGAATTAGGCGGGTCGGAACGTGCGGTATCGCGCTCTTGGAAACGCGCCGTCGACGGGGACGAGATACGCAGGACGTGTTCTACATCCAACGATAAAAATGTACTTCCGCTCTTCGACGGGAAATGGCATTGGGGTAGATAGCGTCGTATCCAAAGCTACGGTAGCTGCGCAATAGCGAGTGACTGGCGTGTTCGTAGCTAATTGAAGGATCGTGAAATATATTGCTGTCTTTATGAAGTAGTCAGTAAAACTGTTGGGTGTTGTCTAAGACATGCTACGTTGGGCAATTAGAAATATTAGTTGTATGTGAATGGAATTTGATAACAAAAACAACACCATATAAAATGTAAGTGCACAGCCGCATTACATGAGTCCTTGTTAAATACTAGACAAACAAATTAATTAATATTTCGCCAATGATTAATATTACACAATTCCTGTTTCAATATCCTTAACAAGAATGTTAGGTTTAAGTTTTTTCTTTCGAGGTTTCCATACCTCAGACACGTTCCAATATTACGCGTTCCTATATTGTTCATAATCAATTCACACGTTCCAAAAATTAGTAAGGAAGAACGACGGAAATCTTAAGTAATCGATATCTTAAGTTAATAAAGTCGAACGACGGAAGAACTAGCCTTGGTTATCACATGCAGCTACTATTACAAGCAACACTGAAAGAAAAGTACAATACCTCTTGTCACTTCTCATGTAAGCAAAAAAAGTACATTTCGCATTCTTCATTAAGATTTTTTAAAGCAATCGGCATCCTTCCACCAATCCGGTGATGATATAGTAGTGACTAAGGTTTTCTCCTTTTTACCAGTTCAGCGACAAAAACGGAGAGGATCATTACTCCCTCAGCTTCTTAAGATAAGTTTCTAGTTGCCAACTCGAAAAAATAGGCATTCCACATAGCAAAACATCTCTATACTATTCCTGCTGAAGACAACTATTAAAGTGTTCAATAATGCAACGGATAGAAACAGAAGAGCGAGCAATGTTATCGAGCCTTTTCCGGAGACTCCCATTTCCAAGCGCAAAAGCAGCTGCAAGGGACAGGCGACCACCCTGGTCTCTTCGCCGAAGATGAACGTCGCGACATTTCTTATTCAATGGGCCGAGAACCAGCCCTCTCAGACTGGGGGAAAGACGAAGACGCCGTGGATATCCAAGAGAAAAAATGGCCTTGCCATGACAAACAATCCTTAAATATAGAATAATGATCAGTGCTGCAAGTGACCGTCACAGTCAAAGTATATAACAAATATGACAATTTAAAAAAATGACTAAAAAGGAGACGGATCAGGCAGGTTAAAAATTGACTGAAAATTGCCCGTTAACTTATTTATCGAATTTCAGTGAAATAAAGGCCACAACAAGCACTGAAATTCACATTTTTTAAAAATCCGTAATATTGTATTGTTTTGGAACCGATACCGGGAGTGCGGAGATCGTGTTTTCATTTTTGTTATAAATATCGTATAAAAATAAGTGATTGATAAAAAATGAAGTACAAAATACGCGCTAGAGGTAACAAATCCTCGAGGCACGAGAAAATACCCTAGTTGACAGCGTTAACATTGTATGAGAATGGAAATGAGTAATGGCATATTGGTATTCCGGGTTTTTATATTTATTAACATACGTCCCGGAAGCATAAAAATCAAGAGGAAACAAGATAAGAAGGAAATTACTCGTGCGGGAGGCACTTAACAGTATTTGATCGAGAAACATTCATTCCAAATCGAACGAACCTGGCCTTCCAGAAGTTCTTTTTCCTGGTCTGATTTCAACATTGATGACATCTTGTAAATGATTCATCAATCTGGACCTATAATCCTACGCAAAATCTTCGGAGTGCTTCGGTCCGCAAGGATGTTATGCGACGATAAGAAAATTGGTCTCATTTTATTGTTAGTCACGGGTATACAAACGATAAAGAAATTAGTGAATCATACGAAGAAGCTGAGCGCATTCTAAATAAAACTACTTAATGTTTGTAAACATACAAGATACAAAGAACCTTGAACGACCAGAAAGAATTATACCGTTAACAATAAGGTGTTTCAAATGAGAAACATAATTTAAGATAAGGAATCCTTAAATGTGTGAATTGGAGCAAACTGCAAAAACTCTCATGCCATGCTCTTTTATAACTGCATTATTGAAGTATGTTCTTCCTACGTTCTACACTATTAAAATACAAAATAAACAAGTTTTCATTTATTTGCCTTAAGCCTTGTTTACACACCTTCTGACACAATCCAATTTCCGAACTTTGCTATGTTAATTTGTCGAATTGTTTACGCAGTAGCAAATGATTTAATTTCTTATACTAGAGAAATATCACTTAACAGGTTTTTGAAAGATAAAATTTATGAATATGCGTTCTCATGCTTTAAATATGCACAAAATTAAAGAATAATCTACACAATTAAAGTATTATCAGTTGAGATCGATTGTTAATATGTAAAGTACAAGCGTAAAAATTTATTCATAATTATGAATTATTCGTTATTCATAATTAAGAAGACAAAATATAATCAGAACCCAATCATTGCCAGTCTGAAATCTGAAAGTTAATCGATAACAATCACGAGATTGGGGATAAGGTATTTTGACAACACTACCTCCTTACATTTTACTAATGTTCTCATGCAATGCGTGCTGGAAACCATCCCGAAGAAAAGCAAAAATAGAACTGTTGAAGGCCATCCTAAAGCACAGACAGCAACAAGAGACGTGAAAATAAAATGTTGATGTATTGACCGAGTTAATCTCCGCTGCTTTGAGGCACGATCTGTTATGGAAACCGTTGCATTTAACAAAAATAAAACACGGGCACAGGCAAAGCATTAACTCCATTGCTTCAAATGTTTTACAGGCTGAAATGCTGGGTGGAGCGAAAAGAATTTAATATATGGTAATCAAGAAAGCCTTTTCCTCCACGAGAAATCAACTAATGCGGCGTCAAGAAAATGTTTCCTCTCTGCAATCCATCTTGTGAGCTGGATGTGCTGTTTACAGATGCGGAAGTAATATAAAATATTAAACGAACCAGAAAGTTTTACTGAACAATTCCAATCTCACATTTTTACGTGGTACGTTAAAAAATTCAAAGAAACACAATACTATGAATAATATGAAAGCCAAGTTTTCATGTTTTATTTATTGTTTGTTAGCCAACGCCTACCCTTGGCATATTAGCCATTTGGTGACGCGCTGAGATGTGATCCACAATGGTCACGCGCGTAGATGGCGAATCACTGATGCTCATTTAGCGTTACCCAGGGGACACGTGTGGTAGACCACGGACGCGAGCAACTTTGTTCCCGCTGTGAATTATTATTATTATTATTATTATTATTATTATTATTATTATTATTATTATTATTATTATTATTATTAAATAAAGAATTAGGAGAGGATGGGATGATGATGGAAGGTGAAAGGTGATCGTGGGCTTTTGGAACCATCCCGGCATTCGTCTTGTGTCCGAGGGAAACCACGAAAACCCCGGTCAGGATGACCGTCCCGGGGATCGAACCCGGACCTCCCGAATGCGAAGTCAGCGCGCTACGCACTGAGCCACATCGCTCGGTATGTTTTATTTATAAATTTTAATGATACGTCGGTAAAGATGTTATAAGTTCTTCCTATTCAATCACAACACGACCCTACGTGATACAGTAATGTACTCCGGGTTGCATAAATAATATTCATCAGGCGGCGAGTTGAAGAATCAATTTCAAATCATCTCTATGAATTGTTTTCGTTGTCAATTAAGTACTAAAACCATTTATTGTATTTTTATACAAGGTATGTATGTGATATTTTAATTGTGAGGCTGGAAGATAAATTATTAGGCGAAGGAAAATTAGAGAAAATATCTATAATACGAAAAGAAGGAAAGGCAAAAAAGAAGCTTGTCAAAGAGCTACGTTTCTAAGAAAAGTTGTAGATTTAATAGCCGAAAAACGACAAAAGACGTATCTGAGAGCTCCGAAAATGAGGAAGTGTATATGCCTTGTTTGTTTAGAACCGTTGCAAACATGAAAGTGTGAAGAGAACTGGATGTGGTGTATAACTTGTAAGAAATGGGCTAAACTTTACTAAAAATTCAGTACATAATGTTTATATTCATTGCCATTTGGATGTTAAAAACAATTAAGATTAAATAAAATTACTATGTAAATGAATCAATATTGTAGAGAAGTTCGTTAGATATGAATATATCAACAAAAAGAAGCTGGAACAATATTCCAGCTTCTTTTACATGTGTCACAATGTGCCCCAGTCCAGTCACAACTTGTCCCGTAGAGGGGCAGGTTATGACAAAGTGCGCTGCTGCATAAAATTGTTTATATATATATTTAAAAATATTATGTATTTTAAATACAATTACATGGAAATTTATATAAATAGCCATTATGTTTGTTCCATTTATTATAAGTTTTAAATTATGGTTCATATACCTTCAATAATTTAATAAATAAAATTGTCACAACCAGCCCCGGCACCTCCTACATTATTATTGTTCTGAAGATTCACAAAACGATAAAGCAATTCAAGGTTTTCTGAAATTTAAACACGAATAATCACTAATTCGCATGGCTACCCTTTTAACTTGCACGGATACAATTTTTAATCGTCATGCAAATAAATAATTTTTAAACACCTTATGATACACTAAATTCGAGTTTATTGTACGAAATGGAATAAAATAAACATTTATTTTACTGCAGCCTTTCTATCGTAAATGGTATGTCGATACTGACGTTTTAGTGACATTATGAAATTCTGAATGGAGGATAATGACGACGATACGTCACTGTTGAGTCTTTGGATCTAACTGCCTCAAAAAAATTACTACAATCTCTGTAATGTTTACACTTTTTAATTGAATTTTTTGTCACACTTGTTCATTTTCAACACGCACCTTTTAACAAACAACTACAAAGACACTGGAAACTTAATATTTCGGCGTCTCTCGTTCAAAGCTCGCTTCTCGTGGAAGCGAGCCGCCCGGCGATTTCCGCCGAAACCTTAGCACATCCTTACGCCTCAAAGAAGCCAGACGGCGATTCCCACGCCCGACGAGATAAGGAGTATTTTTCCTTCGCGGCCTTGAACCCGCGCCGCGACCGTCACGTTTCTTGGCGTTGCCATGACGCCCGCACGGGCGAGGTGGGAGCGGTTAAGAGCTCTCGTCGCCTCTGGCGACGCTGCGGCCCGCGCCTACCAGACGCAACCAAGAAGCACCAAGGAACTCACCATCAAGTATCCGGAAGATCTCCCGCAATTGAACGTGATACATCTAGAACGTGAATATTCAATATAGTTCAAACAATTCTCCCCCCTCTCTCTCTCTCTCTCTCTCTCTCTCTCTCTCTCTATATATATATATATATATATATATATATATATATAATTCTCTCCCCCCTCTCTCTCTCTCTCTATCAAGTGGCTATATATATATATATATATATATATATATATATATATATATATATATATAGCCACTTGAAAGGCAAGTTAATTTTTTAAATGAATAATGCTTGACAGCCTACGAAATGACGGTCACTGTGATAAATTTGTTAAACACCGTAAATCTGTTACTTCTGGAGCATGCAAGTTAGAGAATTGTGGATTCCACAAAAGAAAGTATATTTAAAGCACGTTTAGGCGTTTACACAACACCTCAATTGAGTTTGGAAATTTAATACCAAAACAAGATACAGCAAAGATAAAAGAGTTCCTTTAACTTAATAAAGTCACGGCACATGTGACGTGCCACCACCGCGAGTACGGAAAATCACTGGGGAAAGAATCCATGACTATTCATTGATAATATTTACCGGTGTGAAAATACGTCATTTTTGCGTCTTATCTCCACGGAAAGTATTACCATTACAATAAGAAGTGGCAGAAATGCGTGACTCGTCTTAATTAGCTATGATATTTTCACCGCATTCTCGAGAACGGGAAAAATATAATGAACATAATATTGAATCTGTGAGACAAATCAAACTCTGTACATCTAAGCCATCCTTGAAGCGCAGACACGACAACTTATCAATGCTCTTAATATCGCGTACAATATCTTCTCATAATACTACAACTCCTTGACGAAATTCATTCCGGCACTAACTTTAAGACGCCGAATTGCAAGGAGAGATGAAATCTAACACAGTAGACGTCCCTTTCTCTCTATCTCGAATATGGGAAGAATCATTCATAACTCAAGATCCAACAACGATATGCATGTTCAAATCGCAATTTCCTAACGTCATCGCCACCGCTTCTTCCCCTCTGACGCCCAGCGACTGCTTGAGAAAAGATTCCACAGCGCTTCCCCACCGTTTTAGCTGATTTCGCTCGTAAAATTACATCCACCCTATCCCGAGGTCCCGGAGCCGCCTCGAATGACCCGGGATCCCTCCGCCTTCGCAATAAAATCCCGCGGCCGCCACACTGACGGCGGTGGTGCCGCGCCGCACCGCGCCGCGCCGCGCCCGCCTACGTCGCCCCGCTCTCCCGACCCATCCGCTCCGCTCCGGAGCGGCGCAGCGCAGCGCCGCGGGAGAGAGCGGGCCGTGGAGAGAGAGATAGAGAGAGAGGGGATGGAGGAGGGCGGCGGGCTTCGATCGGCCGCGGGCGACGGCGGCGCGCCTTGGGGCGGCAGGGGCGCGGGTGCGCCGGCGGCGGCGGCGGCGAGCGTGGCGGGGAGGGACGGGGCGGGGCGCTGGGCGCCGCAACGGGGGAAAGCGCAGCGCTGCGCTGCGCTGCGCTGCGCCGCGCCGCGCCGCGCCGCGCCGCGCCGCGCCGCGCCGTCCTCGGCGGTGGAGGCGGCGGAAGCCGAGAGCGCCGCCAGGTAAAAATACGCCCCGCGCCACCCAATTAACATATGATCGATAGCGGAGCACGCGGTCGGCGGCGCGCTGCCGCGTGCTCTCCGCGGCCCCGGGGCTTCAAGGGGCGCTGCGCCGCTCTGCGCTGCTCTGGGCTGGGCTGAGCTGGGGGGCGCGGCGTGGCGCGGCGGCAGCGAAAGCCACCGGCGCGGAGAGGGGTGGCGCCGAGTGGCTGCGGCACCGGGACACACGGGGGAAGACGCGGCGGCCAATTTGCGGCACTGCGGCTGGAGTGGAATGGCGGGCGGAGGAAAAAGTACGACGCATGAAAAAGTAATAGCCAGACAGTGAGTTGATTATTAAATGTCCCTGAGGTTAGACAGTCCTGTAATATAACAGCAAAATAGTGTGCGGCAGGCAACGATAAAGATATGTGTTGGTAGGAGAATGACCCTGCAGAGAAACTGAAACGTGGAACGATGGAAGGCGGATACTGCCGTAAAACTAGGCCTGTCCACACTGTCAGAACCGGGTGCATCCGGGTAGAGATTATATAAGAATACTTGAAACGAAAGCTATTACCTACGGCATGTACCTCTCGTTGGTGGCGCAGGTATAACAACTGTCGTCAGAACGATCTATTAGCATGGTTTCATGGAGTGTGGTCCTTTGGTTTGCAGCCCACTTGTCCATCGCCGTTTGTTCTGACGTGTGCCCAGCCGAACTTCGACAGCTCATTCACTGAAAGGACAATGACGTTCAACTACTGACCTCCGCGTCAATCCTCATCGCACCACCCTGCACCCTCCGATGAACCCAAATTGATCTAGACTCCACCTCTCGTAACCAAATTATTTTTAACTAAAGTCAATGCTTAATTTCTGGATGAATTAAAATAAGCGGCAGCTACTAATTTTTTTAAATTAAAGGCAATTTAAAATCAAAATAATGAATACAGCTCAATACGTAAATTGGTAACAAATATTCTAAAAGTTAAAAAAGGTAATGTCAGTATTTTAATAACACAGGATTTACCTACTTATAAAACTTACCGCTTTTACACAGAACAGTGAAACGGTTATAACAGGATTTTTTCTCCACAAGTAAAGTCGTTCTGAATGATTCGGATCAAACAAGATTGTACAACAAAGTAAATGAAGGCTTCAACAAATGGCAAATTGTTAAGCAGAAAAAGAACAACTTTTACATTCAAAACATACTTCAACATCACCACAGGCAACCAAAAAAAGCAGTCGCGAAAAAAAAAAAGCCGATCAAAAAACCTAAATCCAGCGGCAACGTGCAGCGCTCCCGCGCAGCGCACTCCAGAAGCGCGAGCCGCCAGCGCCGGCCGCTGCCCGCCGCCCCTCTGCCCCCGCAGCCTTCCGGTTACGCAACGTGAGGTGGGAACAATTAAGCCCCGGGGCGCGGAGGCCGGCGCGGCCACCGCCAGCCGCCTGCCCACGGCCAGCGCACGGCGCGGGCCATGTGCTAGGTCGGCCGGTCGGCCCGCCCGCCCGCGCGCCCGCCGGGCGGTGATGTAACGCGTCCAGAGAAGCCCACCCGGTGCTTCCGGGGGGATCACACAGGGTGAGTCGCGGCGGGGCGACGCCCCTCCGGCGCGCCGGCCACCCCCGGGGGCCGCGTGACCGCGCCTCGCCCCCGCCCGGCCCCTCCCGGCCGCTCCGGTCCGCGCCGCCGCTGCAGGGAGCACCCGCAAAGCCACGTCTACCGGGAAAACGCATGAGTCAAGGTGGGCAGCGGGAATCATCGCTCTTTCCGATCGTTAAACCTCCGCACGATAGCCGTCTTAGCCTCCTGCCCGTGCACAGGTCAGATGAAAAATAGACGATGCTGGAATGACGTGTTTCAAGAATTGATAGCTGCTGTTCTACTGCGCTTACGCATCTATGCACTTAAAGCGCACATGTAGCACTCACTTTATTAACAAAATGACAGAAGTTTTTTGTCCAATTATCTATTGCATTCCCATTGTACTTACGTCCGTAAATCATTATCACGTCCGCTGCTTCCATCTGCACGTTCTAAACACGCCCAAGCAAATATAATGGACACACACACACATAAGCCACGAAAGTACTTAGCTGTATATATAACAAACGAAACATCAACGCCAATTTTCAACAGAAGATAGTACAGTGCGCCAGCACAGTCTCTCCACACAGAGTAGAACCACGGCCTCTATTAAAAAAACTGCTTTTACGTTGTCAGCAACTAGATCACGGGGAAACACAGCATCTATTATGATTGTGGTAAGCAATTTACATTTTCAAGCCGCACTTCGTGCAACCAACATAATTTCTGTTGCAAATACACTCCCCAGCAAGGTGCCACTGCAGAGAGACTTTCCTGGCACGCTATACTTGGAATACACATTTCAATCCAATCAGTACACGGTGTAGAGAATTTGAAAACTCTTCCATGAATTACAATAAGATAGGAAGAAGCAAAAGAACTGTTTGATGATTTCAGAACAATTTTGGGACCACCAATTCCAGACAAACCAACTATATCGCATTCAAGTAACATTTCAAATCACAAATAATTTGTAAAACTATTATATAAACCTGATTTGTTCAAATTCAAGACAATATCACTCACTTACTACAACAGTAGTTTCGAATGACTTGTGAATCAAGGGTATCGGATGACAAGCCTACAATAAAATTCACAGTTCATTGCCTGCACGAAAGACCACTTGAGAATTCAATTATGATTCACGATAGGGTTCAAGTGAGAAATACGATAGTGAGTGTTGAGAAACACAATAGTTGCAACCGGCAGCGCACCCGAGGGTATTGACCGATTAGTCAATCGCTGCACACACAGTGTTTTCCAAACAGCGCACGCTGGAGGTGGATTTATCGCCGATCACTCTTCACGGTTTCGACACAAACCACAGGATGGCACACATCCCAAGAGCATTGGATGTTGTCACAATCAGCACCTCGTAACTCACTGTATTTCTATTACAGAACACATCCTAATACGCCCTACGAGTGAAAGATATACCCAATACTGTAAATCGACATAAATTACCTCCATACACACACATTTCAAACAAATTACCGATAATTTATTTACGAAAATCACGTCAATAATTGCGATTTCAGTATCTAAAGTTAAATGTTCTCAAACATTGCAAACCTCTTAAGTTAAACGTATTGCCACATTGAAGAATGTGCGATAGAATATCTTCGTACGTCTGAATCAAACGACGCCACACTCTTGGCAAAGGACGTGCTCGAGTGGGAGTGAGAGTTTGGCAGAGGTGGAACTAGAGCAACGTGCCGACGGAAAGAGCGACTGTGTGCCGGTTTCTCGCAAAATTGGTCCCATTAAACCGCACCGCAGGATGTGACGTCACTGATTATGTGCCTCTGATGACCGTCCATTGTGAAGACACTCGCAGGATCAACCTGGAGGTCACACAGCTGCATAGCGGCAGAGAATACAGTTGCGAAACCCAGTACTTGCCATTGCTTCATACTCTGGAAGCATCGGCACGGAAGACTGAAACCGAACAACATGAAGATGACTCAAACGAAATACAAGGTCTAGAAGAAGATTTAAAGAATATTACTCATTAACATACGACTGTATACTAAAATGACCAATAAACAATTCCCGAACTATTTTTTTTATTCCACGTCAAAAACAGATAAAAACTGTGTGAGACGTACTGTGGGGAGAAGCGAAATTATATATAGTAGTTGCCTCACTGAACACCTATGAAGTGCTAATTCAAAAATTACGTAGTATCCTTTCAGTGTAAGAAATCCAATTAACTAATATCTGTTTAATGTGCGTTTTAAGAGCGAATTTACTCCACCCACTTTTGTGAACTATATTTATCGGCATTTGAGCTTCGTCACCGATGTTCCAAACTACGAAAAAGAGAACTTTTGAATTATTCTTGTAAAACAAGCAAAACTCCCAATGTAGGTTCCGAGATCTCTTTTTAGCTAGGAAGTCAATTATTAAAACCTGTATAATCAGGCTCTGAAAGTGGTTCCATTCAGTCATTTATCAAAACAGCACAAGCACAATCCGCTGTGGGCAACGGCAATGAGCCCCAAGGGAAGGTACAAATATCGTGAGAAGCCGCTCCACGGAGTGGACATCCCTTTCCCCTCCTGCTCTGGTCGCGTGCACGAGATCACGTGGGAAAAACATCCTTCCGGCCGCTCGAGCTCGCTCTTTCTCTCCCACCGCCTGCTACGATCCACGCAGCTGCGGCTGCCGAGAAGGGCCGTATTTCACGGGGCGCGTCCCTTTGGCCCAGACCTGCACAATATGGGGCTCCCGGGCCGCATGTGACCTCGTGCATCAGCATAAGGTAGCGGTGTCATCCAGCGAGTCCAATAAAAAGTGGAGAAAAATCTTCACATGGAGATATAAACTCTCTTTCACACAGCTTGCCATTAGTGTTGAAATTCTTGTTAATAGAGGTAAACAATTCTACGTTCTTAGAAACGTTTTCGAAAGTATTTTGAAGTTGAAAAGACATGCAGTTGTCAAAATTGAAAATTATAATATAACTTTCAAAATTTTCTTAAAATCCAGTGTAATTACAATTCACTCGTTTGAGAAGCATTGCAAGAATCAAACATAAAAATTGCTGCGAAAAAATACTTTTTCTAGTAATGATACTGGCATTTGTTTTCAGAATGTTTTCGAAAGTCACTATTCGGGTTCCTTCCCTTTCCTATATCCAATTAAGTTTTAAACGCATTATATTATAAAATTTCGGTAGATCAACCATCCGAATAAGTCTGAAACAAAATGTTCAAGTTCACCATCATTCTCAAATAGACAGGATCCACAACTTTCTATGTTAATACGCCGTAAGGAATGCCGAGACATGAGAGTATCTGGAATGTGCATCCACAGGGACAAGCTGTGAATGAGTCAGAACCACAATGAGTCAGAAGTGTGGCCCGCAGGAATCACTGGGAGCATTCCACTTGAGAACCCCAACGGGTTAGAAGATTGCAGTATGTAATTGTATTTTAAAAGTGCTTTAATTATTTTTGGAACAAAATAAAACACCGCAAAGATTCAATATATTTGAGCCAAATAAAATCCTCTTTTGGAAATTAGTGAAAATTTGGTTGTAAGTCACACAATTTCCCAACACCACACGCGTACGCAGTTTAACCAAGAGGGGTCGCCCAACTACATTTTTGAGCCCCTTTTCCAAAAAACTGTTTTATTATTTTTTTACATAATAAACTAGTAAATAAATAGAACATATAAGCAGAATACAATTATAACTTTAATGATAAAATGAATAAATACAATTGATTTTATGTTGAACCATTTCCGGGGGTTGCGAGATGGCTTGCAAAACCTCTTCCAACTACAGAAATCAGGTATTGAACATATTTTTAAAAATAAAATGTTTTATTACGTAAGATCATCTCAAAATTATCAGGGGCGGCACGGTCTCACACAATCATACATGAAACGCACTTTAAGATCACTTCGATAATTATATTCCGCATGAACAAAATTTGCAGCTAAATATACATTAAAGTTCATTCACACGTTTTTTACGAACCCTTGAGTGAGATGGTAATTACTATTGATAATTACTTGATAAAAAAAGTACGGGAAAAAAATTATCTCAATTTTAGAAAGCAAAGAACTCTTACTGATCACTGAGGCAGGTTCGTCTGCAGCCCTTCGTGACTGCGAGTTACACCTCCACGCCTAAGGCGACAGCGGTGGCCTTGGGACCTCCGCCCACGCCTGCGGCAGGAAAAAAGCGAAGGGCGCGCGAGTGCGCGCTGAGGGAGAGGGAGGGAGGGCGGATGGGCGCTTCTCTTTACGTAAGCCGCCCCCCTCCCCGCCCCAAGGTCAATGCGAAACAGACGCGGGCACGTGTGGAATTGAACGATCCCGTGCACGTTGTTATGAACGTCGCATGTTCGTAACCAATCTGGCATCTCTGTAAACGGGTGAATAATCTGAAAATAAAATGCCTTGCATAACTACACAATCCCGGTCGCACGTGCACTACATGCTAGTCACGCAGGAGTAAGATAAAAAATAAAAAACAATGGCGTACTATTTCACTGGAGTTCGCCTCGGTCATAGGGAGGAAAGGATGTCGGATCCTGCAGTTTCAGTTCCATTAAATTCTTTTAGAACTTAACCTTTCTCGTGATGGGTCTTGTGTAATATCAGAATCAACAAAACTCGCACGTGCCTCTTGACGTTTACGAATGAAAAGCTCGACACTCTTGAAATTCAAATGGATTTCCCATCTCGTGTTTTGCGTAGTGGCAGTGATGTTCAAATGAGCTCCATAGGAAAGATTTTAACAAAGTTTTAAAGAACTATGGCAATTATTCAATTCATTCATTATTCAGTTTTACCAAATATCTCTTACAGAAATCAATAATGACAACTCTGGAAACTAAAACCACCCCTTCAGCCCGATTAAAAATCTCACACACGAGCTTTAGTCTCAAGTGTAACATTTTGTTTGCTTATTAAATGCAGTACTTCCGCATTACGACGCACCTAAAAACCTTCTATCTACAATGGAAAAAATTACAGAGATATATTGCCATTTTTTAAGAGCTCCTCCGGGCAAAACGATCGGATCTCCCTGGTCCCCCACCTTTCCCTCCCCACTTTTCATTTCTAGCGAAGCACTCGGGCGGCGGCGTCGCGCGCCCGCCCGCCGCTTAACTGCGCCGTCAACCCCCTCGGCACCTTGATCGCAGGCGGCGGGCACCGACATTAGTTCCATGTTTACGACGACTGCGAATGTCCGGGAAGAAACGCGATGGTTAAAAATAGGACGCAGAAAGAAAGGCGGCGAGGCGCGGCGCTGCGTGGAGCGGGACGGGGAAGGAATGGAAGGGGGTGGCGCAGCTAGCGATTTCATTTTCTCAAGAAGAGGGCAATCATCGCAAAGCCGGGATTGGGAATGTGTCGACAATCCTGTTCTTCGACTAAAGCAAATAGAAGATGAGGTTAAATTATCCATCAATTGCTTGAGCGTACTAGTAAATCGCTCATTCCATAGACTTGCATTATACGATTTCTTAAAAGCTACGCGCTGAAAAAAATGAATAACCTAAAGGGTCAACCTTAACAGAGTAAACAAATGCAATACTGAAAAAAAATTTCATTACTATTATTTGTTTCAGTTCCATGCGAACACTTCTAAATAATGCACATTAAGTACGTCAATTGCAATCCGCAATCCTAACATCTTCATTCTGGTATATTTCTCGACTTCATTACACGCTTAGCTTCGATAATACCTCTCATTCGGTCCAGTTTTCGAATCCATCGAACATGGATTAACAAGAGTATCAAACAATACAAGACTTTACATTACTCAACAACCTTGCGCTCTAATTCGACACTAATTTACGGCGAGTCGCCGGCTGAAGAAGCAGGCCAGCGAGCGGCCCGGCGAGCGAGCAAGCGACGGTGAAGGGCGGGGAGTGGCGGGGAGGGGCGCGGCGCGGCGGAGCGGACGGGGCGGAGCGGAGTCGGAGTGGCGGGGCACCACCACCCGGCGCGTTGAGGCAGGGCTTCGCTCCCAGCCAAGTCGGGTCCCGCGCCAATACAAACCCGCGTTCAAGAACGAATGTGATTGAAAATTGTTTACGCCACGGTTTCCAAGGCAACGCCGATCACATGTGCCTCCACACAGCAATTAAATTAAATTAACAACAGGTTTGACGTTTGTACGCAGTGTATGCTGCAGGTGGAAAATATCCAATTGGAGCAGGAGAGATAGCTTTAGTTGCAGCACTACGAGTACTGGCATGCAAACATCAAAAATCTATTTTCAGAGAGCAACTGCTCGGATCTCGTCTCTAAAGAGTAAATGAAAAGGAAAGCAAATAGACATTTATTCTGGACGATGGGCATTTCTCAAGTTTATTCTCTAGACCTGTTTTCCTCAAACTTTTTGGATCCCAAACTTCTACTTTCAAAAATTAAAACCGCCACTAATTAACTTTAACTCGTATTTAAACTACGAGTAACAAAGTTATGCAATACTCGATGCAAAATATTTCACAACCTATCGAAAATTAAATTTTATTCGCCAGTTAATAAATCATTTAAACGAGATAAGTGTCACGACAAATGGCATTATCATTAGCAACATTTTATATCAAAATCTGCTCTGGCGAAAATAAAAGCGTAAAAATAACGAGCAGTGTCATATTTACGAAATAAAAATAGGAATTAAATTAAGATAACAAATTGAAATCACTTTATTAACCATAAAAATGAAGTGAATAAATGATCACATTTCACGATTTTTTATTGGATTAGTCACCCCAAAAGCATTAGTCAGCTCAATCGAAATTTGAAACCTTGACTTCTAGTTTGCAATGCATTTCATTTACCAATAAGCTTACAAGACGCACATAAGAATAGTGATAAGTAGTATTTTTTAAAATCTGATTCCCCATCATATGACAGTTCTACACCTCATGATGAAAGTTCGAATGAAATTAACATCCCCTATTCAAATGTTGCTTTACTCAAAACATTAACTTACTAATTTTACTCCTTAGGACAAAATCAATGGTATCTAATCTTCTGATATTAATGACCATTCGAATCTTCACTGCTTATACAAACAATAACAACCGCATGCTTTATACCGTCTGGGCCACAACCAGAGAAAGAAGATTAAGAGAGAGAAAAGTTGTGACGACCAAGGAGAGCATAGACATTTGAAATCGCCCTAGTGTAACTTGCATGTTCTTGAATATGTACATTTAATGCAATAAAGCAAACTTATTTTATTAAAATGGAGAACATTTCCAAAGAGGTGCACCCAACTGTTTTTGAGCAAAGCATTTAATGACAATTTGGAACCAAAAGAAAGCAGGACCTCAATTTGGTAAACAATAAAAGAAGAGAAAAGAGCCTCTATAAAACAATTAAAAATTCTGTTAATTTCTAAATAGCGGCTTCTAATTCACGATACGGCTAATGAGAGAGCAGACTCTCCAATTTGAAATATACCAATACGTGCTTACCAATTGGTCGAATTCTTAGAATAAACCCCAAAGAAAAGTGTTAACACTCATTAAACAAAACAAAAAAAGGCTTAAAATCTACTTATACCTCCTTTCCCTGGATAAAATCTCATTAAAAAAGTTATATTGTGATTTCCAACAAAAATCTAACGATTTTTAATTACACGACCTACATCCAAACACATTTTTAAAGATTTCAATTCAAGCAACCAATAAACTTGTTATGGCTCGAAATTGCCTCGTCTCTTTTTTTTCTGGAGCTCACGAATGTCTCCAGCTATTGTATCGGAGTGTTCTAAACAGATATACCTAGTAAATACGAATGTCCATTAATTACTACTTTTGATTCATCTGAAATTCCATGATCACTAATTTCTCATCCCTCGATTTTATCAACAGTATATTACCCGACTTCTGGTGTAACTATTTTCTTATAGATTTTTTTAAAAAAGCATTAAACATTTAAAGACATTTCAGGACCAGCAATTTTGGTGAAGCTATCAACTTTCTTTTTTGATGTTTTGTATTCATGAATATGTTAATTGGCACTATTTGAAACCGAGATTCACAGGAAGAAACTAATAGAAATGAAAATATGTCTTTTAGTTGATTTACAGGGGAACGAAATAGGATCACGTACAAGGAAAATGCTTCCTCTCTTCGGATATTTATCGGCAATAAGTCGAAAACGAACTACGTGTGGGTTTCTCACAGAATACTTCGTATAGTAAGCTTCCGGGGGAAATGACGTCATCGATTGTGTACTTTTCACGATCGTCTATTGTAAAGACATCGTGGCAAATTTAACCTGAAGGTTGCGCAACCACAAACTTTTCATTTTCAGCATCATTTAAACTGGTACGACACATTGTTTTAGCATTCTTACGATAGAGTCCAATTCAAAGAATAGTGAGGTTCTAAAATCGGAAGTATACACATAACATAATGTCAGAAAGATCACAAATACCAACGGAAAGCGAATCAGAGGGCAAGGAGAAGATTCCATCGACAAGCAGCACAAAGCCCCAAGAGCCTGCTCCAGGCACGACCGACCACTTGGAAGTCGCCACAAGTTAAAAAAGCTCCTAAGAATAAACGAACAAAGTAAAAATAACACCGAAACTCAGAGCAAAATCGAAATAGCAAACACCGGAAATCCACACTCCCCTTTCCACCAACAAAGCTCCTCGAAACAATAAGGAAAAGCAACAAAACACACAAATAAAAAGGAGGGGGAAAAAACGCACCGATATAAAGAGCACTGCCGAAGACCACTCACAGGCAGCCAATGCTTTTGGGCTCTCGCCCCACTTCACATCACAACACACACCGAGACGTTTCTTCCGACTGCGGTGACGTCCGCGGTTGAGACGGCGGCGGCGGCGACGGGGGCGGCGAGTCCTCGCACGGGGCGCAGAGCGGGCACGTGGCGCGCCGTCCGCGGTCGCATCGCGACTCCCTCGGGCGGCGACGGCGGCGGCTGCTGCGGGGACGGAGGCGGAGGCGGCGGTGGCGGTGGCTGCGACGGGCGGGAGAGGGCGCGGCGCGGCCTCGCGTTCCCTCGGGCCTCGAGCCCCGTGCTCTCCGCTCTACGCCGCGGGCGGGCTCCACTGGCGCCGCCTCCGTCCACTCGGCTTATTTCGGGCCACGCGCCCTCCCGGCCACCCTCCCGTCTCCCTCTCTGCCTCCGCACTCGCGCGCCTTCTCCGTCTCCTTCACTCCCTTCTCTCTCTGTCTGCCTCTCCGCCCGGTGGCGCTTTATAGGTCAGTCCCTCTCCACCTCCTGCTCCTGCGCCGGCCTGTTGTCGGGATATATGCAGGCTTTTATTATGACGCGATCGCGCGGGGGCGTTCGAGCAGGGTCGCGTCGCGTGTCCCCAGCGCCGATCGCCCGAGAAGGAAGGGGCGGCGGCAGGCAGGGCGGCCCACGGCGAGGGCATATATAGTGCGGGGGCGGAGGGGGAGAGATTCTGCGCCTTCACGCGCGGTGGCCGACAGCAGCAGATCACCTGTCGCGGGTCACTCGGGGGCTGGGCCGATGAGACGTGCGTGTGCATGTGGACGTGCGTTCATTCGTCCGGGCAAGCTGACGAACTGACAGCTGTCACTAGTGATCTTCCAGGGGGATTTTTGAACTTGAGGGGAAACACGTTAAATATTAAAAAGCCTATACGAACTGGAACAGAAATGAATTTTAAAGATAGAGTCTAAAAAAAATTACTTGGGTCCTAAGGACTACATGATATTTTTTTCGATAGATGCCTATAGATATCCATGTGTACAAAATCTGGTCATTACATCACTCCAAACAATAGAATGGCCGACGAAATGACATATTCCTTCTGAGCTGATAAATCTAAAAACGTAACAGAAGAAGAAACAGTTGATGTTCTTGTGACTTGCTGCAGACCTGTAATCTAACAAACTGAGTTTCGTTTTCTTTCTTTCATTTTTTTTCTTTCTTTTTTCAAGAATTCGGAGACACCAAATCAAGCAGAGCAGTACTGCTGTATGGATCATTTTTCTTGGTTTTCCGAAAACTAAAGAGAAAATGTAAGAAATCGATTTAATAAAAGCACTTGCTTACGAAAAAATGTACGAGTGTGTTCAATTAGCGAAACAATTGTTTTAATTTGTGGATTTAATGCCACAGTTTTGCCATGGGCGTTATGGAACAGACTCGCAAGAAACGTGAAAGCTAGAATTCTACCGGAGCTTGGATCACACTTCCACCGAAGGCAAACCAGAACTCCTTCACATCAGAGATGACTTGCAAAGGATTTTATACCTTCACATTAATATTTATCTTAAGAATGACTTTAGGGGCTAAAATAGCACGTACTTTCTCGCATTGTATCATCGCTTCATCACCCTTGAACGCATTCTCTTTAATATATGGTAAGGCTTCCATATTCAGTCATGAAATGACACAAAGAATTGAGCACAAATCTCTTAAAAATAACAATTTCGTACCCCAATATTCTAGTGAATATCTCGATTTATAAATAATCAAAGACGCCTCCGCTCTTAGATGGATGAGTGTCTAATCTTCATTGAAATTCAATGGTTACCAATTGTTGGGTGTTTCTTTTGAAAGAATTGCCAATTACATTTCTCCAGGGCATATTGCGGAGAGTACGTTCTTGCGCGATAGAGTTGAGTTGTGAATGCAGTTATAATTTCTTGAGTTTTCTAAATATCCCAATTCCTTAGGATGAACGACGGATACAAAAAAGAGGCGAATTTGTAATATATTATCATGCCTTTTGTTGCTTTTTTTATCGGAAAACAGTGAATTAAGTTCATATATTTATATATGCAATGGAAGGAATCCAGCTTATAATGCTCAGGAGCCAGTTCATATTCGTCTATTCACCCCCCCCCATTGACCCCTTAATCGTTGTTAACTCCCTCGATAATTTCATCCTCCAGGGGGTTTACACCGACCCCTTTGGCATAAGCCTGGCCTTTTGGCCTAAAGAAAAATTGGAGCATTTTTTTAAAGAAACGTTTGTGTTTTTAATCTCTTTTATTTCACGCAAAATTACGTGAAAGCTACTCATATTTTGAAAAAATGTACCTGACATCATTCAAAGATCTAATTTTGAAAAATACATTTCATTAAGAAAAAGATTGCAATCTCTGAAAAAAATATAAACTTCTGTAACTTTCGAAATTTTAGATATTTCAACGAAAATCGCCATTTTTTCAACAGTACTTTGCTCTTTCTGAGAAAAAATAAAGAAAAATTAGAACCATTTTTGAACATATTTTGAACATTTATTGGGGCTTCATATAAAATACCAACTATAACCAAAATATCCTTTTGATATTCAAGAGGTCTCGACATCAGCCAGATCAATCAGGCCCTACCTATTTTCATGAAAATCCTGCCTATAAGGATTTGCCGCCATAATGCTGTTTACAGACGGGCAGACAGACAGACGGACGGACGTTTTTCCGTAAATTAATATTTCGGTATCGAAGACCAACAAAATATGGACTCTGATAATATTTGTTAAAGTAATTTACCGCACTCAGAAACAAGAATTATCTACATTATGATTTTTGTGCCGAAAAATCGTCGTTTTCTGTCGCAACATCTATCAACTTTCCCTACTCACTATGGAAGTAGTTTGCGAAAAAGTGAAACGCTCTCAGCCCATGTTAAGTACGGCCACCTAATAGTTCGGATAATCCACCCCGAATACGAAGGATGAGCGTCGTGACAATCGGACGGACACTTCAGGGTTAGAGCTGGATAATGGCAAGGACATTCAATCGGGGACATGGGCGAACGATCGGATGGACATATCCGATTCGCGGTGACGTACGGAAACGATCGTTTTCAGGGTGAACAGCAAACACAGACCACGGGAGGACACACGGAACGGACTCTTAAGGAAGCACAGATTCAACGAGTAGAAATGAAATGCAAGGACAAATTGCAACAAGCTCTATCAATCACGGGATTGAGATACTCGTATGGACATGTCACTTAAATAATTATACTACTATTAATAATTATTATACTATAATTATATACAAAATTCACTTCTCCCCATAGCTCGTCATACGCAGTTTTTAACTGTTTTTTGACGTAAATAAATAAATAAATACTTCTTCCCACGAAATGAATGAGGCGCTTGACGACATTTGGACGATGGACAATGAGATATAGATTAATTCTGTTACAACTAAAGAGAATAATATACGAACGTCGTACTATGCTGTACCTAGGTCTTCATGTACCCTTTAAAAACTATCCCATGGGCAAAAGGGCACTATCATGACCGCCAGTTTTCTGTACCCAAATGGCCACATAAATGGATGTGGAAAAATCAAAGCGCTATGAGAAGCTTTGGCTCACCGGCGTGGACACACGCCCCTGGCTGCTTCGTCATTTAATCGATAATCGCTGGTTACACATGTCCCTTTCAGTAATTTAGTTTGAAGTAAACAATATTACAGCTGGATAATAAAATTAGTAGTTCAATGAGTCATTGAAACTATATTGAAGCTTCTTTCTCAAACAGATGAGGAAAAATGCAAGTTGTGAACAAAGTAACATATTTAATAGTGATGAAACAATTATGATAAATATTTAAATTAGTTTTATTCACTATTATAATATAAAAACCTTTTTTTGTCTTTCATATAGAAAATAACTAAATGAATAAAACACAACGACATTTGAAATGTGCACAAGAATAAAACAAAATGACATTTGAAATTGTAAACACATTGCTTCTTTTTAGATAATCTGAATACTTACTCCAAGTGAAAATCAAGTTTTGGCAACATGAAAATCAGAAATAAAACAAGAACTGTAATTATTTAGGAAGCTAAGCAATTGAAACAAGTTTTAACTCAAGTTACTAATACATTTGGTCCAGAAAAGATATCATACAATTATTGAATATTATTATTTAGACCTCATAGTGTCTAAAAAGTACAGCATTTAAAATTGTAATTAAAAAACGATATAGATCACAAACATTTTTGAAGATCACGTGTATTTCATCAGTTAATCTAACCAAAACTGAAAGAAAGAATATAAAGAAGTTTGTGGTTTTCAAGCAAAAAGAAAAATACATGCATTTTACAACTGATAAATTGTGCCACAAATAAACTGTAGATTCAAGAGAGATTAAATATTCCTTCTGTATATTACATGAATGTTAAACATCGAATGTTCACCAGAAGTACTAAACAAATTGCTACTTCAAGATAATACTAAAACTATCAGCAGAATTAAATATATAGGAAAATAGAATAATCCTTCTGTTCCTCGTAATGTACTAATATTCAAAACTTCTAAGCCAATAATACAAGAATCTTATAGATATTTTACAATCAAAACAAACATAATATTTCGATGAAAATTTAGCCAATGATTGTTTCAAATGAATTTTACAAAATAATATAATTCTTCGATTCATTCAACTTTCTAGAACATAGTCCGCAATGAAGACAAATTTATATTTTAAGAAAGAAAAATAAAGAGAATCACCTTTATTTCAAGAGAAAGCCATGCAAAATACATGACTCGTAGAAAAACTTGTACATGACGTTTATATTAATACGTCAATATGAATCCCTACACACATTATTAAACCTTTCTAAAGAACTCAAGGAATATAATATTTCATGCAATTTTCAAGAGAAATTGCATTTTTGGTCAGTTTGTGCTGCCAGAAACAAAACACTTGAATGAATACGATGTCAATGAATACCAAAATTATTGAGTATTTATGAATACTCCTTTCATAAAATTCAGAGATTCAATTGTGACTTGCAATCATTCTCACTCCTTTACCTAATTACTAATAAATAATTATTAAATTGTTAATTTCTCATTGAAATGTTTGAATTATAGGAAAAAAATACATTTTTTTAAAATTTTGGTACTAAAGAAAAAAACTTTAAACAGAAGACCAAGAGAAATATATAATATTGAAACGTTTCGATTTTAACGATTTTTTCCAGCAGCACTGGAAGATTAATTTGTATGAAGAAGATTAACTATGAATTTCATATCATATCATCTGAAACCTTTAAACTTTGATACTACTTTTATACGTATATTTTAAACAATTCTTCACTTCTCTTTACTAAATGTTTTCATCATAATATAACTTCAAAATGCAGTTTAATAAATTACAGAACTCTCTAGCAGTGATGGTAATCATGTTTTCTATTAAATTGTATTTAAAACTAAATAATCTGAATGATATTGATGATTATAGACAGTAGGAGTCAATACAATTTAAAATTATACAGTTAATGATTCTAATGAAATAATATGTAGGCATTCATATTCAATGTTGACATTCACTCATGTGTTAGTGATCATATCTCGTGAGGACTATCTCATTATAAAATAAATTAAGTAAGTGCTTGGAAATATTAAGGAGCAGTTCCACAATACTTATAAAATTAGAACAGCAAAAAGAAAGCAAGGTTATTTAACATCACATAAAATTACTAGCTTTGAAAAATGCGTCCTTAAACCAAAACACAACATTATTCAATGTGCTATTAGTGGCAAATTTCGTAAATTGTCTATCTTCATTTAACAACAATATATTCACAAGCAACTAACCTTATGTCATGAAGAGATGACAGTCCACATAAGCATTATCTTCTTGCTACGAGTTGAACACTTGAAAGGGGATATTTTCACCTACACAAAAAAGAATTCAATGAATTGTTTATCCACACTCGATAGGAGATATCATTCATATTAAACAAGTTAACACCGGTCAAAAAAATCACCAATATTGCAGTTACAACGATCCACACACACATATATATACAATTTCTGTAGCTACAACAGTCGTTATTAATAAACATTACACTCAAACAGTAGCATCGCGATAAAATTTAATTAAATCACTATTGAATAGTTTATATACCGTGAAAATCTCATTACTTTCAACTTACCTGACAAAAAAGTAACTTTATTCAAAATCGGACTTTTAGGCACTTTTTTATAATAAAACACTGGAAACGATATGAAGTAAATACTTTCGAGTTGAATTATCAATTAATTTTCGTTGTCGTAAAGCACAGATTCACATTCACCTCCTCCCGATCTATCGGGACCTATCGCACTAGCGCTCCGCCGTGCTCTGCGCTCTCGACAAATGCTTCACCCAGTTTCCTTTTAAAGATAATGACGTCACTCCAGCAAATATGTGGGCTCGACTGCCAACTGCAATTTAACGCGGGAGTAGTCGGAGACAAGATATTCTGGAAGGATTAAAAGGATGGAGAATCGGACAGAGACGGACGGACGATACACCTCAGAACGCTAGGGAACCCAAAGCTGAACTGCTGTGGGTGATTGCAGTAAAATGCTACGGGAAGGCCACGACACCTGCGCAACGCTGCGGAGGATGTGTCAGGGGCGTGGGCTACCGCTGCATTGTCGAATGGAAGAATAGTCAATGAATAGTTCATGACGTATTTGGAGTATTGAGTTCTCTAAACGAAAGCGCGTCCGAGTTTAAGATACGTTATCTCGTGACAGTTCACACTCTCAATGGATATTGTTATTTAATGCTGCTGACCCTCACTCAGCGACCTTGACATAAATTATTATCCACGTGACACTTTTATTCGAAGTCGATAAATCATTGTAAGTGTTTTTTATTGGAACTATGAAGTTTAGCTTCATCTCGTCATTTCATTTTAAATGTGTTGTTTCTATCTATCCTTTCTGTTCATAATTTTTACGGCACTTTATTCTTTTACAGCTCTGTGGAATTTACTTTTCAAGTCAATCACTACTCACAGTTGTTTTCTATCTGATGAAATACATTTGCAGAAACTCATCCGTCTTCGACGATTCCGATTTATAGAAAGCCAAGTGTAAATTCATAACTTAAAACATTAGCAAGATAAAGAAGTATGAGAAAAGTAATTTTTAGTTTTTGAAATTCCTGTGTTAATGAGCATTGTTTGGTTTTTAATTTCACCTAAATTATAATATTATTGATACACTATTAAACTCCCCTGCAGTAAGTAAAGCATTGCATCTCAAAATGTTCATAATTATTTTTGAATGTACACCATTGCTTTCTTTTTGATAATTTTAGACTGCTAGATGTAATGTACTGATTTGTGTAAAATATATAGGAATGCAACTATTGGGTCACATTTCCACTCATGTAAATTTCTTAAACCATTTGCCTGATATTTCTAGAAATATATTGCAAATAAACATAATTATAAAAAAAATTCAATCAGATATTGACTAATGCACCTATAAATGAAATAGAAACTTGAAATTGTGAGAAAATAAAAGGCTGGTAAAATAGAAGAGATGGGAATTTAAAAATAGTATAATGATTGATAGTATTTTTCTATATGCTACATGAAACTTGTTACATTTTGTAGGTTTACCCCTTGTTTTCCATTCAAAGTTTTGAATCTTTTTTATGACTTAAAACTACCTCGAACGAGTTTTTAACTTGTCTAGATTTATTGAAAGGTGACTTAATAGATATGAATGATTTAATATTTCTACAATAACCAAAATTCTGTGATTTATTTGTTTTACTAAAATATCTAATGAAAGATAAAATACAAATCAAAGAAAATTTCCTGTAGCAGTCTTTCCCTCCTTCTGATTTCAGAGCACTATACAATTAGTATAAAACTAATGTATACAAATTTTTTATAAAACAAATGAGTCATGTTAAATAATGAAGGCCTACAACTTTGAAGACATTAAGTGAGTTGAAGTAAACATCTTCACGTAATCAATGTACGTGGATGATAAATATATCATGCATTATTCCAGGTTTTGGTCAGTCACATGTCGGGCTTTCAGAAAAAAACAGGGGCATGGGGCAGTAGATTCATGGGGTCCCTTATTTGAAATAAAAGATCCCCGCCTCATATACGTGAACAGAATTCATCACTCTGTGCAACAGAAATATCTTTTAGTGGTTAATTTGAATGTAAATACATTTTAACATTATCAGTGAAAACAGCCGGGGCAAGTTGCCCCAGCTTCTGGACATCCCTACACGCAGTTTCAGAAATCATTAACACAAGTTTTTCTTTCTCAAATTCTGAATCACCACTTGTAAAGTGTAATTTACTCATTGGATGATTGGTTATCTTTACCAGAATTAAAAATAAGATTTATATTGATCACAGATAGTAACCCCTTCTAATTGTAATTTTCTACTGAATGAAAAAAAAAATAATCAAATGTAAAGATTTTCATTTCACTATTACAGCAGTTTGTTTAATTGTAATGGGTCAATTATAATGCTGCAAACACAAACAGACACCACTTCCAATTGTTTTATATAAATTCTGGTAAAAATTATCTTTGCATAGTTAATGCAAAATATTTGCATGTAAATAATTATTATATATGTATATAGTGGAGACCTTATTATACTAGAAATATGGGCCTCAATAACTGTATTTAACTCCCCTATCTTTATCAAATTTTTCACCCACTTTCCCTGATCCATCCTGACTCAGCAAATGCTGAGATGGCCCCTTGTTTTGCTTCTGGATATATATTCAGTTTCATGATGTGCACATTTTGTTGATTTCTCCTTTTGCTAAATAGATTCCAGTAAAATTGGATGTGGGTTGCTATTTTGTTAGCTATATAGTAAAATCAAAGCTGTATGTTGTTTACCAATGCAAATAAGTTTTCTATGAGTATTACTCGTGAGTGAAGATTTTTAGTGTCGAATATTGCCAATCAAGCTTTCTTGATACTTTTATTCTTCATTCAACTATAGTGAACAATTGGGGTAGGAATTCAAGAGCTCAAAAAAATATACACAGATTATACTACTCACATAGTTTTTTTATTGATTTTTTTGACAAAAATTCTGATAAACCGTCAGTAAATTTCCATTGAAGATAGCTGTTTGACACTGGTGTTGTGAAGGTGTTCTTGAATACCTACTCCCCAAAATGCAAACTTTTGTAATTAGAGGCCATCCATAAATTACATAATGTAAATATGCAGTATTTTGAATATCCCCTCTCACCCCTGTAATGCATGCTTGAACCCCCCCCCCCCCTAATAATAATGTAACACTTGCGACACATCCCCTGCCCATTACGTTCAGTAAAATCAATTATAAAGCTGAAAAAACTAATTGTATTTATGTTATGTATGATAATTATATATGTACAAATACATGTAATGTATGTAATATACATATATGTAATATACAAATATGTATGATAATTTAAGTTGAAAATAGTTGGCAATGAAGATAGTATGTAACAATACAATTGAGAACAATAAAGAACACATGGGCAAGAAAATGCTGATAAGCCATGCACATGCAGTCATGGATGATGCACAGGCACCATGTCTAAGCACAAATTAAAGTGGATTCGAAAATATACTGTGGATAAGTTTTGAATAAATCTAACAGACTCAAACAATATACCATTGATGAAAACATATTGACCTTTATTGTAACAATTTTTACATTATATCTTCTTGAAGGCAATTTTTGCAGCAAATATTCAAAAATTTTGAAAAGAAATATCTGCATTACATAACACTAAATTCAGACTCCCCCACCCCTACGTAACATAGCATAACGCTGCCTCAAACCTGCTCCTTCCTCTTAGTTGTATTTAAAGAACAAACTGAAATATCTGATGGAAAGTGTGTTTTTAAGAAAGAAATACGAAAGTTTACTAGCTCACAGATTATCAAGTTGGTAATAATATTTTTCTTCTCTCTTTCTTAATCTTATCATAATTATGGTTTACATCTGCCAGAGAGGAAAAGAAATTGCCATGATGATGTAATATTAACTTTCCATCAAAAACAAAAGTTTCGGTATACAGGAGTTGAATGATCTTACCAATAATATTTGAAAACAGCACATAAAAAGAACTAAGGGCTAAGAAATTGAAAGGGAAATATTCCATTAATTGAATATCTTAATATTATATAAAACAATACTTAGAGCACCATTCTTTTGAAGTTGAAGATAAATGATACACCAGCTTGCACATGCCTGTTATTTTAATTTTCAATATTTCTTAATTTTTTAATATTAACCCTTTAGAAAATTGTTAGATTTTGCCACTTTTACATTCAACCAAATCACAAAATGTAGTGATTCTGATATTTTCTATTCACAGTACCACACCTATATCACAAATATATTTTTAACAATTATTATTAAAAAACATGAGAAAAAAAATAAACAACATTACTAAGTTTGCTATATTTACAAATTAAGCTTTATTTTCATAAAAATATATTTCTTTTAGAGAAATACAGATCTTAACAGTAGTCTAAAGCAATGATGTTAGATTAATGAATGCATAAATTATGACATATGTACATGCATTTCTCTATAGTTGCTTTCTTAGATTTCGATACGAAATAAAAATATTATCACCACAATGTCGTCAAAGAAAAGGATATGGTAATGCTTAATGCCCTTTCATTAATAAATTTTCTGTCTAAACAATTTATATTTCAATGATATTGCATTACACTATTTACAAGGAAAAGCAATTGTTTGGTCAATGACCATATTTTGACAATTTTAACATATTAGTAATATATTTAAATTATTTTTCTCCCCAAATGTGTCTTCCAACATCAAATAGTTTAATAAAACAAACAATTGATATTATATCATTAGGTAATTTTGCAGTAAAATGAATACTGATAAAAATTTCCATTTCTTACATATTATGAAATTACCCAAAGAATTACACAACAAATTACAAAGGCATTTTCAGTTGCAAAAGTAAAAGAATACATAATAAGTTACAGAACTTATTATTTAATAAATAATATTGAGATAGTTCCATTTCTATTTTTTGCACCTAATCATAATGACTACTTGAAACAACAGTTTCATGTCATGGGCCAATATGGCACAGGAAAACTAATCATCTTCTTCATAAATTTTCTTCACTCTGATTTTAGTAGCAGCAATATCATCCTCATTAACTCTTACAGAACCAGGAGGTATAAATGCTCCGGCCACATAACGTCTTTCAGCATTCAGAAAATTAAAAGTGGTACACGCTTGTTCTGTTGTTAATACTTCTACACTGATTTTTTTCTGATTCATATATTTCAAAATGTTTCTATTGAAGGCTGAAAACTCTTGAATATCCCCTACACCGAGAATCAGTATATCTGAAATATAAAAATATGTAACATGTATGTCAAATGCATATCACTGCAAAATAAAATATTTAATTTATTTATATTATTCTTACCAATTTTCGGTTCTAAAACACAAAATAAAGACAGAGACTCTTCATTCACTTTAGCCGCACTATCTATATTCCAGCTCAACACACTTCTGGGGAAAATAGCCATTGGTCCTATTACGACCATGCCATTATTCAATCTGAACCCCATCTACACAAAAATAAAACATATTTAAATGGAATACAGATACATTGCATTAAACCATTTATGATACTTTTGTTTTAGATTTACATACTTGACTGTAAGAGTCTATCATTAAGCCTGAACTTGGGTCAGTATTCAGAATACTGACAGTAGTTTTACCATCACCTTCATAGCTTTTAAACCTGCGACTAGTCGAACTCTTAATAATTCTGAAAAATTAAGATGATAGGCAATTATATTGTGAGGTACAATCTTTGGAATTCAATAGATGACATTTCCTTAGTCTTCCAATATTTATACCTACCGTCGGCCTAAAAAATATTTACTATTTTGTGTTACCGACCGCACAAGAGATGTTAAGAAACTTGCGTTTATATTCATCATCGTAGGGTCAAACTGTAATAACAAATTGTCCAAAACTCTTCAAAAACATAACATTTCAACTACTAAAAAGTTAAATCACGCCGCTTGCGATGGAATCTGGTCCGCTTACCGGCTGCGTCCGTATTTCAAGTTGGCAATAATAAGAGGTTGGCAGCGCGTGCTAGTCACAAATGTTCACAAAACAAACGAAAGTCCTTACGCGAGTATAGCTTACGAAAGTAGGGAAGAAAACGAATACGAAAGTAGGGAATAGGGAATACGCTTACGAAGGTAGGGAAGAAAGAATCTGGCTGCTTTCTCTTCTCCTTATATGGATAGATCGAGAAATGTAATGCTCCAAAACTCGATGTTGAGATTTGGATTAACTTAAACTTTTTTAAAGAGCTGCTTTTTTAGAACAGATTTTGTCAAAGGCAAAAATGTCCGTCTTCAATTTTGAAATTTTGAAATGGTAAATTTTTACTATTCTAAAAAATGTAGAGAGTTTGCCGGAAGTTAGACTAATTAGCACCAATTTTTTACCGTCCTTTACGTGGATGAAATTTACAGAAAAAAAATTGGAGACGTTTTTGAGGAAAATTTGTTAAAAAAAAAAAATGCCCTTATTTCATGCAATATTATGTGAAGATTACTCATACTTTCGAAAATTTATACCTACATCAACTTACTTCAAGAGCAGTCTTTAAAGCACACATTTATTCAGGGAAAGATCTCTATCTTCAATTTTGTAGCTGCATGCAGGAAGGCACTGAAAAAAATTGAACTGTGCAAATTTCCAAAAATCAGGGATTTCAACGAAAGACTTGTACCGTTCTCTTAAGCACCATTTACGCTATCTGAAAATAAAGGTTAATAACAAAATTGGAGACATTTTTGAGAAAATTTGGAAAATGTTATTGAAGCTTCATATACAAATATGTCCAAAATCAAAATATGTTTCAAACTTAAGAGTTCCTCAAAATCGATCGGAGAATTACAATTTTGGAGAAAATCGACTGAAAACAGTTTAGGCGTTAGCGTTGACCACATACGGACGGACAGACACACATTTTGCATACTATCGATTTTTCGGTATCAAGGACCCGCAAAACATGAAATTAACTACACAAAGTACTAGATGAAGTAATTTGCTATACATGAACAAGATTTACTGTCTTTTTGTTACCAAAATCCGACAATAAGAGTTTTCTGTCGAAAATTTCCCGTTTCCGGCGCACGATTACAATACTTTCTCTTCCTACGAAGTCAAAGAAGGCAATCGTGCAAATAATAATTAACAAAAACACTACTCGATATGAAATTGAAACAAAAGATTAGGATGCAGTGACCATGATGCACAAATTTTTACATTATAAGAAATGCGAACACAGACTCAATAAATAATATAGTTATTTTCACTGCACTGTTTAGTAAATGTTATTCAATGTATTAGTCAACGCAACGATTAGTTTAGTTTTCTCCACTAGATGCCATTCTTCACGGGGTACGACCTGTTTAGTGATCATTACTATACGCTCATTAGTGTGTTTAACTAAACAGCAGTTTCGTGAACTTGACTTAGCCCTCTGTTCTATGAAAATCTACTATACCGTTTAGACGAATCTTTTACGTGATTAATTGTATGAACTAAACATTTCTCTCTGTGTAAGTATGAGTATATTGTTTATTAAAATATAATTTTTCATTGATTACTTGCTGTAGGAGACGTGGGACGCGGTTTACAATACTGTTGTTACAAACGATAAATATAATTTTTTTTGGCAACGCTATCATTTCATTTCAACACTTGCTTTCCGCTTCAAAAAAAGAAAATTACATATTTCACGGAAAAGCAATTCATGGATTACTCGGGATTAGGACATCATGTAAAAACAAACGACTTCTTTCTTTCATTTCTAATCATAACGTGTCTACAGATTTCCTCCTTTACTTTAAAAGATACAAATCATTGTTAAGAAAGGTCATAAGACAGGCTAAATCATGAAACATGATCAGGATATTTTGAACTCATATAATAAAACAAAAGCAATGTGGAAAATAGTAAAACATTCGACCAAGTCAACAAGAAACCTTGAAGAGGACGTTGTTTTAATAAACGATAGAAATGTGAAGGATACAGCAAGAGTGGCTAGTCTCTTTAACCAATACTTTTCGAGAATTTCTGACGGTCTCACGAAGGGTCTTCAGCCACAAAATTCAACATCAGTCGTTTCCCCAGAAATGTTAGTCACGATGTTCGTTTCCGAAACTTCTTCCTATGGAATTCTCAAAATAATCGATAAAAAAATATTCGGCCGGTGAAGATGAATTTCTCGATTGTTTGTTAAAACCTTGTGCGCCTGCCTGTTGTGTCTGTGCACCTTGTGTGTGTCTTATAGTCCCGTTTACTCACTTATTTAATGCATCCTTATGCACTGGTACTATTCCAGGTGTTTTTAAAACAACCAAGATTAAGCCACTCTTCAAAAAAATAGCAAAAATGAAATTCAAAATTATATCGGCCAATTTCTCTTTTGTCAGTTTTTTCAAAAATATTAGAAAGACTTCTTTACGTTCGAAAGGAAACACGACGCGTTTTCGTATTGCCTACATGGGTTTCGAAAATCAAAATCTACGGAGACAGCCATATTTTCTTTTCTTTAAGATGTCGCCTCATCCATGGATCAAAACGAAGCACTTATTGGAATATTTTTAGATCTTTCAAAAGCTTTTGACGTCATTGATCATAAAATTTTACTTTCAAAATTATCTTCGGATAGAATCCGTGGTATTGCTCTAGATTGGTTATGTCCGTAACTTAAACAATGATCTCAGAGAGTAGAAATACCTTACTGGAATGATGGAAAATTATGTTCATCTTTCCGCAGTGGCGGATCCAGTCGATCATTTTGGGGGAAGCCTTAGATTTTTTTTAAAATAATAAACATAATTGTTATTATATCGTATATTATTATGTACTCTAGTTATGATACTTTTTAATATTATTGTCTAAATAATTACATAATTCGAACATAAATAAATATTTAAATTATTTTTTCCAAACAATGGAAGGTAAACTAACACTCGTGGCCTTTTAGGCCCACCTGGATCCACCAGTGCCATTCCGACTCTTTGCCAACTGCACGTGGAGTCCTTCAGAGATCGATTTTCGGTCCTATTCTCTTCCTACTATGTGTAATTGATATGCCCTCGACGATTCGGAACGGAAGAACAGTCCTCTTTGCGAATGATACGAATATTCTTTGTAATAAAGAAACCGTAAATAGTACAATCTCAGATATTTCAAATTGGTTCTGTAATAACAAATTAATAGTAAATTAAAATAGTTTCAATGCAGATTTCCATCTGAAATACACAAATCTGTACTATATTGAAAATGAACTGTGTGCCATTGACTGATGTTAAGGTACCTAACAAAATTGTTAGGTCTCCCAATTCAGACATACTTTAAATGAAACATCCATTTAAATGAATTGAATACAAAATTAAGTTCATTATGCTACGCTTTCAGAATTTGTTCTACCTACTTTGTCTCTTGATTTACGAGTCAGTAATTTTTGTCAAAAATGACCTACTTAAGAGCGAGAATATATTTTCAGCAAATGCCGATGTCTATAACTATAACACTCGGCATAGTAATTATATTCATCAGGTGACAGTATCAACAACTCACTACAAAAACTTCACTTACAAAACATGTACATTAAATATTTTACAACACTTTGCCAGATGACATTACACGATTAAATTCGATACAAAATTTGCAAATTTGACTTGAAGAACATCAAGTGAATATGAAATATTACTAAAGAATACATTTCTTAAGCGTGCAAAGATAGATTTTCAATTTAATGTGACATAACTTAGTCACCTTATTCATATAAGCATATAAAATAGTAACCTTTTAATGCTTTCATATATTCGTCTTCAGAATACAAATCAGACTGAGATTGGGGAGTTTTAAAATCTTAAAGAATTAAGGTACAAAAATATGTTTAGCAACATAGTTGTGTTTAACAACATATTGTGTTAAACAACATTATTATTTATGTTAAACACATAAAAGTGTTTAACAACATAGGGGAATCAAATGTAGTTATAGAAGATTTTGCGGCAGAATGTTCCGAACTAATTGAGAATGATCTTATATTAGCTTTAGAAAATAATGCAGAAGAAGAGCTTGCAGGTGATAATTTATGTTTATATTAGAAAACAAAACGTAAAACCTATAGCTGTACTAATTTTTAACTATTCGCATCATTCATACCTGCAAGTATTTGTTTACGGCGATTATAATTATGAAATTGTAATATTACCAATTCATATCCCTTATGGCACTGGCGGATCCGGGGAGGGGCATGGGGGCCATGATTTCCCCAAAAGGTTTAAAGTTTTCGTTTATCTTCCTTTATTTGACGAAATTGATTTAAACATTTATTAATGTTCAAATTATGTAATTATTTAAGCAATAATATTGTATAGCATCATATCTACAGTACATAAATAATTTACAATATAATAACAAATATGTTAATTTTTAACAAAAATCTACGATAAAAAAAATCGACTGGATCCGCCCCTGCCTTATGGAGGTAATATACAAGTTTATTGAGTGTTGGACATTTTTGAACGGGAGAGAAATATTAACAGCTACAACGATTCATTGGAAACATCAACAAAATACAGATAATTCAAAATAAATTTCTAAGAACCATCACTCAAGCCCCTTGGTTTATTTACAATAAGCAGTTACACCACGAATTTAACCTTAATCCCATCGCACACCACATAGCATTCCTGGCCAATAACTTCTATTCCAACCTAACCCTCATCAACCAAGATAGACACATCAGCATAGATAAATTTAATGAAACCCCAACAAGAATAAAAAATAGATATCCTATCCACTCATTCCTAAACATTTTTGCAAATATTAATGCTTCTTAGAGGTGCTCGGTGAGTCCCCTCGTCAATTGTAGTGTTCAATAGATTTAGTTTATAGTATTAGATGTAAGTCAACAAAGCAAATGGAGAGTTGTAAAAACTGAACTTTGTATAATAATCCTATTTAAAATAAATAAAAAAACAACAAAAAAAAACGATTCATTGGTAAGTCTAATGCCAGATACTGTAAGAACATTCAGAAGACTTTCTCCAAAACTGATATTTCCTCATCGATTTGAAAGAACTCAAGACCCTGCGAATTAGAAACGGATATTAGGATTTTGTGGAGTACTTATTTTATTTATTTATTTACGTCAAAAACACTTAAAAACTGCGTATGACGAGCTATGGGGAGAAGTGAAATTTGTGCACGTTTTCATAATTCTGTGGTCTCTATCCTAAACCATATTCTAGTCGAATTTTGAATACAGAAAAGAGAGGTTTTTTTTCGAGTTTTGTTGACAAAATATTCGCTCCTATATAATAAAATATATTTTCAAAGGTAAATTAGCTATAAATTCCTGCCCTGAACCCTCATGTTCTTCATGAAAGAATAATACTTTTTGCCGCGATAATATGAAAAACGATAATTTGAATAACTATATTTCCCACTGAAATTCAGAAGACGTGCACAAATAATGAAGTTACATTTATGTCCAGAAGCAAAACAAGGGACCGTCTCAGCATTTGCTCAAGGATCAGGGAAACTGGACGAAAAACCTGATCGAGATGGTGGCCATCAACCCAGAAACTGTGGTACAATACTTGTTATAGGTTCTTTAGAATTATATAGTCCAAATGATAAATAATTACATTAACTATCATTGTTAAAATTAATTCTACTTTCCTTTTTGATGCTCGGTATAGTCTCGAATTGTATAGAAACAGTTATGCAGCAGAAAAGATTTTACTTGTGACTTAAACTTTTCTATTGAATTTAATCGTTTAATGTCTTCTGGCAAAGTGTTATAGAGTAATGTACATGAATTGTATGTGAATTTTTTGTAGTGAGCTGTTGATACTGCCACCTGGTGAATATGATTACCAGGGGCGGGATTTCGGATCTTTTATTGGGGGGGCAAATTTGGGCGCTATTATAAATATCAAAATATTCGTTTACATGCTTTAAGTTAATTAATTGTGCTGCAATTATACACATTTCTTTTAATTTTGTTAATTATTACTGAATGTTATTAATTATATTAGTTGCACACAGCGGTGAGATTCCGCATTGTTACTTGAACGGTCCGAACTGTTAATTCAACGATACATTTTTACTTTCCCGTATACGTACGTATACACGGAGTGATATACGTAGTATAGGGAAAGTTATGAATGCTGCGCGAAAAAATGGCCAATTTTCGGCGGAAAAAAATTAATTGCCGGACCGTGAAAAGGAACTAGTGGTGCTACAGAATGGCACAGACTTTCCCGTATTAGTTTTCTATTTCCTTGGGTCGTCGCTAGCTATTCGGATTTGCCACATTTCTTGTCAGCTACCATCTATCATCACCAAAAGTACAGTTTTTTTGGATTTTCTTAATTTTTTCGGTTTCCTATTGGTAGAATGAAAATATTAATTTTAGAATATTAAAGAACACAAAAACCTAGTCATAAATAGCAATTTTCTTTTAAAAATTATGTGCCGTTTAAGAGAAAATGGCGTTTTAGCGCTACTAAAATTGCGAAATTTGAAGCTCATTTTCGCAGACAATTTTTGAGTTTTCAAAATACTTTATTTGAAGTTATTTGAAGCACTTACACTCACAAATATAATCATCTTTACAAATTGCGGATATTGTGCATATTAAAGATGTGAGATCTTTCAAAAAAATTACAATTATGTAATTTTTGAAAAAACAAAAAAACTCAAAATAAACTTTACGCCATACTAATGAGTGTAATTAGCACTATCCGTTACAAAAGTTTCAAGAAAAAATTTGCAGCCATATATGAGAAAATGGCGTTTGAGCGTTTCTGAAAATGAGAAATTTTGAGCTACAATACTTTCACAGAAAACGGTTGTTTTCGAGAAACTTTACTTAACATTATTTAAAGCACATGTACTCGTAAATATAATAATGTGAAAAAAATCGCCGCTAATGTAAATATTATCGACGTGAGAAACATGTGAAAAAATGTACATTTTTGTAATTTTTGGAAAAACAAACCTATAGAGCAATATGGCTTTTATGTCATCTGATAGAGTATATTTACCACGATCCCTACCAAAAGTTAAAAGAAAAAAATTGGACCCGTTTTTGAAAAAATCTTGTTTTTGTAATTTTTTAAAAGTGCACATATTGCAGGCACGAAAGTAATTGCACGAAAACTACTAAAATTTTGAAAAACATTTACATGACCTTTATAAAAGAACTCAATATGCAGAACAAATTTTATTTGAAGAAAAATCTCTTATCTTCAATTTTATTGTTGGAGAAAGACGCCGAAAACAATTCAAACACAATTTTCGAAAATTCAGAGTTATTCGTGAGAATCGGACCTATGCCATGTTAATAAGTGTATTTTACTCTATTCATACAAGAAATTTAAAGAAAAAAATTGGAGCCCTTTTTGAGAAAATGTTGAAAATCCCGGGGGGGGGGCTTCATATAAAGTACCTCCAAATTTGGATGAATCGTTTTCAAAATCTCAAAGCTTCGACTAAAATCAGATCGACCGGGGAATATCCATTTTGAAAGAAATTGTACGTATGGTTTAGGCGCTAGCAGTGTTCACAGACGGACAGACGGATGGAGTACAAAATTATTTATTGTGGTACAAAATTTGTAGACAAATAGAAGATAATAATTGTATAGTTGGATTTGAATTTGTGACTAGTGTGGGTGGCTTGGCAGGCACTTTTGTTTCATGCCACACGCAATTTTTTTCTGTTTTTCGAGTGCATTATCTCCGTTGGGGGACCAGATAAATTTTTGAAACAAATACTCCTGAAAGGTCACTATAGTAGCAAACTGCTGAATACATTTCAACTTCGAAGTGTGACTCCAAGGGGATTTAAAAAATTCGTCAGTATGTGCAAAAAGTGTATCTTTTTCAACCGTTTTTAAATTGGTTATAGGTGAGTACAAACTTTTTATATGTGGTACAAAATTAGTACATAATTAGTAGACAACAATGGGTTACGTGATTTTGAATTTCTGAAAAGTGGGGGTTGCAGCTTGACGAAGGTCCGGCTCTTGCCGAGTCGGCAATGCCGACGGCCCTTTGCTCTCGACTCGTCTTTTTGATGAACCCTGATTTACAGTGTACTACAAAAGGCGTTTAATAAAAGTAAATATATTTCATTTTAATAAAAGAAAATATATTAAGCGAGAGAACAAATGGCCATCTTACAAGACGCCGTACTATTCAGCCCATTCACTAAGTTCATGTGCACGAATCATGTTACAGGAAGTAAATCGATTCAAGCGAAAACAATGTTATCAGAATATTATCGGAAATATTATGTTGGTATTGTCTTGACCCAATTCACGTTTCTTTCGAAAGAGAAATACACAAAAATAACTGACTTCGACCCACTTCTAGACAAAAACTGTAATATACGCCGGTAGTTCTTAGTGATCTCGCACCGAAGGATCGCGGGTTCGACTCCCGCCTTGGGCATGGTTGCATTTCTATTCGTCCTTTCACCCCCTATCATCACCATATCATTTCATCTTCACAGTTACCGTAACGTCACAGTTAACAAATAACAAAAAACAGACATGCAATTCCATGAAATCCCGCGGTCTAGATATTAGAATTGAATAAAGATACATAATTATTAATGTCAAATTTTGTGTGAATGTACACTTAAACTTTACACATTAATATATTTTGACAAAACATATGTAAAAATTTTGCTTTCACTATTTTGTTCTTGTCTCTGAATAAAATAATTACATGAATGTAGCAATTTTTCACATGTTAAGTATAAAATTGAATATTGAAATTAAATTATTTGAGGAAAGTGACGATCAAATAATTTTCTTTACATATAATGATCAGTGTTAAGTATTAGAATTAAATAATTGAAGTATTTGAATTGTAATTAAAATTTACAGTTTTAATGACATACAAATTGCGTGCATTGGAGTACATAAATATTAGCTACGCAATGTTAAATCGACGAGATAAAAACATTCGACATTCTGGAAAGTGGACAAAACTGTCAGTTTACTGAACTTTACCATGCACGAACTTTAACGATTCATAGCAATAACAAACCTTCTTTTAAATTATCGTAGTAAAAGTTGCTCTGTTGTCCAAAAAAGAACCCAAAAACTTTTTTGTTATATAAACCTTTTTACTTTCCCGTATACGTACGTATACACGGAGTGATATACGTAGTATAGGGAAAGTTATGTAATGCTGCGCGAAAAAATGGCCAATTTTCGGCGGAAAAAAATTAATTGCCGGGCCGTGAAAACGAATAAGTGGATAAAACCAGTTGCTAAATTAAGAAAAAAAAATCTTCTATCTCGTGGTGTGGTCAAAATCCATGATTTGTTGCTTCTTTATACTTCAAAATCGATTGACGGCATTCCGTCCGTCTGTCCGTCTGTCCGTCTGTGGTCAACGCTAGCGCCTAAACCGTTCGTTCGATTTTCTTCAAAATTGATATTCCCCAGTCGATCTGATTTTAGTCGAAGCTTTGTGATTTTGAAAAAGATTCTTTAAAATTTGGGGGTACTTTATACGAAGCCCCCCGGGGATTTTCAACATTTTCTCAAAAACGGCTCCAAATTTTTTCTTTAAATTTCTTGTAGGAATAGAGGAAAATACACTTTTTAACATGGCATAGGTCCGATTTTCACGTACAGCTCTGAATTTTCGAAAATTGTGAAAGTTTGAATTTTTTTCGGCGTCTTTCTCCAACTACAAAATTGAAGATAGAGATTTTTTCTTCAAATAAAATTTGTTCTGCATATTGAGTTCTTTAATAAAGGTCATGTAAATGTTTTTCACAATTTTGATAGTTTTCGTGCAATATGTGCAATTTTAAAAATTTACAAAAACAAAATTTTCTCAAAAACGGCTCCAAATTTTTTCTTTAAACTTTTGGTAGGGATAGTAGTAAATGTACTCTATCAATGACATAAAAACCATTTTGGTCTATGGGTTGGTTTTTTCAAAAATTACAAAAATGTAAATTTTTTTACTTGTCTCTCACGTCGTTAATATTTACATTATCGGCGATTTTTTTACATTATTATGTTTATGAGTATATATGCTTTAAATAATGTCAAGTAAAGTTTCTCGAAAACACTACCGTTTTCTGTGAAAAGAAGCTCAAATTTCGGCATTTTTAGAAATGCTCAAACGTCATTTTCTCGTATAAGGCTGCAATTTTTTTCTTGAAACTTTTGTAACGGATAGTGCTAATTACACTCATTAGTATAGCGTGAAGTTTATTTTGAGTTTTTTTTGTTTTTTTCAAAAATTATATAAATGTAAATTTTTTGAAAGATCTCTCACATCTTTAATATGCACATTATCCGCAATTTGTAAAGATGATTATATTTGTGAGTGTAAGTGCTTCAAATAACTTCAAATAAAGTATTTTGAAAACTCAAAAATTTTCTGTGCAAATGAGCTTCAAATTTCGCATTTTTAGTAGTGCTAAAACGCCATTTTCTCTTAAACGGCACATAATTTTTAAAAGAAAATTGCCATTTACGGCTAGGTTTTTGTGTTCTTTAATATTCTAAAATTAATGTTTCTGTTCTACCAATAGGAAACCGAAAAATTAAGAAAATGACAAAAAAATGTACTTTTGGCGATGATAGATGGTAGCTGGCAAGAAAGAGTATGTGGCAATTCCGAATAGCTAGCGATGACCCAGGAAAATAGAAAACTAATACGGGAAAGTCTGTGCCATTCTGTTTCTGTTTTTTGACAAATAAATAAATAAAATAAATACGGTCATACGTAATTTTTTCAAAATAGGGTAGTTTTTCTTTAATTTTGTGACAAACGTAATAGGCCGCTGTAAATTTACTGCGCTTTGGACAGCTGGATGCGTCGTAAATTAGAATGTGCAATTTTGTATATTATTCTTTCTTCGTTTCTTACATTTGAACTTTGTTATAGACTTACACATTAATATTTTAGAAATTGTTTATTTTGAAATATTTGAAATAAGTAAAAAGAATTAATAGCTCTCAGAATAGCGACAATGCAGGGTCTGCAACAATGGAATTCACTTTGCGCTCGCGAATATCTTTGAATTAGTGTCATTGTTGTGACCTAATGGAGCTGTATGAAAAGGAGTTATAATTGTATAATTTATGTTGATATTTGCAGGCAAATATTTAGTTTTGCACCAAATCTGTACCATTTGTAGTGAGTAGAGAATTTGTTGCATGGTTTTAAAATACTCTTCCCTAATCATGGCCCAATGGAAGGCATTTCTATATTTCCAGGGTATCAGGCTTCTTTTTCCAATACAGGGTTACAAAACTTTTGCATTCTATTTTTGTGAAGTTATAGAATTCACATAGTTCTGACAACACTGCAATGGAAATAGTGAGTTCCAAGCGAAGATGTTAGTAGCGCATAAAGTGCAATATTACAGTACTACATAGCTGTTTCCTCTAATACGGGAAAGTAAGTGCTGTTGTAGCACCACTAGTTGTTATAATAATAATACCAACATTAGATTAAAACAACAGATTCCCATTTATAATAACAGAGAAGGGAAGTTATTATCAGTGGCCTAGCGTGATCATTTTTCCTGGGTAGACTGCAAATCAGATTAACGTATTATTTGACACTCCTCTGTCGTCATTAACGAAGAGATAGTATTCTCTCGATTACCCAGGGGATACTAGAATAACGTGAGTCAATGGCCACCGAAGTTTGCTATTTTGCTATAACTTCTAGGAGAACAAAGTTTCTATGAGATTGTCGTCTGGTAAAGTCACATTTCCTTCAGTAAACAATAACACTTGTATTATTAATCAGCTATTGATAAAATTCTAATTTGAACTAAACGCGATGAACAAACATTAATTTCTCACCTGTCAGATACAAGAGCTGAAATCTTCTTACTTTCTTGATCTGGCTCGTTTCACTATAATTATAGCTCGTGCGTTCGCCAGTACTGCAAGAACTCAACTGAGCTCTTATTCTTATGACGTCGCAGAGATCTCATCGTCACCTGTACCGAAAGCCCTCTGACTGAGGACTAGGACAGTGGTCCGCATTCACGTTGGACAAACATTTATTTCACAGCCCCCAAAAACAATTTAAAAATGAGAGAACCAAATGGGTGGACAACAGGCTTATTATAACTAACGATTGATTTATTTTGCTCTCTTTTGTCCCTGTCACTCACGGCTGTCGTTAAGAAATTTTTAATTTTCTTAAATATTAATAATAGAGTATTTATTTTGGTCTATAAGAAAAATCCTAAGAATCAACTTTCCACGCCATTTACAAGACATTTCTCATCACAAGTGTGAATTAAACGAATTACGTGTGAATAGTACCGATTATAATGAATCGTGCCGCAAACCGCCCACTGTTTCGTGACATCTCTTTCAGCGCCTGTGAGGTTGGTCATTCCGATAAGCTGGGCTGATTTATGTGGTGTGTGTGAGTGAGTGTCGTGGCGTGAGAAAGCCCGCCACTGACCCCACTGATCTACAGTGCCGAAAGGACGCGTACTGTGGATGCGTTGAGGGCTCCGAAAGAACAGAGACTTCGTTCTCTCTTTCGCGTAAGTTCGAAACTGAGTAGGAAGTACAAGATGTCAAACCTACCATGATTTTACGCATGAAACTGTTTAATGTCTAAGTAAATATCATTTAAAAGTAAAATATAATTGAAGGATGCTTTTTTTAATACGGGATATTCACAGTAACGCTGAACATTATCCCGCGCGTTTTATAATATTGAACTTAAGTTTGCCAATTTATTTATGCAGTATGGTATTATCTTAGCTTAATAAAATTATTATTCCCTTAATTATTCTTAAAATTCTTCTGAAAATACAGAAAAAAGTAAAACTTTTTTTACATAAACTTGAATGCAATGTCTAAATATATTTTTTTAAATATGTCCCAACATTGGGGGGGCAGTTGCCCCCCCCCTTGCCCCCCCCCCGAATCCCGCCTCTGATGATTACTACGTCGTGTGTTATACTTATAGACATCGGCGTTTGCTGAAAATATATTCCCGCTCTTAAGTAAGTCATTTTGACAAAAACTACTGATTCGTAAATCAGGAGACAAGGTAATGGTAAAATTCCTAGATTAATAAAGAGTGACTTACAAGAATCACGTGGGTTGGATTTGCTTATTATTCGTACAATTCTTTTTTGTAATCTGAAAGTCTGTGAACTATAAGCTGTGTTTCCCCAAGATATTATGCCATATCTCAGGCGGGAGTGAACATTGGCAAAATATACACAACGAGCTGTATGAAGGCTGACGGAATTTGAAAGAATTCTGAACGCGTAGCATAATGAGCTTAATTTTGTGTTCAATTCATTTAAGTGGGCATTCCATTTGAGGTTTGACTGAATTGATAAACCTAAAAATTTTGTTACATTAACATCAGTCAATGGCACACCGTTCATTTTCAATGGAGTACAGAATTTTTTATTTGATATGGAAAACTGCATTGAAACTGTTTTATTTTCATTTACTTTTAATTTGTTATTACGGAACCAATTTGAAACGTCTGATAATGTACTATTTACGGTTTCTTTGTTGCAAAGAATATTTGTATCATCCGCAAAGAGAACTGTTCTTCCGTTTCGAATCGCTAAGGGCATGTCATTTACGTATAACAGGAAGAGAATAGGGCCTAAAATCGATCCTTGCGGGACTCCACGTGCAATTGGCAAAGAACCGGAAAGGTGTGTACATAAGGTTCCATCATTCCAGTAAGGTATTTCTACTCTCTGAGATCGTTGTTTAAGGTACGAACATAGCCAATCTAGAGCAATACCACGGATTCCATACGAAGGTAATTTTGAAAGTAAAATGTTATGATCAATGACGTCAAAAGCTTTTGAAAGATCTAAAAATATTCCAATAGTTGCTTCGTTTTGATCCAATGATGAGGCAGCATCCTTAAGAAAAGAAAAAATGGCTGTTTCCGTAGATTTTGATTTCCGGAATCCATGTTGGCAATTTGAAAACGCGTCGTGTTTATTGAGAAAGGTTTCCATTCGCACATAAAAAAGTCTCTCTAATATTTTTGAAAAAACTGACAAAAGAGAAATTGGCCGATAATTTTGAACTTCATTTTTGTTGCCTTTTTTGAAGAGCGGCTTAATCTTAGCTGTTTTAAAAATATCTGGAAAAATTCCGGTCCATAAGGATGCATTAAATATGTGAGTTAACGGGTGTATAATGGCTGGCGCGCACGTCTTTAACAAACAATCCGGAAATTCATCTAAACCGGCCGAATATTTATTTTTTAATTTACCGATTATTTTGAGAATTTCATAGGAAGAGGTTTCGGAAACGAACATAGTGTCTATGACTTTTAGGGAAACGTCAGATGTTGAATTTTGTGGCTGAAAACCCTTAGTGAGATCGACAGCAATTCTCGACAAGTATTGGTTAAAGAGACTAGCCACTGTTGCCGGATCGTTCACATCTCTATCGTCATCTTTTAAAACAACATTCTCTACAAGGTTTCTAGTTGGTTTGGTCGCATTTTTTACTATATCCCACATTGATTTTGTTTTGTTATTTGAGTTCCAAATATCCTGATCGTGTTTCATGATTTTAGCCTGCCTTATGACTTTTCTTAACAATGATTTGTATTTTTTAAAGTATAGGAGAAAATCTTGAGATACGTTATGATGCTTAGAAATGAAAGAAAGAACTCGTTTGTTTTTACATGATGTTCTAATCCCTTGTGTTATCCAAGAATTGTTTTTGCGTGAAATATTTAATTTTCATTTCTGAAGAGGAAAGCAAGTGTTAAAATGAAATGAAAGCGTTGAAAAAAAAGAATAATATTTATCGTTTGTATCAATAGTATTATAAACTGCGTCCCATGACTCCTGCAGCAAGTAATCAATGAATAATTTTATTTTACTTTTAGAAAACACTCTACTCATACGTGTATTATTTATTGTGTCATTGTTCGCATTTCGTATAATGGTAAGAATTTGTGCATCGTGGTCACTGTATCCTAAATCTTTTGTTTCAATTTCATGTCGAACTTTATATGAAGCTTCAACATCTTAGAATTATATTAGAACTTTATATGAAGCTTCAACATCTTCAATTTGTTGTTCAAAATGGCTCCAATTTCTCACACTTTATTTTATATATGTATTTAATTACTTTATTTATTTACGTCAAAAACAGTTAAAAACTGCCTGTGGCATGCTCTGATGAGAAGTGAATTTTGGGCAAGTTTTCATAATTCCGTTATCTCTACCCTAAGCCATATACTAGTTGAATTTTGAATATAGACAGAAATGAGCATTTTTGCAAGGATTGTTAACAAAATATTCGCTCCGAAGACATAAATTATATTTTCAAGGATAAATCAGATATAAATTTGGGCTCTTATTCCTGCTGTTCTTCGTGAAGGAATAATATTTCCTGCCGCGACATGGAGAACGATAATTTTAAAAACTATATTTCCAACTAAATTCTAGTAGACGAGGTCAGATAATGAAGTTACATTCATGTCCAGAAGCAAAATAAGGGGTCATTTCAGCATTTGCTCAAGAATCAGGGAAACTGGACGAAAAACCTGATCGAGATGGGGGCCATTGATCCAGAAGCTGAGGTACAATACTTTTTACAGGTTCTTTAGAATTGTACAGTCCAAATTGTAAATAATATATTAAATATCATTGTTAAAATTTAAAAAAATAATATTACTTTCCTTTTGGATGCAAAGTATAGTCTCTAATTGTATAGAAACAGTTATGCAGCAGAAAAGATTTTATTTGGAACTTACACTTTTGTATCGAATTTAATCTTCTAATGTCATCCGGCAAAGTGTTGTAAAATAATGTACGTGTTTTGTATAAAAAAAATACGCATGAAATACTTCACTCTTACGAATTCACAACAAATTCTGCCGAGCGATATTCATTTAGTATTGCTTGTTTTTCATTAGGGTTGTCATCCTCATGGAAGAAAATTATCGTGTCGACTGAAAATAACCACAGGGTAATGGGCATTAGTCAACGTAACCTAGATAGATCTATTTAGGTGGCGTTGGTTTAATTCCATATCTATGCATTAAGATCGCCAAAACACACAAAAACAGATTAGAACACACAAAAAGAGAATCTTCTGGTCGGACCCGAAAACAAATTAGCAGTTCCTCATCAGGAGACTGAGATGCATCGAATTACACCTCATGTCTCGATTGATGAACGGGAAGTGGTCTAACCGTGAGTTACGGATCCGCATACATGCACATTTGCACACTCAAGAGTTACTCAATTACTGTAGAGATATTTTAATCCTCCGGTACATGTGCAAGGATTTCCGAAGCGAATACATGCGCTGTGAGCAAAGATTGGGAAATAAATGAACGCCCATTCTTATCCCACGTGTTGCTATAAAAGCATTGTGTATGATAACATAACGCTTCGAAAACTCAAGTTTTCTGTGAAAATTAACTCGAAATTCCGTTTTATCAGAGTAGCTCAAAAGGCATTTTCTGGAAAACTAGTGCAATTTTTTTAACGGATAGTGCAAAGTAGAGTGATTAACATGACGTAATGTCACTTTCGGGTATTATCGTCTCCTGTATTATTTCAGTAGTATACCTTTGGGTTCCGGCTCTCACACGCAACCAATCTTTATGAATGAGGGCTCTAAAGAAAGAGAATTTCACGGAGACTTGACGAATTCCACTTTGACTGTAAAAATATGGATGATTTCTTTAACAAAAAACCCATCGAAATATTCATGTAAAATGCAACCCGCATCACACGTCAACCTACATCGACAAATAACTCATAAGCAAAGCATTTTAGAGCCTTAAAACGTAAAATTTTGAGGCCACGCTTCAATACTATCAAGGCCACCTCAATATTTCAGCCCTTCCTGCTTGTAGCAATTTTTGTGGTGACACGCTTAGAAGGCTTAGATTCGACAATCTTTATTTACGCTTTCTGTTAACACCGTAGATTGTGCAGTCTGACGAGGTTTATTTGCATAATCATTAATTCAAGATTTGCTCTCCAGAAACAACTAAAAGTACTATTATAGTTGCTTGATACCTATATCTATGAAGATAGTTTCTTATGCGTGTAGTGAAATTATTCAATTAACGTTTTTTCATGGTCTATAAGTGCTGTGTACTTAATTGTGGAGGGATGTTGGTGTTCAGTGAAGAGTAAAGACTGTGTTTATGTTTTACCCAAAATTTTCGTTATCATTCGATGAAATTTTCAAGTCAACGGGTTCAGACACGTAGCTTTCTCAAAAGTAAAAAGCTAATATTTTTGTGACTATCACGAAAAACTAAAACCTAATTGACAAAGAATATTGAATAATTACTTCAAATGACTTTAAGTAAGTGTTGGGAATTGTTCCAAGCAAATTCTCCATGATATTGAATAAATATTTATTGAAAATTTCTTTTACACATTAATTGCATTGTTTTTTATTTTGTTTGTAATTTTGTTAGTACATTGCAAGTTACCTTTATAGATTAAAAAAAACACGTTTCGTTAACTACTTTCCCTCTTAGAATAAAAATAGAAGGATAGGGATGAGTGTGGGGTCTAATAGGCGAGAGTTCTCGCACGGGTACGCAGAGGTAGTGGGGGAAAACTTGTGCTATGGCACAACACAACAAACTTTTTAAAGTAGCTAAAGTAAAATAGCTTGAAATAAATGGAAAACAAAAATCAAAACGCGCTAACCTACAATGCTACGTGAATCAATTAAAAAACAACTAAATTTAAAATTATAGAAAGAATAGTGCAAGTCACCCGACAACTGCCAACGATCGCAGTCCAAACGCACGATTTAAATGTTGGCGGTATCTGGAAGTATGTACACCAACGCCCAGCTGCAAACTTATATTGTAAATAAAACACCGTTTGATATTAAACTCAAGGAAGCTATCTCTCAAGGAAGATTGAATAATTATTTCAAATGTTAATTTTTAAGGAAGTATAAATTGTTCCAAGAACATCTCTCTACAATGTTGAAAAAACTTGAATTGAAAATTTGTTTCAAACATCAATAGCATTGTTATTTTGTTTGATATTCTGAAGTACATTAGTAGTTCCTCTTCTTTATGGAAAGTATAGATAAATGGATAGGGAAAATATGGGATTTAACATGCGAGAGTTCTCGCACGGGTACGCTAGTTTTTTTTAAATGACACAAATGTGTTTTTTTAAATATCTCTCATGACGCAAATATGTATATTACTACCAGCAAGCAATTTGTATACATTATTGCATTTGTGAGTGGAAATGCTCCAAATGACTTCCAAAAACTTCAGTTCCGACAGGAGTTCTAAATTGATTGCTGAAAGTATAATTGTTGCTGAAGTGTTAAATATTCTCTGGTCTATTAATACCAATTTTTGAAAGAAAACACCTGCTCAGAAATACTTTCCCCTCATGGCGTACGCGCAAGCAAAATATGTCCATCTGCAGGAAGAGATGATGGTATTTCCGCCCCATACGTAAACAAACGAGGCCCCGCCATCGCGGGACATCTTTCCCCGCGCCGTGGGAATTTGCACCAATCACATAGAAACTAAGATTCTAACTGCCAGAGATTGATTAACTCGCCCCTCCCCCGGATCGAAGGGTGTCTAGTGTTTACAGTACCGGCAGCGTATAAGCAATCTGACAGATCAGTGCGCTACTGCCACACATCACTGCACACATGGCACCACATACATCCCTGATAAATTAAATCTCAAAACATTAACACTTACTGACAGGCTAACCCTGTCTGTAAGAAAGTAAATAAGTCCTCGTAAGCTGATTGATTCAGAAGATCACATGACGTGCTACAGCACGTGGCGAGAAAAAGCTCTAAGTCACAGTCGCTTATACACTATACTGTGTTATATACTGTAGTTGTTTAAAAAAATCAGATCTTTAAAGAAGGCCAGATACAATGTCTTGAAAAAACAAGTAGTTTTCACCTAAATTCTGATTAAAATTAATGCAAAATAAACCAGTGCTACAACACGTACTTTTTTTTACATTTTTTCTAAATTTGCAATTTTTGAAAATTCTGAGATCAACGAAAATGAGACCTGTGCCATTCTTTTAAGAGTTCCTTGTTCTATCAGCGGAAAATGCGGAGCGATTTTTTAGTAAATGTTTCTTTTTATAATTTACAAAATTTCAAGCAGAAATTACGCGAAAATTGCTCTTTTTTCGTGTTTTGTGGTTTTAATGAAGTAAGAATTATTTCTTAATTCATGTCATGGACTGCAGACAAGATCTCTTCTTCGACCACTGAATATAACCTTTAATATAATTGTTGTAGTAAGACGCCGAAAAACAAACTCTTGCAATTTGCGAAAAATCAGGGATTTCAACGAAAATGAGACCTTGACAACGCCATTTTTGAGTGTCTTTTACGCTATCAGAGGAGAAAGTTCAATCTAAAAATTTGGAGTCATTATTTAGAAAATTTTGAGATTTCATTGAAAATACTCCAAAATCAAATAACCGTTTAAAACCCAGAGGGCCTCGAATTCCTTTAAACCGGGAAATATCACTTTTGGAGAAAATCGTAAAACGAGTTCGACGCTAGCGTTGACCACATACAGGCTGACAAATGGCCAGATGTTTTGCTTCAATCGATATTTCGGTATCAAGGACCCATAAAACATGAATTCTGAATATACAATGTGTTAGAGAATGTAATTTACTATTTATAGGAACAAGATCTATCCACTTTTTCGTTACTAGGGCTCGGTAATAAGAGTTGTTCTGTCGACTATTCCACTCGTGAAATTAAAATAAATAGTGTTTGACTATACATTTAATATGCCCCAAACAGGGCGATGTATCTCAAAAACGTTACTGTTTTTTCCATCCGATTTTTCCTACCGCTCCTCCCAACTGGCAAATCATAAGCTGCGACACATCTATCTTAGGAGGTGGTGTGTATTGATCGCTGTGTCGATGTGCAATAAATCGCGTATGTATAAATAACCTCTTTGATTTTAACGTAGCGTTTAGTTATATTCAATAGTAACTAGTGGTGCTACAAGAGCACGTACTTTCAGGCATTATTTGTACCTGCTTCCATTATTTCCAGTATATCCAGAGCAAGGATAATTCACATATAAACTGAATATCCATAACTAAAAGCCATCCAATATATCGCATTATGAACTGGCATTCGAAACGACGATATCATTACCTTACGCTTATCTCCATTTTATTGAACGTAACAATAATGTTAAGTAAATGAAACCGCCTTATATTACCTTTCCCATCATGTCGCCATTCACCATTGAACATCTCAAATTTTCATCACTTCATTGTTGCCCAATGTGCGGTGGTAATATAAAATTAACATTTTAAACGTTCGTGGAAAACTATGGTACCTACTCAATTTTTGTCATTTTTTATATTACATTTAAATCGTATTTTTAAGAGAGGAAACCTATATGGTCTAATTTTAATTAAGGTTTGCGGATTGCTTGAAAGAAAATGCATCAATATATTGAGAATACAAATTTAGAATCGTCTCCTATATTATTTCAGTAGTATACATAACTGTTGAGGCTCCCACGCGCAACCAATCTTTATCAAATTTATTGTTATTTTTATTCGATTTTCTATAAGTACATTGGAAGTTACCATTATATATTTTTTACACAAATAAATACATTTCGTTAACAACTTTCCCTCTTAATATGGAAATGGAAGGATAGAGAAGAGGGTGGAGTTTAACATGCGAGATTTCTCTCACTGGTACGCTAGTTGAGTAAAAATAAAATTAGTATTGGGATTTTCAATAGTAAATTATAATATAATTGCTAATCTTGCTTCCCGAGGATTTTTCTCGTGGGCGATAGTTGTTGGGACACTTGTATATATTTTATTAATTTCAAACAGAAATTTCGCGTAAATTTTACGAAAATACAGAGTTGAACGAAAAAGACTTGCACCATTCTTTTAAACTTTTCTTCTTGTATCCGTGAACAAAAATTAAAGAAAATATTTACTGAAAACATTTAGATTGGTTTATGAGAAAATAATTTTAATAATAAAAATAATAGTCGTTTTGTCAACAAATTGTACATTACCTTTTTTATGAGCTATTTTACAGACTGCCTGAGGCAAAAATCTATATCTTCAATATTGTAGTTTAACAATGTTAACTTTTTGCAATTTTCGAAAAAACGGAGAGATAGCCGAAAATGGGACCAGCACCATAATTTTTTGCCGTACCTTATTACATATGAGGAAAAATTTACAGAAAAAATTTGGGGCAGTTTTTGAGAAACAAATGGTTAATTTTTTTATTTGCCTATATTTCGTGCAAAATTACACGCAAACTGCTCATAGTTTCAAAAAACTGAATATGGCCTTATTTAAAAATGTTTTTCGTTTAGTTAACTAATTATGCTCATTTATTGCATGAAAAATCGTTAATTATCTCCATGTTAATGGCACGCGTGGAATTTAAAGTCTACCGTGCAATTAAGATTCTACAACCACCAATCAGAACTCACAAAAAGATCAAAATCGTTTAATTATGATACTATAAATACACGTGGCCAAGCTATTTGCAGCCAGCCGTGAAATAAACAAAAATGTCAACAACCTATACGTGAGCAAATAAAACAAAATTATAAAAAATTACTCCTGAGTCATATTGATATTTATGGTACAATTTGTCAAATTCTTAAAAATTATCCCACCCACATTTGGCACCGATGATCCTGATCCAGACAACGCTTCATAATTTTCAGAAATATGTACTTCACCAACGTGACTTGTCCCAGGTAAAGCTGTGTGTGATGTTGAGGCAGTGGGCATCGTAGTTAATGACAAATCTGATCTTTCACCTATACGCTTTGCAATTTTTATTTTATTTTGTATGGAATCTTCAATGTAACTTTCTGCTACAGAAGAAGAACGCCATCCACCGTGTCGTTTCACTGTTAAAATGTCAGCTCCACTATCAGCCAGAAAAGTAGCAGATGTTCTTCTAAAACAATGCCTAGTAAATAAATTTGCATCGGGAATGCTTAAGAATAAAGCTATCTCCTTTGGGATTCTTCCAAAAGTATTTATACCTACTGGTTGAACGCTGCACCGTCCACTATTATAAAATACAAATAATTTTCTATGTTTTACTTGTTTGGGGCGAAGTGAAAAATACTGTTGACATTTTTCAACATAATTAACAGAACCTGTCTCATTAATGATTGTGAATTTTCTCACAATATTTGTTTTGTTTTTTTCTAAATTTACAAGCAGTACCGGTACACTCCCTTCTTCTTTAACGTCGTCCACACACAAGTTGTATAATTCATCACGTCTGCAGGCACCAAAGACACCAAATTTCGCAACAACCTAAATACATTAACAAAACTTTCTTTTTAGTCTATTGTATGCTATTAGTAACATTTTAAAGACATCATACTTTCATTTACTACACTTACCTTCATAAGAAGGTATTTCTTATCTGGTGCCTCCGTGAGAAATCTATTAATTTCGTCTTGGCTGAATACATTTGATTTTTTCGGCACAATTCCTTTATTTTTTGATTTTACCAAATCAATTAAATTTATGTAAATCGAAAAGTCTATGTTTTCTTTGACACGCAACATCTTCAACATTGATAAGTATGGCCATAAGCAGGAGGGTTTGACGCTAGCTGACTATTGTATCATAAAATATTTGACATAAGTAAATTAAATGTATTTCATGACAAAAAATTATCTTAGCATATTACAAATAAAAAACAAACGTCAATTGTATTTACCCGTTCTAAAAAATAAGCCATCAACACTTTTTCCGAGTCGGAAGTGACTTTTTTTTCTGCTTTCCACAACTTGTATAAGTTGTATTCCCTTCCATATACTTCCTTACTTTTATTCGGAAGTAAATTATTCATCGCTTCGTCCGCTTCTTGCAATATCTCTTCAGGAGTACTTTCAATGTTTTCCATTTTCAATATAAGTCACTATACTGATCGTACGTAAACAAAGCATGGCCCACTAGAATTGGCATTGTTTAGAAGCAATACGTCATCAAACGTATTCATCGATGTGTGTGTATGAAGTGTCATACACATGCACGTAACGTATGTATTTGAGTTTCAAAAAAAAAAAAAAAATTCTTGAATGGAAACGAAAAAACGTTGAACGCAACACGTGCATAAAGGGGGATAATTGCACTCGTGGTATATAAGAAAACTCGCTCCTAACGTCGCTCGTTTTCTTCAACATACCACTCATGTAATTATCCCCCTCTTTATACACTCGTTTCGTTAATTACTATAAGGAACAAATTTTATTAAGGAAAAAATCTATATCTTCATTATTTTAGTTGTAGGAAGACACTGAAAAACTTTGAATTTTTGCAATTTTAAAAATCAGGAAATGCAACAAAGATGAGAGGTGTACAATTCTCCACTCCACAAAAATGATACCACTGTCCCATTACTCTATTCGATAACACAATTTAATCAAAACATTGGTGCCATTTTTTCGAAAAATTTAAAAATGTCCGAGGGGTTTCATGTAAACTACCCCCAAATTTAAAATATTGCTTTCAAATTCAAGGCGCCACGACATCAGACAGGTCGATTGGGGAATACCAATTTAGTTGAAAATCCTGCTTACGGTTTACCCATCAGCGTTGTTCAAAGACAGAGGTTTAACTGACAATCTACTTTTCGGTCGTGCCACAAAACGGATTGTGACTACATAAAGTATTAGAGGAAATAATTTACTGCAGGGTGAGTCACATAACTTGAGCACCTTCTGCATTTATACTTTTTGGGTATCAGGAGATCCCAAAACGTGTATTTCCGTTAAAATCTAGAAATCGGTTTTCCGCAGCATTACGTTACATTCCCTATACTACGTACATTACTCCGTATATACGTATGCAAACGGGAAAGTAAAAAAAAAAACTTTGCCGCTGCGAGGGTGGCCGTGAGAATTCTCACTGCGAGGGCAGATAGTGAGGCAGTCTGACGTCGTGGATTAGATAAACCACAGACAAGATGGCCTTGGTATAGACAGTTTATTTACATATATGTTCATACATAGGTGCCGTACCACTTGCTACAGGAGCGTTCATACATAGGTGCCGTACCATTAGCATCCGCTAACTACCAACACATTGTCACGTGAGCCTGGTGCTCTGACCCGCAAGCTTGCGGCCTCCCACGCACACTGGCGTGTCGCGACAGAATTTTAAAGAACAATGCTGGCCCTTTTCAAGGACCACCCGCCTTTATAGCATTGCTGTGACCGCGTCGCCATCCTCCGGATGCGATGCATCTGGCGCAAGTCGGACACCATCCCTCTGGAACAGCACCCTGGGGTTTCGCCCTCGCCGCTTCCAGTCCCTTTGTGATGCATTTAACACGTGTTCACTGCAAGTTTCCACGTTGACGTTACCCGCTGTGCACCACGCTGCCGCTGTTTCAGTAGCGGACGCTAGAGCGGTAAAGCATCACCCTGCACTTGACCCCGGCGTGACCACTTCCAGGGTATGGGTGCCCGACAGAATATTAAATAGTGAAAATAACCAGAAGCCCCGAAAGCCGGTGGAGCCGGAATCGTTTGACTTCTCTCCCGAATCGTGACCGGCCAAACCTCTCTCCCATTGGGGAGGCGCCTCTAACGCGGCGGGATGCCAATGACGACAGTCGCAAGCCAGACGCCGCCGTGAGAATTGTGCGCGGGATAACGATAAAACTTCACAAACTCGCAGAAATATTGACGAGAGATATTCCAGACGCGGCGCTAGGTTCGCAATGCCCGTGCCGGAGAGAGACCAGATGCCCCCGTGAGTACCAGGCGCGAGAGAAGAGGGGGCTTCTGACCCCAAGACCAGCCTGGCGCCTGGAAAGCAAGGAGGGGGTGCGGCGGGCGCGCCTGACGAGAGCTGTCGCTGCCACAGGGCTGCACCTCACAAGCGGCTTGCCATTGTGGAAAGTTCTCGCGGTCTAGGGTCTTGTTAAATGACCCGGTCGACATCTTCGCGCCATCTCTATTGCTAGATTGCCCTTCGACGCTATTGGCAACTGAGGGCGGGTCCAAGATGGATGCTTTCCCCTCCATGAAAATAAGAGCGCTGGAAATAACATTGAGTGCCGTTTCTGATATATACTCTCTGGTCCAGGGGGTGCGGCGCGAGCTGTGTGATTGGGCGCCTCGGGTTGAACGAACCACGGGCTCTTAAATAAGCGGCACATAGGAGCAGGAGGATTTTGGCGGATTATTAAGATTTTGGTTGACGAGCCTTGGCGTTACCACAATATCGTTCTGGGCATCTGCCACGAGCTCAAATATAGTTCTGTGCAGTTTCGTGTACTCGAGGTGAAGTTTGCAAACTGAGTTCCCTTGAATGAAAGGAAGAAACCTCAACTACATCAGTAACATATCCAGCAGCGTGAATTGTTCATCTTAAGTGGTTTTGATTAAATTTTTTACGCCATTTTTCTTTGCTTTTAGGGCATTTAAAAACATTTTACGAGCATTTCATTATTTTTGGTGATGTTTTAGGTAATGAAAATCCACCCCCTACTCATCATTATATGAATGCACTGGGTAGTCTAAATATCTTTGACGGCCGCAGAACGTGACCTACCAAACACCAGCGCATTGTCGGTTGCCTACTACCCAGGGGCAAATTATTATGAACACCCGACCACTCCGAAAGCTTCTACGCCTCAGCTACACATGAAGAGATCACATCGCAGGCAGTTGTGGATGTACACCTAATGAAAAGCGTCATTTGTAAAATAAAATAGTATATGAAAATGCTGTAAAGAATTTAAATATGATTACAGTTGTAGAAAATAAAAATCTTGGATGTTCCAAATAATACATATTAAAATGGAAGGAAAAGTATCCATTTATTTATTAAATTGTGAGAAATATTACAGTTTTATTCAAATGAAATCTAACATTTCCCATAACATTTTTGTACAGTAACAAATATAAATGGAAGGTGCATTTTTCCAGCAATCTTCATTTACGTTTCAATTCTTCACAGCTGTTACATTATCACTATTACCAAACTGAATTTCTGTATTGTTTATGCCTATCTCCATTCTTTTTAAAAAAGTTAATCACAAGAAACAATACTGAATAATGCACCCGCACAAGCTTAAGAAAACAGCTGTTTTTCTTACAATCTTTTAATTTCCCCTTAAAATCATCAAAATGTTTGACAAAACTAAATAAAAAAATTATTCCTCTTGATTCTATTAAAAAAAATTGGAATACAATAATTTACATATTCAGACAAAATAAAATTGAAAACCTTTTGATACAAATGGAGTAAAGACATATGAATCCAAATGAGCAACTTGATATTACCTATATTTTTTTAACCAAGTATAGGTAAGGCTATAGTACTGCAGACATTTATTATTAATATTCAGTCAAAGATTTATTAACCTTCTCAAAGTATTCCTTCTCTTTTTTTAAAAAACAATCTTAACCTGGTCCATAAATAAGGTGGTGATTATTGTGTTATTGAAATAATATTAAGACACTTATTAATTGTGGTTTACAAATGCATATAAAATGATACCCTTAAAAAACAAAAAAATCAATACATTTATTTATCAGTATGTGTTGTAAGTGAAGAGACTTTCCTCATAACCATAACCTCATGAGGGCGTTGGTCCCACACGGAGTCTGTAGTCACTTCATTACTTACAGAACAAATTTGCAAGGCCTTTTGAACTGCATTTATTTCTAAAGAAAACTCATCTAAAGGCTGAAGTATTTTTGACTCTGTTTTCAATTGATATGCTTTCTATGAGCAGATATAACATTCACCATCATTACAACAAAGGCACCATTGATTCATGGGTTTCTACACATTACTCAGTATGGAAAGTGTAATGAACAGGTACTCTTGTGATTACAGTGTCACATTCATCCATTTACTGTACTGACATAAAAGGGAAGGCACTAATAGCACATAGCACATGAATTCATGTAGAACCTTCTAGGGCACTTGAATACTAGTTCATTGAAAATATAATAAACACATATATTAAATGAAATAATTAATTTTAATGTATTAAAAAATGATCACATTAAAGTATATTTGCTGTTTTTTAAATGTGAGAGCAGATATATAGATGAACTTTTCAGTGCCCTATTTTTAATGGCAATTCTGCCATAATATCAACTAAGTAACGACAACAATAACAACAACAACAAGAATTATCTATAACAATTTCTTATTTATATATGAATATGCCTATGAACAAATATTGATCCATTGACCTGATATAATGACCAATATAAATGTAAATTGTACAAAATGTAATAAAGTGGTCAGCAGAGATTATTACAAAGTGAAATAAGTATAAAATTAAATATATGCGGACGGATATATTAGCATAATAGATTTGTGGGAAAATCAGATATGATATTGTGATCACATTATCATCTCTGTTTTATCATCGATAATATATTTTTTCAAAAATATTTGTATTCTGAGTGACTTTACACTTTCAGAAAGAAAGCTTAAGAGGAGAGAGCTTCATTCATAGAACAGAATATCAAGCATTTTCTGTTTCTTTGTAACAAAGATATCCTATTTAAATTGAATGTAATAATTACATACATTGACTATTCTATGAAGCTGTTGAATTCAATACATTGGTTTTTGATCACTGAATAAGGATATCTGAACTAATATGCAATGTACACTGATCTATAGTATCTTACTTTGATACATAAACAAAGAGAACTGATCTGGATAAGTAGATACTATTCCTCATGGCCATTCAATGTTACTTCTGGTACCATCTCCACTGCTTCCACAGGTTCTGGGAGCTCTTCAATTGGAGATGGAAGCACTTCAAGGGGTTCCAAAGAATCCAAAAAGGTATCTATCTTCTCAAGCAAATTCGTAGCAACTGCTGCAAATTCTTCCCATTGCTGGTAAGCTGGAGAAGCTGCCAGCACTTCATTAACTTCTGTTCCCTCTTTGACTCCAAAGAGACGTTCTTCATCTGAAAAAAAAAATCAGTTTGCAGTTCTACTTCTAATGATAGAAACAATGAAATCACAAATGCAATAATTTACTTTTGTATTTATGTTCTAGGTCTTTTGCGCCTTTTGGAGTCTGCAGGTAGCCCTGCCTTGGCTGAGACTTGTTCTCCAGGAGCAATCACCGTGACAACTTAAGTCTCTCCCTATCAATGTTGCTTGTTAGCCCATATTGGTCATTGTATGTTGAACAAGCACAGTATCATACTTAGCCCACTATTAGAGGAAGAAGAAAGTAATTACCCTTGACCTAGATGGCTCTGCCACTGCAGCCCACAAGCTGTTACATTGCATTGCACACCTGTCTTATCCCCACTCTCACAACATACTGGGGAAGGAGTTAAGGATAGAATTTGAGGCTCAAGGGTAATACAGATGTGCTATGAATTCACACTATATCATAGCACACAATGTCTTAGAGTTGGGATTCGAACCCACAGCTTGGATATAACATGTACTTGGACTCAAATTTCCTAAGCCCCTGAGCCACCCAGGCCAGCCAGGAATGGACAGAACAGGATTTAAAGGTGATAAACAGTGGTTGGGAGAATACCCCCAAGTCACAACACACAAGCAAACATTCGTGGCAGGATTTGAATCAGTGACCCTTTGAACTGACACTGTTAATGCGCTTTCACCTTAGAAATCTTCTTTACCCAGTTTAGCAATAGATTAATTGTTTAAGAGAACTGTTCGGATAAGCAAATTGCTTATTTCATAAGTTTATTTACTTATAAGCTCAATTATATTTTGTGTGTGCACATTTCGTAAAGCGCCAAGATTCAGAACAATTTAGTTCAATATAAATCAATGTAAATCATTTGAAGCCATTTGCCAATCGTTCCAACGGGTCACGAGCTGAGATAACATCGCCTGAGACGCAGCTGCAAGCTCCAACAGACATTTCCCAGCACACCAGCCCACGCCTTGCCAATGTAATGTTTCTAAGAACTGTTGCACCACGCAATCATTTTAATAAGTTAATTACGCAAACCCCACCATACATTGTAAAATTCAAAATTCTTTACAACCATATAATTTACGTGATTAACGAATTACAAATACCTTAGTATTAATCTTGCTACCATTTCATTACCCACACGCCGATAGGCCCTCGCCAGTAACCGGCGCTATAACTGCGATTTTTGTAGGAAGAGCTCTGAAGATAACTCAAATCCCATCTTCGCGATGGAATATGTCACGGCATTTCGTATCATTCACAGTCGTTCCGCTAGATTTCGCACGATCGCGACCGTACGAAGCAGTGCTTGCGATCATGCGACTTCTACCGGCAAGACCGAGAAAAGACGCGAAATGCCGTGACATATTCCATCGCGAAGATGGGATTTGAGTTATCTTCAGAGCTCTTCTTACAAAAATCGCAGTATAATAGCAGACCAAGTCACACCCGACGCTGTGCTGCAGTCAGTCGAGCGACTTCAGTCACCAAGAGCAGACGTGCGTCCCTCTCGCTCGCACTCATGTTTGTTAATTGTGTTAAATTCACACTGCAACGTATTGACTATGCGCGTGTGTAAGATTCTTTCAACCTGTGCTAACTGTTCAGTGCAATTCGTGATGAACCAGTTAGTTTTGTCAAATAATAACTTACTCTCGCCACGGGCATGCCATGCTCCGAAAAGTTAACTCACTTCACTATATTTGCACATTGCTATGTTTTAGTATACGTGCGTATGAAATTTAAAAACCACTTCACTAGTTTAGTGTAATTAACTAGCGCTGTTCAATTGCCTGTCCTTGAACTACTACTGACTGTGCGTGCAATAATCATTTCAATGAACAGTGTAGGTAGTGAACGATTTCATTTATTGTGCAATGCACTGACAGTGAACGTACATTTTTCACATTGCTCATTCGCTATCATGGCAATTGGACGGTGTGTGTGAAATCGTTCAGTTCTCTCGTGTGGTACACAATGTGGGCGCCTACACGCCTGCTCCGACAAGAACAAAGGAAAGATCTTCTATCGCGAATTCAGAGCAGTAGAAGAACAAGTTAAAAATAAACAACGAAAGGAAATATAACAAGCTGTCAGAAAAACAACAATGTATTCAAAGTTGAAAATCATGGTATTGGGAACGAAAATGTAAAAAAATTAAACAGCTACCGGCAAAAAGTTGTAAATACAGAGAACACAAATAATTATAAGAAGAGCAACAATTACACAAATATTAATCAAGAATAAAATTGTTTTTGATGCCAAGGATTAAAGAAAACGCGCCAGCAGATTATGAGTCATAATACTGCGAGGAGATAGTCACGAAGTGTTTTAAGTTCTATGCAATAAAAATCCTACACATACTTTGATTTAATAATTTATACATTTATTTATTACCATTCATTATCTGTAAAAATAAATGGGTTTCTGCAATACATACCCAAGTAATCAGCCAAAACACCAAGGATATCATTGGTTTCTTCAATACCAAAAGCAGCATGCAGATTAGCTGATTCAATACAATAATTCCACAACGCTTGACAAATTAAGGTAGCCAACTGCCAATCTCCTTCACAGTATGTTTTTAGAATGTGTAGTAGCCTTCAAAAAGTGAGTAAATCTTGTAACACTTTGAAGAAGAAATAACTTTCAAGAAGAAAAAAATGTACATTGCACAGAAAAAACATAAGAATTTACCTTTCTATACCTCTGTCTTCCTTAAGTGCTACACGCTTATCCCAGTCAGCCATCATATTTACAAGAATACCTGCAGATGCACTCAACAAATCTCTGTCTTCAGAATCTAAAATCTTCAATAACTTGGAGAAATCTATTTCCAAGAAGATAATAAATTATTTTTAAAAGTTTACAAGCCAAAACAAAATTTTGTCTCAATAACAACACTCACCTCCATTTCTTAACAAGAAATTACGTGTCTCTTGTGAACGAGTCAGATTTCCAAACACTCTCATTACTTCAACCAAGCACTCTTTATTTTCCGAATCAAGCACAGGGGACATCACTGTAAACAAAAAGAAAATACTTTACTACCTGTTAGTTTCTCTTCTCATAAATCAGTTGAACATGAATGAAATAATTTTTTAAAGTAATTAATTCTCGTGAGTCATGGGCAAGACTTTTTGGTTACATAAAAAAGGGGAATTCCGTGCAGAACCTGGTATTGCCTTCAGAAGCTAGTACTGCAGCACGTCCGTACATTGTCTTATTAAAAGGTGCGGCTGAAAAGTTGAACGTAAGCGATAAGGAACTAAGTGCGACCTGCAGCCACGTGCATGATCAGGGTACGGACAATGGAGATATTTTGGCCTGCTATGGGTAGTCCAACAGCTTGTGTGCGTACTCTCGTCAATGGAGCAACGAATAAACATGATTGATTAATGATTATGGGCGCGTCAAATACTAAAGTCATTAGTTCCGTAAGTGTAATGTATGTCCGTGGCCCGTTTGTTATGTTTTATCGCTGGAGTTGGTGGTGATATTCCCCCGCTGCACGGTGGGACAGAAAGGGGCAAAACCTGGCCAAAACCCCCAAAACGAAATTTTTTGTACACCCTTTACAAGTTGCTCTCTTGAAAGAGCAATGTTCACCCCTTAAGAAAATGTAAACATAAACAATTTAACCCTCCTGGTTCTTGCGTGGTGTGTGTCTAAAGTTGAGCTCAGTCTGCTGGAAGTTTCCTAGTGAGTGTGGTGTCTTTTGAAGAGTGAAATTTGAGCGGTCGCAGCATCAAGATACGAAAAGTCAGGAGCAAGATTTTTGGTCAATGTGCTCATGTAAGTAAGTACTTTTGTGTGTTAAATAGCAATTTTGCTAAAAAAATTTTCCCGTATTGTTATATATCATTTTATCATAACGTGTAAAATACCCTGAAATATGTTTAAGATCAATTTTGGACAGGGGTGAAAGTTCACTGTTCCACGCTGTTCCAAAACGAGACTTATTGCAAAAAATACTTCACAATGTGTAGAATAAGGGGCAATAAGCAGATATCAGCGCAGAAGAGCGCTAACGATAGTTTTTGTTTTTAATTTACCACTCTACACCTAACCTTCCAGCGGGCGCGCTGTCGTAAATTTTACGACAATAGCAGATTTTTTTGTTTTGCTGTCAACTCATTGTTGTCAAAGACTTCTGCGTTCTTGGTATTTCTTCCTTATCTTTAGTGGTACATTCCTGCAGCCACTGTTTGGTTTGCACGCTATATTCAGTTTTTGTAACGCTCTATTCGGGATAAGTGCATAGAGACATAAACTTTACGCTGCGCGCCGGCTGTTGCTAATACTATTAGTAACAAGGGTATTTAATAGTTAATCATATGTTCTTTTCTTTTATTTACAGGCCGTAATTCATTATGGTAAAAAAGAAAGACGTTTTTTCATTATTGATGGCAAGTGAAGGAAGACGCGTGTGTAGGATTCAACATGTTATCAATTCCCTCTGTGATGGCGCCACAGAAGAAGTGTGCAGTGAGTTGCTGTCTCAGAGGAAGTGTGAAATCCAGCAAGGATATATATATATATATATATATATATATATATATATATATATATATATATATATATATATATATATAAAGTGGGACAAGTGTCAACGGAAGCGGGAAAATTTTCTTGCAAAATTTTCCATGTGGCTAGAAGCAGAACTACCAATGTTTCAAGCCCCCCATTCGTCTAAAAGCGGGCGTCCCGCAGCATCTTTTGAGGAAAGTAGCGAAAGGAGCAAACGAAGAAAAACTGAATCGCTTCGAGAGACATATTCAACACCACAGTTGACATTTGCAGCCCAAATGAGTCTCCGTGCTTCGGGGGAAAGTGATGCTGCTCAGCTATACAAGGAAGCTTTGAAAACTCCTACTAGAGCGTCAAAAATCAAAAGCGCATGGAAACGTAAGCAGAAAGATGAAAGTGTATGCACATCGTCAGCAGATGATGCATTATCTTTGATTACCAACTGTAAATTAAGTAAGCAGCAGTACCTATCTATCAGATTGTGGAGCAAGAATCATAACTCAAATGTATTCCCATCGTACCACTCTGTAAGAGCTGCTAAAAAACAATGTTATCCTACCAGGTCTTCATTTATTATTTCGGAAGTGCATGCGGAAATTAAACTGCAAGATATTTTAGATCTCACTCTTTCACGCCTTGTAACTGCGTACAGTATTTCTTTTCAAAGTTGCCCAGAAGAAACTTCTCACAAAATTGTGCTTGTTTCCAAGTGGGGCTTCGATGGAAGTACAGGTCATACAAGCAAAAGTTTAATGACAACCCTGAACATTCGGACGCTCATATGTTCGTTACATCTTTGGTGCCCATTCGACTGGCGGTTTTTTCGGAAAGCGGGGCGGTGACAGTTTTATGGCAGAACCCTCGGCCCTCTTCGACACGCTTCTGTCGACCAGTGAGGCTCCAGGTCAAAAAGGAAACAGTGGTCCTTATTCAAAACGAGAAAGACTACATGGAGAAACAAATAAATAATTTGAAACCCACTGAAATAGAACTCAATGGAAAACGTTATAGCATTTTCCACGAAATGTTGCTAACCATGGTTGATGGGAAAGTCTGTAATGTTTTAACCACAACTTCTTCCCAAGTGTGCTACATCTGCAAGGCCAAACCGAAAGAAATGAACGATATTGATCGCGTAATGGAGAGACCAATTGAAGAAAAAAACCTTATTTTTGGTTTGTCTACACTGCATGCGTGGATTCGATTTTTGAGTACTTTTTGTATTTTTCCTATCGGTTAGACGTCAAACAGTGGAGTGCTCGTAGTGACAGTGACAAAACAAAAATGGAGGCAAAAAAGAAAGATGAGCAGATGAAATTCAGAACAGAAATGGGTCTTTTGGTTGATCATGTTAAGTTTGGTGGGAGTGGTACTACCAATGATGGTAATACAGCTAGGAGATTTTTTGAGGATCCTCTCCGTTCTGCCAACATTACAGGAATTAATGAAACTGCAATTAAGAGGTGTGCAGTTATTCTGCAGGTTCTTTCATGTGGACATGCAATAAATGTTCAAAACTTTGATTTATACGCAATAGAAACGGCACGACTTTTGATAAAATTGTGTCCGTGGTATCATATGCCAGTGACTGTCCATAAAATTTTAATTCACGGATCACAAGTTATTAAAAATGCTGTTGTTCCCATTGGACAGCTTTCTGAAGAAGCCCAGGAGTCGCTGCACAAGAGCATGAAAGTATGCCGCCGTCAGTATTCCAGAAAATGTAGCAGAAAATCTACAATGGAGGACATTATGAATAATCTTTTGATTTCTTCTGATCCACTTGTGTCAAGTTTAGAGAAATTAGCACCGAAGAAGACACTTGGTTTGTGGGAGGAGAGTATGAATCTCCTTCTTACAGAAGATCAGGAGTCCCTTATTAATTCATCTAGTGATGACACTGATTTGGATTAAATCACATTTTGGTAAAAAATTAATTAATTAAATATTTGCTGTTGAAAAAATTATATATGACGTTCTATATGTCCAGTCATATATTCCTAGCCATTTAATGATGATTCCCATCCCCTAATTCGTGTAAATAGGCTTCCATGAGTTTTGGCCAGGTTTCATCCCATTCTGTCCCAGTGTGCGCTGGATGGATAGATCCAGCGCCGACCTACCGTCGGCTCTCACCAGCGTGGCATCGTCCCAGCCGGGACAAGCTCTAAGCTCCCGGCTAGTCTGCCGATAAGTGTGATAGTGTCGTGTATGTGAATATAAGGGTAAGTAAGAGGTGAGGATAGGGTAAAAAAGATGGAGGGAAGATCGCGCGCGATCCGTGGCCCGTTTGTTATAGTGCGATTTTGACATAGCTGCCCCTCAAGTCCCTAGGGAATATCACATGAAATTTCGCGTCGGTCGGTCGCATAATCGCAAGCACTGCTTGATAGGTGGCGATCATGCGATATCGAGCGGCACGAATGAGAAAGACGTGAAATACCGTGACATATTCCATCGTGAAGACAGGCCCTGAGACGCAAAGTTATAATAATCGCACTATTGGGTACTGTTCCGGCATTCGCCTGGTGTTGATTGGAGAAACCACGGAAAACTACCGATCAGAGCAGCCGGCCGCTAGAATTCTCCTCCAGACAATGGCTGAATTCGACCTAGCTGACAAACTAGTGACGAAAATCCTGCCACCGTCGGGATTCTTACCTAGGACTTCCCGGTCAGAGACACTGCAGTGATATCAGTTCATACCATGAGCCACCACTTCCGGTGGATAAACATGAAGTTTTGTTACAAACTGGTAGGTCGGCCACGAAAACACATGTGACGTTGATGCATTTCAGGTGTACGGAACAGAAGCATTGAGCAAAAAATGGTGAGCAAAATTGAGCAACACATACTGTGACAAAATCACCTTCAGTCTCAACGATGGACATCGCAAGAAGTGGGAATTAAGCAAGGACAGTGTTAGCACCATCATTCCCCAAGAGTTGGGTAAGTGCAAGATCAGTTCTAGATTTATGCCGCACTCTTTGACCGACGAGCAGAAGGAAACATGAGGGCTCACTGCCGGAAATTTCATAGTCACGTTTGACCACAATCCAATCTTTCTTTAAACCTAGGCTGTCCAACTTAGAAGGGTTTATGTGCCGTATATAAAATTCTAGTTAAGCCGCGTGCCGCGCCGTAATTTAGGATGGATTTTACCCTAACTACTGAGATTATACTAAAATAAAAATTGGATGCGACTTTTATTCAGCATACTTAATGATTAATGTATATACAACGAAACAATTAATATATCATTAAATAAAAATAAGGTGTATTTGGTTAGTATAATAATTTTTTTCAAAGCAGTCGCGGGCCGCACAAAACGATCCGGCGGGTCGCTAGTTGAAAAGCCCTGCTTTAAACCATCGTCAGAGATGTTGAGAGCTAGTACTACCAAAACGATCCAGAGTCGAAGCGGCAATACATGGAATGGTGCTCGCTGGCGCCTCCGCGCCCCCAAAAGAGCTGTCTAGAGATATCCAGAATATAGACACTCTTGCTTATTTTGTAGAGCAAGGACGCACGCCGAAAATGAAGTGTGTGAGATGTATATTTACACCCATTCACATTAGTTTTTATAATTTAATCAACAATATCTACCGTAAGTCATTTTCTGAAATTTATGAACGTAAGAACATTATCTTATATGTGCTTTTGTTTTTATGCCTACAAAGATCAGCTCAACGAAAACACCTCTTAGGTTGCATTGTGAAAATCGTGTTTAGCTGTCTAGAAAGCGCCATTTATTAAATTTTACAAAATTTTTTGTGGGTTACGATTAGCGCGAGCAGGCTCGTGTTGAGTTTAGCAAAGACCGACACAGTAAAACACGATTCGATTCAGTAACTGGATATCTGAGAATACAGAACCGAACTATATGGCACATTACAAGGAAAGTTTCTATCAGTATACTATCAGCTCGCAACACGGGTTTCTAGAGCGCGTTCTCGATGCGCGAAGAGATTTTCGTGGGCTTCCGTTTCTTGTAGCATTTCTCGTTTACGAGAGTGAGAGATTACAGACGGCATTTGACCGCATTTTCCACTACTTTTTCCTTACTTTCTGACTACCCGTCTCAGTCTTTTTTCTTTCGCGATTCCATTGCGTTTTTTTTTTTTTTTTTTTGAATTTGAGGGAGCTTCGGAGGAGTCGTTCCGTCTGCTCTGTTTGATCCGAGCCTTTGTATTATGGCTTCTTTTGAAGAAGAAATGTAATTGTATTCTTCACAAACAGATACAAGTCATCACATTTTCATTTTTATGTAAATGAAAATAAAAATGTAGAAAAAGAAGAATATTAAGAATAAAGAAAATGCATATGGTATCTGAGGCTTAGAGAGACAATAAACTGACATGAAAATACGTTAAATATTTTTGTCACAAATCAGTATTTTGTCAAGTGAATACCCTTCAAATAATAATTAAAATGAAATATAATTTTGTTAGAAACCATTCCTTAATAACATGAATAAAATTATGAAAATATTCTTCCCAGTTTTTAATTAAATTTATTTTATATTTTGTCAGACGAAACCATAAATAACGAAGAAGAGCACCTACCTTCTGCAATCTCCAGTTGTCTATCTCCAAATGTACCGTCTCCACAGGAAGTATAATATGAAAGGTTATTCAGGCTACTCAAAGCACTATGTGTTAATTCCTCACTGCTACGTAAACTTCTGCGACGTAATACAGCTAACAGAATGTCTAAAAATCTATTGCTGTACTGTTGAGTAAACATGAAATAATGCATGAGTTATTAAATGAAACAATGCAGAGAGTTGAGTGCAAATAATAAAATAATATTTACCTCATTTGAATGGTGGTCTTGAGATGAATCATTTGAATTTTCAGACTGATACAATTTTGGACAGTCATTTTCACTATCATCAAACTTGAACATCATTTCAGTTGATATACCAGATAAATAGCTTCCCACGACAGGATTAATACTCATATTGGCTAAGATTCGAACAATCTATAAAAGAAAATCCAAAATATAGTTTAAAGAACAATACATATACAAACAATGATTGAGAAATAACAAGAGCTTACAAGACACGGTAGAATTTATTGTCTTTTACATTTATATGAGATTCTGGTTAAAAATAATAACTGTTTGTGCAACAAAATGGCACTGAGTCTCGGCTAGCTATTCATACTTCCCACATACTCTTGCCAGCTGCCACACTACATTTTTTTTACATTAATTTTTCGCTTTCCTAGTGGTAGAACGGAAATATTAATTTTAGAATATTACAGAACACTAAAACCTCGACCTAATTTTCTTTGAAAAATATGGAGCCGTTTTTAATAAAATGGGGTTTAAGCGCTACTAAAAATGCGAAATTTGAAGCTCTTTTTCACAGAAAAGTTTTGAGTTTTCGAAAAATTTCATTTGAAGTCATTTGAAGCATATTAATTCAAATACAATAGTGCTTACCAACGGCTGGTAATGTGCATATTAAAGGTGTGAAAGACCTTAAAAAAATTACATTTGTGTAATTTTTGAAAAAACAAAAAAACTATCCCAAATTGAACTTTACATCATATTAAAGAGGGTAATAGCACTATCCGTTCGAAAAGTTGAAAGAAAAAATTGGGAGCCATTTCTGAGAAAATGACGTTTGAGCGTTTCTGAAAATGCGGAATTTTGAGCTAGTTTTCACAGTAAATGTTGAGTTCTCGAAAAACTTTGTATGACATTATTTAAAGCACATGCACTCGTAAATATAATGATGTGAACAAATCGGCGCTAGTCTAAATATTAACGATGTGATGAGTAAAAAAATAATTTTTGTAATTTTTGAAAAAACAAAATAGACCAATATGACGTTTATGTCATCTCATAGAATACATTAGGCAGTATCCCTACCAAAAGTTTAAAGAAAAAATTTGGAGCCGTTTTTGAGAAAATCTTGTTTTTGTAATTTTTTTAAATTGCACATATTGGAGGCAATATTGAACGAAAACTGGAAAACGTTGCAAGAAAAGTGCATGACCTTAAGGAAAAAACTCATTTTGCAGAAAAAAATTATTTGAAGGAAAAATCTCTATCTTCAATTTTGTTGTTGGAGGAAGATGCTACAAAAAATTCAAACTTTGAGTGGTCTACTTGTTTATCACCTTCTTCCAATGCAAACAAGAGTTCTACGCCCAGACTGAAGGCACTGCCACAGGCTCAGCGGTCTCGTCGGCGGTGGCGAACCTGTTCATGGGAGCCTTTGAAGAACTGGAAATTGCACCTCTAAAACTGACGCGCTTCGCTAGGTCGATATCATCTGGCCGAACGGCTCTGAGTCGCTGCAACCCTTCCTTTCACACTTCAACAGCATCCACCCTCGCATCCATTTCACTACGAAAACAGAACAACACGGTCAGCTCCCTTTCCTCGACGACTTGGTCTCTAGATCTCCCGACGGTACCGTCGGCCACTCCGTACTCGGCAAGCCTACGTATACGAACCGAGGGTTCGCAGCTTCACCCTGCCATAAAGCGGGTTGTACTCTCCATCCTTACTCACCGGGCCGGCCTTATCTGCGACAGCAACAGCCTCAGAAAGGAAAAAGAGATACTTAAACTTTTCTTGCCATTACAACGTGTCTTGAAAAGCATCGACGCACGAGACGACTCACTGACATCTAACGCCAGTAACGAGAATTTCAGCCCACCGCGTACGACAGCCCGACTTCAAAGGTGCCACGGACAGCATCGATAGGCTGCTTCGTAAACCCGACATCCGCCTGGTGTTCTACGCCCATAAGCTCGGAGGGGGTGGGGGTGGGGGGCGGTCCAAATGTAAGACCGCCTTGATCCACGTCATAACGCAGGAGTATATGAAATCCCATGCCGTTGCGGTCGAACGGCATCGGCCAAAAGGGACGCTCAAATTCACAAAAGAGTCTTCACATGAACTCACAAACCAGCCTTTTTTTTGCAGCAGTAAGGCTGGTAAAGGATAATAAAAATTGACCTTTCTGATTCATATGTAGTTTATAATGAGCTTTGCAATTATTCAACCTACGTTTATAAAGGACATTTGACACCATTAGTTCCCATAGCAAGAACGCCGGCTAAGGTGGCCAAGGACATCAATTTATGTCACTACAGTGCCTCTGGCCGGGAGATCCTAGGGTTAGCGTCCCGACGGTGTCAAGATTTTCGAAACTAGCTAAGATAGCTAGGTCAAATTCAACCTCTGCCTGGAGGGGAATTCTAGCGGCCGGCTGCTTTGATCGGTAGTTTCCTGTGGTTTCTCCTCATAACACCCGGGGAATGCCGAACCAGTAAACTAACAAACGGGACACGGACCGTGCGTAATCTTTCCTTCCTCTTCCTTGTCCTATTCTCACCTTTACATATATTACAACAATCACATATGTCGGGAGACAAGGGAGATTATTGTGCGGGCACCGTAACAGGCATAACAGGTTAACTTCTTGCGGGTTGCATTTGACGTGAATATTTAAATGCGTCTATTTTTTCCTTTAACAAATCCCTCATATTTTTTAAGTTAATGTGCGATTCGTCAAGTCTCGTTGAAATTTTCTTTCTTCAGAGACCTCACTTATAAAGACTGGTTGCGTGTGAGAGACGCAATAATATACTACTACGCAATATATACTACTGAAATAACATAGAGGATATTTATAACATCAGTAATTGACATATTGAATGACTTCGTTAGTAGTACAGACCCCTGACCTCTTGAAGCTCCAGGGGGTGTTGGTTCAGGTCACAAGGCGATTTTTGACAGTTTCTAAAACATTCGAACATCGCCGAAGACCGTTCTGCGAAATGTATTTTTTCAGTTACCTTCTGAGTCGGAGCGCCAGTTGTTAATGCCTCAAAGTGTCAATACAGTGGGATTAGTTCGAAATAAGGGATAGTTTTTCGCATGATTTACATAATTCAACGTTTCATTAAAATTAATATGACTGATATGACTAATGTACATGGACTTTATGTGTCACGTAAGGAAGGAGGAAGAGGCCTCAGACAAATTGAAGCCTCTTGGCACAATGCAATAGTTGGAATGGGAAAGTAAGTAGTCAGTCATCAAGATGATCCACTAATGAGGCAGGTCATAAAATCTGACCGAAGAATGGGAAACAAGAGGCATTGTTAGTGTAGCAAGAAGCACTGCAAAGAAAACTATGCAAGAAACGCCGAATAAAACAGACACTGAACTTCTTTTGCTACTAAACATGAAATGTGAAACACAAAAATTGTTAAGGAAATCGTGGAGAGATACACCACTTCATGGACAATATCTAACTAGTGGTGCTACAGAATGACACAGCCTTTCCCGTATTAGTTTTCTATTTCCTTGGGTCTCGGTTAGCTATTCATACTTGCCACATACTCTTGCCAGGTACCATCTATCGCCGCTCACACTACATTTTTTTGTTGATATTTTCTTAATTTTTCAATTTCCTAGTGATAGAACGAAATATTAATTTTTCGAATATTAAAGAACACTAAAACCTCGACCTAAATGGCAATTTTCCTTGAAAAATGTGGAGCCATTTTTAAGAAAATGGCATTTCAGCGCTACTAAAAATGCGAAATTTGAAGCTCTTTTTCACAGAAAACGTATGAGTTATCGAAAAAACTTCATTTAAAGCAATTTAACATACAAATAAAATAGCATTTAAAAATTGCTGGAAATTTGCATATTAACGGTGTGAGAGACCTTTAAAAAAATTACATTTATGTAATTTTTGCAAAAGCAAAAAAATACCCCAAAATGAACTTTACGTCATATAAAAGAGTGTAATTAGCACTATCCGTTCTAAAAGTTTGAAAAAAAATTGGGAGCCATTTTTGAAAAAATGGCGTTTGAGCGTTTCTGAAAATGCGTAATTTTGAGCTAGTGTTCGCAGAAAATGGTTGAGTTCTTGAGAAACTTTGTATGACATTTTTTAAAGCATATACTCTCGTAAATACAATAGCGTGCTCAAATCGCCGCTAACGTAAATATTAACGACGTGATATACAAGTGAAAAAAATTGTTTTAGAATTTTTGAAAAACGAAAGTATAGACAAACATGACATTTACGACACTTCATAGAAAACATTGGGAAATACCCCACCAAAAGTTTAAAGAAAAAATTTGGAGCCGCTTTTGAGAAAATCTTGTTTTCGTAATTTTTTAAAATTGCACATGTTGCGCGAAAACTACTAAACGATGCAAAAAAAATGTATATGATCTTAAAGAAAGAACTCACTTTGGAGAACAAATTTCATTTGGAGGAAAAATCTCTATCTTAAATTTTGTAGTTGGGGGAAGATGCCGAAAAAATCAAACTTTTGCAATTTTCGAAAATTCAGAGTTAACCGTGAAAATCGGACCTGTGCCACCTTAAGTGTATTTTACTCTACTCTTACAACAAATTTAAAGAAAAAAATTTGAGCTGTTTTTGAGAAAATTTTGAAAATGTCCGAGGGGGAGGGCTTCATGTAAAGTACCTTCACATTTTGAAGAAAGTTTTTCAAAATCGCAAAGCTTCGACTAGAGCCAGATGGACGAGGGTTTCTTCAATTTGGAAAAACTCCTATGAGTGGTTTAGGCGCTACTGGTGTTCACAGACGAAGAGACGGACGTTTTCCTTTCAATTCATTTTTCAGTATCAAGGACTTACAAAAAAGGATTCTGGCTACACCATGTGTTAAGGGATTTTTTTCTCTTAATTTAGCAACTGGTTTTATCCACTTTTTCGTTGTCAGGGCTCGGCAATGAATTTTTTTCCTACCGAAAATTGGCCGTTTTTTTCGCGCAGCATTACATAACTTTCCCTATATTACTCATTCGGGAAAGTAAAAAGAATGGACAAGGTGGAGACCAATCATTTACGAGGCTAAAAAGGGAAAGAATGAAGCCAGAATCGGAAGCAGTTCTAATAGCTGCTCAAGATCAGGCGTTGAGAACACGCCATTATGACAAAGCGGTTCTCAAAATTTCCCAAGATGATACATGCCGCATTTGCCAGGAACAAGTGGAAACCATTGATGGTCTCAGCTTGTCCAATCCTAGCAAAGACCGAATACTTGAAAAGACACGAAAGGGTGTGTAGCTATCTCCTCTGGCAGATCTGTACCGCCCTCGAAGTTCCAAACACATGCCCCAAGTGGTACGAACACTCACCAAAGCCGGGGATGTGTTGGATTGTGTACAATATTGTATGACCAACAAATTCAAACTGATCGCACGATAACTGCAAACAAACCGGATATAGTTATCCGGGATTTGGAGAAAAAATCGTGTCTACTTGTCGATGTTGCTGTACCTTGCGATCAAAACGTCGTTACCAAGGAGGCAGAGAAACGTCTTAAATACAAGAGTTTGGAAATCGAGATTAGCCGAATGTGGGGCGTAAAAGCACACGTCGTATCGATAGTCATCGGAGCTCTGGGATTTGTTCCGCAAAATTTGTGTAATAACTTGTCTAAACTCCCAGGTAATTCAAAAGACTGGGAAGTGCAAGAAATTGCTTTATTTGGAACAGCCCACATTTTGCGCAAAGTACTGTAGAGACACCAACAGTCCCTAGATCTGCTCCTTAGGTAGCTGGTTGCAACGTGGAGTAGATTTTATTTTGAGCCGACTCATAACATCTTTAGTCGTGGAATAATAATAATAATAATAATAATAATAATAACAACAACAACAACAAAAACAATGCCGCTTCGGTCCAAATAGCTGAGATCGCTAAAGCAATTATGCCTCAATTACAAGATATTGGGCAAAATTGCATGTTCTTGCTGCAATGGCCTCATGCCATTCCCCGATTACTAGACTGGACTCATTAACCCCCTTCCTTTTGCTTCCACTAGCAATGTGAGCAGCGCCTCCACCCCTCACCATGGCAAGCTCCCTCCAAGGACTCCATTTAGCTCTCTTAGCTCAAGGTCTGACCCAACAAGCACTGGACCACACCATTTGCACCCAAATGAGCGCTGGCTGGGAAACATTGTGTGGGCTGCCCACTTATGCAGTTCCGAGGGTGACCATTTGAAGTTGGAATCTAGTAAGAAGCTATTTTCAAAACAATGATTTACACAGAGGAGAATATTTGCACAGGTCCAGCTCGTGTTATGTAACTGCTACTAATAACATGAGAAAGTATGTGCTGTTAAGCACCACTAGTTTTCTTCACAATTTATTTATTTATTCTATGGGTTTTATTTGCAGGGAGAGTGCCCTTAGGCAGTTATTCCACACCTGAATTTTGATCCAGGCTTCCTTGGAAGCCTACCTCTGAGGCAGGTCAGAGGACCTATATTTGAGCAGGCGCATCATGTGGGCATTCCCCTAAATGAACTTGGGATTTGACTCACACTTTCTCCACCAGATGTTGGTCTCTCAGGTTCTTTACAATGATACACCTAGATGGCCACATACTTTCCCTTCGGAAATTAGCTTGTTACAGATTTTGCTAGCCTTACCTTCACAATTACATCTTCAATAGAACCGTTTGATCCAGCATCAGAACTTATGAGATGATTATGGGTTTCCAAATCTTGCATTTGTTGATCTTTTTCTAAATAGATAGATAGTAAGTTCAACATTGAACTTACAGCTCCTTCCTCTTCATACAACTATATATATAAAAAAAAAGAAAGTGAAAAATATTTGTGTTTCTCAACATAAAATACAAGAAACAACAAAATATTATCTATATATGTTCAACAAAAACAAAAACAAAATATGCACCTTCATGCGAGCCATTTCACTCTTGGCCATTAAATTTCCCAAAGCATATCCCAATCTCACAACTATATCTTGACGACCAGGGTACTTTTGAAGCAGTTTGACAAAGAGTCGAAAGCAGTTATCATAACTTATGATGGCATTGCAGCAGTCATCATGGGTGGAAATTATACTATAACATGCAGTCCAAGATAAAAGTAATTCTTTCATTCAGTATAAAAATTAGAAAAATGATAATATTTTAGTTTTAACAACATACCTTAAAGTTCGAGATACATTACTAATAACATCAAGATCAGAAGAAAAAAGTTCCATGGCACGGCATAACTCAGATACTGCTCCAGTGGACACAAATTGTGGAAATATATCCTCTTCTCCAGCCACATTGCGCAATGCACCTGTCAGTTGAAATAGAGCATGACTTGTTTGCTCTGGAATACGTGATCCTTCTGAACGCTATGTAAGGAAAAAAGACAAAGAATAAAATGAATTCAAAGCACAGAAGAATATTTTACATAAAGAAACAAGAATTAGAAAAACATTTGAAATTTACTTACCGCTACATTCACTAGTTTCATGTGTAGTACCATCAATTCCAAAATACCAAAACTCAGCACAGCAGAGAGAACTAAATTATTCATAGTAAGAAATTTCAGTGCACCATATCCATAAACACAAGCCTCAGCATCTTCTAAGGGACTAGCAGATCCTAAAGCTTCCACAAATAATTCTGCAGAAAAAGTCATATTTCAATTAAGGAAAATTAAAATTAAGGAAACTTACAATAGTATTTCTATTTCTTTTCTTACCAAGAACGTTGTCTTCTAGAAATAGCCTATCATTTTTGTCACAGCGAGACACTTTGAATACAAGTTTACACACGCCTGAGAGATTGCTTCCATTCACTCGAAACTAAAACAAAATTAGAAAATAAAATAACTGAAAATACAACTGATATGTAACCTGAAGAATTTTATAAAAAAACATACTCCCAGAATAATGCGGGCAATCTGGAGTAGAAGTGTTTCATTTGAACGCTCCACAAATTTATAAATTACTTTAAGAACTTGAGACTTTAATTTTGTATTTTTTATGTTTACACCAAATGCACTTTCTGAATCAAGAATTCTATATAATTTTGAGAGAGCCAAAATAACTTCAATATCGTTGCCATCTGGAAAGACAAATACTTTGAGTTACAAAACATTCCATTACTATCACTATTATTTCTAACTGACGTAATATTCAATGTTATTATTGAAATAGTCTTTTAAGTAATGTTTGAAACATTTGTACCTTGTTGTGACAAATTTGATAGCATTTCAAGAGCATTTCGAACATTATCACTAATAGATTGCTCTGCCGATTTCTTAGCACTTTTTGCTCTTCCACTTTTTGGTCGGGAAGAAATTTCAGGTGGTCTGTCTGATGCTTCTTTAGGTGGGAACCTGTCCAACATTGCCTGCTGAATAGCACCTAAGATAGGATCTTCAGAAACTGTTGTTTGTTCACTTGAAGCTTTTTTGTTTTCACTGGCTGGTTTTGAGATTTTCAGATTTTCAGATTTCTTAAATGGTTTTTGTGGAATGAATTCCTCGATTTCTTGGCATCTGCCTGTCTAACCCCATTACTTTTCATTCCCTTTGTTTCTTCAAAGTCAGAGAGAAGAGCCTCTTTGGCACTTGCTAAGTACTGGGTGTCAGGAGAGACAGGAAGAGATGATGTGTCATTCATTCCTAAGTTCTGAAACATCCTACTACTTTCAATAATTTCAGAAGTGTGCTTTTTGTTTATATCAGAAATCTGGTTTTCAGTTACTGCTTTTGGAGTTAATGAAGAACTTAGAAAACCATTTTCATGACTGATACTGGTTCTTATTTCTTCTGTTTTTAATTCATTCTTAAAATTGTTATTTTCTGTGCTTGGTTTTGTCAGCTTGAAAATTTCAGGTTGGATTTCTAAGATATCTTCATCCATTTTGTCTTCATTATTTTCCTTCTTTATCTTACCTTTTGTTTTTGTTGGAACAGAATTCTTTTCACATTTTGAATCATCTAAGAGAGAATTTTCAATTATAGTTTTGAAACATGAATCTTCCAAGTGTTCTTCAGTATTGCTCTTTGTAATATCATGAATTTCTAATGTTTCTTTTTGTTTTGATGATTTATGAGGTTCTTGAGAATTAGCAAACAATTTGTGAACTTCACCAACAGAATCATTTTGTTTGGGACCCCATGCATTATCTTTACACTTTTTTACAATTTCATCATTGCTGAATTTTTTATCCTTTTTACGGGAATTTTCAACAATTTCATTTTCAAATGCATGTGATCTTTTGTTTGATGTGGGAGAATGCAAGTCATTTGTTTCTAAAGGTCCAAATATATCTTTTTCCAGATCTACATCTCTTGAACGAGTACGCTGAACAGGACTGCTGTACGCTTTCCGAATTGGTGGAGGTTCTCTGGTGCTATTTTCACTATTGCTGGAACCTGGGCTTTCAAGATCCTCACCTTCCACCTCTTCTGGCACTGAAAGTATAAATACAAAGAACATGTGAATTTTGAATAACAACTATACTTGTTCACTAGGTTTCAAGAATGTGAATTTACTTTTACCATTCAAACTTTCAAGTGAAGAAATCAATTTTTAAGTGTAACTACCATGGTAATGTTTGAAACATTACATTAATGTTTAAAAAGTTGTATTTAATTATTTCAAACAAACTAAATTGTGAATGCTTTCAAAGAAAGATCTTGAATGTAAGAGAGGAAACAAGTATATCATCTTAAATTTTTATACATATAAATTAAAACTGATGTGTAAATAAAAATGATTTATTTTAAAAAGAGTATTCATGAGCTATCACTCATTCAATTTCCAAAAATTCAGAAAATTCTCTGAATTTTTCAATATTGTTTACTCCCTTCTTATTACCCCCCTTTTTCTCTTTCTTTTCTACTTGAAAGAATGAATTTATAATCATTACATACGATTATCAAGTGATGCAGTTGCTCTGAATTGGCTTCTTCGAGTTATTAGGTGGGATCCACTACCAATAGCTGGTAATCGCACTTTTGGAGGGCTTCCATCAAAACATGGAAGAAATTTAGGAGCCTGTCCATTGGATGATCCAGTGCGCTCCCTTCTTTTGAAGGTTGATGGCAGACTGTCTGATAAGTCAAGTGCATCTCCAGAAACTAATGCACGCCAAGTAGATTGGTCAGCAGATGAGCCACTGCTACTCAGTGAAGAGTTTAGGGATGAATTCAGGGATGAAGATGGAGAAAATGGTAATGGATTGAGTCTTCTCAAATTAGGAGGAGTAGTGCTTCCTAAGTCAGGTTCTTGAAATTGTAAGTATCCCAGACTGGAATAGATATCATAAGTTTGATGGTATTATGTCAATACTACTAAGTAACTGATGCTTTCAAATGTAAAATTATACTTTACAAGATTCTCAGAAATTATTCATTAATCTCTCACAATCTTACCTGAAGGAGGAAGGTGGTCTACGACTATAATTGTTTGAGGACCCAAACAAAGTGCGTTGACGTTCACGAGGAGTAAAAGGGCGTTTGGTATCAAGAGGACGTACACTGGGAGAAAATCCCACTCCCACTTCACTTGGAGATACACTTATGCCCATAGTTCCCCCTTTTCTGATAGATGCTCGAGCCTCATTAATAATTTCAGCACTAGTTTTTTGACTGATGGTGGTGGTACATAAAAGGGAACAGTCACTTTATTTGAGCCCGGTGAACCACCTATACGCCGTGAATGCGTCTCCATGGTAAAACTGTTGAAGTACATTTGGTACATTAATAGTGAATGTTGTAAGACTTTCTAAATATAATTAATTTTGAGCAGATCAATTCAATTATCAAAAATGTATGTAAATAAAGAATTTTTACTTACCTCTCTTGCATTGCAGCTTATTTCAATTACTAATGCAGATGGTTTTAAACAATAATCATCTTTTCTAATAAAGGGATTTCAGGTTTTGTTATTAACTGTTGATATGATTTCATTCTTAGAAAATAAAAACTACCACATTTCACAACAGAAAGGATAACATTTATAAACAACTATACTACTCCATGAATAATTTCTTCACTAAAGAAATCTATCAGTAATATTGACAGTTATCTAAGTTTCACATTAACTCAGAAACAATATGCAACTAGTATATATAACACTAGTTCTATGTTCTTCCACAATCAAAATACAAAGCACAACAACAAACAATATAGATTCTTGCCTTTAAAACTCAATGGTATGCCTGGAGTGCATGCTTGTTTGCTGAGGTCATGAGAAAGATATTGATTTTTTCCCCACCCTTTCCCAAACTCCAGAGCAACCAGCTAAACATAGACTCACCTGCCCTATCATCACATGGAAATTTCCCCCAGGGAAGGGGTACCAATCAATACCTGTGGTCAAGACATGCTCACTGTAATTAGGAGGGGGAGCAACTCAAAGGAAAGGCTTTTTGATGTACACAGCAAGTAAAGATTTCTGGTAACAAACTGGGTCATTTTTGCAGAAGTAGGACATTGGCTATAGGTTCATCTAGTTCAAGGAAAAATTCAAAAACATTTCAAAGTAGTTTATTTTTAAAAACATACTACACAAGTTCAAACTTATTGTACACTTTATAGACTTAAAGTACAAAAACATTTGTTTTGCTTCAACAAAAGTTAATTCAAAAGTAAAAAATATAAAGAAAAAATAAAAATAATGAATCACATTAAAGAACACTCACCCCTTTTTACAATATATAAATCCAAATTTAGGAACTTCGTGATTGATTACACCAGCAAAACCTTTTCTACTTACAAATTCACATAAGTAACAGACCTCTCAGATCTTTACAAACAAATCTTACAATTATTTATACAATTACAAGTACAGAAAACAATGATTGATATTGGAACTCCAAAACATTACAAAATACATGACAGTCATTTGTTACAATAAAATGGAAAATCAAAGTCACCTGTTTTACATGGCTTTCTCTTTCAATAGTAAAACTTTAAACAAAAGACAGAATGGTACATAAAGAGATAAACACATTGTTATGCTTTATTATATACACATGATTAGTGAATTGATATAATATTAATAACACAAAGAATGTCAAAAGTACAAAAATTACTGAATATCTGTATTTGTTACCAACTCAAACCATTGTCGTAAAGCATCACTTAAAACTGCAGGAAGACAATTGATGTCTCGTAGAATTAAATAAAATGGGAATGGGAAAGTATCAAGATAAGACTTCAGGCCTAAAAGCTTTCCTCCTTGAAAAACTGTTGCCTTAATGTCTAGAATGGAATGCTGAAAGTAAATACATGAACTGTTAATTTGAATTCAAATGAAAAAAGTAATTATCAAAGAGAAACCCTTATAAAACTAGAATATGTACCACTTAAGAAATTATTTTCAATGAAATCAATAATAATATAAACATGCCGAATATAAATAATGAAAAAGAAAAGCTGAACATTTAGGATGGGAATTTAAAATATAATTCTTATGAACTTGAATAACAAACGGATTAGAAGGCATTTTTAAGAAATTTCTTGTGCAATAAAGTAAAAATCATCTTTTTTTTAATGATACTCATAAAACCACGAACATTTTGCATTAAAGTTGCAAGAGACTGAAAGCAGAATGAACTGAAGTAAGGAGGCACGCAGATTATTTCTGTCAAAAAGGTTTTCACTGTTGTGTACAAGAATACCACCAATGTGAATATCTTACACAATGCCTATCTCATTATTACCCAATACCATTGAGTAGATCTGAAGTTTCACAGCACATCCTAATGATAACCCAACACTTTTGATTGTGTTTTGCAATTTTCTCTCTCTTGAGTTCATTCTCCTTGCAGCACTCTCAGATTAAGAGCTTAAGATTAATAACATGATGTAATGTTTCTTACCTTGCTTTCTGGATTATCAAGTACTACAAATACCATGAATATGCGATTTTGACGGGCATGTCGAATTGCAAGTCGAACCTTAGCATCACCTTCACTAAATACACCTCGACCATCAGATACAATCATGAGAAGTTGAGCACATTCTGATCCTGAAGAAACACGCTGACGATTCTCTTGCAGAAGCATTGTACAAAAATCGATCAATTGGGCAAATTTTGTGTGGTTTTGTGAAAATGAAAACTGCTGCAAAAGTCTGAAAATTAAATATTAAAAGTAAAATTATAATTACTGATATCTACATAAACAAATAAAACATTCAATAATGTCTGGTGCATATTTGAAATTTAAAATATATTAACATTTTCTTTTTGGTGTACCAGATGTTCATTAATGGGTAACATGGATAGCACTGTGAAGATAAACTTATTACTTTCACTTATTCCAATGAAAATGCAAAGGAAATTGAGGGGAATCAAGTCACACCTTATCAACAATTGTAAATACTTTTATATTCACTATGTAATTATCAGAGGCACTTTCACTTTGTAGTAGAAATTCCAAGCTTTCATATTTAAATGGTAATTCAGAGAGGAAAAAAACTGTCATGCCCAACATTGTAATAATTTGTAATTTGTTTCACAATTAAATAAATAAACATACGCATACTTAGACACACATACATATATATGTATATATAGTGGTATATTTGCAAGATGCTTACCTTCCTCCACTGTGTTCAGTAAAAGTATCGCCCAACTGATGCAATATTTGAGGTTTATCACCAAAGCTAACAACTGCCAGTTCACCGGCCTCCAACAATGAAAGAGCTTGACTCACTAGGGCAAGTGATTCAAAAGCCAACTAAAAAGGTAAACAGAAAATGAGCAAGATGCATAATTAAAAACCCTTTTTTTATAATAAACATAATTAAAAAAAACAAAAACAAAAATTCTTTGCAATTGAAATTTTGAAGTGAAAATTTCAAATTTGGCACAGATCAAATATTGTATCATAAAATCAAAATTTTATATATACCTCTTTAGTATGATTGTCATTCATACTTGATGAATCATCAATTGCTAGGACAATCTGATATTCTCGTTTCGAAGGCTTTGTACGTCTTAACCAGATTTTGTCCTTTCTGAACTGGCTTGCAATATAAGGTATAACCTTAAATAAAATACAATTAATACACATTTGTGTTTAGATAAAATTATGATAGTTTCCATTACATTTAAAACAAGATTAAGATAAAAAAATTAATCTAATAGTTCTGTAAAAGTGACAAATTGAAATATAATGCAATAATATGGAGCAGACTAACAATAACATTCAGTACAAATGTTAGAAAATACCTTATATCACCTACCTTGCGCATGTTAATACGACGTCCTGTGCGATAGTCGCCTCTCAGTCTTGCAGCTTGTGTAGGTTCTAGAACCAATCGCAATTGCTCACTTAACTCACGAGACAATCCAGCTGTCAAAGATACAAACTCTTGCCAAGCTCGTGCTGCTTCTGCATCATCTGGAGGCTGAAAAGGCAAATCGGTTTTACCTACTTTTTAGTAAGTTTAACAGGCTTAGAAATGATCCAAAGACGTTTCCATTAATAGAATATATGTTGTGACCAATGTGGGTGATTTGACGAAAAATAAAACTTGGGTTCACACATGTACATTCCATAAGGTACTTGTCTTACAACAAAACACAGAACCATATTTGGTTGCACAGAGATTGTGGGCGTAATAATAAATACAATAGTTAGCAGGGACAGCACAGGATACAAATTGTTCTGAGGAATATAAATTATTGTAATTGCAATAAAAAAAGCAACTGTTTACTGCTTCTAACTTACTGCTTCTTACTGTAGTCTAAGATAGTCAAATTTGAAGAGGTGGATTCAAAAGAACACAAATTCAGAAAATGCTTTTTTTCAGAAGTTTTTATACCTTTTGAATAAATTACCAAACATTATTTGGAAAAAATGTTTGGCTCCATCACTTTGCGATTACATACTTTTTGGAAAGTATTTCTACCTGATTAGATACGTCTATCTCATAATCAGAAATGACAACAAAATGAACAATTAAAAAACAAATGACAATGTATGTTTTGGAATCCACATCTTCATTTATTACAAAGACATCCTTTGATATTAACATAGATACACACATAAATACAAACACTGTAAACTAAATCTGCCTTGCTAAATTACCTGAGTCCAGGAAGACAATTGGTTTTCCAACGTTTGGCGTATTTCCTGCAAATCAATCTCTCTTATTTGAGGTGGCCCATCTGCTTCAAAATTGTACTGAGTATGGAATGTGGTCTCAGCACCTCTACTTGGTCCTTCAGTTGGCACAACATCTCCTTCAACATCCACTGTCATTTCTGCATTCTCTTCTTGTTCATCTGATTGTGATTTATTATTCTTATTTTTATCTTTCTTCCCACTAGGTAATTGTTCGGGGTGTTGTTTCTTAATATCCTCATCTACCATGATGTCATCTGAAAAACAAACAATAAGAAATCAAATAATGTTGATGAATTTTGGCATTCATATTCCTGAATTTTTCTTGCTTTGCCAGCAAATTAGAATTCTCAGTGAACAAATTATCATAATAATGTACACAATCAATTCTTGAACTATATCTCAAAAGTAACAGCACCTTGGGCTTTTGATTTGTTTTTTACCCTTAGGCCACAAACTCATACAATTTAAAATACATCTTCTTACCATCCTGAAGGACAGAGTCATCTTCTGGTGAGGGTTCTTCTGCAGATTCCTCTTCCTTATTGGGAACAGGCTGTTTCTCTGCTTGGTCCTACAAAATTACACAATAAGAATCATAACTCTAAAATATGAATTATTACTTTTACTATAAATGCCATGCTGTCTTCTCAAAAGACTGATTAAACTGAAGATGTCTTAACAAGAGAAAAAGGCCATTGATGAAGAAGAAAATTAAAGTGTATTAAATGGAATATATTATTTACTTGGGTAGCTGCATCAAGAGTTTGGGTATCATAAGATTCTTTTGAGTCCTTGATATGTTGGTACATTTCTCCTTTCCTTCCTTCTTCTGCTCCTTGTTCCTCATTCTTTTCCTCTTCTCCTTCTTTTGTTGCATCATCATTTTCATTTCTTGTTTAATATCAATTGTTTTGAGACGTTTTTTATTTGGCTCAGATACATCACCTAATAGAAAGAAAGAAACAAAAACACGTTCTACTTAATTGTCTGTATTATCATGTCAAGTATTACTTTCTTGCACATAATATTTAAAGAATAGATACAGCATTGTAATACTGTAGCAAAAAAACAGTGACTTTCAATAGGAAAACTAGTTTCTGTGTGCCCTGTACTGAAAAAACAGATATTCCTGTTCCTAAACATACTAATTTACTTATTTGTCTGTGAACAATACAGTGGCTAAATTGTAGGAAGGATTTTCATCAAAATTTATTTCCAGATCAATCTCAAATCTGCAGCTCCTTGAATTGGAAATGGATAATTTGATTCTTGGGAGTACATGAAGTTACCACGACATTTTCAAAATTTTCTCACTAATTTTTTTTTTTTTGCAGACAGTGCAAACACCCTTATAAAACACCACAACTGTTGTACTCTCTGAATTTTTTAAATTTGCAAAAGCTTTTTTTTTGGGGGGGGGGGGGGGGATCTTGCTACAACTACAATATTGGATCTTGCTACAATTACAATATTGAAGATAAAAAATGTTTTCTTAGTGAAATCCGTTCTGTGAAATTAGACTTTTAAATGAAGTCATAGTCATTTACAATTTTTTGAACTGGTGAACTTAATGAAATAAAATTACACAATACAGATTCAACAAGAGAAAAATAACGAATAAAAACTACTGCTACTACTTTACTTCTACAGAAGATGTATTATTAGTTTGTGTACTTCAAGAATAAATATACCTACATGGGAATTCAATTAACTTTTTAGATATCCCAAGATATCACTTTAATGTGGGAAGATGTTTGTTGTTTCTGTTGGTGACATGATTTTGGTTTCTGTAAAACTCAATGAAATGGTACTTACCTAATGTTCTGGTACTATCACTTTCCCCAGGGCGTTGACGCTTATCTTTTCTTTCCTCACCTCTGGAGGGGTAGCATTGCTGGGCAATTTATCTTTTGGAGCTGACATATGACCTCTATGGCCTGATTTCTGTTCTTCTGCCTGAGCTTGCCCCACTCCTTGTTGTTCATCTCCTCCTTCTTCCCCAAGTTCTTCAGAATCTTGTTTACCATCATCTTTCTGTTCATTCTTATTCTCAGCCACCTACAATAAATTTTGTTTCACAAGTTTATAATATTCATTCAACAAAATTCAAATGACAAGGAAACTTTTCCATTTATGTAAGGTTGTAATAAAGTGGAGCCAGGAACTAACCATATCCTTTGATTCTTGACAGGACTCTGCCTCCATGTCAGCAGCTTGTGCAGGAGATTCAGATGGCATGTCATCAGAAGGAAGCGCTGTTTCCTCCTTTTTCTTTTCTTCTTCTTTTTCTTCTTCGGACTTTTCTTCCTTTTCATTGTCTTCCTTCCCTTCATTGCCTTCTCCACTTTCATCTTCATCATTGTTTTCAGTATCCTGAATATCATTTTTATCTTGACCCCTCATTTCCTGCTTCTTCATCATCATCATCATCACTTGAATCTTCTTTTGGATCTTCTTTAGTCTCTTCTTCTGGTCCATCAGGTTCTTCATCCTGTGTTTCTTGATCTTCAGGGATCTGACGATCTAAATAAAACAAATGAAGTAAATTAATACTCTCATTGTAAGTTAAAATTCAAAAAGCAAAAATTATTTATATTATTTAACCTTTCATTGCATCAATATCAAATGGATTTTCTCCATCTTCTCCTTCCTCTTTCCCGTCTTCTTCATCCAACTGCAGATCATCTGGTAGATCCAAAGGTTCAGGTTCAGGTAATTCTGGTTGTTTCCCTGTAAACAAATTCATTTTTTTTATAAAGAAAGGTGTTCAAAAAAATTCTACTACTAATAATTTCCATCAAACTCCATTAAAATTCAATATTAAATTTGTTTAATACCATGATATGGGTCCACTTGATCTTCAGCTACTTCTGGTTCATCAAATTCATTAATTTCTTTTTGTTTTTCTTTTTTATCACCTCCCTCATCACTGTTATCTTCATCGCTTTCGTTTCCTTCTCTCTTATCATCCTTTGCTGACAATTCAGGATTTCCAGTTGTTTCTCCTTGTCCGTGCTGATCTTCTTTTTTTTCTTCTTCAGCCTCCTCTTCATTTTCAGAGTCACTACCCCAAACTTCCTGATCAAGTTTGTCAGCCTCTTCTCCTATTTCTCCCATCTCTTTGTCAGCTTCATCTTCCTCTTCCGAGTCATCTGACCCATCTTTCTCTTCATCTTTTTCTAAGTCTTGAATTTTTCCACCAAAATCTTGGGAAGAATCAATACCGTTTTCCTCCTCCTACAAACATAAAAAATTAAAGGAATAAAATATTTTAATCACATTCACACCCATTTTTTTTGTTGGTTCTTCACTTTATTCCACATTAAAGTTAACAAATAAAATGTTATTTTACAATAAATCAAAATTCACATGATTACTGAACTACATGAAGATTGAACACAAACTCTCAATAAACCTTTTCCTCAATTTAACTCACCTTGCAATCCTTCTGCTCATCCTCCTTTTCTTCTCCAGGTTTTCTGGCATCTTCGAGTTGATCTTCTGATTCAATCCTATCTGACACATCTTTCTCACCTTCCCCTTCTCCTAGACCCAGTCCCCCTTTTGGATCTCCTGCTTCCTCTCCTTCTTGAGGCATCAATTCTGGAGGTATGCAAAATCCCTGCAAATGAAAGGAGTTCCAAAAAATGAAATTTTGCCCTGATTGAACAATTCTTGGAATATAATTTTGTCTTGGAAATTTTATACTAAAAGACAATTTCAAATTCAAGGAAGCTTAAGTAACGTCCATGAAAATCACCATTAAATTATGAGGTTTTAAAAAGGAGACCTTAAGATGTAATTTACCTTTTGGGCCAAATCTATAGAAATTGACAAGACCACAGACATCATTTTACAGGTAACTCTGTATGAAGCTGCTTGCTGAATTACAAAGAATTGATGCAGGAGAGAGAGCTGATCGATACAAGGAATACATGACACAAGAGCCCTGAAAAATATTTTCTTACATAATACAAATTTTGCACACACATAATTCAATATTTTATTATTAATTATGCTAATTTAATTATATTAGGTAATGTCAAAATGCAAAGTAACTACTACTGCTACTTATTTGATTACTTCAAGGGGTCTAACTGAATAAGGTGAAAACTAAAGTGACTAAGCGAAACAAAGCAAAAGTCTTTCAACTAGTTATTAATTCCTTTACTTCATCCACAAAAAGAAAAACAGTTCTGGATTTTAATTTTTTTGTGCTAATGGTTTTAATTTTTTTAAATGAAGAGAACTCTGTTTAAAAATATATTTTCAGTATAATATAATTTACATTTTTTAAATGTAATTTCTAAAGCAGTTGAATAAAATGAAACAAAACTACAAGTAGAAAATTTGGTTTTCAATACTGTTTTTTTTTTGGAATTTTCAAAGCTGTGAAGCAAGTTGCGAGAGAAATCTTTTTCTAAAATTGAAAAATTTTCTATATGTTCATTAATGTAAAAATGGTATTACCCACACAACTTTTCTTGACCAATGCCTTTGCTTCCACCTCCCTAGAGCAATAAACAGTTGGAGGCAACAGCTGGCAAAGAGCACTGATGGCGATATTTCAAACACATCTTCATTGGCAAGTAATAAAATCTATTTACAGTTGAAACTGAGAATTCCTGGTCATATTTTTCTCAAGAGAATGTAAAGAAATGGCCAAAGCAGATCCTGATCCATCACAGGAGATACCTCAATCTCCTGAGAAAGTTACTGAAATTATTGAGAAAGTTGCGAAGGCATGACTGATATTCCAGAGATTGGCACTGCTTCATAAAATCTAGTGGCCAATGTCCTAACTAATACCCTAACTCTACCCACATTTCTCCAAGTCATCAGTCAAGAAAAGTTGCGCGATTAATACATGTAGGTATTGGGGGACATTCTTTACAAATATAAAGTTAAAATAGTCATACTTTGCACATTTTGCTTTAATTTTGTGTGAAACTGGGAGTTTCACTGCCAGAAACAGGCAGCTGCTGACAATCCACCATCACCCAGTAGCAAGGCACAAGAGGTACGCAATAATTTGACTGTTACAATGATGACTGCCAGCAGTAAAAAGTAGGTTCTGATACAATATTTGAAATAACCAATCCCAACAATAATAAAATGCACTACTTGTGGTATTTTTTATATTGATCTAAAGGGCTTGGAAACATATTTGTTTTGTTATTTAAATTTAAATCTGGAATTAAAACTTGCCCCCCCCAAAAAAATCAATGGAAAAATATGTACAAAGAAAATTTATTTTAAAGAATTTTAAGCATAAAGACCCTAAAATATTGAAATGCAAAAAGTACATATTTAGTGGAGGAGGTAGGGTGGTGGGTGGAGCTGGAGTTTCAGTGATTTCACTTAATTTGTCAGACAAATTCAGTCATTTTTCTTAATTTGCATGGGGACAGTTTTTATCATCTTCTCCAGCTAGACCCATTGGACACATGTATGTCAAGGAAGAAGATATTGGAAATTAATGAAATAACACTTCAAGAATGTTACCTTTTACATTCTGTGGCTTCTTTCTCCCAGTCTTGCAAATCCATTATTCCAACTAACCTGTGAATAAGCTTGCTTAACATTTTATTTACTTGAGGAATTTGAAGATCACATAAATCAGAAAACAAATTCTCCAATATTTTTTCTTTTAAATGATTGTCTTGTATTGCAGCAATAAAATCTTCTGATTTATTTACATTGCCATCTTTTGTATTATCTGGATCACCCTGATCTTGGATTTTATCTTCTTTTGATTTTTCTTCATCCTTTTTACTTGTGTACTTTTTGTAAACTTTCTGAATTGCTATCAAAGTCAATTCCAAAAGATGTTCAGCTTCAACACAGAATTCATTTACAGCCTTTTTCTTGTCATGTTCACTTAAATGCTTATTTGAGAGGGAAATCTGAATATTACCCAATTGATTTGAATTTCTGTCCTCTTCAACTTCCATTGCCATACGGTCAGAAACTTTTTTTGTGTTATTAGGAATACTAACACATATTTCAAGTTCTTTATTTTCAATTTCAATACCTGATCTTTTTGATCCTTTTAATGAACTATCAGGTGCTTGCATTTCTTTAAAAATATTAACTTCTTTTTGAATTAATGTTTCAAGTGACCTAAGAGATTCAGTCATAGGATTAAAAATATTACCACAATCTTCAGAATTTTCAAACATAGATTTTATGGTTTTTAGTTCTTCACTGATTTCAGAAACTTTTTCATAGCCTTCAATGATCAATTCATAGTGAGAAGGTGTGATTAAATTCTTTGGGCCTTGAGGTAATTCCATTTCTTTCTTCTTTCTATCTCTGTCCAAAGGATTTTCTGGGATAACAATCCATGATTTATTTAATGAAAGCTTGAATTTTGAAGCACTGGCTATTATAGTCTTAACTTTTTTAGTTAAAGTCTCCCAACATGGGTCTGCATGAACCATATTACTTATTTTACCAACTGATGACTGACCAGAAAGGTCTATAATGAAAGAAGATTCAGTTTCCTGTGGGCATGCTTTTAACAATATAAGGAACTGTTCAGCCCATAGAATTATGTTGACTAGCAAGTTGTTCAAGTTTTCTGAAAAATAAATAGGAGAATGCATGTGAAAACATATCAATTTTTATTTTCTTCATTAATGATAACAGAAGAAGAAGGAAAGAGAATGAAAAACATATTGAATTCGACCTAGCTATTTAACAAGTGTTAAAAATCCTGCCACTATCAGTACTAGAACCTCCCAGTCAGAGGCACTGCAGTGACATCAGTTGATGCCCTGAGTCACCTCTCCCAGTATTATTATTATGCCAAAGATACAGTTTCAATATAATGAAACTCATTTGAGAAAAAGGGAGTACACATGCACAGACATAGACACACAGGTAAGGCAGACCAGACAGACAGACAGACACACACAAAAGAAATTATTCAATAGTCTCTTACAAAGGGATATTATTAAGTAGTATACTAACCCAACATTGGTGGAGCTCTGATTGTCGTGGTAGAAAAGTATCACTTTTCTTCAATGATGCTACTTGAGACATATAGCAACGAAGAAATCGTAATAAATTGAATGATTCAATAAGTTTTTCTTTCTGCATCTTTGCATACATCTGTAAAAAAACAAACAAACAAAAACTTATAAACTTAAACTTAAAAAAATAAATTTCAGACTGAAGTCTGAAGTTCATACAGAGAAGCAGGTTATAAGGCTTTTAAATGAAGTCAATGAGATAGATGAAATAATTTTAGAGTTCACGGTTATCAAATACGGTTAAAATTTAGACAAATATTCAACTGAAAGGTGCTCAACTGAGTTTCAAGGTGTAAGTTGACTACTGTTATGACCGATTGTTGTGTAATGATGATTTAGGGTTTTAAGAGACAATTGAATTACTTATTAAATTTGTAAGAGGTGGATTTTGATGACAAATTCCCACATTGCCCAAAATGATTAGTAAAATGCTCTTAAAATATTTTTAAAATGCCTTAAAAACAAAGAAAAATGATGTAAAAAAATTGATGAAAACCACTTTAGATTAACAACACAAGGTTTTGAATATGTTACTGATGTAATGGAGGTTTCTTCCATTTGTTCAAGTGAAATCAGCTGGCAAACTTTTGGTTTGGACTCTTCATTAAATGAAAATCTCTGCCTCTATTTATCGTGCAATTAGGCGAACTGACAATGGCGCTGATAGGTGTCACAAGGAAACTTAGATTATGAAAAGTACTCACAATGGCTGATATTACAATACAAGAGTGAATAAATTGAAAAGGCTACTCAGGTATTCTGTGGTGAGCATTTGTTGCATCTCGTGAATATTGTTCGAAGCAAGTACTATTAAAATGATATTAAAAATCGATGAAATCAGCAAAAAATGCATTAAAAATGACCTAAAAAGGTAAAAAATGACTTAGCCAAAATCAACAAAAAGTGCAAAAAAATTACATAAAAACGGGTCATTCCATTTTGTCATAAAATTAAACGCATTTCTATACTAAATAGCATTGTTCTAAAGTGAAAAGAAAAAATAATGACATTTCATTAAAATCCATACCCAAGTAATTACTAATTGAATTACTAATTACATGATATTTTTGATTGATCCCGAACTTGAGATCATTCACAAAAGCTGAGACTATGAGTTAAGTGGAATCATGTAGGTTAAAATGGTATGTGTGGTGTGTGTGTGTGTGTGTGTGTGTGTGTGTGTGCGTGCGTGTGTGCGCGCGTGGTAGTGTGTGTGCGTGCGCGCGTGGTGTGCGAGCGTGCGTGCGCGGGTGGTGGTGTGTGAGCGTGCGTGCGCGGGTGGTGGTGTGTGAGCGTGCGTGCGCGGGTGGTGGTGTGTGAGCGTGCGTGCGCGGGTGGTGGTGTGTGAGCGTGCGTGCGCGGGTGGTGGTGTGTGAGCGTGCGTGCGCGGGTGGTGGTGTGTGAGCGTGCGTGCGCGGGTGGTGGTGTGTGAGCGTGCGTGCGCGGGTGGTGGTGTGTGAGCGTGCGTGCGCGGGTGGTGGTGTGTGAGCGTGCGTGCGCGGGTGGTGGTGTGTGAGCGTGCGCGCGCGGGTGGTGCTGTGCGTGCGCGCGCGGGTGGTGCTGTGCGAGCGTGCGCGCGCGGGTGGTGCTGTGCGAGCGTGCGCGCGCGGGTGGTGCTGTGCGAGCGTGCGCGCGCGGGTGGTGCTGTGCGAGCGTGCGTGCGCGGGTGGTGCTGTGCGAGCGTGCGTGCGCGGGTGGTGCTGTGTGAGCGTGCGCGCGCGAGTGGTGGTGTGTGAGTGTGCGTGCGCGGATGTGGTGTGTGAGTGTGCGTGCGCGGGTGGTGGTGTGCGAGTGTGCGTGCGCGAGTGGTGGTGTGTGAGTGCGCGTGCGCGGGTGGTGGTGTGTGAATGTGCGTCATTAACTTGGGGGAGGGCTGAAGCCCCATGACCCTACTCCCTTTGGTGCGCCACTGGTTATGATTAATACAAGAGTTAAAATTTATACAAAACCCACCAGCATGATACGTCTATGAGTGTAACATAGTAAGCACTCCATGTCAAAAGTTTAGTGCATGAGCAAGTACTAAATTATTGAAAGAGCACAGGCAAGGATCCGCGGGGAGGGAAATTAGAGAAATTTCCTGCCCCAAAAATATTTTTAGTAGTTCGAAGTATTAATTTTAACTTGTCTTGAAACTTTCAAGCAAAAATATTTTTGGATAATCATTAAAATTAATATAATCGTATTGCAGCATGAGCCAAGTGTAGCCTGTGACATTTTACAAAATCTGTAATGAAACATTAGACCAAAAAATTTTTAATTTCCTCTCCCAGAATTTGTTTCTGGGTCTGCAGCATGTAATGAATGAATAATGTTGACTGCAGTCTATTATTAACATTGTATAGTGGAGAACAAATTTTTCCACATCATATTTCCCCAACATTTATATGAATATTTATTGTGTTTTTTAACATTTGAAGTACTCTATTACAGGTATTGATCTTTTAAAGAACAAAATCAATTAAAAAATTAGTAATTTATCTAATAAAGACATGAAGTTACTGAAATTAAATGTAATTGAATCAAAAGTAATTAAATAAATACAATTTAAAACATTTAGGACTTTTTTCAACAATATGGGAACACTATTGAAAACATATATCCCTAACCTTCCTGGATGTTCAAAGTTATTCAACAAAATTTGGAACTTTAAGCCTATCCAGAGGAAATGCTTAGTGTTTCTCACTTTATAATAAGTTTTGTACTGCTATTTGTATTCAAGAGAAACAAGTCTCCTTGAAGTGTTGCTACTTGAAAATATTGTGTACTTATTCCAGACATTCATTAAAAAATCTAATGGAGAGAAGTCTTGTGTACTCACCATTAAGTGAGAACTGAATCCTCTCAGTCTTTCAATAAGTGCTGGTCCAATATCAGGATGAGGATTCTTAAGGAAAGTATCCAAAAGCGACAACCTAGCTATTGACCGATAAAAATAGGTCTCGCTTCCATCACACACTGTGGCTAGTTCACCATCAGGACGACTGAAATATAATTAAAAATGACTCAACAGTAATAAAAATTAAATTTTGAAGTTATCAAAATATAATTAAAACAGATATTAAGAGACACCATCAGAAACACTTGGAATTTGATTGCTAAAGCAAACTTTGTCAATGGCAAACCAAAAAAGAAAACATTTTGAATACTAAAACAGTATTTCTATTATAAAACAGAATTTTACCATCCTTTAGAAGTAGCTTTCACAAGACCACACAACTGAAATGTAGTATGTTGGACACCAACAACCAAATCAAGAGGTGGAACATTAAAATCAAATAAACTGGCAGCAGTTTCTTCATCGTTCCAAGCAGCCACACCTTTACGAAAAGATAATCCAATTTGTTGCAAAGTGCGAAATCCATCAGTTAGGGCTTTCTTTTTCTGCTGAAGGTGACTTTTGGCTAGGGACTTCCGTCGCTGGTTGGAAGTGTCATTAGGAATCTAAAGAACAAAAAGGAAAGTATTGCCAAAAATAAATTCTGTTGTAATTTATTACAACTGAACACAGTACTTTACAAGAAGCTCAAGAGATATTTTCAACAATGGCTTCAGATTTGTTTTTATTTTTATTTTTTTTCTCAAACAGAATCAAGTAAGCTTATAAATGCAACATAGGACCCACTTTCAGTGAACTCACTCTACTTACAAAAATTACAAAAAGATTAACATTACTAAACTTTAGTATTGATAGTAAAGATCTTCTACTTAACGAAATCTGGTCTTCAAATTTGGATATTTAAATGTGGCTGTGTACATTTTTTGAAAATGTAAGTAGTTTTGTGTAATTTTTGCAAATCTTTGAAATTGCAAATTCAAATTCCCCTTGCTTCTTTTTCTGTAGATAATGTTTAATGACACATTAGATTGCAATACCACAATGGCAAATGTATGACATGGCAGTTTGAAATTCAGAGAATTTTTTGTTGTTGGTTGACAGTTTTTCAGTGTAGCCAGGTTTCATTGTTGAATTTGTGATAATGTATTTGCTTTAAAATAATTAATTTCTTACAAACACTTGATCGTGACGTGATCCATATATAATGTTTAAGTCAAAAAAGGTGACAGATTTATTTATTTATTTATTAATTTATTTTTGCATTCATAAGGCGACATACTAAATGTCTTGAGAGACATTTCAGGACAGGATTTCACAGCTTCTCATACATTCTCATACTTCCTACAAAGTTTTAGTGTCTCTAAATGTTAGAAAAGCCCAGAAATGTTTGAAGTTGGGTAAGGGAATGCAGCTTTCTGTTTCATAAGAATAAAATAAAGTGTGGAATGTTCACACACTACCAACTAGTTATAGTTTAGTTTACTTTCTTATCCTTATTTTTCCCAACTCCTGTAATTATTTTTTTGTAATTAATTTTTGTTGTCATAAATATAATGGGAACATGACCTTATTAGTTGTGTTCTTTGGAATTAATAGTACGTATTTTATTTGAACATGTTTTCCAAAATTTTAATTTTGTAAACCTATTGGGGTTCTTTCTAACTTAATTATTAGATTAATACAGTAAATACATTTTGTGTTATTCTATTCCTTTACTTACATTGAGGTGCCACATAATGGCCTCAGCAATTCTTTTAAATGATTGTATTCCTGTTTGTGGCTGAGAAGCATGTAATGGACATGTTGGTTCTTTTGAATAGTCTTACTTCTTGTTAGAAAGTTATTACGAGGGAGAAGATTTCTATGATTTTGCATATTTTTTTCAGTTGCTTCAGGACATAGCTATGAGAAATTTCTTGACATTTTGTTATAATTGGATGCTAAGTAGTGCTTATTAGTGCATATTTGTGTAATTATAGGAGCATATTTTGCATTTCTTGTTAAAAATAAGAGACATCTGAACAATGTTTCATGTTTTCATAGAATCTATTTATTAATGAGCATTCATTGATTAAAAAGAATTTTCACAGTTACTCATGCATATTTGTTGATATATATTTTTTAAACCAGACAGAAAAATGTAGCAAGACATCGAATGTACTTCACTAAATTGCTTATTACCACAATTATTTCTCCCGCAAAGTAAGCTAGGTAAAATTATGTTTGCACAAAAAGATATTTCATTCCAAGAATACTTCTCCTGAATTTTATCAAGAAAGGTTTATATAAGAAATGAAATATTGTTAATTTTAATTTCATGTTAAAGTGCATATTTCAAGATTTTTTAGGGCATAAACATTCTCTCCTTAGTTATTACATTACACAATATAATGCTAACAGGATAGAAAATGTGAGAATTAAGATTTCAAGAAAAGTAGCAGGAGCCTTCTTAAGACATGAAATAGTCTTACCTCCAAGCCCTTAAGATGATTTACAGTGTTTATCATTTCAACAATTATTTCATCAGTAGCTTTTATCATTTGTGGGTATAAAATTTCTGGTAGAGCCTCTTTGATAAGTGCACGTGACTTGCTGAATAGGGTAATTGCTCTATTAAGCAAAGGAGTAGCCCTCTGGGTTGTCTCACATGGGTTAATTAATTGCTGCAACAATACAATAAACAAATACAAAAATGAATATATACTAATAAATTAGTACAGAAAAACACTTTAGAATGACCAACACACTCCACAAACAAATGAAAACCAAGCATCATTAATTCCACATATGAGTACTCAGATCCTCATCCACATCATCTGTATTTATGGAAAAACCTAATGAGGGAGAGCGAGGGAAAAAGAGACACAAACAATTTCATTTTAAAATTTTTTAGATACTTGCCCCCAAAACGCTGGATGTTACATAAAAATCTGGAGGCAATTCTCTGTTCTTCATGCTTTGTCGTCGCTGACGCCGATCCAGTTGGCCTGCAGCTTCTGAGAGCAGTGAGGCACCACCTGGATGAGGATTAGTGAGTACAGATGTCACTGGTTGCTTCAAAATAGCTTCAAATTCACGGACATATTTAAGAAGTGTGCGGCGTGTCTTCTCAACAGCTTTTTTAACTGCCCAATAATTAATATCATTCCATCGTGCTATTTTCACAAAATCACGTAATTTCTTCTCAATTGGAGCTCGTAGATCATGAATTTTTAGAGCAATTGGCTCTGAAAACTGATTGTAATACTGATGAACATTCCACAGAATATTGACAAGGTTGCCTAGTGGAAAGAGCAGAAATTCCATTACGTCTTATTGTAAGAATCATCTAAGAGTTTAGGAACACATCACTAATTTATTCGATACTCACTTTGCCTATTGAAGTTTGACAGGTGAATTGCATGACAATGGAAGGAAAATAATAGATCAAGTCGGGCATGGAAATCTCCCAGAACAGATTTTTCCATGAAATTTTGAAGTGATTTGATAAGATTCCTTTCTGTGATCAATGCGTCTGTTACACGACTTTTATCAAAAGATTCCACAATAGAAAATATGTGGAACCACCAATGTGAGGCACCAGTGGCCATTCTAAAAAAAAACAACAAAAAGCATGCACAACATATATCTGTGTAAAGTACATAGTATAAAGAGTATTTATTATTAAATTTTTCTTGAGAAATAATTGCCACATTAGAACATAACAACAATGGAATTTCTCACATATTTTGCAAAACAAATTTAAAATACCTGTAAGCGGCAGTATTGAGACAATCCTTCCAACATTGCAATTCAAGTTTTCGCCATGAAATAATTTGATTGGTAAGATGTTGCATGTGGTTTGCCAAGCTAATCTTACTATGCGCATTTTCTTCCCAGTCTTGAAGTTTTTCCAACAAGATTTCAAGGCCAGTGAGAAATCTTGAGAGTGGACTAGTGATAGGGAAGGAAGTAACTCGATCTATTACGACCAAAATCTGTTCCAAAGAAAATTCATTGAAAAATAATCAGTCTTACAACTTTGGTACTTATATTCATTATTCGCATTTATTACAAAAATATATTTGATAAAATATTTGGATATACATAATAGATGAAAGGTAATTTCCTAAATAAGAATCATTCAATGTTATTTTATTACCTGATTCAGTGTTGGATGATCAGGCCATTCTTTTTTCAACTCTCTAGATCGCTTCTCAATGGCACTGATAACTGGCAAACACTGACGTGCCTCTTCCACATTTGAATCATGGTAGAAATCAGGTGGTCTTTCAGGGATCACTGATGCACTCTTACTGAACTCGTGTAGTACTGGCCTTTCAGATACATTTGGTAAGTTATTACCATTACTAGCATGCAGAGCTAGTGATGTCAAAAGAGCTAAACTAGGTGCCAAATGCCAATCTACAGATGAATCTAGTCCTGATGCTGCATATGGGAGAAGCTGATGAAATGTCTGAAACCTGCAATGTAAGTCTTGTTAATAGTACACTTACTCTATTTAAGATTTCTCAGACTGAAGGCCTTAGCATGATTCAAATACTGGTTTTGATGAATATAAATTGTATTTGTAACAGTGCATTAAAATTTTCAATAGGACAGATGTTGATACAATTTATTTCAGATTTTTGAATGTGAGTAGTACCCTTGAGCAACTAATAGGCCAAGGAAATATCAAAATAGAGCAGGTGGGGGCATTTGCTTCCTTCTCCCTTTAAAAATCGGGTAGATAGTTAGATAGATTAATTTAAGTTCACTTTGAGCTAATGCACAGTAACAAATATAATTATATTCATTTGAATATAATTTAGAATTAGAGGTTGATATCCTCATTCAAATTAATTTCTAGTTGTTTCTAAACTGACATCTAACGTATCTAACACTTCACTACACTACACTCCCCACCCCTCCACTTCACTGTATGAGGGACATGACCATAATAATAAATAATAATAACTTAAAAATTACACCAAACCAATAACAGTGTTAACAATGATGATACTTATGATATCAGTAATAGTAATAATAATAAGAAGTAAGAAAAACAAATTATGAAACGCATTAAAAATTATTAATTTTAAATAGTAAAGTAGTCCTAAAACCTTAAAATTGAAACCCACCCCTCCCCCATCTACAGAGTGTTTTTTTATCGTTCGCCGAAGATTCAGGCCGCAGAAAGGGCAAATCAGAATGTGTTTCGGAGGTGCCAAGAATGTATTCGAGCCGAAGGACACCACTTTCAGCATCTTCTTTAAGATACGTTAAGCGGCGCAGTGGTAGTTCTCGGATAGCACGGGAGTTGAGTCAGCGGTTTGCCGGGCGAATGAGCCCTCGACTGCCCGGGCAACGCGGCCGGAATCTTCGGCGAACGATAAAAAAAAACACCCAGGTAGTACTACCTACACTTTTGCATTAAGCTATTTAGAATAATCATTGAAGTGAATGCGCAGTCAGTGACAACTTGCTAAGCAATATATATTCTATATCAATGCAAATGATATTTCTATCTGTACTCTTACATTATTATAATACACTTTTACTACTGTATTACACTGCATTCCTATACATTTTTAAATGGTGGAACATAACTATTTGAACATATGAACAAAAGAAATTTACTAGAAACTTACCTTTGCAACAATGGTGATACAAAGTTAGGTTTTACGGTACAACTAGGGGGTGGAGCAATCCACTCAGTGTAAGTAAACATCTTCATCAATTCAAAGTGTAAGCGGGAGACAAATGCCATGTCTTCAGATGAAACTAAATATTCTGAAGCAACAGGTTTAAGAACTGGAGCAGTATCAGTGTTTAAAGTAAAATCTCCAAAATCTTCTTCTACGGTAGTGGGAAAAAATTCTTGGAGACCCAGCGCCTCCAATTGCTCATCTGAGAGAGTTTCACACTGAGTAGTACCTCTGAAATGAGAGGAGAGAAACCACAAACGCCCCTCCGTTATTAAAAGTTCAAAATACGTTTATAGACATAAATGAACATAAATTAATCTAAAAATGGCACATTTCAAAAACCCTTGCAGATTGTAAAAATTGTGTGAACTGATACAACCATCAAGAATACACAAAATGAAAGTTCCTTCAACTTACTTCTGAACAAATATCTGTTGTTTGTCAATTTCTTTTCGTTTTTTTTCATCATCCTCACTGATCCATAATTTTGCTATTCGAGTTAATATTTCTACTAACAAAGACCAAGTAGTGGAATCCACATTTCCCTCAGCAGTAATAATATTTCTTATGTCTTGAAGACCTGCTTTCATTAGCCTGGAGGAGAAAAAAAAGTGAAATCTGGTTAAAAAAGAAGAGAGAAGTTTTATAAAGTAAGTTGCTTGCCATTGAAATTTCAGAAACATCAAATGTAATAAATATATTTGATGTGATTAATTTTCATTTTCATACGGTTTCACTTCATGAAGATGAAAATTCTTATGGACCATTAACATTTTTTATACAATTCCAAAACCTTAACATATTCCTTGCCTACTAAAAATGAGAAGATTATGAAATACATAAGAATAAAAGAGAATTTGTTTGAAACAATACCGGTAGGTTTCTCGTTTGAGAGGCTGATCATTCTCATCTTCACAAAGGAGTTGTTGCAGTTGCTGGCAGAAGACACGATCAAGGCACAGGCTCACAGTTCCTAAGGGAACACCTTGCTTGGGAACTGTCACTGGGAACTGCACTAACTTGACAATATCTTCCACTAATTTAAATTTCAGACGAACAAGTAGTTTCTGGATGGTAGATGCCAAGATACTTGTGCCATGACATAACTACAAATCAAAAATTCACGGAATTCCATAAATCACTGTTTTATGAAATTTCCAGTACATATAATTTTTTTTATTCATATTAATTAATGAACAAACAAGGAAGAAAAATTACTTGGAGGTAAAGAGGAGACTAACTAAAATGAAATAATATGGAGGGGAAAATCCCCCTGCCCTTAATTATCAATTAACATGACACACAAACACAAATGGAAAGGAGCTGTTACAAACCTGTTGTGCAGCAGATAAGAGTGGGATAACTAAATCAGGGAAATGCAATTTATAAGTTTTCTCAAGGCGTGAGCAAAATATTCGTTGCGAATTGCGCCACATGCGCTCCTCATTCAGCAAGTTACCAGAAGTAACAGACAATTCATGAACATGTGTTTGAGCTAATGCAGGATGTTCGATACTTTCTTGCAGTTGTTGGCACATGTTTTGCAATTTTTTCTGTAGTCCCAGAATCATCTCTGCCGAACCTAAGCTACTGCTATAATGGCTTGCATCCTGAATACAAAATATTAATCAATGCACAATCAATCAATACCAGATATTTGAAATTTGTCTAAATATTGTTCAACTATTTAATCACAATATTTTTCATAATAAGATTTGTTTTAAAAATACATAACAATCTTGTATTATTTTCATTTTAAAAGTTATAAAAAATTCATTTTTAAAATAACAAAAATTCTGCTTTCAAAATTTAATTTATTCCTTGAATGTAATCTTTACTCCTTAAAACTAAGTAATAGTAAATATTGTTACTTTTATGTCAATAATGCAACACAATAATCAATGGTAACTCTTACTTTGGTAAGTTGGCAGAAATAAGGTTGAACTGATGGTCGAAAGGCCAAATTCTTATGCAATTCATTCTTGTACTCAGAAAGAAACTTAAGTCTTTCATGAGAAGCTACAATAAAGGGATGAAGATCTTCAGGCATCTGATCTGAAAGACTGAGGCCAGCCAATTTTGCTTGTAGTTCACGAGCATACAATAGCTGTGATGCATCTTTAAGCTGCAAGAAATTCAATTACAAGATTAACTTCAGTTAATACTGTACTAATTTGTTAACACTGCAAGATGTAATTAAACGATTCACATTGTGAAAAATGAATCTTTGAATCATATTTTTTTTTTTAAATCTACAACATTTAAAATTAATTACCTCTTCCATTACATACAAATACTGCAAAGTTCTTTTCTCCACTGGATCAAAATGGCCAAACTTTGATAGTAAAATTATTTGAATGCATCCAATTAATATCCATGCTTCACCAGTAGCTATCAAAATTTCTGCATCGGATTCTGATTCTTTCTTTTTTAGCAGTTTCTCAAGTTTTTCTCCCACTGCCTCCAACTTGTGGAAGGCTTCAGAAAGTTTTTGGACCTCTGGTAAGCTTTTTCCTTCCAATTTTACATAATTATCAAATTTTTCAGCAATGTTCATTCTGGATGAAAATGTCGTACCATTTTTTTCACCCACATCTAATAAAATACAATTTAAGTTTTCCTTTAGTTTTAAATAAACTGAATATGCACAGTGCAAGTCATTCAATCTGAAAATACAAAACAGATACTTAGACAAAGTGTTTAAATACAATAATAAAACTTAACTATGACAAATTAATGTAATATCTAATTACAGTAAAACCCCGCTATAAGAGACCCCGTTATAAGAGAATCCCGCTTATAGGAGACAAAATTCATGGTCCCAAGGACAATTGTATGTAAACAATGCATTTATTTCCCGCTTTTAAGAGACCTCGTTACAAGAGATTCCCGAGTATAGTGGACAAGATTTTATTCTCCGCCATGCGTTTCTTCTCGCTTGTAAGAGACAAACCGCGAAATTTTCCTCCAGATGACTCGGGAATTTCCTCAGCATGGTAAGGGTTGAGACACATGCTTAAAATAGGCTGGAGCAAGGGTTCGCAACATCAGTGCCACCTGTGGAGGGGGGGGAGGTGTGCGAAGTTCTCGTGAAGAAAGCTCATTCGGTAAGCTTCGTGTCTTTTGGCAACAAGAAAGATGCCTATAGTGCGACTTTTGTAACCGTGTCTCTAGAAGGTATCAGCTGTTTACGGTTTCATCCAATCGGAAGCTTCTTTGTCGCTAGTAACTCAGTAGTCACTAGATGGTGACTTTCAAGCTCCCGATTGGATGAAACCGTCAGCATCTGATATTTGCCAGAGGTAGAGTTGAATAAATCACATTTTGCTTTTAGGGTTTTGACCAGTGTTAACAATTGTTACTTTCTCGTATATGTACATATATACGTAATATAGAGAAAGTAATGTAATGCTGCTGAAAATCGACTTCGAGATTTGCATCTTTTGGGGTCCCCTGATACCGAAAGAGGTTTGTTTTTTTCTTTCAAAACTTTCCTTCGTCCGTCCATGAATAACACTAGCGCCAAAACTATTGGTACATTTTTTTCCAAATGAATATTCCGCGATCGATCTGTTTCCGTTCGGCACTCTGCGGTTTTGAAAAACATTCTAAATTTTTGTGGGTACTGTACACGAAGCCCATGGGACATTTTCAAAATTTCCCCAAAAATGGCTCCAAATTTTTTTCTTTAAATTTCTTGTAAGAATAGAGTGAAATTCACTGATAGATGTGGCATTGTTAGGATTGTCACTGTTAAGTCTAAATTTTCGAAAATTGAAAAAGTTTGCTGTTTTTTAAGGGTTTTTCTACAGCTACAAAATTGAAGATAGAAATTTTTTCTCATAATAAAAATCTTTCTCTATAATTAGGTCTTTCATTAACGTTATGTACTAATAAAAAAAAAGTTTTCATGGAATTTTGAGTGAAATAATAAACATTTACAAAAACAAGATTTTCTCAAAAACAGCTCCAAATTTTTTCTTTAAACTTTTGGTAGTGACAGTTATAAGGGTACTTTATAAGACTTAACATCATTTTGCTCTATTCATTTGTTTTTTCAAAAATTACACAAATGTAATTTTTTTATAACTCTCGTGTCAATATTTACATTAGAGGCGATTTATTGACATAATCCATTTGTGAGCACATGTGCTTTAAATGTAATAAAGTTCACTCAATAGATCTGGTTAAATGGGCTTTGGAATCAACTACTTTATGTTTCCTCAAGTTTAAAATAAGTGTACAAATCATACTAATCCACTAAAAATATGGTAACATCTCATTAAACATGTCAAAAACGCATTTCCCACTTATAAGAGTTCCCGCTTATAAGAGACAAAATTCCATTCCCCCAGGTGTCTCTTATAAAGGGGTTTTACTGTATTATGCTCTTATACTGAGATCTTCCACACACTTGTAGCAGAAGATGGGTAACGAAAGAGTTGCCATATTTCTCCAGAGCAAATTTAATAACGTATTGAACTTGAGTGTGATTAAATGTTGTCTTCCTAGAGGAGAATGTGCTATTAAATTTGATTCTCCTGAATCTCTTTCTGTTTCTCTTGCAACAACAAGGTTGGTTACCAACTTAGTCAGCAATGGGCAGTGCATAGGCAGGGACCCCTGAAATGCAATAATTTTACATATGACTAATTATGAACCATGAACAGCTTTCCTGTTCTCTGAACTGTGCAAGAGTAATTTAATGATAAAATGAACTAAAAAAACAAAACAAAACCATACAAATAAAATCGATACACTAACTATAGATATCAATCAGACATCAATGTAGGACCAACTGTATTCTGAATTTAATTTTATATGCATTTCAACAAAACCTCACCTGTGACGCTTCTAAATCTGTCATAAGTTCTTCAATAGTTTCACTATCAGATGTATTTATGGCTGAGTTCCAAGAAAGCCAGCTGGAGCTCAAGGCTCGAGAAGGAGACAAAGAATGATGAAGAAAAGAGATTCTAATGAGCTCACATAGTGGCACATTTCCATTATCACTTAGATTAGACATCTCACGAACAATATTTAACATCTCTGCGGGAATGCTTGGCAAATCTTCTAAAAATGCACACAATGTTGTAGAAATATTAGGATTTCCTTCATATTTTATTTTGATTCTACCAGCTGTTGTGTTTGAAGATAAACTTTCATCCTGAGATCTTAATTTCACATTTAAGTGTTCTCTCATGAAAGAAATTCCTAAACAAAGAGCAATGTATTCTTGAACAGGCCATAGCTGCACCTCAGTGGAAATTAAATTTTCATCTTCCTGGATCTTAGGTTTTTGTTCTGTCCCAGAGCTATCCTGGTAAGTTAGACCGGCTTCATCACAAAGACGTTCAACACGATCTAAACACTCTGTGACTGGAAAGTTGAAAAATAAAAATAAATAATTTATTACACAACGATTCCAATATATATTCAGAATTTATTTTATACTAATTACTGATCAAACAGAACAAAATAAAAAGTGATGGAGACAATGAAATAAAAATGTTACCCATTTCCAGTTGATCACTCTTTCTAATGTTATCCATGGCACACACTAAATATCTACGTGCCTCCTTTCCTGCTTCTGTGGTCAGGAATGCCACACGAGCAGTTTGCAGTTTCATGTGGCCAGGATCAGAAGATGGCCATATTAATAGCAAATCAGCAACTCTGGCAATAAGAAATGTGGCCACCAAAACAAATTAATTTAAAATAATAATAATAATCATAAAAAAATTGTTCTCATAACCACAATACAATAATTATGTTAACTGTAACTTAATATCTTGCCTCATTCAAATTAGCCTTTTATCAATACCTTTGGATTCGTTGTGCAAGTTTACTTTGTTCAGAGCAAGAATATGGCAGAGGTTGTCCTGCAAGTCTGCGCAATTTCTTGCCAATTTGATGCAATGGAGTTTGACAGGACTTCATGACACTGCTTATCGAATCAAGAATCAAAGCTAACTTCTTACTGCATTTGCTTGTTTGCCTAAAATGAAATATAAAACCACAAAAAAAAATTAATAAACAAATTACCAAAACATAATAATAATATTAAAGTTAGAAGAATAATATTTAAGGACAATATCAGAAAACTCACAATTGTGGGTCCTGTTCAGCGAGTGCTTGAAGAGGTGATAGCATTTGTTTAAGTAACCAGTGTGTGTGTACAGTAAGTCTAGCTACAACCAAGTCCAACTGCCGACTGCCTGGATCTCCAATTAACTGCAAAGTTCCTTGTTCTGCTAGGCGGAAGCGCCACTGAAAAGCAGCTTCTAATGATGTCCATTCTTCAGTACTAACTGTCACATATTTACTGCTCAGTACAGTTTCAGTAAATGCATCTAAGTTGTCAAGGATAGGCTTGAAGTGGACAACTAATGGATGACTAGTCACGTTATCCTGCATTTCTCCTAGGAAAAAAATACATTTCAATATTAAAGAATATGTTATTAAACAGAGGAAATAACACAATTATCAAGGAGGGAGAGAGAGAGAGGGGGGTAAAGAGAGAGAGAGAGAGAGAGAGAGAGAGAGAGAGAGAGAGGGAGAGGGAGAGGGAGGGAGGGAAAGCAAAGAAAAAGAGAGAAAAGTGAAATAAGAAAAGAGGATAGGGGGGAGGCGCACCTTTGGACACAGCCTGCGAGTACTCTGCGACGGTGATGGGCTTGCGCGTGTTGGCGGCGCGGGGCAGCGGGCGCGGGCGCTCGCCCTTGGACGAGGCCTCCTCGACGCGCGCCAGGAAGAGGAAGCGCGCCAGCAGCGCCACGCGGTTGGCGGCGCGCGCGGCGGCGTCGCGGGCGGCGGGCCGCAGCAGACGCGCGCCGCCGGGCAGCCAGCGCAGGTCCCACGGCAGCCCCTCCAGCGCGGCGGGCGCCAGGGCCGGCGCTGGCACCGGCACCAGACCGCCGCTCGCCACCACGGCCTTGGTGAGCGCGTCGCGCAGCGCGCGGGACGCCTTCACGGCGAAGTTGAGGCACTCGCCCAGGTCCACGTGGCGCTGCGACGCCTCCGCGCTCAGCTGCTGCTGCAGCTGTTTCAGCCACGCGTGGCGCAGCGCCAGGTCGCGCGGGATGGCGCCCTCGTAGAAGATGTACAGCAGGTGCGGCAGGAACTCCAGCACTGTCGCCGACAACTGCAAGACCCCACGCACTCACATTAGCAAAGACAATTCTTTCAACAGAACGGTCATAACGTCGAGACACCAGGTCCAACTTAAAAGGGAGATATAAAATCTACCTAAAATTTAAGCAATGAATGTAATACTGTTTATTGCCCCCCCCCCTACTAATATCCATACAATTTTGGGAATAAGAACAATATTGAAGTAATTATTTTTATAAGGAAGCTCAGGACAGGCCTGGTAGAGAGCTATTCATTCATTCAATTCTTCGACTTCGTGCCTTACAGTGATCGAATTTGCTGAGATAGATGGCAGAAATAAAAATCCACAATACATATACTTTTCCTGATACTGAATGAGACGGAGAGTGACCTGAATGTAGTAAGTTTTCAATTTTAGAAATTGACGCAGTTACAGCCCAAAACGTATGAGATTAATATACAATGCCTCACATTTTCAAACGAACATAAAAAGCACAGAACCGAATTCCAATCTTCAGTGTATTTTGTTGGTTGGATGTGGATTATGTTCACGCAATTACTTATTGTCCCATCGACTTTTTATGTAGTAAGCAGTTTTGGCTATACAACGAAGTAAATACTACAGAAGTCAAATCTGGTACCCACCCGGGCTTCTGATACAATCGCTTTTCAAGAGCTTCAACCATCGGATACACGACGACATAACCTTTAACAACGGGCGAGAAGTTAAAGCTGGCTGCCCAGCCGCAGCCGATAGTTGAGGGGGTACACAATCTACGTGTACAGCACCCGCAGTGCAAGGTTTCTTTCAAAGCAGTTCAGCCGCAGTACGCTTAATCCAACCCTTCCGTCCGCCGACGGTTCCAAGCGCAGGGCGCAGCGGGGGCTGACCTGTGGCGAGCTGTCCTCGTGGTGCACGTCGAGCAGGCCGGCGAGGAACTCGGCCGGGGAGTCGGTGTGGCTGGTGGCCAGCACGCCCAGCACCAGCGCCAGCAGCGCGCCCTGCTGCCGCACCGTCGCCGCCGTCGAGTCCTCGTGCAGGCGCGCGGTGGAGGGCGTGGCGTCGTACACGGCCAGCCGGTCCTCGGGCCGCACCGCCTCCTCGCCGCCCGCGCTCGGCCCCGCGTTCTGCTCCAGCGCCGCCGTCACCACCTGCGGGGGCACTGTGATGAGGGCCGGGCGCAGTTCATGCGACTTCCGTTGCCAACTCTGTTTAAACCGTTTCTTTTCAATGTTTTCCGCGTGGAAAAGTTTCTTTCGAATTTCCGGGTTGGTCTCATATCAACGAGAGGAATTTGAAGATCAATATGACTACCATAATTAAAAAAAAATCATGTGTGTGATTTGAATTGTTACGCGTCGAAAATATCCGCACGAATAAGTGAGTCCTATGAATGACCGAAATACAATTCCAAATTAAACTCACGAAACGCATAAAACTTTTGAACGATGTAGTTGGCCACAAGAATATATTGTACCTCCAATTTTGCTTTTTAATAGCCAGCTGTTGCTTTCAAGTGTAAGTGAGGGATTGGTTGCACATCTCTAAGTTTCAGTTTCGTAAAGTTATACAATTAAAATAATTTACATAGAATAGATAATACAGATAGTTCGATTATAATTTCTTTTCTGAATTAAAAAGCTAATGAACAACAATGAAGTCTACAGTCTCAAAGCAGCTACAACCAGTAAATGCGTCAATTTGTCAAACTAATACATGAGGCAGATACCAAAAGTAGGATTCAATATAGAACTAAGAATATATAAAATGGATTAAAAAACAATTTTCGTCCCTAGAGCATGCGAGGAAAAATATGATCATAAGCGGCATCTAACCGAATGATCTTTGAATAGCATGAGAGTTTAACTCATACTATTGAAAGATTATCATTCAGTTAGATGCCGTACATGATCAATTCCCCCCCCCCCTCACCAATTGCATTGCTTTCGTCCGTAGTCATAAATACTGATTGGTATTTGCCTTGGAGTATTTGATGAAAATAGAACATGTTCCCGACTTCGTATAAAAAACTCTCATTTTTAACGTGTGAAAGATGTATTTCATAAAAATCTACGTTCCGTGAATCGTTATGTTTAAAAAAGAGAAAAAAATCAGTGTGTGACCAGGCGTTGGACGGGTTGTCGGACCTCACCTGCAGGAGCGTCTGCTTGGCGGAGGCGGCGCCGGCCGAGCTGCCGCTGAGGGCGCGCGTGTGCGCCTTGACGTACACGTCGCAGCACGACGCCAGCAGCGCCTCCTGCACGCTCTGACCGCGCGCCGTGCGCTGCCCGGAGAGGAAGGCCGCGTGCAGCAGGTGCGTCAGGCCCGGCGGCTCCGAGTCTGCCCGCGGAACACACACACACGTCAAGCGCCATTGCTAAAGCCAACGTACAGTTCACTCTCTCAAGAATACATTTTAATGGAAAGCTGTGTTAAGGCGGCTCCATGCGTTTGGCATTCGCCGAGCTAATGCTCGACCAATCCCGAGTGGATGTGTTCCGTGCATGTCCGCATTCGCGAGTGGTCGCTCGCTACAGACAGAATGCATGGAACCACCTTTAGTAAATACAGCCCGTAATACGTTTGTGTTTAGAGGGTTGCCTATCCACCCCCCTGTTGGGGAGAGGCTGGAACGTACTTCGATGAGTTCTAGTCTTGAATAATTGTGGTGTCGTTAGGCAAGTAATTATAAGAAAATATGCATTGCAAATATACCAAGTATTGTAAGTTTTTATATGGAAGAAATTAGCCTCATGTTGCAAGATGCAACTTGCGCCACAACGCAACCACAAGAAAATCACATACCTCGTTTCCGCCATTTCTCAATTTACGAGTTGTGATTGGATGTCGGCCTCCTGAGGGATCTGCTCGTTTCAAACTTTTACGATCGGGAACTACGAAGGTTGGTGCGTTATTTGCTGAAGGCAATTAAAGGCTGCATGCGGCCTCAGATCGCAACCCGTTCCCGAAGCGTCACATGATTGGTTTCCTTCTCGAAGTTTGCGAATGTTAGCAGAACCAAATTACGTTCTCCTGTTTCTCGAAATTACTTTTTCGAGATCATCAAAGCTAGTTTTGGTAAAATACAGTTTTATTTGTTGTGTTATGTTCTGTTCTCATTCTCGTGAAGGTAGCTTTCCTGTAACTATCCACAATTCCTTAGCGATCGATAAAATGTCGAAGTATTTATGTGGGGGCAGTGATTGAATTAAAATTTCAGCTCTGAGATATTTTTCAAAAATTCGGACATTTTTATCTGAATGTTGTAACATAACATTGTTAGGCATGTTCGTCGTCCGTACCGTCTCCGTAGACACAATACTGACAGGTTCAATGCAGCTGAAGACAGGGAATTTTTGGGGGTAAAATTGCCTATACGAGAGAGTTAAACTTGCGGTCCCAAGTGGAAGACATACATATATTAAAAGAATCCTCAACTTCATCCAGTTCCCAGATGGAGGAAGCGTGCGCCCTGAAGGGGAAAGAGACAGCAACTGTTGCGGATCCAGTCAATTGTATGTGTATTTTTTGGGGGGGGGGATGGCCCCAACCTAGATTTTTGTTAAATAATAAACACAAATGTTTTTATATTGCATATTACTTGTACTGTAAATATGATGCTATAGAGTATTATTGTTTAAATAATTACATAATTCGAACGTAAATATTTAAATAAATTTTGCCAAAGAAAGGAAGATAAACGAAAACTAGGCCTTTTGGGGGGAGGTATGCCCCCCTGGATCCGCCAGTGGCTCCAATCCCCCTCTTACAGGCACGACGCCCGCAGCACCCAACTCCATTCCAACCGGTGTCTCACCTGGCCAGGCGTCGGCGGCGGCCTGGTGCGCGGCGAGCAGCGCGCGGCGCTCGCGGTGGCGGCGCAGGCCCCGCGACGCCAGCAGCGCCGCCATGTCCAGCGCCCCCAGCGGCTGCTCGGGCAGGTACAGCTCCACGCCACGGTTGCGCATCGCCCTGCGCCACACGCCACATCCAATCATTTACCAATGGACAAATTAAAAACAAACAAATGTGGCAGAAGGGGAAGAAACGAAAACACAACGGAAGAATGCGGGAGGCTTCAGGTCAGTGTTTCGCAAACCAGATACGTATATACGAGATCAGCAATTCATACCTTGAGTGGACAATTGATTTTAAAATGAATACAAATGTTAACTTAATATCAATGTTATTGATTTCATTCAATTATTTTTTAATTTGTTTACACAGATTAATTCCATAACTACTCCAAATAGTGCCACCCCACGACTTGCAATAAGTAAGAAACAAACAATCGGTTATATATTGGCCTTCAGAACTATTCAAGTTTTGAAGTGGTTCTCGAAATGTAAATGTTCTTGAAACGCTGCCCTAAGTACAAAGATAGTCAATCAGGTACAATTAGATCACGTTTTAGTAGCTACACCTGACAAAATATACAACATGTCGAGGACACTGAATTGCTTAAGGCTCACTCACAATGCAACTTAAACGCAATGAAAACGCAACATGCTTGCTGTCATGTTATTCCATGGAACGATTAAGAATGAATATAAAAGTAAACAAACATAAGACTTAACCGCGCAAGTTTGCAAATGCAAACGTTCATATTAACGCGATCTGAACGCAACATACTATCGTATATCGCTGCAAGATCCAATGAACTAGCATTTTCGTTAGAGTGAAACTATTGTATTTCGTTAGAACATCAATTGATAGACATACTCATTGCTCTTGAAAGGCATCGTAAATCATTCGTCGTGTTCACCGTATACAAAATAATAATCACTTGTCATGATCGCGTCCATTCTACTTAATGTCGACCGACTATTTAACAGAATTTCAGAGCTGAGTTTACGTCCACATTCAGGGTCATTGTGAATGGTATTAAAAATACATTTTTATAACAGAGAGCATTTGGCACAAGGGATGAAGACAGAACTAAACTGAATGGCTCATATTGTAGGTTCTAAGATCGTTAAATTGTCACGAATGCAATGTTTCATTCCAATGTTTGGTACAGCATCTGTGCGGATAACAGAACATCCCAGGCCCGCAACCCCGCGGCATCAAATATTTACACTTCCGTGACAAGTCACTTTCAGCAATTGTTCTAGGTTTCTGTCCACATGGACGTCCATCGCGCCACTCACCTGGAGATGTCCCCGTGGCGCGGGTCGAGCGCCAGGAAGAGGCGGAAGGCCGGGTGCGGGGTGACGGTGACGAGCTCCCCGTCGGCGCCCACGCCCCGCTCGCCCACCGTCAGCACGCCGCCGGGCTCCAGCAGCGCGTTCAGCCGGTCCAGCACGGCGGGCGAGCACAGGTTGGCGCCGTCCAGCAGCAGCCAGCTGCCGTCGCGCAGACACTGCGCAACGCAAAGCAGTGCGCGCTCGCGTCGTCACTCCCTGGCAGACTCGCGGAACCCCCGAAGGCAGGTACGTGTCCACGCAACAAAATTTCAATTCATCGACATTCCACTGTCAAACTATACCTACTCAAAAGGCTGCATTTATAACATCGAATTTTGCAGAAGCGAAATAAAAACTAATACCAATGGATATCAGACAAAGAATTCAAAATGGCAGAAACTTTTCTTCCCAAGTTGTTTCTGAATGTGACTTATTCGTACTACGGCACTAAATCCAATTTTTGTTCGAGTGTTGTTACAGTGTCCAGCCACGTGAAAGATAATTTGACATTCATTGATGTCAAACCGTGTGTGTGTGGATGGTCGGTGATTAACATGTAGAAATGATTCACATTTCACGAACACTATTCCCTATTATTCTTGTCATTCCGCCAATGGGAGAATGTTTGTACGATATCATTGTGTTTATTAAGATACAACACAAGAAAAGTACACATTAAAACTTCATGTTTAAGAAATATTCCCGTGCATTTTGTCTATATTGCGAGTTTAATTACAAGCGTGATTAAAGTAAAAATGCAGGTTCTTCGAAATTAGACATTTATGGTTGTCCGTTTACATCTGTTTGATTCACAAGCATACATACGGATATTCTCATCTGATTTCCGACATTATTAGTGTAGTTTCTTACAATGTCATTTACAGTGACAATATTAGAACGATGAAACTTACTCGTCAAAAGTATCCTTATTCTAGAACTTCGTGCATTGAACTGACAATTTCAAGCATTAACAGCTCGCGTTCCAGTCCTCACAACTGGCAGAAAAATGTATTTCTTAAAGCAGTTGGGGTCTTCGGCAATTTTCAACTGTTTTAGAACCTTTAAAAAAATCTTCTACTGGCCTGAATGGACCAAATAAATCAGTCAGGTTAATGAATAAAGAAATATCGCATGAAAAATGTCATAAAAAGGTATGTTCGAACTCTCCTCTTCTTTTAAAGACAAGAGGGGATATTCGAAAGTACAATGAACCAACGGTACCAATTGCTACATTTTAAGGGATTTGATTGATGACTCTGCATTACTGGAGAACCATATATTGGGCTCAACGTTTTAAACGAAACGTGAAGTACGATCTGCGACTGTACGAAGTTTCATCGTGCCGGAAAATCACGACCGGATGTGAATAAAGATGGTGTAAAAGCACACACATACTTTCTTTTTCTCAACCAAAATTGCGTTATTTAGCGCAAGCGTTGAAAGTTTTCTTCTCTTGAAAGGGTAGAACGTAAATTAAGTTTTACGGGTTTTTCTAAGGCTCCGTCCTCCTGAATTACAATTTCGGAAAAAGCTGGGTGCATGGCGCTTGTTCACAAACAACTCTAATCAACGGAATCCAAAATAAATTGGGTCTGTGGAACATTCCGTTTTCCTTCTTCTCAAGCCCAGAACCTTTCTCGCTTTCAATGCAGAGATTTACACCTACCGTCTTCCCGCGGGAAAAAAATCTGGAAATGCGCGACAAAGAATTCTTAACTTTTTCCTTCGCGGCCTCTCGAGGGAGGTGGATTGGGAAGGGATGCGGAAAGAACGTTCGCAACCAGAATATCATCAGTTGAGGCCGAAAGGATATCAGAAAACAGAAAGTCACAAATTCGACTTACGCATCAGAAAAATAAATTTGTGAAACGCAAAATCAATACTTAAATAAGCGCCTAATCGCCGAAGAATGGAGTAATTTATAAAATGTGGATTTTTTCTATCGAGACAACAAAAAACGCTAAGATTTCGGAAAAAGCTAGCTGCGATGTCGACGTAACTCCATGGGCTTGGCTCCTACCCGTGTGCCTACATCACTTACATTGATTGATTAATGTTTCCGGGCGCGTCAACTACTAAGGTCAGTAGTCTCGGTGTGGTGCAAGTGTTCACGTGGGAGGTGGCGGTGGTCTTCCCCCGCTGGAAGACAAGATCCGGCGCGGACTTGTAGTCGGCCAGAGGGTTTCCCCAACCTGCTATCTCCCACCAGCGAGGCACGCTCCAGTCAGAACAAGATCGGAGCTCGCGACATGTATGGTAGTACAGTGCATGTGAGTGTGAATGTAAATACGTGGGTGAGAAAAAGAGCACGGAAGAGGAAAGAAAGCACGCGCGGTCCGCGACCCGTTTGTGAGGGTTCTGCATCATTCGCTTGATGTTGACCGCAGAAACCACGGAAAACTATAGATCAGAGCAGCCGACCGCTAGAATTCTCCTCCAGGCAGCGGCTGAACTCTAACCAGCTAGTGTCGAAAATTACATAACATACACATTACGCTATTATTTCATTTAACTTGAACTTCGTTCTTTGCTATACTAGAAACAATATTTATATTGAAATCCGATTTCTTGTTTTCTCTGCATCTACTAATATTAGAGATGTGCCAAAAGCACAAGTAGCCCTCACCTTGACGAGCAGGCTGTCCACCCACTCGAAGGTGCCGCCGGCGGCGGGGCCGTCGGCGTCCTCCGCCACGCGCGCCTCCACCTGGCGCAGGTCGGCGAGCGCCGCGTCGGCGTCCGCGCGCAGCTCCGCGTCACTCGCCGCCACCGCCTCCAGCGTCTCGCGCAGCTCGGCGGCGCGCTCGCGCAGCCGCTGCGCCTCCTCGGCCAGCGTGCGCCACTCTGCGCAAGCCACAGGGGACAGGCGTGAGGGCAGGCACAATGAGGACGGGACGCGTGCCCCCACTCGCCTCCCATGCCTAACACTTTCCAAACTTTTAAATTTGATGAAGTAATTCTGGTGACTGCGTATCGTCGGGCATAATACTGAAGTAATTCTATTATTTTTATTTATATTTATTATGTTTTAAAGATTTTGCAACATTAATGATAAGTGAAATCACAGAGATTTTAAGAAGAAGAAAAGCTATATTTATTATTGAAAATACATGTGTATTCAGTTTTAATATTTGAAAATAAACTCGTTCGAAATAAATTAGGTTTGAATACTAATTAAAATATCGAACTGACATTTTTACTCATCTGAACTGGCGCTTTTTTTTTTTTTTTTTTTTTTTTTTTTTTTTTTTTTTTTTTTTGCTAATTTAGGTGGTTCTATCTTTACATGCCTAGGCCGACAATAGCTATTACGAAGGAAGTATCGTAAGTCATCTTAATGCTAGAACGGATTGGATAATTACCAAATGATGCCGTAAGGCGGTCTTTGATAATCAACTGAGTATTGTAATAAGCTGTTACGATACGAATATTGTACGTTTTATCCACTTTGTAAAAAACCCACAATTTTGGTTTAAATTTAACATTTGATACCACGATATGTGTCAGACTGATGTTGAAAATAATATAATTTATTTTCCACACATCATATTTACATTGCGTTGCTCGTATTGTAACTTCAGATCTAAGGTTCTCTATATTTACGTTGCTTAAGGTTATTGCGATATAGTAACTCTTATTGCGAAACTGACATCAATTTTGTGAAGTTTGTTTTTATAATTATAATAAGTGGATAAATTTCTCTACCGCTCGAAAGCGTTAATTTGTTTCGTTGACGACAAACAGTCCGTACAACGCCACTTTAGAGATAAGCAAAAAATGTATTCTACGATGGGGCCAAGAGACGAGCGGACACGTCGCTGAGATTTGCAGCAAGGCAGTACTCACGGCGCGCGGCCAGCGTGCGGTAGGCGGCGAGGCGCTTGAGCAGGCGCGAGGCGTCGCGCTCGTTCCTCTCGCACAGCGCGTGCCGCACGCGCGCCAGCACCAGCCGCTCGCAGCGCGCGCCCACCGCCTCCAGGCGCCGCCCCAGGTCGGCCTGCCAACACACAACACACACCGTTCAGGGCAAGCACTAATTAATGGGCGAAAGCAGAACAAACATGCAAACAAAACAATAACCACCTTTTGAAATTCCTTTTTCAGCATCAAGAGTTTCCAACATGTTGCTACTAAAATCTCCATAAGGTTTATTCGCACGATTGCGCTTTATATTATTATTATTATTATTATTATTATTCCACTATATCACGACTAAAGATGTTATGAGTCTGCTGAAAATAAAATCTACTCCAGTTACAACCAGCTACCTAAGGAGCAGATCTAGGGACTATCGGTGGCTCTACAGTACCTTGCGCAGTAATTGGTTGTTGTTATTATTATTATTATTTATAATAGTAGCAACATTTCGCTGATTTTGAAACTTGCCCAAGCAGACAATAAACCCAAAAGGCTTCGAACTTATATTATTTCTAACCTGTCTGGCTTGAACTTATTTAACTCTATTATTTCTAACCTGTCTGGCTTAGAATCGCAGATTCACAATGTCCAAATTTTACAGACTACATCAACGCCAAATTTTACAGCTTACAAACCTTTGGATGTCTGCTTTGCGACAAAAGCGCAAGCTATGACGGGCTTAGGACAGAACCAAGATTCATACCAGCGACACCAACCATGACTTATCTTGTTACTACCCCAAGCGTTTCATAAGAAAGGTGATGTAGTGAATAATGGGCATGAAGGTAATTGTATGCGCGTCAAGGGAAATGAAAGAACCCTGCAGGGATCCAGATTTTTCCATTGCAACATGTAATTTCACATTAACTGACAAGATCTGAACATCTTCCGCCAGACAGACGCGAAAAACCCGCGCACTCACCGCTACGCTACACCTCGCCCAACAAATGAATGAAAAGTAATCCACACGTGTGCAACACACCAGTCAGGTACACGTGTATGTCAATCGCAATGAACTACAATTATGAAGAAATGTATGGCAGTGCAAAAAACCCAATATTTCTGAAACATCACTGAACGCCTTCATCCGTCAAAACGGGCATTTCCGATGTAAAATATGTACATGGATTGCAAAACAAACTGATGTAATGAAGTTAAACTGAACAATAAATGAACAAAATGATTTATGAAGGCACTGAGACTGACTAAATAAATCTCAATTGAGTTAATATGAACAATGAAAAATAACTGACAGCAAAATGCTGCAATAAATTACATGCGAGTATTTTTCGAGGCAGAAAATATTTACAGGATACTGAACGATATCAATACCGTTGGTGATGTTACACATTACACAAATATAAGAACACATAACCAATTCATTGATGTTTCAAAAGAAATGGTAAATGATCATAATCCGGTCTTGCGAACTGAAAAAAAGGCAAGGGAAATGAAATTAATAAGAACATCAAAAAGTACAGACAAGAAACTGAATTGAAATACGATATTTCGGTTAAATCACGAGAGCTACTTATTTATTAACATAATTTCACATCGTTATTTACACCTTTGCTTCAGCTATACCCCGTGAAAGTAATTTGCGCGTAAAACTTAAAAGCCCTTAAATGCACAAAAGGGAAAAGCCCACTATATAACACGGAACGCAGCAAGAGAACAGGTAAAAAGGAGATTAAAAAAGTCGAATCACCGTTTCACCATCAATAAAAGGCGTAGAGCGTTTACATTTAGGTTGGCGATAATCCCACGCTTAGAGATGGCGACGAGAGATTGCCCAATTCACCACCGAATCTCGTGCAACGGGACAGACGGAGGAAACGCTTCACTCCAATAACGAAGACCGTGAAGAGATCTTTAAAAAGGAGAATACCACGGCTGCCTACGCGAGATTCACCATGAAGATTCGTTCACAAAGCTGCACGAACTGTCGCAGCCGCCGCGGACCGTCCCCCTTCGTCACCTCGTAAAAACGGGGGAGCCTCGAATCGCAATTCTGTGGGACACAAAGGACGAAAATACTCTCGTCATTTGGTTCATTTCCTCGAAAACGGCCATCAACTTCCAGTGCTGCGGGCGAGGCGATAGCGGAGAGAGGCAGTTGTGAACGGGTAGAGTACGGTATGGCATACGGTACGGCATACGGTACGCGAGTGTCCTCCTGGGAGGATTTTAAGCGTGCGACCATACGACTTTAGACCATTTGAAAAGAAGCCTTTATTTGAGTTTCGCATATGAAAGTATTTGAGAGCACGTATCTCGTTAAAAACACTACATTGATCTCAAAGAGACCAATTGTGTTCCGAAGCAGCAGTTTTCCGCAGGATCAACGTCCTTTCGCCATGCAGCCAAAGGGTGTTTGAGTATGAATTTGAAAACAGTAAAAAAGAGCTTGACTGTTTTCTTTCCAACAAGTTCTATTTAAAAGAAACGAACAATTTTATCGTAAAGACACACACATGAGAAGAAAATAAGGAGTTCTTATTGCAATCTGAGAAAAAAAGTAGTACAAAGCCAAAATGCTCTCGACATCGCTTTAGTGGTTAGGTGGCTTCCTTTCAACAAGTGTTTCCAGAACTTTCCTTTTATAAGCCCAAAACATTTCAATGGATCCAAACACATCGAACACTGCAGGAAATGCGATCTCATTATCTGTAGAAGAGGGGTTCTAACACCGTCCCGAGGCAAAGTAGCTCACACAAGCAGCCCGACATCTTATATCGTTGAGTCAGACAGTTTCAATGTCTTGCAGACCACCGTAAGGAGAGAGGCGAGAGAGGAGGGGAAGGAGAGAGGAGGGGGTGAGTGTGAGCGGGGAAGGAGCGGCGGTGTTTGCTCGGAGCGAGCGCTCGGGCGCTGCAATCCACCTGGACGCCCGCCGTCGAAAGAGAAAGATTCCACACGGCCCCTCGCTCCCCCACCAGGTGAACCGAGGTAGGCAGCCGAGGCGGTGCGGGAGATTGGATCCGGGAGTCTTTGCAAATAGACGCAGAGGATCCCTCGCTCGGCTCGGGCCTGCTGTAGCCCGCGTTCAGAAGCGGGTCCCGGGCCCGCGGCCCCCGCACTCCCAGGCAGAACGCAAGCGCCCTCCGTCGGCCAGCAGCCCTTCCGAAAGGCTGGGCCGGGGAGGGAGGGCAAGCGGGGCTTATAGAGGCGAGGGAAATGAGCGTCCCCTCGACGGATGGCCGAGCCGAGGAAGATCCCTTTTACGGAAAGTGCGGGATGAGCGCCCGCGTGACGTCAGAGAGAGAGAGAGAGAGAGAGAGAGAGAGAGAGAGAGCGAGATGGGAGAGGGGGACCTTGTCCGCCTGCCTCCCTCCCTTCATTAGCGTCAAGGTCTAAGCCTTGCTGAGGTGTCTGCAAACCGCAACTTGTTTTGTTGCTGTGCTACCGAGCCGCCTGTTGCATTACTTTGTCTTTGTTCGGAGATACACCGCTGATTAGTTGAACCGCTTTGGAAATGCTGGCGTTGGTTTGGCCAATTTCGCGAACGCTCCACTTTATTCTCGCATCGACGAAGTCAGCCAGGCAGAAACGCTACAAAAATCCATTGGTGAATACACTTCTTCTAAAAGAGAATACGTAAAAAAGAACACTGCAATCAGTCCAACTAAATCACTTCCGAAAAAGGATAGAACGGGAAAGGTATATTTTAAAAATAACAGCCATGTGATTATCAAAGCCAAGACACACTATTTTACGACCTGCCACAAAATTTGCGGGATTCGGGAAGATAACTGGGTCATAGCCTACCGAGGTAACACATACTACTATGTATGCATTCTGCAACAAGCAGCATGGTCTAGTGGGAATTTTCGCCCGCAAAGCTAATCGTGTTCAGGGAATGTAGAGCACCAGTAAAGCAATTCCGCCCCTCACGTTTCGATAACGTCTGAGCGCCAGGAGCGTGCGCGCGCGCCGCGATACGAGACCCTCCCCCAGCGGAGTCAGGCGCGCGACGAGGAGGAGCGATGCAGAGGGAGGTCGCGTAGCGTCTCCCGTCGAACGCCCTGGTGCTTCGGCCGCCCCTGCGCTGTCGCAATTAAACTGCTCGCGAAACTACGCTGCCGCAGCAGCCGCCGGTAGAAATAGGCGCCCGTGCAGTCGTCGCTGCTTTCCGCCGAGAGACGCCCGCCTTCCGATGCTGCTAATTATACGGAGAGTCGAAGGCCGGTTCCGGGAAGAGCGTTGGACGCGACGTGGCGACCCGCGAGGAACTTTCGCGTCGCTCCGTTCGGCCACGCGCAAAGCCTTGGCTAATTGTAAGCAGATTTGCGAAAGAGGGCTTCCGGGCGAGGAAGTCAGCATCGGGAGAGGAGTGACTGCGGTAAACAGGGGTCTTGATACGCGAAAGAAGTGCCAGATAAAGGAAATGAAGAGCGTTGAGCGTTGAAAAGAAGAGATTGCACAAGACGTTGGGACACAAATGGATCAGCAGTGGCAAAACGTAGAAAAAGAATAAGACGAAAACGTAAGAGTTGTGAGTGATATACGGATGACAGAGGAATTGACAAATTATGGATAGAGAGAAGACTGAAAAGGAAGGATTAAAGACGCGATGAAAAAGATAGGCGGATGCTGCTAAAACTGAGAAGGGTCCACGTAATTTTGGGGGCAGTAGAACATCAATGTGGTGAGAGGGGAAGCAATAAGGAAAATTACATCGGAAGCAGTCACGATATGGCACAAAAACTTTTCGGAAAGAGCAGTAAAGAAAAGAGCGTAGCGTAAGGGACCGCACCGAAAACTGGAAGACAGTGGGGAATAGAAAGAGGATGAGAGCTAAGTCGCAGCAGCTGCGCCGCCCGCTGGATTACGCGGCCCGAAGGACATTAGCGCGCGGGTGGGGGCGGGGCGGAGAGGGCGATCGGAGAACGAGGGGAGACGGGGTGGCGCCGCCAAGACGCGCATTTTTCCGCGCCGGCCTCCCCGCCCACCGGGCGATGGAATGAGGCGGCGAGGCGGGAGGGGAAAGGGCGGCGCGGAAGAGGGCAGAAATTACAAATTACCGGGCGGGAACGCGAGCGCGCGCGAGAAGGGAAGGCTCCGGGCGGGGATGGCGGCGGCTGAGGAGAATTACGAGCGACGGCCTCGGAGGGAGGGGGAGGAGGGGCGCGATCATAGCGGCGCCGTCGATAAGCCGCGGGGGAAGGAGAGCGGTAATGAAGACGAGCGGCGGCGAGACGGAGTGGAGGCGAGGCCACGGTGAGGTGTTTGGGGGGGAGGGGGTGAGCTACGAGGCGCCTGGTGAGATGACGGCGGCAAAAGAGCACGCGCGTTTGCTGCCGTGACACGGGCGCAAACCAGGCACGATGACCGAAGCCTATCTCAAGGCACGCACAGTGCTTTCAGAACTATTTAATCATTGCAAACTTCAATTGAGTGTTTGAAGTTGTGGCTAGCGATTTCTCGACTAATGTGATTTTTATTTCTAACATTTTTTCGTATTTTTACTTCCATTTATTAGCATCTACAACAGAAAAACAATGTTCCAGACAGCTGACAGAATAACTACTATCTTCACCCGCTGTCTACATTATTGAAACAATGCCACGTCAAACGTGACCAATTAAAAGTTTGACTAATTAGTCTCCAAACAAATAACGTACAAGATAAAAACGAATCTTCATCCAAGACAACAAAAAGATTTTTTTTCTAGAGCAAAGCATTACGAGCATATATTCTCCAAATTTATTTTTAAAAAATTCTATCAGGGAAAATTCAGTTGAAATTTGCGACTTGCCCTTACTGACCCCAACAAACTGCTCACACCTAAAACGCTGTGTGACGTGAGGCGAGGTCGAGGAGGACAGGAAGAGCGGGCGACGCAAGCTAAGAGGAGAGGGAAGACAGCGGGAAAAGAGAGCGGACAAAAGAGAGATGGAAAGAGAGAGAAAAAATATAGAGGGAAAATAGAAAGAGACGAAAAAATAAAGGGAAAGAGTGAGAAAATGAGATGAAAAAGTGAGAGGGAGAGTGACATAGGTAAAGAGAGAGAAAGGGGAAAAAGAGACAAATTGCGGGAAGAAGACGGTGTGGACAGAGAGGACTGAGGGCAAGAAGACAAAGTGGACCAAGAGGGGTGATAAAGGCAGAGGGGGGAAAAGAGAGAGGGGGAAAGAGAAAGGAGGGAAAAGAGAGAGAGTGGGGCAAAAATAGAGAGGGGAGAGGAATATTCCACATTTCTTCACGCGCCTGGTACTAGCTAGTATATTTTATGAAGCAACGTCACAAATGTTGAAAGAGGTAATTTGATTAGCAGTGAAACCTAGCAGCAATTTAATTGAAATTCAGTTAATCAAATTGGAGACAATTAAAATTGTTGACATTTCTTAATAACTTAATACTCACAAATAGTAAAACATGAAAATAAATCTTTTTTAGATTAAGGTAAGAAAAAGTGTTTGGCGTCAACTTCAATTCTTCTATATTTTCAATAAGTTATATTCATGGACAACTAAAGAACAATTTATTTATATAGACATTCGGATATAAGTATTTTTTACCCAAAACATTTTCCAGGGATGTTTCGGCGGCGAGTGGATGAATTACGAGTCATCAACTTTGCGACGTATTCGAAGACCATTAACCACTCCTATCTGCATATTCAGGACGTGGACACACAAGAACGTCCCCTGTAATCGGCCGGATGCAAACTAACGACGCATTAGTTCAGCCAGTTGAGGACCTAACTTCCTTAGTCCAACAGCGCATTAGCAGGAAACGAGACAGCAGGTACCGGCGTCCATCCGAGATCCCTTTGTCGGCAGGCACTCTCGAACTGCGCCGGCAGCAAAACCCGGGCAGCCGGGGACAGTCGACAATGGAGCGCCGAAAAATCGCGCTCAGGAGATACCATTAAGCCCGCAGCATCGCAGATGAAGTTACAAACAGGAGGTCGAGGCCAAGGGAAAAGGAATGAAACGAGAGACAGGTAGTTGCACGGAAGAATGACAGTTACGAATTTGTAGAATATAATGAAGCAAAATGAGTGGGCGATAGTCGAAAGCAGAATAGGAAAGGAGACGGAAAATTAGACGGGAAGAAAATAGCGAGGGCGGATACGTGTGGGGAAGGACAACGCAAGAGACATGAGGTGGAGCGAAGAGGAAGAAGAGGCGGAGGAGAGAGGAGCGGAGGGATGGGGGCGTGCCGGGACGCGTCCGGGGCCCGCGCCGAAGCGCCGCCCGCAAAGGGCCCTAAGTGAGTTAGCTCCGTCCGAAGAGAATCTCCCGAGGACCTTCGCCTCTCCGTACTTTCGCTTCGCGACCAGAGTGAGTTGGTCGCCGACGCCGACGCCCGGGTGTGGCATGGGACCGTTCGAACGCTCTTTTGTGAACAAAATTCCCCCACTTATTCACTGAATGTTTGGTCACGAATTTTCTGGTCACAGCGGGGTTTTCTTTGAGTTTTTCTCTGGGATGAAAATCTTCGCTTTAAGAGGTAATAAAAGAAAATAATGTAGGGGCACGGGACGACATTCCAACAGAGCAAAACTATAAATACTATCCATTTTTGTAATAGAGCTTAACACGGTTTTCGTAGACAATCTTACGTTGAAAAAGCTTAACTTTTCAATAACCATATTTATGCTATCTTTGATAAAATTTACGAATCAATGTTGAAGTTGAAAAATATTTGTTTATCTTGGATACTCCAGAAATTAGTATATTGAACACACAAGAGGAAATAAGGCAATTCACATGCATTTTGACAAGCTGAAAAAAGAAACAAGAATTTTTCATTGCTCGATCAATTTGGCCACGCAGCCAGACAATGGAAAGTCAGTGAAGAATAAAAAGATCTGGAACTGAAGTTGAAAGCAATTTCGCTTTTTTGAGAAAGATTCTCGCAGTGTATCTTAAGATCTCTAAACATAAATATAGACTTTTTTAGAAAATGATATGAAACGGGGATTTGCACTAGTCGCACATTTGAGCATTTATATTATGGCGTTCGAGAGAGAGTGTACTCTGGCACAGCTGCAGGGCAAAGCGGCTTCCCGGTCCCAGGAGCCTCTCGGGGCGAGCGAAACCAGCGCTGGCTGCCTGCTCATCCGCCGGACTTCTTCAAAACCAAACTTTCGCAATTCCACTCTCGTTTCGGGCCCGCCTTCTCTGCTCCGCTGCTTTACGCCAGGCCCTTTCCCATCAAATGCTTTTATTCTTCCTCGCCCCCCTTACCCTCATCCCCTTTCCTCGCGTCCGTAAATTCTACGGGGTCAGGAGGGCGGGAAAATTCGACTCTCCGCCCTGCTCGATTATATATTCCAATAGGGAGGGCTCGTCGAAGTGGAGGATGTCCCGCCTTCTTCGATAGCGCCCCGCGCGGGCGGGACGTTGAGCGATTCATCGCCGCCGAGCCCCCTTTTAGTCATCGCCCTTTGGGCCGCCGGCAGAGGAAGAAGAGTTCATCTTCTCAACTGTCAGTCTCCTCAGTGTGTGCTCAACGTTCGTCTTTTTCCTTAGGTTATGAGACTTCTAAGGCTCTTGTAATTTTCCGTTACGGCGCCGCATGATAATTTATTCTTCTTTGCCTAACAGCTTGATGGAGAGAATTGTGTGATTTGAAGCCGAAAACTTGTTAATATTCTTCTGCATGGAAGGTACAACGAGTTTGCTGCATAAAAAGTCAGGTAGAACATTGCTTCATAATTAATAACATATTTTGCTTTCGTTCACTTGAATTAAAAATGAGTGATTGCATTAAAAAGATTTGAAGTGATGTTAACTCGGTTAAAAACGGTTTTGTCAACCTTTGTTAACCACAATCATATGATGTTCACAAGAGAAAATGGAATCAGATCACGGTTAACAAGAAATAGTGCTATTAATAAGCTGCGGATTTTTGCCTATTTGCCAATTTTTATCCTTCAATTAAAAATGTAGTATTTTAGGTTACTTATTCATTTTGAGGAATTAGTAGTCTATACACCTAATGCTTCAAAATGAATAATTAACCTAAAATACTGCGTAAAAATTGATGAATAAAAATCGGCAAATTGGAAAAAATCCGCAGCTTGGCTATCAAACATGAATCCACTTCTTCAGCACCATCGTATTCGTGCTGTAACCAGCGTGGCAGGGAAGCCGTGCGGGTCCCTCGTGCTTTTTGCTCGTCACCTTGCGTGCGAGTGACGCCGTTGGGGTGGGGGGGATGGACTGGGGGGGGGGCGGAGGCCCTCGCGCTGATAAGGTGAAACGCGCGGAGACGAATCGCATGGCCCTTCCGCGATTCATTCTCAGGCGTCCGATTTCTTCTCGCGCGAGAGCCTCATCTCTCAGTGCACGAGGTCGCCACCGCAGACAGATACTCGGGTTTCGCCTTCTACTTCGCTCGGGCCGAGACTCTTCGCCGAGACTGCGATTACAACACATTCGGTGGGCGCTCTAAATTCAACCCAGAAAAAAACAGGTAAACCATCGATCTGGAATATTATAATGTTCTATTTGAAATGAGCCCCAGTAGCATGGAAGTTAAGTCACAACTTAAGTCCGCGGGTTTACATTCGTATGTGGGGTGTGGATTTTCGAAGGACGGAAAATCAGTGAGCCACATAAGGTTTGTGGCTTGTGAAGGAGCTCTGGTACAATGCCAAGCAACACTAAATCCACTGACAATTCCCGTCCTAATCAATATCCCATATTAACTCGCGGACCACGCAAGGAACGGATTAGTAAGACCGTTGGTGTGTGTGTCCCTGGCGGAGAATAGGAAAAAGGGAAAACGGTATTTCTGGAAGCCCACGTGGTGCCAAAACTGAAAATACTCAACAAAAAAGCCGAGATAGGGAGATTACAAAATGAGTGCATTGCAGAGTGCAAGTAGCTGTAAGGCCAGTTTGTAAATAATTTGAATTTCGAGCACAACGCAATTATTTGTGAAACGTTTTTGAAATAATGCGAAGTGACGAAATAAACATCAAATAATCTCCTGGCCGACGCCAAACGAAATGTAAATTGAAGTAAAAATATTCACGACTCGTAATAAACGCACACGTACGACACGACGAATCAGCTTCGATTTTTAATAAACGTTCACGTTCCGAGCGGTCGTGATCATTGATAAAAAATGCAAAGCCCCATCGCGCCGAGCGGCTACACATGCAGCGGTGCGGCGAGACAGACGCGCTGATGATCGCGCACGGGCGCCGTGGCGTAAGCCGCTCGCCCAATTAAGGAAAGTAGGCTAAAAGCGTTTCGGTGTTCGGCGGCGCCCAGACGCCGCATACGCCGAGGGCGCGGGGCGCCCCGTCGCTTCGGAGGGCGGGTGGCGATGCTGCGGCGGGGACGAGTATTCTTTCTGACAAACTTCTACAGAAAACAGATAAATCGAAGACGTATGGAATTCGCTCTTTCACGGGTGGCGATGACAAGTTTTGTTAAGATGGTTGGGTGATGTTAATTTAGCAAAAAATAGTTAATTGGATGCAGCTAATTTGACTCATTTTGCTCGCTCATTTCCAAGTCGACGGCTGGATGTTAGGCCGGGGGAGACACCGTGCAGTGGTAGACAGCGGTAAATGGATGGCGAAATTTTGAGGTCTTTCAATGAAAAGTGTGTGGCGGGCGAGTGAGCATTAGAGTTTACAATGTCATACAGAAAAACAAAGGTAATTGTGGAGATTTCAAGGACTGAAATGCGTAGACACATTTACGTTCAGATCTTTCCACGTTCTACTTCCGATGGCAGCATGAGAGGAAAATATTGCCAGGCAATCAAAATTGAGACAAAGGGGGTCATCTCGTTTGCACGCCTAGAAATTGCACAACTCTGAGCAAAATTAACCATGAGTAACGATTTGTCTTGTGGAAATAATTCGAGAGAACGAAAAAAAAAATCCATGAGTTAACGACCGTTTGGCTGCACTGAAAATCCAATGTATCTTCTCTAACAACCAGCCATGTCAAAAGGTCTGAAAAAATCCATTAAACGCCAGTTGCAAACCATTTGCAGTTCAAACACACGCCCCCTTTTATTCCACAGCGCGCTATTTCGGTACACAACACACGAGTAACACGTCGCTCCGCGTCGCATCCACGTCCGCCACCGGCCAACCACTTGCGCGGAGACCCATCCCCACAATCACCGCGCAATCTGCGCGCCCGTCTCCGCAGGTGGACGCCTCATGGGCCGTCGTTCCGCGCGCGCGCGGTTCGCTCGTCGGCACGCGGGCCGCGCGCGCCCGCATCCCCGCTAATTGCAGGGCGCCGCAAAATGCCTCGCGACGCGACGCGATGCGGCGCTTATCGAGCAGCCCGCGCTTTGTCACGGCCCCTTCCCTCCCCCCGCTCTCTCTCTCTCTCTCTCTCTCTCTCTCTCTCTCTCTCTCTCTCTCTCGCGGACGCCGCGCGGTCCTACTCCAGGCGCGGGAACGCGCTGGGGTCCGCGAAAACGAGATAGAGCGGTGTGCGTTGGTATTAGCGGCGAAAGAGATGGGTGGGAGTGTCCGATGGTGAAATTGGGCTCGTGAGGTCAATGTTCTGATGAAGGAGAATAGGGAATCTGAGAAATAACGAGATACAAGTACGGGATACAGACGGGGTGGGAGGAGAAATAACGGAGAGATTGGATTATTGGGTTTGGTTCACATTCAGGTATGCGAGGAGATATTTGGGTTTGTTTGCGATAAGGAACTCCGGTGAGATTTTTGTAAAAGATTGCATCAGGGGAATGGACGAGGATCCCGAAAGCTACAAGGGTGATGAGTATGAAAACAAAAATAGGCAATCTGAGCAGTGAACGTAGATGGTAGAGACAGAAAGTTGAAGTAGAATGTGTGTAGATGGAATAGGAAAAGATGTTATTTCACACACAAATGAAATATTTCACCTGGAGTGCAGTGTAGATTGAGGAGAGAATTCCGCATTTCGAAGGATGGACAAACGGGCGAAAAAGTCCGCGAGTTTCAGGGCAGAATGAACGAAAGAGCGGACGACGAGGCGAGAGGGCGGACCGCAGAGGAAGGCCGGGGCAAATGCACGGAAGCGCGGCGGCCGCGCCGCGAGAGGGGGGACTGCACAGGGGATTCTGCAGCCCGGCGCCCTCCCCCACGCTCCAGCGCGCAACTAATCTGGGCGCTGTTGAACGGGTACGCTCTCCCGCCCGATTTACTGCTTTGTGGCTCATCGCAGATACAACACGTTCCTTTCTCCGCGCAGGCGAAATACGAGTGAACGCGGAGCACTGTTTCATGGTTAAATTTAACTTACACGGAGCGGAGACCGGAAACAGTGGGGGCCGAAACGAGTTGTTGAGTTTGCTGGCTCTAATTCGACAATTTGCCAAATTGTGTTGTCCATGTGTTACAGTGGTGCCGAGAGGGCTAAAAGGAATTAGCTAAACAAATCTAACCCAATGCACAGTACGCACATTTCAAATGCGGTGGAATTCGCCGATCTCTAACACAAACGTATTAAACGTCAGAGGAATTGGAGGCTGGTGGGGGGAAACGGAAATCTAGGAAAACAAATGTTTTGAGTTCACCACGAGCATAAGATTGTACAATATAAACGTAATGGTTAAGATATTTTCAAAAACTCTCTCATGAAAATAATATCTACATACTGCATCCAGTATTTCATTATACTGGACAAAGTTATACTATTACACATCACCTAAAGTTAGGGGAAGCAAACTTCAGGCAATCTCCTGCGAAAGCGAACTACAAGCGGCCGCCGCACGCAGGCGTCGGGCAGGGCCTTGTTGGCAAGTTGGGTGTCTCCGTGGCTGCGCGGCGCCGTCCGCACTAAGCCCCATCGGCGCGCGGGAGGGCGTGGGAGCGACGCTGGACTCCGAGCCCGTGACTTAGCGCGCCGGTCGGTCGAGGGGCGGGGCACCGAGCCCTGGGGAACACTGCAGCCGCAGAGGCGGAGGCGGCCAGCCCCCGCCACCGCCGACAGATTAGCGAACGCGGGTGGGGAATTGGGTGCGCGTGGCGGCAGGGAGGAAGCGCGAGGTCGCAGAAACAAGGCGACGCGGACCTCCGCCCGTGCGCAACAAGTCCCTTCGCGACCCTCCTTTACCGCTCCCACAATTGAACCCCCCCCAGGGAAGACAGAGGTAATGTACGGACGAAACACCTTTCCAAGTTAAGAAATGAACAGTTGGAATAATTTTACTTCGTTCTGTATCTAAAATTTACGGCATTACGATTAATCACGGAGCAAACTGTGGAAGCGCCCAGTAACGGTTTCTTTAAAAAATTTCAACCTATGAAATTCTTTATTGAAACGTGTCCCAGTAAAGGTTGTTTTTAAAAACAGAAAGGAAGTATTCGATCTTCAAATATGATTTACGATTCCTTTATCGATAAGGAATTGCAACAATTAGTGTTGAACACGTACCACTGTCTATTACGTGAGAAAATAAAATTTACCTTAGCATAGCAGGGCATTAATAAGAATTTTGAGAATACGTTTTCTAAATACTTGTTCTGAAACACAAAGGCAATTTCAAACACATTACTCAAACTCAAATTCTTTTTCGCACAAGTTTAGGCTAACGAGAACTAGTTTTCGAAATTAGCTTCCTGCGACCTATTAATACGTGGAAACATTGTAGAAACGTGAAATTTTAAATCACGATATATTAAAGATTGACATCAACAGCGCCACAGCTTTCGTCTCGAGCGAATTTGTTTCATCTTATGCAAATATTCATTGGCTCACTTATTTTGCGTTTCTTCCAAAACAAATAGAACAGTGAATCAATGAGAAGTCCATTAAGATCCTAAACGATAATGCGCTGGGAAACTGGCTGCTAGCCAGTGTGGTGTGAGGAAGTAGTTTGAAGGCGACGAAACAAACAAGAGGATAAGACGTGACCTATTTGCGGCCAGGAACTAGGTCAAACTAACAACACGTTAAATGTACTTTCAATGTGCTGCAAGTGAAGAGAATTAGATTAGCCTGCAATATTGTAAAGAACAGAGGTCAAAGTTAATAACACTTATCGCTATTGACTAACTAAATATTATTGCCATTTCTAATAATATTGCCATTTCTCTAAAGATTTTGCTATAATTTTAAAATTTACGATAACACATTGTAGTTACTAAAACATGAATCTGTATTTGTATGAAATACTTTGATATTTTAAAATAAATATTTCGTGTTTTTATCCATTCTGTTTTAAAACATTAGTAACTAAGCTGATCACTGATTAGACCTTTCACTACGTTTAACCGAACTACATCCAGCATTTAAATATTCCCTTCGGCCATATGTCCTGCGATACACACATTTTTTCTCTCTCCATGTGTAAATGGGTCATTCTGTAACAAACTAATTATTACCTGAATACTAAAACGTTTTGCATTCCCGCATATTTCTTGACAGAACGCAATCAACGTTTACGTAGAAACTTTTTACAACGCACGACAATGCGGACGCTTTCATTCTCGCACGTCGCTTTCGTGAATCGCTCCAACGACCTCTCCGTGCGGTGGGCAATCTAGCTGGGACTCTCGCGGGACGCACAGAGGGACGCGCCTGATTAGGAAGGGGTTGGCCGGGAAGGGGTGGTGGGCGTCACGGGGCAGATGCTTTCGCAGCGCCGGTGCGTCGCGATGAAAATTGCGCACCTCGCAGGAACTATGACGCAGGAGAATATTCCGTAGAAAACGCGCAAGGAAAACTCCCTGGTACTGGCAATCAAAGTGCATAGTGGATATTCGGGAGTAACTAAACAATGCAAAGGAAGAAACAAGCAAATAAAATTCTACATTGTACTTCCATGTTGTTCCTTGTTCTGTGAAAGAAAGGGCCAATACAGCAGTACTGGCCTTTATGAACTAGTCTATGATGTGATTAACGTTATTCACAATGGAAGAAATACTATTGCCTCTGCTTTTATATCTCTCCAATTACCTTATCTTCATTTTCTTGTGAACAACAAGCACTTCCAAAAATAAGTATCATACAAAAAGTTCCCTTTTGCACCGCAGATAATTTAACAAACAAATTCCCCGTTTTTGAAAGAGTCGACTCCACAAATTTGCCTGTTGACAGTCAATACGAAACAAAGCTTCATCCACAGTTGAGTAGAAGGAACCCCTTCGGCCACATGTCGGCTATGCTCCAGACCCGTTCGGACTTCAACACAAACGGGAAAGCGAATGTGGAAAGTAACCGAGTAAGGGGGCAAATAATATTTAAGACAATGGAAAAGGATAAAAGCGGAATAATACATTTAAATAGAGAGCCAAGAGAGACTCTTTAGGAACGAAAGACGTGCATGTTTCAATCCTATTATTCCTCTTGCTGATCTTTATTTAAACCAAACTTCGCTTTCTTCTTCGCTCCCTTAAACATTCTTATTCGACGTTCCTTATTCGCTTACTTAGCCAAATTAGATTTCCCGTTTGGGAAGACGACGTTGAAAAAGCAAGGCAGGGAAAATAAATAAGCACAAGGGCGAGAGTTGAGGACTCTGGCGGCAGTGGCAATGAGAACAAAGCGCTGCCGAATGTTGCGGTGGCTGAGGAGTAAAGCGAAGGGTGAGCGGGACGGCGCGGCGCGGCGCTCGGGTTCCGCAGAGAGCGCTCCGCAGGGCGCGAGAGTCGTGTGTCCCTTAATAAACACGCACGCGGGGGGCGTTGACGCGTACCCGCAGACCTTCCCCGGGCAAGGTGGCGCCGTGAGCCGCGCGCCGCGCGCCCGAGGGACGGCTCGCAAGAGCGCGCTCGACGCGCGGGGCGGCGAGGCCTTGGGGACTGCGCTGCTCGAGCGCGCCCCGCCAGCACTCGGGCGCTCGCTGCACACGCGAGGAAGGAAGCGTGCAGAGGGAGAGTTGGCATTGTTGAAAGACTGCAAGGTCACACTGACACACCTCCGTCAAGCTGGCACACCCCACTTCTCAGAAATTCAAAATCAGTCTATAATATTCTACTAATGATGTACCAAAATAAAAAAAGAAAACAATATACTCAATTATAAGCAATTAAAAAACGAGTGCCAATGAAGCACCCATCGCGTAACCTTTACGAGTTTTTAAAAATTCAACATTTAGATTTGACTAAAAGTGAGTTTATTTTTCAATTTGGTACCATAGCGATTTTTCAGATGTGATAATTTCAAAATTTTATCTGATTCCCCAACAGAAATATTACAGTTGAAAATCTGGAAAATATACAACATTACGATTTTTAGTCGGGTGTAATTTTTAAGTGGAGGTTTACACCTGCGAGAAAGCGGTGACAGAATGCAAGTTTAGTCAAGGACAAGGCACAGTACGGAAGAAGATAGAAAACTGAATTAAAAAAGACCACACGGGAAACCTAATTTTGCAAAGTAAGCGAATACGGTTACGTCGAATATGTAAGCATGTTTAAGGGAGCGAAGAAGAAAAAAAGAGAAGGTTTGGTTTAAATAAACAAAAGATCCGCGAGAGAAATAATAGGAGCGAAACATGCACGTTGAGAATGCAAGCGCGTGCAGGGAAACTAAAAGTAGGTGAAAGTGTGAGAAGTAAGGATTGTGGAGGCAGCGGCAATGAGAACAATGCGCTAACTAATGGCGCGGTGGCGAAGGGGGTGGGGGTGGGGGGTAAAGCAAAGGGCGTGCAGCGTGGCCGGAATCAGACTGCAACGAAGGTGGGAGGAGAACAGAGGCGGCGGCGGCAGCGAGAGCTTTCTCCTGCATGACGTGCCGCGAATGCGGTTCGCTCTCGTCCGGCGTGGTTCTATACGACTTCTCTATGTGCACAAGGCCGCAATTTAAACACGGTGTAAAGACACACTGGACTCGATAAACAAGAGGCCCCTGTTACTCTGTGTAGATTTAAGCCCAACGTAATGGTAAAAAAAGAACAGGTATGTTTGAAGTTTAAATGAACGACGCGGACGCAAGGAATATGTGCAGTCACGTTGCAGCGCTGTAAAAGGAATTTCGTTATTCATGGACCCAACAAAATTACTGACGCAGCTGAAAATTTTCATACACAGTGAATAAAATTAGCGTTCGCTGAAATATTTACTTACGCTTCATGTAACAATGATTTTTGGATACGGCGCGTACTCCTAATCATTTTCATGAGTCGTAACATTGATCCATATCCTAAAAGAAATATTTCGGTCACCGACTCGAAGCTTTCAGAAGCACGAATGATTTTCATGCGATCGATTTGTTAAGCGCGATTTGTAGATATTCTTAGCTGACGTCATAACACGTCAGATCACTCAGCTGACGTCAGATCACTCAGAGCACAACAATGGGCAATACTTTCCACACAGCAAAACCGCGACTCTCTTCCTCCTCTCTCTCTCACACAAAACCACATCCCTGCAACCCTCAAGAAGCATTTTTGCTCAAGCGCGACGAACAACACTCCGCAGGAACGGTGGGGCTCGCCCTTCTCCGTCAGCCTTCTCTCCCTATTCCCCTCTTCCATCGAAAACGCGGGGGGGGGGGGCGGAGCTGTGCGAATAGGGGGTGAGGGGCGGCGCCCACGTCGGAGGCTTAATGCACGAGATTGAGAGCGGGCAGGGGCACAGGTTGGGCGGGGGCTGCGGATTCCGGAGACAAGCGGCTTGCGGAACAACACGTGCTCATATTTCAGCCGTCGAGAGTCACGTTCCCTCGTCTCTCCCCACTCTGTCCGTCTTCGCTCGGCACGTGAACGCCGCGGCGCGTGAGCGAGAGAGGCAACGGGGAGCACGGGAGGCGTCTCGGCGCCTGCCGCCCTCTGGAGCGAGATCCGGCGCGCTAGGACAACGGGGGCGCGGAGGCGCAGCGGGGGCCAAAGGCGGCACGCTCTCGCTTGTTAACCAGCGGCCTTTGCTGCAGCAGCGCCGCTCAGCGCGGTGGTAATCGCAGCAATTAACCCGGCGACGCCGCCGTCGCGCGGCGGAGGCCTCTCCTGTGAGGGCTGGCGCGCACAGTTCTCTTCGCCGCCTCTGTCACCGCCACCGCCACCGCCACCACTCTCTTTCGTGCTTCCTGAGCGCACTCTCCGACTGAGGCGGTGGAAAGGCGGAAAGGGAAAGATTCGACGTAGCATGGGAATGTCGGGGGAGTGAGGAAATGGTGTGCAAGTTTTGGAGTCATTAAGGTAGCACATGTTCAGAGGTGAGATATGTTTAGTGGGGGGTTGGGTCAGAACGTGATTAAGAGAAGAAAAATAGCCTAGGTATTTATCTCTACAAGTAGACAAATAGGTAGCGATTTGGCAGGAAGACAATTTGGAAAGTCGGTCTCCTCTAGCACACTGTTTCCAGACTCTTTTGATGAATTTTCAATATTAGACATCGCCAGGGAAATCATAAAATTACTCGGAGTACATGATTATGGTAAACTATAATCTATGTGCATTTGTTTAGATTTTTTGAATTTGCATTTGATACATTAGACCAAGTGACCAATTTCTGAAATAGCCAACCCGAAGGTACAAGGGCCAAGGCCCTTGCGACTTGACGTGAGGGAATTAACGCAAGTGCCACTTGGAACCGCCTCTGAGCGAGATAGCAGCTACACCGCGAATGAGAGACGCGTTAGCTGGCAGGGTAATGGATGAAAATATAATTTATTCACGCATGCTTCGTGGAAACTGTCTGTGATATCCGACAGCCTTCCGAGCTTTTGCGATCTCTGATTCGTGATTCGACAAAGCGATGAATTACGGAGAACTGGAGGATGCTATACAATTACGGAGAACGGGAGGTAGTAGTATCACGTATCACGTCTGCATTCCACGACAAAAAGGGCACACAAAGCCTCTCAGATTGTCTCACAATTTACGACCAATTCCGATCACTCAGGAAAATAATTTCTTCCTACAGATATTTGTCTCCATATCAAAAAAATTAACATAAAAGAAAAATCCGCCCAAGTTGCGAAAAGAGAAATCGCGGAACTCAGGTAATGCAAACAAAATTTCGTCCAGAACTTGGGAGTTGAGGCGAAGAGCACGGAAGCGGATTTCGAGGGACCGGAGATGGAGATTGTAACAGCAAACAACGAGCGGTTTCGGGTAGATTACAAGTCCGAGAGTGGGCGAGAGGGTCTAGGGTCGCCCGCTAAAAGCCCAGGCTGATGGCGAGTGGTCGCAGGTGACGCGAGTGTCTGAGAGGAAGTCTGTTCAGTTCCTTCCGGCTTCCAATGGAAAGGATCTCTATCACTACTCTATTCCCTTGCAGGAAGTGCAGGCGGACTGCTTCGGAATTCCCCAGCTTTTAAAACTTTAACGAGTTTCATCTCTTTTAACCTATTTATATTTAATGATTTCACATTGCACTTACAAGAGGCATCGTGGATTGGTTCGGGACCAAATCAATTCATAAAAAGTTTAAATCCTGCCCTGATATAATTTAAAATTAGAATATTAAATTACAAGTTCGATTTGCAGTACGGTTGATCAGTCTCGATTCTCAGCAGAAGCCTACAGATTGTGCTCAGGTTGATGCATTTCTCAGGGATGGGAAAATATTAAAGAAATATCGGGAAGATTCAACAATGAACCTCAAACAACGGTAATGCTGACCACTGGTCATTCAATAGGAACCACCTGCTAGTTTTGTTTTTAACTTCACCGTTTAACTTAAATTTTGACATTAATATTGAATCTTTGTGCTTCGAATCATACGCCCATTATTGACTAACCGTCGATTTCTCTTCGTTGCTGTTTCGGGATCGATTTCGCCCGCCTCGACACGCGACAAGCACTATCATATTGTTCACTGGGCCAACCCACCTCTCCCGCTATCCGCCATGTCGTGCAGCGTTGAAAACATTTTTATGCTCTTGATTTGTGCGCTCTTCGACAGGGCCGAAGGATTTCATCTTCCAAGTCATAATTTTATTATTAAAACCGACAGAAAACTTCTTTTATCGTCGACGTCTGAAAAGAAGCTTTTATATAGCTAGTATATAAAAACCCAAAAAAATCTTCCGAAAGGAAGCTAGTAAAATTCATTTTGAACCAAGTATCTGTATCAATCTTCGCTTTCATCTTGCTGTTTCGTGAAGTTTCATGGACCAAGGACTGGAACTGAAGGAATATCTGCTTGGGCGTGTCTCAACTATCCGCCCACCGCTGAAAGACGAAAATCTTACTTCGAAACTGCATTCATTTAGGCGGCGAAATCGGCTTTCGAGATACGGATGCAGATAGTTCGAAGAATTCCGCGCCAATTAGAATATTAGTTCGCACAATCAAAGGAAAGGGGAGGTTTGCTCTTTCCGTTTATTTTCCTGACAGCTCTTTTACCATGCCCTGGGTAATGCACCGACCCGCATCATAGGACTTTCTCGCATCAGTCTCTCGAAACCCAGAGATGCTTGTGTTTAGTTTCCATCTCAACCGTTGGAGAGTAGTGTGCATAGCGTCCGACGCGCTTTTCACGGGATTCGCCTACCGCCCCCGCACACTGGTGCTTTTCAGGGCACGAAATAATTAGACCCCTTTCATTATCACATTCCGAGCCACAGCCATGTTCAAAGGCCCCAGCGAAGAAAAGGAACTCGTTGAGATGAGAAACTGCGGCTGCAGCAAGAGGGAATGGATCGTGACGCGGGTCAGGTCTTTATTCGAGATCTTTGGCGAGAGTATGTAAATGGTCACACCCCCTCGAGTTTTTGAAGTATCAGCTCTAGTTTTCATTCACTAATTTTCTTTTTTTGCATTGTGTTTCAAAATAAGGTAAACGCTTTGTATCTTTTCGCTCAGAAATGTCATTAACATATTTCATAACTGTTTTCTGTAACTTCCATTAAACGTGTACCTACGGAAAAGTGTACTAATATTTACGAAGACCAAAAAAGATCTGTTTCACGGAGGAGAGGCTCCAAGGGTCGCGGGTTCGAATCTCGTCTCGGGCATGGATTTGCGAGTGTTTGTGTTGCCCTTATGTGTTCTCTCTATAATTTTCTTACAGTTAAAGCTATAGAAAGTGGTCGCTATATGATCAGGTTGTTAAAAAGCGACAAAAAAAAGTTGGTCATATACGAGAAAGTTACATTTTACAGATAACTGTACAAAAAATTACATTTAACACGTTTGTATTAGCGATAGGATTACTGCGTAATTGTTTACATTTCGACTAAATTCAAGATACTTTTGGAATCTCTAATGCACTTACACCATTAGTAGAGAATTCAAGAAATGTTCGAACCATACGTGCTTTTTCCCTCATTCATTTGGGTTACGCTGATGGAGACGCATTCGCATTATGGGATTATTTATAACAAGATCTGGCAGGTTTTCCGTTGTTCAAAACTTTCACAAAGTGCGTTGCGATGAATGGTGGAACAAAGCGTTATAACATGAAATGAGCAGTTAAAAACTGTGAGCGCAATTTTCCAAGCACAACTTGAGATGAAAAAAACACAAAAGAGGTTATGTCAAGAAAAGGAAGAGAATTAACGAGCTTTTAACAAAGCTGTCAGCTGCATTAAATTAGTTGTAATGGATATAAAAATATGATATATGATGCTTGTCGATGAAGACGATAACAGACACTAAAAAAAGGGCTATTCGCACTTGCGCGCACGCACACATTCACACACACATAAGTACACGGTCACGTGCACACATAGTAATCTAGGCAGCAATTGCTGAACGAAATAGAGCGCGAGTGCACAAAAAACAGTTCGTCGGCTTTTCTGTGATTATATCAATTACAAAACGAGTAAAAAGTGTCACTCAAGTATCAAAGGCTGCTAACGAAAGAATAGTTATTTTAAAAAGATCGTTGATTAATACATTTAAGTTTGATTTCCTGACTTCAATTTTTACCTTTTCTAAATGTCATATCAGCAGATCAAATCACGCTTGAAGAAAAATGGCAAGTTACTTGCAAAATGTGTTCAGCCTCGAGGCCTGTTGAATGCCTTCAATCTTATACCCAAATGACCATTATGACTCGGTGCTGAAGAAGTTGAATAACATCTTTAAAAGAGAATTCCCAGGCATTCACAATTTCTGCAATATCCCCCACGTGTACGACGTACTCCCAATTTCTTACGCACGTGTATCAGTTACGGAAAGCATATTCCCCAGGTGATACAATGAAACTTCAAGTTTACTCGGCAAGGCAGGAACGTCGAGTACATAGCAAGTAGCGCTGAGCGCACACAACTTTCTGTAAGGTAATTTTATTTTTCGTGCAGCGCTCCACTTGGCTGCAAGTCGGCGCTAAGGGGAGGGGCGCACAGTGGACCGAAATGATACCAAACGTGCACCTAGCACTATCCGTGGTTTCCATCCAAGCACTCTAACTAGCAAAACCTAAAGAGCATGTTATTTCAAGTCAAAAAAATAACTGGTGCCGTTTTAAAAGGCACTTACTAGAATGTTTCATTACTTTGAACGTTTCTTTGCAAGACACGAGGCATTCTAATATCTAGTGTTTATCTGTGGTATTTCTCAGCTACATATTTTTTGATGGGCGGCAGTTGTTAACGAAAAAAACATTAACAAATGTCCAGTTAATTATAGTTAGTTTAGCTTTTTGTTATGTTTAATTATAGTTAGTTTTTTTGTGTAATTGTCCATCAAAGCTCACTTAGTTTAGGGAATGGCGCTTTCTTTCAAAGGTCACTTAATTAATGAAAACCATGCTTTTTTTCAAACCTCATGTAATCTTAAAATACGCGCCATTTTGAAAGAGGTTGGCAAAGGCGGTTGGTGTCAACGAAAAACTATTTATAAGTGTTTACGTATGTTATTAATAACATACATTCATTTCAACGAGATATTTTTTAGAGGTTTTAATGGTATTGCGGGCGGGCAGGCGGGCGGGCGGGCGGGCGGGCGGGCGGGCGGGCGGGCGGGCGGGCGGGCGGGCGGGCGGGCGGGCGGGCGGGCGGGCGGGCGGGCGGGCGGGCGGGCGCTGCGGGAACAAACGAGCTGGCGGGCGCCAGGAAACGAAATTTCTGGGCCTGCTGGGCTTGGCAGGCAGGCGAGGCAACGATGCGACGTGCGTAGACCGAGCAATCCAGCGCGCCTCGACAATCCTGTTACCCGGTTTACCTGCGTCGCAACGGGTGGCGCCTCGATTAGTCAGGAGAGGACGGACAGTGCGGCTCTCCGCGGGCTCCCTCTCGTCTCACGTCGAATAGCAGTGATGGCTCCTGAATGAGGGTTTCTATTTTGATCACGAGAAGCGCGAGATAAAACGGTGTGGTAGACGTAGCGTAGTTGGCGGGTGAGTGAATACGAGAACGAAAAATGTCGGTCGATATCGGCACGATCACTCGGAAGCCCAGGATAACATTAATGTCATAGGAGAATATATGAGAGACGTGGGGTACATTCAAACGTATTATGATCATGCATTTCTATATTACAGCATTTTAGACGTTTTCCAGGTACACGAATATTGCAGTTTTATAGAAGTAGTATAGTAATAGACATTCCGAAATATTTAGAATAATCCATAAACTTTTTAGTTACACACTCAAAACACTTCTAATGACTATAATATATATGATATAAGTATATATAACGTATATATTTTGTTCTCTTGGTCGCAATGAAAGAGCATACGAGAACGACAGTTCTTACTCAAGAAGTTATTTAAATTTTTCGTATATTTTGTTTTAACCAGAATACATTAATATTTAGTAATACTATTGACTCAATAATTAAAAAAATGCAATTAATAATTGCTTATTTTATTTATGAACTCTTCTTTTTCTATACAACAGTTTCAATACACAAGGTGATAAATCCTCCCTTCCTCTAAAAAAATGAGACATGAGGATTCACTCCAGGCCCAGAAGCATTCTTACGTAATTTTTCTTCCATTTTCCTTATTTGTTCAAAGCACGGGCACATAATTACGTTAACGCCTCAACAGACGCGCGGGTGCTTACAAGCAATCGGCGGGAGTGAAGCGAAAACTCTCTAGTTGCGCGAACTGTCAATCAACGCGGTTGGTAACACGACGTAATGGGGCGAGAGCGCCGCTTGAGGAACGCGTATCGCCGCGGGAGCTCCGTCCCAGTTAAGGAGTTACGACGGGGCGCGCGCCCACGCTGACGAGGTGGGTCCCAGCGCACGAGAGGAGGCGGGAAGAAAACAGGACGGTGACCGAGAACGGGTCTCGGAGGATCTCTAGCCGACGAGCCGAGTAGCAAAGGGGGAACAACAGGAGGAAAAGAAAGTCGGCAGAATGAGCGTGAACAGAATCAAGGTGAAGTGGAAACGACACCTCGGGCGAACGGCACAGGGAAGTTCAGCGGGACAAAGAAGAGAAATGAAGAATGGAGGAGAGCTAAAGACAAACAAGGCGAGGCAACGAGAGAGAAAACGGGGAATCTAAGGAGCGGGTTGGGAACACGATGGGTCGGGGTCGGGGGGGGGGGGCGTGGAGTTGGGAGTGGCAGACGGGAGAGCTTCGGATCATTACTCCCGAAGGGAGATCGGAAGTTGCGGCTGTGAGCCTCCTGCATAGTGGATGCGGCATTCATAACGAACGACATGTGCTTTCGATAACGCCCGCGAGATTAGGAGGCCGCTTTACTCCAGACCTTAAGCGCGATATCGCACAAGACGCGAGACGTGCCTCCGCCGTCGCTTCCAATTCGCCCGGATTCTAATGGAGATTCGCGGTCTCAGCCCTTTGATGTTTCAGACGGCGCTTTCGCTAATGTATGCGGAAAGGCAGGAAATACACCTAGGATGAAGCCACATCACTCCATGCGATGGAAATACTTGCGCGCTGACGCTAATTGGCCTACAGAACAGTTGTGTCACTTGGGGCTCGCAATTTGGATGCTTCCTTCATTGATAGAACGGTTAATTAGAATTAAGAAATATAAAATTATGAACCATAATTCTGTTGAAATTACCGTTAAATACAATTAAATGAAGTTCACTTCTGAACAAACGTTAAAAAAAAGTCACAGCCCCTTTTAAAACTTTTTCCATCGCGAAAATGATAGGGCGCCAACCATCACGAAAGAGACAGTCAACGTCCGAGAATCCTGACTTAGCACAAAAAGGGAAAGCTATGTAACAGTACGCAAAACGATGAAAAGACAACACAAAAATGTATTTTCAAGAAAACACACTTTATCTCTTAGCTTTAATCTCAATCATTATAAGTTATCGTGTCTCAGTGTCAGTGAAGTATCGCATTTCGAAGTGCTTTTTCAACCAACACCTCCCGAGCCAGGAAAGTTTCGATGTTGGCGCGGAATCGAAACCACTCCCGTTCGGTAAAAGGGCCGCTGCAAAACCACATTCCTCCCGCGGAGACGCAGAATCTCGAGCGACGCAGGGCGGACTCCATCGCGCGCCATCTCGAGCGCCGCGAACGCGGTCGATGAAGCGTGGAAGGAAAGAGATGATGGAGAGACGTGCGCCGCGGACTCCATACTACTTCGTGGCGCACTCTGGTCGCCCAGCTGTGCTGAATCGCGACAAAGAGCTCCCGATAAATATAGTTTTTTTTTAAATTTAATGTTCAGACATTTGGCGCCGAGCCATGCTTGTATTTATGAGCATTATTGCAGATCGTTTAGCGTCGTTCTGGGAACAACGCGAAGTGAATTACTAGCCGCGAAAAAGCGCAAGAAATTCGAAAGAACTGGAGAAAAAATAAGCGACCTAAGAAGGAAAATATGTTACCATGTAACATGCCTTCAGACTGAGGGAGAAATGTGCCAAAATTATAGAAAATAAATTTGAACTTTTAGATTCAAGAATGGAATCACACCATTTTGTAAATAAATTGGCAGTTGAGAGTCTCTATACTATGCAATCTGCGTTGCTCTGGTAGTCGAAATTTTCGCAGACAAAATGAGTTGTGGTCTCGCTGTGCATGTAAATATCACGGAGACTAATGTAGTTTATAAATATTTCAAGCCCTCGTTACGGGAGAGAGAACCGCTGTTAATTAAATTTAAAAAATGAATATGAATAACTTCGTCAACAGCCCTCGCGTAAATTTCAGGAGCGCTAATTCACATTTAACAGGATAGCATGAAAAGAGTTCACACGACGGAAATGCGTCGTGCAACTTTGTAGTAAATATCTCAATCTCGAAACTACGTACGTGGCACGGTAAGTTGTGAAAAATGAAATGATTTATATTATAACAATGACGGAAAGTGTTTGAAGTTGACAGCAAATGACCATCTCTTCTCGAAATACACTCCCCACTTTTATTGTCCGAAACCTAATCGAAACTAATCCTGATGAGATGAATCAAAACTACAACTGTTCCGAATAGGAGTTTCCGTACAATGCTTTTACACTTCAAATTCGTTGTTTTCCTTTCATGGAAATGAAGTTGTAGTAAATTCGATATTTCCACAAACGCTCAGCCATAGTCTCATTAGAAGAAGTGGCGCTGACTTCCCTAAAACTTTCAACAGAAAAATTGTGGAAAGAACAACAAAACACAAGAATCGGCAAGTTTATTTTGTACTCCCGACGTGCCACGCAATCTACGTGACGGGGCGTCGCCTGAACATGGGGCACCGCCGGGTGCGCCGCGATGAGGCTGCCTCGAAGGGAGCGGCGATGGCGAACGGGAGGGGGAACTTACCGAACGTCCAGCACTAGGAATGAGGTGAGGACGCAGTGCGGTCCACGACCCCGGCCCAGTCTAGCCTTGCCCAATCCTACCCTCCTTTGCTCCCCCCGCCCCCAGGCTAGACAGCGAAATTCACAAGTCTACCGCCCAGGGCACGAAAAAGTCACATTCAATGCTGCGTTAGGCTATGCTGCAGTTCTATAACTAAGAAAAGGCTTGTCTTCTTTACTAAAATACAAATACATTTACCCGTAAAACAAATATATCATGAAAGTAATTCGTTATTCGCTCTATAAATATTGTAATTTGAACGATTCAGACTCACAACAAATGCGTTCGTTTATACGTTCATCACAGAATCTAAGGTAATTGCATGATTTGCAAGAATAATAACCATTAAGGTTAAAAAAAGAAAGTAAGTCCAAGAAGGGAGAGCGTAGGCTTCCGCGGCCGGAGTCAATATTAAGTTGGCTGTCCGGGTGACGCCGCGTCCATGGCAAAGGTGCCGACGTTTCGGTCGCCATTCTGCGACCTTCCTCAGGGCCTAATGCCTTAGGGCAGCCAACTTAATATAAGTCCAAGAAGGTTAATTGAACACACCAATGATACATCGTCTTCAGAAGCTTCGCATTACGCATACTAATTCTCAAAACCAATGAGCCGCCTCTTAGAGCATTCCTCGTCAAACCTTCCTGATCGCCACATCCACGCAGGGCTTGCGAATTTCGCAGGCGAGCCGGAGAGCGGCGGGGCGCGGCGGGAAAGAGCGAGGGTGTCCCTGGAGAGAGAGGACGGCGGGACTGGCGCGCAGAGCTACCTCTCGCCCCTCCCCATTCCCTTCCACGGAGCCGCCTTCCGCCTCCCTGGTCCTCCCATCCCACGTCGGAAGTGGAAAAAAAACTTCCCAGCACGCGGGAACTTTCGTGCGCAAGGTGCGCGCGCCCGCCGCCACGCCCCTTGCCGTCGCCTCCTCCTCCTCCTCAAGTGTCAGCGGCCCGGGGACCCTGGGCCGCTGCGGCCTCTGCCCCTCCCTCCCCGCCGACCCGCTCCCCTCAACCCTCCGACGTCGCCGCCGCGGCAGCGGCTAAATCTCCCGGAGATGCGCGCGACATGGCAGATGTGACCGGCTTTGCGTTTTATAAAAAAAAATATCGGAAGCTAAACGCGCTGCTGGCTGTTGAATAATGCTAATGGCGAAACGTTATACAAAATGAGCCCAAAGATCCATTGTGGACCGTGCGTGGAGCACCGCGGCGCGAAGGCGAGGTTATGAAATTATGGGGCAATTGGTAAATCGACGCCTGAATGCTTAAACATGACTCTTTATCGAGGAAAGGAGAGGGATGATTGTTCAGTCAAAGTGAAACGTACATCAAGAACGCATTTCTCATGCGTGGTCTTGTGTTATGTAGATTATTTCATCTTCTAGGGGCCACATTTGGGTTGAAAACATTTTCTTTTCCAACAAATGGTTCACGATAGAATAAACAAATTGCAACAGTCTCTCACAAACAGCCTTCGTTCTACTAGAGTTTGAGCACAATCCTGTTTTCATTACACCTAAAAGTTGACGAAAAGATGATTTCGCAGGCAGATTCACACACAACATTATTTGGTGAACGCTAATTTTTTTCTTTACTCAGAAACCCAGCTATGTAGATACAAGAAAAAGAATAAGAAATGTATTACACTGAAAAAGAACAACTTCAAAGTTTAGGAGTAGTTTTGAAGAACTAAAATATAATGAAACGGTCGTTCCTAGTACAATAGAGAACAAAATATCTTCTAGTCAAAAGCGCCAGATGCTTCATATGAATAAAGAAATTTACATGTCGTGTTTCCTCAATCAAAGTTTGCGACAACTTTGGCCATACGCCAGAAAACTAGGTCACTAGCACATACAATTAGGACCATCAGACGCTTCACCGGATCTTTCCAAACCCACACGAGACGGCAGAGCCTCTCGTCGACGCTGGCGCCACATCCCTGCAATTCCGCCTTCGCTGCTAATCTCCATTTTCCGCTGGATCACGCCGCTTCGAAATATAAAACAAAACACACAACTCCGCAAATACCCGGCACCCTCGCTCATATAGCAGCGCTGGCGCCTTAATCGAAATACGCTGCAGTTACTCCTCAGCGACGGTGGCAGCAGTAGTGGAGGCGGCGCGCTGGTTGTAGTGGAGAAACGACGACGGTGGCAGTGACGGGCGTGACAGTGACAGTAACGGCTGTGACTGAGGCGAGACGGGTATTGGCAATGACGAGGTGGCAGTGGCGGCAGTGAAGACGGCGGCGGCGGTGGTGGAGGCGGTGAGGGCGGTGTGCGAAGCGGAACAGAGGCGTCCCCATCCGAGATGTCTATAAATGGAAAACGCTCGAGTTCGCCCCATCCCCTGTCGTTCCTCGCGGGGGTGGGGCGGGGCGGGGCGGGGCGGGCGGGCGCTGGAGAGGGGCTCTAATTACGCCTTGTCGCGGCGGCCGCGCAGGGCGGAGGAGGCTGAGGGTGCGAAGGAGGAGATGCGCGGAGGAGATAGGGGGCGGGTGTGAAGATGAGCCCGCTTGAGATACGGTGTCAGAGGGCCGTTAGAGGCCGGACAGGCGCTCGGGGACCCAGGGAGCGGGCGGCGTGTGGGCAGGGGATTAGCTGCAAGTGAATAGAGGAGCGAGCTTACCGGAGACGGCCGGGTCACCTGGGGATCTGGCGGTGAGGTAGGTTCCGTGACAGGTGAAGGCAGCCTACCGAGTGAAAAGAAATCCCGAGGGGGAGCAGGCAAGGGAAATTATGCAAAGGTCATGAAAGAAAATTATGGAGGCTTGACAGTAGAAATAGAAAACTGTGGGACATTCTGTTTCACGAATGAGACATATCCATTGAATTCGCAGGAGAAAATTCCTTCCGACGGTGTGATTTGAATAGAGAAGAGTGGAAGCCACTAGAGAGAGACAAATATCATTTGATGCAAACGTAGTGGTCAATGAAACCTTAGCTGCGACACGATCATGCGACGATGAACTTGAAATTGTCTTCTAACGAAGGCAAAGCTTAGATAAGCGATCTAATCAATACTACTAGCTTAATTAGTAGTAATAAAATAAGTGGGAACTAACTTCGACCACTTACGGTCAATTTGCAACCCAATTACACCACCTAGCCCAATTCACCGAACGCCCCACAACCGAGCACCGGAAGGAAACGAAACTGTGGCAAGCGAACGCAGCGGACGTGAGCGCACGGCGGCGCGGCGCGGGCCGGGGTTCCTCCTTTGTGGCGGCGGGTGGCGGCCCCCGGGCCACTTGTCGAGCCCCGTCGGCGGCGGCGGGGGCGGGGGCGGCGGGGGGCCGCGTGATCGATCACCGGGTGCGTCCGCAGGCGCTGGGAACGGCGCCGCCGCGGGCGCCGCGCCGCACCTGGCGCAAGAGGGGCGTCCGCGCCGCTATGATGCCCGCAGGGCGGAAGCGCGGCGCCGGCCAGATGAAAGGAAATTGTTTCGGAATCGCCCGCGATTAATTTTGGGTCGGAGCTAAGGCAGCAATAGTTTGGACGTTTTGATATACTGGAGAGACAGCTCTAAGGATACTTAATTCTCAAGATACAACAGGGACTCTGAAGGAATGTAAGGAGAATTGTGGATACTATTATTTTTCTGTGATACGAAGTAGCAAACAATGTATCTTCATTGTTCTAAGAGAGTTCATGAGTAATAAAATAATTCGTTTCTTGAAAATAAAGAGTAGGCTTTTAGATTCAATGTAAACCAGTTCCCACATTAAGATGATTGTCCAGATGTCCAGATAACAGCGTGTCTTAACTTTCTGTAACACTGAACAAACTATAAATAAATATTTATTCCTGTCGTATACACTGAGGCCATGACTTAACCTAAAAATGATTTGAAACTGTCGAATCTTATAAGAATAAAAAAAAAAATTCTTGGCAACTGCAATATCATAGGAACGGTTTTTCAATGAAAGAGTCCCCACTGCGACGAGGAGTGGTAATCTCTTCAGCTCCAAGCATGAGAGAAAAGGCCACAGGCGCAGCCGAAGTCCGCGACTGTCAGCCGCCAAAAGCCTGCGCTTCTTCACCCCAGGTCGGCGGGCGCGCGGGAAAACCTGTTCGGGTCGCGAACCCATAATTTTCAATCTCCATCTGGCCGTCGTCGCGGCGCGCCGCGCCGGGAGGTTTAGGGAAGGAGCGGCGCTGGGATCGGTGGGCGGGCGAAGCGAGGCGAGGCGAGGCGGCTGCCTCCAGGGGGGCCTAGCTCTCCTCAGAGGGGGCTCTGCGTCAAAGGAGACTTAATGAACTCGTCGGAAGAAGCATTATGTCGTATAGATTCATATCTCTCGCCGTTACCCATCTGCGAGAAGAGCCCTGTAACTTCGTTTTACGGAGGTGGAGGAAAGGCGCCGGCACGGCGGGGCGGGGCGGAGCGGGGGAGACGGGCCGATCGCATGGGACCCGGAGACGCGGAACGCGACCGTCTGACGCAGCAGGGCGTTGAAGGCAACGCTCAGAAGTGGCTTGAGAATCTCGTACGATACCATTGATAACGAATGCCTTGAATAAAATGTGCACGATGAAGGTGATGAAAAGGAGGACGTGAGATTCGTCAGGAGAGTGAAGTCAGGCGCAGGGAAGATACGAAGGAAGTACGTTAAAACGATGAGAGAGGATGATTGAGAGATGAGGAATTTGAATTAAATTTAGAGATCGAAGGGAAATGACAGAATATATAATAAGAAAAATTAGGAGGTATTCAAAGAACAGAGTTGTGCGTAGTTGGGCGAAAGCCCAGAGCAATTATGCAAATATACAAAGAAACAAAAAGAGCAATCAATTAGGAAAACAATGGATGAACGGATTACTTGAAACTTAAAATCATTTTTGAAAACACACAGCCATTCCTCTAAAATCTTCAACATATTCTCAGACATCTCATTTTCCTTGTCCACACCTAACGACACAATTTTATGACTTTTGTGGCAACACACATCTAAACCGAGTTTCAGATTTAAGTAATTAGAGAAGAGTTCACACGTTCATTTTAACACCTTTGACAATGAAGACTTTGTGGACTTTGGAAATGTCCACTCAGCCCATTTCCGTAAAAAAACCTTACATCCTCGCCACACAAAACGACGTGACGAGCACGCCATAACGCGTAAAAATGAATAGAATTAACACGATCTACGAGGCTTCCCTTCGCTCTACTTCCTGCCTTTACGGACGACCGTCAACTGCTCTTCTGTGCAGAAAGATGAACGCGAGTCTTTCAACATAATGTTCTTAAAAAACAGTTGGGGTGGGGGGGTGGAGGTGGAGGTTGGACACTCTTTACCAGGCGAAAACATACGGTCGAGATATTTTATCTCGACTAGGGCGGCCAACTTTTAAACACCACTTTGCAAGGAAAGTGAGAAAGGAGCGACCGGACGCGCGCGGGACTGGGCCGAGCAACACAAGGCAAGGGATGAAAAATGTAAGTACATTTAAACGTCCGTGTAAAACAACTTTAAGCTTGTTCTCCTATTCGTAAAACTTCCGGGGAGCAGTTGGCGAGTCGCGAGAGCGGGGGAGGAGAGGCGAGACCCGTTCTTCCAGGAAATCGTCTCGTGGGATCCGAACCGGCGAGGCGGCCCCTCGGGATATCCACGTTCAGGCGGCAGGTGAGGGAATATGGGACAAAGGCGAAAAAAGAGAAGAGATTCAGGGCGAACTGGGGAAAAAAACGCCCACAAAAAAGAAAAAAAGAGGCAATGAGAAAGACGGAGAAGGAAAAAGCAAAACATATCAAACTATAGCGAAAATTCAGGGACATGATAGGTATACTAAGTACAGAAAACAGTTAAAAAAACAAAAAAAAAACAACAAAACAAAACAAATTAAATAAGTAGGTCAACCAGAACGAATATAAGCGATAATAAAGCATTGGATATTGGTCACACAATTATAGTCAGGCATTACAGCTCAGGACGTGAATTATTTGAACACACTCATCGGAAATGGTGGTAATGTGTGACGGCCTCGATACCTGCCGCGGCCAGGTGGAATGGAGGGGAGAGCTAAAAGACACAAAAAAGCACAAAAAGGGGCAGCGCGGAGCCTGCGAGGCCCTGCGGAAAGGAGGCGTGCGAAAAGCGCACGGCGCGAGCAGCGTTTCGCCGGTTCTTCCGCGCCACCGATCAAGGCGGCTGGGCGGGCGGGCCGGCCAACAGCAGCCTGCGCCGAACACCGCCCGTGCACGGCACCGGCATTTTACGCAGATCTACGCTCTTTGGAAATTGCACGGGGAGAGGAAGCGGGTAGACTGCGCGATAATCGAGTTGCAATCACTAGCCGCGCACCTAATAGGTATTTTTGGAACTCTTTCAGGTAGATCAGAACAGGGGCATCTTTCGAAATGTAAGACATGCATAAAGGCGATGCACAGACGGACACGTAGATGAAATGGCAAACGATGCTACGAAGAAGCAAAAAGTACACAATATTTTCTAATAGTTTATTTACACGAGTATGTTTCCAGTTCGCCTTTCTACGTGAAGTTTGCTTTTATTCTTATACAATTTTAATCGGGGAACTAATTATCTTTCCACACTTGTCCATACAAGTTATGAAGAACAAACCCTATATAATACTTCTAATACACAAGGCAATCTCTAAATTGTTTAGTTCACTCCTTAAGAAATGAAATGAACGGTGGAAAAACATTAATTCTACTGACCGCAATGCCGTCTTTTTATTCCCATCTCTCACTTTTTTCTTCGCCATCCTCCGCTGCCATTGCGGCTCCTCCCCCACAGCCGCATCCTCTCCTACCACTGGGGGGCATTGTTCTGCGCGTCACAGCAATCACAGCGTCGGCGCGCGCCCGTGAATAGATTCGGATTTGCAGCGCACGGCCACCCGGCAGTGAAAGATGAGCACTCGGGTGATGCATGGGAGGTGCAGCTGCAGTGTATCAAACTACATGGAGCGATTATTACACATCGACAAACAACTATATATATTGCGAAAAAGAACAGATGAAAAATGGCAGACGGCGCGACTCATTTGACGTTCCGCTGGCTTTTAAAGTATTTTTTTCCAGCTCTTCGGAACTTTCCACTCTGGGCAAGTTAATTTAACACATCAAAGTAAAAGGGAGCCGTCTTTTTTTACTGCGAAATTGATCAGGGTTGACATTTTGCTAATATGATTCACATGGTCTAGGTGTCAGAAAAAGAACAAGGTTCACAAAGAGATATCTGAATACACACTCCTGATAAGGATGGAACGTCGAACAAGTAGAAGATTAAAACTTATACGCTACAAGAACAAGCTATTGCAGTTTTCTTATGGAAAGTGCCCTTGATCAAATGCACACACTGATGTCTAGTTTATGGGAGATGACACTGGACTCAATGGCAGAGGGACGTCTAATGAACGAAAGACATTGACAAGAGAAAAAAAGCCCCAAAAAATCCTAGTCATTTTCTTCGGCGCGTTCCAGCCCGGAGTACCCGATGTGCAAAAGCTATCTACCCTCTACACCACAAGCCCCGCCCCACTGCAGTTCAATTTCGATAATGAGACCCTTCGGCCGAAGGGGCGGCGACCCGGGCCTTTCAGACGGGCGGTCGCTCGAGGCGCTCGGCTAAAGGGGCCGCTTACGGCAACGGCCGCCCCCGCGCAGCGAACGCAGCCTTTTCAAAGACGAATCCGACGGGCGGGCGAACACGCGCAACCTCCATATTTCCCGCGCGCCGTCGGGCAGGCGGGCGCGGGGCGGGGCGGGGCGGGGAGGGGCGGGCGCTCCCCAATTCCCGGCTCTATTTCCTGGGAGCAGTCGCGGCGGCGGAGACGGCGGAAGCGGAGGCGGTGGCGGCGGTGCGCAGTCGAGCCGCCAACCCCGGGCCCTCCACGTTGCCCCTGAGGTACGGCAAAAGGCGGCGAACAGGGAGTCGACGGGATGAAGTGCTTGCGTCAGTGCGTGGCAAAAGTTGAGGATGGAAGAAACTGGCTCTAGGGATGAGAAAAATCACGTGACAGCCAATAGAAAGGAGTGTCTTAAAATGAAATTCTGCCGGAAGACGTGAGAGAAAACACAATATTGCAGAGAAAAGAGGAAAGGAAGAAAGAAAAACATGACAGATTTTTCAAACAAGAAAGTAAACAACTAAATTTAGGATCTAAATTCGTATAAAAGGAAACAAAAGAGAAGAGTAGTATTCCGTCCGCAGAAGAAAGAAGAGAGAATGCAACGCGTATAGCTGTACGCTCGAGGAGAGCCATGCATGTGTTGATGAACCGAAAATTGACAATGCGTATTGCATGAATATTCAGGAGGGTGCGCTTGGTTATATGAATATGCGGGATTGCGTGGAAACAGGCAAATAATAAAGATGGTAACCATACATCAGGGATTCGAATGAAAATAAATGAATGAGGATATTAAGGCTGTAGTAAGATACAATGTAAGGGCCACTTGGAAAGGAAGGTAAAGACACTGCTTTTCGAGTAAGCGAGATGGGTCGATCACTGTTCTGTCAATCTATGTGAACCGATGGATATATTAAAATCATTCTCGCTTCATGAAATAGTGAGTAATGAATATAAAGTATTATTGCATTCAGTACATGACAAGTAGAGATTCAATCTAATCATGCCATTAGTATACAATTCAAATTCCACTAAAAACACTATTATGTCGAGTTAAAGCTCAACAGAATATCTTTGCCACATTTTAAAACAGAACACAGTTACGCGAGAGAGTGCATTGAAAACACACTGCATACCCATTGACCAACAGTAAAAAATGCTATAACGTTGTTAGTGTTGTTAAAAATTAGTGCCTTTTTATTTAGAAGGATATTTACAGCAGCAAATGTATGAAAGGCTTTGTGAAATTTTTTGTTTCGGAAATGTTTCGATAATTTCGTTGCGTTTTGCCTCTTTCTGGTTTCGTTGTTTTGCACCTGGAGTCATTACTATTCAGCTGGGCGAAAACGAGGTACTACACATTTTGTGTTTCTTGCAAACTTACACTAGAAAAAAAAATTCAATAGTCGAAACAAAACTTACAATGTTAAAATGTAGTGTACATACATTTTCAACCGCAATAAAATTAATGTCCCAGAACAACATTTTACGAGCAGTGCTCATCAGGTGCATATCATGCTACAAAAACAAAAATGATGATGATGATAATAATAATAATAATAATAATAATAATAATAATAATAATAATAATAATAATAAAAACCGGCCTCGGTTGTGGCAGCCGTCGTCTGCGCCAAGGAGTCTGCAGGTTCGAGACCTACATAGGCATGGTCGTATTTGTGATTGTCCCTTCACCTCTCATCATCATCCTATCATCCTATTCGCACTTCAAGGCATAACAACCTTGTCGTAAAAAGTGATCCTAAAAATGACACACGTTAATCGTGTAGCGCAGTCAGGAATGGCCGATACGCCAATAATAATAATAATAATAATAATAATAATAATAAAGTAGCTCTAGATATAATAGGGATGGTGGTGGTGGTTATGCAACCAACATGCCCTGTCCTACCCGAGAAGCACCCACCTGCAGGCGAGGCCGCGGCGGAACCGCGGGCGCTCGCAGCGTTGATCCGGCAACGCCACGTGCCTCCGTCGCCAGCAGCTGCTCCCACCCCCGCGACATGTGCGGGGAACCGTCGCGAGGTGTCCTCGATCCGCTCCGCCCCGCCCTCTCCACCCCGCCCGGCCCCGCGCGCCGAAGCCGTGGGAACCACCTCCGTGCGAGCACTTAGGCGGCGGGAAAGGACTCGTACAAGATTCCCCTTCGACGAATCCACCTAAGTTCGTTCACCTCACACGCCTCACTCTGAATGCGAAAGAGCCTATCAATAAAAGATGGACCAATAGGGAAACTCGGACACTTCTATAGAGCTGTTTTTCATGCACGTAAATTTCACCCTTTTGAGTACTAGGAGGTAACTACTGCATTCAAAATTTGTACGATTTTCAGAGGAAGAACCATTTAAAAAAATGTCAAAGCAGGAAATTTTGATATATTCGTACAATAACAATTCCAACTTGTTACAGTTATATAAGAAAAAACATTTCAAGTTACAACTACTTACGAAAATTATGTTACGTACAGTAACATAAAACGCCATCTCAAACAATAATACCATAATTTATTTTAAGATAATTGATACAACTACGCTGAAGAATGCACTGACATAAAAGGGGGCAAGAAATAAATTTCTGTACATCTGTCGAAAAAATATATCGCTCTCTGCAAATATGTGTCACAATATCTCACTACTGTTGAAATATCGAGTCGGAGGATCTCGAATACTGACAATATTTAGGCATTAGGTGCAACAATTTGAAATACTTACGAAATGACGGGCAGAATATTAATCATACTACGTACTTCATCAATAAAACAAACCGAGGACAGAAGAGAATACTTCACCGAATTTTCCGGGATTTGGGACGGGAGAGAATGATTGACTGCAATAAAAGTGAAGGATAAAAATGAGAAAGTGGGATTTAAATTAACAGATTTCTGCAGAAGAAATGGAAAAGTAAACGAAGGGAAGAAGGCGAACAAAATTTGAAGACTGAGTTACAAGTAAACGAAAGCAAATAACGAAATTGCGTAGGAGAAAAGACAAACATACAAAGCAAGCTTTTACTTCGCGGTTAATATTTTAATTATGTGTGGCTATTTTTATTTCCCTCATTGTATTCTTTCTAAATTTACTTACAATTAGGTATGTTTGCTCAAGTATGCAAAAAAGTTAAAGATGTAAAAATTTACATTCACACATCCTCAAAAGACGATACGAAAACATTGCCATTCTCGCACAAAACTACTCCCACATTACTGTCAAACGTCCATCATGTCTCGCGACGATATCTGTGGAAAAGCGAGGGCGAAAAAGGAAAGAGCGAAGAGACGTCGGCAGCGGCGGCCGGTGTCGGAGGTGTCGGACTCGGCAGCGGCGGGCCAGCCACCATTTCTCGCGCGCACCTGGCGGGCGCGCGGGGCGATTTATCCGCCTTAGCCCAACGCCGGGCATTTGTTCTTCCGCCCACGCGACACCTGCGCGGTGCTGAAGACGACCGCCCCTCCCCGGCCCGCCTCGTCACTCCTGCCGTAATTTCACCCTCCGCTGCGCCCCGCGATACGTCGTCCGCTGCCCGCCTACGAGCACCCGCGGAGAAGAAAGGGAACGAAATTAAATTAAAACATTTTTAGGCGGCGTGACTTCAACATCACCGACATGTCTACGGTTAATCACTTAATGTGTAACAGGAATTGAAGGAGATGAATGTGACAGATGAATATTAACAGCAACAAAATTTTTTCAATTACCTTCTTGTGGGTCCGCCAGATTTACTTCCTCCATACTTTTTGAAAAATAAAAGCCGTATTAGAGAACCGTATAAACGGAAACGTACAAGGTGGAAGTCTAGAAAGTAAAATACTCTAGACCACTGAACACGACCCATCAATCAGTAACTGATTAAGTCTCACCAATTTTTTCCTTGATTACTCATGGGTACCAAAGGGTCTTCCCATATCATTTTCAGTTGTACATTTTATTTGGAATGTAATTCTTTTCAAAGAATAATTTGATTTCAAAAGAGATTAGAATAGTTGCGATCACAATAATTTCTTCAAATAAAATCTCTGGGGTGTAAGTCTTACAATTTTGGAGGAGGATTGATTGCAAAGGGTTTGTAGATGAACCTTGGCCATAAAATCACGTCCACGTATTCCTCATGCAGAGCTCCAGTAGGCTAGCTTTTCAACGCCGGTACCGGCACTCTCGTAAAAATAGCTCCCCTGAGGGAGGTACCTTGGATCTGATTAACTGGGACGCCGTTGAAACGCGTTTGAACTTTTTACAACATCCGCTATCGCGATGTTATGGCACGAGTTTTATATGCAATCTTCCCTTCCCGCTTCCGCACAGCATTCCGGCTAAACCGAGTAATGTGGTCTGAAAGACCAAATGCACTTCGCCAAATAAAAGTGATCATAACCGTGTTTATCTGAATGCCGGAAATGAAACCTATAACGTGCGCGATTGTATGTTTTTTCGAATTTCACGTACACGTCAGAAACCTAAGGGACGCAGCGTATTCATGATCAACACACTCTTATTTATACAAATATGATAAGGTGTAGAAAGTCCCCAAAACGTATGTTTCGAAATAAAGCTAATATCTCGGAAACGGCAAGCTAAGCTGTTAAATATTTTAAGTCGCCGTTAAATGTGACATACGTAAGAATTGTTTTTCATCTAGTTGCAATTTATAAATCACTTTCTAATTTAAACTTATTTCAAGGATTCTTGCAATTAGAACCTTGAAGTGAAGCAGTCTCGCGTTACGTAAGGCGAGATTTTCTGTCAATTTCACAATACAATTACACTTTCGAAATGCTTCACTTAGTTATTCAATTACTCTCATTTATAGCCCACGTTCTCAACGCTGTTCAGGGCCGCACGGCAGAGAATTGCGGGCCCTTGTTCTCGTTCCACCGGGCCGTGCGGCATGCACGTTCAGTCGATAAAGAACACGCGGATGAACCTCGGGCTCCAGTGCGGAAGCGGAGGGCCTAAGGCATCAGCAGTGCAGTCGCGTCCCGCCCGACGGCGCCGAGCGCTACGGATGTCCTGTCTCGCGCTGTGCTGCAGATGAAATCTGATGCCGTTGCCTCTTTGTGATTCAAGGATTCTATTTGCCGAGATGGAGCTGCTAACATCTTTCAATGGAGTGGCTGCTGAGAGGACGAATGTCGTGGCATGATGATTTCGAGGCTTTCCACACTTTCTGGAGAAAAACAGCAAACTAAATGTATAACATGGCTGAAATGTCCTTGTCTTTTCCGTTTAGTTGAGACGACGAAATGCATTCTAGATACTGAAGTACTCTTGGTAAATCCCTATCCAAACTTTAATAAATGATGGATAAATATTTTTTCCATAAAGTATGGTATAATAATGATGTACAATTACTACTGAAAAGATACACAAAATATTGAATTATGCAAAGTATGAATTACATCCTAAATTTATTAAATAGTGTGTAAAATGTCTTATTATTTTAGCGGAATTATTCTAAATTTCTAAATACAATTAGTGGTTTTCATGGTAAATAAAACTCTTGTTAAAGTATATGAAAGGCTTGGCTCTAGATTAGTGCTAAGGCACATCGAGTTCCTCACGGGAAATAACGAAGTAAAAGTTTCAATCACACATTCCTTGACAGGGAGTCAAACAGAAATATCTCCGTAGTACAATGTCAATCTTTTCACCAGCATCACAATACTTTAAAAAACCAAATATGGCGAGAATGTTAGTAGGATTTTCTTATTTTTGTCGAACATGTGGAAAAGGATTATCTATACACAGGCCCTTAATATAGAGGGGGGAAAATCACACAAAATACACTGACTTCCAGGCGGAAAACAGCGCAATGTTCGCGGCAATAAAAATTTCCACTTATTTTTTTCGGATTGAAAATGCACATCTGTACTTTCTGTCGTGACAGATTTTACGGTATCAATACGAGCCTGTACGAATTCATACCATCCTTGATACAATTTATTTGGAAATTCATATTTATTTTGTTAATGCCCAAACAGGCTGAACACAATTATAAAACAAGTTGAATGAACTACTTAAAGCTAGCAGTTCATAGCAACAGTCGACACTAAACCACGCATTAGAAGGGCCAGGTTACAAAAAACAAAAGCTCCGAACAAAACTCAACTGCACCATATATAAAACTGCATTTAATCCGCCATCAAAACACTAAAAAGTGATCTCACGCTTCACCAACAAAAAACAACAAACACCCGAACGAATCCCGTTGGATTCCAGGGACTTCGCGGGCGCCTCTGAGCCGCGCGCGCAGCCGCGAAGTGCGTTCATCGTGACCTCGCGCGCTCCACTCGGGGCGGCGCGCACGTCCTCTCCATAAAGAAAGTAGTAGGTTGAGCTTCCGCCGAGCGCGGGAGCGGAGAAAGGGCCGCCAGGCGGGGGCCTTTTTAGCGGGAAGGAACGGGCGCCCGGGCGTTCGTTACGATTATTATTGTTACGGTTAAAGTGCGGGCGGAAAGCACGGTGAACTGGAGAAAAGCAGATGCGGCAGCATCCCAGAACAGCAACCCTGGAGGTGATAATGAAGAAGGCGGTTGTGAGAGCAGGAGCAACGATATTTGCATGCGGCAACGAGAAGCAGTCGTGGAGATGGGAGGGCGGATGTGTACGTTGGGTACGACGGGAGTGGTACAGAGAAAACAGAAAATTAGAGAAAGACTGACGAAATAGACGTGATAGTTAACACAAGAAAACTGAGGGAAGCAGAAGGAATACAAGATGCAAGGACTGAGGCTGTAAGCAGTGAAGTACATAGGCGTCATCAAGGGAGGCCAAGAACAATAGCACCGATGTCCACGTGCGAACGGGCATAATCAGTGTCGGAGCGGCACTTGCGAAAGCGCCATGGGTTCACGCAGGCAGCGCGGCGATGCGGTGCAGCGATGCGAGATTGAGCGGCATCAGCCAGGGCTCAGAGGGCGAAGCGTGCGCTGCGGCACACTGCGACAACGCGCCCGTGACCCCTCGAATGGAAGGGCTCGAAAGGGCCAACATGCGGGCGCGGCGCGCGCGGGATAAGCGCGATGAGCTGGAGGGGGGGTAGGGATATGTGGGTGAAGAGGCGTTAAGGGAAGTGGGAACGTCGAGTAGGGCAAAAAAACGTACACGCACACAAGCGGCGAATGGCAGGGGGGGGGGGGAGAAATGGAACTTGAAAGAGGGAGGAAAGGCACAAAAGTAGTACCCAAGGACGATGCTTGGCAGGCGGAATTTATACAGTTGGGTGGACGAAGGGATTGGATGGATGATTGTGGGAAACGGCTCGACTATAGGGGCAAGACAGAGTGGGGTAGACGAAGCGGAGGGCGTGATCGGAGAGGTACGGTGGGGCAGTGCGGTTGGGGGAGATGGGACGGGGTGATGGGAGGGGAGGTGGGATGGGGTGGGGTGGGTGAGGTGTGATGGAGTGGATGGGTGAAGCGGGGCGGGGCGGGGCGGAGCGGGGCGGGGCGGGGCGGGGCGGGGCGGGGCGGGGCGGGGCGAGGTGGAGTGGGGCGAGCGAGTCGGAGAGAGTGGTAGGTATGACGTGGCGGTAGATGGGTGTAGTGAGGAGCGGGCGAGGTGAGGTGGCCCGGGGTCGGTCTGCTCTGGAGATCGCGCTCTTGCGCTCGTTGAGCACACGAGCGGCGCAAACAGCCCAATAGCGGATCAAGCGGCCAGGTGGACATGCACAGCGCGCTGGACCAGGGAGGCGTTTTAGCGGAGTTGCACCGCGCGCGGCGACCGGCGCCAATGCACACACGCCCGGCGTCGCGCGCTGCTATTGCTTGTTCTGCCCTCAGCCGACAGTGCTTCGCTTGTACAACACTGGTCCATCCGATTCACACGGTTGCTCTATCAGGCAACCTCTTCACCACGCACTAGAGACCTATGCACTTTCCCCCTTTAACGCTCATTCTATGTGACAAACCGCTAAAACGGGAGTCCATTTCAATCACCGACTTTTTAATGACTTACGCAAGAACTAACAAGCATTTTGAAAATTCTTTCGCATCGCTGGAACATTGCCATTCCATACTTTTAGCAGATATTACATTTACAGCTGATTAAAGAGAAAACCAATTGTTACAAAGTTGCTTCTAACACATTTTTTTCTTGGATTGGAGAATAATACACACGCATACACGTATTGACGACGTAAACTACAGTGCTGCGAAACACTGCGAACCAATTACAAAATCGAACTTGCAAACAAAGGAATATAGAACCCACGAGTAAAAATAAAATTAAAAAAAATATAAACTACCCCAAAAGAAACGCAAATTTAAGTTGAGGGAAGAGTAACACGCAAATGCGGAAGAAAGTCCGCAAAGAGAACAACAAAACGAGGAGGAAACTAGATTGAATTGGGAATTAGAAACAAGGGTACGGGGTAGGCGGCAGGAAACAAAGGCGGTGCCAAAGCAAGCGCAGCGGGCCCAAGCCGCAGGCGCGCCGCCTCGTTCGGGGCCGGCGGGAAGCCGCGCGGGCGCCGGGCGCTCGGCGCTGGGCCGGCGCCGCCACAGGGTGTCGCCCCGTTCGCCGCTTTTCACCGGCGACGCAACGGCGGCAGCAGCCGCCCGGCGCGCACTGTTGTGGTTTCATCCCCACCAACGGCAACGCGCTCCGCTCGCAACGCAAACAAGGTCGCCGCGTTTCCAAAGGCGCATCCTCACGTTAATTCAAAGGTAATGCCACACAATACTCCGAGGGTTTACTTGAACACTACCAATTGCCATACAAAGGCGTTATACAATTATGTATTAACTTGCTTTCTTTCACCTTCACATCAGTAATAGTAGACTAGTATCGTTAGTTTTATGTAAACTCATGCACAGTAGATACTTCAGTAAGCAACCATATTTTCACGCCGTCTCGGAGCAAACAATTGCAAAGTAAAGTGAAGTCTTAATTGCGAAGTTGTCACGAAAACATTCAGGAATATGCAAGTTACAAGTTGTCCGAAGTCGTGAACTATAACGTAAAAACGAATTTTATTGCATCACAATTTCATGATTTCTAAAAATGTTTGGGGTTAAAAGTGAAATCGCAGGAAGGAAAATTACTTCCACTATCGCCAGTATCACGCCAAAACCACGAATGAACTAAAAGTCACCCCTGAGAAAAACGCATTTAAAGGGTTGATTATGTTTGAAATGTTAGTACTTTCCTTAAGTGAGATGGAAATCAATTAATCAATATATAATCAACTATGCGAAACTATGCATATCTCCGCTTGAAAATGCCGATTGTACAGAGAAAATCAACCATTTAAATGCGTTCCATGCAAATTAATCACTAGCACTTTCTTGCTTTTGGTGCGGTGCCAACACTATCTGTCTACATTTGCGAAAGTTTAGAAAACATGAATCATTCTTAATACTTCTGGTAAAGGTAGTTTTTAGAATGCTTATAGATTCGATCGCATATCTCTGCAATCACAATCTTTTTATGTCCAAGGATTCAAATTAAAATTTGGAAAGATTAAAAAACAAGCTATCAAGTAACATTGAAACTGATACACAGTGAATTTATTCATTATAATTAAGAAATTATGGCCATGGTAATCGAATGGCCATGACCATGTAAGATAATACAAACGGTAGTCAATTTCGAAATAGTGTTAAAATAGAAAAGTGGAATCGCGTACGTCAGAAGACAGAACTTTTAATAAAATGAAAAATAATATTTAATATCTTATCAGATAAAATTCCAAAGACGATTCACGATTAATCCCAAGTTCTTGGTAGCACATTCACTGAATAGATTATGTTAACAAAATCCGAATTGAATCTTGTTCAAAGAGCACGTTTTGAGGAATATTGGAGTACATTTCGTGATTTACAATTTCAATGAAACTACAGACGATACTCAAACATTACAAAAAATGATACATATTTCCACCTGCAATCTTACTGAGAATAAAACCTTTATTCTCCTAGTAATTAGATTTTTTCTAAGTTTCTTTACGATTGTAGTACATATTTCCGACCGTAATTGCGTCCAATAAGGTGAACATTTTATCCTCTTAATAAAGAAGGCGTTCGTCTGTAAACAATGATTTGTCTTCTGGTCAACATCAAGATTTACTCATTTTATGGACAAGTATTAGCTGTGTCTATATTTCAAGTGCATTACAAAACAGAAAACGACTGGCAATGCTAATTGACATGTATTTTATGGATGTGCCGTTCATCTCGTGTAAACAGGGGCATCACATTTAATTTTCCTACGAATCGTGATAGGGCGGCCTGAGGGTAACAAGATTCTATCCAACTTGGAAGACATTTAACGAAACATTTTTGAACATTCGATACGAAAACGTTTCATTTTGTTCAAGGAAGATTTTCTAGAAATCTGATATGAAAATTGTTTTGTGTTGTAGATCTGACACTCGTGTTTGAACATACCAAAACACTAGTTTCACAAAAAATGACAGAACATTGCCTTTGCGAGGTCGCGAAATGTGCCTGATACCATTAATTATACCCGGACACCTCAAATATTGAAAAATCGTTGAAATAAAAAGAATACGTGTATACCTATACAAAAAAAGGATGTGCAAGGGATAGAAAAGGTCGAGTGGTGAGCCATACAATCCCCTGCCCCCAAAAATATACTTTGAAACAATTTAAGAAACTGTTTTCATTTACTACGTCACAGACGGGTATGTGTAACTATTGACGGCATCCAGAAAGTTCTGGTTCCAAAGAACAGGAGCAGGAACGTCACCCGCCTGCCAAAAACCCAATCTGAGAGGCCCAGCGCCGTAACTCGTCCCGAGGAGGCGCGAGGACGTCGGGCAGTAATTAAATTAGGTCCCACGGGCGATCGCAGTCGGGGGCGCTTCTCCGCACCGTCCCGTCCCTCCGGCGGCGGTGGCGGGCATTGATCACACGGGCGGCCGCGACGGCGGGGCCTCAGAAGCGGCGCGGCTCGGCTCGGCGCGCCGGGTCCAGCACGCAGCCTCCGGCGCGAGAGCGCGCGCGCGCGCGGAGGCCGAGTCGCGCCGCCGCGGGAGGGGGGCGGGGCGAAGCGGGGTTGGCGGGGCCGGCGCGGCGGCGCGGCGCGCCAGTCCCGGGCGCCCCGTGGCGAGCACCGCATCACCACCGGCACGGCCGCACCGCCGCTCACGACCGAACATCTCCGCCGTGCACGCACGCCACCCGCCCGCCCACCCGCCTTGCCGCTCCTGCTCCCGCGACCCCTCCCGGCCCCGGGACCGCCGTCCATCCCACTGCCCCGCCGGCGAGCCGGCCGGCCGGTCCCCGCAAAGTTATGCAGAAGTTGTGAAGAGCGGCGCGCGCCAGCGAGCGGCGGCGTCGCCATGTGACGGCGCCCCGCCGGAAGGAACCCTTCCGCGCGCGGAGGCGGCGTCGACGTCGTCTTCTTCCTCTTCCGGTAGTGCTCGGGTAGCGCGGCTCCTCGGAGCGGGCTTCTTTCCTTGTGGCGGCGCGACATACAAACAGCCACCCTGGCGGCGGGTAAGTACCACTCTCGCTCGTGCCCCGTCCTCCCGTCGCGCGCGGCGCCCGGCCGCACCGCACCGCGCCCACTCGGCGCCGCACGCGCCCTTAAATACCCGCGCCCGTAGTACCCGCGGGGCCCGGGGGCGGCGCTGCGCGAGCCCTGGCCCGGCCCGGCCCCCGCCCGGCCCGCGACCCCCCGGGGGGACGTTTTCTATGGAGCTAGTAGCTGCTCTGGAAGTTGGTATTGACGGTATAACGATTTGTGAAGCCGACTTCTTTGACTGTAAGTTCGGTAACATCCAAAAGCGGTGTTAACTGCGAATATGCCACGCGATCACAATACTTGTCTTGATCATTACGAATATGTTCTGTCGACTCGGTAGTAGTGCAGATGTGTTGGGTTTTTGAATAGAAAGTTACGACATTCAGTCTCATTAAATAGAAGGATATCAATTTCTTCCAACGTCTGATGGATTTTGGAACAGCATTTTTTAAACTTTGACGACATTGTACGTTCTTTATATTATAGGAAAGATAACACGTTTCCAACTATGCTAGTTTTAAATTATTAGTACAAAAAATATGAATATTTGGCGGAATATTCTCCGTTGAGATCAATAACGAATTAAATCAATTTCCGCTTCAATTCGTTGCCCATTAGTAAATTCCACGACCTAGAAAAAACGAACTTAAATAGAGAAGTTTCAATTTGTTAAGGCCATCAATTTGTATTTTTACATTTTTTACAAGACTATTCATTTACAAAATGCATAGCAATGCATATTTACAAAATTTATACAGCATTGTAATACCGCGCTCTGACAAGGAATTATTTTTAACAAATTTATGTACCGTAGTTTATTTAATGAATTTCATAAAGCAATTAGAACAAAATAACAACTTGTATCGTTGTTCATAACTCTAATCTTATGCCTCTGATTTAATTAAAATATCAAGTCATCGAATAATAACTGCAACCAAATTATAGATATTTATACTGCAGAGACAATAGTTTTAAAATTAAGATACATTTAATGTAGTTATATTCAAATTTGTCTTGAAATGAGAGGCGGTAAATTTCGTTCTTTATTCATTCATACGTACTAGCGTATAAATATGGTACAAAACACTACGAAGAAATTAAAGTAGTTGTGAACGGGATGGAAATAAAAAAAACAACACAAAAGGAGATTTAAAATGGTGTTAAGATACAGTCGTTATATGTGACAGATAAATTTCAATGAACAAGTCTTTAAAAGAATTCTTTACAGACTGCTTAATACAAAGGGACGACAAGGATAGTAATTCAACTCCGCTGCAAGAGTGGCGAGGCGAAAGCACGCAACGGAGCGCCAAAGCCGGCGAGCCACGCCTCTTCCGGTCGACGCGCCCATACTTCCGGTTCTTTACTATCCGTCTCCACGCCTTATACGCGTTTCGCGAGTCGCCGATCCGGCAGTGAGCAGTTCCAAGGCACCCCAGTGTTCGCCTTGACGCCTCCGGCGAGAGACGAAAATGAATTTCTCGCAGAGTTTTCGCGCGCGCCGGGCCGACGTGTCGGCTCGCCGCCTCATCTTAATTGCAATCTGCTGGATTCGGCGGTCCACGGCGAATCCGCCCGGGCACAAAAGACCGGCACCGATCAATGGGCGCCAAGAAAGACTTTCGTAAACCGTTTATCTCGCTGATTTCAGCGCCTTCGAGCCCCCAAACCTCCGAAGAAATACTCTCAGAAATAATACCACCATTTCGACCTGCTTTAATTAACGAAAAAGGATAGGGTCAGTCGATAATGCTGTTAGGTGCGGAGTGCACATATCAGCTGGGACCTTTCTGCACACAAACTTATCGTTTGAAGGTTTAATTTTCATCCTTGCGGAGAGTTTCGTACGGCAATTAAGGCAAAAGAAAGTCACTGAGATTATTTGCTGTTTTCTCGTGCTCAAAAGGGCATAGTAAACAATGTAATCGTAATTTTAATTTTTAGTAGATTATATGATTTGGTAGTTCATAAAGTTTATTTCCACTTAGGCACCCATTTCTCCAGACCGATAGATTTTATTACAGAGAACAGACAACAACGAACTGCTTTAAATGCCATAAAAAAGTTATTTTACTGAAACGAATTCGTACGTCTAGGAGTACATTAAATACCTTATGCGATACAATCAAGAAAATGGCAAAATACTTCGATTTCATTGGTTCGTTGAAATCAATGTAAATATATATTGATAGCCAGAAATTTCTTTAGAATATTATGAACCCAAACAAATATTTTATTACATTGATTCATTATTTGAATTAATTTCTTACTGTTTTTTAAAACAAGACTATACCTTTAATAGTACAGATACCAGCAATTACATTTTGAAGGTATCCCTGGAATGTGTTTAGCTAAAAAAAAATACAGAATGCAAACGCGTATGTGTCCGTGCCTACTATCTCCACTTTGTTTCACTCCTGTGAAGAGAAGAGAGAAGTTTTAGTTAATAAAATTAACACCTTTTGAAAAACGCGATAACGAGGAAAATATTTCACAAATGAAATCACGCGCGCATTATATTTTGTCATAATTATTCCGCTAATGCGCTCGTGAGGGCGCCGCACAAAAAGTACATGACATTGCATTACACTAGAGAAGAATTATCTATTTGTGAACAATGAAACACGTCCCGATTTGCAGCGTGTTGCCATCGGAATAACTGTTGTCCCCACGCAATTTACGCTACAACAAAAAAGACACAGTTTATCTACAAAAGCTTGTGAAGTACAGGACATAACATTCGTTACTACATGTAGCATAGCGCTGGAATTTTAACACACCCGCAAAAGGAAGGACATAACGGGAGGAAAGGGAAATTACAGGAAGGCAATATTTTTGCAGATTCCCTTCGTTTTATTACAAAATGTCTCACGTACTATCAATCTCTAAAAGAATAAATAGTATATCTTGGCTTAACACGAATTCAAACGAAAGTCTAAGAAATTTTTAATTCAGGGTCAATTTAACATGAATGATGGCCGCATGGAATGAAATAAATATATCGACCTATCATGTCCACGGCAATTTGAAATATCTGATTCTTCGATAACATCGGTGTAATTTAACAACCAGATAAACAGTTATTACATATCATCCATCCGGCCAATGGAATTTGATATAAGAAAACCGAAAGACTCATTTACTCATTAATGAGCCCCTGAAACGTATCTCTTTATATTAGAGACCTCTAACTCAATTTACTTTATAAGATAGATTTACATGTTTAAATTGGTATTCTGGATTTATTTAAATACTCCTAAAAAGCGTATATCTACAGATCGTGCAAATGAATCAAGGTCTAATAACGGATATTAAATTATTAGTATCACAAATGGACAAAAATAAAAATGGCAGACTACAAAGAATTGGTGATGTCGCCTGTTCGTCTTATTCGCAGTCAATAATACCTACGCAAGAAACGTACCCTTAATCAATGGACTGAATGCACGTCCCTCGCAAATCCTTCCCTGGCAAAAGCGCGCTCGGGGCCAAAGGTCCACGAGCCAGCAGCGGTCAACTAGTCCGCGACTTCTTCCGTCCCTCCGACCCGCACGCACGCTTACGCATTCGGGCCTGTTCGGCCACGCGGCTCCAAAGTGCAACAGGGCAGCCGGATCAAAGCGCGGGGTCCCGGGGGCTGCCGGGCAGTCCCGGCCGGGGGCGACGGGGGAAAAAGTGCCCTCTGCGGCGCCGCACGCACGCACTGGGCAGCGCGCGGCCGCGTGCCCGGCCGATGAATTGTGGATGAGGGGCGAGGGGAAGGGGCGGGGCGGGGCGGATGCGCGCTCGCACGAGGCTGTCAGCGCGCCGGCGGCGGTCAAGGCCCCCCCAGCACCGTTCGCGGAGAGACGTCGCGAAGGGGGAGGAAGCAAAGCAACGAGGAAAATAAGCATTAGAAAACGAATAGGACGGTGAACAACACATGCGGCGAAACACGGTGGGGCGATATTCGGACTTGATATTCGTAAGTCGGAAACTAAATATTACTTGACATCCACTCGTGAAAGATTACATTATTCAAAGAGAGAAGGCTTCACGGAGCACTATCTTCACATTAAAGTCTAGTGAAACAATGATTTATCTTTAGAATGATGACCAACGTGGAAATTATTTTAATACTATTAGGAGTATAATGAATATTGCTTCTGAACACAGGTATCTCACCACGTTTGGTAGCGGCCTCGGACCACACTCGTGTGAACTGTCTTTCGTTATCGGGAATGAAATACAGTATAATTAAAGGTTAATGCAAAGTGAAATAAGAGACGAACGAGTCAAAACTAAAAAGTTTTTGTTTTTGTCAATCAAATATTTTGTTTATCATCCAACTGCCATAAAAATTGACTAGTGCGAACAATGCGTTTTCAACAAGAACAACGAAGTGCGAAAGTAAAATCTTCGTCATTCCTGAAAATATACGCCATATAAATAATAATCATTTTGTACTCTTTAAAATATCACTATTTACTCAGTCGATTTATCGTCCATATCTGAACATCAACAATATTTTAATGCTGTCGATCTTGCTTATAAGCGTAATGTGAGTCATTCATTTATTCAAAATGTGATTACATTTGTAAACAGTGAATCCGATTAGATCAGATTTGCCTCCAAATCCTTCGCTGTTTAATTAGTGTATTCAAGCTGTCAAACTATTTGTAGGCAGAAACGGAGCCAATCGAAATGCGCATAAACTAAGAGATATACTCGTCAGCATTCCGGATCTCTCTGAAAACGGATTTGCAGTCACTGTCAATCAAGTCAGAGTGTGTAATGCTCATTTTTTCTTTTAAAACATAGGTTCAAAGGAATCTACATTCATGTACAAAACAGACCTTGCACCAAAATTATCCAGTGAAATGACAATATCAAGTGTCTCAAATATTATTATATTACTATTTTCCAATTGAAACCTCGAAGATTTGGTTAAGAAATTGTAAAGGACATATCGACTGGGCACTATTTCTCTCCAGAAACACTTATGAAGGTATTAATCAATCCGCGTTTATTCATAAATTCTGATCACACATGCAAAACTCGAGACTCTCTTCAGATTAGGTACAAACACATATATTTAAAACTTATTAATGATAAAGCATGCTTGTATCATAATGTACAGAAATAAAACCACATCTCATATAGCTAGTAATTCTCTTTTTTTACCTGACAACTATATTCCGAACCAGCTGATATGACACACTCATCTCGTATGGGAAAACGAAAATTTCATCCTGATAGATATAGTAATGTAATCATGAGCTTTTGCTTGTTTTGCGCATTACCCGTTTAAATAGTTAATTTCCGACGCAATCTAGAGAACAAACAATGCCTCTCCTTTAAATCTAAATGAAAATACATAAAGGAAAAACAAAAACACGCGGATTACAAATGCGCGAGTCAGCCCTAAAAAATCTCTGTTGGAAGTCTCGCCCTCCAATTCACAGGCGCAATTCACGTACGCATGATGTGACACGCGAGCCGCGCTCAGAGAAACAGCATTTCGAGTAACTAGCGTACCCGTGCGAGAACTCTCGCATGCTATTCCTCACCCTCTTCCTTATTTTTTCCATTTCCATATTATGCCTGTAATACATTTTCTTCTTCAAGACCCTCTTATCCTCCGTCACTTGTTCTATATGTCACCTTGTATTTGATAACAATATAATACACCCTCGTCAATACAAACTATTCTTATTTCACTTTATTATCGAGCAAAGAGGTACACCCGTTGAATTCAGTCGTATAGAATATCAAGTAATTAGTAATTTCACATACAGTTGCAGATTCTACAGGCTCTGAACACACGGGGTAGAATCGAGGAGAGTCGAACCAGCAAAAATGTAATAGAATGGTCAAGAAAACATCATCCTGTAGATTACGATGTGAGGAACGTTTCCTTGAGGCTCTTGGCCTCAAAGTTATAGTTTTTAAGGTTCTATAACGCTTCGATTAACGATGCAGATTCAAAAATCATGACAGGCATGGCGGGTTGCATTTTTACATGCGTTTTTTAAACAAATCCTTCATATTTTTAAAGCCAAAGTGCAATTCGTCACGCCTCCGTGAAATTCTTTTTCTTTACAGACCTCATTTATAAAGGTTAGTTGCGTGTGAGAGCCACAAAGGGAAGGTTCACTACTAAAATAATACAGGAGACGATCTGAAAGCGCGCAACCTAGACATGATGAGCTTTCCGAAACAACATAAGCAACCGAATATTGAAGTCGTCTGAATGTCCTGGCCATTCGATATTTTTCACTGTGGAGCTTACGATACAACTCAGCTTAAACTATGAGGGCGAGTTTTAATGCTTCGGGCTAGTGTCGTTTTATTCCCCATTCTAAATGTCATTGCGCATTCGAATCTCGTCGCAAGGAAAACATTTTTTCACCAAGTGACACTGTAATGATAGGCAAAAACAAAACGAAAAGAAGAATACGTATGCTTGGTATCCATGCTACCTACCTCACCGTCGTTTTCGAATCCTCGATTACTACTACCAGAAACTCCTAGTCGAAGCTCAAAGAATGCCAAACTTGTTTCTCTCCAATCTCCATTCCTTCGATCTGATATTGCGTCTCCACAAAATGAAAGCAACTCTTTTTCTCTCAGATACGAACAACAATTTGCTTGTGCATTCAGCAAACGTCGTGAACGCATCGAAGAACCATTTATAAAGCAGCTGCGAGCATGTAAGATGAACACAACTGACTTTGTTAAAATATTACTATTTGCGGGACATTTTAATACCATTTCCATTTTACCAGCATTGTGTAAAATATCAGGATAGAAGGAGCGAAAGATTGTCACAGAAACATTTCCTTTTGGCATTGAATAGGGTAATCTATATTTGCAGTCGACATGCAAATAATATACGCAAAATAGACTACGATGCCACTGAACTACGAAGACAGATATCTTATAAACATTTATTCCCAGAAAACACATACCACACAAAACACCTTTCAGTTTCTGAACTGATAACTGATTCAATTCTTTCGGATTCGTAACAACAGCAGAATGTTTCCATTCACGTTACCGCACGTGGTTAACGCTCGCTCTTTATTCCAGTCATTCAAAAGAGATTCATTCCGTGGGAGAAATTTCGCAGAGAACGCTCACGACTATTTCCAGCGGAAAAGTACCATAGAAAGAGCTTGTTCTTTTCGACGGCGCATTCGGCTCTAAAGCAATTTGCTGATGAATCAACGTTTTAATTACATAACTGAAGCACATTTGCGAATGTCATTTCGCGGGAACAGTGAATCACATGCCATGAAAAAGGTTTTATGAACGACTGACAAAGTCTCTCTTTTAGTGTCCGAGTTTGGGGCTCCGCGTAGCAATAAAAAAATTGGAACTCGAAATATGACATACATTTGATAGGAAAACCCTCGTCCTCTCCTTTCACGTTTATTCTCTCGTTATTTCTCGACTAGGAACTTCACGATGTTACCATTCTCCACACGAAAATGAAAACACGCCCCCCCCCCCCCGAGAAAAAGAAGCGGAAAGTATATCAGCTAAATATAACTTTATTATCTGTGCACGTCTTCTAGAATTCAGTGGGAAATAGTATAGTTATTCGGATTATCGTTTTCCATGTTGTCGCGGCAGGAAGTATTATTACTTCAAGAAGGACATTATAAGGAATAAGAACTAAAATCTACAGCTGATTTACACTTGAAAATATATTTATTACATTGGAGCGAATATTTTTCTAACAATTCTTGCCAAAAAACGCTCATTTCTATCTGTATTCAGAATTCAATTTGTATATGGCTTAGGGTAAGGATCCCAGAATTAAGAAAACGTGCACAGAATACACTTCTCCCCTTTATATGTCACACAGTTTTTAACTGTTTTGACATTAAAAAAATAAATAAAACCCGGAAGATGGCGGCTGTGCACGCGGGCATGGGGAAGTGCGCGGGAGCCGTAGCGTGCTCCGGCGGCGTGGCAGGCCCAGACCTCTCTCAATAATGCGCGACGTCGGGGAAGGGTGTGGGGGGGGGGGGACGCGTTCGAAAGAAAGGCGTTCGGCGGCGAGGCAGGAATGCGGCGCGCCGAGCAATAAGAGCCATCCTCTCCTCGCTCCTGGGGACAATGGGAAATGCAGGGCAAGAACAAGAACGATGCTCGCCTCTTCCCGTCGGGACGTGCACTTGTTCTCGAAACCACTTAGAGATAGTAAGCACGCGCGTTTTACAAATCGTCCACAAAGACGACTGAAATAGGAACTCGTGATGGTATTTTTGCCAACTCTTCATTTGGAAAAACATATGTGATTGGAGGACAAGGCAACTGTAATAAAATGCGAAGCCGCGTTTTTTAGGTTTGTTATTTTCTTATATCTTCGTGAATATTCAATAAGTCTGACAACTATTCCAAATCGGCACGAGTTCTCGCAGAACATCACCAAGATCCACGAACGTAAATTGCAATAAACACGTTTCGAAAAATGTCTGTTGTGAGCAGCAACTTTAAAAACGGAAATCACCCAAAATTTGGGAGATGAGTATTTATAAAAAAAAAACAGGAAATATTAGGTTTTGGACGTCGGACTAGGACAGAATTAAATATGCGAAAAATTCATTTTGCTTTATTTCTTCGGCACCAGCACAGCTATCGTCTACACAGTAGATGATATATTCAGAACTCAGCTGGGCGATACGAAATGAACGTACACGTAACATTATGTGAATAACTACGAGAAATAATGAAATATACTTCGAGAAACGTAAAACAGAGCAAAATATACTCCTTAAATAATAGTTAATTACAAAGAGAATACGCAAGTAGTACCACGACTGCACACACCACACAGGATACTAATTTTCTTTCCATTGCTCTGCAACGACGATCAGACCGACGTTATTCTGCAAGGAAATTCGCCATCAACGACAACGCCACTGTTTCGAGAGGCATTTCCCATCATCCCGCACTGTGTTTCGAATGCAGCATCGACATCTGAACGCAGATCTCGTCCTCGACGTTTGCCGAATCCCAGGCGGATTTGGAGGAAGGCGCGTCTTCGGGAAGCACCTCCGCGCGGGCGCGCAAACGGACCGACGAGGGGAGGAGCGGGGTGGAGGTGGGGGAAAAGGAGATGAGGATGCAGCAGCAGCATCGCGATGCCTTTCCCCGCCCCGCCCGGGGGCTACGTGCCCGTCCTCGCGCCCGCGCGATCAACATCAAAGCCCCCCGCGCGGCCTCCGAAGCGAGACGCCGCCGCCGCCGTCGCGGCGCGGCGCGTCGTTGCCGCCTTGCGTTACCCTGGCAACAGGCTGTTATGGAGCGTTGTTCTTCGGGGATTCCGGGAATCGATTCTATTCCTTGTTAGTTTAGTTTACTCCAGAGCGGAGATGCCCCGAGGACAGGCCAACTCCGGTGCGTCTCGCGAGGAGACGTGCCTCCCTCCCCGCCCGGGAGTGCCGGTGATGCTGCTGGCAAACATGTTTGGAATCCGGAGAAAATCCGTCTCGGAAGAGGTACACACACAGAGCTGATTGAGTGCACTGATCGAGGGTATTGACTGTACTAAACCTGATGTCTCAGCTATGACTTCATTCTATGAAAACGGAATCAGGAAAGTTGTTTCAAAATATCCTAAATTTTTTTTGTCCTAGCTTTCTTCTCGTTTCTACGGGGTCGGCGCTTATAGGGTTGGCTCAGTTTTTATTGATTTTCCGTACACTCCATTTTTATCCTGATTTGGCGATTTTTTTACGGCCGGATGCCCTTCCTGACGCCAGCCACAGAGGACACACAAGCACATTACACATAGGCATTACACAATCACGAAACACAACCATGCTCGAGACAGCATTCGAACCCAAGATCCTTCAGTCCGACAACGTCAAGGCACCATTATCTTACAGATCTCGGCTACCCCGATCGACTCAAATGACTAATTCATTTACTGACAATAGGATACTGAAATCGCAATCATTAAAGTGACACACATAATCGACACTGTTTTCAGAATGTTGAACATATATACAATGATTCGTTAAAAAACAGCAATAAAAGTAAAATAGCGAGATAATCCTTTAAGCCACGGCAAACCTCAATTGAGTACCGAGGGTACATTTCGGAAATTAAAAAATGAAAATAAAATAAATTGAAAATGCTGCACTTTTAAAGCAATATCTCATCACGAAATAAATTCTCCAACACAAAATCCCTCGGGGTACAAAATGACACGACTCACAAAGTGGATATTATACTGATACAGGTACTAAATAGATGCTCATAACATTCATCGTCAAATACACTCACTTATACTGCGCCGCAGCATTTTACCGAACCCATTCGTCCATTCCCTCCATTATCGCTTGACACAGCCTTGGGTTAGAGCGAGGCCCGGAGCAGGCTGGACCACTCCCATGTAATTCCTATTATGCACCGAACGAAACAAGCCCCAATAAACCGCATTATTTCCAGCCGCACAAACGCTCTAAACGAACTGGCCACCGCGATTTTCGGAACCCTCACACTCCCCGCCGCTAGGGTAGAGCTTCACAGACACACACCACTCTCCACACTGGCTCGGAACGGTAGATCCTCCTTGGATCTAATAGGTATCCACTGCTATAAGCAATAACAATTTCATCAAATTTCACTTTTTCTTCCCTCAAAAGGTCTTTATTTGTAATGAGAAGAGTTGATTCCTCATTAAATCATCGAATCCATTATACTCTATCTTCATATCCAATCACTGGCTAACAGACATTTTTAGTATATTCGCATTTGAAATTTCTTTCACCAATCCCAACATTATTAATATTGAAAAGGATTTCCTTAATGTTTACCATTTCAAATATTTCGTATTTTGATCGAATACAACTCATAAAATATTCGTATTTTAGTTTCCTCATAATTATTCACCTTATATTTCACGGTACCAATAATTTAAAACTGATTTTTAAAATGCAATGAACTATATTGTCTCTTTTCAATTATCTTACTCATTTGAATATTAAAAAAAGACCTGGAAAAAAGTAACATTAAATGGAGCGTAACTTACTACGCAATAACATACTTGCTCTTCCAAACACCTACAGCACGTTTATCATCCAATCCCCCCCCACTCCGTCATCCCCAGCGTGGACACTCCCCGACCCGTGCGCCTCTTCCCTTCGATCCGTGCAGGCACGCGCGAGCGAACGTGCGTGCGTGTGCGCGTCAACGTGCCAATTCGACGCGTCGCCAATATTTTAAGCCGACGCGCACGGTTAACGCTTTCGGGGGCATAATTTATTTTGACGATTAGCCGCCGACGGAGCGCGACAAAAGCGGCGCGGGACGGACGGACGGACACGCGCGCCACGCCAGGGACATCAGCACGCCGTCAGGGGGTCGCGCGAACACGCGTTCGCCATTTGGCGGCGCGGGGATGATGGTTCCCGCTTCGCTTGTGCTGCCAGCGGCGCAGCCTACCCTACCTACCCCGTCCCCGCTGATTTACGTGCACGATGGTTCGTCACGAGCTCTGTCGAGAACGGTGAGCCTTGGTCACAGCCGGAAATTCCAGAGAACATGAACTATTCCGTGAAAATACACAATAAGTCGTTAACCTGTAATTGGTCACATACTTACATCCACAAATATATGCATTTATAAAAGAAAGTACATTACTGATAAATTATTGTTGTAACATTAAACGAGCACTATACACCTGAATGTTATTCTCTATAAAAATTAAAACCAGCCTCAACACTGAAGCCATTACGGTAAATTGAAATGTGCCACACAGCCAGTTTTGATTATCCAACAAGCTACTTGCCCCTACTACCTACTCTCACATGACCAGACACATATTCTATTTCATCAAGAAGTCAAAACTGCAACTTCTCATATCCATTAACGTTCTTTCTTGTCGGTCACCTGTCACGAAACAACTGTCCTTTCCGCGCCAATAGGCAGCCTACCTCTTCCGGCCACGCCCTCTCCCCTCTCAACGTCGTGTGTCCGGGAAGAGCCCTTCGACGCGCCGTAACGCGCAGAGTAACGGCCCGCGTTACGCGCTCTCCGGCTGTCACCCGCGTCGTCGCCTGGGCTTGACGATCGGGGCCCGCAACACACCCACCTACCCACACGCACAGCCACAGGAGCGCATGCGAAAACGCTCGCACACAACGCTGGCACCAAAGCACTCGCCGGACGTTACGACCCGCGCGGACGGTCGTTCTGACCGTCCGCAGCGATCGGTTTTGCGCGTGGCGCCGTGCGCCCGGTGTCGTTCCGACCACGCGACGCTCCATGAAGAGATAATAGATTCCCGCGGGGAAATAAAATAAAGGAAACCCGCGGTCGGACGCGCTGCGTGCACGCAATAGTACTGGAATTGGCTGGCCTTTTGGTTGCGATCAGAACGCGCGGCCCGCACCGATGCTCAATGTTCGTAGCGTTGGTGTCAACAGGGGTAGGGCATTGAGTGAGGCAGGAGAAAACGTTTTGATCACGAATAAATTGCGCAAAAGGTCGTCAGAGAACGTACATTTCAGCACAAGTTCAACGATAGGATTATTCCCAATGTCCAATTTATGTCTCAAGTCAATTCATTTATTACAGATGGGCATAAGATAATAGTTCGTTGCAGAAGTCTTTTGTGAATAAAGATGCCATTTAAATAATTCTAATCACAAAAAGACCGAAAGAATAACAAAAACAAAACTCAATAAAAATACGAAATTAAATTGCCATAAGATAAAAACACTACATTTCATAAGGTTTCTGATTAACGATTTTTTAAAGTTTTTTTGTTACCCCAAAATGTATACCCCCTTCAACTGCAGTGCCCCTTTGCGTTGAGGGAAACGCATTCCTACGTAAGTCATAAGATTATCCTTTGTTAAACATTGTCCGAAATTCGCAAAAGAGTTTTTATCGCTCAAATTAAAACTTCCCAGAAAAAGGGTCACTGGTGCAATGCTGGTCGGTATATCTCGGCTAATTTGTACTAATGAAGATAGATGATACTGTGCTTTCACGCGACGGGGTTCATTGTTTGTGACAATTAGATCCAATAAACTTCATTACCGCCAAAATGCACTCGCGGGATAACGACTAGACCATCCTGATTCCAGAATCTGCCCCATGAAGACATTATTCAACGCTAGGTTTCGATTGTACTAATTATCACACATCAAATGTTAAACAGTCTGTGCGAACTTCAGATATCTAAGTGCATAAAGCTTAATAAACACCAAAAACAACTCGATTCACTAAATTCTTGATTAACATCTTTCAATTTTGTTATTTTACAATAAATAAGCCGTAAAAAACTTATTTTATGAGGTGTTTCAAACATACTCAAAAGGAAATATTGAGTTTCATACAACACCGCCACAACTGAAACAAATAATGTTTGAGAATTAACTTTCCGTGGTATATACGCAATGCTAGCTAGGAACCTATGTAGTCAATTAATCCTGCTGCAAATTGTAATGTTTTTATCAATCTCACTCCCTCTCTCCGATTTCAAGCACTACGCAAGAGATTGAGGAAGGAAGCGCACAACACGAGAAGAAAAAGAAGTGAATAGACAGTTCGGTAAAACGCAGTCCGACACAATAAAAACATCGGCACGTCAAATAAAAATTAAAACAAAATTCAGGAGCCCTGGGAAAAGTCGAGATCTTGGCTCCTACCGAACGTAGACCCAACAACGCGCGTCACATCACAGCCTCTCAGCGCGCTTTTAGACCGCAACCGCGGCGCGGGGGTTGTCTGGGCGCGAGGGCGAACCCACTGCGACCTCCTCTCGCGAGGGAGCGTGCGAAAAGAATTATTACCCTGTTTTCGGCGCGGCTCGCTTGACCGTTAAATTTCATTTGCGGCAGCGCGCGCGCGCCGGGAAGCCGAATCCGCGCTTTCCCCTCCGTTTCTTCTCGCGCGACCCCTAGCAAAACGCGCCAGCAACATCGCGGGCGCCGCGCCGCGCCCGGGGCAGGCGCCGCCGGTGCCGGCGTTGCCGCCAGCCGAGCGGCAAATGACGTCACAAATTGCATTACCCGGGCCGCGGTGGCGACCACCGCTACCCCTGCGACGACGCGACGACGCAACTCGCAGCACCGCCGGCGGTGGCGGCGTGGCACAATACGAAACTACGCGTACAATAGTGAGGTGATCGAAAACAAAATATTGTCAGCGTTGCTGAAAAATAAAAAAAAAAGTTGTGTGCGTGTCGGTCGGACGCTTGTATCGTGAGCTACCACACCCGTTTCGCAATCTATTTTCAAAAACACGCTCTCACATACAACAGATTTCTGTGAACCTGAACAGCACAAAACATTGAAAGGAATGTATGTGTTTATTCTACGAACGCGAGTACACAAAATAAGTACCTCATTCGCTAATTGTTTTCAAATAATTCACATTTATAAACTTTGAAACTTAGCGTTACTGTGAAAATAATAGATGTATTATTATTATTATTATTATTATTATTATTATTATTATTATTATTATTATTATTATTATTACGAGTATTATTATTTACCGGCAGAAACTTTGTACCTAAAAATGAATTTCCAACGAAATAAAATTGTAAAACATATGAAACAGTCAAAATATTTTAATGGTGCTTAAAGTTCAGGGTTTACTGCAATTATAAACACGCTGGTTTAACATCCTTTATTGTTATAGTCCAAATATAACAGTTGTGGTTTCCGCAATCGTTGCAGTCTGGTGGATGGCAAACATTATTCTCAGTGCATACGATTTTTTTCACGCTATAATACGAATACGGTCGTGACATTTTATGACAACTAGAATCAGTGGTTTTACGGCAGTACATTTTGTGTATCGAACTACAGAAAACTCGCGCAACCAGCATCGTGGACCAGCAAAGGGACATTACACTGGTGTCCACTGCCTCGTGCTATCTCGGACGAATCCCCAGGGCAAGCAACGGTCGTTGGACCCCGGCGTGGCCCGCCTGCCCGCCCGCCGGCGCGCGACCTCTCGATGAACCCAGGGCACGCACCCGCCGTATTTCGCTCGGCGGAGCCCGTGGCACCCGCAAGAAGCGGCCGCAGCTATTGCGACGGGTTCCCGCTCTTAAAACACGAGGCAGATTTCGATCAAATTTCCCTGGGAGGTCCTTCCCTAATCCCAGCTGCGGCCGCTCCGAAGCGACGGCGCATCCGCGATTCTCTTGTCGTGGACGTCGCGCACACTCGCCTTACAGACTAATTGTTTCCTCGCCTTCCTCTGTTTCCGCCTCGAGAAATTGGATTCGGAAGAGAAGAATGCGATACACACAGAGAAGGTTGTACGAGTCTCTAGAGGTACGCTTCTTCTGCAAAGTTTCTGGAAGAAACTTCCTATCCTCAGCGAGAGTCGCGTACATATTACATTTCAGTGCAATTCACTACTGTTTCTTACCTTGGCATAGTGATGGAATATCAGATTTCTTTTCTGTTCACTGACGTGACAAGCGCTGAGAGTGCACGTCGTTTTCTCCGAGAAGATGGTCAAAGAAATTCGAAGATGGAGGGGATTTAGTAACAGCAATGCTACACGACAACATCTACGAACTGAATTTCAGGAAATTATTTGAAAATGAGACAACACGTATTATAGAATTCTATTCGTCCATTCTAATTAATGAAAAATGACAAAAACAGTAAGATTATGTAATGCCTTTTCCATGAGAGAGAATATGCTTATTCAAGTTTAATACTTATATTCGATCTACTTAGGGTTTATCACTTGGTAATGGATTTATAAGATCAAAAATAAGACCATTATCGCGCCACTTTCTCTACCATTCTCGACTCGCATATCTTTCTCTCCGCACTTCAAGACCCGCTAACAGATATTACGTTATTAGGGAATTATATGCGAAGAAACGGGTCAAGCGGGTCAGAAGCCCCTTGAGGATTTGCAGTCTGGTAGTTCTAGAAGCGCAAGGCTGCAACCCGCGCGTCAAAAGGTCTCATACCACCCCTTCCCCCCAGTCAGACGCCTGCCCTGCTCCTACAGCAGACCTGCACAGCATTTTGCACTTGCACTGACCTCAGGAGCTGCGTGCGGGCAACTCGGGGGCAAATGAGAAAATCGATGAAAGGTGGGGATGAGACACAATCTAGGAGTGGGGACCACCAATCAGAATGCGCAATTCAAAAGATAGCGCGTAAATTTAAAGAGCAATCGTCAAGAACATGACGGTCATATACAGTTCAAGTAATATTGTCTTTTGTATTGTATTGCAAATGTTTGTTCTCGGTATAAGACAGGGCGAAATATGAAACTACAACGAATTATACGTATTAGATTTCGACACCAAGTATTATAATTGCTTGTAGGGCTTATAATGTAATTCGCTTTGCTACGATGTAATCACAAATTTAGTGTTGTGCTAAACACAAAATTTTGATACTGAATTGTTTTTGTTGAACAGTGAATTACGACCCTGGCAACTTGAAATACTAGACACAATCCATTTAAACAAATGGGCATTTAATTTTGAAGCATGGATCATTATTAGACGCCCAGACATTCAATCTACGCGCCGCGTCGTGCTACGTCAGACTTCTCCCCTCCCCGCAAAGCTTCCTGCTCCCCACTACTTGCACTTTCGGCGCTGCCGCGGGCAGACGATCGGCTCCAAAGTGCAGAATGCCCGCGGGAGCAGGCGTTGTGCAGGTGTGTCCTACAGCAAAATGCAAGCGTTCATCGACGTCGCCCACCGCTCTTCCGCAGCTCCCGCGCTCACGAAGAGACAGGCGTTGGGCAGCGCGCGGACATCCTTCACGCAGACACCAAACGGCGCTGCGTACGACCTGCGTGCAACTCTACATAAGCCACACTCGTTCGCTCATTGGCCTGCCCTTGCTCGATCCTTTCTATAGCGCTAGCCACACGTTTTTTTCATTTCTCTCCCCAGTTCTTTCGTTAATTCCATGAATCACCCAACCCTTCCGTCTGACACGCTCGTCGCTCTCCTTCGCTCGAAATGATCCTGCGTGATCTGTCACCTTCCCAAATGATAGCTCTCCCGCTCTTTGTCAGCTTTTCGTTTCATTCATACGTTCGCTCTTTAGACTTCTTGCGACTCACACGCATTCTGCATCAGATTGCGACCTTCCCTCCGCCACTTCTCATATCCTTTACTCATCTGTCACTTTACAATCCGATTCTTCTCATCCATCTTCCATTCAAGTACGACCACTAACCCCGAACCGATTTTGATTTATAAACCGCTCAATCCTCCTTTTCATATCTCCACGTTCTTCGGCTTCCCTCGCCTATCATCCTCCGGAACGACAGACAACCGACGGGGGGCAGCGGCGGCGGTGCCATAGACCTAAGGCGCTTAGCTGCGGAAGGGTATGGAGGGCGCGCCTCGGTGTCCGCGCAAGTTGGACGCTGTCGGGATTACGGAAGCCGCCGGGGCGTTTTTAATATCATCGAAATTAATTGGGAGGGCGGGCCGCGGATTTGTCGGAGGGCGAACCGACGGCCCTTTCCAGGCTGCCGCTGCCTTCCGCCGATCCTCGTCCCGAAGTCGGAGGCGCGGCTTACGCAGGAAGCCCTCGATTCAATCGCTGGTTTGATATATTCTCGGGGATTACGGGTGCGAGCCAAACGAAGGATTCATTCAATTTGCATGCTTATTAATGTTGACTGAAAGGCTCCATGTTTTAATAAAAACTTATTCATCGTGTATACTTTAGGCGATATTAACGGAGTTCTTATTCAGTATTAAACCTTCTCTATGTATACAACCGTTACAATTATTTAGAGAAGTATAACACACGGTAATCGCAATTAAAATATTCTGAGGCCGTAAAATATTTTGAAATCGTACCGAATTTTAAGGCGGTAATAATGACATTGAACTGCAGTTTCCTAAACAAGTACTTACAATAATTCACTGTCTTTTAAACTGTATAATTAAAACGAAACAAATAATTTCTAACCTAACCATCACAGACGGAAATAATTCTCAAAACGTAGAAAAGAAATGTATACAACGTTCGTGCGAGGGAGCCCGTAAAACGTTTTCACATTTTATCACAGAAGGCTCGAAGAGCAGTCAGAAGCAGCTGTGCATTTGCTCGGCGTAATTCAATTCATTAAGGTAACAACAGAAGTTTCTACCTCTTGAAACCGTCAGGAGATCAGTGCTAAGTTAAATTAAGTTCAAAATTGCTTTGGAACGGCCGTTGTCCGCAGCTCCGTTTCTCTATTTGTTTCTGCGGTGTTGTGCACGTTACGAGAGAGGTTGGGTTCAGAAATAAATTTTATTACTACATACTCATATAGTTATGAAAATGAATAAAGAAATGTACGAATAGTTCAACAGTACTATTTTACTTATGAATCACATCTTTCGTTGAAGAAATTCATTACTAAATCTCCGTGTATATTAGAAAAATAAAGTTTGTTTTATTTATGCGTTTTAAGGAGAACGTTATGAATTACAAAAGTTGTGCAAATGTACAAGGTGTCCGGGAAGGAAACGTCGAAAATTCGCTCTTAACACAATTTTAAGAATACTTTCGGGAGTGTTTCTATGCTTCTGCCATACAAATTTTTGCCCAGAAAGCAGTTTTTCAAACAAACTTTTGAGGGCTTATTGCGGATAAGCCATTCAGAATATCCGAGTACTTTATTAGACAAAATATGTTTAGAATTGTCTTAAGAGCTTATTTTCGAATTTTCCACGTTTCCTACCCGGACACTCAGTATATTTCAATACCATCATTCGTAAAAATCTTCAATATATATACATCTTCTTTTCTTTCCCAGTTATGATTATTTTTCATTATAAAAAAGTACTTTTTAAATTACAGTATGCATATATGTTTATTCTGTAATCATGTCTCTTGACCCCATCTCCAAAGATCGATAACACACATCTAAAGTCGTTCGCATCCCCGCCAAATCAAACGAGCTGGAACACGAAATCTCGCCCGACGCAAGGGCCAGCGAATCCCATCAACTTCATTGACGCGGCGTGCCGAGAGGCGGTCGCGTCGGCACGTCGGGGGCCGATCGTGGTCGAGAAGCGCTCTCCGCAAGGGAGGCGGTGCGTGCTGCCGCAGGGCGGGGGCGGCGGCGGCTGGGTCGCCGGGGCCGCGGGCTCTCACGGGCCCTTGACGCGCCCCACCTGCGGCTCGATACCGCGGTGACGTCACTGGCGCCCGGCCGCTTCTCGCGAGCCCTCTTCCCCTCCCCAACTCCACCCACCCTTCCTCGGCTCCTTCCCGCCACGCGTTGACAGGACGGCAGACAGGCAAGTGCAGGGCGAGGCGACGGCCGAGTGCGGGCACTCGAAGGACTCGTGAACGTCACATAGGCAGAGGAAATGAGTTGTGAAGTCAAGGATGCAGGCTAGATAACGGAGGTAGGTAGTAAGAGACAACAGTCTGCGTCAAACTGTGAGGATATACCGAAGAGCTGAGTGGTAAACACGACAGCAAGTAGTTGGCGAATGTCGATAGATGTGGCGTGATGTTGGGCGGGCGTCGGCGATAGTGCGGCCGGGAACAGGAGGGGAAGAACAGGCAGTGTTTGGAGCATTGGGGCGAGCCGCGGAGAGCGTCGCGGGCGGCGCTGCGAAGTTCGTGGGGAGATTAAGGGCCCGGGAAACCGCAGCGCGAGTGCCGGATTTCGGAGCGGTTTCCGCCGGCAGACACTCCGCCGCGAGATGGGTTGCTTGTCCGCGAGGTGCGGCGACTTCCAGAGTTGCGACAAGTACCGGGATGCCGAATAGTATTAGAAATTTCGAAGATAATAGTTTTTAGTAATATTGTTTTTCGGCATGTTTACGGAAATGTAATCTCAAATATAGCATTATACTATGCAATTCATGTGCTATGTTGCAACGCGTTTCTTAATTATAGGTTTCGGATATTTGATATCTCGATTCACTGTTCCGTATTTAGAAGTGGAAATAACGATTCAATCTATACGTTCACAGTCTACTAGTCAAAAGATTTAGTGAAAGAATTGCATGATCCTATATAAAGAATACTGAGCGTTGTACTTGCTATGTATAGCTATGTAGAAATAAAATTAAATTTGATATGGAAGCAAGTGTTCTCAGAAAATGCAACGCCACCGTCAATCTCCCAGAACCCCACATTTCCCAGATCACTCATGATTCTCCAACAGACGCCCAGTTGCGCTCCAGCCGTAAGTAGACGAGCGAGTGGAGGTCCGGCCGCGCCGTGACCCCAGCTGTTGCCGGCGGCGGCAGCACGAGAACCAGCATCGCATTCCGCCGGCGCGGGGCGGCGGGCGAGGTTTTCTGCGGAGGCGCGCGGCCCGCGATGGCGGCGGCGGAATGCTGGGCGCGTTCGCTCCGCGGGGGCGGGGCGGAGCAGGGGCGGGTGAGAGGGTCGAGGGCGGGAAGTGCGAGAGCGGAGCGCCATGATGGAAAGCCCTAACGAGCCTCCGGCGACCTCCGACTCGCCGCCACCGTCACCGCCGCCGGCCGGGGCCGCCCCGGCCGTCGTCACGTGCGTCTCGCGGTGGCCTAATTCACTCGGGGCGGAGGAAGGGAAGGGCGCTGGGAAAGGGTATTCGCGCGGGTACCGGGTTATGGGATGAGGCTTCTTGTGGTTACTGGTGGATGGATAGTTGGATTACACTGATCCCTGATGTTTATAATGAGTTTATTCGAAGGAACGCTTATAAAAGATATGTAATTTAGAGCGTGACAACAACAAAATCAGAAGCATGTTAATGGATTAAAATCTTATAAAATTATTTCACTCTTACTCTGTGGCCAGACGTAATAACAGATGAAAATATTAATACTTGATTAGCAATGAGAATTACCTCAGACACCTTGTTTATTTCCTCCAAATACTCATTATTCACTATAGATTATTCATCCATTTTGTTCTCTCACTAGTTTGATTACAAACATGATGGTACCAGATTTACTTTCAGATTTCAGGGAAACGCTGACAATCTTGACATTTCAAAAGATTAAATTTTTTAAATTTATGTCAATATCTGTAATGCTACGAATAAGGAATATTCACGATGAGATGCTTGCGAGTTTGTTTTTTCTCACTGGTAAACTTAAGCTCTTACTCATTTTTTTATCCCCTTTCCAACATTTTGTCTTACACCCTCCTCCTCATTTTGCTTCTTCCACTTTGTTGAACAATTCACGACCTCGTTCTGTGGAAGGCGCACATCCATTTCTATTAATAACCGCCGTTATCTTTGCGGAAGAAATTACACCTCGCGCAATTTCCTTATTTCTACCTAACCAACAGTTACTTAAACACCAGCGGTTCGCTGGTTCGCGCGCTATACATTTTGGAGACCAAGTGCATAGGTAAGAAGCGTTACTAATGCATGTACACAGCACAATTTGGAGCCCCGCGCGAACTTCAGTCAAGGGCGAGTTATTTTCGTAATGAAATGTAGATTCCACCTCCCCCGCAGTCTTCCGGCGGAGGAAACCGCAAACTCGCGAAGTTGCGCAGAACTAATCGACGTGAATTGGGAAGCGCCCCGAATATTCCCGCCGCAACCGCTTCTGCCAGAGCAAGGAACGCCGCGCCGCGCCGCGCGCGCATGCGAGACGAACCCGATGAACTAGTCATCTCCCGCCCGTCGATGCCAATTCCACTGAAGGATAGAGGCTGATTATTCCTGGCTTCAAATCGATGTGGAATGCGAGAGCAATTCACCACATATGTGAATTACTTGTCAAAGACACACAATCACACACTGTGCGGTTAAAGACACAATACTTCAGGAAAATATGTAGTAGTTTCGAAATTAAAAAGGAACTCTTATTGGAATGAATTATCAAGAATGATACTCATTTCCAGCCTGAGGACGACAAGAAATTTGGACATGGATTGTGTATTTCAATAAAAGCATCGTTTCAGCATGTTATATTTATAACTGATCAGCGTAAATGCTCTTCCAAAAACTGCCTTCTAGATGTTTATAGATGCATTACACGAAATGAACACGTTCATAATGATTTTTAATCATCGTTGCAGTCATATTACTTGGAGCTATAGCGCCATTATAAAAATTAATATATATCGACTGGTCGTCCATTTTACGTATTTATGAGCTGTTCAAACGGAACAAATACGAGTGTATCAATGAAATCAACGATCATACAGAATTGCTGATGAAAAAAGTATTGGCATACTTCGATCATAAAGAGAAAATGTCTGTTTATAGATTCGATGAAATATTTCAAAGTCAAAATGTTATAACCGGAAAAATATATGGAACAGTAACAGTGATAAGAAATGACAAATCTGATAAAGTCAATTAATCCTGCACAGTCTGCAATAAATCTATTTTCAGTGATTAAGGCCAGCAATAACTCACGGGAAAAGTCGGGAACATTTCCGCGCCACGACCCACCTGACTCCGCACGCTGCTCCAACCGCAAAGAATACCTTGGGTGGGGTAGGGGTGTGGGTGGGGGTGGGGGTGGGGGTGGCGGCGCGGGGTGTCGCCGGGGCTGCAATACAGCCAGCGCGGCGCCGGGGTCTCGGTCGCGCCGCACCGTGCTTCCAAATCGCGTCGCCGCACAATGGGCCTTTAGAAAAAGGGCGGCCTCCAGAAGCGCACGCATATTGAGGCACGCGAGGGGAGCAGGCGGCGCGGCGGGGGCGGGGCAGGGTGGGGTGGGGAAGGGGGGAGTGCGAGAAAGAGGCAGCCCCCCGGCGGGGCCACGAGGGCGCGCGCTGCGGGGACGCACCGCACCGCTCCGCGCAACCCCGCCCGGGAAGGTCAGAGGTCATCTCGTTAGGCGGCGGCAGCGGCGCGTCCCCGGGGATGTGCGCGTGGGCGGAACGGGGCGGGGTGGGGTGGGGGTGGGGAGTAGCGGGGCGGGGCGAGGTGGAACGGTGACTTGCGAAGAAGGGTGCTGGTGGGGGAGAAAACGCGACTGCAAAGACTACGCAAGAAAAGCGAGGTTCGGTTGACTTACCAGGTAACGCGGAAGAGGTCTGAGAAATATACAGATGAAAAGTCAGTCAACGGAGACAGATGAACGGTAGAAAACAGAACTTAATATCTTGTATCGATTGGAAAGGGAAAGTGAACAAGTGGAACACAAGCTTTGAAATCATGTTGAGTTTTCATCCAAAATCTCAGAACATCCGATTAACTTCCAATCAATATATCTCGACGATAGAGAATAAAATATTAGAATTCGTATGTACGCATAAAACAGAAATTATGATGTAAGAGAAGTAAAGAAAAGGGGGAAATAGCAGTAACGTATAACGCTTATGAAGAAAATGATCCAGAATACCAATAAATTGAAGACAATTTGAACTTCGAAACCCCAACATAATATTTCCAAAGATTCTGCAAACACGGTGAATAGAAGGTTGTTGGACAGACGATGTGGTTGATCGTGAGCCTGTTCGTTCACACAATGCGACGCGTCAGTGAAGGCAAATAGTGCGTCGGATCACCGCGTACAACTCGAAGAACATCTCAGGAGAGAGCCGTCCGCCGTCGAGGAGACGCAGACGCAAGAGGAGACCCGAAGACAGGCTGACAGTGCCGGGAGACGGAAGATGTTTGGCGATCGCGAGAGCTGGTCTAGGGCGCCGCAGTGGGAGAGCTGGAGTCGTGCAAACACGGAGCGGACGGGGTATGGGCGGGGCGAAATGGGAAGGGGTGGGACGCAGCGGGGACGAACAAGGGTGTAAAGCTGAGACAAGAGGTGAGGAGTGCAGGTAGGAGGTGGGGTGGCGAGGGACGTGGTGTGGTAGAGCGGAGCGTGATTGCGCGGAACGTGATTGAGCGGAGCGTGGTAGAGCGGAGCGTGGTAGAGCGGAGCGTGGTAGAGCGGAGCGTGGTAGAGCGGAGCGTGGTAGAGCGGAGCGTGGTAGAGCGGAGCGTGGTAGAGCGGAGCGTGGTAGAGCGGAGCGTGGTAGAGCGGAGCGTGGTAGAGCGGAGCGTGGCGGGGCATGGTGTGGTGGATCGGAGACGAACAGTGGTGCTGGGGCGAGGCAGAGTGGCGCGGCGCGGCGTCTGGCTGGCTTTCGCCTTGGCGCCTCGCCCGCCGACGCCGCCGCGCGGCTTGACTTAGGACGAACTGGGGCAGCGCCGCGAGGGCGGACGTCCTCTGCAAACAGCCCGTGGGCGGGCGCGCGCAACTGCGCCAAGACCGGGTGAAGACACACCCGACGCACTTCCGAAGTATTTCGGCGGCGTTGCCGCGTTAACAACAGCTGCAAGAGAAGCTCAGACCAAATACGCAGAGAGGATGAGAACTTTGAAATAATTAAAAAAACGAGCGAATCTTCACGTAATGATTTAAAATTCTAAACACATCTATGTAGAACTATATAATACAGAAAATGGATAACATAATATGACGTTCATTTTATGAACCGTCGTTCGGAGACTTACTGCTTTTGCACTCGTGAAGATGACGTGAATAAAGTCAGTAATGTCCAAAGAGAATTATCTCAATTCGAAGAGACAATCTTTTTAACAAGGCAAGGGAGTGAATATCCGAGAGCTTCCGAAAGCACGATCTCGACAAATATGCATTGTCCCGTTCGCAAATTCGCGTTAGTCAACACCAGTCTATTATAATCGAATAAATCTCTCTCCCTCTCTTATTTACGGCGAGCGGGCCGAGTCAATGGCACGAGAGACGCCGGCGCGAGAGAATAGCCGTCGGAAAAGCAGCTCGACGTTAGAGGCCCGGCCGGCTGGAAGTACGATTTATTGCCGACATCGCCGCCCTCCGACGTGGAAGGCCCGCACAAAAGGCATCGCCGCGCGCCGGCGGACGGAGTGTCGCCGCGCTATCGTGCAGCCCCCGGGGCACGCGTCCCGACGCCGGCCTCGCCATCCTCGCACAATGCCTCCCAATGAGCCAAAAGGCCGTCATAACAGAGTGAAATAATAACAAAAACATAAAAGCAAGATTTCGAAAAAAAAAGCAGCAATAGTTTATTAGAATAAAAAATTAATGTTGAGATGCAGATTTCAATTCCAAATGATAAAACCATGAGGCGCCGGTCCCACGTCTGATTATTTTCAAGTCTGCGAATGTTAGAAAACGAGAAAATTAATTTAAAAAACTCTAGGAAATTGCGCAAAAATACACGACAAAAAAAGTAATTAACAGTTTGTAAAATACCGTATGTTCCTTATTTTGCATGAATGTGGGACATGAAATTAAACGTTCCAAAAAGGCCGTAATCAAAGCAATAATTAAATAATTTGTGCAAAGGGCAATAACAATTTTATTTTACCTTGAAATATTATCCATTTTCTTAACACAAAACTTGTATATTAAAATTTATTTTATGTTGTGTTGGTTGCAAACGAATGTTGGGGAATCGCACAAATAAAAAGTAGGATGTGAGCGGCTATACAGACGTTATTTCGGCCCACTGCGCCTGGGCACGGGGAAACGTGCGGGGTCGCGGAGAACAATGCGGCTCCTGGGCGCCCGGCGGCGCACCCCCGCGCCGAAATCCGTCAGAGCATCGGCAGGGTATCCATGGCAGCAGGGGCGGCCTTCCCCTCTCCGCCCGCCCCTCCCCGAGGGCGCCATTTATCAGAGCACTCTGGGCGGCAAACAGCCCCGGCGCGCCCGCTCTCGCCCCCCGCCCGCCCACCAACCCTCCCCGGGCGCCAGGTTTACGCCGATGCTCGCGGGAACGGCAGCTCCACCGGGCTCTGATGGGAGGGCCAGCTCGTGTTGCTGATTGAAATGGCGCACGTTTGCCGACTCCGCTCTTTGAAAGTTCAAAGAACCGCGCCATCTCCGACAATAAGAAACCAAATGGATTGAGATCGTTATAAAGATCAAAAAGACACAATTATATCAGTGGAAAGATACCCATTCAGAACGGCCTTTTTAACAATTCTCGGAATATCACGAAAATGTTCTTTCTTAGACGCCGAAAAAAAAAAAATCGCTAGTCATCATTTGCATCGCCTAGATCAAACGGCGCCTCTCGCAGTTACACAAAAGACTTCGTCATTCGTACAATTCCTTCTCGAGGCGTTTCGAAGCAAGGCGTATCGGTGCTCTAAGCCCCCACCCGTCAAGCGTGAAATCGCGCGGGCGACACTCAAAAGCCCAGAAGGGCTCGGAGGCTGAATCCTAAGCGAGGCCGCCGTTAGAACACGGCTTTCGTGCAACTCGTTATCCCGAGCGGCCGCCACGTACTTTTTTCTCCGGGCGCGAAGGAAACGAACCGCCCCCTGGAGCTGACGAGGGCGTGGCAGTCCAGAGCGTGGGTGCGAGTGGGCGTGGTCGTGACGGCGTACGCGAGACGCGCGCCGGGGCCCGCGCTGCCCTTGCCGGCGATCGCGCCCCGAGGGGCGTCCGCGACAGCGGGGTCGGGAACGCGGAGGTCGCAGTCACGGCGCGACGACATGTGCTGCGGCGCGTCCTCGCAGCGCTCAACAACTCCCTCTGCGACGTCACGCGGCTCGAGAGGCGCTCGCGCCCGAGGCGAGAGGGAACGAATACACGGAATCTTCGCGCATTGGGGATACGTTGAGGCCCGCCTAGCGCCCAGGCATTTTAGTTCCGCGCGTGTCTGAAAAATGCGGTTACAGCTCTCGTTATTCTATGCGATAATTGAGACAAACAAAATTAGATTAGACTCTTTCACCAGAAACACTCGTTTTGATGAAACCGAGTTCTATTTGCGTTCATTAAACTCTGCGCATCGTAGTCACATTAACTACGCAATCTCAGCGTATTTAATAGATGAGTCGTTGGGAAACTGGTGGCAGATACCAGGTAAATACACTATCGTGATTATAACAAATGTCGATGGTACTATATTAGGATACCCAATATCTCTACCCGTTGAAAATAAACGTAACGCTGTGCACGATTACGTTGAATGCATTAATCCCGATACTACAGGACATTCATTTTAAAATAAAGTTAAAACCAGATTGATACTCAGAATATCTGCGGTTAACACTATTTTATACCACAAAAGAAAGATGCAAATAAAAAATTCAAAATATTAATAAACCAGTTAAAGAGCAGAAATTTAATTCCCCACCAATGCACACTACATTAAAAGTAATTTACACGAAATAACGATCATTCACCATACAGCAAACTTTTCTATGGATTCGCGAGCGGTATTCGGACAGACGGATTGGCAGCGAGAGCTTATTCGCACGAAGTTAAGCATGTAGGCGCGCGCAGAGAGGCGGCTCGTTTCCCGGCTGCGGGGGCCGAGCAACCAGATGCTTATAATTAAATACTAGAACTCGCATTAATTACCGAAAGTTGTCTGACAGCTTTACTCCAAAAGTCGTGGAGCTGCGGGGAAGCGCCGTTGAATTTAAGTGCGCGGATTTCGCAGAAATAATATCGCAGCGGGGCGCCAGCGTAGAAGGAAAAAAAGAACGAGACGGATCGCTAAAAGTCTCGTCTCGTCCTGCGAGTTCGAGATGAATTTTAACGAACGGCGTATCAAACTCTCCTCGACGCAAAAGACGTGAACCCTCACAATTATACGCTAGACAGATCGCCAAGGACAAATTGGTGTCGACCATCACGAATTGTGGCGTGACCCGTAGAATAAAGGCCATGCGTTAGCATGGCCTCGTGGTCAACCATGCATTCGTAGTGAACAGAGCGAATTTTTGACACGTTTTCTCGGAGGATTTCCGTTGACCTTGCCTCTAATTCCACTGTTCCGTAATTATTCACATCATATCATCAGCATCATCACTTCATCAAATGCATTCACCACTGCAGAGAACACATGTCCCGGTACTGGAATCATAATAAAAGATGCACCACTAAAACCATTCGACATGTGCGCGCGCGACGTAAAATGAAAAAAAAAATTGTTTTACTCACAAAGGATACGAAATACATTTACCAAGATGTTAGTTGAAATACAGAACGAGTGAATTACAATGTATTTTTTTTGCGATATGAAACTAATTTAAATTTCTTGGTGCAGCATTTAGTTTCTCATTTCAAAGTACTGTTCGGAATCAACACAGACGTGGAATGTCGAAGTTTTAGTGGCAGTAGAATAATATTATTATTGACTATTTATTGTTAAAAACTCCTAGAAATAATGTATTTGAAGAATTTGAATTTAGGATATTGTGCTATTATTATCTTCAGCACTCCTTTTGGTCCGAGCGTAAAAATTACAGAATTTCGAAGATAGAATGTAGAACGTATTTGAGGGAGAAGTGAAGTAGAAATGGTAAGAGCAAAAGTACTATTACAGAATACAAGGAATTTAACAACATATTCTCAATATAGCACTTGTGACAACTTTTACTTGGGTATACACGTGACGAAAATTTTAAATCCCACGAATATCGGTAATAAACTGACACAATAAACTAGTTTCACTCTTCCAGACCAGACGCGATGAAATTGGCAGCGACAACCTTTCCATGTACAAAAGAATACCCGAAAGCCACGTTATAGGTGGGCGGCTGTCGGCCCCATTGGGGGCGGTCCGGCCCATCAAGGAGGCCTGGCACGTGCGCGCCCGGCCGCCGCCCTCCGGCCCGGTGGCGCCCGCTTTACGAGCACAATTACGCGCCGCGCAGCAGCCGCCCCCGCACAACTGTTGCACATTGTCCGCAAACTTGTTAAACCGCACCAAACATGCACGGTGACATCGCATCGCCAGTCACGCACGTCGTATGGACCAGCAGGGTGAGGGACTTGGTAGTTTTGGCAGGTAAAACATCGTCGTTGCCGCCCAGAATCCTTCCCGCGCGCATAACAGAAGCGGTGGTCGCGTCGAGCACAAGAACTCTTTTACCAGGACTGGCTCAACATTACCCAGTTCCATCCATGTCGTGCGACTTTGACATTCATGCAGATGTCTGCGGTGAAACCATCTTCCTGTATTTGCACGTATTTCTATTCATTAGTAATAATTAAATGGGATGATTTGCACTCGCATAAATTCAGCTACACACTCATAAACGTCCAAACCACCCACCGCTCCAGTAGCTTCACTTCCTCGGCCCCCACCGCTTACACTCACGAGCCCCATCAACGTGGCACAGCCTCCATCCACAGGACTGCCTACATGACGTCCCAATCGATGGTGATTGCTCCCTGTCAGAGCCGTTACATATCCTCTCCGTCACCGTCCTTACGCTCGACCGTCGGCCCATCACTTCCACGCCGCTGTCCCTCTGCTGAGGTTGTCCCCTCTGGATTCTCCCGTATCAACCGGATGCGGTGAACTGTGTTTGCCTAATGGACTGTGTAGTTTGCGCAACACGCTTCGAAATCTCAAGTTTCAGTTGCTCTATCGGCTCAAGCCAGGTTTACGATACAGCCGAGGGACGTTTCCAAGAAAATATATTGTTTTTCGCGTTTCTACACAGAAATTACAGGCCGTATTACCCAAAAAATCAAGGAAACAAAGATGCCAGAGGAACATAGAAACATAAAATAATAGCACCCAACAATTAAAACCTCTATTAAAAATGAATAAGTACTCCGTAATGAAGGTTAAAGGAACATTAGCAGCCAGTTTTCATGAAACTTCCCCCTCTCGAAAGTTTTAGTCACTCCCATTTTTTGAGGCGATAAAATGAAAGAAAAAAAATTAAATGATACAATACAAAATTCATTTACTGTACCCTCTAAACCACAGTTAATAAAACTACGAGAAACACAGTTGATTCTCAACTTATGATCGTTTGAGCGACCGATCAACTGATAATTGAAAAAAAAAAAGCTCGCCATTGATGAGAATTTCATTGAAACGCATCCGCAACCCCTTCAACGAGCAGCCCCAATTTTCCCGCGCACTCCGGTTTTGCATGCCGTCCTTCCCCCTGCGCCACTCCTGCGTAGGCGCAACAGGCGGTGACGTCCTCCAATTAGCACGCCGGGGCGGGGGGAGAGTTGTGGGGCGCGCAAGGTGGCTGCCGCCGCATGTCATGCCGCCTGTCCGCGCCGACGCCCCGCCCCCAGAGGCCCAGTCTCCCCACGGCGGCACGGACAGCTCTCGAGGCCGTCGCCTGTCACTCGCCTTACCTACTCGACCCATTCGGACAACTGGATTCCACCTCGTCTATCGTGATGTGAGCAGACGGGTCCGCAAATTCATGTAAAGATCAGAAAACGATGAATGGGTATTAGATATCGCCTAGCTCAAATTATATGGGCTTTTGAACAGCGGTCATCGACAAATAATTAGCTATTTTAGGCCCTTCGAAATCAAAACAATCTGTTAATAGACTGGGAATTGAATATGATCTTGGGCAGCATAGCTGCGGCAGAGGAGGCGCCAACTTACTCATCGGCCGGTAGCATTAAGGAGAAAAGCCTATGTATGGCGCCTGTGAATTCATAATACCGCGTAATAGTAGGTCTCTCATGTTAAGCCAATGCTCCGTATGTGCTTTGAACGCAACCAGCTTCTCTTTATCTCCATAGTTTATTAATGTGTCCAAACACACAAACTCTGCGAACACCTACAAAGCGTTTGCGGTCGTATTTTCATCGGAGACGAAGTAACAGACCTTCAGAAACTTAACAGAACTTTGGCTAAACATTGACTTAAGTCACTGTTAATTCTCGAAACAGCGAATTTCACGAAAGACCAATGAAAACAAACGGAAGAAGTTTGAACTGCTGACAAATAAAACACCAATATCGAACCGTACGGTAGGAAAACAATGAAGATTGCTTAGCTCCCTTTGCCTTAAAGTCTTACCAGTCCACATTAAATACCTCTTCAAAAAGTAAAACAAACTAGCGATAAAAACGGTGAACTCAACACCCTTACGTACTTTTATATTGTACAACATTGCAGACTCATTGACAAACTACTGATAAAATGGTGGTACAACAGCCAAGTGCTTTTCCGCATTTGTGATAGTCGCATAATATTATAACGCCAGTATTTGAACACCACTTATGAAACTTCTGAAAAATTAAAAGGTTACATCAAAATAAAGTTTATGTATTGTTATTCAGTGTTCCTAGCTTTATCCATTCAAGGGATTAAAGATGCGCATATCACTTGTTTTTAAATTCAATACTCATCTCAAAGTGTACCGGAACGGTTCATTAGCAAAGTAGATGCTGCGCATATCACGGCCTGTATTTAAATTTAATACATATCCCCAAATGTACCAAAACTGCAAAAATGAGCAAACTAGAGACGGGTCGTAAACGAGCCCACGACGCAACCCGTGAAAACAGTATGCACTGCGGGTTGCATAATCTGTTTCGATCCACACCTTCCAACGACTGAAAAAAACAATCAAGTGAAGGACGCTGCGAAGCAAAGAAAAAAAATACCCTTCATACTTAAGATTAATAACTTGTTTAGAAAAGATCGTCCTCCAGCAGCGGAAATCGCCGACGATGAAGGCGCAAAAAACCGCGCTCTATCGTTAGCCACGTCGCGCCGGCCGACGAAAAACCCCGTCCAATCCGCCAGCGCCACCCGCTCGCGACAAATAACCCGTCCCGCAACCGCAGAACGAATGGGCGGCCACTTGACTGGAGAACAAAGCTATCGTGCGCCATCTATAAATAGGCGGCTATCTAGAGTGTCATAGAGGGGGCGGCGCACCGGACGTTCCCGGCCGGCTTAATGCATGGGAGGCCGTATCTCACCCGGCCGCGCGCGTTTTGTCATCCCTCCGTCTCTTTCCCTCCCGCCCTCGCGTGGCTCTAGACAACAAACAAAAAAAAAAATCTAAAACGATAAAAACGAGCACAGACCTGGCGGGGGAGAGCTGGGATTTTTAAGTGGAACGCTCCCGCCATCGACGCTCGATACGGGGACCGATACCGCTGTGAAGGAAGGATGAGATGATTTCCCCAACTACCCCTTCTGGCGGCGGGGCCTCTCAATTACGACGGGCGGCGCGCAAAAAGGCGCGTCAAAGGCGGAATTAATCACAAGGAGGCGCGGCGGCGGTGGAGGCCTTCTTGTGAGCTCGTGGAGCCAATTAAATCCGCACGCCACGCTCCGCCCCGCAGTCGGGGCCCGGCGGCCGGCGCTGGGGGAGGGGGACGCGGAGCGGGCGTTCCCCAGGGACGCGGGCGGCGGCCCGACGCGAGGACAACCGCAGCACGTGCGGCGGCGCCGGTCGTCGGGGGAACTCGGAACTCGGGCGCGGAGGAGGAGGAGGAGGGAGCAAGGGAAGCAGCGAGATCCGGCTCGCAAGAACAGGAAGAGAATTCTGCGGCTACCTGAACGAAAAGAAAAGGGGCTATTGTGTCGAAACAGCAAACAGAAGCAACATAGGGTGGTACGAGTGTTAGATAACGAGGAAAAGGGGTGAGATGAGCAGAAGAGCGGTTTAAGGGGAATTTCTGTTAGTTGGCGACGTGTTCGAAGGGTAGGAGCGGTGGACCACAGGAAAGGGGAGGTGAGAGGGGGCGAGAAGTTTGCACGGGGTGAGATCTACACCGAGAAGAGGGTAAGAGAACAAGGACGGCAGTAGCGGTTAGCAGTTCCTAGTGGTCGCACAACTCCCGAGTTTTCGGAGGCGAGAAAAGTCAATTTGCGATAGTAAGCAATTCTATAACAAAAGAAGAGTTTTAGTCCTCTCCTAATTATTTCTCGAATTTTGTATTAGGAAAAATTACTAAAGGTACTATATCAATAAAATTTGCATTGAAGACATAGTATGAGTGATATTTTTAAGCATTCTCTGATACCTTTTTAGGAAAAAATGAATAGTATAAATATTGCACAGAAAGTGATGGTTTAAACAAATCTCAAAAACACAAACCCTGATGTAAAACCATCAAAGAGGCGACGTTTGAAAATTTACGCTAATGGTGGAAACGCACACGAATACGCTTTGAGAGTTACACAGGTTTATTACTGGGTTGATCAGTACAGATATTCCTCTCTGAACTCTACCGTAAAAATACGATGAGAAATGTGTCAAGAGTGACGTATAAGTTTGATGTCAGCCGAACGCGTACTGCATTTCCTACATAAAGCCTCACATCACATTCCCCCAGAGAAATACTCGACCTGCCCACGCTTCAGAGAGAGTACGCCAACGACTCAGAATTGAAATGCGATGCGACGGCCTGTCAAAGGAGATCGCTCTCTGAACGCAGATCCCGACATGCTTCATACTCGGCTTTTTCCGTTCCCTCTGACGGATTCAGAGAGACGATAGCACAGAGAAGTGTACCAGACGTATTTATTGCACAGAATGCACAGAGGACCGCCGGAAGGGGAACGAGAGTGCCGATAGGAGTAAGTACCGCAAGAACATGAAAGGAAGCCTTTCAGCGCAGGTACAAAGGGGGAGCCAGGCCCGGCAGGGGGCGACTGATAGGAAGCACTGCGTGAAAGGGAAGGGGGCACGGAGCGAAAGACGAGCCGCCGGCCCGAGGAAGATCGAAGGGAAAGGAAGACGCCATCTCGCCGCGTAAAAAGGAGGGACCGCGACGTGTCCGAGAGGGATGACGGGCCGATGGCCGAGAGGTTTTTTGCCCTCAAGAAAACGCTGATGAGCTGGCGGTCGCCGGGCAACCACAGCGGCGTTGGCAGTCTCTCAAATACGCGCAACGGGCGGGAGGAAGTAGAGCTAAAGACGGTAGCTAAAAGCAAAGGGAGACAGAAGAATAAAGACGAATGAAGAAAATCACACAAAAGACAAATACATGATGCAAAGCAGTTGAAAGCTCTTCTTCCGTGAACAAACGTTCACAAAATAAATGACATGTATCATAAGCGGGCGAATGTAAAACTGAAATACGCTCAAATCACAATCGAGAGAAAGAGTCGAGGCGAGAGAGCAAACCAGCGGCAAGGAACATCCCATAGGAACCACCGAAACCTTTCTGGTCACAGAGCATATGATGTCAAACGGAGGCTGCCGTCGCGGGCGAGGCAGGCGCGAAGGCCAGGCGGCGCGCTGGGAGACAGCTCCAGCGACAGCCGAGCGGAGGCGGCCGCGGCCGCAGGGGAGCGCTTCTACCTGGCCGCCGCTTGTCCCTGCGGCGGGCGACGGCGCGCTGTCTGGCGAAGCCGCTCCAGCGCCCGCCCGTCTGTCCGCCCGCGCATTAGAAGTCGCTGGGGGCTGCTCAGGCGGCGCTTTCACCGAAATGAGGATCTGAGCCTCTTCTCGAGATCAGCGAGCCACCTCATTCGCAAGTGCTTCTAAAATTAATATAGCCAAAATTCGGGAAGATCTGTAAATTGTTTCCTTTGTCGTGCAATTTATTCGAAACCGACCGAAATTCATATCGATAGGAGACACTTCAACCAAAAACTCTAGATAGTATTAAAACAATTCCATGTGAAGCTTAGACATAATCTTGGTTGTTGCGCATATAGTGGCAACGGGAAAGATCACAACAAAATGTAGAAGCTCATGAGAGAGGTCATCTTAATCCATTAACAAAGTCATGCAGAACTGAAAGAAATTTATTCACGTTCTGGGTATGTTGAACAGGCGGAAGTTGATAGGCTTAACACAGACACGATTTTCAAAAGCAGACAGCTTTTGGAACTTATTCAATGAAGTTCACGTTTTACGCGTTTTATCGCGCATTTGGAGGTAGAAGGCGAAGTCGAAATTAAACTAATTTAGAAAGTATCCCGTAATCAAATCACACGATAAGATACAATTTCATCCGAAAGGCAATAAAACATTTTCCCGGCACGTATAGTAATTGGTATTCAAAAAACATCTGACCTATGCACAGCCAATTTCCCCTGAAAGAACCCTCGGGTTTCGCGGTAGCAACGACGGTCTTCACTTATATCTTGTGGAGGGCTCTTCAACTAATCAGCAGAGGGAGCGCGTCTGCAAAGCCTGGTGGCCTTCAGCCTGCGCCGCTGCGACCTCCCGACCTTAACCCACGTGGTGGAAGGAGACGGGCGTCTCGCTTTCGGCCCCCGGCCCTGGCGGTTTATGCGCTGGGGCGGTGGGCGGAGGCAGGGCCACTTGCCCGCCCACGAGCGGGGGAGAAGGGAGAGGAGGGGAAGGAAGAAGGGAGGGCAGGAGAAGGGAGGGGATAAGGGAGGGGAGGAGAAGGGAGGGATGGAGAAGGGGAGGGAGAGAGCACTCGTCGCTCAAAACGCTCGCCAGCGCACCTCCGAAAGAGGCTTCGCAAATCTCACGACGCCGCGGGGGTGAGAATGACATCTCAAGCCCTCGCGATTCCCTAAATGGGAAGAAACATTTGCGCCTCGGTCGGAAGAAAAGCGGGGGGGGGGGTGTTCGCCGTTCGCCTCTGATGCACGTTTGGCGGAGAAACTCGAGTTGGAAAAGCATGGGCAGATTTAGATGTTGATGGTTTCGAGAAAGATGTCTCATGAGCAGTTTTCGAAGCTTCGGGCAGATTCTGCTTGTAAGCTTATGCTCAATAATATTATCTCAGACGTAATCGACAGCTTGTTTTTATCAATTTCTCTTTTTTGGCATCTGTTAATGCACAATGGAGCAAAACAAGGATTTACAATACATGTTATGTAAGGCTTTAAATACAAATCTTCATTTATAATATCGCGAAATGTAATTCCATAGTTCTGACATGCGTTCAAAGTGCTTGGTATTCAATGCTCTCTCCAACACATTATCTCCATTTGATCAACGCAATCACAACAGTATTAGCGTTTACTGCACCACTGTATCTGTTGTTACAGTCCGACTGTTCATGTCCGATAGTGTACCTGGAACTAGGTGCTGACGTTATTGACGTTTGCGAACACAAACAATAGGTCTAGAACTACAATAGTTTCTTGTTCGGTCACCAATAGGACGAAGCACAAGAACGAATTCAACGACTCCGCGAAATCATTCGCGGCATTGATCGACCTTAGAACAAGAACAGGCCAGAAAGAGTTTTCTATCACCTCGTGACGTCGGATAGCCCCGCCAGTTTCCCTCACCACCCAAGTGCAAAAGAGCGACGCAAAAAGCAAAAGGAACTTTCTCGGAGGAAAGTTGGAGAAAGAAGTCCCTTTCGAGCATCGCACTGTACCCAAAAGAAGTTTGCTCGCGCGGAACAAGCATCACCCGAAGCGAAGGCTCTACAGTCTGCGGGTCCTCACTAACTCAGATCAAGTCCCACAGCCTTCATCAAGTCCCCAAGCTCACGCCGATTCGCTTCTTCACGGATAGGAAAAACACACACACTTCGAATTTGTAACAATGCTAGAAGGATCTACCCAGAGATACTGGCAAACTACTATTCAACTTAGCACCAAAATATTACCGTTCTTCTAGGGAAAAAATGCTTTTTGAGAAGGGGTGTTCATGTATCCTTTTCGCATATAAAAAAGACGCTCAAACGACTTTCTGCTATATAAAAATATTGTCACTTCATATCCAGTTGCAGGCTTCGTATTTACATCCACTATACTCTACATATTTACATCATTCACTATAATAGGAAACCTACGAGGTACCGCCACGACCCCGTCGGTCGATAGAAGCTCAGCATATGTGGCAGAACCGGAGTCCGTGGGCGTTAACAGACCATAAACACACTTGAGCCGGAGGCAATACAGAGACCTGGCTACACTGGGATATTGGCACGGCTCGGTTGGCGATATCAGGGGATTCAGAGCGGTACGGGGGGGGTGGGGAGCAGTGGTTGAACGCAACCCCACAGGAGGCACTTGAAGGCTTCGGAGAGATTAGGAATAGTGGCGAGTGAGAACAGCGAGGAAGGAGAGTTTCTGAGAAGGTGAGTAGGGCACAAGGAAACGACAACGATATGATTGAAGAGTGAGGAATTTAGGATGAAATGGGATCTGAATGAGCTGCACTGATGTAAAATTGTAATCTGCAATGATTCGAGAATACAAGCAAATGAAACTTACGTAAGAACCGTGCGGTTCACAGACAGCGAATTGCGAATACATGCGCGAAGACGGCGGGTGATACGGACTTGGAGAGAAACCGCGTACTACAGCAGAGAGAAAAATGAAAACAAGATAGTGCACGCAGACGTAAAGAGCGGCGAGATGAAAGGAGTGACTTACGGGGGCTGGGGGTGAGGCGGTTAGTGGCGGGTGGCGGCTAGCTACAGGCGGGACCGCGCCGGTGCGGGGCGACACGGCTCATTAACGCAAGCGCCCGCGGCGCACAAAGACCGAGGCACAATGCGCCTAACGAGGGGTCGCGAGCGCGCGCGCGCCGCACGGCGCAGAGGCGACCGAGCGGCCACGAGAGCCGCAGGTGCGCCCGCCCGCCTCACCCCGCCCCCTGCCCTCGTCAGAGACGTCGGCCGCGGGGAAGAAGTGGCTTCGTGCCGCTTAATCCTCGACGCTCCCGGGACTTTCGCCGAGGCAGATGCCGCCGGGGGCGATGCAAATCCGAGAATATCAGCGAGGACGTTGACTTGCTTTGTATGTAAATACTCGTAATATAGGATCGACGAAGAATACCGGGACAAAGCGCAGCGCACACAGCTAGCCCGACAACTTGCTAGTGAAAATTCTTGAAGCAGAGACGAATGGAAATGAAAAATGAAATGTTTTAAAATTTTATGAGAGAGCGCAAATCTCTAATCATATATTTCTGTTAACTAAGAAATGAGAAATTCAATAATCATAATAAAACGGGAATACCTATATACTAGCTGTAATACACTTTGTGCTTCGCTTGAAAAAAATGTAGAAATTGAGATAATGTATGGCTCTTTTTAATGCACTTTTCGGCGCCGCTACGTTCAAATAAATGCGAACATTAATGTCACCATTTTTCCATAACTGCATTTTTCACATATAAACGAGGTTGAACTAGCTATTTAAATGATACATCATCAATGCGTTCACACTTGGCATAAGTCCTAAATTAGCAAACCAATAAAATAGGCAATAAAAAAGTGAATCGATATGTCATTACTGTCCATTTAAACGGTAAGAATTCGAACACCCATGCGTCTCTCCCAGTGCAGTATTTGCTCTGCGGAAATCCACGTATGTTTGGCGGCGCAATGGCGCTGCATTTGGATTGCAATTTACTGCAATACTATGCGAATTGCCTCGTCCTCCCCATTGGGCCACGTTCCCAATGGGGGCTTGGGCGACTTACTTGGCTGTTTGGTCTAACGATGAGACGGAGGCGTCGTCTGGCGACTCCGTATTCTTCTTCAGGGATCGCTGACACAGTTTCCACCGCCATCGATGCTTTCGTTCTCGACGTCGCTCCCGGTTTCGAACTCAGGCCTCGGTAAACGAGTGGTGGTGTATAATACGAAAAAACGCCTCTAAGACTTCCGTTGTGCCATTTATTCGGAAATCAATTAGCAAAACGTGATGAGCGTGTGATAGCACACGATAACACGTAAGCTAATCGAAATTCTATTACAGCTGACATATTCATGTTGTGTAAAATGCGTCGTGCCATCGACTAATTATGCGAGGAAAGAAACGCGCAACAAACTCCACAAGAGTTAACGTCTTGAAAATTTCCCACGTAGCAGAAACTACCCTCAGCGAAAACAATAACGATGTAATTCTAAAGCAATCTCACTACAAAAATATCATTAGAGCGTGTATACGACTCTTTGCCTCTGGAAATATGAAGATCTGAGTAGCACGTTTAGATAATTTCTACAGTATGTTATCACATCAGACGCATCAAGCTTTTTCTAAACATATTAGCGCGTGCGTATGTAGGCCGAGAACATTATTTTTACCTCAGTTTTAGGTCGTGTAAATGGAAGCAAATCAGACTCGGTGATCGAGGATATTATACCGAAAGAAATTCCCTTTATTCAGAGGTTCAAAAGAAAAAGAAAGATTATTAAATATTCAGCAAATTAATTAAAATTACTCGAGAAGATCTGATACTGCTGTAAATAAAAAAAGTTATTTAAGCGCTTCAAAGAAGAGCGTTATTTTGCGCAGCTCGCAATCAGAAGATTAAAGGAAAGCTCCACGAGAATGACAGAACTTCCACAACAGTACTCAGATTATTACGACTTTCCTTATCCCACGAGTCCCTGTCGGAAAAAGCAATTTATGAGGATTGAATTGATAAAATACATAGCTTTGAATAATGACGATGAAAAGTTCTGTAAAAATCCGCAAACTGCAACCTTCACAAATCGAACCTTTTTCATCGTCAGAGCAGAGTATAAATTGTAATAACATTTAATTTCCCAATTTACATTTTACGCCTTTTAGCCGATCGAAGTATTTTACTAAATGATTACTTGATTATTCTGAACAGACACAAACTACTTTCAGAGCAAGTATGTCATGTAAATAAGCATCACCAGAAGCATGAAAGTAAAAGGCGCATCAAGATTATTTCGACATTGTAGGAAAGAAGATATGTCACAGCGCAGACCGAGCTGGGAATGCACGAGCCGCCAAGTACACTGGCTCACAACCGTGTTGTCAGAAATCAATTTTTAAATTATTCCCAACCACAAACACGTCAATTACAGACCATTAACTATTAAAAAAATCTGGTGAATGCATAGGAATATTAAACATTGTGTAAGCAAATTAATGTCATTAATGAAATGTCTGGAGCTGTCGTCTATTAAACAGCTATTCTGATCGATACCCCGTAGGACATTCATCGGTCTCCGTCAGCAAGGGCATTTCTTGCTCCCGGCCTCCCAGCGCGCGTCGGACCAGTGGCCACCTGGCATCAGCAGTGCCTGTCCAGCGCGCGCCACGCCCACTCGCTCCGCCAGCAATTAGAAGGCGGCCGCGGCGCTCTCGCTCCGGAGGTATTGACAGCTCCCGGCGCTCGCGGCGCGGCGCGGAACGGCACGGCGGCGGCGGCGGCGGCGGCGGCGGCGGCGGCGGCGGCGGCGGCGGCTGCTGCTGCCGCTGCAATTATCAGCGGCGCGCAGGGTCCTCACCGTCTGGGGAAAGGGTGTGGAGGGGAAAGGGGGAGGGGGCGTCTCTCGGAGCAAATTAGCGCCTTCGTTCTTGACAAGGCGCCAATACGCCCTCGCGCTTCGTCCGCCTGTCGCCGCGAGAAGGCGCTAGCAGACGGAAGACCGAGCAGCGCACGGCGAGGAGCCCGATGGCACGAGAGAGGAAAGAGAGGGGGAATAGCGACTTGATGTGAACATTACATTCAGTGAAGTATTTGATATGATTTGATGTTACAATATAGATGAGCTGTTGATGGGGTGAAAGAAGATGTACGTGGGGTGAAAGAAGAATGGTAGTCACGATTGAAATTCATAGGTACTAAAATCGATGCGCTTTTAAGCGAACACGAAAAAGCGTTTGCAAGCAATGGTGGAAAATCAATAGTATGATCGTTGAATGAAAATGTATGCTAAGAGAGGATACGCGAATGGTTTCTGTAATATCTCTAATATGATCGCAGGAAAGCTCGGAAACAGTAAAAGGTGGGCTAAGTGAAAATAGTTTTAATACAGAACTCGGAGAGGTCGTTGCGGCCACTTTGCTGGCCATTAGAGCAAAAGCAATTAGAAAGTAGCGAGAAAGAAATATCATAAAATGTTTGTTTTTTTTCGGAACCAGGGAGAAACAAAAAGGACAAACTTCGAAATATCGCAGAATTTGGTGTTCAATTCTGCTAAAGCAATTCTTTTCAAAAAGAAATGTATGACTTTAGAGTTCATACCCAGAACTTCATTGTAATACATGCTATATTAAATTATGAAGTTAAAACATGAAATGATATGATCATACCTGCTTCATTTCGTTTCCGATACGTTCTTCACAGTTACTTTATTTAAACAGCTTTGGTTTCATTTTCCGTAACATTTGCAAAAAAAAAAAATATTCCATTAGCCTTTTATGTTGCGGCTTTTATTATAACTCATTGTTTAGCCACCAAAAAATCAAGTATATTTTCACTGCATATTTTAATAATTTTACTGAAGTCGTACCAGCCACATATTAATATCGTTAAAAAGTGATGAGCGGCACCTCTCAGTCCCTCACGATCTCCCTTAATTGAACTGCATCAATCAAGCGGAACATTTAACACACATCAACCCATTATCCTACGGCCCGCGCTGTCCCATCGGTCCATAGCCTGCGCGGATGGTGGCGCTGCAGGTTTCGAGAAATCTCTCCCCGCGGGGCTCGCACCGCGCGGAGCGGCAACTGTTTGGCGATGTGCCGCCCGAGGAGGCAGCGAGTGGGAGCGCGAGAGAGAGAAGTGAGAGCGGGCCGGGGGCCGGCAGCGCAATACAAGGCACGCGGCCAAGCACATCCCCTTGTAGTGTTGGGAGGGCTTTCTCCGCCTGGAATACAAGATCAATTATCCGTCTGGTCGTTTCCAAGCGGCAAGGCTTCCGATACAGAATGACGTCTTGTTGAAGCCAGATGCAAATTTACTGCGCCGAGGTTTTACGAGCGCTTTTCTAGAGAGCAAAAGCAGCAACAAAGCGATTCTTCAAAATTGCCCTCTGGAAGCCAAGGAAGACTCCTTGCAGAGAGAAACTTCTTCTTCACACGACTTAAATAATAGTATAGACACTATTAAAATCATTTATGGCCTTTTAAAGATAATTTCCAAAACTTTGGTGGGAGAAATTCTTTAAAAAGTAACGACCCGTACAATTATACTGCTTCCATAAAAGCTCTTTGAACCGAACTTGAACAAAGTAGTTTCTTTTGTAATATTATAAAACACAAAAGGAACAATAAACAAAGGAACTAATGCTGCAACACGGCTATTGTAGCTTATTGCGAAACTCAAACTCTTTCCTTAGGATTAGCGAGAGGGGATTCGGGGACTCGAAAAGTATCTCGAATGACGACGCAAAGTGCAACGAATGCAGCGGCACGTCGCCGACACAAAACTTAAATAAAAACGGCCGAACGCGCAAAAAGGCCGGTGTAATTTCATCCCCGCCGCGCTTTACGGCGGAGTGGGCGACGGGGAAGCGACGCGAGCGAAAAATATATCGCGCGGCCTTCTCTTCCAATGAGGCGGACGAGCGACGCGTTCCATATAGCCTGGGGCAGCCGGTGGTTCTTCTGCTCTCCTCTTCACCGGAACTTCTGGCGGAAAGAAGGCAACAAGAAGAGGCCGGGAGAATGGAGAGCGAAGAGAAAGGATGAACCAGAAAAGAGACTGAAGTGAGAGGGGAACGGGGATGGTAGTTGCAGATACGAAAATGTAGAGGAGAAACACAACGAGGGAAAAAGTGAAACCGTATGTTGAATGAAATGAACGACTAAGACAGAAGAGGCGGTAAAAGCAAACAATGTAAACACGGGAAAACGTTTATAAATAAATATTAGAGTTCGAACTCTGGAAGGCAGTAAGCACGAACTAGGGCAATATCCGCCCTTAGAGAGATGAATTTGAGAAAAGAAAGTCACGAAAGAACAAAAAGAATTTAGTTTCAGAAATAACAGATTAAGCAATGGTGCATAGGTGCAAAAATGGAAGGCGATAGAAACTAGCAAAGCAGTAAAAAACGCCATCACAGAATATGCTAAAGATAAAAAAGACAAATCGAAGAACAAACAAGATCTTTTAAAAAATGTCGCGAGGACATCCAGAAGAAATCAATCACAGAAACAAGCTAAGAGACAACTATACAATAAGGAACGTTCCACGGAAGAAGAAAAGAACAAGCTCCTTTGGCGAAGGTACGTCGCAGCACACGGCAGGTCACGGGGTGGCTGCGGGCGGGCTGGAGCGCGGGGCGGGCACGGAGGGCGGAGAGCGAGACGCGGCGGGGTCGGCCAATTTCATTCCGCCCGCCAGCCTTAACCGCGCGCGCCGTCGCAAGAAAAGCGGCGCCGCGCGACGCGACAGCCGCTCGAGGCGCGCACTCTTTATTCAAGCCAGGAATTTCGTTTCTTGCCGCCCCCTCCCTCACCCCTCCTCCTCTTACCTCCTACCGCCCGCCCACCCTCCTGCCGCCGACGTGGCCTCCGCCATATCGCGTTAAGTTTCCCCAGACGCGCGCGCGGGTAGGCGGGAGGCGTCGGCGGCGGCGGCTGCGGTGGAGGCTGAGGAGGACGGCCCTCCTTCATAACCTCTGCGACATCCCACCGCCCCCGTTCTCCGCCGGGCCGCCTGCCTGGGGGCAAGTCTCAAAGCGCCGCCGGTCGGGCAAAAGTTGTGCCGTGCAGACATTTCTGAACGTCGACTTTCCGAGGCAAAAAGGCCCCCGGCGGTTGTGGCGAGGGTCGGGGACGGTAGAGGAGGGGGCGAGTGTGCGGGGAAAGGGGTGGAGGGAGGGGCAAAGCGCTCGGACATCCTGGGCGTGGCTGGTGCCGCTCGATATCGTCATTACGCAGAGCTGCCAGCCGGGCGAACGGCGGCTGCCGCGCCCCTCGGGGACCGGAATTCGATGCTCGGCGGGTCTGGCGAAGTAACGCGGAACACCCTAACGCTTTAGGCACGCTCATAAAAATCTAGTTATCGTCTGTAATTCAACTAGAAAGGGATCTAATACTCCAGAAATGCAATAACAAAACGCAGTTTGACATGAGAAAGCGACGAATCAATATTACGACCGAGAGTACTCACCCGTGACGGACAATCGTGTTATCAACTAAAACTGCTTGCAGAAAACTGTTCCATTCGCTGAAAGGATTTAGAAAGGAAAACGAGGAGAGTGAGAGGAATGAGGTGGTCAGCGACAGAATAGAAGCAGATGAATAGGCGAACCCCGCATCAACGCTCAGCGGCAGAAGAGAAATATGAGAAAGGCGGAAATTGCCCCGCACGGAACAGGGGTAGTCGATACATACTGACATTGCTCTCCTAGGCAGAGCGCGGCAACGCGAAAGGAGAACGTGGTGCGGGTGCTTGGCAGAAAAGAAAGGCTGTTGAGGGCGGATACGTGCAAGTCGGTACGAATGGTCCAGGCGCGTCGGTAGGAATGGCCCACGACATTGAGGAATGACTGGGATCTCATCGCATCGTGGAGGAGGAAAGCGGAAGAGTGTTGAGAGGAGCGGCGATAAGGGAAGGGGGGAAGCGACGAGAGATGAACCGGGAGGATCGAACGGAGGTAGCGCGGCTCACCCCCGCCCCGCCCCGTTGGAGGAAGCGGGAGGGGGAGGGGGAGGGGAGGGGGCGGGGTGCGGACGGGAAATCGAAGGAGACGAACGGCTGCGGGGCGGTCCTAAACAAGTGCGGCGAGCCGCCTTACAAACGGCGTCTTCTGTTCGCCTGGCGCTGCGGCGCAGCTAGAGCTCGTGCCGGTCGACGCGCTCCTCGGGCCCCGCTCCCGCCTCCCAAGAACCCGATAGCACACACGTCACACTCAGTCTCCATTCCCGTTTCTCACGCACTGCCCCTAACATCTGAGCTACTTCAGTCTTATTTTACCTTTCAAACAAATTTAATCGCTTAGTTTTTACAGACAACAGCTCACAAAATTATAATTTAACCCGGAAAGCGGTAATGTTTCACTTTCCGAGTAAAAGGCTGAAAAAAAACCCCCATTGTATTGCTATTCGTGACATAGTGATATTGGCAGTTAATACATTAAACTTATAAACGTTCGGTAATGCATTTAATTTTAAATATATTTGTAACTAACAATTACAAAAACAGTTTTCATGGGATTGTTTTGGAAAAAATATAAGATGGCAATGAGCTACCACACTGCAAAAACCATCGAGTCCATTAAGTTTCGACCCATTTCACAATAACATTAAACTTTCACACTTTCAATTTCAATAAAACACTTTCAGTATCTACCTATATTAAGAACTAATTCACATGCATCATTACGGAATTCGAGAAAAACTGCACAGTACTTTTAATTTACATCCAAAAGAGAGTCAATTTATTCCAAATCTGCCATTGAAATAAAAACTTCAGCCGTATTTCAAAGTTTAATTCCTCACAAAAATATACGAATCATTTACGCGAAAAAAAAAAAACCCACTTCGAACAGCGAATAAATTCAGAATTTAAAGTGGCTACAACGAAAATAATTAGAAGTGGATGTTCGAATCGATGAAGCCAGTTACATATCACAACAATATTTGACCAGTAAATTTTCGCATTTCATATACTTCACACTGGAGAGGTGACAAAGTAATTACCATTTGAAATTGGCTAAAATAGTTGTAAATCAAAAATTTAACTTCAGTCTTTTTCCGTCAACGGGTTTTATTTTGCGGATATACAAAAAAAGTTTGAATGAAATTATACTACAAATGTTGATATGGCGATTTTCTTCTTAAATAAGGGCATGTTATACATGATACAATATGTTCTCAACCCAAAATATAAATTATGAAATTTTAATTTTATTGGGGTCCTAACATGAATCGCTCAATTATTCGAAGAAATCCCTATCCCTTAGTAATTTAAGTACATTTTAACAATGATAACACAGATGTTGAATTTTCTTTTGAACTATTTATAAATTCACAATGTCCAAGGAACTGATTTTTTATATAAACGCTATAGTCGATAGATTGTTGAAATGATGAATACATCAGATAAGATTTAGTAAAGGGAATAAGTACATTGGAAATATAGTGTTTTAGACTGTTGAAATGTTAAGGGAATGAGAAGGCCTGATGTAGTAACAAACTCTTGACAGCTAAAAAAAAAAAAGTAAAAACTATCGAAGATCGTCTTGCGCACTAGTAGCCTACATACTTCTCACCAACGAAATCACAGATCATTTGAAAGAAGAATTCCCGTACTTCAATTAGATTTAGAGGTTATCGTGGATTCAGCCAGGAAATAAAAACTTGTATCAAACCTATTTTCAATGTCACTGAAACGGGTCGTGCCAAACATTTTAAAAGGTTTTATCTTATTCACTTGATTTATTTATTTTGTCAACAGTAAAAACTGTGACATATGGGGGAGAGAGTACATCTTCAAACGCTAGCGATCCCTATGCAAATGCCAGCCAAACAACTCGAATTTCGTATACTGTGGTGGGCAGATTTGTTATTTCAAGTTTACATGAATGACTTCCATCATTGTACAAACAAATTGTTTTAACAAATAGTCACGTCAATCAATAAGTTAAAAATAACAACTCTGGCGAATGTTTTCACGTTATTAATGTTCACAAAAACAAACAAAAAACACAGTTTTAATGAGAATCATAACATACTCTAATAACAAACCCCTTCTAATTCATTACATACATTTATTCATCGGTATTGTAATTCAACCAAAGATATTGTTTGATTACGCATTTCTTGAAAACGAAGAAATAATAGCAATTTTGAATTCAATTTTTAACGAACTGAAAATCAGAGACATGCAGATACAAAATACCGTTAACAAAATTCAACAGAAGTAGCTTTTGTTCATTATCTAACGCCGCCGAAGAGGACACGTACAATTACGTATGAGACACAGCAAATTATAATACGCGAAAATTTTACATTTATTTCACCAGTACAATAATATATGTGATTCCGTCACCAAAATCAGTCAACGTTAACGTCATCATCAAAAACGGCAACCAAACCCGAGGCCTAGGAAACTTGAGGCAGCGCCCACAAACTACGCGTAAAGAGCGCGACTTCGGTTGCGGGGGATCCGTTTTCGTAGGTATTCGCGGGAATAAAAGCACGGGCGGCGCTGGCAAGAACACGAGAAAAGACAGAGATGGGACGTCGCGGAAAAGAACAAAGGTTTGCTACGTAACACGGGCATTTCGAACTTTGTGATCGAACTTCTTTTAGAAATGTGTTTCAAGTTGCGCGTAGTTCAAAATAACTATGTCAAGGACAATTTTCATTCGCGTGTCCAGTGAAGCAAATTTAAAGAAAAGCAAGGAACATTCGAAATTATTTAACGAATGTGCAGATGACTTCTGCAGAAATTGGTTCTTTCAAAGGACTGGGATGGCAGAGATATGTCAAGCAGTAAGGATGTGTCATGGCAACCGATGAGTCAGCAAGCGATTGGTTGCAGGATGTGGTCACGTCAGAGCGAAAGTGGCAGCGATGCTGAAGCAGAAGCGCGGGCGGTGACGAGGGCTAGGGCTAAAGCGAGGGCTGGGATCGGGCCAAGGGCTAGGGCGAGGCTAAGAGAGGAGAGAAAACGTCTCCCGCGCCGCCTCGTCCGCACGTGAGCGGCGGGAGGAGCGGGGCCCCTCAAGGCCCGTGGACGCGCAGCCTGGGATGCAAATGGAAAATAAACCACGGGGAGCGGGCGCGTCAGCCGCAGCCGAGGCCGACGCGAGGCGAGGCGAGGCGGTGTGGGCGGCGGGGGTGAAGTTCTCTAGCCGCTGGAAACAGACGCAGGGGCGGAGAAGCGCCAGCGGCCGCCGAGGCGCGCAGGCGCCTCCGCAGGCGGCGCAGAAAACGAGAGGCCGCCAGAGAGTCCCGCGTTGAAGCCTTCGGGAAAAGCCGCCATGGGACGGCGAAGAAGGCAAACTCGTGATAGACGGTTCGGACGAGTATGTTATACGGTGGAGACGGACGAAAATGCATGATACAAGACTGCAGTAGAGATGATGCATTTTGGAGACTGATGTTTTAGAAAGAAACTAGGGTGAGATCACCGTTCGTCATGCATATCCCTGAAAACAAACACATCAAGGGATTCTGATTTAGAATATAACTGGAACAAAATGCGACAAAAGTAGATATGTAGCATGTAAAAATAAGTACGAAGACCTGAGTGCCGAAAAATATTGAAGCAAAAAGTGTCTCGCGAATGTTGAGAAAAAAATCGCGAAATTAAAAAAAAAAATCATTTGATAGAAGTATGTCGGGTATGGAGGGAAGACGTCGACGAAGACAGCAAAGCTAAAAAAAATGCGAGGGAATGTGGCGGCGAAAGGAGTGAATGGAGAGGGCAGGCGGGGATCGGGAAGAGGACTCGAAGGCGAAACAGGCGCCGGCGGCTGTGATTTACGACTGGGACACACAAGAAACACACAGCGCGCGCGGCAGGCGCCCTCTCCCCTTCGCGCGGCAGGCGCGAGCGCCCCGCCCACCACCCGCGCGATGCAGAAAAAGCAGCCCGCGCGCCCCACTGGAAACAATTCACGCATCCCCCGCTCTCTGCGAGCGCGTCTTCGGCGCGGCCCCTCGAGTCGAGTCGCGTCCCGCCTCTCCCCTCCCCCCTCCTCTCGCCGTGGGAGCGCGGGGCGCTAACACAATTGCCGCGCCGCGCCGGCAAGAAAACCAGCGCTGCACCTCCCCCTCCACTCCACCCCCGCCCTCCGCCACTCGTCGTCGGGTCGCCTTCGCCCCCGCACTGACGGAGCGCGCGACTTCCGACCTCGACTGCTGATGGAAGCGGCGGCTCGCGCCCCGTTGCGGGACCTTCGCAGACGCGGAGGGTCCCCCGTTGTGTTTTCCCCGTTTGCCGTGTTAACTTCGTTTGTCCAACGACGTAAAAGGCGCTACTAAGAGCAGTCTGTTGAACTCTATGGACCTTTTCCAACAGAGTTCGCGTCGTGGGATAGCTTGGAAATGAGGGCTGCCGAATGGAATGGAAGAGTTTTTTGCCATTTAGTTGACTTCCGTTTCTAGTGATTTTTGTACTTCCACTACTTTTAGAAATTCGTTTCATTCACATATTATACACTCAGTTGCAATGAAAATTATTTAGTAGAGAAATGTTCACGAAATGTAAAACGAAATGTATTTAAAAAAACAGATATAATTCTTGAAATTTATTAGCGAAGAAGCCCGCAAACACATTTATAAATTTTTTCTCTTTTAATGAGAAGTGAAACAAATATGGAACTTTCGAAACCAAATTATAAACAATGCACACTGTTTTATTGATAACACGAAACCGAAAAACGTGGTGGCGTCAATGTATTTGTTAGGTGACTAAATCTTTTCTCTTTTTTAACGTTCCATAAAAATCCTCTGAAGACGTTCGAATTCTTTCAGACCTCGTAGGTTTTTCCAAACCCTCTCCTTGACCTAGATACATCAAAGTTGAAAAGACAACATAGAGCTTAAAACTACAAACCCAAAGACGAGCAAAGAAGTTTTTGCTTAAAATGTTATTGCAACATAGTTTGACATTGGCAAGATAAACAAAATTCCTGAAAGATTTACAAAATGTAACGCTCATCGAAGCTCTTTTAACACAGGGGGAGAGAAACGAAAACACTGAACTATAAATTTAAAGGAACTTGCATGAGGTATTACGATCGTGGTATCGTTACATGAGTACCTAAAATATTACCATTCACCGCAATTCCGCAACATTCTGCTCCACCTCGAACATATTGAACGTTAATATTACGTACAACTTAATTATGTTTAGTGTAAAATCCCTCTCCGGTAGTACATTAAAAAATTTCAGACTGATCAAAAGCTTCTGGTTATATAATAATTAGTATTCTATAAAAAATGCTTCAATTTTGTTCTTGCCATAATAATATGCATTAATAAAGTTTATCAATAAAAATATTTGTGCAATAGCTATGCAATGTTGAAATTCCCAAATGTAGAGGCGACCATCACATAGGAATGTCCTATCTAAACAGCCCGCGTCTACGTCGGCCCGCATGGCTTGCGGAGGCGGCTCGCAAGGGCTGCCCGTATAGGGCACGGCCGCCCCTTTGACGCGCCCGCAGGTCGACGCCGCTGCCGTGGAGGCGGCGAGAAGCGCTTCTATAATGCACGAGCCACGACACACGGAGGCGCCGCCACTGCCGCCGCCGAAGCCGGCACTGCGGGTTGCCGACGTGCGCCTGGCCCCTGCCACCTCCCCGCCGCTTCCCACTCGAGCCGAGTCGGCCAGGAATAGCTCTTACGTCACGAGTTCGTGGGGCCTTCTGTCTCCAGCCCGAAGGGAGGCTGCGTATCGGACAGATACCTCACGAATCTGCCTCGATACCTCTCATTACACAACTACTGTCTTATTTAAGTTGCTATGGTTAATGCTATTCATTTCATTCTAAAACTACTCAATTTAATATTTTAACAATTATTTATATTAATATTAGTTTCTTAAATAATTTATAATTTAGAGCCAATGTCAAAATACATTATCTTCAATTTTGAGATGACATTCCAAACTTGCAATGCAAAATTGGTATTAATTACAAATCTGGAACAGAGGAGATCGTCTAAATGTACTTACGTGACATCGTATGAAAACAAGGTTGACAGTCCTAGCCATTTCGCGAAATTTATACAGCACAAGTCGATCAAATTTTTCAAATGAAAGACTGAATGTCTTTTAGACATCTGACAGAATAGGCGAGAATGGCAACGAAGAGGCACGAGGCAATGGGTGTAGGACAGCGGGCAGGCGAGCAGAACACACCACCGCAATGGCACAAAGAGCGTGGGGCCGAGCGACGCCAGCGCCGACGGGCGGCGTTCGACGTCACCCGCGCGTGCAGGGACTTGAAGCGGGATCGGAAGAGATGCCCGGCAACGGAGACGTCGAAAGCGAAGAGAAAGGCGGCCGACACCGCGCCCAGATTGCCAATCCATTCGCTCGCGGAAGAAAGGGATGATAAATTGACGTCTCCCGCGACGGAGGGCGGGATGCAAAACAAAAGAGCAGACAGCGCGGGCACTGCGTAGGCTCCAACAAGGGCAATCGCTTCGCTGGCTGCGCGGTACGCGCGAGCTCCGCAAAACAAGAACAATGTTGCGTTCATGAATATCCGATCCGATAAAACATATATTACGCAATGTACCGCTCGACAGTTACGGAAGGCGCGACTTAAATGTAAAAAAGAAAACAACGCAGAATCGAAGCGGCTATCAAACATGCAGAAACTCTCCACAAAGCAGGCGGACGTTTTACAAGAGCTTTGTATTTACTCACCCAAATAGTTGATAGAAGCTGCGAAATGCTTAACTCACTCACCTGCAACAAGAGAAAGAAACAAATCACTAAATGAGTGCTTCATAGCAAACACAAGACCAAACGTCATGGTAGAAATTATGTTGAACGCGTAACAACACGCAGTCTGTAGCATTCACATACCGAATACCTAACGCGTTTAAAAAGCGGTTTCTTATTTTTCTTTCAGGATTCATTGTAGTGCTTCAAATTAAACAGCTTCATATAGTTCAACTTAGCAAATATAGTTGGACAGCAGCTTTACAATGTTCACTCTGGGTACAGTCATGCGTTTAATGCGCTTTGGTTCGAGGTAAAAATAAACCTAGGAAAACTTGAGTACTCTCTCTTTCTCTGTAGCTTTTCTCTAGAAGGGAAATACTAAATGAATGTTGATTAGTTACAGGGCTTTTCCTAGATTTTGAGAAGTGCTATTTGTGTAGCATCATACGCTAACAACTATCGGTTTGCAACGAACGTTTTTGTTAAATGGTCTTTCATTTCTTTTGTAAATCGGCATATTATAATTAAAACAACGGGTCAAATTTCTCAGGAGCTTGCAGTTTAGCGCTTCGAATGGAACCATTTCAGTCCAACCCATCAAAACAGTTTTCTCCATGCTTATTGAAAAGTAATATCACTATCATAGTAAAAAGGAGATTATTGAGGGAACCGTTACCATGATTACACACATACGTTCTGAACCTCTTCCACAACCCAGCTGCTGTTCACGCCACGTGCCGCCATTGGCGACCACAAAGGAGAGCATCGCTCAGCACGCGCTTCGCGGGCAGCCGGCTGGGGCGCCGGTCCCGCGAACGCCCGCCAGGAGGCAAGGGCGACTCCGATGGCTTAGAAAGCGTAATTAAACGGGCGCGCCCGCGCACTCCGCCGCTCTCCTCGCCCCAGCGCGCTCGCCCGCCCCCGCAATTCATTTCGCGTAATTGGACGCCGCAACACGCGCTCGGGACAAGTTCCCTTGTAAAACAGCGGGGACGGCGACGGGAGGCCGGCGCTGCAGGGTTTCGCCGCGGCACAGCCGCGGGCCGCCCGAGACGAACCGCGGAACCCGCTGCCCGCCCACGGGCGGAGCGATGAACAGGGGGGAGGAGAAGGGGACGGCGAGGGGGAGGGAGCAGGAGACAGGGGGAAAAGCGGACGTGAGGGAGTGAGGGAACACGAGTTCGCACGTCCGAGTTGCATGCAACGGACGGAAGGCCGTCTGCACACGGCCGCTGCACAATGGACGCGCGCGGAGACAAGGGAGGCCACTGGCCCGGGAGGGGCGGGCCCCGATCGATGGGGCCTAAGACAACCACTACAATGCACCAAAAACGAATGCTCAGGAAACGAGAAGGGATGCAGAAAATACATAAGATGCTAAGGAGACAATATGAAATGTGTAATAACTTGGTTCTTGTACAAATGAAGATTTAGAAAATAATGCACCAAAGAGTACTTTAGCTAATGAAAAGATTTAGCTACACTTTATGAGCTAATGAACTTTCTATTTCAGTATTGGAAAGATTTGAAGCTAGCTTACTACTTTATCAGTGTCAGAACGAAACTCTCATATGAAGATCAATATATTCAGAAGAAAACAAAATATCTTTGCAACGCAAGATAAGAAAACGAACGGTGAAAATAATAAAGAATAAATAATCTGAAAGAGTTCATTCACTACATACTACATAAACAATTTGTTATTACGATCTGTTCCTAAGCTTTGTAAACAATATCTAATATCGTAACACAAACGATTATTTATCACTATACAATCAGCAATCAAGCGAACCTACGTAACGAAAACATCAATCGAGAAACACTGCATAACCGGCGGACGTATTTCCACATCACGAACAGCGACTTCCACGAATTCCGCTCCAGACGCCCTGCCGACGTTTCTCCCCACCACTGCTCCCGCTGCTACCCCTCCTCCCCTGCCTCACCAAAGCGGATAACGGACCGCACGCACTCCCATTCCGATCTCCATCAAAAGTTGCAGCGCAGCGAATTTCAAGCACCGCGCGCGCCCCGCACTCATCTCGCAGCTGCCCGCCCAACCACCCACGCACGCAGTTATTAGCTAACGGCCAACCCGCCCTGCCCGCCTGTCTGGCCACGGCTCCGCACCGGAGCCAGAGGCGCGGTCCCCCCCCCTCATCCCCATCACATCGCGACGGCTTTCACCGAGCAGCTTCGCGCCACGGCCGCTCTCGCCGCTTCGTCAACCACGCGTCTCGCGACCGTCAAAGGGAGACAGAGTGGGCGCATTCGCTCGCGACGCGCTTTAAATCTGTCACTTCAACGCGGGGGAGGGAGAGCGAGCGGCATTCACGTGATTTTTTTTAAACGCACTGATAACACGATTTGCTTGCCAAAGTGAGATTGGAATGCTGCTTATTTTTCGAACGTTCCGCTCTCATTAGCTTTGTCAATCTTGCGTACCTTCACAATTCGCATTTTTCCATTTACTGGGCTCCCAAAACACGGAATATTCAATTACCTTTGTCACTTTTGTTTCTGTTATATTAATAATAGGTCTTGTGATGAAGTGCTTTGAAACAGTGTGAAATATGGTACGAATATCAATGAAAGTTGAAAAGCAATTACATGTTTAGTCCGAATGTTTGTTGTGTCAAAATTATTTGTTCAATGAAACAATAACGTGAATCACGTCGTTTTATTTTAGTCGTTCAAGCCCTATCTCCCCCTTGACAAGAAACAATTGGAGCGATTTTTTTGGTACAAGAGCCACGCTATTAATCGGAGATCTAATTAGGCTTCCACCTGGCGTTCCAATTATCCCCAACAAGCGAGTTCGCCGGCGAACAGCCCTCCGTGATCCCGCGGCGGAGGTAACTCCGTTCGTTCCTGCGCCCTACTTCGCGTCGCAGATCCGTCACAGGTCGTCGGGGCGCCCGCAGCCGCCCTCGCGGAACGGAGCGCGTTGTTTTCGGGGGGTCACAGTTGCGCGCGTCGTTAGCAGAGCGGCGAAGCCCGGCGCAGGCGGAGAAGGGCGCGACGCGAAGCACGGAAGAAGAGGAGCGAGTACGAATGGAGGGAAAAAGGCAAGTGGCGGGAGCATGAACTGAAACGGGAAGACGAGAACGCGGAGCATTGCGACCGAAGCGAAGCAGACACGATTAAAAGAGGCTCGACTCGATGTGAGCTACGAAGAGAAATAGATTTTGGAGACGCAGGGGAAGTGGATTTGTGTTGAAGATGATAGATGTACGCGGAGGGTACGACGCACCGTGAGAACAGTAGAGGCAAGAGATGTACCGCGGAGCACCCAGCGCTCGCATGGTGAAAACGCACATGAGAAAACAGGGAAGAGTGCATTTACGCAAACGGTGCTTGATGGCGAGGGTGGTGCAGTAGAGCGCGACGGACGCGGACGAAGCGGCGACGGACGGAGGCCGGGGCAACGGGAGACGGCAATGGCGTTTGCGGCTACGTTTACGTAGGTGTCGACGCTGGCGGCCGCACCTGGCGCAAGCGCCACCGCCCGCCCTGCGAGTGGGGCCACGCATTAGCGGTGGTGGGCCCAGAGGCGCGGGTGGGGAGAACGGGGTGGTGTGGTGTGGGGTGGGGTGGGAGCCGTGCTCAACTCTGCGGCGGCCATGCGCGCGCCCCCGAGCGGCAATTAGAGCAGGGAACCGGCAAGCGTTGTGCCCCGGCGTTCCCCTCCCCGCCCCGCCCACCTCTTCCCTCACACCTGCCGTCGGCAGTATCTCCCTGCGACGGCTCCATCACGACTTGCTGCTAGCCTGCGCGCAGTCAAATCAGAGGCCACACAATGGTGAAGGGGTCACAGGGTAAATACAATTGCAAATAAAAGTGATTATAATTACAAAGCGCTGCAGATGTATTCATTCCTCTGTTTCTGGTCATACTGATTGCAGGGTAAACGAGGCGCTTCCGTGCCGCTACTACACAAACAACACACAACGGACACTCGCATACGCACACAAACAGAAACACACCGATTACAGGTGAGGAGTGCACAAAGAGTAATGAAACAGCATCATCTGATATCTGTCAGCCAAAACAAATTTCCATAATTCTACCGTTGCAGTACGAAAGGTCGAAGAAACCGTTCGTACCCCAAACAAAGAACATTTAATAGCCCAATAATAAATGAAAAGTGGCAAGCGGGAAAATCTCCTTTTGTCGAGTCGGACACAGAGGAAGGTGAGAGATTTCCACTACAATAGAACTAGAGCCGTGCTTGAGAGAAAATCGACGCCAGAGCGCATACAGAGCGGGACTTTTCGTCGTCGTACACGGCAGGCGGCGAGAACAATGGACGATCGTGTCGCGAAAAAGCCTCGCAATCATTAGTCTAAAAGCTCTTAATTTCCAGGGTGAAATATTGCTCATACCAACGCGGCGGCGGCGGCGGCGCCGCCGTCGTTGTCGGTGAGAAGAGAGGAAGAGAGGGAGCGGGCGCATTAAGGTCAAGCAGCGAGACGGAACGCCGCCGGGCCATTTACGGGAGATTCCTTCGGACGACGCCGTGCGTCCGTCTTTTCTTCTCGCACTTTCTTGCCGGGGGAAAATGTCGCTCTTCCTCGCGAAGCTTTCGCAGTTGCTGCGGGACGAGCCGTTTCGTATTTCGGAAGCTTTGGGCTTCGACTTGTCCTCCGGATGGTAAAACGAAATTCGACAGACATCGCCGAAGTAATAAAGAAAATTGTGGGGTTGCACGAAGGACGTTCTTCGACTCGATACTTGAAATTTTGCAAAAAAACGAAATATCTTAAAAGTCAAAATGCAATTAACATGCATGTGTTCGAAACAAAATTTTCGCGTTCTTATTCATTTGCATTATTACTTGTATCTCTGAATCCTTTTTCCGGTGACAAAATATTTGCATCAATCAAATGAATTACACAAATACAGGAAACTCGCGTACTACATCGATTATGATTTTTTAAAAAGATATCCTTAACAATTACAATACTTTATAATTAATTCCATTAAGTACAATAAATCAGTAACATTTTGGTGAGGTATAAAGTGTATATTCAATTTCGAAATTAAGCGGAGTAGACCTCGTGTGTTGAAATATTATTATTCGTAGTTGATTAAGCAAATATTTAAACGATTCGAACGGACTTCTCTGAAATACGCCGACAGTTTGCTTCAATTTGTTTTCTTTTGTGTTTTGTTTACATGGCGGCAACGAATTACCTAACTTGTCACTTAAAATATTCAAGAAGCGTTATCATTCAATAGATTCGGGTACCAGAAACAAGTAAGGCGATAAAATTTCACGAATACAACTTAAAAAACGAATTCCACACATGTAGCGCCATTTTAAATACACAAAAACTCACCATAGGAAACCAACGCCATCCAAACCGACGCCACGCCCTCTATAGGTCAGGGAACGTATACCGTACGCCAATTTATTTCGTACACAAACACATTTAAAAATGCATCTGGCACGATGCAAAACTAATATACATAACGAGTAGTAAATGTTAGCAGAGAGCTCGCGCCTTCGTTTTCTACAGCGCCGTTCGTCCGCGGCGCCCAGAGGATGTTATTTCAGTAAACAAAAATCCTGTACTAAAAAAGGAGCGCCAGAGCCCCGGCCCTGTGCGCGGCGGCGGTGCGCGAGTCCACGGCGCGGCGGTACTGCCGCCGCCGCTGCCTTTCATTCCAGGGCCCGCGGGCACCCGATGAATGGCTCGTTTATTGCGGAATTGAATCCGGAGCGTTAATTATAGCGATGTTTTTCTGCATTCATCGGGTATATTGCGTTTCCGCGTCCCTGACATTTGCCGACGCAAATGTATTCCGGGAACGCCGGTGGAGATGAATCGCGGGTACCCGAGGACACGGCAGTAATGCGTCTTTGAGGTTTTGCTGTTTATATGCTGGTAGAGTTTGAAATGGAAAATGGAAATGATCTGTCCTTAAGTTAAAATATTCTACTGGTATATAATGCACAATATTTTTTTTTTTAAAAGGAAGATATGGATAATGAAAATATGCATTATTATCTAACTGCAATTATTCAAATTCTGAGGTAATTTCGTGAACGACTATCTTCCAAATTGAAAAATTATCTCGCGAATGGGAGAACACAGACCAGCAACTACGCCAAAAATGTGCAATTTAAAAAAAAGTGGATTTACGAGAAATTTCGAAACAATATTATGATGCATTACATACAATAACAATATTCGACGAGAATAAACACTGGCTTCAGGTTAAAAAAGAAATGTGTATTTTGCTTTCATGTCAAAATAAAATAAAATTTGTTTTGCATTTGATTAGATATTTATTTTCCTCTATGGCTGCTGTTACGTGTCGTAAGACCCGGTGTGCTTGTTTGTTTCTTTGCCCAAATCAACCAGGCCCACTTGAAACCATCTGACCGGTCTTGTTTGTGCTTGCCCCTCCAGGACCGGCGGTGGCTATGATCGGAGCGAACCTCCGCTTCGGGAGCTCCACCGCCAACTCGAGCAACGGCGGGCGCGAGTTCAAGTGCCACCCGGGCGGCGCCACCGAAGCGGCCGTCATCTTCAGCCTGGGCGCGCTGGGCATGGCGGCCAACCTGGCGCTCATGGCGCTCATCCTCAGCCGCCGCCAGCTGCGCCGGTGAGTGGGACGGAAAACGAAGAGCACGCGCGGAGAGCCCACGAGCTGAGTTTCGTTACAGAAATTCGATTTACGGATGAATTGTTTAGAATAAAAACAATATTGGGAACAAAATAAGTTTATTGTTACGATGATTTGCCTGTCACGAAATATTACAAGTTAGTGCGATAGTCCCGTTTGCCTCTGGAGAAGTGCAGTAGTTTTTGTAGTAGTCATCAAATTGTTCCCTGAAGAACAATTCAATGCATTTTCGTTGAGCTTGACATTTTACATCCATCTCCTTTAATGCACACAATTGCAATCCCGATAATACAAATTGGTTGAACGAATTGCTTATATGTACGCCTAGATAAGTTCAAATTACTCGTAAATTCGTGCTGATCAAATTACTATAAGATATGACATAAAATCTGCATTAGAGATCTCGAAGTAGAGAGTGAATATTACCTAGCAGCCAGTCCCGAAACGATTACAAATACTTTCAATCAGATATCACAAATATATGATAAATGTTACACCAGTTAATGGTGGTTATTACTAATTGAAGCCTCGCCTTAATGAGATTCTAAAGGCTGAAATAAAATATAAAATAAAATTACTAATTGAAAATGTTTCACAGAAATCGGTAATCAAAGATAGCACAGGGAAAACTGTGAATAAAGGGAAAATTTAATCTTCGAATGATTTTTCACCACCCATCTACAGTTAAAACAATGCTATTAATTTAAATGCAGTTCACCTCCATTACCAAACTGATTTCTGCACGAGCAACTTTTCAAAATACAAACAATTAAAAGAGCAAATGGAAAACGGTTCATGATTTCTGCCCACACGAACGGCCCTGTTTCCGCGGCGCCGCGGCTAAACCGTTCACCTGCCGCCCTATTCGGGGCCGCGCTCGCTTATGCAGCTGCGCCGAAACTCCTCGCAATACGCTGACTAATTGCGCCACCCGCGCACATCCCACAAAACGTCGTCAATTACCATTATTTTCACGAGCGCATGCAGTCAATTAGTTGATTGCGGCGAGGCGCTCCGGGTGGCTGGGACGTGGGGGTGGGGAGCAAGGCAATATCTGCGCGGCGTTGCCGGGGCAACTGCGCGCCGGGGCGCGAGGGCGACTGCACGGCGGGGATTTCGGCGATTGGCTCTGGGGCGGGGCGGCTCCTCTGGGCCGAAGGGCCGCGCTATGCTAATAGGCGCTAAATAACGTACTGCCGCCGCCGCCGCCGTTCGCGCGATGCGGTCACCTGGGAGATCGCGCGGCACGGACGTGGGGGAAGGGCGGGATAATCAGCAGCGGGAAGCGAGGAGGTAATGATGCAGAATGGGAGGGTATTGGCGGAAGTGGTACGGTCGAAACGACCGTAGGGTGGGGAGTGGAAATCGGTGAGGCAACATTTGCGCTGTGGCGACGGAAGATGCCTCTGCGCGCTATGGGGACGAGACGAAAACAACGTACACGATGGTAGCACGCCTGAGGGACAGCAGAATCCGTAGCCCGCGGCAGGCAGTGGTGTACGGGCGGGGCCGATCCGTCAGCGAGGCTGATACAAAGGACGCCGGCAGCGGCGTTGAAGGCGCCCGGCCAGGCGATGACAAGGCATCAGAGGGTCGTGTTGAAAGCAGCTTGAAGCAACCAGGGTCGATGGCTACCCTGGTGAAGAGGGGAGTATCACCGAGGGGTATGGACGGTGCGCTGTGATAACGGAAGACGGGGGAGGGGTGTAGCAACGAGGTGGAGGATAGGTCAGCTAAAGGGAGGGTTCGAACGGGCAGTGTAGACGCTTCGCCCCGAGGGAGCTGTCAGGAGTATGGGAAAATTGCTGGAGAGATAGGTTGCAGTAAAGGAGATGGAGACCATGAAGCACAGGAACGGACACAAAAAAAATACTACAGCGGAGAGGTGATTGCGACGGAACGGCTGAATTCCGCAGGCGGGGAAGAAAAAGGACGTTAGCCACGAACACGATCGCGCCTCGAGGCTGCGAGGTGACCAGGCAGGTTCCCCGGGTAGCGGGAGGGGTCAGGTGTGCTAGGTCGGCGACTGCAGCGACGTGGCCGCCCGACTCGTACGTCAACGCGCGGTTAATAATTCAAGAGAGCGTGATTAGCTAATTAACTGGCAAAGCGTGCGGGCCCGCCCGCCCCATCCGCCGCCGGCTCCGGTCGCCGTTTGCACCGCCGCGCCGCCCGCCCAGTCCAACGCCCCTGGAAAATGCAAATAGCGCACGGCGCGCGGCGGAGGCTGCCCTTTGAATTGGTATTCCGCGGAAAGCGCCGTTCACTTCCGTTCCGGGGTGCGTTTTTAAAAATTGACGCTGTTTGTTCGGAGAATTTAATTTCGACCTTTGTTCAACGCCTCGAGGCGATGAAAACTTTGGGAATACGCTCCTACTAATTTCTTCGTTCTTTGGGACTGATCCAGTGGATTCGTACATTTAACAATAGAAGATGAAAAACCCGGTGGCTTAAAAGAGTTAATGCGATGCGACAAGACAATAAGCCAACTCAAATGAAATTTAAATATCATAAATTTCAATATTTAGGCAAAAAATTAACGGTTTTTCTCGGGATGGGAAGAAAAAGCATCCCTGAGAAAACATGCGACATTGTCCTTTTCATCTTTAACAACAATGTTTTTCACTTGTTATCAAGAGTAATTTCTTATCGTTTTGTCGGTGTATTTTTAGCTCATTGTCAAATATTCCCCCACCCTCTTCGTTTCCACTTCATAGTTACCAGCCTCGTTGCCTACTCGTGCAGTAAGCTCTTTGATATTGACACTGGGTCTTATTGACCCGTTCAGATAAGCGTTACGACGGTGTCAGTGGGTTAATCACCAACAATAATGACCTCGTTGCTAATGATAATGACTGCCGCAATGATTATGTCACCGATCGGGTTACAAGCAATGCAAGTCAAAGCACATTGCTAAAGAGAAGATGAAACATCACTGGCATAAGTACTTCTGAATTACGACATACCTAATAACACTAACGAGAGTTGAGAACAATCACATAGGTACTAACTTAAATCTAAATTACCTTCATTTCATAGAAATACGGGTCAACTAAGTAATCACGAGAGAAGTAATGGTTAATACTAATTAACTAAAGTATAATTTTGACTGAGCCGTGATTTGTTACGAAGCAAGTACTCTTTCCTCCCATATTGTGAGCTTCCTTTCGTAATCTCACACATCCGAAAACTAGTTTTTAGAGATATGCAAAGGAAAATTTTAAATGCGCGTTTATACTTACGGTATTTTTTATTTAAGTTTACTCCACTTCGAGAGGTAGATTCGTAGGCTTCCGCGGCCGGAGTCATTATATTCTGGGCTGTCCGGGATGAGCCGCGTCTCAGTAGGTTTTACTGACGTTTCGGCCATCTTGCTGTGGCCTTCTTCAGAGCTAAACTGCTGTTTAGCTCTGAAGAAGGCCACAGCAAGATGGCCGAAACGTCAGTAAAACCTACTGAGACGCGGCTCATCCCGGACAGCCCAGAATATAATCCACTTCGAGAGGTTTGTTACTGTCTCTTGTTTCTATCCACGATCAAGTGAAAAAAGAGTTTGGAGGATTATTACACCCTTAAACTTAAACAAAATGCAGTTTTTCATTAGACTTCGCAGGAATTTACGATTATCAAACAAAGTAATGACTGACACCTGTGGATCCCTAACCTTAAACAGTATATGAAACCACTCTTGGTGAAAAACATCCAAATTTTGAAGATAGTAATTTTTCAACAAAAAGCTCACAGTTACGAAACAGGAACGCAGACAATGTATGTATTTCCGAAAGTGATGAAATCAATACTCATAATAAAATGCTGAAACATAGTTAAATATAATTACGTTGTTTGTATTTATGAAACGTTTATATTTATGAAGATAAGAAAAATCTACAGATAATTTTGAAAATGATGAAACTACACACAGATCAACATCCACGCCCTGAGCTTGAGGGAAACTTCGTAATATGGAGCCAGTTACCTCTTGCCACAGTAAACACAAGAGAACAAAATAACGTTTCTGGACTTGGCGCAGATCAGAGGCCAGGACTTCCGCGGTTGCGCCTTTGTTTCGGCGACAGCAGCAAAACCACACCCCCTACAACTCACAGGCGGCGGAGCCCAGGACCCGGCGCCTTTTCAAAAGCTCCTCTCAGACGAAGTTCCCCGGAGAAATTGGAAACGGGATGAACTAATTTTCCATTATTGACAAAGAATCAATGCGGCGAACCACATCGGCTGGATTCAGTATTTTTCCAGCTTTCGCTTTTAATAATAACGTTCGTTTGGTTTCGGAGATAAAAATTCAATTCCGAGCAGCACAAAAACCGCATAAGAGGGAGAATTATATTATTGCGTACTCAGTCTCTGGAAATCGAAAGCAGGAAGCGTTTTGGGAGGACGGGACGCTAATCCTATTATGATTCAAACGAAACATCTTAATTAACAATCTAAGAATGTCTTCACAATTAATCCACACGAAAATTGAGTTTAAAAGCCTACTTTTCCATCAAAGGAAACAAAAATACTGTTGAGGCAGAAGATTAAAGAATATTACAATCGCAAAGAAACAAAGATTTATACAAAATGGAAATTAGAAAACTCACGAGAGAGTGCATAGGTTGAAAATGTTGAAGTAATTTAGTGGACGTGTACATAATTTATCTTGAGATTATGAATAAGAATAAACATTTAACATTCTGATAAAAACTGACAACCATATCCTCGTCACTACAAAACTCACGTTCTGTGTTAACATTATCCTTCTCCGGCATTACCTTTACGAATACAGTCCATTCGAAACGGCTGCCCAAATAACCACAATGTAAAACGTAATTACCTCAGCCGGTACCATCGCCCCTCGCCGACACGGCGTCCCAACGCGGTTCCAGACAAACACGTGGACATCGCCACTGAGCAGAAACAGTCCCGAATCCGAAACCGATAGCTGTTAACACAAATGAACGCTGCCTTCGCTTCAACACCCGTGGCGCCGCTGCCCCAGTCTGCGGCGGGATGGGCAGGCGGAGAAATCGTTCAACAAGAGCGGACGGCACGTACAGCTCTCGTGGGAGATATTTGGAGAACACAGCTCAAATCAAACACAGGAATTTACAATATTTCTACCTCTCGTGTAGTCACAAATCACTGCTTTCGTTTACATTTCTTTCGTTTCAAACAAACCAGTCTTGGAATAAAGTAAAAATGTTATGCGCACAGTAGTTATTTAAACAAAAATAACTTGTTAGCTCATACAAGATATAGTTAAGTTTGTGGTTACTACGTAAAATATAATTTTATATAACTTCGATCACTAACAAGAATTACGTACTCAATTTCGAACCTTGGCCACACATAAAGCAAAACAACAGAATTCACAGAGCATTCCGATTTCGAAAAAGTGTTCTTGAGAATGCATTAATGCAATTTATAGTTAAAGCATTATGTGAAAATTATATTTATTCAAAGTGCAATTTGTTAGTCTTATATCATATAGCGACATAAGATGGAAAATGGAATCATAAATCTTCATAACGTGGATTTTCGCTCTGTGAACCGCACGTTACACTATATCGCACAGAGAGAAACCGAGATAAAAAAAAAGCAGGGTGACCCGCGAAGAATAATTAAGCCGCTCCGGTGATTCTGCAAGCGCTTCGTTGCGGCAGTCACAGTTCGAGGCGGGGTAGGGCGAGCGATGGGAGATTGCGGGGGCGGCAGCGGCTGGCGGATTTGCATGGCGGCCAGCGGATTACTCCACTAGCACCGCCCCACCCCCCTGCCTTCCTCTCCGCCGCCAGCGCGACAGAGCTCATTAAAAAGAGGCGGACGCCGCGAACCCGTGCACTGCCGCTACCGTGGTCGGCGTCGCAGGTTTTCAATTTGGGCGATTTCGCGACTGAGCCGCCACCGTCGCCCACCCCGCCCCGCCCCCGCCCGCGTTCGCCAGCGGGCTCTGCGATCTCTTCCGCCAGCCGTCGCCCGGCCGCTCGCTTTGAATTAAACGTTACGCCCTACGCTTTCTTTGGTGCTTTCTTTTCCCCCCAAATTGCTTCTTTTAACGCGCGAGCGCGGCCCGGCAGAGCCGATGAGGCGTGGGGCCCATCAGGGCCGCGGATGGTGCCCGGCGCCGAGGCGCGGAGCGGAGCGGAGCGAGAGAGTGCCGCGCAAAGAAATACTGGCGAAAGAGGGGTTTCTCGTTCTCCTTAGCGGGGAAGCCGTGATGAACAAACCAGGGTTAACGCGCTTTCTCGCGCGCAGTGTAATGCCCACAGAGGATAAAATGAAAGGGCGGTTCATTCGCTGATCTTCGGGCATTTAGTTAACGACACATTCAGAAGAGATCACGTTGGATGTGGTTACATACGATTAGAGTATTTTTAATATATAATTATATATTTTTATATTATAATTATATAAATATTTAACTATATAATTTTAGTTCGTTCATTCTCTTAATATTATTTCTGCGATCAATGAAAAAAATCACAAACACCGAAATTCTGTCACAGAAAGAAATTTACAAACATCTGCTGTCAAGAATATTTCATTTTTACCAATAAAACGAACTCTAGAAGAACCACATTAGTTAAGTGTTAAACTATTTCGTTTGCATATCATACGTTTCTGGAACATGTCGGCAGATGAAAATCTACTTAATGACAAAACCACATTTTAGAGCGGAAAAAAAGCAACGATTTCCGATATGTAACGAATTGGCACACATTGTTTATGTATCCACCTAAATGGATTTTTCATTGAAAGCGAATTATCGTTCATTTCTGCTTTAGACACACGTGTCGCTGTTTGAACACAACATCGTGCGAAATTTATCTTCTTCACTCAAGGTGTCAACTACCGGTTGAACTCTGCCTGGTAATTAAGCTATTCTTAAAAAATTAATGATTGATGCTACGAAATTAATAGCAGAGCTGAAATAGATCTCTCGCATTACATTCCTGTCACGAAACTGATAACTGACAAGAACACCAGTATAATATATATCTCAACTATCGACGAGAAGAGCGCAGAATGAATGAATGAATGAATGAATGAATGAATGAATAACCCATTTGTCAAGAAGTCAATATGTTCAATTCAGGATTTGTGTTACTAATGGAAAACATCAAACTTTATTTCTGAGTTAAAAATATATCTATATACTTCAGAAATACAGTTTTCAATTTTTCCTTACATTTCTACTATTGTGAAACAAAAATATCTTTGGGGGTTTGGAAATGATGCACACACTATTCCAGGGAAGAATAAATTGAAAACTCGAAAACATCTACCCTATTGTCATAACATTGATGTTCACCGACACTGAAACGAGACGTCTGAAAAACTGATCTCCACCGGTAAACCTACACATTCGTTGGAATAAAAAAGGCGGCCAACGCATTTAGACGAATTGTCATCAAAAAAATGTCACGCTCAGCGAGAAAAATACTGATGAGTAAATTCAATAGAACAAATCCTATTTGCATATTATTTAACTTATCTGTTTTGTTACATCAAAATTCATAAGAGAATTTCGGGTAACGAGTCTGCATATTTAGTGACACTGCAACGGAGCGAAGACAGGCCAGTTTATCGGACCGTCGTCGCTATGTACCCAGAGCTGAGTAATAATATTCATAACACCGCAACTTTGCAGATAATTGGAAATTCTTTGACGCATAGTATTTGCATGCGCAGAAAACAGTTTGTACCCGAATACAAAAACAGGGAAGGAGGGGCTTCTGCGAATGTAATGTGTAGATTACACATCTGACATTATGAGAAAATTAACTTTTTCCAAATATCTAGAGCGAAAATTCACGTAACATGCACCTCGATGTCACGTGCTTCTAATGTTGTGGGAGAGATAGGGAGAGGAGTAGGTGGACACAATAGGAAAAACGAGAAATATCCATTTTTTCGTAAACAGGGAACACAAAATTGATTTTTATTTTAAAAAATCGCCGGTTTTGCTGGATTATAATTATTTACCTATCCTACGCAAGCAGTTTTCGAAAAATTAAAAGTGGAGAGTAAAACGTACGACAATAAATAGGCTGCCAGAAGTTTGGAATGGGGGGGGGGGGGCAACGGAGCGGCGGAAAACATACAAAACAAAACAAGAGACATTAGTAGTTAGACAACAAAGAATAGTAATGTACATGAGACAATGATTCAACTAAAAGGGAGATGAAAAACTAAGAGAAATATTTGAGGTGACACGGGAGCGAATGGTATCAACAACATTTGTGGTGGTGGTGGTTGGTGTTCGCTCATGTAGGTAATGCACGTAGAGCACTTTGCAAGTGTAAGAATGATGGTAATTTAAGGAGGTAGTGATGATAGGGGTGTATATCGTCATGGTGGCAATAGCTGAAATAGTACGAATCGATGGATTAGGCAATGCAGTTAGTTCCAGAGTGGTAAACGCAGTATAGTACTGGTGGCGGTATGGGGTGAATTATTAGACGCTGGGTGAGACGGTCAGCATTTGGGAGTGGCGAGAGGCGAGTCAGGAAGGTGGAGGTGGTGAGCGCGGAGGCAGGGGTGGGGTGAGTAGAGGGCAGTGATAGAGGTGGGGCGGGGCGGACGTGGTGACCGTAGTGAGCGTGCACCAGTAAGCGGGTTAGCGGCGCGGGGCTTATAACGCGCTGAATAAAACAGGGCTAATCGCCCGCCCACGCTGCCCGTCAGCCAGCCCGCCCACCGACGGCTGCCCACTGCGCCAACTGTGCTGCGGAATTCTAGTGCGGGTCTGCGCAGAGGGCAGCCAGGAAACGCGCTGGAGGAATGTGCAGCGGTGTCTAACCTTCACATCGAGGAGGGCTGCTTCGGCATGGCGTTTGTACACGAGCAAATTTATCAATGAAGTACAGGAAATATTGAATGATTGATTGCATGTAAGAGTTCGAGGACGAGGGATGAAATACGTATTGGAAGGCGTAGAAGAGCTGTGAACATGATAAATATTAATAAATTAATTCAAAATAATGAAAACATAAAAACTGAAGGTCGCAAATCTTTCGTTATACTTAAATCCTGACAATAGAGGTGCTAGTCCCTAAGGAACAAGTTTTAGTAAAATACGAATAAAGTGGTGAAGAAAATATACGACTACAAGTTGAGGAAATGGCTCAGAGAGGAAACGCAGACAGTAAATAACGATCATCAGGACTGCCAAGGCTCTACCACAAGGAATCATCGACGATTCAAATGCAAAATAAAGACGCAAAAGAAGCTATATTTATACGGAGGAGATGACCAAGAAAAGAAGTATATGAAAGACCATCACGCATGAAGAAAATACAGACTCGCTGCACACTCAACTTACGGCCTCGATCTTTTTACAGCGGCCATAAACCGGAAGCGAGGCAAATTAAGAGCCCACCCCCACACTCCTTTCCCGGCAATAAACGTACCCAGCATCTTCTCCCTCCTTGCGTAAGACCCACGGCCTTTTTTACGGCCACGTCCCGGCCGTCACGGCAACCGTAGTGGCTTCGTGTAGTGCGGCGACATCGAATAAGGCCGTCTTTGTGGAGCGCGATACACGCGGATATAGCGTGTAACTGGCGCGCAAACGGGGCTGGCTTTCACGCCGACGGGGTGTAATCTCTTCGCGCCCGGAGGCGGGTGCAAAATGGGTGCTGCGAAGTAAATGACGGATAGAAGGGGGATTTGCTTTCGTCTCGCGCCAACTAATTCAGCGGGTTAGAACTCGTTTTTTTTCCCCCACGGCCCGTCGTCTACATGCCGCAAATTAATCTCGTGAAAGTAACGGAAATGGGATTTCGTTCGCAAACTACGAGCGCAAACTCCGGACGCGTATAAAGAGGGCAAAAATGCGTGAAGTATTTTGACAACGAACCGAAACAAATTACGTTTTCTGGTCATCCTGCACATCCATTCCGTTATGCCAAAGTTTACCCGGAAATAAATTATTCGTAGAAGGGCCCTATGATCTCGCTTTAGCGACAGATATTTATCATTTAATGATACAACATTATTATTTCTATTATTATTATTATTATTATTATTATTATTGATATTGTCTCCTGATAAATAACAAAAGACCACTGAGTAGGTAAAGTACTGAATTACAAAACTAAGAATTATCTTACATGTAAAAACAAGAGAAAATGAAGATTACTTTACAGAAGTTCTGAGTCTACCAATTTGACGAATCACCTTATTCGTTTTTTTAAACTGAATACTCAAATGTAGGTTTATTAATCATTTACAATTAGACAATCGTAGTTTATTAATCATATTAGTTATTACTGTTTATTCAAAAAAGAAAATCTGTTACATGATACGCTGCAAGCGGCAGCGTGGCAAAGATGAGAGACGGAGGCACCCAGGCATTGCCTTTATCCTCCTCCTAGTTAGTATTAATATAAATGCATACGGTAAGACCGCGATGGGCTACTTTTAGCATCGATACACGACACGGGCAGAATTCGCTATCCTCATTGTCGGCCAACAAACTACACGACACGAGCACTCTCCTGAGCCGCCAGCGGCACCCTACGCCATTAGAGCGAAGCCTGCCTCAAGCAGAAAGCAAGTAGCCCGGGAGCCCTCCAGGCAACAAGTTAAGGCGGCATCCTCAGCCTCTCTTTTGCGCCGCTGCCGCCGCCGCTTTCCTCGGGGCCACTCGGAGTCTCTCGCGCGCCGTCAGGTTATGAGCTGCTTTAATGGGGGGACTCTTCCACTGGGAGACGCGCCGGCACCGCGGAGGGGGTGAGGCAGACGCAAGAGGCGGCGGTGCGGTAGGAATAAGGAAGAGCAGGGAGGATTGGGATTCGAGTGGGTGACAGTAGGAGGTAGTGGATCAGCGATGCGGTTAGGGCACGAGAAAGCGTGGGAAAAGGTGGGGAAGGGGAGGCGGCGATGAGGGCAGATGCAACAATCCGGGCACGGGCGTCGATGCCAAGGGAATGAGGGCTAGAGCTTGGATTCGTAAAGAATGAAGTGCGCACGAGATGTGCATGAAGGTGTGGTTGGCAGAAATTCGAGAATTAGGGAAGGAATAGTTAGGTGTCGATGAAGGCAGAGGCGGCAACGGGATACAGGTGTCGACAACATGAGAATTGTTAAAGACAGCGAGAGCTGCAGAAGTATAAACCCAGTGGTGGAGATATGCTGAATAATAAGCGAAGGCGTTGTAACCAGTGAGGTCAACATAAAGAGCGGCGGAGTAGGATGGGGGAAGTGCGGCGAGACGCTGAGGGTAGCGGTGATACCGAAGGCATTGATGTCCAGGGATGAGCCACATTCACTGAAGGTTGGGGAGGCGTTGACGCCACGATAGCTTGAAGGGCAACGGAAAAGGCAACGGCGAATGGAAGAGGTACGAATAAGAATAAGGGTAAGGGCGGAGGGTAAGGGATGAGGAAGGCGGTTACTTCAAAGCGACGCCGCCTCGCCGCAAGCGATCGAACGCGCATTTCTCTCCGTCCGCTGCAACGACTGGGAGCTTTCTTTTTCTTCTTTTTCTCATCGCCACGGCGATTATTTATAGCAGATTCCATGATTCACTGCCCTTCACGGAGAAACCGATAATAGGCGCCTCTCGTATACGGAATCAAGTGATATTTGCAACGTGATGCCCTTTCTGTGATTACAAGAGCGTACTCCCCAATAAAAGTCTCTGGATTTATCGCAGAATCACAGAAGGGATGGTCTATTTTTTCACCTGTCTGAGCCGGGATTAGAGATATGTCCATTAAAGAGATGCGTTTTCATGAGAGGGTAATAGAGCCTAATGTAACAAAGAACTGCCTCTTATTTCGATCTCTCGTACAAGTAAAGAGACTATCTGTTTACGAATCACAAGCGCATTTCCGTATAACAAATGAGAAATTAAATGGAATGCAGGATGCTTAAGAATAGTGCTTGGTAATGTCCATTGTGAAGTTTGCAAATACTTTTATTTGATGTGTGTTTTAGCACGTATTAAGGGACATTGTTTCACAAATTGCAGTTCGTTAATAATTATGAAAAATTACAAGATTATAATTACTATCACAAACAAAACAAAAACACAAAATTCCTATGAGAAAAATAACAACTCTTTTTAAGATGAATGTTGGAGCTAAAATGCTCTAAATGCAAACTCCATGACGCAACACAACTCGTCTAGAATAAAACCTTGTCGATCCGTAGGAATGTATCAGGAGGATCACTAGGAATTAACGAGACGTAACGTCAGGATTTAGCGTGTTTTCGTGCGCGGTCTTCCCTTTAGCAAATTTTCTGTTCCCTCCATTTGATACACTACGCCAATGTGAACATAAGAGTGAGCGAGAGGCATTCTTTCGTCCGAACTGAGAGTCGTTCGTGTGGGTGGGTGTTTTCAACTCCTCAACAACGGTGGGAGAACGCCGAAACGAAAACGAGGCCCGCGGAGAAAAGTGGCGAGCGTGCCCGCATGTACGAGACCCCCCTCCCAGACCCAACGCACGGCGCGCGCCGACAAAGCGACAACTTTGCATCAGATAGGGCCGAGCGCGGAGAGCGGGAAAAGCGAACTCCGGGACGGGTGCCCGCTGTCAGTCGGTCTGTGGGCCACGCACGCGTCGCCATGGCAACGAGCAGCCCGCGACCGCAGTCTTGTGGTGTCTTGCAGCACCGGGTGTCCGAGTGCGAGCGGCCTCATGGGAGGAGCGGATGCGCCGAATACCTTCAAGTTAGTATTCAAAGCAAACGAAACTCTGCGTTGGAGCCTTTGAGAGTCATGCGAGCTTCGTCGTTTGGGTAATTTTTGGAAACAAAATTAATGTTTCCCTTTTTTTTTCTCTCACATAACCGGTTTGAAACACGCTTGAACTTGCGACAAGTGACACTTCAAACAAAATGTTGCATACTAATGAATTTGCACAGATTTTTGGATTGTAATTTTTCCCGTCATGTTACTCATAAATTCCAAAACATTAATCACATAAATATTGCAAACAGGCGTCAGATCGAAAATAAAAATAAAACAACAACAAAACATCCTGAAAAATATTTGTTTCACCAAGCTTTTAATTAATTATTTGCAAACAGAAACAAGCTTGCGTTTTCAAACTGTGCCTTAATTTGCTGCCTTTTTGTTTAACCTTCTCATATTTTACTAAGCACTTTGCTTTGCTCGTCAAACGCAGTCTGGGAACTCCGAAGTTCACATCAACACACAAACTTCGTTCAATACGCGCCGCTGCGTGAGCTTCGTTATCACATCGCGTCGCCGTCGGGATCTCATCATTCCCCACGCCGCCGACGTCGCCCGCGCGAAGCGAAGCGGCCCGCCAACTTCTGTTGCGCGGAAGCAAACAAAGAAGCGGCCTCCCTCCCGAGAAGCGCGCAGGCGGCCTGTTTCGCCAGCGGCGACCCCGCCCGAGAGGCCCACGCCAGCGCTCCCGCGCGCCCTCACACGCCAGCGCTTCAATCGGAAGGGCGTAACAGGCAGCTGCTTAAAATACAGCGGATGTCTTGCGCGCGGGCCCTGCCCTGCCCTGCCCCGCCCACCCTCTCGTGTCTTGCCTTTCCTTCATCTCGCGCATGTTTGGCTGCGGGAACCCTGGCTGGCGGGAGGGGCGCGCGAGCGCAACTTCGCGCAGTTGCGGGCATATTTACCAAGGTAAGCCCCCGAAAGTTCATTTCAGCCCTTGAGCGAGAGGGAGAGCAAGTTTTAATAATCCGATGAAGCTCGATCTCGTAATACGCCCCGACAAAGTTTTTGTTGACGCGCTCTTGTGCGGAGTATACGACCGGCGGAAAAAAAACAGTTTAGGAGCTTCTTTCTCCCCTCCCTCGGGCGGCGGCCGCTTTTCCGCCCGGACCGATTGCGTCGTAAAATCTGCGACGAGATCTGTCGTTGGGGGAGGGGGTGGGTTGAGCGGGTCCTGTAGCCCTAAATCGGCGTGCGAGCGCAGGTGGCCGACTGACCGCCGCCGCCCCGAGAGAGTTGTCGCTGAGCGTGACGGGGGAACTCCCCACTCGCTGTTCGGAAATCGCCCTTTGAGTTATTTACGGGGATGCTGGGATTAGGCCAGGTGGGTTGCCTTGACCCGCGCACCGAGCTTCGTAGTAATAGCTTTTTTATTTTTCAAAGAACAAAAATACCTGTCCGTGGAGTTTCGGATCTTTCCAACAGTGTTGTTCTCAAAATTATATAATGAAACAATCATTATGTAAATTCGTAAAGAAATACGTATTGCCTTACCTATTTTATTCGAACCTTCCGTATTTACTTCAGTGTCTTTGAAGGATTCAACACTGAGTTATTTTAAAGTTTCTATAGTGTGAAAGCAAATTAGTACAAACTCGTTCTTATCTATTGAAAATCATATTCATGTTCTGCCGATATCCGTTTCAAGTGGGAACAATAATAATAGAAAAATAGTAGTGCTAAAAATTATTCAGTTTTTTCCTTTACGAGATATAGACATTCATCAATTATATTTATTTCACGTCGTGGAATTAATTAAAAATGAATTCAAATACTATTGTTTCTTTTCATCATAATTACATGGTTATCTATTATCATACTCCCTTGTATAGTGAATAGCAACAATGTACAAACCTGTTCCACAGAATCTACTTTTAACGGATGCTCACTGGGTCTTTTCCAACCTCGCATTCACGAAATATGATTGAGACAATGTACAATCATGTGATATGGAAAATAATACTTATAAAGGTGGTGGAATGAAAGGTAATGATAACGGCAGTCGTGATCCCATTAGGGAGATTTTGCACCCTCGAACGTTAAGTACTATCCATCTTCTGCTCATGCGCAGAGGAAGTTTCGCATCACTTTAGTGCACCTGCGCATGCGCAGAAGATCGATATTGCTTCACGTTCGAGGTTGCAAGAACTCCCTACTATGTCCAGCACAAATTTTACGGATCGATCGAAATTTGAACCTCGGCGCCCAGAATTAAAAAAACAACATAGGCTGCTCTGCGGCGTTGAAAAATAAATAAATAAAAATACGGAACATAGGGGTATATTTTCAAGCGACAAGGATACATATTCACACAGTCCCTCTCACACACAGAAAGGGTAGCTTACAGAAAGTATGGCGCACTCTGAAGACACCATTACTTGTTCTGCGTGACCAATGGCTACACACCGCGACGTGAAAGCTCTTTATCGGGAAGTTGTCGCACAAAAAGGCCATTTTGCCGGACTAACGCCCACCTTCACCCAACGTCTCTTTTTTCCCCCCCTTGCTTTTCTTTCTCCTTTTTTCGATGAAATCTTTTCCCTGCGACACATCTCGCGAGAGCGAGGACAGATCGTCCCCGAAGCAGTGGGACAAAACAGGAGGGGTAAGAAAGAGAACGCGAAGAGAGAGGACGGAAGGCGGAGGAGAGAAGCGCCGCCGCTTCGCACACGACCCATCAACGGAGCCAGATTGCGGCACTTTAGTAGCCTGTAAAAGGCGAAAACCTCGCCGCTGGACAGGTTGCTGCTGTTGCCGCATCACCACCGAAGGCGGCTCGCATCATTGACGTCACCCTGTTGAGCTCACGAGGCGGAGCGCCGTGATGCGATCGAGTCAAAAACAGTCAGAACAGTTGTCATTTGTGTGCAATATACAAAGAATCTATTGTTTAAAAGTGAACGTGTGTGTTTACCACAAAAATGTTTGCACTAGAGCGATTGCTCCACAATTTTGCTTCTGAATACCGCTCACTTTTGAGCGGTCGAGAAATGTCACAGGCAGGGGAGGGGGCAACAGAAATCAAGCCCGACAAATCTACACGATTATCGTACATGTCCAGCCTTTGAATACCTTTGAAAATTCCCGTGTTGCTTTTGCAGATAACCATTACTTGTATTTCAGTTCTGAATGAGCCACCGAGGAATGCAATTAAGATAAACAATTATTTAAAACGAGTAATTACTTCACCGTCTCCGCCAGACCCACGCACACAAACCAAATAAAAACAAAACACCAACCCACAAACAACTGCACACCCGAAACAGCAGCGACTCGGAACCTCGGCGGCCGCGTGCTCGCGCTTCATTAAATTTCCACGGCGATAAAAATCGCATTGGGCCCGCCATCCAATTACGCACCAATCCATCCGGCTGCTTCCGCATTAGAGAGCGCGCGGACGGGCAGTGGGGCCCCTCCCCCGGCCCCTAGTTCCTCTCGCCGACGCGGCCGCGCGCGCACGTCCAGCAAAGAACCGCCGAAAATACTGCGCCGCTCCCCCGCGTGGGCGTTAATCCTCGCTAATGTACTGACCGGGTACCATTAGGCGGATGCTGCTGCCCGCGCACGCCACGGCACGACGCCACCAGCGCCGATAGCGCGCGTTACGGACGACTCGCGAGGCGGAAGCGGCGATGGGCCGAGTTGGGGTGGGGTGGGGTGGGGGATATCACACGGCGCGGTTGGCACGTGAAGGATCACGCGTTTGCGAACGGATGAAGTCGTGTGGGTAGAGTGTGGAGGAAAAGGAGGAGGAGGTGGAGAGGGGGGATGACGGACGGACCTAAGTACGCGGCGCGGCTAATGCTCGGGCCGAGGCGATAGGCGAGGCGCAAATGGGAGGGTGTGCAGGCGAAATGTGATGGTAGCGCACGACTTGTCATTTGTGTGCGAAGGGGATTAAATGGGAACGACCACGAGCCTTCGCGATGAGAGAGACATCGACCCAAAGGACGAGCGCAAAGCCCTGCGTGGAAGAATGCCGAAAGACAATCCGTATATTGCACATTTGCACATTGTACGTCACTCCATTTTTAACTTTTTTTTACAATAAATAAATAAACATTGACAACTCATTTGCTGCAGATTCAAATCTTGGATTCTTCTCTCTAACATAACTCTCGTGTTTATTATATAGAAAGACTTCTAGTGCCCTGAGGCGGGTGCTGTATTGTTTATTAATGCGCTCTAGAAGTTTGAGTTATTTGTCTCGCCTGGTAGACCATTAATAATAATAATAATAATAATAATAATAATAATAATACAACTATATTTCTCGCTATTGCATTCTGCATGCAAGATCACATGCATGGCAGGATGGTTTCTTGAAATCCGAGATGTCTGCTCTAACTCATAAACACAATAGTTGAATAATGAATACAAGCAGCAATGACCGTTTTTTGCAAGAACTTTTATGAAAACATCCGTTTTCGTATAAAACAAACGGCAAAGACGCAGCATAAATGAAAAAATGTAACTACAGATCTGTGACAGAACAACGCACTGCGAGTGACTCCAGCAAATAGCATCAAAAGGTTGCCGCAGCGGGAGGTCGGATTCAGGGCGCGGCCGAACGGCCGCAACACTTTGCGCTCGGCGGGGCCATTGCGCTGAACGGGTTATCGCTGCAACGGGTGCAACGGCGACGGCATCACGGCCGGTCAAGAGGCAACGCGCCGGCCGTAACGAACGCTGGCGCAGGCCGTTAAGCTTCAGCGCGCCGGCGGCGGTGACGGTGGCCCCGCGCGGCGTGCAGCTATAGCGACCGCCCACCTCTCGCCCCGCCCACCGCGCTGAATAATCCAAAAGCGGCTGATGAGGCGACGGCTGAGCCGCCGCTGCGGAGGGAGCGCCGGGGAGGAGAGGAGAGGAGAGGAAAAGTGAGGAGCGGGGAGATGCGGCTCGGTGAAGCCGCGGGATCCGCAGAGCGAAAATAGGAGTGCGGGAGGGGAAGGGACAAGCGGTGGCGGGTGGCACCTGTTGAGAAGTTAGGTAATGCTTCATTATTCAGCTGAAGCGAGGTAAATAAAGGACTTTTAGGTTAACAATTAATTCACACTGCTACGTTATGGCAGTATTTCACGAAATGGACAATATTAAGAAATAAATATTTAAGTGTTTCGGGTTAGAGCGTATGAAAATTCGTATGATAGAACGAGGATAGAAGAAGATATTCGAAAAAAATTGAAACCATTTAATTACATAAAACCAATGACAGGTAAGACCACTGTAGACGCGACGTTTCACCTGGAGGGGGGGCATTTTCTACCTAGAAGTAAATAGCTCCAGGTTGCATTTGCTCTAGGAAAATTGGCATATGATATAATTCCATAGCAATTTAACAAATTGATGATTACATGTCAGGAATGGATAACCATAGCAAATAGTATTTCACCACATGTACATTATGCAGTTGAATTTGAATTCTTTATCCAAGTTGCATGTCATGTTCATAAATTTATATTCTGGATAAGCGAACCTCCCTTCACACTTTATACAATCTTTAAAACGCGGTATCCCTCTGCATTAAAAACAGGTCTTTCATAAAATCTCCATAAAAAATCACCCCAATACGAAAGCACCGTGTTATAGCGACAGTATTCGAAGGTGGTCAATAAATCCGCCATAAAGAAAATCACTGCACAGTTAAAGGGGTTGCGATAACAGTTTCCAATTGGCGGTCGTCTCATTGATAAAAACCGTTAACCGGTTGCATGCGCACCACTTAATACGTACGCAGCATTATTACAGGCGCGAACTCGCACATGTGCTGGGTCCCAGGCCAATATTACATCGAGGAGTCTAACAGGATAGTTACGATAGATGGGTTTATAGATTGTTCTAAACCCCGGCATCGGAGGTTATCAGCACTAAGCCCCGCACGAAATTTTGATCATACTCATAACGGACATTATTCAACAGGATGTATCCTAATTGAGAACGACGTTGTGTGGCTTAAAAAGAGCTAAAATGAAATTACTAAAAGGACGCGGTTTGTCTCTGTAACGTTTCGTTGATTAAATTTGAATAGCAATATTAATTTTCGGCACGCTTACAATACGCTCACCAAATTTTCGTCATTTATGCAAGTCATTTCTCTTCGTGCTAAATTGTATTAAGTTTGTGGACGGATGAGTGAAATTATTACCGCTTATATATTTTACTCTGTACTAGCTGCGTGCCTTACTACGGTATCATCGTGCACAGTAGATCCGAAGTCAAAGGCACTCGGAGACCATGTCCGCGAACGCTAATTCGGGCAGTGCTAGTTTCCGGGTGCAACCTCCGTGTCGGAAGGCGAAAAGCCAACGATTAATAACGAATGAGGCGGCGACAGCGGATCTCTCAACTCCGTTGATCGCCAAAATGTTTCCATTAAACACATTAAAAGCATATTTATTCCACTTTCAATGGAGGCGGTATCTGAACTATGTAGGCAAAGCACTATGCACACTCTACAATACGAAAACTGAATTAAAATTCGATCGTGCAAGGGCGCATTACAACCTCTGTATAGTAGCGCAACTGAAATTGTGAGAGCGGGAACTGAAGTCAATTTAAAATACCAGTTTTAAGTGATTTCATTATTAAAAGTAATTGAAATATTGATTCAAATACTTATCTTCTCTGTAACAGAACTTATAAGTGATCATCTCACAAGTGAAAAAACACAAACTCTCAGAAAACCGTATGGAGCATGCTACGCCGGTACTGCCGAGAACGAGCAGTACCGGGGTAGCATGCTGTCCGGATAGTTCCGGTCTTTGGCAGGGATAGGCACAGGGACTCACGCAGTGATTTTCACAGTCACATCGGGAGCGTGCTCTCCCTCAGGGACTACGAAGCGAGCCAGCGAGAACGACCGACAATAGAAAAGCGTTCGTCCGGTTTTAAAACAGAAGAAAGAATCCATTATTAGACCATTGGTGCACCGAACGCATCGTTGTATCGATCGCACGACGCATTCTGAGCTACATTTAGTATAGCGCGCGGGGTTCAGAGGCGTAGGTCGACTGCGTAGATTCCGAGCATTAGTGGTTGCGTTCGAGAACGATGGCACAATCAGAGAGTACGAACTGCCTATGGCACGATTAGACCGTTTATCCCACTACAAATTCGGGAAATAAGCTTTAAAATGCATAATGAATGAATATTTGATTACGTTTTATTAATTTATTTCATTTATTATTTTTTATTAATTAATTTTAATTACGATTTTTGTATCCTAGTGTCCACACACATCTGCAGCACGCCTAAGACATTTTAAATATTCCACTACGACTGTTAACTCTTAACATTCTGCAGATAATAAACCTCTCACCTCCTACATTTGGGTTCTAAATAAAATCACACACTGCGTTGTGAAGATCATTTCCAGGAACTGAAAAACACGTAGCCTATATACAGAGACGAAGCGGGCGCCCAGTGTTCGGAGTCAACGAGCGCGTTCCTCGCCGGATAGGTGTACCGCGAGCGAACTGTATTTCAGCTCATCCAGCACGGCGGCAGAGCGGGGGAGCTCGCTCTAATTAGCAGATAAGGGGAAAGGGTGAGGCGGGGAGAGGGGCTAGAACGGGAGGGCAGAGGGCGCGCCGGCGGCGGCAACTTCAGGAGAAAATAACTTGGAAGGCGAGCGAAAGAAAGCGCACCTAATTCCCGCTTCCGCTTAACGAGAGAGCAGAGTTACTCTTGGAACAAGGCACCTCCAACTCCTCCTCTTTCTGGCGCGCCTCAGTCGCTTCTAGGGCTGCTAGCCGCCTCCACCTCCACCTCCGCCTCCGCCTCCTGTAAAAGTGCTCCGCCTAAGAGCCCCTCGCAAAATAACCCAGTTGGTAAGTGATATAGACCCCCTTTTAAAGCGACGGAGAGATGGCACAATATAAATGAAAGATATGCATTGCACGGGTAACTCTTTACGATTTTCTGTTTCCAGTTGCAAGCATCAAGCCAACGTAAAATGCATCCAGGGTCTAATGTTTTTCGTAACGATGCACTGGAGCATTTGGGCTTCTGGTTTCAGGCTTTACGAGAAAAGCATCACCTCCTACGATGAAGTTTACTGTCCGTAAACAGTAGTCACACAAAGACCAATACTGGGTCGTCTACGTTTCTTCAGCAAGCTAAGAAAACAACCTGGATGAAAGACGTATACGGTGTACTGTACTCCAATATACATCTATGGTAACGATGTCGCCAGAAAGAGTACTGCTCTAAACTCGAGTTTAAGTACAAATAAATGGAAAATATAAAATTTTCTGGAATAAAGCAAAGGGCGGTAACTGCAGAATAAAGTAGGAAAGAATGCCGTTAGTTTCTCACTCTCCACTACGTTCGGATGATTCGTGATTTAGATAAGTAAAAGAATCTGGATATGAAATGGTAGTATGCCTCAAAACCTGAAAGGTCAGAGAATTCCGATTATTTTTGTCAATATCAATTGTGAGATATCAACCTGATGAGAAATACTTCTATTTAAAGAGAGGATTTCACACAGTCATGGGATCAAGGTATAGAATAACTCTAGAAATCATTCACGCACGCAACGCAATGGCATATCGCGCTCCTTAGATGAGCTTCCAACGCCGAATCGCAGGCAGCCACTCTCCCAGACCGCCCCCTGCAGAATCCGACGCGGCGCTTCAGAGAGGCCGTCGACCTCCTCTTCCCCACGCAGCGCGCACGCGGCCGAGGAACTTCGTCCGCACAAACTTCCGGAATATCAACCGATATATAGAAACCTCCAGGAGAACGCCAGAAAGAAGGCAGGAGGGCGGAGGGAGAAGAAGAAAAAAAAGGCAACATCTGCCGCAGTTTCTTCAAGTTGGCGGTTCTGCCACTCCCGCCGCCACGCTCGCGAGCGAAGTAATGTTTAGCCACTTGAGGCCGGCGGCGTCTGAAAAGGAAGTCTGCGGGGTGAAACTTAGAGGGCGCGCGCTGAGCTATGGCGCCGCGCCGGAGGGGATGTTTCGTGGCGGGGAGGTGCCGTAAGGAGGCTATCGGTAAACGATCAGCGAGTGCTACACGCAGCGGTCGGGGCACGGACTTTCTTGAATCGATACTTGTTTTAGGTTAACTTTATATCACGGCTGCTGCGCTTTCAAGCGGACGTCGGTTCGAGAAAGTGCGCCCGTCGGTCGAAGCTCCGAGTTGCTCTAGTTTCCAAGTTCGGGCTGGAGAGAGCGAGGGAGGGCCACGAATGATCGAGTCTCGAAAGCGCCGACGATACCTCGCGAATGAAAGTGGAAGTAATCAAAGGGAACGGGCCCGAGATAGCTGAATGGCGTTATTGTACTCGACAAGCAGTCAGGCGCTCTGCTTATTCGTGTCCGATGAGAAAACCGACGAAAAGGAGCTTGTTTGCTCGATACACGTTAACGAGACGCATCTAGTGACTGCTGAAAGTCTCAATGAAAAGACTGGATGTCTAGGAGCTTGAATTACTCGGAATGAACTTGACAGGGTTTACAAACGGGTATTTCGAAACAAAAAACAACGTGGTTTACGTGGCGTAATAATAGTAATCAAAACTATGAATGAAAATGCATTACTTCAAGTATAAGACATCTGGATAAATATCTCGTTTCTGAAACGAAATATTTGAAATGCACAGCATATGTTAACATAATAGGAAAACGTCAAAACTTGCATGACACTGGCCCGCAGAGACACAAAACAACTTATCTCGACTTATTTGTATAAAGAAAAAAAGAATATTTTTGCATGTCTTAACACGACACTTCCCTCAGAATTTCTTCTCACTATTCTTTATGTTGAATGGAATGTTTTGCCCAATAACGATATCGTGGAAAGATCTCTTTACCGGAAAGAAAACCAAGATTGTTAGTAGACCGGAAATACACTCTGTTGCAGAATCGAAAAAGAAAAATGTACATTTGCATGATAAAAGATTGACCCCTAACCGCATGCCTCACTGCAAGACGTCCAGGGGCACATGCAACCCGCAATGACCTTTCACAACTAACGGTTGTGACAGCATCCTAGAGATGATAGTACACAAATCCTTTATACATTAAATCTTAGAAACTGACGTCATCGTACTTGCACGCACAAAACCGAACCCAATGAACGTAATAGTTAATTAACGTTCAGGGTATGGCATCCATCAAACGAAACTAAAAATTAAGAAATAAACAAATTAAAAAAAATAAACAAAAAAACACGCAACTTGATCGCTTATACCGTTATTCCACCCTTACCACTGCATATACAGCAGATGGTGAGGGGAAATTACCACTATGGTAACCCAAGCCTTGCTTAACAATCACGTGCATTGCATACCGAAACCCGACACTGGAAGTCTTCCCGAAATCGGGTGTCATTTCCCCATACAGTTCCGTACCGCACCGCAATCGCAACAAGGGCGAATCGATATGAGGGCAAAAACCGCGCCCCGCACACGAGCGCCCTGCTGACCTCCGCCGGCCGACGCCCAGCCGGCCAGCCGCCGCGGCGGCGCGGCGACGAGCGAGGGCCCTGCAGGCCGACGCATGCCGTGCACGCGTGGCCGGCCAGCGGAACGGCCGCGCCACAAAAGGGGCAGATAAAGGCGGCGGCGGCGGCGCGCATGCGGCGACATAAACCCACCGGTGGCGCCACCGCCGCCGCAGCTGCCGGCGGCGCGACACGGAGGCCGACAGCCAGGGCGGCGGCTGACGCAGGGGCCCGGGCGGCTACCCGTGACGCGGGGGAGGGGCGAGGGTCACACAATGCGAGCATGACGGGCGGGGAGAGGGCGGCGGAGCTTGGCACCGGAGCGTAGACAGGCAAGCACGGGGGTGAGGGCGACCGCATGCGCTGCGCCGAGGGTGACAACGGGCACAAACGTGGGCGGCGGACTTAAAATGTAGGTTAAGAAAAAAATGTAACATTAACACATGAAGAAACTAAAGCACATACACAAGTCTTAACACTTTACGACATATGCTTTAATACTAAAGCAAACCAACCGAAGTTGGGATTCCAAGATAAAATTGAAAACAAAGGAACTACGTGAAGCGAAGCGGGTGGTTGACAAAATAGCCAAACGTTCGAAAGATCTGACTCATTTGGATAATGGAAGAAAGTTTGGATTTCGACCAAGTATAATACGAAACGGGGAGACTGGATCATTCTTTCTTGCTGATGGTTTACGGGCACGAGCAACAGAACACGATAGGAACAATAGGCGTTTGCGGGATTAGACAGGGTCTCGCCTATTCAATGGTGAGACGTGAAATAACTCCACGGACAAAGCAGGTCAGGGACGCGGTCAGCGAGGCGCGATATGACGCCGCGCTACGCTGGGAGATGGCCAGCGCGCGACGGAACGCCTACGGAGAGGCGTTGCCGAACAGCTGTGGCAGAAGGCCCGCTATTCGGTGCGACACCATGAGAGAGACAAGAAATGTGATGAAGTCAAGGAAATGAGCGATACGTGACTGGATGACTGCAGCATGGGAAAATACTGTAATGTAAAGAATTATCACGAAAGACTTTCGCAATGTATTCACAGAGATCAATGGAATACAGGACCAACAGGCCAAATTAACAGGTGGAACTGGATAGGTGCGATTGAGACTAGGAAGTAGAGGGGTTGTGAGGAACGAAAAGTTAACTACATAATATGTACTACTATGTAGTAACTACATAGTATGTGTTTGTACACTCGCTAGCCAGCTGTCAGCCAACCAGCCACTCGCTGGCCAACTGTCAGCCAGCCACTCGCTAGCTCACTAACATATTAGCGAGAGAGTGGACAAACACCAGGAGGAAACGGGTAACTAGCTGTTTCGGCAAACAGAGAAGTGCAGAAGAACGATCCAAGTGCCAACGGAAGGACGGGCAGAGGACCAGTTTAGCCCGCCGCGCCTCGGAGAGAGGACGGCAGCGGGGCCGTAAACTGGCCGCAATCTTTTAAGGCCGGCGACAGCGCGCGGCGCCGCCACCGGCCGCAGCGGGACGCGCCCTCGGCGCCGCGGCGATATTTTAAACCGCCCCCAACAAATGGGCGGGCCGAGCGCGCCTGGCAGCGGCGGCGACCAACAGGTTTCTTGTGGGGCCTCTACCCTTCATTGCCACGCCCCTCTTACCCGCCGCCGTCATCCACCCTCCCCCGCACCTTCGTTAAGGATTCCCGACCTCCGTCCGGGTCGAGGGTTCGCTCTTCGCCGGAAGTTCGCGAAGCGCTCTCACGGAAAGTAGGACCTCGCCGTCGGGCAACTGACGGGCGTCGTGACATAGTGAACTTCATCTCCGTCCTGCGCCTGAAGACACGTTCTATGTACGGCCGTTTGCCCTCTGAAGAGTCTTATTGCATTGTGTCATTACACAAAGGCGTTTCCTTTTCATTTTGCTAGAAACTCTAGGAAAGTTGGTTAATTATCGTTGTAACAATGTAACTCGCATAAAGACGTTATCACAACTTCCAACGATGCGCTCATTTTAACGAGAGCAATACCCAGTTCATCACTTCGCTTGAGAACAACTATTTTATCGTAACAATTTTACCAATCCTAGACGAAACTTTCACAATTTTTTTATCGAAAAACAATCAACAAGACGGCAAACACATATTAGTTGTTCATACTTCAAAACCCTTTTTAAAGGGATCTGTAAAGTAATTATCTCGAGTACATTAACCTTAAGTACCACATTATAGAGATGATTTTTTGACGGAAGACGAACTGAGAGGGAGGAGAACAATCGCTAAACTTCTCTCTCGGTCGCGGAGGAGAAACGTCGGGGAAACTGCAATCTAAAGAAAAGCCATATCCGGGCTGCCCCAGATCGACGCTTCACCGGCCACCCACAAGATCCCAGCCAAATCCCTTGGCCGCCGTTCCACGTAGCGAGTTCAGATTTCGCGTTATTTCTCATATCGGTGCCTCGCAGGGGGCTCAATAGTCGTCTCCAGCATTCTGTCATCAACGAGGTAAAAAGACAATTGTTTTATAAAAACTATAAAAAAATTACAGATGAACTGACTTAACGCTTACATGTGGCTTACAGTTCATATGGCTTACTGTTGTTTCCTTTTAAATGCACCTATGAGACTGAAGAACCCATACTGATTAAGCCTAAACAAAAGGAATTTCATAGTTTTTTCAAATTATTTTTTTCTCTCGTTCTTCATCATACACTACATGGCTGTGACTTACGCTTTGCATAAAATCATGATAGTGTAAATAAAGTATTCGACTATCTTTATTTCCATCAAATGGCTTTCAGTTATTCTCTACCGACCACTTCGCCCAGCGTCCTCTCGCACATTCTCGTGGCATTACACGGCTCATTTGGATCACTAAGTATGCTTTTCGCGTGCGTCCCCGTCGCCTCTACTGCTCTTTATTGCCAGAGCTACCAGGACTCGTTTCGTAAAGTGTGGCGTCAAATCCAATCGACTCGGCAGTGTATTTCCAGTCTTGAAGCACTAGAATCCTCATGAAACGAACATGACGGAGGGAAGTTTCATCAGAGGAAGTCGATCGCTGGCGGGGAAGTTGAAACACGTACAGACCAGACTGCGTGGGGTGGGGGTGGGGAGGCGTTTTTCTCCTTTCTTTTTCGCTTAACAGGCGGTTTGCGCTCTATTGAACTTTTCATCTGAAACATTCCTGCCCTCACAGAGCTTGTTAATCTGTGCTGCTCAATTCATCCCATAGTATTATGACGACAAAGAAGCATCTCAGCTTTCAGTATAAACTATTTTGTTTACTTGCATTTAGAATTAACTCTCCTGGAATTTTTCAAATTTTAAAGAAATCACCCTATTTACAAACATATTGCAATGAGTACGAATGGTTCAAATATTTAAAATATTCAGAATGATTGACATCGAAACGAACCGCATATAAAGAAGTAATATTCAGTGAAGGGGAAAAGAAAAACAGTGAGAACTTAGACTATTTTAGCGGCGAGTTATTATTGATCTGCTCAATTAAATGTAGCGTTTAGTGTCAGAAATTTCCGTATTACTTTCATGTAAATTACATTGAAGTAATTATCACGAACGCACACTAAATTTAATGCACACATGCACATTAGGATGCAATTGTCAAAGCTTTATGGTTTTATGTGGAAGGAATGATCTTGAAGAACTATTGATTACGAATATACGATGTGAATGATGAGGCAGGGGAAACGGGAAGACTTCTACATTAAATCTACACTGATTTTAACTAGTGTATTAAATTTAAAGAAATACATGACACTCTTTTTAATGTACAAGGTTACATTAAGTTTCATGTATAATAAATTAACCTACATTAGATTTACTGACATTTCTAACGGTGTAGTAGTGTTAGAGATTTGGAACAAAAGAGAAGAGCAAATACTCGGAAGAAAAGGTATTTCACGTCTCACAATGGCGGGAGTTTCAATTTAATACCATACTTCGCGGCGGCGGGATACGATATCAGCGTCTAGTGAAGTGCGGGCGTCCGCACGCCGCCGGGATCGATATCCGCAATTCTGCGAGTGGACCCAGCCATCTCTCGCGCCCGCGGCGGCGCTGCCAGAACCGCTCCGCCTCCTTCTCTGTTTGGTAAAACAACACGGCAGGAAGCAGCGAGAGTAATTGGCGCAGGTGGCGGACAGCTGGTCGTTCCCCCGAAACTGCAGCCGCTGCTTTGCGATCCCCACCGGCCTTGGCGCACGTGCAGTTGCTAACAATATCACAATTCTGCTTTACTCCGCCTCGCCCACTGAATGTCCATTCTCTGTTTGCGGCTCCGACTAGAAACTCGTTTCTCCCGGTGTTCTATTTGCGCTGCGCTCAGAGCTTTTCCGTACATTGTTTTCTGACATGTAAGATTTGTAATCACGGAGACAGGATGGCACAGTTTGTTAGAAACGCGGGCAAAGCGTCGACTTTTCCAATATTGTGCTCCTAAACATAATAACAGAGGGTCATTCAACGCTGCTTTTACTAACAAGTTCCTATTATACCATATAATGAATTCAGTTTCATTTTTTATTATACGGTCTAAGTTGAGTGACCATCCCCAAAGGCAGAACAAAATCTCCTTCGAAGATCCACTGAAACCACTGGTTGTTGATTTCATTCTTTTTTTCTAAACAAACCAATACAGACGACGCTAAAACCCTATTTAAAAAAATATGAGAGGTTTTTAGCTAAGTAGAAGGAAAGTACTGAGAAAATTATTTCTTATTCAAACTATCAAATGATCTTTGCCAGATCATTCCACGAAACAAGTTTCTTTACGAGTAAGAACACTCCGGAAAACACCAAACTTGGAACACTGAGACATTCTCTCCTCCAGTTGCTGGGTCCCATCGTATAGGAGCAATCTAAGACGAACTCCGTCTCGAGTGTTTCGCCCCGGGGGTGCCAGCCACGACACCTTCCGAAACCCTGACGCCGTCGTCGCGCCACAAAGTTTCTGCAGCAGAGGTAGCCGCATCCGGAAACCGCACCACGGGAAGGAACTCGCGCACTTAAAAGGGACTGGCGGTTTACAGCTCGAGAGCAGACCGAGGGAGGGGCCGCGCGCGGTCGAAGCGTCCAGTGCGAGCTAAGCGACTCGACCACGACTCCACCGCGCCCAGGGCGCGCGCCCGGCGGCCGCGGTGAGACCGTTCGTTGGCGGCGGTCGCGCGTGGAAGAGGCGCCCGCCGGTGTGTTGGGGAGTGCCAACGATGTCACTGCGCCAGCGGAACGGGACTTCCGGGAGCGGTGCCGCCCAAGGGAAGGTTTAACCGCACGACTTTGCCAAGCCACGCTTCACTCCCTCCTCTCATTGTCGGCTTTAGCCATCGAACATCTCCGTGTTCCAATGGGGCTACAAAGGGGGTTAATAAAAATGTATCTCTGCACAAAAAAGATAAGCAAAGTCTAAGAAAAAAATAACAGAATAAAAACCAATGAAAATTGGAGATGGCCCGACAATTTCTTGCCCATGGTAACGTTTTATTCAATTTCTTTGGGTTATCAATAGTATACGCCGGCGTAAAGGACAGGCGCACGTAAACTGCGAACGTTATCGATGCAATATTCCTCAGCAGGGAGCAACACTGACGTAACCTACTTTCAGTCCAACACAAATACTAAAAACTTTATGTATGTCTTTCATAAGCATGTGGGCCGGTAATGGTTGTCACAAATCAATCATTTAGACACATCGCATCGCGAATTTATTCCCGGCGTCTCGAACGTCTGCATTTAAAAATACATCTGACTGAGCACATGGTATTCCGTTCGTTTCCTTAAAATTTACGAAAAACGGCAGATCATGGATTTATGTGGCAATTAAATTCACGATCCCATAAAAAAGCATTCGTGGGACCTTCGCCAACGTCCTTCCTGAGAAAGAGAAGCCGTCTTCCATATATTCAGGGCGCACGGACGGGGAACTACGTGTACTGTTCTGACGTCACCGGTCCGTCTAGCGCATACGAGACGAAAAAGGAGGAAGAGCAATAACTGCTACGGAGAGTTAGGGCAAACAACACATTTCAATACTTTAAAGACGAAAAGTAGAAAAACATGTCGAACTCACAGATACATAAAACTGTACATCTGTGGTCACACCTGAAAAATGAAGGTTAGGCACCTCAAAGAGATGCATCTGATATAAAATATCTAAACCATTAAATTGTTTTAATTGAATACTTCACACATTTTGAATCGTTAAAAATGTGTGAAGTATTCAGGAGGGTAGTGATTTCTGGAGATGACAGGAACGCAAGAAAAGCAAAAGCTATGTAATAAGGCAAAGCAGAAATCGATAAGTACTTACAGGTTCACAAAGGGTAGGACAACACCAAAAAGTCTACACAAGGAAGGCTGGGGTGGGTTCGGCGGTGGAGGGCGGACGACGAAGCCCGACGGCGTCGGCTGCAGCTCAGCTGGCAAGGTCGTCGAAACGGGGCGCGGCGGTCACTTATTAAAACAGGGGCGGTGGTCGTTCCGGCCTCGATAAAACGAGCGACGCTATGCGTGGCGGCACGGACGGGAAGGCAGGCGGACGGGCGGGCGAGCGGCATGAGACGACGTGGAAGGGGGGCGGGGCTGCGAGGCAGGACGGGAGAGGGCCCGACGACGGGGAGGGAAAGGGCGAACGGCAACGGCGCGGCGCTTTTACGGCTGCCGTCTGCAATTAAATCAAACTTTGAGCCGGCAGACGGAGGCGGCGGCAGTCGTCGCGCGGGCGAATACGACCTCGCCACCTGGCGATCGCCGCAATTTACTGCGTGCGGCCAGCACGCGCCGTTACCTTCTCCCCCGCCCCCATCACCGCCGACACCGCCCTTCTCCGCCCCGCAGTAAAAAGCATGCGCGGCGACGGAACTGGAACAGCGGACGGCACAGACGGTGCTCACGACCTTTCCCTCGCTCCTTCGACTGTTCTCTCTTGCTTCGGCGCGTCGGGCACGGAAGCTGCCCACTAGTCTGAGAACAATGCATTGAGGGTGACAATCACGATCGAGAGCGCACACCGCGCAGTTTCTATAGTAACAGGTGTACGCACTTTCGGAGCGGTTGCGATCATTACATAACTGAAGTAATTCTTTATAAAAGTGAATAATAATATTCTGACATTTTAATTTATATATTCAATTCCCAGAGCTCCAGTTATGATAACTGTACTTGTTACTACAAACCTCTCTAATTCGTATTAAATATATTAACATATTTATATTAACTAAGTTCTCTGGTTCAATTATTTAGGCTGCAAAGTAAGCTGGGAAAAATATACAGATGTAGACAATAAATTGATGAAATATTAAAAAATATGTTCGATACACACAACAACTTAAAAAAATAAGACAAGGTCAGAAACGCGAATTAAATTTTACAATACCAAGGCAGTTCCCACGTTACTCTACGGATGTTAAGGTTAAATACCAACACACATACCACTGACAAGAAAACAAAGCAGTGAAATTAAGTTTTTGCGAAGAATAAAAGGATACACAAGAGAAGACCGAATAATAAAAGAAGAAAATAATTACAAATTACAGCAATTTTTAATACAATGCAAGACTATACGCTATAATCGAATCTAGACTATGTATTACGCACCGAGTGGAAAAAAAAGACGTACGAAGCCCAAGGAAAAGATAGACAGAAACTGCGTGGACGGAGCACGCAGTAGCCTAAGCAGTGAAGTGAAGAAGATTTAATACTATGCGCTAATATACGTAATATTAATACTATTTTTAAGTAAATACTTGTTAAGAAAAGTTGGAATACCTTTAATGTAAAATTATATAATAGGTAGAAGGTGCAATATCACTCCAGAAACGGACAACTGAATCACTGAGTGCGAGACTCGGACAAAGTTCTCAATTGTATGATGGTCTGTACGAAGCACAGTGATCTCGCGACTTCTCAACACTCGCTCCTCTCCAGCGCATCGGCATCACGTTGCGCATGCATTTCAACTCGGCGCAGGCAGTGTCGCTCCGTTTACGGTCGCCACGAAACGACTCGTAGGTGCCGACACAGCATCGGAATTCGGCCGCCCCCGGCGCGGCACAGATCGCTAACGGTCGCGACGGCTGTAACAGACTTCAAACGCGGTGAGCAGCCGGTCTAGACAAACCGATTGATTTTACGCTCTCACCGTTACGTGGCCTTTTCGCCAAAACGTCGAAAACAAAGTTGACAGCTCGCGGCACATTCCGGACTTTGAAAAACAGCCCATGTAAAACTTTTCGTTTCTGAACAGTTGGACAGGCGCGAAGATGGACAAATGTATAAGCTAAGGAAATGCCTTCATCAGGAGAGGAATGCAATGAAAAGCAGGGAAACACGCAGGGAAACACACACGCAACCTAATTACTAGCATTCACACTAGGAAAATGCTGACAGTGTCCCACGAAATTTGTGAATGCGAATGATAAGTTTAAATAATACTACTCTGCGCTAATCTTCTTTCAGTCGCAATTATAAATAATTAACGCTTCCGTAATTATATGTGAAGTTTCTCTGGCTGATATCAGTGTTCGAAAGGCTTCATACATTTAAAAGCATTACAGCTCCTTACCTACATAATCAATTGGCTGTTCACTGTTCTCCCATACTAAAATTGTAACGGTGAGATCGTAGCGCTTTTGAAAAACTCATTCTATTATACAACACTCTCGGACTAGAGTGCACCACCCACAGTCCGTCAGCTCGTCTCGTCTCCTCTCGCGAAGTTCTCTCCGCCGGAGACAAGACGCAAAGAAGTAGACGAGCTGCGGGCAGAGAGTTTTCTGCGCCGCAAAAAAAGGAGCAGCCATTCGTCAAAAGAATGAGGGATGGCGCTGTGACGTGTACGTCTATTTCCGCCCTCTCCCCGCCGACCCTTCAGCGTCTTCGCTGCTTCTGCTGCCGGACTGGCGGCGGCGGCGCGGGGAGACGAGCTGTGAGAGAAGCAGCGAGGCGGGGGAGACTGAAGCCGAGCAACTTCTGGCATGGCGACAAGTGTCTTCATTACCAGCGGAAAACGCGCGTAAGAAGTGGGCCCCCGGCCTGCTGACATGCTGGTGGGAAAGGGGAAGCGCGGGGGCGAAGAACGGAGAGGAGCGAAGTCGCCGCAGACCGAGAGCGAAAGCAGGGGTCGGCAAACTGCGGGACACAGCAGGCACAAGTTACAGTTCTTAGTACAGGAAATGGAAAGAAGTTCGTTGGCAGGAAAACAGGCAGTAATTCCAAGGGATTAAATTCCATCTTTTCCCCTTGTCTTCTTCTCCTCGTCCAATGTCCAACACTGTTTCGTGGTAGGAACACGCGAAGAATAACTGAGTTTGTTCATGTGATGCAGAACCTCAATTATGTATTAACCATTTACCGAGAAAAAAAATACTGAACAGCGTCCACACTATAACTATTTTGATATTCAATATTTTAATAATATTGAAATAATTTTGAAATGCATTATGTTTTACATACATAATTAACATTAACAGTCCAAAAAACATCTTCCTAAAACGCATTTTTAAACTTTGATTTAAAAAATATCGAGAAAAGTATGATAAAAATATTGGGTATACAAACAGGAACTTCCTCTTGATTATTTTTCCATTACTTTGTTACATTCATCCCAGATACAGACATTTGAACCTTGAGACACACCGCGCTGTGCCCTAATTCGTACATGACCGTCTGCAAGAAGCTTGGTGACCCCTACTCGCAGACGGCGCTCCGTAAAGCTGGCCAGAGCTGCCGGAGCAGTGAGAGGAGCAGGGGAAGCCCTGACGCCGGGGAAGGAGACGCGAGTTCCGCAAGAGCCTCGAGGGGCCACTTGCAGGCTTGCAAGCAGCTGACTCTCCTTGATGAGTCCTCTGCGGCCCTTCGAACTGTCGTCATCGCCGTTCCCACTGTCGTCGTCGAGGCACAGTGGAACTCCTTCACTTCACAATCGCGTGTGATCATGAAACAATTTCGTCTACAGAATAAGCTCAAAACAGAGAGGAAATCGACGTTATGAGATTCTCCATACCCCTGCACAGCACACCCAACTATCAATTCTCAAAGAATAAAAAAGAACTTTCTGAATATGAAAGTCAATTACTTGAATGATGACGAAAAAATATTGAAAATATCCATGTTTTGTAAGGTGAATGCATTGAAACATTCAGGCACATTCTCTCAAAGAATATAGAATACTTCAGAATAATAATTGTTATTACGTCTAAACGATTTAATTTAACAAACAACTTGCATTAGCTACAGAAAGTAGGTTCCCCTATTACACTCTTAATGCCAACTCGGCAGCGGACCGTACGGACCCGTGCACTCACCACAGAGATTTCCACATTCCACCGAAAACGCCGAGTGCGTCCGCGTGCGAACACGCGTGGGTGCGGCCGAAGCGAATTAGGGAGCGGGCCGCGCCTCGAGGTTAATTACGCCTCTCGTCGCCAGGGGACGTTGCGTTTGCATGTAAAGGAGAGCTTGCTCCCTCTGTCCTCCCGTCTCCTCTGTTTTTCGCGCGACGAGCCGTTTAACCCCCCGACAATCCGCTTGAACGAACTTCGTCGCTGCAGGTTCTTAGATAGACATTAAGGTTTTTCGGCGCCGGCAGTGACACTCGGGAGAGGTACTTAGCGGTGAACGCAAAGCATGCCACAAAACTTTTTCATACAAACTGCTGCATGCATAAAAACAATTTGTTTTGTTACGATATTCACAAATGGCAAACAATAACGCCATATGCATAAACGTGAATTTATTGAATTCACAATCGATATTTTTGTACCACCTCCTCATTACAGTTCTGAAAAACTTACTGCAGCGGACAAATTGCAAAAGAACTTTTCAACAAAACAAGTACTACGCAAAAACCTAACTATTGGCGCTCATTCATGACAATTACAGCCTTTTTAAAAAAATCAATAAAAATTCCGAAACCACAAAGTATTGGGGTATCCTCTTTAAGTGGAAATGAACACACAAAAGCGACATTCAGATGACCATGCACGACTCCGGAAACTTGCGATCATTTCTAATAACGAACCATTATTAATAAAGCAACACTATTCAGAGCACGATTTTTTCCACCTTTCCCTTCTGTATCCTATTATTGCTGCAAAATTAATGATGGATTATGTTAAGGATACTTAATGCAGGCAGTTACTTCTTCGCCTATGGAATCGATTTGGGCTTCCACCCCTACGGTTAAAACTGGCTCTGTCCCTTCCAATAAACACACTTCCCGTCAGCGTTGAGAGCCGCATGACTTGGCTGCTCGGCGGCGGGGCCCTTCCTCGCGACGGGCCGGCGCCACCGCTGCCGTCGGGCGGTCGGAGAGAAAAAGCGGGCGGCGCCGCAGATCGATGCCAAGTGACAATCGCGGAGACGCGCCCGCCGCAGGAGGAGGAGGAAAAGTCTTTGTTCGGCGACGCCGCGACGCTCTCGCGGTTCGGGAAATAACGGAGCGATATTGCTGATGGGTTGAATCCGCGCTGAAAGAGTTCCGTGCCCCGCGCATGGCCCGGCGCGTAGAGAATATTAAGACTCGAGCAAAAAAACTGTTTCCCCTCTCCCCTGCGACTTAAAGGGAAAAGCGGGGGCGATGTGATGTAGGAACATCTGCCAACTGAAGGAGGGGGAGTATGTAAGGGACAGATGTTGACCGTGAGAATGAAAAGAGTAACTCATCTGCAGATAATATTCGGAGTACTTTGCAAATTTCGATTGCAAGGATCAGACAAAGGGGGTCCCTTTATTCACTGAGTTAATCTACAACGATACCCAAGGCCTCGGTGCGGGCAAAATATTTGTTCTAAGAATTTGAATATTCTTAACATAAAACAGCTTTTTGACATAGCTATAGCGAGACTGATTATCAAATGCTGAAATGATGACTGAACAAAGGAAAGATGTTTTAAGGAAAATCCTACGTAAATTACAACAGCTTATAAAATTAAAAACCGTAATCATTTAGAAAAAATGTATTTTATTTACCATACTGGTAACTTTACATTAGCCAGAAACCCAGTAAATTTAGATATTAAAAACTTGCTGCGCCCACGCGGCATATTGGGTCCACAGCAAAAATATCCTTTAATCGTCTTTCACGACTCATTAGACGCGAACGTGGACAGCTTGACAGGTTGCTATCGGCACTGTACAGCCCGGAATCACACTCGGAGAATTACAGTCCGAACTAGAAACGAAACCCGCTCTTGTGCTTCTGAACTACCATCGCTACCCATACATCTCTTCTTCCCAATCAGTTCTAGAACGTTGCATACAATGCAGCTACCGCTGCTGTTTCATCACACAGAGCTGCTGCTTCTTCACGCCCTCTATCCTCATCGTCGAACAAGAGGCGGTTTTTCTGTCCCCAAGCGCGCAACAGTCGGACACCTTGTCAGTCCGGCAGAATTCCCGATGTCCTCTCTCAGCGGCAAGCGGTCAACGACGGAAATAGACGCCGCGATTTTCTGCTTCCTGAGATTGCACTGGGGACATTTTCGCGTCGTCCGCACATGTCGCGACCTCTTTCAGCTGCCAGCGCCAGTTGATCCGTTCTGAGAGGCCCGCACGTGTCCAGTACGCCCCAGAGATTTCCGTCCTCTATTCACGCGAGGCTGGGATTCGGACAGACCGTACCTCAAAAGGGTCACCCCACGAACGCTGAACATAACATTCCAATCTTCCTGTTTGAAGCAAGTGCCATTTCGGTGTAATAACGCTCAGTACAACCCTTCGACACACCAAAAGTTTTTCAATGCAATTAAATAGTTTCGCAATGAAATGAAAGAAGAAATGGATCTCAAAGAACTTTTGTCTAAAAAGTACGATTCCCACTTCACAATTTGTGGACGTGTCTCAACGTTTCATTGATTGACAAACAAAAGCCGGAGGAACGTGCTTGTTCAATCGACGCCAGTAAAACTCCCGTTGCCCGACCTCCGCAAGCCCTAGCCTCATCGAGCGAGCAATTTGTCGAGGGAGGTGAAGGGGGGAGGACGGCGACGTCATCGACGCCGGCAACGCCGTGAGCCGCCCCCCAGGCACTCGCTTCATAACCCGCCGGCTCGTCAGCAGACAAGGCGCTATCGGCGGGGCCCCGCGAGGGCGCGTTTATGGGCCGTAACCCGCCACCGAAGCGGCTGGGGCGGGGCCGCTGCAGCCTGGCGCGGCTCCGAGCCGGTGCTGCTAGCCGGCCCGCTCGCACAGCACGTCCCTTCCACTCCGCACGGCTTACCCGCCTTCTCCCCATGTACCCTCCCGCACGCCCTACAGCGAAATCCTCCTCCTCCTCCGCTTCTGGAGCAGCTTGGCCTGGCGTGGCGACTCTGCCTTAGCACTCTACCCCGCTGTTAATAACCACTTCTCTCACACCTCTGCCCTCGCCCTGCCTATTTCCTTTAAGACGGCAGCAGCTCACCTGACTGCTTCATGCACCGTTCGTTCAGTTTACTTCTAATCTTCAACTTCGCATGGCTTACCCGCGCGTTCTGTAAGCTTTTCAGAGATGCGCGCCCAAATCCCTCTCCTTCAGGGTGTCACGCCCTGCTAACCGCCCTCGCGTCTCTACTTTCCTGGTGTAGTTAATAACACACTCTCCCTCATCTCAGTATGTGCCGCGCCTACTTCCCCCAAGATGGCATTAATTTATTTCCTTTCCAAAACTCATGTCACCTGCATTTTTCCACGTACATCTTTGTCGTTCATTTTTTCGACTATTTCGCGCAATCAGGATCTTCCCAACCCAACTCTTTATCATTAGATCATTAGGCTCACCTACTAACAGTTCTCATCTCTATTGCTTCACTCCCCTCCCCCGCACAAACTCCATCCTGTCCATTAATCGTGCGCCCAGTTACGTACGTCTGCCCTTCCTTTCCGGCCCCAGTATATCATGGCCATGCGCGCTTCCGTCTCTTTCCGAGAGATCCACAAACCCGTTCCCCTCGATCTTTGAGGCGGGCCGGACGGGGTAGGACGGGACGAGGAGGGATGAGGGATGGGGCAGGGTGGGCACAGCAGCTCCTGCGGGTGTTTATTACGCTTCCGTCGCCTTTCCGCGCTCGCGTTAATTGTGCGCGAGCACAATGGCGAGGCCGCGCCTCTGGTGTTTGCATACACGACTATCGTGTTGCAAGCGAGTGTCGGTGGCCCTTTGCTTTCGGGGGCAAAGCGAGAAGTACTCCTCGTGTTCTGGGTTACATCCCTTTTCAGAGGGCGAGACCAAAGCTCTTTTCTTCAAAACGGACCGCAGCAGAACATGCGGCGTACGAAATAGCTCGGTTAAGCCACCCCGACATCTTCGGAATATAAAGAGGAACAGTTGTTCAGCTTTACGAGTTCGAGCTGTGATGAAGTGTGCAACACTAACGCAGGCTTCATGAGGCGAGATAAGCTTCTCCAACGAACGTGCACTGCGCGAAATATTACAACTTTGGAGGGACGTAAGCTCCATAGAGGTTTGAAATGAAATACGTGCTCCACTCCGATGCAAAAGGGGTAACATTCCTTATTTATTACAACTATATTTTCGTAATCGCATTCGTAGCTCCTTGTGTTAACAAAGAAGACAAAATAAATTGATAAAAAATACATTATTTCAGTTTTAATAATGTATTTTAATATAAATGCAATGCAACTGGCTTGCAGCAAATGGAGCTATTATCTCATGTACAACCGTTTTTACGGAATTTAAACAATGTAAACGGGAGTGTCGAATACGTAAAAACATATTAGCGAAATACGATACTATTCGGAATAATTAGAAACGTTTCTCTTGAACAAGAATTGCACTCAAATATTATTTTGTTCATCATTACACCGGATAATTATTTTCTGACTTTATCGGTTTAGATAAGAACAGCTGCCCTTTATGAGATTTCACACATGTGTCGCTCCCAAAGCGCGAGCACACCCGAGAGAGCCGAGGTCGACGATCTTCCTCCTAACGGCAAAAACGAGCGACGCTTGAATTGAGTGGACTCGTCAAGCGCCAAACACGAGCTGCTGCCTCATTGTCTCGCCGGCGGCCTGTTTCGTTTCAGTTCTGATTCTCTATATGCAGGGAAGGTGCGTCATCTACCAGCATCGCTCTCTAGAAGAGAGAGCAATGATATGGTGTGATCGTTATATTTTTTCATTCTTTTCATTGGTAACGAAAATGTTTAAATATAATACAATAAATCTTGCCAGTTCACAACTTATAATTCAAGAACAAACACCTTGCAAAATAACTTTCAATGAATTTCTTAACGAGATAAGAGTAATAGAGTAATACTCATTTTAAGGGTGAACGGAAAAGAGTCCCTAAACATGCCGTGTTCAATAATTCTGAATGCGATTCCTATAAGACGAAACGTAGGGTGAACCTTGGAGATAAAAGTCGTTGAGAGGTATATAAATTCTTTGGAGATTCTAAGTAAATTATTATTTGTTTTTTAAAACATCACCAGGGACCGTTACTCTGATCACTTGGTCAGAGTGCAACGATGTACTGCACTCAAATACCAAACTTTCTCGCATACAAAATCCTCGATCCTTCCCCTTCCCAACTGGCGTCAAAAATGGGGGGGGGGGGGAGATAATTCATGTATCTCGAAATGAAGCGAAATCATTTTTCAAATAACATACCGAAGTTGTCCGCAAATTTCCACCCAAAACTAAGGAGAGCTAATATGCAAGGCGGGGGGGGGTGTACACTCGACGAAAAATATGACATAGGCATTTTGCAGACTCGCAATTTGGGACGAAACAAACTTGCATTAAAAGTTGCACTGCGGAAACGAGACTTTCGTGGCCTTCGCCAAGCTTTGGTTGGCCTTTTGGTGTGAGGCGTTCATTCCGTTGGATAAGCATGTGGTCCGGGTGCGTCACTCACATCGCCCCGGAGAGAAGCCCGACAGAAACGAAATGCGCTTGGCACCAGCTGCTGGCGCCGCTCTCTGAAACGACATGCAACGACGAAATAGCGACACGCATGAATACTTCGCCAGCGTTGAATGTACACAAAAATATCCGGCAGCGTTCTATTGCCCATGTAAAATTGCACCCGTGAACTGTTCTGCCATCTACAGTGCTACATCTAATGGAATAAAAACATTACGAAAAATGCAATAACGAATGTATATAGAGCATGGACGGACTAAAATATAACTATTTAAGTACTACAGAAAGAAAACATATGTTCCAAAATAAAAATTTAACGTCATTATATTGTAGAAAACTATGCACAGTTCATCAATGATCATTCAATGATGCATTTAGTAACTTTCAAGTAAAATATATTATGCATGTTGAGATCAATCGTCAAAAAATATATATTGCATGAAATGATGTTTCAACGAATGTGTTTATTATAATGTACACCAACATATGTTCTGAGAAGTTGTTCTTTTCGAAAATATCTGCAAGTACTAGAAAATTCTACAGAGAGCGACTAACAAATTTTCCACTTACAGTAGTAATTACAGGCATTGAAGGACTAACAATTATAGAGATTACTATAAGAAGGAACCGCTTTGATAGCTACTGCTTGCCCACTGCTGGCAACATAACTGCAGGTTATGCACATGCGCTCAATTTGTCAGTGCGTTCGTTTACAGTAATGAGTTACTCAATTCGCAATGGCGTCGCCCTACAAGACGTTCATTTGTTTCTCGGCATGCCAAAGTAATTCGTCTATAACTTGTGTCAAAAGCATTTCATCCCCCGCGCATGCGGCAGTGCGCTGACGGCCCTCGTGTTTGTGCTGTGCGCAGGTGGTCGCAGGGGCTGCTGTTCCACCAGGCGATGGTGGACTGCGCGCGGGCCGCCATCCTCATCCCTCTCGGGGTGAGCATCTTCAAGTGCCAGCCGGTGAACAAGTGCTCGCTGGTGGAGACGGCCTTCCTGCTGCTCGTCACCGTGTCCACCGTCAACATGCTCACCACGGTGCTCAACGACTCGCCCGTCTTCCCGGACGACGAGGACGAGGTGGAGCTGGCCGCGCCCTTGCTCATGGACTCGCCGCAGTGCGTGCTGTTCGGCACCTTCATGATCTGGTTCGCGTCCATCACCATCAACCTGGGCCCCACCTTCCTGAGCGGCGCGCTCGCGGCCAACGCCGAGACCGGCCACAACGCGCCCAGCTGCCCGCTCGTGCACGGGCCCTTCCGCCACTACGTGCTCAACGTGCTCTGGATCTTCATCAACGTCATCTGCGTGCTGCTCACCTTCTTCCACCTGCACAAGCTGCACCGCGACCTCACCAAGGCCAACGTGGAGGCCGTGCGCGTCGCCGGCCTGCTCACCACGCTCGTCAGCGTCACCGGCGGCGCCGGCGGGGGCGGCGGCGGGGGCGGCAGCACCGGCAACTCCTCCACGCCGCCCAGCGCCGGCGGCGGGGCGGTGCCCCGGGTGAGTGCATCACGCCTCTTCTCTTGAAAGGGCTGATTAACTTATTTATTACCTGTCCTCTATAATAATTACGGACGTTTAGGTGTAGGAACCATTCAAATTGTTTTAATTCAAATGTTTTTTTTACAAATCTGTAGTGTAATTTATTTCACATCAGAATAGTTCGTACAAATTATGTTTTTGACATTAGATATCCAAAATTATAAATACAATTAATTTTTGAAATTATTTTTTCTCATTTGTTTAGGATTATTTGCTAATCGTGATGCTGAAATTATTACTGGAATTTTTTCAAAGCGAGAGATACAAGTTCATTGAGATAAGAGATCGTAAAATGCAAGGTCCAGAAAACGAAGTGAGTTATTACAATCTGATGCTATGTTCTCTGTTGCGTGAAATCGGCTTACATCGCTACATGAAGAAAGTTTTTTAGAATTTAGTAGAACAACAAGAACAATACTCTGTAAACGATTTTAACTAACCAACACTTAGCGTGTCACTGATGTCGATCTATCACTTCCTTTTTACACAGCAACTTCAATTAAGATGGGATATAGCCTTGTGGAATAACGAAAAATTCGAGTAGCGGTTAAACACAAACGTGCTGGCAAACAAAACGCGATGTCACTACCGAGGGATTCCTTTGTTCTTAATCTCTATTTTATTTGCAAAAGGGATTAAAAGGAAATATCTCTCCACGACTTCCAGAGGGGACTGCTTTATCAGTGCATTCTAAAGCCATTAATGAACGAAGTAGGGAATTGGGTAGAATTACAATGAACCAAAACAAGAAATGCTCTGAAGCGTATAGTTACAAAATGTGACGCATCGTCAATTTATACAACAGTCTATTTCATTTCCGCTATTCGAAAACAGTTTCACGTTAATGTTCTTCGAATAAAACTCGAGAATACTATTAGCCGATGACAAATGATGGAGCAAAACCAACCATTCTCTCAAAGGATTTGAAGCTGGTGAAACATGTATACATTTGATATGCGATTTGACCCAAATAAAATTCCGTAATGAAGTGAGGAAATTAGGACATGCAGAGAAATTCAAAACAAGGACTTGAAGCCATTAATCATGGGTTCAATTTCGCATTGCATTAAAGCCTAAAACAACACAAATTTCAGAGAATGAGTTAAGCATTATATCACGGTAGATACATTTCGAATGGATCACGTTGGAAGAGAATTGTACTAAGCAGGGATACAAAGAGGCAATTGACAATAACAATGAAACAGCTCACCTTTGGCAGGGGTTTCACTCGCGCAGTCACCTAGCGCTCTCAATACTTTGTATTCAAGGGTTACTGGATCGAAAAAAATCTTCCATAATCATATTACAAAAACTTTATAAACCAAATGTCACTTCTCATTGTTCCTAATGCTACGTCACGCTTCACTGGTTTTTAGTTGAGACTTATTACACTATTGGCAAAATATAAGCATTCCCTATTCCAATAAGTAACGCGATATCATCGAGAAATCACGAATACTTCAAAAACAAACTAACTTTACCTTTCGGTAAAGAATGCTAGGATTTACACCAGAATTTTGTAGTTATGTCTAACAAACAAATCCTGCATCTACTTACTAAGCAGAAAAAACGGTTAGAGTTCAAAAACCAACGTTGCAATCTGGCGCCTTTACTTATTTATACTACTGATCAATATCATTTCCTCATCTTAATTACTTCACTTCCCGAGCGGTTATTGGTTATTGATTTATTTACTCACTTATTTACTTTCGGCATCGACCGAGGGCGTCAATGTCGGTTCGAGTGGCAATCCACGAATAGTAGAACCATGAGGAGTATGGGTCATAGCTGCACTTTTTAACGAGACATACGATTGCAAATCCCTGTCAATAACTAGCACACTTTCCCGAATTTCACACGCCAATTAAAACACATTCAATGGATTAAGCATCTCTGCCATCTCCGCATTATTTTTTTTACCAATTTGAATTAACAAGGCAAATTCCTATATTTAATCAAATCGGAGAAAATATCCATTGATTGCACTTAATCCTCTCTTCTCCTTTAATCTAGTGCCAAATTTCCGCTCTACAAAAATAAAACAAATAGTTACTGTTAGAGGAAAGGTCTTCTTCATACGTTCACGAGGGCGAACTCTGAAAGGGAACTATCTCCGGCGAACCGTATCGAAAAGCAAGCAGTAAAAATAGAATTTATCGCCAGGAGAAAAATCCATTTCACTTAAATACCCGTGATCGCGCGCTGGACCAATCTTTTTTATGCGCTTGGACTGCGCTAGAAGGCGCGACGCCACTTCGACATTTTTTCGGCGCCGGGGATGTGGACCGGCGGTCGCCCCCGATCGCGCGTCTGGCACGCTCGATTTGCTGCCGACCGCGGGGCTAGGTTGGGGCTTTGTCCCACCGGACGCAGTCCGCGAGCGCAGGGGCGAATATGCAATCGGAGCGGGCACTTGGCCAACGGCGGCGGCGGCGGCGAAGCGGGCGGGGGCGACCGACTCGCCCGCGAAACGGTAACGGTGGCGAAGGAGTTGTGCGCGACCGGAAAACAGAGGGTAAAGAACTGCTCGAGCGTCTGCGTCTGCGTCACCTGAAAAGGAGACGGGGAGAGGAACTAGAGGCTCGGGTAGGAAACCGGTAGACAGGAATGCATGAAAAGAGACATACACACGAGAGAAAGAGATGTCGTGGGGGAAGGGGGTTTGGCACCACATGCAGGGGAGTGGAAGGATAGTAGGGGCGGAAGGTGTCCTTTGGATCGTTCCCTATTCTCTTAAAGGCCTAAGGTGGATGAGAGGGAGCAATAAAAACAGGCATGACCCCCAGTCATGGCAAAGAGCAGTCTATTGGGGAGGTGTTACTACTACTCCTAGGACCTGACGTAGCCCAGCCTCGACAAAGACGGTTCTCCGGGAGAGCGGCCATGGCGACACTGGAAGTGCACGGTGGTCAGGGGCGAGGGCGGGAAGCTGCTAGCAGGACCCCGGAGGGTCGGTCTGGACTAGTGGGGAGGAGGAGTGCCAGCAGGGCCAGTTAGAGCCGATCTGAACCGACTAGTGATGAAGGGAGGTCGGCAGGGCCAGTTTGGACCGATCTGAACTGACGGAGGAGTGGGGGATCCGTGCACACTGGCGACGAGCTCGCGAGTAGCGTTCGTCTCCCCGAAAGCGAGAGCGGGGGAGAGAGGGAGGAGAGGGAGAGAGGGAGGGAGGGGAGGGAGACAGGAAGAGAGAGGAGAGAGGAAGAGGGGGGAGGGGGAGGGGGGGAGGGGGAGAGAGGGAGAGGGAGAAAGAAAGAAAAAAGTACATAGAAATGTCACAATGTTAGAAAATTATTTCATATTTACTTTAATAACAGAAACCATCGTCATGTGGTAAATTAAAGAAATACAGAGCATTTATTTGCATTAATTGCGCAAATACCAAGATGTGAATGCCGCTTCGCGCGTGGCAGGAGACACAGTAGCGACATTTGAGACACGACCTTCATAAGCGCATCTGCCACTTCTACGAGAGGAGATGAGGTGAGCGCTCCCCTTCCCCAAGCAGCCCTGCGCGCACACCGGTCGCGATTTATCCGGCGCGGTGACTCCAGCGTCGCCCCGAGCGGCGCGGCGCGGAGGGACCCAGCCAGAGGGGGTGTGGCAGGGTGAGGCGTGTTGTGGGCGGGGCGGCGGGGCGGGGCGCGGGCGTGGGGTCAGGGCAGCGCGCCGCAGGCCAGCGCCAGCCTCAGCGCCGGCGCGCGCACTCGCCCGCCGCAATCGCGTTAGCGCGCCGTGCGCCGCGGGCGAATATCCGGAGGCGCCGCTCCCGCCGTCACCACCGCCGCCGCCGCCGTCGCCACCCGGCGGCTGTTAAAGAGGATGCCGCGCGACGCCGCCGGGGGCTGCCGGTTTGATCTCGCCACCGATAGCTTTCGTTCGGAGCACAGGGCAACGCCTACGGGACTCGTGCAGCACTTCTCTCTCAAGTCAATTTAACAGAACAAAAATTCGTCAATTAACGCTATTGGATTGAGCTATTGCGTTTTTGTGAAGATAAATTCATTCCGAAAAGAGAGATTACGGACGGATTTGTAGAAATTTAAAACTATTTTTCAGATATCCTCTTTTAATTCTAATTCAAATATTTAGTAGAGAGCAAACTCCAATAAACGATTCTCTCTAGAAAATATAGGTAATTTCGAAGATACATTTTTAACCATTATGTGTTTAAAAAAATATTGAAAATGAATTTTTTAAAACATTTCTCCTATCGTATACGCTTTTTGTAGAACATGACATTCCTTAATAAAACGAATTAAAATGTTTCAATATTAATCACGTACGGAAATGATCGTCCCATTTAAATTTGAAATTATGAACAAAGAGAATGAAACTCTGGAAACATATTTTTTAATTATGTCTCTTTTTCGTATATAAGTTATCCAGAAATAATTGTTTGTCGGAGGGATTTTGGTAATAAGTGAGATGCTCTCAGCAACATTCAAACTGCTGATTTCCATCTCGCCCTATCATTCACTCCAACTCTGCGCGGCTTTTAGCCACCGTTCGAAGTTAATGACCCGCGAGAATGCGATGTTAATGACCGGGGTTAATGAGTGGTTGCTCAATCTCTTCAGCTTAGCAGTCGCAACAAAGACGCAAATGGCGCATAGAAATGGAAGAACCTCCCTGGCTCCGTGCTACCGTTGAAACACCACCCGCAAGCTACAATTTACGAGCAACATGTATACGGAGATATGCAAGAGCACAGAATGAGAGAACACTACTCATTAAAGCGCTTAAAACATTTCATGCATTTAATTTAAAACTGCACAACCCTGTTACTGATTAGATACATTAAATGAGAGTAATAATTACATTTAATAAGCATGTCATGCATTAATAATAATTTAACAATCAAATTACATGCTACAGCGATAACATTGCACACTAGCAAACACAACAGTCTGAGGACCAACCACACGTGCGTTAGTGAATTATTAGAGCGTGATGGACGCAGTAAAATCGTTAGTACGATGTTCATTAATGTTCAGCTATTTCATATAATTTACGTAAATAATAATCGTGTCATTTCCGAACCACACCAAGCATGTGTACTATAGGAAATAATTCTCAAAAAAAAATGTCATTTAAATGTGTCTAAGATAGCGGTCATGACGTTTGCTCACATGCTAATAAAAAGATATTTTATGCACGCTACTTGCCGCATTCTAGTCATAGGTGAAGATTAAGGTTTGAAACAGCGATCTAGTAAAAATAGACAATTCAGACAAATTAACCTTCAACACTCTAAATACCATTAAATATTGCGAAACAATGACAAGCTCTTATTATTAGAATTACTGAATGGATCAATAGAGACGTGCAACATCCAACTTTAGCATCAGAAAATTTCCCTCCTACAACCAGTAAACAAAATTTCTTGTTTCAGTTAAGTCACATTCCACGAAGTTCTTCGCCACAAACTCTAGAAGTACTTGGCCCTTCGCTTTTCAAAGCAGCCCATTGTTTGTTACTTCACAGAACTTTTGCTCGTTTTATATGCTTTGAACCTGATAAGCCGAAATGCGAAACGCGCAACTTTGCGGTAATTTATCCCTATAAACTAATGGACTTAAATTCACTTCTTAATGAAGTCAAGCAGCATCTCTTGGGTTCTCAAAGAACAGAGAAGAAAATCTTAAAACTGGAATTACTTGACCACAGTGGAAGTTTGTTCTTTCCGGCTTTTTCTCTCAATATAAAATACAGATTGTTCTTCGAACATAATTGGTAGATACATGCTATATTACCTAGTATTGAAAATGTTAACACCTGATACAATATGTATTACATTAATGAAAATTATGGATAATTTATTATACGAATAAAACAATTAGTATTTAAAAAACTGGAATGGCACCACCAGACTACTATTCTCGATTCAATATGCAATAACAAAAATCTTGTATTTCATAAACAGCAGAACTAATCGTATGAAATTAACTATTGAAAAAGGAAACATTTTGAACAAATTTGAAACTTGGCGCGCGCCAAAAGGAATAAATTCGAACCTCCGGTCCGCGCCAGGATTCCAGCGAACCACGTCCACCGCAAATTTCATTACCGCCCTCCGCTAACCCGCAAAGGGCAGTCTCCTGTCCCGCCAACTCGCAACAATACACCCCACGCCACCGGCCTCTCCGGGCGAATTAGACACGAGCTTGCAAGGGGGCGGCCTGAAAGCATCGTCTTCAAAAGCGGGCAAACATATCCGCCTATCCGCTACTAAGCGGGTGTCAAAATAGCTTATTTGGCAGGGGGAGCGAAATGCTAGAATGCCTCTCTCCCAAGGCTCCGCTTGTTAAACAAGGGGCAACCGCGCGCGTGCATGCGGGGCGGGGCAAGGCTGTGTGTGTGTACACGGGAGCGACCTCAATGTACACACAAGCGGGTAGCGGCGGCGGCGGCCCACCCCTCGCAGCCCGGCGTGCCCACCGCTGCGCTTGGCTGCGGACCAGGCACTGGGTTTACGCCAGCACCGCCACCAACCCCGCCTAGTTCGCTCGCCTGCGTCTGATGACCACGGGCAAAACCATCGAACCGCAAGACCACCCGCCACATTGTGACGAACTTTGTGGACAAGCGTGTGCGCATTTGCTTCTTTCAAAGTCACGCATATTTCGCGTGCCACAGAGTTTACGTTTGTATTGATCCTTTCATAAAATGTGAGAAATGCAAGAGAAATCCGTGAAAGAGCAACATATTGGTAACAAACAACATATGATCCGTGGAACGCAAAATGTAATACATTTTTTAGGTAGTCTCCATGTAATGTTAACATTGTTAAATGGAACTTTAAGAGATTGACCAAGATAGTTGGTAATGATTTAGGTCGGAGGTCTCCAGCCCAGATAATGCACATCATTCTTATCTACATTTTTTAAAATGCTGAGATCAGGTCTCGTCAGCAAATATTTTTAATGGACAGATCAGTCTAGTACCAACTTTCTTCATAAATGAATTTGCATAGGGCAGGAAATGAGTTTGAAACTTATACATGACTCTGAGAGGGAATTAAATATTGATCGATATCAGGGCAGATACAGGATGTAATTTGAAACTTGTTGCAATTTTCGTACGCTATCTACATTAATTAAAAAGGTCACACGCTGTTTGAAAAAGCCTCGTGCATACTTACGGTGCGAAATCATAAACTCCATAGGGATATCTGCGATGTTCTGATATCCGAACGGTCCGTTTTTCCCCCGCAGCAAATTATGTTACTACATCTATCAGATAACGCGTCAAAATCCATGACAAAGTCAGGTGACATGTCGCCGACACAAGCGGAAGTGTGTACCATTTATTGTACATTATCGTTTCCAGTATTCAGTTCAGGCCGCCATTATTAATACTTTATTCGAAACACACTTCACTGTATGTGTGTGGAGAGGGCACAGGCAAGAAACTAATGATGGGAAAATTACCCCCAAACTTCCCGGATGACATGACATTAATTTCAGACATATGCGACATATAATACTCCAAAATAGACCACCAAGGAATGCCGACCAACAACGAGTAAGGACCATACTACTCACAATAATGTTTCAACAATCTGTCTAAACAAACAATCATTTTCAATTTTTCTTCATGTAGCTTCTTTCCTTCTCTCTCCCCTTTGGAACTACTGTCCACGCCAAAACGTGCGATCGGGGAACCTTTTCGCAACGAGCGATCCACTGGCTGCGCTGACCGTGTCGGGTGCGGGTGTGTTGCGCAGCTGGGCGGCGGCGCCATGGGCGAGCACCGGCGCATGCGCAACTACCTGCGGCGCGTGGAGCGCGAGGGCGTGCAGCGCGTCAAGATGTTCCTCGTCATCACGGGTGCCTACGTGCTCTTCTGGGGCCCGCTCTTCTTCGTCACGCTCGTCCACCACCCGGTGCTCGGCAGCCCCATGGGATACGAGGTGAGCGCCTCCCCACTCTCCCAGTGCACCGTTTCTACTTCTTTAATATGGAATATTATGGAATGATTCTTGAGTGTAGGTCATTAAACAAAACCATTTTAACCTGCCAACGTTACACCTTCTACAGTTAGAAGGTGGCGCTGGTAATATGGCGCGGCTGAAGGAATGTGTGTGGTGAAAACTATGAGTGTAGAAAGAAAAGGTGGGGAGGATCGTGGTTAGAACCGAAAGATTCAGAGAAAATGCCCTGATGAAGGCTGAATAAAAGCCGAAATGTTGGCAGGTTAAAATGGTTTTGTTTAATGACCTACACTCAAGAATCATTCCATAATAATATTAATAGAGGTCAAGAAATCAAGTACCTGTTTAAGTACGAAATGACATTAATGCTCTGGTCAAAGGAAAAAGAGTGAGTCGCTAGTGATATTAGAATACTCCTTTTAAGTCACAGAACATACTTGATTGTTTCATTATTTTTGGAACCCTCCGAGTTAATTAAAACTCAGTTTGGTTTAGATAAACAATTCGAACCCAGCATTTAATGTATCACTGAAAGAAACGTATTATTCCCAATGCAAGAACATCTCAAAATTTCTCTACTTCATTTTAAATTTCTCATGCATGTACAAAAATAACAATGAAACTTTTGAAATTATGTAAGGTCTTCTACTCCGAAGTAAGTTGTGCCTTCTGAAACATCGTCAGCTGGAAGCGGTTATCCAATCTGGAGCTTAGTTACGACTTCATTTTTTTACATTGAATTTCAGATTGGATGACCGCGTCACAGCTGAGATCCGTCGGAAGACATTCAATTTAAATGGAGAATAAGTGTCAGGAAAACAGAACAAATGATTCCAAGAAAATAGTTCTGTTAACAATAAGATATCAAACCGAACACGAAAAGATGTGAAAACTTAAGAACCATTTCATAACCCAAGTCAGAGCAAGAATGTTTTGTTATAAAAAACCGAAACCGAAGTATTTCAATAACCGAAATCGAAACATTTTTCACGCGTTGACGCCTTGAGGAAGGGCAATGGCGACGATAAAGGCCAAGACGGGCCTACACGCGTAAGCAACGGCCGTGTGCCTGCGCAGATCACGCTGCACGTGGCGTACGTGCACGCATTCGTCAACCCGACGCTGTTCCTGGTGCTGCACCGCGGGCTGCGCGCCGCCGCGCTCGACGTCTGCTGCGGCTGCTGCGCGCACTGGGCCGGCTGGCTGGCGACGCTGGCCGCGCCCGGCGCGCCGCCGGCGCCCGGCCCGCCGCCCGCGCCGCCCCCGCTGCTGCCGCCGCCGCCGCCCCCCACGGGCGCGCCGCCGCCGCTGCCGCCCCCGCCGCCGCCGGGCGTGGGCGTCGTCGCCGTGGGCGTGGGCCTGCCCGCGGGCGGCGGCGTGGGCGTCGGCGCCGACCTCGCCCTGCTCAAGGCGCCGCTGCCGCCCGCGCTCGAAGCCCCACATCAACTGGTAAATCGCGGCTATATGTGAGTAGGATGTCGTGAGCCCCGCCCTGCTTGCTCGCGCCCGCACGCCGCCCCTCGCACCGCCCCCACCCTCGGCGACGTTCTCTCGGCTAACCAACGGACGAACCGTTAACGGCGCACGTTACGCAACGAACGCACTTCTTAAGGTTGCTTGTCGAGTCATATTAAAAAAACGTAATTTTCGTCACGCTCCAAAACTACAAATTCAGTCAAACGTAAATGAAAAAAATAACTTTTGTTCGAATATTATTTCACTAAAAGAATATATAACAATCAACATAAGTACAGAAATAATAATGTTTGACTTGCTGGTCCACATAGCAGAAATTGTTTTAACTTTCTCGACTCCAAGGGTCCCGAGTTCCAATTACGGATACCTCGATATTTACTTGTTCGTGTAGTGTCATATTAGGGCTCTCCTTATCGCCATTTCTTTAATTTCAACACTCTTGCATCGAGTAGCGTTGTATTCCCCACCCCAAACTGATTCCGTTTATTTGAGAAAGTTCTTCCGACTACCTCAGGCAACCCATGGGGGAAAGGGTTGCATTCCAACAGCCTAACTGGTGAAGCGCCACGGGATACGAAATAAGCCCGGTACTGAAGCTCACGGTTTAAGGCACCCCGAGAGTCCGAGGAGAAAAGGACGTATAGATATATTAAAAAATATCAGTGATCTAAAATACTCGTAATGGTGTTTCGGTTATTTCATTCACCATTCGAAATAGCAATTAAACTACTATTGGCAACCATTGAACATTATATGTAACATTTTCGGGTTGTCACCGACTAATCATTATTGGTGGATAAGACACGTCAGTCTGTAGTAATGTGCTCATTTAGGTTTGCAAAATGTACAACTGAACATGCCTTCGTTGGATAATGTGATGCGTTGGTTCCTCGTTGGTTACAACAAAGAATTTCGCTCCTTCAGATACCGCGTACAGTGTCTTTATATAACACTATTTCTTCATCCGGAATTTCACCGCTCGTAAACTGGAGTAAAGAAAGCACAAAATTGTTCATGTTTAATAAAACTATTCAAATCAATGCAGTTCCTCAATCAGGATATAAATGTGAACATAAGTGTCATGCCAAAAAGAAAAGTTTACATGTTTTTCGCAACGAATTATTTCCGAGTTTGTAATAAATCTTCAAAGCGCAATATCCATGGAAACAACCGATCTCAATGCAATGTAATGAAGTTCATTATTACGTGTTCAGACGGTCGAGGCCAACGTCCCTTGCACGAACCCTTCGACCTGCATGCTCCACACCCGCCTGCTTGGTGTTATGTGCACCCTGTAGTGCCTCATGTTATTTCAGCCTGAGACTGCACAGATGCGTTGGAAGAAAAGAACGGCGTTGGGGAAGAAAGAAACTGCGCGTGTTTTGAGAAGAATAGCGGGAGTTAGTTCGCAATTTCTGCAGCATCGCGCGAGAATAAATGGACATTTCCTTACGGTCCGGACTTTTCTTCACTTTAACCAAGCATTTTACGAAACGATGCATACATATTAATAAAAGATGAGAAAAAAACTTTCCAAGCAAGTGTAATCTAACACAATGAGTTCTCTGACGCGAGGATTAAACTTTGTTTAATAATGGAATGAAACCTAGGAAAACAAGTTAGTGAAAGAAGCATTTAACTATAAAATAAAAAAGTACAAAACTTATCACAATTTTCCTTTTTTCTTGTCCACAGACGTAAACTTGTCAGTGACAGAAGTGTTCAAGTATTCAGAACTGACACCATTTATGTCTGTCCTTAAAGAAAAAATGAAGAAATATTCAAAATTATTTTCAATAAAATAATAGTTCGATACCAGCCAATTTTTGGCGACAAATTCTCTTTGTAATATTTAATAATACAAAACATAATCCGATATTAATGACGGCAAAGTAACTACAAAAATATCAATGGATTCCAACAATTTTACAACAGATCATTCGCAGATTCTGCCCGTAAAAGAATAAGCAAACGTTAGCTGAACTGGTTAGGGGACAATTTGTGCAGCCTCGGGTTTCCCTCCGCACTGCATGGCCTGTCTGCATACCGGCGCCGGCAGTGGCAGCGCGACGTCGTGCTGCGCATCCGGAACTCATCCCCGCGAGGGGGAGGCGACTTGAGGGAACTCCTCCGCGCGCAAGCGACACAAGTACTTTTGCTTCCTTGATATCGTTACGTCTTGCAACGAGACAGCTGGTGCGAGTTTGTCGACCCCCCTCCCCACTCAGTTTATTTCTCTCTCCTCACTAAGCTTGTGAGCTGCTTCCCCTGCGAACCGTCATAGTCAGATGCGACAGCGAACTTACGAACGTAACGTTCTCGTTCACGTGTTTCAAACGCGTTGGAATTTGATTCCATTACAACAAATCCCCGGAGAGGAAAGGGAGATATTAATGTAGTTTCAAACTAAATTCCCTGTATCAACAACGATAATTTGACAGGAAACTACAGTAAGCGCTCTCTGCGGATGAATTTTCATACCAGTGAGAAATGTAATTTAACGCCATGTTTTTAAATTAAATTTTGCCGTGAACGATAACCAAATGAAAATGTCAACAAACTACGACCGCATTAACATACAATATTCTCTCACCCAAGCGAACAAATTGAAAATCAACTGGGTAAAAATATAATGTAATGGATAAAGGTTCACAACTAGAAAACCGCGAAATTCTTTCTGAAGCTATATCCATTCTTTCATCGCTTCTGGAAACAGCGGTTTCCACAAAACTGCAGACAAGAAGCACTTCTGCCGCTGGTCTGCTCCATTTTCCCTCACAAAACAGGCGCTTGGTATTACCCAGACAGCACACAATGACGCCTGAAAATGAAGAGAAAAAAGTCCTCCCGCCAAAAAAATTAATTGCAGCTTTATCTACGACTTCTCCCCCACTCCCCAAAAAGTCCGCGCACGTAATAATTCATGCGCCTTCTTTAAGGCGGCTTCTTAAGTCGTATCTGCCGACTTCCGGGCCCGCGCGTCACGGGCTCGCATTTACATTCCTTCGTTGCCGCCGCCGCCGCCAGAGGCAGCCAAGGCAGCGGTGACGGTGGCGGAGGGGCTAAGGAGAGAAACTTCCAAGTTAATTAAGCGGTGAGCCCGCAGCGGCAGTAGCCGCCCCTTAGCGCCAGCAGCGCCGCTGTGGCGAAGACGCGGATTTTCATTCGTGGGAGTAAAAATCGTGGACAAAAGCGCCGTTCATTCCGGCGCGTGAAGGAACTTTCGAAAACGCAGCGATAAGAAGAGGATGACGATGAAAGGAGGGGGGAGGCACGTATATGAACAGAACGATGGAGCACCGGAAGACAAAGTGAGAGTTGTAAATGAAGAAACATTCACAGAATAGCTGAAGTCATGCAAGAACAAATAGAATATTTTACAAGTGAATGGGAAATTTTCTACAGAGAGAAGGAATGAGTAAGCTTCGAAGGGAGAGAGGGGGGTAAAAGCGAAGAGTGAAGGAGAGGAAGGGAGAGGACGGAAAAAGGGGAAAGGAAGCTGCTAATAAAAAATCCGATACCCATCGGTGGCAGCGAGAGTTGCGTACATCATTAATCGTGTCCGGCAAAAGCGCCGGAGCCGACAGCTCTGTAGTTCACCCGCTGCTTCCGCTATCCCTCCCCACTCCACCAGCCCGGGTGACGGCAGCCTCTCCTCCCCGCAGCCTGAGTCCCTCTCTCTCACCACGTCCTACCCCTCTGGCACAGGGTGAAATATTAAAAAACTTCATTCGATTATCGAGGATCTAAACCGAAGGTCCGCGAGAGTGAGTGGAGTTGGAGTGGGAGTGGGAGCGGGAGCGACGTGAGTGCTGCAGTCTGCACCTCCAGAGCCCTTGCCGATAACCCTAAGGCTGATAAGCACGCAAGTTCGTGGTGTGCATCGACAATACAAGTGAGATTGCACAAACTGGTCAGCCAGCACGTGTTTTGTTTCAAGCGTCAAAAGAATTTTAACTCGGAAAGGTTCGCCAAGAAAAATTTTTTTAGGTTCATTGGAACGATTCTGAAGAACGCTAGAAGAAGATTCGTTAAAAACATAACTATATTTTATTTCAAAGCGTCAAAATAACCAATTACATTACAATATAAATTATAAAAATAAAATGTAGCAACCTTCAGAATTGAATATGGTAATTCAATATTTTTACGATGAACGAGAGAAAAAAAGTTAATTAACCGTACGCCTACACCGTTTGAAATACGGTCTTTTTCAGCATTTATTCTCTTAATTTTAAAATTAAGATTCACAATGGAAGCGTTCCTTTCGGCTAAGTATCGTAATTGTTTTGTAGTCTCATAAACCTTGCAGACCACAGATTCCAATTCATTATGCGAAGAACAGCACTTCGACCATTTTCCCCCGCTCCGCTGCGGAGAGGTGCCTTGGCGGCCACGAGAAACCTCCCCGTCCAAAGAAAACATCATCTTCTCCGTTTCCGCGGGAATTAAACAGATGGCTTTTTCGAGCGCGGACAGGAGCGGGTCTAAAACGTCGATAGCATCCCGGCCCTCTCGACTCCTTGATTGAACAACCTCACGCCCGCCCTCTCGTTTTGATTGGAGAGTCAACAGCGGGCTTCGGCAGTTGACATAACGAACACGATAGCTCGGCGCCCGCACGAACGCGCGGAGCATCTGCGGGGCTTTGCGAGCACGCCCTTTCGGAAAGGCAATTTGTGCCCGGCAGAAAGCGACCTCCGGCAGACAGCAAGGTCGAGGTGCGCACGACACTATGATCGTCAGCACGTACTCATGCTTGTACAATTTCTCATGGTATTTGTAATTAGTATAGAATAAATGAAATATGAAATTGTATCATAAATTTATGACACTAACCACACTATTCGGAGGAGAAAATGTAAAGTTTAAGGCAGGCATGTCAAGGTCGCTGGCAAGGTAACAAGCTTACTAAAACTCGCAGGCACTGCATCTAGAGAAACTGGCGCGGGATTTAAAAGTAAGGTTTGTACAAATACGGAATGGCGGTACGTCACTGGATACCTGGCCCATGACAGTCTTTGACAGAAGTTACTTGACAGTTATAATCACAAATTTAGCTGCATGAAATCCTATTTTCTCGTTAAGCCAAAGAAATAATCCATTAAAATGAAATAATACATCAGTCCGATTTCAAATTGTCAATTGAGAGTAAAAAAAACTGAATCAAAAGTTGTTTTTTTTGTTTTTTTATTTTATTATTCTGGCCCTCAAGAAAATGTGCGCAGGTAAATCTCTTTCCCCACACGTCATATACAGTTTTTACTTTTTTTGACAAATAAAAAATGGTAGATGCATTTTATAAAGGAGTTTAATTAGCAAGAGGAGTAAAATACAATTTAAATTTTCCAAAGTTCGTAATCATTATTTCCAATATACGTATACGAGAATTTCTCTTGAATTCCCCTCTTTCCTTCATTAATCTTTTTTTCACATCCGTAGACCATATCGTTTTACGTAAAAGACAAACAAAGAAAGTGAACGTATAGAATGAGAAAAGCCGGTTGCTTTACGTAAATATTTCATTTTTAAGAGATAATACATTATTCAAAATTCTGTAGTGGAGACGAATATCATATGAGCACACACTACACGAACGTGGAAAGGAATCTCGTTCATCTACCTTGTTCCCTTTCGCGGAATTCCCAAAAGTGTTTCAATACACACAACTAAAATATTTACAGAGTGAACATTGTTAACGAATTACACTTTGTTTCCTCGAATATTCTAAGCATTGCATAAAACCCAATAGATGGACGAAAAATCTCCCGCTTTCACTGTAACGGTATCCTGAACACGGCAATAAATGACTATCGCGTATTCCCTTCATGCTAATAAAACGAAACGGAAATCAATAAGCAATTAATTCTTAAGCTGCAAGCTGCCAAGGCAACTTGGAATGCTAACACTTCATCACCCGGATTTGTACCCTGTACTCGGCGGATCTGCAACCAATTCTGCAAGTTAAAATAGCACTAGACACATTTTCAGTAATCTTTATACACGTTGCCCGGAAGATTTTATGTTCTTGGTTGAAAAGCATATTCAGGTCATCTCGTACAAAGATGAAAACGATCTCCAAGTCCGTAAGAACCCTTTGACAGGTTGGATCGCCGGTTTGCATCGCAGGAGTCTTCAACGCGCGTAACCGTGCCACCTGCACGCCTAACAGCGCAGGCGCGCGCACACGCGAGCTCGCGGGCGGGCGGACACATCGCGCAGAGCAGTAGCGCAACGCACGCCGGCGCGCGGCCCGCAATACGCTCTGATGTAGTGTAATTCGGCGCATGTTTTTTTAACGCTCTCCCCCAGATTCCGCGCCGCGCTCGTTGCCATATCTGGGCGCCGGCGCGCTGCTCAAATATTAACGAGGGACAGGAGGGGGTGGGGAGGGGAGTGGGGATGGTGAGAGTAGGGGCACACATTGCGCCCACTCGCTGCCGGCCGCGCCGTCGTTCGGGCTTGGCGGGGGGGGGGGGGGAGGGAGGGAGGGCTGCTATGTCTCTGCCTCGCTTCGCTTCGTTCTCTCTTCCCCCCTCGGAATCTCTGCAACCCAGCTTCATGAACCTAGTTTCTTGCCCGAAACCCATCTCCGTGCCGCTCAGAATTCCATCACCGTCCATAATGCTTTTCTCCCATGACTCCCCCCCCCTCCGTTCCCTCAGTCCGATCCGATTAAACTTCGGGAGGTTACGGGAGGTGGACTCACCGTGCCGTCGTATATAACATTTCAGAGCAAAGTTTTGAACAATTTAACGACCTTGTGTAATAGGTTTATTTCCTCTATTTACATTCTTCGTACAAACTAAGACTCTACTTCATTATGCACCGTTCTCTCCTATACACTGATATATTCGCGACCACCAAATACATTTTACGCGTATGATGAAAACATCCACATACGCCTTATATTCTGAATACTTGGATTTTTCCTTGGTGCAGCCATACAGTACTTCAAGTCACAAGTTCAAAGTCACTGAATGCTTTCAGAAAATATCACAGCGTCATCCGAATGGAAATTCAGTCCATTGAAATAACTTTCACTCCAGCCAATGCATCGCCGTAGATTGCTACTCTACTGTTGTTTTAGTATCAATGAATGGACGAGATCACATAAAAGTAATAGAAATACCGAAATATTCGCACTAACGGGGTCTACAAATAATAGTCCGGAACCCACAGCAACAACTCCGGGAACAATTATTCAACTCCATACTGAGCGCCAATACCTGCAGGGCATTATCCCTCGGCCTGATCGCCCGAAAAACAAGAACAAACATTCAGTCCCAACGAGAGCTTCCTCTCTCCCGTCCCCCGTCTTCCGCCAGCTCTCCCAGAGCCCCCGCTCGCAACGCGCTGTGACAAAGCGACGCGTACGCCAAGCGGTGAGGGACAGCGGGGACGACGCGACCGCACAATGTATTCCGAATCTGACGCGCGAGAGCGGTGGCGATTGCAACGGCCGAAAAAAGAAAAAAAATGCGTCCAACTACCTGCCGTCGCGTGCCGCACGCGACACGACGATTTTTAATTCCTCTTCTATTTTTCCCCCTCATCCACATCGCTGTCCATGCCCTCTCTCTTGACAAGCCACGGGGACACGAGCTGAACGCGGTGGGTGTCCGGTGAAATAAATGAACAGAAACCTTATGGCGGGACGCGTCAAGTGGATGACCTCGAAACGTTTTATGTTTTGTATTTTTTCATGTGATACGTGCGCGATATCCGTCAAAATCTGAATGGTACATATTACGTTAGCTTCGCATACTGAATTTAACTAGCACTTCGCGAGCGAGTAATTGCATTTCCCCGCAACCCAATTGGTAAAGTTAACGAAATTTGTCAGATTTCTGATCGGAAGTTTTATAGGACACTCGATACACAAGTGCATCAATTTCATCGGACTCCCATGTCGCTCCATGAAGTGAATTCCGACACCCACCTAGTACGTGCGCGAGAACCACACACAAAATCACACACACACACACGTTACCGCAAGTGGGCCCACGAAGAATAAAATCCGCTACCGAAACAAGTCTGCCACACTTCGACAACTCCGAATTCCTCATGGAAAGGAGAGCCGCGCCGTGCGCGATATGTTTTTGCGGTGGTTGATTAAATTCCCGGAGAGCTCCACCGCTGCCGCACTTCGCTTCCGACAGCTGCTCGCCGCTCCGTCGCGGCCTGTGCGCTGGAGGATCGGTTGCTGAACGCTCTTCGGAAACGATAAGGAAAAATACTCATCGCGATTGCAGAATGTCAACATTACCCCTTTGCTGGTAGGAGATATATGTATTTGATGTGGTTATATTTAGACTGTTTCTGCGTTTCTACTTCAAAATATAATTGGATAGTATGTAGGTGCTGAAGTAATCCTTCGATATTTTTCTACATATAAAGACTAGTATTATTCACACTCCGATTCTTGGTTTGAATGTGGTTAAAAATTAAGCAAGAAATAATAATAATAATAATTATTATTATTATTCGTTTGTAGTAGTATCGACAAAAGATTAAAAACAATCAAAATGAGGTTGCTGTATTATTTATTCATTACATTACAAAGGTTCTTGCAAAGCGAAATTTCAATCTTCGGAAGCAAGCTTCGTATAGCAAGAAATTTTGTAATGACTATTTAAATAAATAACACAGCAACTTCATTTTGACTGAAACTTTGTGGATAATACTGAAAACGAATCTTATCTTCAGCATTTTTTGTACGTTTCACGAACACAGGGAATACAAGTTAAGGGAATACACAGGGAACACGAGTCAAGAATCAGAATGGTTAGAAATAGTTTTGTTAGCGCTTACTACGCGAGACCCATGCGTCATAACAAGAAATCTTGTACATGACAGGACAAGAAACAATAACTCATCCATGCATACTCACAAAGGAAAAGTGAATTTACTGACGATATTACTGAATTCGAAATACTTTTGTACCACCTAAAGGAAGAAAAGGGCATTACAAGACAACACAACCAATTGAACTTTTCTCCATCCGCAGTTTCCTTGCTTTTTGAGTCAACACACCCCTGGGTCCAATTCGAACATACCTGTTTCCACGAACGGAGAGAGAGAGAGCTGTCGGATAACACAGAATTTATAGGTGGCGGAGTCCGTTCTGGAAAGGGCGACCCACCGGGCGCCAAGCAAGTGGGCGGGGAACATACAGGACGATACGACGCACGCCGCAGGGTTTCCAATCTTGTTCCCGCAGGCGGGTAATTTGCCTCCGTGCAATAACGCGGTCTCGAGAGCCACGAGAAGGTTGCGGAAGGAGGTGTGGGTGGCTGGGGGAAGGGAAGGGGCAGACCGTCTCGTCGGTGGGCGCGCCTGCTGTTTATCTTTCCGCGCCGGCACCCCTCGACGTGTGAAAAATTGCGTGCTCGCGGGCGGGCGGGGCGTGAGTCCGCCCCGCCTCCCACTCATACTGTGCGTGACGACGGCGGCGGCGGCGGCGTCGCATCGCGCCCTCTACATAAAATATCGCGTCGTCTTTCCCGCGGGAGGCCGCCCGTCTCGCATCGGCACGCGCCTGACGACAGTCGGCCAATACAGCGGCCGTCTGCGCTCGCGACATCACCCACTCTCCCCAAGCGGCATCGATCTACAGAACGGAAGCGATGTTCGAACATTGGTGCGTATTCGAACTTGGCGTGCGCACCTCGAAGCAGCCCGGCGTGCTGAACAGAGTTTGTAGCGACAATGTTCTGTCGTGGTATTGTAACTGCGTTGACTAATACAAGCAATTGGCGGGGGAAAGAATAGTCAAGATTTAATTTTCATGGAAGTTATATTTACGTGCCATATACTTAGACGAAGTTTTGTTTACTCCCGTGAAGTTTTCTACTAACTGAAAGTAAGGATTAAACTGAAAAACATTTATATCAACGCAATTATTTTGATTATAGGATTAATTTCCATAAAAATGGAATTTTTGAAAGGGGAGATCCCCATACATACTGTGTTTGACACATCTGCTTTAAATCATGTGAATGATTTTTAAACTAAAATTTATTTTTCTGCAACAAAACATTCCTTGTAGGTATCATTTAAAAGTGCATCGTACGTTATTAATTCGCTTCTCGAATCTTACGTGACTGTATTATTAGCATAGCAGTGCTACTTTATCCATTGCTTCCTACGTTAAAATCTGCATGAAACCACAATACACACCATGTATAACAGTGCAAACTCTGGACTGCGATACTCGTGAATCTGCTCTTCTACATAAACTGTCAGTCACAACTTGTTCTGATAAGGGTTATATTCGGCCAGAGTGACGACTTCAATTATGAGGGAAAAGGTTCGCTAGCGTTGCAACATGTACAGCCCACAGCGAGGGAGCAATATTACTACTCTCATAACGAGCCGAGAGTGATGTTTCTGGCCGGGACAGCGGGGGCCGAATACTCTCACTCGAGCATGATGTTGCGCGCATCTGCAGAGCAAGGCTCAAACGCAGAAGTTTGACCGCAGCTAGTTTACACGAGCATTGGGACGCGATGTCCCGGACAGAGCAGTTAATTCACGTTACCATCGCTCGCGTGAACAATATACCGCACCCGCAAACACGTATCTTTGCCTTGCGAAAGTGATGTAGAGTTGCGCGAATGACTGATTACAGGCTGTGCTTGTTTTGAAGACGAAGCAAACAGATCGATGTTCCACACAAAACACTAGATACACAAAACTTTAATTTGCGGCATACATAAGAGCGAAAGCACGACACCCGGGAACAATTGGTTCGACCCCAAAAAGATAAATGCGAGAGGAACTGAAGTGATCTCGTTTAAATAATGCAGACAATACGAGCGCTGCACCCTCTCCACGCACTACGCAATTCGAAATAACGACTGCCGGAACCACTCGGAAAGCGCATGGGACGGATGCGAGGGAAAGAGATTTCTCTTCAAGTTGGTTGCAAGCTTTTGCAAACCTCCGAACAGGAAATATCACTGCGAGCTCCAATCTGAGCGACGCGCAGTTTGCCGTTATTGGAATCTGAAAACTCGTCGATATCGAAATTCCGCAGCTTGGGAATACAGGATCCGACAGAGAGAACAAAAAGCGCCCAATGTCGACGCGCGAAGTATGCACGAAGAAATAAAACATTACTGCATATTTTGCACAGCATGTCGTAGAATACCTGCTTGACGAAATTATGTCGCGTTTGCAAATGCTTTGATCCATTATTGGAAACGTTTCCGATCCAAGTATAAAGAAGAAAACTGTAGGAATGAAGTTAGTAATGCAAGAAATATACGAACACGCTTTGTTGCACTGAAGCGTCGCTGAAAAATGAAGTGGAACAGGATAGCGTCACAGAATCGCGCCGTTCGGAGAGGAAAAATGCAGCCACACGATAAGAGTGCTTTTCCAACGACCAAAGAAGACGACCCGAGTAGGAAGTAGAACGAAATATACTGCAGGTACATTTAAATATCAGCTAGTTTCAAGTGATGCATTAGATATACAACTGGGATGAAAGAACATGAAAATATACTCATATCTGTTATATGCATGAAATCGGAGATAGGTTTGAGATCTTCAAATTGACGACTGAGTAGGAAGCTTTCATGCGTTAAATGTAATTGAGTATTGCACCAACATATTCAACGTTAACAGCATCTAGAAGGGATGTAATAACAGAGAAAATGAATGTCTCATCTCACAATATTTTGTCACTTTTAAACATTTTTTCACTGAAGGGAGCCAAATGCTGAATAAAGCAATACTCCCCATTTGCACATGAACAAGGATTGAAGAAAAAGTACTCATAATTATGTATGAATGTACTATGTATTACAATCAGGGTTGAGTAAGACCCATAAACTGACGGAAAAATAATATTTCGCTCTCAGACGGTACGAATATCCGTCCGGTAAGGGAAGACCAAAGGGGCTATGACAGTACATTTTCAGTTGTGTTTTTCAGTGCCCAGTCTCGTACAGATCTTTTTCAATATTCCGTTTGTCGTCTGTAGAAGGTCATTTCATGTACTGCAAAGCAATGCAGTTTGACATTTTACAGGCACTACATTATCTTATCACATATTATTAATATTGCACTACACTCGTAAGTACAGTATTTCATTCCAAAAATCTCATTCACAACACGTTTAGAATTTTGAATAACCGTTTCACCTAATGTACACCGTTTCTGATCAATATACAGTATAACGCATAACGTTTGTTGGCTGTGAGCACTTTTCAAGGCATTTCGGTTCAGCGTGCGGCGGCGGTGGAGGTGAGCGTCGGAGGGGACGCTCCCGACGCCGTGCGTGCTCACGACGGTTTTATGGCTCGTAACGGAGCGGCAGAAGCTCCCGACGCACCGGCGCATACGACGCGATGGGATAGAGCGGAACGCGCGCTGAAACGTCGCGACCCTTTACAAGGACACCCGCGTTTCCTCATTCGCTGGAGAGCACACTGGAGGGGTCGAAAGGTCGCACGTACAAGGAACACTCGACGTTCATGTAATTGCGCTGCACCAGCTAAGAAATGGACCATTCGAATTCTCGAAAGAGTAGAAGCGATTCACAAGCTCATAAGCTATCTACGATAGTAAGATAATGAAAAATATACATATAAGAAGATATGGAATTTGGATGTTATCAAAAATCAATCACAATCAAGAATAAGCCTGGATTATAATTTACACAAAGTGACTTTGTAACGGTATTCCGTTTGTATCGTTTCGGAAGTTATCAGCGAGATTCATTTTTCGAATTTGCTCAGTGATAGAGAAATTGTGAGAAATTGACTAAAAAGGCCCTGCGTCGAAAATTATTCAATACAACATTACAGTTGACGCCGCATAGTTTAACATCTACTCTTGAAGGTCAACAATTTAATTAATAGCCATATTAAATAACTGAAATGAACACGAAATATCTCTCCCATCAAAGCTATTTTAAACATGTATTAGCAAATATCGTTCTCGGAATATTGTCATTCCCATAATTCCACGGCAACACCAATCCACCGGCGCCACAAGGCAGAGCAGTGAAATTTATTTTAACGAGAGCCGTTTCTGCCCTAATTAAGGGGCGTAACTAGAGGGGAACGGGGCGGAGCGGCGCCCCGACCCGAGCCTTCTGGGGCTCCGCGCCGCCAGCGCCGTCCGCGGCCCCGCCCGCGCGCCGCGGCACCGAGCCAACGGGGAGGGCACGGCCAGCGCCCTCGCAGGAAGCGGGGCGCCGCGCCGGATTAGGTGGGGAAGGGCGAGAGCACAATAGACGCCGCCGCACGACAAACGCGGCAGCGGCTAGCGAAGGCCGAGAAACAGTGGGGAAAAACACACGAGACGAACGCGTGAAACAAAAAATACAACAAAAAATTACGGACTTTCAAAGAAATCAGCGACGACGTCGAACATGCGAATAAAGCCAGTAGGAACGAAAATGTTTGATAAAACTACTTTGAGTTTAACAAGATGTATTAAAAAAACGAGCCGAGATTAGTACCAGAACGGTAGACTTTACGAAAACACAAATGCGAAATAAAATTGCGAGGGAGAATACACAAAAATGAAATAAGCCGAAAATTGAATGAGAACCAACGGAGAAATCCTTAATAAGAAGGAAAAGACAAATGCAAATAAAGAAAAGGCGCAGGAGCAATGCACGAAAGAGCAAAGTTGGGCGCGGCGTGGGCGCTGGCGAGGGGCCGAGGCAGAACCGCCGTTTGTCTTCGCGCGCGCTAATACGCGGCGCGGTATCTGGCCGTGTTGGCCGCCGCCGCCGCCGCCGCCGCCGCCGCCGCCGCCGCCGCCGCCGCCGCCGCCGCCGCCGCCGCCGCCCATAGTTAAGCGGGCGCCGTATATCGCCCGCGGAATTACGTACTCGGGCGACCGCCTCCGCGCGCCGCTTTCGTTCCTTCCCTCGCAGCCACGATCTTACCAGTCATGCTTCATGCCGTATTCCAGATCTGCTCAGTCTCGCGAGTTTCGCTGTCGCATAAACTTAATTCCTTCCGAGGTGCCAGTTCCACATTTCTTTTTCTCAATTCTCACTCTACAGCATTTGCGATCCATCAAGATTTGTTTCTCGATTATTATATTATTTATTCTTGTGCGTCTTCACCTCCTTGTTTTTAAAGGGCCATTACCTTTTCTTCATTCAATTTTTTTTTTCCTTTCCTCATATTTTTCGATTTTCGTTCGTAGCTCCCATATTCTTTATGGACTTGAATTGGGCAAGAATGTCTACCTTGAAGCTAGCTTTAACTTTTGTTTTACCCCTCTATTTGTAATTCATGTCATTTCTCTTAAGTCTTTTTCCAACACGTTTTCGGATACTCTTTTTTTTCCTTCCATTTCTGATCCATTCTCAACACCATGTTCAAAAAAGCCATCGCTTTCTGTTTCTGCCACCTTCCTTCCTACGCTACAATGACTGTCTCTCCAGTTTCGATTCCAATCCCTTCCGTTCCACCCCCGCCAACGCGTTTCCAAGCTCTACATTTGCCCGCTTCCAACATTCACTTGCACGCTCTCCAGCAGCCCACCTCCTCCGCGAAGGAAGGGCAGGTTCGCCGGCGGCGGCGGGCTCTTGTTCGCCAACGCAAAGGGAATACTAAGTACGCGACACACCGGCGCCCGCGAGGAAGTGAGATAAAGATCCCGCCTTCACTTACGCCTCGACGAATGCGCCATCGCGCATCGTTACAGAGTTCCGCGAAGAACGCGCGATTTCATCCTCCGATGGATCGACGAGTGCACGGCGAGGGATCCGAGGGAAATCGACAAGATCGTTAGCGCACGGGCAAGCGAGCCCGCCGCCTCGAACGACCGGGCCGGCGCAGTCGACCGGCCGAGGCTCGATAGAGATGCGCGCAAGACGCCGCTTCGTTTGAACGGGGTCACGTTTACCCCGAGTCTGACGGAGTTGAGATGAAGTTTGCGCAAGATGAGCTAACGGAACTAATGGCTTTTCCGCCCGAAGTTCGGCGAAAGGAGCAATTACTCCTGAATGAAGAGCGGCCACCTCTATGCGCTCAACTTCTTATCTAAAAAGCAGCAGCAGGAGCAGGGGCGGCGCCGCCGGGCGCGAACGTTACGCGCACCGCAGCCGCCGGCCTTGCGGCGCCAACGGCCACGAGCGCCGCGCTATCTCAATGCATCATAGACGACGTACAAATCACGCCCGCCCACCGCAACGCGGCCGCCCCACTGACGTTAACGGGCGCAATCGAGAAGGCGGTCTACGTCGTTAGCGGCTATTTAGAAGCATAATACGCGTCGTACTTTGTTGCGCAGGCGCAGTTACCATCACGCGCCGAGCCAGTAGTATTAGTCTAAAAAGTGTTTAAACTGCGGAAGCAGGCCTCTTTGAGAGATAAATCAGCATTTCACACCCGTTTAAGCGAACTTTTAAACGGCAAGAGCTGCAAAGAATGTGATATAAAGAAATATAAATCACGGGGATCCCTGCGGAGAGCACGCGGTCCGGGATGACAGGATAACGGAGTGGGTCGGGTGTAGGATGTCGCACTAGATAACGGCGGCGATAAACTGACTTAATGAAACTCGGCCTACATGAGGGCGGAAGGAGCGAAGCAGGGTGGAACGCCATGGATAACTGAGTTGATGGGAATATTAAGCTAAAGAAGAGACAGTTTGAGACACGCTGTTAAAAAAAATCTTAAGAGAAAAAATTGCCTTAGAATACTGAGACGTTTCCGAAACAATGATCATTATCATTTTCATGTTCTTCAAAGAAGCGAACCCAATAGTCACAAAACTTCACGTAAGTTGCCCATTAACGATATCGTAAAAGAAAACAACGAAGAGACTAAGATCATGTGTGAACAAATAGTAATAAAAGGAGTAAAGGTAGGACCGAGAAAGAATGGAAAAAAAGATTAAGTGTATTCACTAGAGTCCACTTGACAAGAGCACGATTCAATGGAAAGTAAGTTTACTGTAGGGAGCGAGCCAGGAAAGAAAAATACCAGTAAAGAAGGGGGGAAAAGTGGGTGAACAAGCTGCAACGAAGCGCTAGCTCTAGACTGCCGGAGGTATTATACGCAATTAAAAAGTTATTCCAAAATGTCTCCCTTATAACAACACTCCATGATGAGCCACTTTCTTAAACCATGTTACCGACCGTGAGATTAGGGTGTCATTTTCAAGGGCTCTCCAACGAGGTCGCTGAAAATTGGTAGTCGACCTGACGAAGTTAAATATTTTGCTTAAATTTGTCGCTTTGTGAGCGGAGGAGGACACGATGAACTGCCAAAATTAAGACATAATTTTTATCATATCGAAGTAAATAAATTTCGAAGCATAAGGTAAAAGTGAATTATTTGTCACTTCCAAAATTGTGCGCCAGTGCTAAGGAGAGGAACTGGAGCATATTTCCTTCCATTCTAGAAAGCAATGAAACGACTGTCAAAGAAACTCATATTCTTAATTAAACTCTAGACGCTAAGTCGATTCATCGCTTACGTGCATCACAGAACATTCACAAATGAGTCATGATATGAAATTCATCTGTACATAACATGCATTCATGTACATAATTTAATAAATAACTGTACATAATTTTACCCAAAAAGACATACTCTAAATATCAGTCTGTGTCAATGGTTAGCATGGTTGTTGTGTCCTGTGTTAAATGTGCCCAGTCAATGTCTCTGTTTCCTTTGTACATAAATCTAAAGTAGCACCTGTGAAGGCTGATTTCCTGCAGCATTACATCTCATTAAGCACTGGTAAAGAGATGTATTTCAATTAACCATGTTCATCAATAAAACGTGAATGTCAGATAACACAGTGACGATACAATTACGTTAGGTCAACACGCTGCACACAGAAACACCCTGCACGCGGCTACCAAATCAAATAATATTTGGGAGCAAACGGAGCTCCAGACGCTATTGCGCCCAGCCAGCGGTCCACAACATAGCCCATTCGCAAACATTTAAACATGGTACAACAAAGAGGGCCCTCTTGGCGCTCGCGCATTGTCTTTTGTTAAAGCGGCCCATCGAGCTTTCATATTATTCAGAATCTAAGAGAATAAATATATTTACAATAACATGCCGTGAAAACATACGTAGTTCATGCATTGCCAATGGACGCAACATTAAATTACAGTCGAGTAACTACAAACATCTGGACACGGTTCCTTTGCATATACAATGCTTAATCAATACTTACATGAACAACACAAAATCAACCATTACCACCGCAGCCATTCCGATTGTGATAATACTCATTTTCCAATCGAAAGCATTCTAAAGAAGGAAACAATCGGAATCAGTTCGGAGTAAAATTGAAAAGTAAGCCCAGTCATTTGAGCTACACACAGATAACAGATGTTCTGTAACACCTGCACCTGTTTAGCTGCGTGAGCGCCGGCGCCGCTGCGGCCACGCCGGCTGAGCCTCCGAGCGCCCGGGGCGTGTTGCGTGCGTGCGCAGGGAGGAGCTGCCTGGCGCGGTGGTGGGGCTGCGGCGGGAGACGAGCATCTGATGGCCGGCGGGGACCCCTGGGCGGGCGCCACGCTGCTGCTGGACGCCGACGACGACGACGTCGTCGCCTCGCTGCCGCCGCCGGCCGCCGCGCTCAACGGCGGCCCCGCGCGCTACTCGCCCCCGCCGCCGCCGCCCGCCTCGCCACCCATGGGGCTGGGCGTCGGTGGCGGCGGCGGGGGCGGCAGCGGGGCGCCCGTCGGCGCGCTGCCCCCGCCGCCGCCGCTGCTGCTGGGCTGACGGTGGCACGACTCCGCCGTCATCGGCGGGCCCGTCGCCGCGCCCGCTGCCTTCGCCGCGCCGGCGACGCCGCCGCAGCCGCCCTCGCCGCCGTAGCGGCCCCGACGCCGCCGCCGCAGACGCCGTCCCCGACCGAGCGCGGCCCGCGAGCGACGCCCATCTCACCAGCGACGACGAAGACGACGACGACGTCCCTGCCGCCGGCCCGGAGGACTTTGCTTTCGGCGTGGACGCCGTTGCCGACGCAGACGGCGCCGCCAACACCCACGCCGCGGGGAGCGGTGGTCGCGGCACTCGTGACCGACGGCGCCAGCGACGCCGGCGGCGCCCGGCACCGCGGCGCCTCGGCACCGTTTCGTGAGATTTGCGCGGAGGCGCGTGAGTTGTAGTCAGACTGGAGGAGGCCACGGCCACCGATAAACGATGTTCTCAGTTGCTCATTAACCGAATTCAGTTAATGGTAGGAGAAGACAGTAAACGAATTTGGTTTACTAAGTCACGAATCTAAACGTACTCTAGTCAACATTCAACCCCATTTGAGTAGATAAACTTACAAGGAAGAAAAATCTAAAAAAACAAACAATTCACAAATGTTTGCCAGGCCCGAGTGCGTGTTAAATCTCACGAAACGGATTTCAAAGTTGGCTGCAGGGACATTACGTCAGCGCATTTCGCGATAAGCCGCTGCGGCTTACACGGCATCCGATGCTTCCTTCCGAAAGAGACCTGAATGGCTAGAAATTCACCCACTGGAAATCTTGGCTTTGGGCTGCGGAAGCCGGGCTCGGTGATAGGTTCCTACGGTAGATACGGGTATCGCGATTGGCTACAAGTGGTTTACGCTCCATATGAGCCTACAGGAAATAGAAATATTAAAACGTACGGCGTAGACACAGACAGGGTACTACAAAATGCAGGTCCTCGTCAAAAGACAACAGTTCTAGATTTCAATTCTTCATGGCCTGATCTTTGTTTCACGTAACTTACTTGCGCAGATAAAGGCATATCTTCCTAGGTTAAAACAAATATGCCACCTTTTTAAGGACACAAAATGCCGAAAGTAGTACATTCACACAATTTTTCAAAGGGATTGCAGCAGTCGTGTAAGTTTCTTGCTCGGGATCTATATATAAGCCAGCAACCTTCTACGCTCTGGGCCGTCCGTATTTGAAGCCGCGAAGCAACTCCGAATATATCTTCCAGAAGCAGCGCTGTAACTACGTACATGCGGCGCTTCCTTCATTGGTAAGCCGAGAGGCAGGCAGGTTACGTGATCCAGAGATTAGCTCCGCGAGCGCTACAGCCGTCTTCCCGGTCGCAGCGAGCGAAAGCGAAGTGCGCAACGCCACACGACTCGGCGAGCAAGCGCGCGCGTGTATGCGACCGTTTGCACACGAGTGTGCGTATGTGTGAGCACGTGCGGTAGACAGAGCTGTTTCACGCGGAAACTTCCCGGAGCCGAGCTCCTGCGGCGCCCAGGGCGGGTGGAGCCAGAAACGCATGGTGCGCGGTGAAGGGAGGAGGGGCAAGGAGGCGGAGACGGGAGACAGGGCGGAATAAAAGAGTTACAGGCGACGCGTCGTTGGGTTACGGGCTCAGAAGGGAAGACGGGCACGCGTTTTCTCTGGAGAGTCTCGGACGCAACGCGCTCGTCGTGAGGAATACAGTCTCGACGAGTACGCGTATAACAGGATATCCGCATCCTTTTCTCGAAGGCACGAAAAATCGACACACACACATTGACCACGATACACATGACCTTGCACAAACAAGCATTAATCGAAATGTAACAGAAGGGACTCGTAAGATTTTTTTCAAACAATGCCAATGATACCGTAATGACAATACCTAATACAAAACTTTTTCACTAAACATGCTTTGTCGAAATGTAATTTGTACAAAGACGGATCCGCAATCACACACAGATTATTAAAAACTCGCGCGACATCTTCAGAGATCTGGCACTGAGCAATCGGACAAGTTCAACTCTACGACACGTTATATAATATGTGGAAGAATAAATAAACTACACATTTGTCAGCAAGAAGCGTTTTCTTTCTAAATTCCTTTCATAGAATAGATCCCCGATCATTCTTCACAGTAGATATCAAAACGACCAGAGCAAAAAAATTCTTCCCTGAAAGACGGAATCTCTTAAGAGTATGTGGTCGTCCTAAAAGAAATAAAGTTCGCCGGCACAAAAATAATGTATACCACACTACAGCAGCTACAAAACGAAACAACCCAATCCTTTTGACATCTCCACCGTAACCTTTCCATACCATTTCTAAAAGTTAAAACAATTCATATCATTTGAAATCACCCGTACTTCATTCAACGAGCCACCGCCCCCCACCCCTTTGCGTGAACATCGCGCGCGTGCGTTCGCGAATCGGGTGCGGCGCGGCATTCTCCGCAGCCGCCGAACGCGCGCTTAATGAGCTTACGCGACCGCCGTTATCGGGGCGGCGACCGCGGCGCGCCGGCCGCGCCAGCGACCCGGCCACCGCCGCCGCCGCCGCCGCCGCGACCTCCGCCCGCCTCGCCCCCCGCTCCACGGCGCGTCGCGCACCCCGCCGCGCGGAGACCGCACGCCGCGCCCGACCTAATGCGCGCTTCTAATTCGCGCGCGCGTGATTATGTGGGCGGCCGTCGGTGAAAGAGGGAATTGGCGGCTCCGCACGCGAGTGGAAGAGCGGCGGGGATACAGAGGACCGTTTGGGCCTCCCCACTCTCCCTCCCTCAAACTCCCGCGCCTCGTACCGCAAATTTCGTTTTGGCTGCTGCAGACACGACAGAATTTCGGGAGAGTTTCGGCAGTAAATGTTTTGACGCTCCACGTGCTAAGTTATTACGCTGAATGACTAAAACATGGTAAAATGGATCAAGAATTATTCGCACTTCCAGATTCCTTAAAGGATGTGCAGTGTTTTCAATCATTATCATGCGATATTTACAGAACTTGTCCCAGGTATCGCTAGACCAACTTCACACAATCCATAAATGTATCAATTTAAAATAAAAAATAAAATAAAAAGTTTTTCGTGTTTCGCAGTTTCGTGTTATCTGCAGAAAACTGCGCTACTACAGGTGAAATGACAATATTATATACAATATGCAATTTGCAATGTGTTTAAATTACACTCACTTGAGGAAATACACACAATTAGAAATACACTCACTTGAGGAAATACTTGGTTTCTTATAACCTACGCCGGCCGTAGCATATGATTCGAAGACATTCACGAAAACGCCTCTTGCTTGCCACTATACTTTAACACTAGTTTAATATTCAGAGAAGCAACGTGGTCACACATTATCAACATCTAATTCACTCAATTCTGGAATTTCTACAACAAGGCGAGTTAGTTTACACTGAAAAGCTAATTGACAATCTCATGCAGGCCCACACACCGGCATACGAGGAAAGGAGAGATATAGACAATTCTGATGAAGCGTCCTCTGTTTCGTGTCGCGAGCACACTCGTGTTTGCGGAGGACTGATTAGGGACGTCACACGCTATATATGTAAACGGGAGCAGTATTTGTAGGCAAACAATTCGCTTGCAAACATTGGTTTACGGGCGTTCTAATGAGAAATATGGTATGAAAGCGATGACAGCACTCCCTCGAGCTGTCAAATGTTCCGAGTAACATTTCCATCAACTCGCATAATACGACAGCATTTCCTTGCTGCCCTCCACTTCAATTAACACCTCCATAAGTGTTTTTCTTATTTTACATCAGCACAGTCTTCTGCACTCTTATGAATAAACTAGTCAGTGTGCATTTGTAGACAATCCACTGCTAAGAGATTCCCTTTGTTAACTGAATTGGAGTGGAATTCAATTTAACATATCTTTTACAAATGTATCAATGTGAATGTTTCCAACATTTCTGGCGCCGTCTCTAAGACGAGATGCCAGATAATTCTCTTTCATGTGAGAGCGTACCATTTTACTTTCCGGATCGACCTTGTGTTGATCTTTGAATAGTCTACTACTAATGTCTACTCATGTTGATATGAGACATCTGAAACCTGTTTTTGAATTAATTTGTAAGGGGACGGAATCTGTTCTCACTCCGGCAGGAAATTTAAAGTACACACAAAACGTCAGGGTAAAAATGTATTTCACAAAAATATCTTCAGATTCTGAATAGTTTATACGAGAATTGTGCAAATACTGGATTTCCTGCCAGAGACGGATTCCGACCTCAAATAAGAGCGTTTGAACTTCAGGAGCTATGGGAGAAAGATCGTTTACAACCAAAAGACACGGAAAGTTTGTGACTTCAAAATGATTCGGCAAACGTTCTTCGCTGTCTTAAACTTGTTTATACGTTTTCGAAAAATAAACTATATTCGGAAGTACATCAAGAAAACGAAAAATCGAAAATGCAACTGCACATGACTCATAATTTTTTTTTCCAAACTGCGGCGTTCATTCGGTGTGGATATACGTCTAATTCAGTCAGAAATTTAACTTGTTGGCTCACATTCTAAATTTATAATCTGCTTCCAGGCGTAAAATGCACTGTCAATTAAGCTGATATTCATATTTATTACATTAGCAGCGTACTCTTTCAGTTGTTTGTTTTCACAGAACGATCAGCTCGCCAAACGAACGAAGAACATTTGCCGAATATCAGGAGTTGCGCGCAAGATCTTCACCGCTGGCTCCCGAAGCAGCTCGCCCTCTCAGAATGGTGTGTTCTTGTGGAATGGACCCCGCAGCGGCCACCGCCAGCCAGACGGCCGTCCACGTGCGCTCGACTAGCGCTCGGCGGTCGTCGGCTGCTGTGTTCTGAGCTGCGCCGCGCCGCGCCGTCCCGCTCCGCTCCGCTCCGGCTTCTCCACTCCCGCACGGACGCTCGCCACCTTGTCCCCTCGCGTCCCGGACCTCGCCCGCCCGCGCGTGTTTAGCAGTAGGCTGCGTGTTATTCAGTGTTAATACGCCACTCGGCCTTCGTACTCCTACACTCGACGTTAGGTGTCGTTACGTGAGATCCCTACGATGAATTGAAACAAGTGTCCGCAGTCCCCCAAGCCTGTAGACTACCCGATCTCAGGGAGACAAGAAAGGTGATCGAGTCCATCCTAAACAATGTAATTATTATTATTATTATTATTATTATTATTATTTCCAAGGAACTCTTCCAAATTAGCAGCAGAATCATTGTTGAACATTAATGGAGGCTACAAAAGTCTATTATTCAAAAACATCTAACTAGCTTTTTATTGAAACAAATGAATTTAAAACTTTTTAGTTCACTTTCACGAGCGGGCTCGTGATTGATTTTCTAATTTGGTGGTTAGAGATTAAAACAAATCTATATATACGATCACCTTCTGGACGAAAACGAGTCTCGCCTTTGATCTTGGTGGCAGCCTTTAAATCTCCGAAAGGAATCACTAAACACAATAGCATCATTCCTGATATCACCTATATATCCTTCCGGCCTTCATTATCCTTCCGGTAAAACCAGTGTTGTGAGTCTATGTACCGCACGAAATAAAGAAATGGTCAAGGATTGTCGTCGCTTCCGATGTGTAGAAACAACGAGCACGATTTGTCTGCATCGCCACGGCTGCAATTTTCAAAGGGTGGCTGCCTTTGGGTAATTTGTTACCATTTCGATAGATAAGCAAAGAATGCACACTTATTGGACGCTACAAAACCAATAAAATGGACATTTAAAATACACCAACACAAACTTAATTTCTGATTCGTATACCTAATTCATTTTGCCCCTATATTTCCAAGCAAAAACCATTTACCCGTACATAGAAATTATCCACATGTCCGTGTTACTGATTACTTCTCAGCAAACAAATTCCCGGATCAACTAAGACAAAAATGTTGTTTCGTTGTTCTATATAGTACGAGAGAGTAGAGGCATAGGAGAATTTCTTCTCGCCCGCGGCAATGCTATCTATTTTTACACAGAAGCCAATGGTTGACTCCAAGTCTTCATGACGTTCCGCCGAAGTAGCGTTCGGATAGGCCAGAAGTCGAAAGCGATCAAGCACATGATATCCTGCGAACTTCTGTGGACGGCAAACCGCACCGACTGGGCTGCCGGCCGGCGCCGCACCTCGTTGGCAAAAAAAGCGCGCAGGTAAAAGCCGGAACGAACCGCAACCCCGGCCCGTCTGGTCGTCGGCTACAAAAAAAAAACCCTCAAAACCTCCGAAATTTCATGAGGCACGTTTTATGTCCCAATGTCGCGCCACAAAGATGAGCCCTGCGAGAGGCGCTTTTAGCGCGCAGTGCAGCTCCGTTAATTTTTAACACGTTTTTAAAACGCGCATAGATCGGTAGGCGAACGAGTTTGGCCCCCGACCACAGGGGCAATATCAACCGCTATCGCCGTCGTGTGTGCATGCGGATCGTTGCACAGAGGAATCACGTTTTCTCGAGCGCCTGAGAAAGACCAATCGACTAGGAGAATGGCACTACTTGTAGGGAACAGCAATGATCCCAGTTGATGCGTCAGACGTGGAATGCAACGTCTTGGCGTATAGGCAATATAGAGTAACACAAGACGCAGCTTATATACTGTATTAAGAGTAAGGGTTTTAATTAACTGAAAGAAACAAAATTTGTTAAAGAGAATAGGATGGTGTTGAGGCTAACAATAAGAAAAATCGTGGATTAAATCGGCAATTCAAAAATTCGGGAGAAACGGGGAGATCAGTCAATTCGAGAACGAATCAGGAAGTTTTTTTCAGAAATACAGAAGTAGGCATCGCGAAAACAGATGACAGTGTGAGGAGAAGAGCGAGGGAGGAGGGGGCGAAAGTAAGAGTGAGGGGGAGGAATATAAGTAGGATGGAAAAACAATTACAGAACACACGCAAACTTCTGAAGACACAGCACGTGAAAATTGATGCCGGTGAGGTGATAAACAAAGGGAAGGTGAAATAGAGAGCACAGAAAAATAAAGGGAATACTAAGGAATTAGATTAAAAAAAACTGAATAAATACCGGTTAGCGGGAAGGCAGGGCGAGAGGGCTGGCTCGGGTCAATAGAGCGCGTCGGAGCATCAGGTGGAACTGGGGAGGGGGCGTTGCCGGGAGTCCGGGGCTCTCGCGGCGCAGCAGGTGGGCAGCACGGGAGCCCCAGCCCCGGCGCCCGGCGCGGGGCGGATCGTGTGCAACGACGCGCGGCCGCCACCTTCCGCAGCACCGCCTCCGGATCACCGCCTCTCCACGGCCATGCTCGCGCACTCCCTCCGCAAACGCCGCGAGCCACGGGCGCGCCTCGGTCAAACGTCACATCAAACGGGCGCAGAACGCGCAAGCGATCAAAGAGATGCATTAAATATACCCTAATTTGAAATTAGAACAGTTTAATGTTTGTTTTCTCTTTTCTCAAAAATGAATACGAGTATCCAAATCATTAATGTGTTTATCTCATCTACACCAATGCCCTCTTTTGAAGTGCATTACTGAAATTCTCGTTTGCAATTCATTAACAAAAACGGCATATTTATTTTATTCTGCACAAATCAATTACAAAGCAATATTTCACTGAAAGCTTTCTTTTGGAATAACAAAATACGTATTTAACAAGCTGGTATGTTAATAGTCAGTTGTTACATTAACGATATACTGCAACGATTGAACTATATTGTTAAAACATTTCAAACTATATTTTCAGGCTTTTACTACCCTTTTCTGTGCGATCCCAAATATTTCAATCCATTTCTCCAGGAACTCTATTCGTAAAGCACATCGCCCGCGAAATCGCACCGCAAGCCTGTCACTTCAATCAGAACGCAGTAATACAAACATTGACGCACAGTGACGAAGGTCGCAACTGGCGGCCAAGCACGCCGAATTATAGAGGGTCCCGCCCTACTTACCCGCATGTGAACGCATTCTCGCGGTAGGGAAGGGCGAAAAGGGGCGCGGGTCGGCGGATTTAGGGCGGTAGGGCGCGGCGGAGGCGGCGCGCTCGCTTTAAACGGTGCCGCGCCCACGGCTTAAAGATAAATACGGACTGGAAGGCAGTGGCGGCGGGGGCGAGGGCGGGGCAGAGGGAGGGGTGTGGCAAGTGGGGTTACGCAAACGACCGCGCCCCGGGATCCGCCGCGACAGTGCGCCCTTTTTATCATTTCCGGCCGCCGCGCCACTTCCCCTCCCTTGCGCCGCGCAGTGCCCCAAAATGTCAGCAGAAGCGCGCCTAACATTTCGTCCGATTTCGTGCATATCATTTCAAACTAAATACTAACAAATACATAACGTGCCCATACAAAAATTAAACTACATAAAATTGACATGTTCTAATTTCTCAAGATTTACGTTTATTTTCATGAAGGCAAGATCGAATGTCACTGAAAGTAATACATTTTTTATTTACACAGTCTGGATATTTTAGAAAATAATTCATATTTTCGGGAAACATTAAGTCACATTTTATTGCAAAATGTTTCTCCTATAAAAGTTTCATTGACTTTAAACCATTTCTCCAAAATGCTACAAGCAGTGCGCTTCTAGATTTTACGGCCGTGGCACTTGCACGGAATATTCGCCTCTCGGGCATTTTCAACGGAACCCGCTTTAAAATAACATATTTTGTTCCTTTTTTTTGTGCCATCATCTTTCGACCCGGTTCGGCCCAATGTGCGCTGTTGGCTGGCGGGCGGGCGGGCGGGCGGGCGGGCGGGCGGGCGGGCGGGCGGGCGGGCGGGCGGGCGGGCGGGCGGGCGGGCGGCTGCCGCCAGCTGCTCGTGGCCGCGGGAATTATGGGCTCCGAGGCCTCCCCAGCCGGCTGGCCCGGCGCCGCCCGCGTCGCGACGGCCGCCTATCTGGGAACATTAATTCAGCCATCGATTTGCAAGGCGCCCGACGCGGCGGTTGCGTCTCCCAGCACGAGGAACGAAAGGAAAAGACACCGTTACTCGGGCGGATTTGTAGCGGGTTTTTCCTCCCGGTTTCCGCTCCATCTTGTCGGCGTTTCCGATACGCTTTTACATTTAAATGCGAACGCTTCCTGCTGCTGGGTTCGTTCTTCTGGAAGGTAAAATTCAGGCAAAGAAGATGCATTCGCGTTTTTTGTTGCCGGGGTACCTATCTGCATTTGACGGGGTACAGGCTTATCCATCATATACCAAAAACGACTAAAAAGGGTAGATACTATTCAGATGATAGGGAGTACACAGAAATAGTACGTTCGTCGCTCCTCAGGCTTACCCATAATACTAATATTGAAAAAAAATTTCTGACGAGGGTATGATAAAGTGAGTCGTGCAATAGTGAGCTTGAACTCCCGGTGAAAATTACGGTATTGATACAAGAGTTATAGCAGTAATTATTTCCTCCTTCCAGAGGGCTCACTTCGGGCTTACCGCTCCTCCTCCTCCGATAGGGCACTGGAGCGAGAGAGATCGAACATTTAAGCGCGTTAAAAATAACGAGGTTAACGTAGCGCGAAACAGGGGATAAATTCTCTTCAGACCTAATCCGGGCGAGGCCTCTCGTTGCCCACCATCTCCCGCCACGAACTCCCGGTAATTAACTTGGGGAAAATAAATTCCTGGCGCGCTTCCGCCGCTCAACTTAGCGAAAAATGACACTGAGATTGCGCCGGATGGAGATACTGCAGTTGGGAAAGTGGAAATGACACCAAAAAGAAAAATCTGCAGTCAAAAATATCTCCACGGGAAATAGCACTCTCGATCTAAAGAGCAATTCGTAGAATAAAATTGTTCTTTAAGTGTAGTAAAATAAACTACAGAAGGGTATAATATGAATAATTTGCAAATATTGTTTGCTACATTTTATCAGCACTGACTGCCGTAATGTGTTTAAATACAGAATATTAATGGTAATTCACCAAGAAACGAGATTTTTTGGGTTGCCACACACTGTTGAGCAGCCGAGGGATCAGTGGGGACCAGCAGAGGCAGTCTACAGAGAAGCAGAAGCGATAAGAAAGCCGAGGTCAGTCTCGACAGATTAAAAGAATGTCTACTAGTACATATCACAAAATAGGCTGAGCGAAGTTCAAATCCTTAGCAGATCTGAGCGTTCCCTCCTCCCACCTCGATTGACAAATTAGCAATTACGGCCGAAAGTTGCAAGAGATAAGCGCTAGGGCTGTAGGGAAACATAACCTACATGGGATCCTCCCCTCACTTCCGAGGATAGCCGAAAGCGCGACCGCGGTCGTCGACCGAAAGCCGGGCCACGAGGCGGCGTTCGCCAAGCGAGCCGAGCGGTGGCGGGGAGCGGGGGCACGACGTGACGTGCGTCGACTAGGAATTTTATTTAAGTTGCCGCCACCGCCGCCGCAGAAGTTCCTCAACTCGCTCGCCGACGACCTCGGTTGTCTCGCAATTTCCGGCAAACACGCGCCGCTACACGCGCGGCGGCGGCCCCGCCGAAAAAAAAAAACCACAGAGTTGAAACTTGCCGCTTCGCCGTCGACGACGTTGTCGTTGTCGTCCTCGGGCAACGAAAGAGGACTTCCGGAACCATGTCCGTAATCGAGAGAAGAGCGGAACGCGACGTGGCGCAGGTCGTACTCTGGGCGAAAGCGAGCGTGCAGAGGAAAAGCACGCACAGACGAGAGTGTCACGGACCGAAAGAATTAATATTACAGCAATATCGCAACACGAATAAAGCTCGTTACTTTAAATGAACAAAAGAAAAATACATGATATTTTATTAAAACATGAAAATAGAATTGTATTTCAGATGCAAAACCTTATTTGCAGAACATTGTAAATTAAATGCACATAATAATTACACAATTATTTACGTAATTATACATTTTCTGTACAATCTATACAATTCTATACAATCCAATACGTTCTACACGAATAACGATAGAATGTTAGCCCGTAAAGTTTTCTATACTCCAATAAAACTGCCACAATTAAAGAAAAATATGCCCTTAAAATCAAAACGCGATACTGACAATTAATCGTTACCGCGAACGGCCCACCGCTACTAATCACCACGCAACGCAATAAAACCTCACCGCCGCTTCGTTCTTCCTGCGGGGAAACGCGCTCGTCGGAGGACCCGCCGCGTGCCGGGGAGGGGCCAGCGCACCCCCGGCGCATAGAAAGTGGCGCTTGCACTCAATCACGATAACACGGGCGATAAAACGTCCGGGCGCCGAATTTCACGAGCGGCCTGCCAGGGCCAACGCGTGATTTCCGGCACGCGCCGGCGACGCCCGCGCGGCGCGGCGCGGCGCGGGCGTGGGCGCGGGTCGCGCGGGCGGTGCGGAGCGTTGCACTCCGTGCCGTAAAGCGCCGTAGGCGGGGCGCGCGTCGTAAATCGTTGGTGAAGGCGGCGGTTGCGGGGAGAGGGCGAACGACGCCAAGCGCGTTGATGGGCGCCCCCGATGAGTAATGACGCGCGTGCGATGCGTTTAAAACGCGTGGGCGGGGATAGCTATTGGCGAGCGACGTCGACGCACGGAAAACGGGGGAAGGGGGGGGGGAGAGAAGGGAATCAACCAAAATTTCGTCGACTGTAAAGTGGGCGAGAATTGGTAAAAACAAATCCCAACATTCCTTCGCTCCTACGAGTACTTTATGGATAGAGGGAGAAAATAATAATAATGCTTGAAAACGATAGCTTTGTATTTCGTGGAATACGACACGTGAAATAAAATGAGAGATGTAGAGACTGAATAAGACGGTTACGTAAATGTGCGAAGAAGAGGTGCACATTATTAGCATGTTCTGTTGTATATATGGTATTTGTAGATATAAGTGTGATGGGATTTCTGATTCAAATTACAAGTGTGTCTCACAAGGGTTGCGCTTCAACCTACTCCTCAATATCGGGAAATTCGGGTGTGTGCGTGGCTGCGTTTCTCGCGGTGAGAAATCGGAAACGAGTGCAATCCCCGTTTCCATTTCGAACGACACCAGCGAACGACGATACGTGCACGCGCGTTGCTGTCTCGCTTGCACCGTATGACTATAAAGTCTGTGCCGGGATTTGCGCGAGCGTTTGCCATAGATAGCGCCGACCAAGTGTCCGTCGGTCACATCGCATCGCATCGAATGGTATCGGTGCCCCCCCCCCCTCACTTCGGGATCGCTGTAAACGAAACAATCCGTCGAGTAGCGAATCGAATTTGGGATACAACGATGTGTGATTGTGAAATCGCGAGCTTTTACAGTGAATGCTCCTAGCTTGATTTAATGCCAACACCTCTCCTACTTTTACACGTACAATGTCTTTAACACGAATTCTTCTGTGCCTCCATTACAAATAGACCGCCATTTCCAATTCATCTCTTTCAGGCTTTCTTCAGAAAGTAAAAGAAAAAGTCCACAAAATGGACACTGTCAATTTGGTCAAACACTGATCATTCACAGCACCCTGTGGCAGCTATCAATAGTTCGACCGTGGTGACGTAGACTATACCTAAGCCTTCACTCCCCCGACTCACCTGCACCCCAAAAGTTTCCAATTCCCCCCCCACCTCATGGACATCCAGATCCCTTCCCCTTCTCTCGCGCACCCTTGCGGACCATGCGTAAAACAACAGTGCCTAAAAAAGTAGTCTCGAATGAATATCTAGAATGTATGATTTAACCAAAATAAATAAACAAATAAAACCCACACGATAAAAACTTTACATGTACACAAGATTTTTACGTAGTTTCAAAAAACTGCCACGCGAAGTAATAACGATATGTAAACAGCTATTTTGAACGTTAAAAACGAGATGTATAAAAACCGAACCGAATAAAAAGCATTTTAAAATACGCCATTAACCTTATTGTGCTACCGCCCCCCTCCTCCATTCCAGTGCAATCAGTGTTCGTAATGCCATTCTCAACGTGTCGATGCGCTCTAACCAGCGCGGCGACCGTTTTCTCTTTCAGGGCAGCTGCAGGCAATGGCAGGAGCCACTGCAGCAGCGAACTGATGATATGTCGCAGTATCTCCACAATCGTGCGAAATGAGTGACAAGTCAGAGTTTAAACTTATGTCCGTCATAATCTACCACTACTTTCAATAAATGAAAGTGTATAGTTGATACAAATTAGATGTTAGAATTTTTCTATTACAGTGGGATCTGTATATCTGGTTCCGAAGCAGAAAAGAAAAAAAATTGGGTATCGAATACATCAACATAATGTGATTCTTTTTGCCCAATTTCAAATCTCTGGGGCGAGAAATTGGGAATAAAAGAAATCTGGCGTACTAGGAAATCTACTAATCAAAGTTCTAGTGAAAAACATCGCAATAGAGAATATAAAAGTAATAATTTTAGGAACCCAAAGATGTGTCAATGTTAACAAAGACGATTATGGGGTCACAATTAGAAATTATTATGTTACATCAAACACTGAATGTTAACTTACCGTTTACTTACTATTAGTACCTCTGACAGTCCTGCGTCAAGGTATTTCTATCACGTTTGAATGTTTATTATGTTGATTACAACAGATAGTCATTAAACGTACTGGATAATACGTGGTATTGCTTGATCGTATTACACATTCATAACATTATACTGAACGTTAATTCATTTCTGCTATATTGAGGTTTATAATAGCAACCAGATGAGTCTGCAAGTTATCATTACTGCGACCTTTATTTTATAGTACTTTTTAAATAGAAACCTAACGAAACACTAATTTACTATCATATAGTAATTAATCCGATAACTTGCAGCTAATCACACTAACATAACGATACTTCACTGTGTTACGCACAATTAAAATTAAAACAAAAAGAAACGACATCTGGAACACCAAATCTTCAGTAAGTAATGTCAACAAAATGATAATTATTATTCATTAAAGCAGTCGAGTTGAATGTTCTGTACTGTTACTTGCCACTCTCAAAGAATACAGAGCAGAAACAAAAGGGAAAGCACAAGCCGGCTCTGATATTTGACGTCCGAAACGGATGGCCGTGACAGTTCATAACAGTTACGAGAGCTCCGACACCGTCAACTGTCTGCGCCCGCCGCTCATCACATGAGGCGTCAGGCTGTGGCAGCGTCAATTAGTAATAACACACAAACATGCTTCAACGCGAAGCCATGCGAAGAGATTAAAGGACTGGCGATCCTTTATTAATACAGCGCAATCAAACCATCACACAAATGATGTAATTAATCCGATATAACAATAAACACATGTCAACGACACGCGGGGCTCCAGGTACAAATGATCACATCCAAAATCAATGTTTTTTTTTTTAAAAAAAAAGCGCAAAATGTAACAGAAATATGTACTTATTCCCAAACGTGTACCAATAACACTGGACGGGAGGATAAATCAATGTTTTGAAAACGCACGATCGGGAGGGGCAGCGTATAATTGACGTTACAACATAAAAAGCACCAAAACTTCAAAAAGGGCGAGTCGGCGAAACTCGGCAAAGGGAATTGGACGAACGCATATCCACTCTAGTCAGAGCAGCGGTCAAACGAGACGAGAGGAAGCTGGGTTGAGGGGATCAAATAAAACGATTGGAGCGAAAAAGGGACTGAGGTTAAGGGGTCTCAAAAGGCTAAATGACGGTGCTCAGTCGAACATAATTGAGGATACTTCATGGCAGAGTACGAGAAAACGGTTAACAGCAAGTGGAAAAAGAAAAGGTCACTGTTGAAAGTGTAATACATGAAGGAAAAACTGCATTTACAGACTCCTACCAACACTTCATTCACAAGTTAAACGAGATACGGAATAAATATACTCTTAGAAACGACAAGACGTAAGATTTGAGAATGGAATTCTTATAAGCATAACTGTGTTATTTCAAATTAGGTTTTACACGAAACTCAATAACGACAGAACAGGTACACTGTCAGAAATTTCCGCATTACTTTAATGAAATGTACATTAAAGTAATTATCATAAACTCACATTAAATTTAATATACACTTGTACTTTAAATTTAAGGCACGGTTAATTTTAGTTTGCAAGAGTCACCGCATTGTGGTCGTATCTGGAATGAATGCTGAGAGGCAGGGCAAACGGGAGAACCTCTACATTAAATCTACACTCATTTCTACTTATGTCTTAACTTTAATGTACAAATACATTAAGCTATTTTTAATGTATACTGTTACATTAAGTTTAATGTACAATACATAAAATTTAATGACATTTCTGACAGCGTAGTATGCTAGCGCGGAGAAGAAACACCCAACACCCGGTGAAGCGCTTCTCTCGTGCGTCGGCAGGGAACGTGTCACAGCCATAAAGCCCAGCACAGCCATGCGCGCGTGCGGGGGAGCCGCTCTTAATCGCCGCGCCCCCCTCCTCCTCCCAGCCCTGCGCGCTCGCGTATTCATAGAGCGCGGGGCTCGCAGCGTTTAGCCAGCGTTGTTTAAATAAACAGCTCCTGCGGCAGGTAAGCACCGCGAGAGGGAACGGCGCGCGCTCGCTCAGCGACACGACGGCGATGCGGGAAGCCCTCTCGCAGCATCTGTTCAGTATTACGTGAGCTCTCTTTGATAGCTGCCCAACCAGTATTACTGATCGTCATTACACCTGGCGAACAAAAAATCTTGACTGCCACTACTAATTTATTAGTTATAAGTTTCAAACCGCGTCAATGACTTTCTTATTACGATGGAAATAAACCAGTGACTCTTGTCTAAATCGAAAAATTTACATGCCTACTTTTTGCTCTCCGTCTTACCGCAGATAACGTTTCAATGTTTAGGAAACCAAAGTGACGAATTCAAACAGTGACAAGAGTCGTGTCGGTACAGTAACTGAGATCAAAATAAACCATTTAATTAAACCGTCAACTAAATATGAAAAAAGAAACTAATTAAAATTAAGTTGAGAAACTTTGCAAAAGTATGAGCTAGCAAAAACATACTCCAAACCTATAAAATGCAAATACATTTTGACATTTGGGCAGATAATATGGGAAAGATACATGTAGAGTTCAAAGAATGCACTGTAAAACTGTGAATGTAACCGCGAGTTTCCGCAACAAGTACCTGACAAACTATTCGCAAAGCATAAATGGATGTCAAAAATTGAACACTATGACCAACCAAGCTTCCCATTTTCTTCTAATCTTACCCATAAATTATGAATTCTATCTTAGGAAAGGAACCTTCAAAGGATAAGAAATGATTAGAACTTAATTTACAAAGCACTTTCACTCGCCACTTCCCTTTAAGAATTGAATAATTTACGTCAAACAATCTCACCGCGCGAGCTGCGTATACACGCGCGACATTAATGTTGCGGCAACTGCATCACGCATGCACGTAATCCGGACGCTGGAGATACTGACATTGCGGGGGTAATGGATAGGAAGTGGCCTGAGCATACTTTGACGCGTGTAAGGTTGCGTGTGACGTGTATCCTACCACACGTCGAAAGAGCAGGCGCTTACTCACTTCGCCGCACCAGTTCAAGCTGCTGCAGGAAATGCGGTACGTACATAAACGAGACGAAAAGCGTCTGGGCAGCTGCAGCATGACAATACTTTACTAGGTAACTACATAATGGGGCGAGAAAGTAAAACTGTTCGCAAGTTGAAAGGTGTTTCCCATCTCCGTAACAAGAGGAATCTAGATAGCCGTATATTACTAAGCAAACTGGAGATACTTGCAAAATAATTACCTTTGTTTCCAAAATTATAACTAGTGCCCTGCACAAACCACACAAAATTGTTTTCCAAAACGTAGCATGCACGTTGCTGAAGAACAACAAATAAAACATTCTCGTAAAATTCGGAAATCAAACGTTTTAACATAAATAGTATTCATGAATACTGCAGTAACATACTAGTACACAATATACGGACACACAACTAAACGTTTAATAAAATATCAAGCACACCAAAAAAATTGTTGTTCCTTATCGCAACATGTGTACAACAAATATTTACTGACGGGAGGTGTCTTCCTTGGAAGCATGCCGTCGCGTGATGTCAAGGTATGCGCAGAATAAACGCAGGTGGAATGATACAATCTAGTATTTGCATTAATCAATGAAAATCGAACTTTTAAAAAAAAATTATTTTTCCTGAGTTCCTGGGTATCTAACAAAATCACATGGTCGGAGGATGCAAAGTTTTCTTTAAATCTCAACGTTCATTGGAAATTAGTAGTACAGATAATAATAATAATGATGATGATGAGAAGAAGAATCTACTTGACTTTTTGGGAACGGATTAATTCTTTGGAAACGTAGCAGATCAAGAAAAAACTGACACGGAACGACATAATGATCATACATTGTCTAGCAAATATAAGCACTTCATCATTCAATTAATAACACATTAGCTACACTATTTTGTTATAAAAGAATTCTCGCGTCTTGAAGGTTTTCTGTTAATTCTTTTATTTCTACTTTTATCGTTACCTTCATCTCGTGATTCATCAACCTAGAATCTCGCAATAGTTACATAACCACTTTTATAAACGAACAGAATTAACCTTGACTGCTATTGTTAAGTGACTCAATCATTGATTGCACTATCCTGCATTATTCATTGTCATGAATGCAGTAATTGCATATGGGAGATGGGACGAAATGAAACCTATTTCCTCCATCAGGTTACCAATTCTGAGAATTTGGAATTCGATCTGCTTGTTCAAGTATCCATCTAAATGTAAATCGTATGCGAAATGGCATGTTGTTTCCGATATCGATTCACTAAAGTAATTTCCTTCTTTTCGTTTCGAATTATGGCACTGACTTGCAATATTGGGCGGAATGTATGTGAGAATACGAACATTTATTCTCCTTCCGTTACAACGAAATAACATTTTTTGCAAACAGTGGCTATCATATTTTTTCCGAAAATTACCTTTATAATTTAACAAAGTGGGATGATTACCACAAAATGGCTTGATGTTAAAATACTACTGTACGTCTCATAACATTTGGCGAGAGGCATTCATCCAGTGCAAAATTTAAAACACTGGATTTGTAACGTGGGTCCAAGCACCCTAGAGAGCTGCAAAGTCTGTTTTTAACATATTTTCAATTCCTCCTTATCTGTTACTAAGGAAATTGGCAGTGTGATGACGGTGTAATTACACCTTTCAGAGAGAATATCAATATCTGTCGCGCAGTTATAAAATATAGTCTTTCAAACAAGGTCATTGGTTTCTTTTTATTATTCCTTATTTCCAAGAAGAAATGAAATATCATTTATCATCTCATTAATCCCTAACACTTCGATATTACAGAGAGGGTGACAACGGATATGGCTCTTTTTTAAAAGAAACTACTCCTTTGGAAACGTGGAGAACTTCTTACGATCTTCAAGAGATTTTTCATGGAAAGGGAACCCGCTCGTGATCCGATACTTAAAAAAACGGGAGGAGGTCTCCAATCAATGACGAGGCTAGGTCGGTAAGGAGCAAAGGAAAAAGGTCACGGACATGGTCGCAACGGAGAGAATGAAAATGGGCTTGGGAGCTGAGACTGAATGACTGCACACAAACAATTCTACAGCGCTTGCACTGGTTCATGGGATTTTTCACTGATCGGATTGTAGGATCAGCTCTGAAGCCCAAAACATAGCACATCAGTCCTGAACGTTATGATCGGCATCACGCCCTAGACGCGGCGTCACCCGTCGAAAGACTTCACAGTACTGTGGCTGCGGAACCTTACGATTGCAGACAACCCATATTCTACGAAGATAGTTACTTAAACTTAGGTTCCTCCGAAGTTCGAGTCTTCGAATAATTTGGGTACCTTTCTTACACAAGTTTCGTGAACGATACAATTCTGAATGCGCAATAACGCAACGCGTACTTTGCCTGCACGGAGAATGAATCAAGTCGAGGCCGTCATTTTAATATTTAGTGAAGTATTTTAAAGTTGCATTTCCGCATGGAAATGATTTCATCGGACGCCATTCCCACCAGTATCCCCAAATTGGACACCAGCGGAAATTATGGAATGGTGGTATAAAACCCGTATGCCAGCAGTGCCTTCGTAACGTTTTGATAGGTAACAAAATCCACATTGTGGTGAATTAGTGACGCCTTTCAAGATCGAAAGGACCTACTAATCCTTTCTATTTTGCAATCAACACTTTTTTTAATTCTTCAGCGTGAAAGTCACAATGACCACGTTCGATTTTGCAGCCACGCGAAAAGTCAAAACGTGTATTAATAATTTGTATTGAAACTAGCGCCTCTCCAAGCAGTGCTACGCGGCAGAGCTCTGGGAATCAATTCCCAGCCCGCGTGACCCCTCGCACGTCCGGCGCGGCGGTGCAGATCGTAACTGGCGGGCGAGGGTGAGGGCGGCGGTGGCGGGTCGGGTTACGGGCGCGCGGGCGGGAGAGCAGACGCGAGTGCTAATTTAAATATTTTACTGGCGTGCGGCCGCCGTCGCCGCCTGCCGAGCCGCCACCGGCGTCGCTCGCTGCCAGCTCGGCCAGAGCTGCTGGCGACGAGATCGATTCCCACTGCTCGAATATTCGAGATAGACGGCGGGACACTACCTACCATCCAGGTCAGGGAATGTAGGGGAAATATTTTTTTTCATATCTGTTAAAGGGGAAGTAGCCTCGAAATTTATCTTGACGTTACAGTACAGGGATGGAAAACGTTTTGTGCAAAAATAGGAATATTTAGTATGCGATGAATTAATAATTACATGCAGTGGCATGCATGTCAGTGAAAGTACACTGTAAAATCCTCCCTTGTAAGTTTTATCCATTAAGCGAGTGAGAGTGGAACCTCAATATTCATGTATAGAGGGCGAGCCTAGAGACATTTTCACCACCAGCCGATAACGACGGTTGCAATCGCTTAATTAATAATGAAAGCGCAAAATCTCTAAAAGCATTAGTATTGAATTCCATTCTGAACACCCTGACGATATAAATATGTGTACTTTGCTTCACACTTCAATTCCCATCAAATCATTTCCACGATAATAAGGAAACGTCTGAAAACACAAGAAACTGCTCCACTGAGAATTTAAATATTCTACGATATCGCAAACCGTCATCATATCTTTCCAGAAAACTAGTAGCACAGCCTATAACTGGTAGTCTTTTACATGATTTATCAACTGGTGTTTACTGGCGCGTCAACTGCCATGGGATTTAATTCCGTAGGAGTAGAGAATGTTTTTATCCCAGGAGGTGGCGGTGTTCCTCCACTAGAATGAGACCAGCGCCGACCTACACGTCCGCTTGCAGGGTGCTACCCCCTTCCAAATATCTTCGCCAGCGGGCTACCGCTCTAAGCTCCCGACAAGTGTGTGTGTGTGTGTGTGTGTGTGTGTTTAAGGGGGAACTAGGAGGAAGGAAAATACACGCGCGGTCTGTGACCCGTATAGTTCTCCTCTATTTACCTGATACTGATAGAAGAAACCACGAAAAATCCCGATCAGAGCAGCCAGCTGTCCGAATTCTCTTTTAGACAGGGGTTGAATTCGACCCAGCTGGAATCAAAAATCCGTTGTCATCGGAACCCTTCTCGTAACGCAGCACGTCAAAATCATCAAACGAGTAGAATGTTTCGCTTACTTCATTCCTGCCATTCTATGGAAGGAATTCCATTCTTCGGGAAACGGTAGCCTCGAACGTCTGGTTGGCCGAGAGCGCTTTTTAATGCAACCCTGAAAAAACGCTCGAGCTGTACGTACCGTCTGCGAGCGTTTTTAATAAGATACACCAAATGAAATATGCATGATGCGCTGGTAGCGACGCGACGCACGGGCCCATTCCGCGATGGGACCGGGAGAAGTGAACGCACGCGAGCGGCGCAGAAGCTATTCAAGATGCATCAGCGTCGCTAGAGCATCGCGATGCAATTACATGTAAGCTTAGGATCTGCATGCTGCATAGAAAACGTTCTTAACAACGTTCTTTTCATTGCCAGGACCACTTTCGGATACTCAACGTTGTCTTATTACACATCAAATTCGGAACTTTAAGCCGAAGTTATGCAGCAAAGGATTCCCAAATCTCAATCAATAAATAACTTCTTCGAGCTAAGAATATAGGCAGAGACACGGTCTACACAGCTATTAACATTAGAAAATATTATATTACATTTTTAAAATGGTTAACTAGCATAATAAAAATCTGTCATTTTACATAATTCGTGATTTAAAAAACGTTCACATTCGAATGCTTCGTTACGCATTCAATCAGCTCTCGATGCGTTCGTAATGAACGTTAACTGCGCCATTCAACAGTCATTTCCATTCACTCCAACTAGCAGGATTAACTTGTGTACTCTAATCAATAATAAAAGTGCAAACATTCAGTATCAACGGGAAAACTCTCTTACAATCGAACAGGTAGCGTAGAATCCTTAACCTTTGTAATCTGCACCCTGGACCACCCTGATACGAGCCAAATATTCACTCTCACTGAAATTTTTTTATCACTGAGGTCCTTCCCAACCCAACGCTATCTAAATAAAACGAATCCAAAGCGTTCGGACGAATAAAGAAGTTACAAGAAGCGGAATCAAAAACGCTAAACCTCGCGAGGAAGCCTTGTAAGAATTATCATACGATTTCCATGCATTTCCGGTGGAGTCTCGCCGCCCGCAGCGTCTCGATGCACTCCTGTCGTGATTCACTCTCACTCACTCACTCACTCACTCGGCACACGAGGCTCCTCGCAAAAAGGCCCAGGCGCGGGCGGCGGCGAATTAACAATTTAAATGGCGCAGACAAAGTAAAAGTCAAAGTTCGCCGCGAAGAGCAGGAAGATCGGATCGCAAGCGACGACGGTTGGGTAGTAGGAGGGGCGTGCGCAATGACAGAGCAGGGATATCCACCTGCGATCCAGGAGACCAAAATGCCCCCTCCCCCAAAACACGCACATCAAAAATAGAAGGTTTTAAAAGTAACCTAAATGTCTTTCCCCTGTATTGTAGAAGGAAAGAACCTTTACCAGAAATGAAAAGGAAATCCACGGCATTATGCTAAGCAGCTCATGTAGTATACTGATAATACCTAATGAGCAAATTACATTTTTGGGAGATATCGTTGAATTAACGCCAAGGGCCGGCCATTTCAAAACTATGATGATTGTGATAACAGTCACTATTGGAAAATTAAATTAGTTATGTTTTCTCTGAAATGAGAGACTCACGTAGGTTTTTATTTTTCGAAATATTTTTCGGAACGTCTCTGAACCAGGAGGCGACTTCGGTCCAATTAGAAAACTAAAGAGACTCTACTAAGCCTAACAATAAAAATATAAACTAGCATCAGATACTTTACATTTCGCGTGAGCTGAAATGTTTAAAATTAAGTTTCAGCAGTTACCAGGTCTTGGAAACGCTTTTCCAAGATAAAGTTTGAGGGCTATTTAAGCCTGCAAATTTGATGCAGAACACTCAGACTCCTGCCATAAACTGGAACTATGTTCACGTGTGCAAGATATAGACCGAGAAAGCAATCTAGTCAGAGCAATTTCATCTACAACGACGGTTTTCGTGCTTCATAATGAGGTAAAAACCAATTTAATATGCACACCAGAAGTAGTTATTCTAAATATACTTTTGTTTCCAACCAGCGTTATAAAATCGTGAGCGAGAGAACAGCCCTCACGAAAATGTAACTGTCAATGAGGTACAGTATTTACAACAGCATAAAATACGTAGAATGTATTAATGCAGTAATCTAATGATTAGCTGTATACAGTATACTGGCAATATACAGAATACTGGAAGCATCTAACGAGATTTCACAACCTTTCACATTACCATATTAGGTTAACTTGAAACAAAGGCATAAGCATGTCTAGTAATCGTATCTTCGCAGGCCTTTTTTCTATACTGAAGCTGTTAGGACAATTGCAAATAATTTAATCTCTGGATCCATCCCTCATTTTCACATTAATTAATGGATCACGCAAGGTGAGAATGTTGCTATCCATCATGAGAGGGAAGGAAACGTAGTTGGTGTAGAGAAAGCAATACCTTACAAAGAAAATATTATCGTTTGTTTTTTTCAACTATCACCAAAATGGTGAATTAGTCAAATCCGGAGACTCCACAGTGTGAGGGGTCGAACTAGAAAATAATAAATCCACGCATCAGAAACATCGATTCCAATTATATTATTAACCGGCTTACGAAACAACTGCACACTCGCATGCAAAAATGATGAACAGATTGGTCCTCGTGCCAAATTTTTAATTGCATCCTCTCTATTTCTGACTCGGGAATTGGCTACATGATCTGCTAACGAGCGAACGCCCCGCGGGGCGGAGGTAGAGTGAGCTGAGCGCCCCACTCCAGGTAGGTGGGTGGCGCCTTCCGCGCGCCGGCGCCGCCGCTGCCGGGAGCCCCGTAACCGAATCCTCCCCAATTAAGGGAGCAGAAAACAAACACCCAGGGGCGCAAACGGTGGGAGCGCGCGAGCGGCGCCGGGCCGAGGTATGTCGGGGGTCGCGGCGCTGGGTGGGTGGGTGTGGGCGGGGGGTGGCATTAGAGAGGGGTCGGAAGTTGCAACGGCCGAAACGACAGTCAAGGCAAAGGTCACAGGTGTCAGTCACCAGGAAGCTACGAGGTGAACGAGTGGAGTAGTGGGCGAAAGCAACGCGATGCGGAAAGGGAGGGGTGATGAGACGCGACGCACGTGGTAACGTTAAATGTAGAGAGGTAGCTGATGTTCGGGGCGGCAAGAGACAGCGTCGGAGCATGAAGGCGGACTAGACTTGAGATGATGGAACAGCGGAGGTGAATGTAGCAAAGGAGCGGGCGTAGATGACGTAGCAAGCAGCAACGCAGACGCCGACGGAGCCGCGACGGAGATTGGAAACTAAACTAGGGTCGGGGTGCCAACGGTTCGAGACGAGAGGAAGCGGCAGCGGAGGAGGACGTGGGAAGTGGTAACGACAAAATGAAGCCTGCGGAAACCCCGCGATGAAGGGGCGTGGGGTGGAGACGGTAGCAGGCAGAGGGCGACGCCCGTCGCAAAGGGCATCGCATATGAGCGCGGGTCACGAGAACGCGGGCTGTGCTGGCGCAGGGCGCTTGTGGCGCTCCCGTGCCAGGGGAGGCAGCGCCGCCAAGTGTGGCTTCTCAGGGTGTGAAACACAATGCTGCTTTGCGCTGTTAAGTGACGAGGAAATAAACAGTTGTACTACTAAATAAAGGACATTTTAACGCCAAGCTTTTCGACATAATGCAACTTTAAACAAAACATATAGGCCATTGCAGTCTTTTCATAAACAAACTTCATTCTTGAAGACACAAATTCTGTAAACATGAATCAGGATCATACATCAAGGATATTTTATTAGTTTCTTTCGTCGCTGCCTGTAAATATCTGGTAGTTTACTGGTATAGAGCATTCTTAAATGACGATACGCCTGCGTACGAGCGAATTATATTATTTTCTTCTGGAACTGCAGCGACAAGTCATATGAGTTATTTATTTATTTATATATGCTTTCAATTCAAGTATAAAAATGGTCATTTATTTACCACTATTAATGAGAGTTGTAATGATTAGTTCACGATGAAAGAGGAAATACATTCAATGGTTTTCAGAATTCTTTCTTTTCCAGAATTTTCATTCTACAATTCCATGTATTTCCTGAATTGCTACGATGCAGGAGATATTGGTGAATTGTAATCAAACAGAATGTGTTTCCAAAACTCACCGTAGGGCGTCTAGTTTATCCGCTCCATAATTACTCACCTGCAACAAAAGGGAACAGGACTTTAAAACACTGATTTTTAACACACCAAGGATACACACTTTTAATTCTGTATATCAAATTGCAACAACTGCATTACTAGCTGATGAAGTGAAATATAAGACATCCGCAGATATAGTTTAATACGACTCCATAGTCTTAATTGCTAAGTAAGTATATCAGAATTTTTCTCTTGATGAAATTGGGTTTATGTGGCCCTGTGTTGTACATGCCCTAAACGAATAAATGTCTCACCAATGCGTGCTACACGCCGAATAGCCAGGAGCATAAATAATAAAATTTAAAGAGAAAAGCTCAAAATAACATGTATACCGGCGTTTATAGCATGGAATGTGCTGACAAGCATATCTACAAGCTTACAGGAAAACAACTATTTGATTAAAATTCGCCGAAAATGCACTCATAAAAACCTGTATATGCACAAATACATCAACCTTTAAAACCGTACTGCAGGCATTTTAGAATTTTAAAAAAAGAACATCCAATTAAGGGATGGAAACAACAAAATATCTATAGGTAGCTTAATTCATAAACTAACAAATGCATGTCCATAAACAAGCAAATACACTACGGTGACTGCCCGAAAATATCTATTGCTCTTTCAACCTTTCCGGGAATCCACAAACTATTGAAGCATGTCATTTTTTTTCCTTTTCTCCGTTTTTGCACAGAATATTAGTTTGCAGTCACATTCACGTGTATACTCATGGGCTCCCGTTCACCCGTTGTTATACATATCCGCGAGAGTATGCTGTGATGCGATAAAATGAAAAGCTCACACTGTGCCTTCAATGGATATAGTAGTGGTCGATATGTTACACCTCGAATTTGGTAGAGAAGTTTTCGAAGAATGATGGAAAACAGGACGCCAAAGAAACGCTCACAGATGTCAGACGGACAAGCGCACAGCCACTGCACAATATTTGGAGTCATGGCATGAAAACATACTCCAAATGTAATATACAAATGAATTGTTTGAACCTTTCAGTTAGCGGTTTGGTCCGCACAGTTGCGGAGTTCTGTTGAAAATGACCGTAAATAAGCTCTTCATTTGTCAGCATTTGGAAGAAAGCCTCCAGGATACGATGCACATAACGGTTTGACGCATTTTACATATGTGTCATACACAAACATTTTCTGTTTGAAAGTGAACTTCGAGCGAGCCATCACAAACCCGACTATTCAAGACCGGAAAGCATGCCTTTCGCAGGGCGAGACCTTGAACAACTTTCTCAGGGGAGTTCAGCGTGCCGGTCCTCGGCGATTGCGGGCCCGTCGGCCGAGAAGAATTTCCCAAGCGGCACTAATAAAATAGTCGCATTGTATGTTCGGAGGCGAGGCAGTTAAATCCGTAGAGAGGATGTGTTCATTATCCGTAGTGACGTAGAAATCGAAGTGCTTAATGAACAAATGAGATGTAGGCAGATAAAAGAAAGAAGAAACCCATAGAAAATTGAAGACATCAAACCCAGATCAAAAACAAAAAGTTCAGTGGTGCTGAACCGAAAATGAAGAACAGGAACTGGGAGGAAGATCTCACAGGCAAGAGTGACCCGTGACCAGGGACCTAGCGAGTTCGCTATTTTTCGTAGGAAGGTGTGAGCGGGTGTGTTATTTTCCAAGGTATAGGGAATCAATCTAAGCCGCATCTTACAGATATTCATGAACATCAGTCACACACCTCAACGCCGGAGAACATTGAGGCAACCGTGACACATACCAAACACACGAAGCAGATGCAATGTGTCGTGCAAAAGAGACGAAATATAGAGTTAAGGACGAGGAAAGCAGTTAAAACTCGAGACGACACGACTAAAGGTCCAAAAGAAACAGCGAAGCACGAGGCTTTTCCCTCCAAAGCGCAGCAGAACATAAACTCGGGGCGACGAAGCACAACTAGCGGTCCCTCAGCGACGAAGGAAGGCGATCGCGAGACCAACGAAGCGGGCGGGGCGGACCCGAGCGGCGCCGAGAGCTTGGGCCACGCGGGGGCGCGCTGACGTACGTGGCGCGACAGGGGTCGTTGGTATGCGGCGGGCGGGGAAGAAGTTGGCGTCTCGATAACGCGGCGCACAGCGGCGGGGCGCAGCGGGGAAAAAGAGAGGGCCGCAGAGAGCCCGCCCGAGGGCCGCCTCTTCCGCTCGCTTAAGCCGCGCTGAAAGAGCGCGCCCTCGAGAGCGGTCGCTACTCAGCGCACTTGGCTGAGAGGCGCCACCGCACACAAAACGTTTCCGGGAATACGGGCTAGTCAGGCCCTTCAAATGTGTATTTTCCTCCTCAGTATATAATTTACCTCGCTGGCTTCTCAGGTTTAACTGTACACCCTATGAATTTATTAGGATTCCACGAATTGACCTTCATCGCATACTTGCGACGGAGAATTGTAAAATGAGAACTTCATAATTATCATGCTGAATGGTGGAGCAGTGGTGAAATTAGAGGCAAGAGAAACGGGATATTCCTCCCGGGAACTCGCACTGTTCAAATTCCACGAGGGATCGTCATTGAGTACACGTGAAGTACGAACATTACCGAGTCACATCAACAATAACTACCATAATTACTATGTCGTAACTCCAAGATACGTAACTTGGCACTAGAGACGACATTCCTTAATAGTGCGAATTTAATTCTCTCTACTACTTTTCCCTCGACAACTTTCTCTGACACGAGTGACTGCCTTACACAGCATTCGCGCCCTTCATTTTCACATCGCCTTTTGCCGCGCACCATAAGGAACGTCGTTTCGCTTATGCACAAAGACACTAGCGCTCACGCGATGGATAATGCATGCTGAGTCTTGGCCCATCCAGATCCAGCCCCGCGAGTGCCGACAAGTCTTCGAGAGCGTCGAAACCTTTGGTGACGCCGCGCCAACGGAGAAACGACTTAAGTTCGTGAAGCGCTGTCGTGTCGGCGCCGGGGCTCTATAGTTTGCGCTGTTCATTCCAGGGCGGCCCGGCCCCGCGACGGGCGGCGGGCGCGGAGGCGGCGCGCGGAGGCGGTGCGGAGTGGCGCGGCGTTGCGGAGCGTCGACAACCGCAGCGTCTCCGCGCGAAATTCATGCAAAGAGCCCTCGTGAGAAGGCGCCGCGTTGCGCGAAGCGGCGCACAGAGCACGGCGCGCTTAGAGGAGGGCGCGGGCAGAGCACGAGCAAGAACACGGAGGCAGAAGCACGAAACAGCATGACGGAATAAGTCCGGGGTTACTGGACTCACCGGACCGAAAATGATTAATCCTCTTGAACGAGTGGAGAGAGAAAGCCTACAGATACTGATATGGTACGACGAATATTGTAGAAAGGATTCAGGATATTGGTATGAAATGAAGGATAAAAAAGCGAAAAGGAAACATAAGAGCAAGATAAAACACCATATTCGAGAGAAAACGGAAAAAATAGCACAAGATACATAATTTATTAAATACTCGAAGAAAGTCCATCAATAGTCATGTGAGTATACAAACATGGAAAATGACGAAGGTGGTGGAAGAGTCCATGGAATCTTCATGTAGAGCATGACATGTAAACACAACTGCATTGGTAGGACTGTACGAAGTAATTAAAGAAAGAACGAAAAAACGGAGAGGGAGGACAATAGAGAGGAAGGGAAGAGAAAGAAGAAGCGAGGGCACAGTGAAGGAGAGAGAGAACAAAATAGAGAAGGATAGGAAAATGACAGGGAGGGACACAGACGTACGTTGCCAAGTGCGAGAGACTGCATGCTAGTCTCCTGAATGAGACTATTGTGGACGGTAGCCGTATAGGCTGTGCATGCGCGAGCGGCTCCCTTCGAGGAAAAGCGGGGTAGGATCGGGCGAGGAGCGACGTGGAGCAATGTTTTATGAGCTGGCTGCATCGTTGCTTCGGGAGGAATGAAGAATCGCGAACACGCGACCAGCTGCTTCTATTCGCCGCCCGCGTGCGCCAGATAAGCGAGACGAAAACGAACCCTCGCGGCCCGGCCACGTCGCCGCTCCTGATGTATATTCCGCCGCGAAGATCTATCGCCGACGGGAGAAAAAGGAGCCAGAACGGTTCTCGAGAAGACATTTGGGCAGCAAAAGAATGTTCACGATCATCCCGGCTGTGACAACCATAGCACTTTTCCGCTAGAAAAGACAATTCCAGAAGGCGTTGAGCGATGAAGATAACTTATTATACAATAAATTTAGACAAGTAACGGAATTAATTCGAATGATGCCACGCAAAAGTGAAAACGCAACGCAGGCGACATTTGCATTATGAAAAGGAGAAAGGGATATTTCTAAGCGGAAAGCGAAAAACGTCTAGTGGGGTGAACGATAATGAAAGATAAATGATAGTAGTTTAGAGGAGAGTTTCCGAAGGAATAACTGAAGGCATGATAAGCTAAGGATACTACAACTACATGGTGAAAACAAACATTCCTTTTTCGGAGAAAGGATGAGGTAGATGAGGTAGTGTAGTAGTCCGGCATAGAACCAAGGCACGCATAGAGCATTATACCATTAAATATAAATAAAATGTGAACTATCCCCATTAATGAAACAAAATATAAAAAGCATTAAATATAATTATATCGAAAAGTAAATATACTACTACTCTATGGGTATGTATCTCTGCACCATGTAATTCATTCTATTTACGAATATCGAAACGAAAATGGCTGTCAATCTTACCAACACCAGCTGTTGTCCACTAACAATGAAATTATTTCTTTAATACTCTAGTGGAAGTCAAAAGGCCACATTCGACAATAAAAAAAAGTTTTAAGAAAAATGAAGGAATCCAGCTCACAGAAAGTGAGCGCGCCCGAGCCCCCGCTGGCTGCCGACGGCTACCTGTCGCTGCCGGCCAGAACCGCAGGGTCCGCCACTCGGCCGTGATCCGATTTGGCGGCGATCGGCGGCAACGCGGCGGGCAAGCGGTGGGGAGCTTCCCGCTTCGGGAAGAATCGAACGGCCCGCCGGAACGATACAAATTCAATTCTTCCGCGATGCTACGAGCGTCGCCGGATCCGATTTCGACTCGACTCGACCCGACCCGACTCCACTTCCGTCTCCCCCTGCCCGCGCCGTGATGAGGGTTCCTAACGGTGGCGCGGGAATGCGGTCGGAATGAATGAATACGTGATGGTTGTCGTCGCGCTGCAAATTGGTCGGCGTTTGACCGCGTGGCGCTGGCAGAAAGCCATGCTAACGTGATTTACGGTAACGTTTCGCTCCAATAGGGCGCTGGTGCTACTGAAAAGGCGAATTCGCGTATGATAACGATCGTATGTTATCGATAAAAGCAGAGTATGGAATTGCCCTATACACTTTTACAGGCTGCCTAACAAAGGCGCATTTTTCAAAGTGGCATCTAAGTGGAACTTTTACTGTTGGCCCAAAATACACGTACACAATTAGAAGCGTAAAAGGAAAGGAAATCGTTTGGTGCACATAGTACATTTGCACATCTATTCATTAGTAATTAATAATATTCCTGTTGCCATTCACAATTTTCAGGTACTATACAAATCCATTTTTCATCCTTATAACTCGAGAGCGTTGCTCGCAACAGAAAAACACGAGTCCGAGGTCCCAAGTCAAGTCCACTCGTTGACTGTCCTCGTATGCGCGGTTTTCCACCCTTGTAGGTAAGCCTCTTGCTTTTGACAAACGCCCTCATACTTTTCCGAGAAACTTCAACTGGGAGCAAACTGCTGGTTAATTTCCGGAGTGTAGCAGTACGCTGGGCCCAGCCGCGGGTTTGGTCCCGAGCCAAGAACAAACACGCCGAGTCACTTTCGCTCACCCACACGGACAAAACGATCCCGAAACCACAAACCCATGTGACTCGCCCGAAGTGCCAACGAGCTCCCACAATGCAAAAGGGAAACACACAAGCGGTTAGAAATAAATGTTTGGAATGAGAAGAACGACAATGAATCCTGTTGTAAACGCGAGGCTTCAACTGAAGTATTTTCATAAAAATAAAATATATGCCTTGTTCACGAAGCAGAGGAAAATAATATAAAATGTGTCAGATATAAACATATTAGGTCCAGAAAATACTGTGACGCAAAATAGCCGAAATAAAAAACTTCTTAATGTTACATTTCAAGAAATCAGAAAATAATGTAAAATACATAATGTAGCGGTACGCTATTTTTAATACTTTTTAAATTTCACAAATAACTGTCGATGTGAACCGTCCACCTCCCGCCGCCGCCAGCCGGGTCGGCGCGCCCCCTCCGCTAATGGAAGGGATGACAGCACGCGCTCCTCTAAAGTTTATGGCCATCGTCCGCGAGTCGACCCTCATCCCGTCACGCACCCGGGCGCCGAAGAAGAGATTAGAGACGTGTGCTGATCCCGCCGTTCCGGGTATCATGCGCACTAAGTACCCAGACCGTCCTTCGCAGTTTTCTCCAGGGGTCCCAACGGACATTCCGCGTACCCTTTACTGACCTACTTCCGAAGTCAGACGGAGAGCGTTTTCCAGACAGAGATAGGGCTACGGAAAATTCCTAGAATCACCGGACCTGATTGGCCGAGGACAAAATTACGGCGTAGTAGCACTTAGCCAATCAGGGGCAAAATTCCGTGGGGTGGGAGCGATTTTGGGGCACTTTTGAATTTTCGGGGTGGCGGAACGAGGAGACCTCCAGGCTAGCGGCGTAGGGGAGAGCATCACTTCTTCTTGTTCGATTGAGCTGGGGGGGGCGAGCGCCGCGGAGCGAGTAACAGCTCCGGCGCCGCGTTCGAGGGCTACGTGTACTCGACTTGTCTTGGGTGGCGAGCGCCGCGGAGTAAGCGATAGCTCCGGCGCCGCGTTCGAGGGAGAATTATTATTTTGGGACTTAGTTCGTGGACACTGAGCTCTGCCGTGGGCAGTGACCGGTGACTAGTTTTCTCCGAGATTCGTGATCGTGATAACTCCAGAGAACTTTCCGTGAGAACTGCTAATTTGTGTGAACGGAATTCGCGATCATTCACGATCCGGGCCAGCTGACCGTCGCCGCCGCCGCCGTCACCGCCGCAGCCGCTGTCGCCGCCGCCGCTCCTTTGGTAGCTACTGTGGAAGGACGTTTCTCGGCCTGGCAGGGCCATCTCAGCCGCCGACCCAGACGGAGAGAAGCCGCGACCCCCGCCGCCGACGCCGAGGGCCGCCTACACGCCGCCCCATTCAGGCATAAACTTCGGTCAACGACCGCCAAAGAACTATTGTGCATTGCTGTGCCGCGCTTAGGCACTTGTTTCCTCATTATTGTCAGCCAGAAGGCGAATGGCCTAGAGTTTGTTGGGGCCTGTAAAGGAATTTAATTGTAATTCTCGTTCTTTATTTTTTTTGATTTAAGTTTTATCTCATTTTTTCTTTCGTTTCTAACTGAGCTCATCAGGTAGGGCCTTTCTTAACTCTTTGAATCACTGTAACTTCCCCGGCCTATTATTAGGCGGGAATAAACCTTTTTATTTGCTTTACCAACCACTGAATTGTTTCTGTAGTTAGCAAACGCCTTACGACTCCTTCCATCCGAGTTAGATTCTAAGCAGGTGACAAAGTTGGCCGACTGAGCTAGGCCCGGGCCGCCCTCGTTGACTTCGGCGCACACCCACGCCACCGGAGCTCGACGCTGTGGTTGACAATCGACGCCACCGTGTGGCTCGATAACGAACCTTGGGTGTGACAATAATGAAAAAAGATTTTCCATTAGTCATGATAACTAGTATATTACATCAGCCAATACAGTGACAGGAATAGAAATTTACTAAACGTGTCTGAAGAACACTACAATGTACTCCGACATTATAGTACCAGAAACCAACGAGTAGGGGGAATTTAAAAACGTATGAATAGCAATCATATTTATATCGGACATGAACGTAAACAACATACATTTCCCACAGTAACACCCACCACAATATTCTCATGATCTTTCCACACATCTTTGCTGAGGATGAGGAAGCTATTTCATACTATTGACTGTGCGATTTGTCCAAGGATCTCTTGTCCACTGCGGAGCAAGTTAGCAGTTACGACGCGTCCATATTTGAAGGTCAACTAACATACCATATTACAGTAAAGCAATGCACAATACCGTAGCATATCTCATATTTTCGCAAGATACTGACGAGCACTTATGGTCCGATGAACTGTAATTTCCACATATGACCACTGTTACACTTTATTTACATCCATCTTGGAGCATACCCTCTAGCAAATTAGCTTTCACGTTTACTGGCAACTAGCCAACTTAGCACGCACACTTCATTCAATCGTGGGATAATCTAGTGTCAATTTTTTCCACAGATATACTGAACAGACCACATATCACGGTTTCCGGATTATAAAACAGCTGCAGTGCCTTACGAAGTGACTCACACATTTTACGAGTAATAATAAGCGATTGCAATTATAACAGGCAATTGAAAACGCAAAAATAAGAACGGCATACGTAGTAGGGAATGACGTTATCGTATTAAGAAAAGATGTGCATCGCCCAGCGGAGGTGGGCGGCTAATTGAGGGTCGGCGTAGCAAAGCGGACGCGATCCAGGGCGGAGGCAAAGGCGGCTCGGAGCACGACCTGGGCAGAATGTGGCTGGGCGGAGCTGGGCGGCGAGCGCGCGGCAAAGGCCGGCGAGGAACGCGGCCAGCTGAGGGCGGCGCGGCGCAGAGCCGGCCCGCAGAGCGACCGCGCCGGCCGTCCCGGCACCCTCCTCCCCCCACACCCCTGCTTCAAGTCCCTGAGCCCCGGCTGCGCATCCGCCGGCATCTTCCCCCGCGCTAACGCAATAGCCAGCGTTTTATTGCCTCGGGCCCGTCGCTCGCCGCCGCCGCCGCCAACGCCCCGCCGCACCGTCCGATGCTTCTGCAGCTCTTCTCTTCACGGCCATGCGGATGCGGGCCAAGGGATGCCTTTCCGCTATTTGCGCCTCTGGGCCCTTCGTCTCGTCTCACACACGCACGCGCACACACCAACTGCGGAACCCTGCTAAGTGTGCTATGCGGTGAACAAATGCAATCCATAAAAATCCTACCACACATCACTTTTAGACAAGGCCTGGTAGAATAAATGCGGAAAATTCAAGAAGATATTAATGCAACGAATTCTTGATCGAAATATGACGATATTTTGACCACAAAAAACGATAAAACCTGATTTCTGAAAAGAAAAATTTAATGAAGTAATATACCAATACAACACTAATTACGAAGAAAAAAATGTAAGATTTAATACACACACTCTAAGGAATCAAAATTTTAGAAGAATTTTCTACATTGAAAATACTCATGAGGAGGCACTGATATCGCTGAGATTTAAGTGTGCCCCAGAGGATATCTTTCACACAATATCTCGTAAGATGAAATTACATGAAATATATCAGATCTCAAAGCCCCCAAATATCACGCTGCATTCCACGGGCGAACCTCTCAGCGCCAACACAGCCTCAACCGCGGCCAAAGGTCACAGTCACCGCCGCCGCCACCACCACCACCACCACCACCACCACCACGCGATCCCTAGAAGGCGTACGAACGCGTGGTCGGCGTGTTATGTCGAGGTGACATTGAAGGAGATGAGAGATACGCCCGCTACAAACCGCTCGATTCCGTGCCGCAACCCGCCGGCTAACGACCGAAGGAATTTAATATACGCAATAGGTCTGCGGGCTCGGAACTGGCACTTCGAGGGAGGCGGGAGCGAGCGAGAAGAGGTCCGGGGCTCTGAAGGGCGGGAGGTGGAGGAAGTGGGGAGGCGTCCCGCGCGCACGTGTTGCGCCGTCGTCGATAATTCATAGGCTGTTCGCGGTAAAACGCCCGGCGGGGAGCAACCCGCGGACGAGGTAAAGGAGGTCGAGGCAGGTCACGGAAGGGGAGAACTGGTCGGGGAGAACTGGTCTGGAAGAAAAGAAAAGGGGGTAACATTAAGTTGGAGCTAAAGAAGTACCTTCGTTATCAAGAATGTCTATTGTAGCGGGTTGGACTTCAACAGGGCGAAACTGGCGAATGGCAACCCGGATAAAGGAACACAAGGAGGAAAAATGTCAAAATCGGCAAAGGAATAGTGATTATAAAAAAATAAGAAGAAAAAGATTAGAAAAGATAGAAAGTCCTTGGAAGCTCACGCCGGCTGCACATGCTCACGAAAAATTAATCACAACGAATCATTGAAACTGTCGAAGAGTTATGATTAGGGGGCGGATTTTAATGAAATGTCATTTTTTTCTTTTCACTAGAGAACAATGCCTCTTAGTATAGATAATTGTATGTTAAGACAAAAGAAAATTACACACTTTTATATGACTTCTTTTTCTTCAGTTTTATTCGATTTCGACTAATAAGTCTTTTTTATCATTTCCGCCATTTTAAAACATTTTCGCTGATTTAATCGCTTTTCATACCATTTTAATAGTACTTGCTTCAAATAATATTTACGAGATGCAACAAATGTTCTCCACAGAATTTCTGAGTAGGCAATTCGATTTATTCGCTTAGAAATTGTAATGCCAGCCGTTGTATGTAATGTAAAGTTCCTGAGAGGCCTATCAGCACAACTGTCGTTTACCTAAAGACAAGATTTCCTGCTAAAGAGTAGTCCAAACCAAAAGTTTACCAGCAGAGTTCACATGAAAGAAAGTAAGAAGCCTGCATTGCATCAGTAACATATCCAACAGTTTGAGTTGTTCATCTGAACTATTTTTGTTCAATTTTTAACGTAATTTTTCTTTGTTTTTAGGGCATTTTAAAAACATTTTAACGAATATTTTATTTATCATTTTTGGCAACGTTTTAAGTCATCAAAATCTGCACCCTAATTATGATTCATTCATTAAATAAAATGGAGGGAATGCAGAACAAAATAACAAAAATTTAAGAATTTGCAGGCAATCCCAAATGAAGGGTTTTCGGGGTGGTTAGGTTTTCCTTTTTCTTTCGTTGTTCGAAGTATACTGACAAAACGTCAGCGAAAATAACACGCACGAGGTTCTACAACATGGGGAAGGAAATGTTCCGTCACAACACGGGTGGCAACAACGAATGAGGGCAGCCAGGCGGCAGGTGAGTAGATCCGGGCGACAGCGGTCGATGCCCGCTGGCAAACAAGGGTCACAAACATTCGCGATGAACGTGCCACCACCGCCTAACAGGCGTCTTTCTCCCCTGCCTTTCCTTTCCTTTTCCGCTGTCGAACGCTGCCCGCTGTCTCCTGGCTTGACGAAGGTCCCCCGGCGCCAAGGGGCCTCTCTCTAGGCACGACGAGCACACGTGCTTCTCCAAACCTTCACGTCGCACGTCGGATGAATACGTCCGAGGAACACTGATGGCTGCCCATTCGAAAAATGACAGAAGATATTCATTCCAGCTTCGTTTTATAAGAAGAAAAAGGGATATGGTTATTCAACATCATTGAACATTACATGTTATTATTATGAGTAGTAAATTTAGCGCTCTCTTTTATTTTATTATCTCCGCCCGGAAAATAATCTTGTCTGAATTTTTATTTCATTCACACCACACACATACTGCTGACTTTCAGAGAGAAAGAGGGAGCGCCGCCTAAGGGGCGCACAATTTCCTTACCGTGGATACCATCCGACCAGAAATGCTGAAGCCAGAACCAAGCCCAATAGAATTTGGTTGACACAGCATTATTAACATTGTGACTCCTTGCTCTGTACCTTCTTTATTACACTGGCCATCTTGCAAAGCCAATAATCATTCGTCCGTATCTTCATTCAAAAATCGATACATCTGAGACGGAGCGGGCGACGATCGCTCGTCGGGTACATCGCATTCCCTCCCAAACCAATCGCAACTTCGCCGCCAGCGAAGCAACGCTAATCCGGGGGAGGCGCGATCGGACGCAGGATCCTCCCTCCCGCTCGTCGCGTCGGCCGCCTTAATAAAGGCGCGCCTGGCACCTCGTTAGGGCGCTTCGGCCTCGTTTTCACGCCCCGTTGTTTTAATTGCTGCCACTGTACACCGCCAAGTAAGCGACGCGCAACCGCCGCAGCGCAGCGCGCCTCTGCGCGCTCGCGCCGTCTCGCCCGTCCCTAACGAGAGACGAGTCCCTCTCTCTTCCTCCGTCGTCACCGCAGCCGCCTTCACCCTTTCCGTTCGCCTCCGATGTCTCCTTGGTCACGTTTTCCTCCCCACTCTCCGTGTGACTTTATCAATTTCTCGACACGGTTTTCGAGTTCTACCAAGTTACTATGCTTCTACAATCCTTATCGCGTGTTTGTCTTTCATCCCAACTCTTTCTTTCCTTTTTTTTACTTCATTCTACTTAGTTCTCACCGTGTATCATTGTTTGGCAACCACTGCCAGCTTTTATCGCAATCTTTATTCTGTTAACTTTTTTCCTTCTCCAATTATTCACCTTCCCTTCCGAATCTTTTGACTCCCTCGATATCCCCTACTCGTCTGCGCTGCAGCTGCCGCGCCGTCAGCTTCGTTCACTAACAAGTCGGAGAGTCTCCTTTTCTAACTCGTTCCGGGCTTAATTAATTTCAGCGACAATCGGCCACCCGAGATGGAAACGGAGGGTCGGGTGCAATGTTTGCGTCAGATGATACGTCGTTGGTATCTGAACGCCAGAAGTATAACATATTCTGTGTTCTACATTATTCGCCCACATGTACACATTACCCTGACGAATATTTGTTTGAAAAAATTCCACCAACAAACAAAACATTCCAATTCCCCATGTGTGTTGCGATGAACATTACAAAGAGCTCACAATAATTATTAGCTGAAGACGCGTTTTCAAAAAAACAACGCAAGCTCACATTATTTTTTTATTTAGAGATGTAAACAGTATGAATTTCGCTAACACACTTGACCCAGATGCTGCATTTACCTGAGAGTAGAAAGAAATTAAAACGCTCCGCCGCAGCTACAAAAACGAAAGCTTTCGCGAACAAACTTCCACTGAAAACTATGAGAACTCTGATTACTCCCGCGAGCAAGAAATTCCTTTATCCGCGGCGCGGCTTTGTGCTTGTCGTAAGGAAATTAGAATGTAAAATGAGCAACAAAATTGCGAGGTTGTAGCGGAGGCCGAAGGATTTAAGCTGAACCGTTGATCTCTATTTCAATCGTATCAGGACCACAAAACAGGAAAACCCACGGACAACTTTGCATAAGCCCTTGCTCTGAGTGCTTGATACGATTGACTCGCCAACCCACGTTAATAGTCTCCCATGCACTGAGTGATCATCTCTAATATTCGCACGTGAGATGCTCTCTGGTCGGTTCATTCATCAAGCTTTTTCCTGCCTGCAATTTGTTAGTTTTACCCCAAACCTAAGAAAAAAAAATCGGGAATAAAGTAAGAAGATGGTTAATCTGCTTTTCAATTTTATCACCATTACTCTTTATAGTTTATTTTTTCTTACTTTTGAAACTCTTGTACGAAAGGATCGTATGAATGAAATGTATGAAAATACATTTGCAATTTCTGCTTTATCTATGAATTTTAATTAAAAAAAACATTTCGTTTCTAATTTAGAAGCAAATTCTTTGTATCAATGTACATGAACAACAAAAAGCATCAAGATCTTCATCTCAGCAGATCTCTGCGATTCAGAAGGAAGTAAAAATGGAAATTTTCCATACAGACCTTGTCATATTGAAATAATCTATTTCAATAGCCCAAATAATATACCTAAGGACACCGAATCCCACCAATCCACCTACTGCCATGCACATGTAAAGCAGTAAGTCACACAAAAAGAAATTTTAATTACTGCGTTCCCAGTTTTCGTATCAATGGAAACAAACAATTTCGATGAGATCAGAAGGGAAAAAAAACTGAAAATAAAAAACCTTGATCAGTCTCGTTTAACTATTGTATGGAATAAAACTTATTTACATGAACTCAAACAGCACGACAAATACTCTAAGGCAAAATTATTTTTATTGATGTTTACGAAATTTTAATATATTTTTAAATTATTAAAGTTCATATTATAGTTTAAATTATCATCATTATTATCATTATTATTATTATTATTATTATTATTATTATTATTATTATAGCATTCTTCGAAAAAAACTATCGAAAAAAGATCAAAAGTACGAAAACTTAGTACAACAGAAAACATCACAATAAAATTTGATCTCCAATCAGTGGGATGCATTTACGCGAAAAGAAAAAGAATCTATTGAAAGCCTATATTTCAACCGAAGACCTGGCAAGTTTTGGGAAAGAAAGAACCGACAAGCGAAGGGAACGCAGAAGGGATCCATCGCTGCCTCGATCGTTTTAAGGGGTCGCGCGGGGTGTGGACAGCCCGCGCCGAGGAAGAGGGGTGGGGAGGGGAGGGAAGAAGGGTGGCAATGCGGCTGATGAGCTCCGAAGGCGCCGAAAAGGGCGCTGGGAAGGGACGAAGACGGGAGGATGGCCTCGTCCTGCGCGCAGCCTCTCGACCCCGCGATCCGCACAAACGATCGCGCGCATTTCTGCCGCCGCCAGACGCAGGGAAGGCGCGCTGTGTTTAACTTACGGATCGACCAAAGAGAAGGGACGAGGCTGTGTGATGGCATCGGCGTTGATGGAACACCACGCAAGGTCGCAATGAAAAGAGAATGGGAGGAAGAGACGAAGGCAGAGGAGCCCAAACCAAAAAGAATTAATATTGGGACTTACGTGCGTAAAGAAAAAAATGTTGAGGCAAAAAACTGGACAATGGAAAGGCAAAAGAGAGATTATGAAAGAGGAAGTGCTCGTCGAGGTACGAAAATGCATATCAATAAACACTAAATGGCCACACGTACTTAGAAGGAGGGGCAAATGTAATTTTCCCCCTCTCACAGTCAGATTCAATTTACTCTGTCAACGGCATTCTGTCCATTTTTTTAAAAGGTTAATATTATAGGACGGACAGAAGTAAAATCATTAGATATTATTTGGATCACGAAACTGACTTCACGAGAGCTTCAGAAATACACTGAATTGCGACGCAAACACACACAGTCGGCAAACCAGTAAGCGAGAGCAATTACGTCAGTAAATGATGCGGGCTGCGCAAGACGCCGGTAGCAGCAGGCGGCGAAGGAGAGCACAGCTGAAGCAATACTCGCCCTCACGCGCGACTTCCAGCGTCGGCACCGATGCCTTCGCGCGTGTTTATGCACAGGGCGAGAGACTTTGTTGGTTACGAGCCGCCTCCACAAACACTGTCGCGTCGCGCGGCTTTGCTTTGCAGGGAACCCGCCGGCAGCTCAATGAGGTTCGCCGCGCAAGGCGCTGCGCTGCTCATGAATGAGAAATATCGTCCGTTGCACTGCACTTCGACGATGCATGTAAATGCGTGCTTATGAATGTACCAGATCCTCGCGCAAGCAAATGAACGACGGCGTCAACGAACTGTTGACCAGGGCGTAACAATTTTATCCATGTTACAGTTAATTGATTTCATTTAAAAATAATATTAAAACTGTAATTCATTTTTTTTTATTTTCACTATCACTTTCTATTGGAAACGAAATTAAAATTCTTCCAAAATTAATTATCAAATCGCACAAAAAAGACATTCAGAAATGTCTGGGAAATTTACTTTTAGAAAAGTACCAGATGTTCACTGCTCATTTGCATTGGAATTTCCCGACATTTTCTTCAGACCATTCTTGTGTTGTCTTTAATATGAAAACGCCCCAGCCATCTCCGACCGTATTGCCCATAATTACTTTTTTTCGCCGACTCGCGCAAAACGCGTTACGAACCTAATTCGGGCGAGAGAACGCATCAGCGCGGAACATCGTTTCAGGGCGCTTTGCATCGCGCTTTATCTCGCCTCGCGCTGGCACCGGCAGAGGGAGGAAGGGGGCGGAGCGACTGCCTCCGCAACACGAGTAATTCCGCAAACAAGTCCCTTTCTTCGCTTTCCCGACATTCAAATTACGCACGAAAACGAGTTTTCTCACGCCGCCGCCTCACCTTGTCCGACCCTGCCGCCCTCGCCCGGCGCCACAGTGCATCGCTGGGGGCCATCTGGAGACAAAGCTCCGCTACGCTACCGCAGCCTCTATCAAATCCCAACTACTACAGGCACATCCTAAGAGAGAGAGAGAAGGGGGGGGGGTAAAGTGCGTCGACGCTAACAAAATCCAGATGCCCGCCCTCGTCTTGTAACGCAATATCTTCTCAGCATCCCACTGGAGCCCGAAGCGCGGCGATGCTTTCTTTACCTTTTCGGTAGTACTGCCTTGATACACAATTCGGTTTGGCTCTGGAGGGAGAGCGATTATTTCTAAAACAGGAACCTTCCACAGATCATCGACATGGTTGATACAATTTTCCGATATCACTTCTAAAGTCAACACAATGTCAACCAATTCAAGTACATTTCCACACCATTTAATCACTCACAACCACCAATAAATTCTGGAGTTACTCGCTTCTAGACTACCTTCTCCTCTCTTTTCCATTATTAATTCATGACTATCCCGCAAACTTTTCGTTACCATAGTTGAACATTCAGGTTCCTTTAGAAGTTTAGGTAGATTTTCTTTTCTTTTATCCTTCGCCGTATATCCTGAGTGCTGCGATTCCGTTTCCATTAATACCATTAACTCAAGCTCTACTTTTCCACAGGCTTAACTTCATATATATCGCATTTCCTTATAAAAAAAGTATACTAAATTGACACGAGTTAACCAAACCATTAGTTAAATTTCGTTTGCTCATTAGTTCATCAAGTTTCGATCTCAAATTACGGCCACCTTCGCAGTCCTAATGCCTCTTCCTACCTGCTGTTCGGCAAATACGGTGATACCTCGGGCTGTCCCATTTGCCCTTCCCCCAACGACGTCTCCAGCGGCCGCCTGTCCGTGTTCCACGTACCCTGGCCACTCCAGCCGGCCCCGACTCCCAAAATCCCAGTTTCCTTCACTCTGGACGTTACTGCTGGTGTCACTGTCACTACCATCGTCACGACCGCCATCGCATCTCGCCGACGAACACGATGTCTGGGCGAACCGACATCGCCGTCGCCACCGCTACAGGCGACCGCCGCCGCTGTCCGGGACGCGTCCCGGGCGCTTAAAGGGCGATATGCCGCTGAGCGCCCGGCGCGGCGCCGCGCGGCGTGCTGTCGCGCCGCTGTCCGCAAGGGCGGGCGCGGGCGGCGCCGGCGGCAGTGGCTGCTTGCGCACTTGACAGCGAAGAAGACGGAGGGCCCCGCTCGCCACAAAGAGTCCGCTCGGCCGCGTAACATGACGGCTGCCGCCCCCGCCACCTCTCGCCCGCAGACGCTTCTCTCTCCCGCCCTCCGCCCAGAGCAAAACTGGACACACCGCAGCAATTAATCAGCCGGGCGACGTCAGTCACGCCGCCGCCACTACCGCAGCAACTCCAGTGGAAATTCAAAGCACGCAGATTCGCGCTGTTCGATTCGCAAATTTCGCCCTATTGAGATATGTTAATAGGTGGCTGGGCCAGCGAAATGACGGTTTTGCATGCTAAACGAGTTAGCATTCAAAACAGGAGCAATTGGATTGGAATATTCATTTTACGAAAGGTGAAAAAGCGCGAGTTTTTTCCCACGTCCAAGCCACAAGCTGACGACCTGTCCACGAAATTGTGGTTTGCATATACACTGTTAATTTCCAAGAACGAACGAACCCAAGTTTTCAGCTTTAAAATTGTATCAGAAAAACCTACAAAAAATCCACACACTCTGAGAGGCTGAAATCATATTTCCCAACTTTTAAAAATACATGACTTTTGTTCATTTTCGCTGAAACTAAAAACTTCGTTCTTGAATTGTCCATCCTATTACAATTCAAAACAATTTTTTACGTTATGAGGAACCTTCTTACACACAAAAAAGAAGCGTCTCGAACAGCAATCCGTCTTTCCCTGGTCAAGTGACAAGCCTTTGCCCCGGAATCGCAACAAGAAGCACGTTTCCGCCGTCACGCGTTTCGGCAGTCCACGTCGTCGCAGCGTGTATCCAGGCGCGCTAAGCGCATTCTTACGCACGTCACCGTCGAGGGGGTGACAGGATGATGGACGAACGCGAGAGGCTAAGGGGGAGCGCGGGGCTCGGCAGGCCGAGGCCAGGCGCGTCCCTCACGCGAGGTCACCGGGCGCTCTGTCACTGCTCCTTTAACGGGGACATCTTAAGCTCGGCGGTCCGCGAGCCAGGGCTTAAGAGGCGGCGACGGCGGTGATGTAGCAGGGGCAGTGCGAGCGGCAACAGAGATGTGGGAGACAAAGACGGTCAGGGCGAAGACGGTGGGGATGCTGAGGAAGATGAGAGCGGGTCGGATGGGGCGACGGCGGAGCCGGGTCGGCGCGTGCAGGGTTGGTGGCAAAGACGGGGAAAGGTGATGGTCCCCAAAGGACAGTGGTGATAGCGGCTACGCCCCACAGCCGTCTAAATGGTAGCCCCGCGACCAAACCTAAGTTATGTCTTCCTTCCGCGGTTGCGGGCGAGACGTGCGAAGGTAAAACGGAGAGGGAAGGGCCCGACACGCTTTACCAATTACAAAGCTATTTCCCAACAGGGAGGGATAATGCTAACTACCGTACTAATCACATCTATCTAAATTCTGATTAAACATCCCTTCACAGCCGAGTCCTAATGGACCAATTCACGGGGCTGAAATGAGAAGGAAACGTAGATTCGAAGGGACTATTTTAATCATAAACAACGGAAGTGCTTTCGCAGTGAAGATCTGCAGAGAAGTTGAGAATGTCCCCACGCTAAACGAGTTCAGGCAGTGCATTCCGCTCGAAATCAGCTTACATTTCTTTGAGAAGCTCGTTCCTCCACCTATGCCGCCCTGGGCGGGGCACCTGAGCGCTGCCAGGGCCGGAGGTCGAAACGGCGACCCTGGAGCGCTCTCGGGAGGAAACGCCAGAGGCGGCGCCGAGGCCAACTTCAGCCAATGCAATTTCGCACGTAAACTAGTTTTTAGGAAGCCGCTAATAGTCCAGCAGGGAAGTTGAATTTAGAAGTAAGAAGAACCATACATCTCTTCGCTTTCTTTTTTTTTTTATTCCCCTCCTTTCCGCACTCTACACGGCGGAGTTCTCCGTTCCTTTCAGCGGGAAGGATACGGGTGTAGGGGGACGAGCCGAAACAGTACAGCCACTCTGAGATAGATACACGATAGCTTACTACCTTCTACAATTGGTGAAGCGCCGACAGCGACGTAGTGTTCCGTAGTCCGTTTTGCCTTCGCACTTTAAATACCTTACGGCACTCGAGTTTCTCTCTTAAATGAAGACAGCGAACGCGTTCCAGTTCGACAGCAAATGCTATACGAACGACACGAGGTAAAAGCAGCCCTGCGCTCGTTAATCTATTTGTTCATAAAGGTCAATAAATCCAACGGAAAATGACTGCGGTATCGCCTAATGAGTTACGAGCAGCGGCACGAAATTACATTTCCAGAACAGTTTTACGATATGCATTCGTTCGAGTGTTAACCGCTTTTATAAATCTACTTCAAATTCTCGAAACATTAAAACTGACGAACTGCGTTATACAATAACCTACATTCACGATATTTCTAAATCATTGTATACAAATACTTTTATCCTAAATGTTTTCAATCGAAATTATATTAATAGCCGACCTGCAAAAACAAATGTTTGGAATAATATTTATCTAAGCAAAGTATCTTCACACTAGTATAAGTATGCTGAGAACATGTGAACTAGAATACAGTTTAAAAGTGATGTTATTAATCTCGGGCAAAATTCTATGAAATTTTGCAGATAGTAGCCTTCCCACCCTCATGAACATACGCATCAACTCGTAAAGCACTCGCCATTCCAAAATTAGCACAAATGAACTCTTGGATTCGAAAGGGCCAATCCTTAAGCCTTCTCTACACCAAACCTTTCCCAACTTCAACATCTTCATACACATCCTAAGTGGGTCTGTTCTACCCCCACTATCTCTTCCGTCCCATCATCCGTCGTCATCTCGCTCACTCACTACCACCCCCACCCCCACCGCCACAGCCGACTTGCCCCTCGCGATAGCGGCGAGTTTGTTAACTCGGCGTATTCACATGGAAATGACGAGCGCGCTCTCAAAGGAGCGAGTCTTTAATCCGCGGAAGCGCCAACGGGAGAGCGCGCGGGCGGGTGAGGACGTACGGCAAGGGCGCGCGCGGCGGCGGAGACCGGAACGAAGACGTACTCGGAGGCAGGCCTTAAGCAGGCGATGGGTATGCGGCGGCGCGCCCGCCCGCCCGCTCGGCAACCGTTACCCTCCGGGGCCGGCAGTAGCGGAGGGTTATCGGATGCGCTCGCTCCAGGCACCTGACGACCTCAAGAGAACAGAGCCAGAGCCCGGTTCAAGAAAAAAAGGAATCCGCAATTGTGCTTGTTGTGTGTCTTCATCTTCGCATAAAGCTCTGTTCATCATCTTGTAGGGCTTAGATTCAAAGCTATCACCCCCCACCCCACCCATATTCTTTGAAGAGTACTATTTTTTAACTCACAAATCTCTTTCGTTGTGACAATTTTCATTACTTTATTACCGATACGACGCCATATTCCTCTCATCCGCTTATTCACGAGACTTGCATGGTCAATCTCTCACAGCTCAATGTCTGAACCGTGAGATATATTTCTAATGTATCAATAAGCATTCATATCGATTAACAATTATTTCTTATTCTTCTTCCCTTTAATCTTCTCTTTATATCGCGAATTCATTAAATCATAATTCCATTTTTCTTTCATCTAATTCTTCATTCTCCCAATAACTCCTCTTTATTTCTCGTCGTTTCTTCGCGCTGTTTAACCCAAGAAAGCAAAAGATAAAAACGTCGCTGCCATCTTTTTGCATCCCACGAATGTTCCCAGCGGGAAGCACGCATTCGGTTTTATACGTTGTCTCGTAAAGCCGCCGTCGCATGAATACGTGCGCCTTCGGACGCCCATCCGTCTGTCCAGCTGTCAGTGCTCGCCCTGAGAAATGAAATTCCCCCCGGGGGCGGAGGGAGCAATGCGTCGGAAACTTCCTTCCGGTTCGTGGCTTCGGGAAGGAGGGGGGGGGCGCACCGTGCGGCGCAGGAAAAGGAAAAGAAGAAGAAATCCAGCCGCGAGGAGTGGACGCGGAAAATAAATTTATTTTCCCCTTTCACCCTGTCGTATTTGCCTTCCGGGCTTTTCGATTTCGTACGAAAATACATTTTGCATGCGTTGCAATGCGATAGCAGACGCTGCGGCGCCGGACAAGCCTTGTTTACCCGGCCGCAGTGCCCTAATGCGATCTGACGTCAATGGATTTCCATGGGGGTGTCACTCAATCACTTCGCTCCGGTCGATAACTTCAAAGGAGAGCATAAGAGGAGCTGCCATCCTGCTCCATTGGCACTTCTCACATTCGTGTCATTCTTAACCTAAAATAAATGCTTCCGTTATCGCTCAGCTCTTAGCTCCGCGACAACATTACTTGTTTACATATCGTGATTCGAAGTCTACTAATATACACAGGCAGAAATGACAAGCTTCTTTCTCGCATTGTGGTATTTTGCATGCAATTGCTCCAGGAATTTTCCACAAATACAGATTATAAATAAAAACTAGTCTTTAATGCATACCGACATTTATCTTCGTAATCGCTTTGGTATGTCAAGTTAATACATAGCGACTGTACCAACTTAGCCGACAGATCATGTTTTAATTATTCACGCAAACACATGTCGATACACTCATGTCCAACTCCATCACTGAATTAACTGAACCGGCATAATAGAAAATTGTGCATAATTGATAGAGCGGAACGGTGTATCAGTAGGGAAACAGGCGGTTTTTAACTCCAAAATTTTTTTTCCTGGCATTGACAAAATACGTCTTCAATGAAATGATTTTTCTTAATTTCTCAGAAAACTACACACAATACTAAAGAATAAATCAATTAAACTTTCCCTGATTAAATTCATGATTATTTCAGCAGCGACGTATCCCATATAAGTAAAGAACCCACTACAAATATTTGACTTTATTTTCCAAATACTGAATCCCAAATCAGCATATCCCATGAGCGCGTAGCCGACAGTCCCCGCCATCCTTTCGCAAACAGACGCGCTCCGCGAGTCCATCGCATCTCCTCAGCGCCCCGCGAAAGCCATCCACCAAGCGCGCTTCCTTTCCGTTAGAACAACCTCCCGGCACAAAAGCACGCAGCGACGGCGTAAAAACCTTGCACCGCGGCGCGGACACCCTCGCCGCAAGCAGCTCGGAGAGCCCCGCGAGCGGGCCCTCGGTGTAAAGAGTACTGGCGTGCATCCCATCCCCTTTACTCACGCTCTTTCTCCTCGCCTCCCCCAACTCCCACCTCTTTGCTCTCTCTGCCTTCTCCCGGCGTTGCGCCTCGAGTCTTCCCTCTTGCTCTCCCCCGCCCTTCCAACCGCCGCGAATGGAAAGCGAGGAGAACAGAGAGGGAAATATTTACCCGCTGAGGCCGTATCTTTACGTACCCTATTGTTTCCATATCCACCCGCAACGTTCGACAGCTTCCTTTCGGCCTCTCGTTCTGTTCGAAGTTTACGTCCGCCAATTTCCTGAATGCACCCACCACAAACCTCTCGTGGAATACTCTTCGCCCTCGGTACGTTCAGCGTTGTTCCCGTTCGTTTGCTAGTGCTGCTACCGTCACCCTGGAGCCAATAGTGCCATGCTCCCCACCCTGCCCTACATGCACTTCGCTCTCATGGCCTTCGATTCTATTCCGACAATCTCCCTCGCGCCCCACGCCAATCGTTTCTTCCCTTGATGTGATAGCGATACTTCCCACTACTGGGGACCAGGAGGCAAATGTCTCATTGCGACTGAACGCGCCACAAAATCCGTAAATGATTTTATTCTAATGGCGGCATCTCAGCGAAAGCACAGTGGGTCCATGAAGCTCCGAAAGCAGGGAAAAGAAGGGAGCCAGAATAAACTTAAGAGAGGGGCGGGAGGAAAAAATCTCTCACGAGCATAACATCAAGCTCCAAACGAAAGGGACCGTGCGATTGATCGAAAAGAGACGAGACAAAGCTATGTATAAACTAACTTAATTTTTAATCAACATTATCATAGGCATACATTTATAAGACAGTACAATGTCGAGATCAAAATTAGGAGGGCAAACCAAACCATTTTTACCCTCAAAACAAGGAACGAATATGAAAGTCGAAGACAAGATAACAAAACGCAAGAAACAACTTAAAACAAAATGTAGTCCACTGTCGCAGGACCATTCCTTGCGGGACCCGTATGGGCGAGAGCTGATCGTCAGCCACCGGAAAAGCACGCGGCGGAGCGAGTAAACATGCGAAAGCGTGCGTGCGCGAATGAGCCTCGGCTGGCTTGCCGCGCTCTCCATGGCCATTGCCAGCACTGGGGGGAGAAGAAGGCGAAGTCTGTCTTATGCATGGCCTTGTCCCGGCGAGATTCACGCCCGCATCTTTGTCGCGCGTCGCGGGCGCCCGAGCGGGCGTCGGGGGTGGGGGGAGACGGACGCGCGCGCGTCGCCCCGGACGGCTACAAACGATTCCCCGGCGCGCTTTTAAAAATGAAGGCTTCGCAGAAGAGAGGCTACGCTTCGGGCGGGTAAGAGGGTGGGCCGCGTGGGAGAAGGAGCGTGGGAGAGAGGAGGCGTGGGGGAGAGGAGGCGTGGGGGAGAGGAGGCGTGGGGGAGAGGAGGCGTGGGGGAGAGGAGGCGTGGGGGAGAGGAGGCGTGGGGGAGAGGAGGCGTGGGGGAGAGGAGGCGTGGGGCGAGGGGCGTAGGGGCGAGGGGCGTAGGGGAGAGGGGCGTGGGGGAGAGGCGTGGGGGAGAGGGGGCGTGGGGGAGAGGAGCCGTGAGGGAGAGGAGGCGTGAGGGAGAGGGGCGTGGGGGAGAGGAGGCGTGGGGGAGAGGAGGCGTGGGGGAGAGGAGGCGTGGGGGAGAGAGGGCGTGGGGGAGAGAGGGCGTGGCGTGATGGGGTGTGGCGCAGAAGAGCGAGGTGGGGGAGGAGCATGGCGAGGAGAGACGGGAGGGTGCGGGTCTTCTTCCCAAGATCTTCCCAAGATATTTATATCTCCTCGCGAATCGCGGTACTGGCCGGGGCAGGCGAGGCGTGCGAAGAGTAACAACATTACGGCCAGAAAAAGATCGCACCCGCTGCAAACAAGAAACGCGTTTTATACATCAGCCGTGGATGGATTTCCCGAAACAGATTTGCTACTTCGCTTTCTTAAAAAAGTAAGAAACAATGTGCCTTGTATATTTCCACTGATTTAATATTAACATTCTCGGCATTAACATTAGTGAGTCAGGTTGTCATTTGAGGCATTAACATTTCAGAATGACGCAGATAGCAGTTAGTTACATTCCCACATCTGAAGTCAAGATACTGAATCCATTTATCGAAGAATGCTGAGAAGCGGCAGACCAATAACAGCTTCCAGCAACACAATATATTACCGTGGATAAAAATAATATTAGTGTAACTACTGCGAATACCCTCCCGCAAACAAAAATTCTACGACCAGGATTCGATCTGCGATTCCAGTGTGGAAGACGGCGCCAGCAAGACGTTTCACGTCGCCCTGCAAACAGTAATGAGATTGCCCTCTTCCGAAAATATCGCCCCGGATCAACAATGAAGACATTTTATGCGTTCGGCGCGGATGGATTTCCGAGAATGGATTCGCCGTTTCCCTTCGGACTTAAAAGGAGGAAGACGAGCAGCCCGCGGCGAGAAAGACCGTGGTAAATGAGATGTGCACTGTGATATGCCGCGAAAAAAAAACAACAACAAAACCAACAGAAACCAAAAGGAAACAGAGTCGATTTAAACTGAGCTTTCGCCGAGTTGAGGCAGAGAGAGACGTCGAAACAGTTGCGAAACAGTCGCAGTGGAAACGAACTCTCTCGATGCGACGACCCGAAATAAATTCCCTCCGACGCGTGTAACTATGACGCGCAGTCCGCGCAACACGATTAGACGGGCGAGGCGGAAGGGAGAAAGAGGAAGAGAACGAGCCACTGAGCGGCCGAGGCGAAGACGCATTGGCAGCCTTTCCGAAGCCAATGACGTGTAGGTTTCCTTTGGACTCTTCAGACGTCTTTACGAGTTAACAGCTGCATTTTTTCCTCGCAGAGCGAAATAGATTCAGATTTCTTAACCCACAGATATACTTTTGAGAGGCAAATAAAAATGACAAATGTTTCTATAGCTTCCATTTCCCATAACAAAAAAGCAAAATATAGTATAATAATATTGTATCGAAAACGTTCAATCTCATGAATGTCTTCATTCGATTTGAATTCACATCCTGCTTACTAACACGAAACAACACAAGATACATTTTCCTCGCAGTAGGAACTGAATTTTAAATAAAGGTTTCGTTCGATACAGGTACCTATTTGTACATGGATTTGTACAATAAAATACTTCTGAATCCCAACATTTCGTGCTATCAATTTTGTTTTTTAAAAGGCAAACAAAAAAAAAACCACTTAATATCGCGAAGATCCTCCACCTCACCGCTAAACCTTTCCATCACGTCCTCGCATCATTCGTTCCTTCCAAACATGCCCCAGGAGCGCCTCTTCTTCATTCCATTAACACTTCCACCTGCCAACAGGGCTAGCGAGGGCCGCCAACAACAAACGACAGCCTGGCCGAGACGCGTGCCCACGCACGGGCGCAGTTCAATAATTTCATTACACGGAGGCGGCGGCGGAGCCCGCACCGCGCCGCGCGGGCGCTCCCCGAGCGGCCCCCGCCGCGGCCGACGCCGTAAAAAGGAGAAAGCGCACGGCAACAGGGGCTTGCGCGGACGCGAAGACAGCAGCCGCGGCGGCCTACGTTGGGAAAAGGACGGCGATATTGTAGCGATACAGGATCCACACGGGAAAGCGTCATGAAACCAGACGTGGATCGAGCCACAGTAAGGAGAAACTGGAAGACGAATAAGCAGGGAGTGAGAAAAAGAAAAGGAAAGAAAGCAAACAAGCGAGATTGAAGAGGTGAAGGAGAGAAAGGTGAAAGAATCCGCCGAGGAATATCAGAACAAGTGTTCAGAGAAAAGCACGGGAGTGATTTCAACTTTACGTATTAAATAAAAAGAGAGATCAACACTAAGTGTCAACTCTTCCGTTTGGGAAATTCAGGTCGGGTCGGTGGAGATAAACAAAGTTACGAGAACAACAGATTGAAAGGAAAAAAGCAACAGATGAAGAAGAGAAAAAGATATTGAGGATACAATGGGCACGAACAGGACGCCGAAAAGTAAATTATATTGAAAGAAGCAAGGGCTCAGTATTGAACTATTGAAGATCTTAACTCCCTAGAAAGGCCAGTGTTATAAAACACAATAGGCCGCGAAGGCAAAGACAGTAAAGGAATGTCAACAGCTACAAGGCTTGACGCAGCCAATGAACTGCCACCAGAACTAAACATCGCCCTTTGGAGAGTCCGCACACAGACGAAAAAAGGCGACGAGGGCTACGAGGGTAGCGCAGAGACAAGAAGGGTGTGTGGGGGGAGGGGAGGCGCGTCGCCGGCGTGTCGGCGAGTACGAACCGGCCTAGGGAGAGAGGTGGGATAGGCATGGTGGAGGATGGGCTGTACCGACTGGAAGGAGTGAGAGGCGGAGCGGGAGTCGGGCTGGCCGACCGCGTCTCCCGGAGGCCTCGACCGCAGCGGCGCCGCTGAGGGGCGGCAGTCCGGGCCGCCTCCGACCCCGCCGCCGGCGGCTCTCCCTTGGGGAAGAGGATTACACGTCGTCCTCCCATTGTTTCCTCAAAAAACCAATCGATCCCTGCAGCAGCAGCAGCTCCGCGCGCGCGCGTCCCTGGCTTTTTTTGCCGGCGCGGCGACGGCCGTCGAAGAAGGCCCAGGGCGTCCACCCACAGTGTGGGGGCGAGCGGGGCGGGAAAACAATGGAGAGGGAACGGACGCCGTAGAAGAGAACATGTAATGCCCAAAACGAAACAGAATATTTTGTGAAGGTGCGGTAAAAGTACGTATATAAATTCTTCTTGTAATAACACTAGGGCAACAACTTCGTTGATAATATAAATACTCATGATATAAACAAAAGGTTCACATAGTCGGCCTGGATGGCAGAGGTCGCTAAGGCTGAATGACCGTACTGGCCTTGGCTCGAAGGGTAGCTGGTTCAAATCCAGCCTCAGGCATGAATGTTTGTTTGTGTGTGTTCGTGTTGTCCTTGCGTGTTTTTTCTACAGTTCCCCTTAAAGTTAGAACAATCACAGTGGTCGCTACATGACCAAGTTGATAAACAGCGACCTTAATTAAAAAGGTTCACAGAATAATATTACTCAGATGTGATTTGGATATAAACAAATAAAACTTTCCACGTTGAACCACGTGAAAACAAAACTACTGGAAGGTCAACTAAATATATAAAAAGGTTTGGGGGATAATTTGATGAAATGTTGAATTTCTGAGAAAAAAACTATAATCGTAGTTCTTTGCACAAAACATTTTGTTAACTATGTCAATAATTAATTCATCAAAATTTTAAAATTGGGTAAATACTCATTTTCCCCAAAGGTGGCTCAACATCAGTGTGTCTTTTCATTTACGTCATGCAAATCAGATAAGCCTCTCACCGGCACTTCTGATTTCAGATACGTTCAATGTCAGAAAGTTGGAGGTACGGGGGAGTGACGTGAGGGTAATTTAGTTTCACGCAAACATGGAGTGACGTGAGTGATTAATGAGCAACCAACTGATAATGTTGACTGAGGAACTCACGACACGAATGAACAAAGTTATTTGCAGACTTCGCTTCCTTTGAAATCGACCGCGTTAATTTGATTTCCGAAACACTAATTAGAAGACGCAAAATTAATCAACAGAATGGAAAGATTCCCGGCAGTAACTCCGGAAGCGTCAACGGAAACAACAGACCTAGCGGACACGGCTGGACACGCTATTAGGTTGAATATCAACACGGCCCACGTGAGATCAAAGACAACAGAATTACACCGTTTACCTCGCTCTACCTGAACAAAGACAGACAGCAAACAAAACTTAATTGCAAACTGAATTACCGTCGTGCTACTGCGCAGCACGTGCGGAGCTTCGCTATCCCATTCTCTTTTAATGAGAGCTCGTTCCATCAGGATTTCACTTGAAACGGGTCATGCGCCCCGTATACCCCACAAGGGACTATAATTACTACTCGCAATAATAACAACAAATGAATAACCCTCAATTAGAGCAGAACACAATACTTATTTATAACACTATTACAACAGAAACTGGGTTCACAGTGTACGGAGTTCCCCTTCTCGAACAAGCTCAGAGAATGGGGTATGTAATTGCTTCGCGTTTAGAAACACAAAAGTTGGTGTGATGGCGTTGGTCGATTATGTGAACTGACGCTCTATTAATCTAAACAAATAAAACTGGAGTGTCTGATTTTAAAACAATTGTCTTTCCTTAATCTCATATACTTATTTAGATTATATGAAAGCCAATTCAATTGTTTTTACGATTTTTGTCCGTCGGGCTGGGGTAATTTCTCGAACGACTGTACCGATTTCGATGAGGTTATCACTGAAAGGTGAGAAAATTGACAGGAATAACGTAATCTATTTTTTTTATTCAGATTATTTTATATGAAAAATATACTTTTTTGTTTTTTTACAACAAATCCACAGTTTTACTCCGATCTTTACAAAATTTTGTACACGTGACCTTCAAAACAAAAACTTTACTGCCTACGAGACAGATTTCATAATATAAGGATGGTGAGATCCGGCGCCGACCTACACCAGGGCTTGCAAGGTTTTCCCTATCGCCCCTCAGCGGGATCCAGAACTGCCCTGCACAACTCTAAGCTCCCAACATATTTGGCAGTAGTGAATGTGTCTGTAAATAAGAGGTGAGAATAAGACAAGGACGAGGAAGGAAAGAACGCGCGTGGGCCGTGCCCCGGTTTGTTAAGGTGCAGCTCCGGCATTCGCATGATACTGACATGGGAAACCACGTAAAAAAATCAGAGCATCCGGCCGCTAGTATTATTCTCCTGACAGCGACTGAATTCGACCTAGTTATCTAGCAAGAGTTGAAAATCCTGGCACTGTCGGGCCTCGAACCCCCTGGTCAGAAGCACTGCAGTTGGTGCCCCAAGAGCAACTGGTGCCTCGAGCCACCTCAGCCGGGAACAAGTCAAAAGAAAAATACTGAAATAAAATAAAGTTTAAAATCACATTTCCCCGAATACACCACGATTGCCCGAATTCATACTCTTCAGGTGTGAAGGAAAATGCAATTATTTCGCGCATGTCTTTAATGCTATTTAAAAAATACACGTATGCGTTTTAATAGATTAACAGTATACAGCAACTATTCGCTTAATATTCTAACAGCGCGCAGAGCCGAGTTCGTGCGGCCAAATGTCACCAGGCGTCTGCTTCCTCGACCTGCAAAGGTCGCACGTGTCTTGAGGCGTGCGCCGGCGCCGCGCATGGAGATGCCGGCGGCGGCCGCGGCGTCGAAGTCAGAGGCGGAGCGCGGTGAGGTGAGGCGCGTGTCCTATCTGGCGAATCGCATCAGCTATCCCCGCACATCTGAGGCGACCGCCGCGGGCGCTGCAGCCTCCTCGCGCCACGTCCAATGCTACTCTCACGAGGCAGCAAGTGCAGCGAGCTGCAGGGAGCGAGACGATGGAAAATGCGAGAGCAGAGACCGGCGACGTTTTCGAAAAGTAGATGCAATTATGAAAAGAAATGGTTTCGCGTGTCATATTCCGAGGGAAAAAAATATCGCGAATATGATTGTAATTTAATGAAACCGAATGGCAGAAAAACAATATGTGGCAAGTGAAGAACGAAATGCAACCAGCTTAATTATTTAGATACTTTAAACACAAACATTAAAACGGAACTTTGTCGACAAAACATGACGTCTTTACGAGTTATGATACAGGCACACTTTTCTAACGGGTGCACTTAAGCACAGAGGAAACAGAACGATGAAAACAGAATGTCATAAAGGCATTGCTTTAGGAATCAAATTAGCAGATTAAAAACAATCAAAGAAAACAATGGGAACAAAACGAAGGTACCGACACACGAATGTGGACATACACTGAGTGACCATTGCAGCCAGTGCAAAATCATGTAATTTGGTCGTTTCGATTTGAAACAGGCGGTCCAGAGACTGCTGTGTCTCCGTACGATAAGCGAGTGCAGCATAGCGTTCCTAAAGCCCTCGCAGTCTCGCAGCGCCCCTCTCCCCTGAGAGAGGCTGCGCGGGGACACGTAATGCACGGCAGTCCTGCGGGTTGCCTATATGCCCCGGTAGTCCACAAAGCTTGGGGTTTGCTGTAACCCGTTAGACCAGACGGAAGAGAAGCAGGCCTGGAGGCTAACATTCCAAGACTAAATAAAAATGATGGAGAAAACCCACTAAGCCCACACTACGCGTTATAATTTTTATTTTATATTTGCAACCAGAGTGAAACCCGGAATTGATAATTTAGAAAACAATATTGAAACAAAATAAAAAGCAATTCGGTAATTTTGAGAATACGCCAAGAGAAAAATATGAACACAAAATTAAATTTGCAGTACGTTCTGCTTAATATGAACAGTTCAATATTTTGTGCTTGGGAATGTGGTGAACGTATTAGGTAACGAAAAAAGTCGGAAACTTGAATAATGATTCTAATAAAACAGGATGTAAACCTAAAGGAATAAATAAAGAACCGAAGAGAATATCACGTTAACTAAATTAAAAAGAAAAATATTCCAAGAAACAACTAGGAAAATAAACGACAAAAAGAACGAGCTGCAGACACAAAGGACTGCAATGATCCCTCATGACGGGCGGCGGTGCCGAACGTGAAGCGAACGCTGCCGCGACAGCCGCCTCGCCTCGCGTGCTGACGTCAGACGGAGGGGCGCGGAGGAGGCGTGGCCGAATTGCCAACCGGCGCAACGTCATTCCGGATAAAGCGCGGCTTTTTTCACGATGATGAATACCCGCGCGCAGATGAAAAGAGGCTGCACCACGCACCCTGACAAATTAAAAAGAAGACATGGAAGAGATGCACGCGAATATAAAACAGCTTTCACTGGAAACGATACAAATTGCTCCCAACGTCTTCCATTTTCTTCCCGTGGTGCCGAAAAGAAATGCCAAGAAATGAAATGGAGAATGGATATCGTTTCAATCGATCCCAACTCTAGAGGAAATACAGGAAATAATAAATTTTAAGAATCTAAATTTCTGGTGTACATTTTAATTACAGAAATTCTTCTTTACAAGCAAATACCATTCTGCAAAGTGCCCGTAAAATTAAGGGCCATTTCATGCTCAGAACTTTGGCCTATAAATAAATAATTGCTTCCTTTCCGTTAACGGTATAGCACTTCTGAAGCGGAGCTAAGTGCCTTCCAATTAGTCTTTAACATCGAGTTTCTCAAGGTCAAAGTTCAACACAATTAAAAACTTTTCTATAGCGTGCAACGCGCTAAAATTTCGCAAGCATCTTAAATAAACAAGTGTTTGTGGGCGCGCTCTGAGATAAAAGCAACTCTATGGAAACACTGAAAATATCAGTGTCCTCCAGAAAACTATGAATCTAAGAAGAACAATCATTAGTGGTGGGCTCAACTGTTAAACTAATAAAAACTGTTCTTCCCTTCAAAATATTTTTATAAAATGTAAAATGTCAAATTCGGAGATTTTCTTCCGTATTTGTAAGACAAACGATACACATCCCGACAAACATCTACGGATGCGATAGACAAACCCGGAACCTGACATATCTCGTAAACTCTCTCCCAACCAAGTGGGATCTTACGTACCGCAACAATAAGCAACCTCACATAGCGTAAACGATTGACGTCCTTTCACGGCGCAGTTTGTAAACAAGACGCATTCTGCCAACTAAAAGTCATGTAATCGCTTCGATATGAAAGCACAGGCCATGCCACGAAACCCGAAAAGCGATATAACATGACTCAATTGATTTGAAGTACGGGAAGTGGTATTGGAATGCACAACATCATTACGTCAACGAACCTACCAGATAAAAAAAATATTGCATTTAATTTACAATTTACCTTTGGATGGGCTTATAAACTCTGAAGCGGAAATCACACGAAAAGAAAAAAATACCGTTAATCATTAAAACATTTTCTGTGAAAAAATAACACACTTCGGAAGCATAAATGCGCTTCAAGTAATTTTACGTATTTACACAAAGCTATTTCGTGAGGCTTAAGATCGGGTTTCGAAAGCTCCAAACGTGTGCAATACGCTTACGCAGCACGTGATAACTATTTGACATTCTAGCGGCGAAACAATGCACAAAGCGGCCGGGCCCGGGCGCCGCGCAGGGCCGCGACCTCCCGCGACCGCGCCGAGCCCTGCGCGCGCAGGGCGCCTCTCTCCCCTCCCCGACCCTTAAACCCGCGCTCTCCCGCGGCGGCGCGCTATTTATAACCACAGCGCCGCGGAGAGGGGGGGTGGAAGAGCAGTACGGGAAGAGGGGAGACCGCGTTGGGCGGGGTGGGATGGGGCATGTTGGGAAGGGCGGAGAGGGGACGATGACAGAGCAATGCGGGGCGGGGAAGGGAGAGGCATGGGAGTGGCAAGGTAAGAAGAATCGTGGGCGACAATAAAGGGGAAGCGAGGACACTAAGAGAGGGATATGGTGGGCGACAAAACTAGAGGAAGAATGTGTCAGAGCGAGGAACGGGGCGGGATGGAAAGTGGCAGAGCGAGAAGACGCGGGGGCGCAGAGGGTGTGGAGTGGGAAGCGAGGTGTAGCGGGGTGTGGCGCGAAAAAATGCTACGGGAAGGAAAGGTTTGGCCTATGAAAAGGACTGGGCGAGGAGAAGCAAGACTGTCTCGGGAGAAGTGAGACTGGGCGGGATGGAGTGGGGTGGGGGAGGTACGGGGTGGAGTGGGGGCGGGGCGAGCCGGAGTGGTGCGGGGTTGGGTGGGGCGGGGTGGGGTGGGGTGGGGTGGGGTGGGTGGGGCGGGGTGGGGTGGGATGGGTGGGGCGGGGTGGGGCGAGGTTGGGTGGGGCTAGGAGGGGCGGGGCGGGGCGGGGCGGGGCGAGGAAGGGCGGGGAGGGGCGAGGCGGGCAGATAGGCAGGTGTAACCGCGCGATGTCGCCCTGGAGCAATGGTCGCAAGGCGCAATTTGAGTACCACGCCCTCCAGTCTCCAAAACTCGCCCCTCCGGCAAAAGGTATTTGCTCGGACGCAACGGCCTACAAATCTGCGCTCCCGCTTCCGGATGTTGCCGCTCTGCTGTGCGAGGTATCTATGGCCCTTACCCACACGATCGCCCCCACCTACCGCTCACCTCACATGCTACACCACTCGTTTCCCAACACGCTTCACCCACTGAGTATTTTGTAAGCCCTTTGTGGCACATCACGCTGCTCATTAGCCTCTTTGTATTATTTGCTAACTCTCTCCTGGCAATCGCAAAGTCCTTGTGCACAGCATATCTCTAATACTGCTTCTGATGTTTCGTACGATGATTACAGGCCTTTGTGAGAGATTGCGAATCGGAAACCTGCATGACATTTGGCTTTTAGTAAGTTGAAATAGTGCTGCTGCTCCGATAAGGGAGGGGGAAAAAAAGGTAAATAAAGCCCAGCCACAATACCAGAAGCATAAATCTTTTGATAAACATAAAAATCACATCGTAGCATGAAAATGCATAGAAATGGCGGTCAGTTTGCAATGAGCGTCAATCAGACGCATTGTTTCTTAATTTTTGGTACGTTCTCAGAATACTCTTCGCAAAAAGTGTGCCAAAACTGAACCACTTGCTTGTCTCGTTCAAACGTTCGCACCGCGGCCATCACCACCACCACATATTTCAGTAAGAAAAAAAATCCATGCACTGTCACTTGAAAAAAAAAATGACGTTCGCATTGTGGCACGCGATTTTGCCACGCCGCCAGTGACCGTACTAACGAGACAGGATCTAGGACAATAGTCGCGGCAACCAGCGCGAGCCAGCAGCAAAAGCGGGAACCCGGAGGGCGAAAGAAGCCGCACGGCGCGGGGACCAGCGGGAGAAGGAAGGTAACACGGGTGAGGGCGGCAAAGCGACAGGGACGCTCGCCAGATACGGGAGACAGCGGCGGAGGAGCGGAGGTCGGCTGGCGGACGGCAGGGCGAGTGGGTTGCGGGTGGAAGCGACGGCTGCGCCACCACCGTCCGCGGTCGGCGAAAATTGGCGCCGCGCCCCAGCACGTGACGTCAGAGTTGGTCGCCGACGCAGCGCGGCAGTGGAGGGGGGGAGGGGGGCGGCAACCGCCGGAGCGCCTGCCGCGACGTGACGAGGGAATCCGGTAAAAGCCTGCTGGCGGACGGGGAATGAAAACAAGAGGTTTTGTGTGTTTTTAGGTGTGCCTTGCATGCTAATGTGTGGCTCGCACCAGCGACATGAATGTAGCACAGCGAAATATTTTTGGAGGAAACCAAATACAAAGCAACGTGACGCTAATCTCGTTCTTGGACTACGTGCAAATAGCAACGAATGTACATTGTCACGGATCGTGAACGCGAACACATATTCGACATTTGTTTTTATCGTGAATTATACAGCCAAAATATATTGCTGCTGCCTATTCTTGTTTCTGCATCTCTTTACAAAAATTGTAATCGTTTTTATTACGAAAAAAAAAGAACATTAAAAGATAGGAACTCAAGTGATGCAGCATAAATCTCAAGACATCTGATGGTTGTTCAGCGGCTCTAAACACTTCAAAGCAGGATCTTCTCACCCGAATTAGATTATCATGCTCATTAATCTCACACATCACCCCTTCCTTTGCCTCCGTGCAAGCTTCACGTCAACACTTCCCTTATTGTCATATCTGCGTGTATTTAAAGATAATTTCGAGACATTAAATTATCACTGACCCAGGGGGATTTGAGGTGAAATAAAATGTTAAGTAGTCGCTTGCCGTACGATACTAGTTTGCACATCAAATATGTACAAAAAGATACAATCTAAAACTTAAAAAGCTGGAGGTTAAACTTGGCCCAAAACATTCTGTAGGTCAAACGAAGTTCCTAAGTGTGTAACAGTCGGTAAGGAGACTCTTTGCGGTTCTCGGTGCCCAAAGGACAAACGCATTTAGCTTTAATAATGTAATATTCTAACGGTGAAAATAAAGCACCCGTCCGCATTGAAGGTTCCGGAAAGCTCAAACTTGCGCTCTGCAAATCAATCACACGCGCAACTACGACTGGGGCCGTAGAAAGGTAAACATTAGCGTTCCTAGGCAAATCTCTCTTCCAGGGAAATTCTCTTCCGACATTTCCTTACAAATCAAATCAACATTATTTTGCAAGTCACAGTTCGTTTATAAAGGGGTTTATTCCGAGAAAGTATTCACATCAAAGACTACTTTCTTTTTTTTTTTACTATGCAAATATAGGTAGAAAAACAAAAATTCGCAATATTTTGAAGAGCTATCAATATTTGAACACACGAGAGTTCATCGTCATGGCAAGTAACGGTAATATTAATAAATCATGTAATTGATTGTGAGATTTTCATATTAAAATGCATGTCGCTGAGAAGGAAGAATAATTAAAAAAGATTACAAAAGCAAGCGAATAGTTCGTACTTTTGGCACGCACGTTTTCTTCATAATACAGAACAGTTCAAAAATATCCACAGAAAAATCTTCAAAACTTTTTAAAATTCATATACACCTTAACCTTTAATCAACTACCACCACTTACCATCAAAACGCATTATCAATCACGCACCACCTAAAGCTTTCATCAAAAAGAACACGAGAATATCCTGTCCCTATCAGAATTACTCGGATCAGTCATATAATGCATAACCGCAAAATAACACAAGGAATAAAAAAAATCGTATCTCCACGGTAAAAGTGGGTGATTTCAAAGGAAATGATAACGCTGATTTCGAAAATCATTATAAAATCATGCAGGATTCAAAATATATGAACATGCTTATTATTTGAAAGAAATAAAATCCTGTACTAATTTCCGCATTGTCACTCCGGTTATATTACAACAAAATTTTATGAGCATCCTTCACACGAGGTAAGAACAAGTTAAAAACGGAATTCGCATATTCGTGCAATAATATTGAGACAATCTTGGAAGGTTAAATTCCTATTGTTTGGTTAACAATGTTTTGCTCCTTGTCAGTTACTCTTGTATTCTTGTTTACACCCTCTGACACAAAACCAGCAATAATATTCCATCCTTGCATGATTATGAAAGACACTAATTTGCTGTGTCATTAGAAAAGGTGACGATTAATTAACGATTAAATGTGAATAATATTCTGTCAATAGCTACGATTGTCACAGTCTTGAAACCAACCATTTTTATACGTGGCATTCAAAATCATCGGAAAATTGAAGACAGGAGAGACGCAAAAGGAATCAACCACAAAAAAGAAATGTACGCTGAATCGCGGGTTCATAATTCTACCGGTTCTCATTCAAATACCAACTATTTTCCCGCTATCGCTTAAATCATCATAGGCTGACCATCAATTGACAAAGTTAGTGGTTGGTGTGACCAGCGTGCTTCCGTTAGAATTTAAGAGAAAGCTCTTTGTGAAATTTCAGAGTCATAGCTCAAATTCACAGTCCGAGAGTTGCTCGTAAAAACGTATTATTCTCGTGCGGGTGTGGCTCGTCGCATCAAAAATAGCCACGCCGATCTTTCCCTTTAATACTGAAATTTACAGGGACTTCTTCGCTCGAATATTCTGGCTGCACAGCAAACTACTTCCGACGTTCATTTTACATGTGGCTTTCTGGCGCACCGGTGGCGTGCGGATGTGGAACGCTAAATGCGTAAACAAGTAGAACAATGAGATCCAAAACTTTCAAATTTACCTACCTACAAAAATCGGTGGTCTTCTATATAATACAAAAATGTACGGATATCAAGCTTTTTTATCGAGAGATGCGGTGAAAAGAACAATTAGGAAAAGAAGAAATTTAAATCGAGATAATAACAATGTTCGAATACTGCTCTACCAGACTAAAATACCACCAAAAATTAAATGCCACGATGACACAATATCTTTAAATGAATGCTATATTCCAAATAATAAAAATTCTTTAAAGTCGAGTTAGCAATATTTCGCAGCACTGGTAGTGCATCGAAATTCGAACATCGATGGACAATCCTACAAAGCGGTGATAAAATAACTAGAAGTACAAAGCATTAAATTGCAGCAGAAACGCAAAGTCGATGCCAAAAACCCTTCATAATAGCGGCTTCGAACAAAATATCTGGAAACATAAGAGTCCGGGCGCAATTTTCGGAGGGAGCTTCAAGTCGAGAGAGCCGAAAGCGAACCCGGCTCCGCCAGTGGGGGCGGCGCCACGGCGGAAGCCGACGGGCGAGTGCGAGCGGAGCGCACGGCCCACGGCGCGACCGCCCATTTGTCGCAGCGCGCGCGTCGGGAAGGGTGGAGAGGGGGCGGGCGAGCGCGGGATAGAGCGCAGGGGAGGGAGCGGCCGTCGCTGGGCGAGGCGGCCGCCGTTACTCACCCCTCTCCCTTAGCCGCCGTCACGGTCTGCTCGGTTTATCACGCGGCTGTAGCGGTGGAGGAGACGGCATGGAGGGTGATACAACGGCAGCAGGCTGGTAAGATAAGCGAAGGAAGGGGGGGGGGTGACTACTGTGCAGAAGGGAAGGAAGTGTGGACAGTGAAGAGGGGAAAGGTCATTGGTAAGAGGGGAACTCGCGTGGGAGATGATGGAAGCGAAGCACGACCAGCAGGCAGGTGGTGTTGGACGATGGAATCGTAAGTAAGCGCTACTTGCTCACTGCATCTCCGTTTCCCTTGATGCATGTCACACTCCACGGCGTTCCTAGCTCTGCGTCTACGGTACTATCCTGTCAGTGACGACAGAGGGAAGTAAGAAAATCAGAAGGATCAGACCATATACGGATCCCGCCTGGGGATAACGGGAGGCGGCAGTATCCGCTAAAATAGATGGAAAATTCGGAGAATGGGATAGTATACAATGAGAGTAGAGGACAGGAAGATCAGCGAAAAAGACCCCCGACTATAGAGGAGTCGTAGAGGAGTAACGAATGGGCACTACGAACAAGGGCACAGCGCAGAACGCCCTCGCCGCTGCAGCGCTGCCCCCGAAGAGCGAACGGGAGGCGCGGCGTCCGGTTCATTAGGGCGGTGTCGTTATCACGCCGCAAATCATTATTTTATTGCAGATTGATCGTGTCCGGCGCTGCGCGGCGCTGGTGGGGTGGGGCGTGGTGGGGGTGAGGTGTGGCGGGGTGGGGCGGGGCGGGGCGACGCGCGTGTAGGGTCGCCGCAACTCCCAAAGGGCGTGCGCGCGCCGTCGCGCACCGCCCGATGAGCACGGCCGCCCGGCCGTGGCGGCCCCAAGCGATCACGTCCTTCCCGCGCCGCCGCCCCAGATCAACGAGCGTCGCGTCTGTCAGTGCCTCGTCTTCCATGAGCTCGTGACGTTCGTTTGTGTTCGTGGAGGTCGAAGCTACGTGGGGGCAGCAAAATCTTTCCAGGGAAGATTGTCGTGTGATGAATTTTCAAAATCATCTTAGAATCATTTTTTAAAATTTACTTACTTAAGGTCGCTTTTCATCTACCAAAGTCATATAGCTGTAACATTGGGAGTATCGGTAATGGTCACAAACATCCATGCTTCGGGCGCAATCCCAACTCGCAACCCTTCAGGCACGAGGCACCTACGGCTCTTCAGCCTTAGCGACCACGGCTATCCAGGCCAGCAATCAAATTTTTGTATGCACCTATTTCGTGACATTAATATCTAGATGAAAATGTTCGGAAATAATTTAATTCTTCAGAATTTTCAAGTCCAAGAACATTGTAATATCACAAGTCCATTTACGATTTAATTTAAATCGATTAACACGTCTAATGAACCGGATAATACCCATCTGCCATAGTTGATTAAGACAGAACAAATATTGATTTTGGGTAAAACTGCTTCATTTCAACGCAATGGCTTTCTACATACTTCAAGACACCTCTAAATTGGTCACTTTAGTTGCATTTTTTACTTTCTCGCCTTACGAATACTTCGTAAGAACAGAAAGTTATGTAATCGTGCGCCGGAAAACGGCGAATTTTCGCCAGAAAAACGCTTATAGCTGGTTTTGTTTTAGCTGCAAGTAAAATTAATGCCGATACAGAAAATCATTTAAATCAGAAAAAGCAATTTTGAACTGGTGTGGCACGTGTGCTCTCTTGAACTCTTTTAACATACCTCTCGACATGCATTGAACAGGAGATACGCAACGCAAACGAATGAATGAATCTCATTGCATGTATAAGTAAAGTAGCCGACCCCACACGATTTGCGATTGAAATGAGCAGAGCATTCAAACGAAGAGGAATAAAACCAGTTTTCGAAAAACAGAGCGAACAATTCGATCGCTCCAAGTATGCAACTCCACCTTCCAATATGAATGAATTCTACAGGATACAATGTAACAGATGTCATGAATTAAATATACTGAAAGTTGCATCATCTACAAGTCCAAACAAATAATTTAAATATGATCCAAAATAATAAATTCATCTCTGTGACCAGTGATATGTTTCCGTGATTCCACAACGTAATTGAATACCAGAGAATAAGGTTATGGACCAAAAAAATCTCATAAAAGAATGAGTCAAGCAAGTGCATTAATTGGGATGATGGAATCTGACCAGATACAACTCTTCGGGACAGTAAAAGTAAATGAATCATTGTGGGATCAAATCAATCAATGAAATCCCACAACTTGCATCACTTCGTCGTTCCATCCCTAGGGGAGTTACGAACTCCATGTATCAATGTATCCGACGCGGTTGAGAGTAAAAAGCGACCCGACTGATTGCCACATTATAAATTTTAAAAAAATGGAATTTCGTCAAATTGTGTCCTATTAATCCCCACCATCTTCTTTCATTCCAAGTAACGGGCATTTACAGATAATACGTTATAACATATGAATAAGTCTACACATCTCATTTCAAAACATGAGAAAACTAAGTATTACAATTTCCACCAAACATGTTCATCACAAGACCCCTTCCGAGCGTCGCCAAGCCCCGAGGGCTCGCTCTGGCAACATCCTACCGACAGCGCCAGTTCATTAAATGTGAGCAGCGTTCCCCCCACATTTTTTGTGGGAGAGAGCGGTGAGGGCGGGGTCGGCCGCGTCAGATGACAGATCGCGCGGGGGGCGGTCGCGGCCCACGCGGGGCATTATTGTTTTATGTGACACGCACCGAATAAACACAGCAGCGACGCCGCCCGCGCGCGCGCCCGCCAGCACGCTTAATCCTCACGCAGGCCGCCAGCAGTGACGTCACGAGACCGCCGCCGCCGCCGCCGCCGCCGCCGCCGCCGCCGCCGCCGCCGCCGCCGCTACTCCCGCGCTAGCGGCGATGGCGCCAATGTGTACGTGGAACCAGAAACTTCTGTGGCTGCGGCTTCGGGGTCAGGGTCGACTCAACGATATGGGTACGGGCGCTATCCGGCATCATGTGCGTCACCGCGGACTAAACGACTTACGAAGCCTCCCAGAGGGAATAATGCGCGCCTTATAAATAATACTTTCGTATTTGTTTATTTTACTCTTTATAGTATTATTTTAAAGCTTCTTATTTGCATATGGTGGCTTTTTTAGATAAGTTTTTATTAACATGCTAATTCCCTTAGCTCACTGCAACGGGCAAAACCCACATATGCAAATGTAAAAATATATTATTTTTGCATTTTTCCACAATAAAACAAGATAATCTTGAAGTACTTTTGTTGGGGACGAACTGTAAAAAGAGGAACAGACGTCAGTGCAAAATGCGACTCGGCGATGCCACGTGCCAGACAGTCGGTCCGGATTCAATTTAGGTCGGTAGCATTGCACTTCGCTGAAAGGAGCGGGAATGCCACGCGAAGGAAGGGCGGAAATGAAAACTGCGCGGTGAATAGAGAGAGCAAATAGGATCCGGCAGACGGGGCACGGGCGGCATAGACACGTGCGAGGAAGAAGCCGGTCCACCGCGAACACGTCGGAAACTCGGAGATCTTTGACGGAACGGTTCAGCGACGAGCGAGTCCAAGTCGTGGAGGAGCTCGTGGTCAGCGGTCGGTGCTCATCAGGGTTCGGCGCACCGACCTCTCTCCCCGGTCCGAGCTCTCGGCTCTTGCGCGCAAATGGCACTCAAAGAGCCTTGGTCGCTCAAAGGCCCCTTGGAAAAGCTAAGCGCTTTGAGTGCCAATGTTGCTTCAGCGCGGCACAGTGTTTTTGAGCGTTTCGTTCCTGTCTCAGCCTCAAAGAGGAGTGCTGAAAACAGATGTGTGGTAAAACTAGGAGTGTAATTTATTTAGCATCCAATCATATTATTATTATTTATTATTATTATTATTATTATAATTATATTTTTGAACGAGCCACTGTGGACCACGCTTATTTCAACTTTCTACCTCATTCTATTCTTTACTTCCATATTCATTCTGGCCCAATGTTTATTTTTCCTCTCCTCAGTCCAAATGGCCCCTGTCTTCTCTTTTATAGACGCCCGCAGAGCTAAAATACCCGAAAATTATCACTAAGATATCACAATACTAAGGAAAATACAAAACACTGCGAACACAATATATTTCTGCCTCTTAGTTCACTAGAATGTTATTCTCAACTCTCACTATACAACTATCACTAACGCCGTCTGAGCCCCGGAGTGCAATAATCGACGAAAGCACATTCTGTACTTATACTGCAACACGCATAGAAGCATCGGTTCTGTATATGATCTACTGCACGGAAATTACATCCTTCTTGCACAATGTAACCGTACATTGGTGCGAGTCATCGATATGTATCAGTATAATGGAGAGATCGATCAATAAATCCACTGTAACTACTTATGTTGATGGGTAGCGTATGCAATAAATATTTGTCTGCGCTATCAGAGTTCATGAGCAATTAACCCAAGTCACTTCTGCGTTATTGCTTACTTTGATGTGGTGTGTGTCGGGATATGCTGAAACATTTATTTACAAAGGCACGCGCGTTTGATTCCAACGTAATTGTTTCAGTGGAAACAAAACCACAGAAATTTCCTCCGTAATTACAAATACTAGCGACCTCCGCGTAATGGAGAATACAATTGGACGGGTCTCTCAATTGCATATTATGAATCGAGTCACAAGCTAATAGAGCCTTTAGAATAAGTGTGTGAAGTTGGCGGGGTGAATTTTGAAAATTCTCAATATTTTAGAGTTCATTCACCATTCTTATTTCTAAATCGAAGAAACGTTCCCGAACATTTAAAATATTCGGAAGATAAATATGGTACTGCAATAATTTCAAACCTTAAGTGAATAAGTACACTGATATTACTCAAATTTGTCCTCTAACACATACGGGCATCTTTTCTCATATACATCAAATGTACATAAATTCTGAGAACAGAGAAAAACATTTAACAATAACTCCCTGGCCAGTCAGTCAACCCATCCTGTGGTTAACGCGGCCACCAAGACCTGCACACCTGCAGTGTGACGATCGAATTCCGCCCACGAACGCAGTGGTGTCAACGTGATGGACAGGCCGCAGGTAGGTGGCGCAGGGCTGAGTAGGATGTTCGGGAGCGACGCGAGGTCAGTGGAGATCATCGCGAATCACACGGGGGACTTGGCAGTGGTGGCGTAGAGATTACTCGGGCGATTGTTAGGGGGTGGCCACAGTGAACGAGGACGGCAAGGAAGGGAGAGGAAGAAGGTAGGAATAAGGATAGAAATAATACAAGGGACGGAGAGGACAGAAAGGACAGGTTAGAGGGGACAGAAAGGAGAGAGGACATAACGGAAAGGATGGAGAGGGCAAAGAGGATAGAGAGTCCAGAAAGGATGGGGAGGACAAAAAGATTGGAAGATGGAAAGAAGCGAGATGAGAGGACGGACAGGACGGAACAGATGGCGAAGGCAGGTTAGCGAGGAAGGTTAGGAACGGCGAAGGCCACGGGAGGAGAAGTACGCGAGGACGCAGCGAAGCTGAAGGGCCGATGCAGCGCGCCAGCGGCGTAGGCGTAGGGCGAAGCCGCGAGGAGCGCCGCCGCGTCCATTAATTATGAGGCGCGGCGATCGGCGCCCGCGTCCTATCGCACCCGTCCATTAGCCCAGCGCCGCCGGAGCGTGGGCGGGCGCGCGGGCGGGGGCCGACGGCACGCGGTGGCGCTGATGGAGGGAGCGTCGGTACGACAGGGGCGCAGAGCACGCAGAGGGTTCGGGAAGGCGCAGGAGGGGGAGGGGCGTCAAAGGGCGCAGCTCAAATGATCATGGAGCGCATTCGTTTCGGAGAACGACAGTACACGCAAGGTAGACACTGAACACCGAATTCATTGAAATCGTATTTGCAAATTTGCGTTGTTTCGTTAAAATAATATTTTTCTTTCCTACATTTGGACAAAATATACTTTTTCTGAGTTTTTTCCCTCGCTATTGAAGTGCCTACGCAACTATATTAATTCCAAACAGGTAAATAATAAATGTACACAATTTGGAACGAATATACACAAACAAAAGACTAAATGTAATTTCAAAATTATTTTTGTACTGAAGGATATCGTAAAGAAAAATACTTGAGTGAACAGTAGTAGGATATCATATGTTCATACTTTCTTTAGAACTTTGCGGTCATTTCAGAATTGCACTAAAACATTATGGTTAAACTTTCGTGAATGGGGTGAGGTGAACTTTTCTGAACCCGAATCGCAAGACATTAAGAACGAACAAAATCATTGCGACATGGACACACTTCAGCTCAGGAAAACTATCATTGAGGTATATAATGTAGTAATTAGTTGTTCGGTTTTCATGAAAGAAAATAGACAGAAAGAAATGAGTAAATCTCTATGTAACGAGATCCCAACAACAAGCTCCCGAGCCTGAGATCTAAAATAAGTGAAGAGGAGCGAGGCTCACGTAATAAACAGGCCCACCAAACGATGGAACGAGTTAGAACACGACATTCAAATTCGTTCGTGAAACATCACTGAGACAACGAATATCGAACATGAAATCAAAGACGGGAATGGAGGCAAAGCAGCCGTTCGTGGCCGAATGGGAGCAAGTTAAATCGCAATAAAAGTACAGTACTGTGATATAAATAGAAAAGAGTAAAGGCGAAACAGTGAGGAGTACGAGAGGACAACGTACACGGGCGACGACCAGCCCGGGCCGAGGCGCGGCGCTCACATGGCGCAAAAAATACGAAAATGAACCCCAGAGAATCAATTATCTGGCTCAGTTCCAATTTTACGGTGTCGACTAATACGCGGTTCGTTGCCCTGATATTTAAAAGGAGAGATTCAAATTCAAACTGCAAGCAATAAAAACTTATCAATAGGTTAATGGATTATACCACAAGAATTTGTTTAAAGATATATTTTTAAAAGTTTAAAAGTCTTATGGCCTGACAGACAAACAATACACTTTTTTATTGTAAAACGTTTAGCACTTACATTCAGCTGCTAATTGGTTCACAATAAACATTACCGGCAATTGTAATGTGCACGAAAATTGAAATGAAGGACAATTCATTCGATAGTTCACAATTACGTAACATCACTAAAAAAAGACTAAAAACATTACAGCAGTCATCAATTCCACATTAAAATGTACATTTTCCCCTCACCTGCATCAAACAGACACAATTACAGGAGACGTACTCAACTAAAATTATCGTTCCGAGGCCATTAACGAAGATAACTATTTTCCAGGAGAGAGAACAAAAAAAGCTTTCCTCTGTAAAACAATCAACGCAATTCCTCGCGCAGCTGCAAACGCATGGCACAGGGGCGCAAGCGCGTCCAGCGTCGCGTCTACCGTCACGTCCACTTGGAAAGAGCGCGGAGAGCCCCCCCCCCAGGGTTAATTTCAATTTTATCACCTGCCCTGTCACAAAGAGCCACCCGCCTCGGGGCCAAGGGCGGCGCCGCCGCAGGCCAGGCCAGGCGAGGCCAGGCGAGGCGAGGCGAGGCGAGGCGAGCGGATGCACAGCGTGCGACGCAGAAATCCACTCGCGCATTACTCGTTCCGCGCGCCCCGGCCCCCGGGAACCGAACTCGCATTTACACACGCGCGAACGCGGCCCCCTCAGGCTTCACGGTATTTGACTGCAGGGAAGTTTCATTGCAGTGTCAGAGTAAATAGACTTATTATAATCTAGTGATTAGAGATAATATACTTAGTTAACAAACATACAAACTGTAATAATTAAATTATGGTACCTAACAATTATTTTTAGCATGAAGGCATTTCCTTCCAAATAAGGATAAGGAATAATGCCTCTTATAATTTTGATAACAATTGTCAAATGTCAAATATGATGACTTCCCCAATTTGACTATCCGCAATTCGTCGGAAATTTTATGAGGCGTGAAATACCTTCATTTAAAGACCGTCCCCCTGTTCCGCTTCAGTATTTTCTTCTCATGCGCCCTCAATACATACACTCATACGCCTGATTCTCCTTCAGCAAATCCTCCCTCTTCGACAGCACCCACGCGCGTTGCGAGTTGACTGCTCGTGCGACTTTTCCCTTTCTCTCCTCCCCCTCTCTCTCTCTCTCTCTCTCTCTCTCTCTCTCTCTCTCTCTCTCGCGTGCGCCAACCATCCACACAAATTGTGCAGGGTCGCGTCATCACGCCCAATTTTACGCCCGGGGTTACAAGTCGCGACACGAGCAGCGACAATGGGCAGCGGCCCGGCATCCGCTCCGGACCAGCTCCTCTTCCTCCTCCTCCTCCTCGTAGTCGTCGTCGAGGAGCGGGGTCGAGTCGGGAGGCGCGTCGCTCCGCCTGGCGGCGCGCCGATAAGGCCGCGTCTAATCACGACGCCCGCGTCTCCGCCCCGGCCTTCACCCTCCCGCCCTCCCGCCCTCCGCTTCGACTGAGTAGACGTCACCGCCGTCCTCGCCTGCGTCGTCGAGTCTCTGCCACACCTGCGCCGTCGCACAGATACGCAGTGAACACTTGCGACAAACTGCCTGGGCATTTATGTCACACTGATACTCACGATTGAGATTATTGCAATTGAGATGATCTGTGTTTTGAAAACATAGACAAAAAATGAAAAACTCTAGTGAACAGTATTTTCAATGAATTCATGATTATTTAGCCATTTGCACATTAATGTATTAGAATGAGATAAACCTAGTAATGCAAGGCGCAAAGTCATTTCCTTGCAAAAATTCTCGTCTCGAACTTGACTTGTCATTTTACATGAGGTACACATTCACTTCAACGCTCGAAATGATTAAATCTGAGATGCACTCCATGGTGTTCAACGATACTTAACCCAAATATCATCAACCTTTTATAATCAAATGCAAACAGAAATCACGGCAGTAAAGCTCAAGTAAATGGCAATTAAACCGACGTTCCTTTCAAACTCTTCAGTTACCCATCAACACAACACTTCCTAATAATCAACAAGACGTTTGTCCAGCTACATTCCGCAGCCCACCCACTGGTCGGCGCCGGTGCCGCCGCCGCCGCGCCCGCGCCTCGTTACGCGGATCTTGTCGGCCGTAATCGGGGCGAAATTTGACTGAGACGGCGCCCGGAGATTGCCGCGCCTGCGACGTCGCCTGCGCCGCGCCGCCCACCCGCCCGCACCTGCTGCGCAATTAGGGAGACAGCGCCCTCCGCCACCGCCGACGCAGCCGGGCCGAAGGTGAGGGCGCCTGCCAAAGGAGGGAGCGAGGCACCGCGGGGGGACGAGACGCGGGTTCGAGGCGCGCTCGCACGAGTGGGTGTATTCATGATGAGCTAATGAATAACACGGGGGAGGTGAAACGAACTTCGAAGACACAACGTTAGCGGAACATGAACAAGGAACACGCCGAGTTGGGTATGGAAGGAAATGCCTAAAAGTGATGATAAATGATGGTTTTGTACAAAAAAAAAGCCGACATTCGAAAATAACGATTATTCAATGGTGAATTTGATCAATGATAATTCGAATAATTAAAATTACAGTGAATGTATGAGGCCCTAGAATACAGGTTTCATCGAACAGACCAGCAATGAAGGATAAGAAAGAACAAACTGACGTCATGAAACATAGTAGGGCTCGGTACGGTAGAGACAGGTTAGTGTTTTCTCATGGAATTATGCAGACTTGAGGGGGGGGGAGCGAAGCCGAGGACAGTAACAGCAGGCGAGCACGATGACCTGATTTAACTGGCTATAAGAAATCGAAACGAAAGACTACGGTAATAGAATTAAAACAGAAAAGGTAACACGCACATTACGAAAAGCTCGTCAACGAGAGTTCCGTCGAAGCCCTCAAGACCCCAGGAACTCCCGAGTACCTATATGGCAAAGAGGAGTTGGAGCAGGTCGGACGACACGGCGAGAAGGGTGGGGGCGACGCGTGTTGGAACGGGGGCAAAGAGGCCGAGGACGACGGAGGCGCCGGACGGGGCGGGGGCAGCGGCGATAGCGTCGGCCCCACCATTGTGCGGGCGGGCTCCGCAGCGTGCGCGAAATTGTTTCAATTTCCTGGCTGCCTGCGCGCTTTGTCCGGCGGCGGAGGCGGCGGCCCCGTTGCAGAGTCGCGGTGCGCCCTCGGCACTCGTCGCCGGCCGTCGAACCGCTGGCTTCGTCCGCAAAGCGTGCTCCCAGGCCGTCATAAGAGACGTCTCGCACTCAGCGACGACGTGGCCTCTGGGATGGACCGGCGTCTCTGCGGCCCCAATTTCCTCGGGAGCTTCTTCGCCACAAATGACGTCTTTTGATCTTTGAACTGTGTAAATCAATTTAGACAGACTTTTGAAAACGTATACAAGTCTACCAGTTCTTCAGCTAAACTCTCATCGAAAGAATATACAGAAAAAAAGCATATTAATCAAAGGACAACCATGCGGTGACGACACTACAATTTCACACACTAACATTATTTGAGTGGATTGTAACATCCAGATAAATGCCTCAATTTTGTAGCCGATAGCCTTTCAAGTTTTCAAATTAGGAATGTCGTTCAACATAGATGGAAACAGATCAGATATAGAATATTTGACACAACAAACTAGAGTCAAACTGAATGCAAATCCAATAAAAACAATGATAGTTCAGTTGCTAATTAAATTTGCATACGGTATCGTGGAAGAAGCGACAAGTTCAAAACGCGAAGGAGGACTCAAAGAAGACTAGCAAACTCGTGACGAAAGGTCGGCATTGATTGACGTGCAGACCTTTCATAAGCAATGCACGATAAGACGCCCGCTGGCGGCGAAGTTGGGACCTTAGCTACAGCTGTCAAAATGGCGGAGAGCTTACAGTAAGCGAAGTATCCTACACGCACACTCTAGGAAATACGTTCCTTTCGTAAAACAGGCTTGTCACTTGCCGGAATACATTAAGATAGCTTCTCCGCTGACACAATTCTCCTGCAAAGTGGCCGCGCATCTGGCGTGTATCCTGCTTTCTCGAATGCGTGTAATGTAAATATTTCATTCGCTTCACGAGAAAAAGTTCACGAATCACAGCGAAACATCGACAAAATATGGTTCAAATTTGAAACTTGCTGTAACTTAATAATTTGATACGTTTCCTCGATTGCCGTTCGCTGGCCTCAATACATTTCAGAATTGGGAGCACTCCAGTGTCACGCAACTAGTACTTCAGTCGACATTGACAGGAGTAAATAAACGAAATATAGGACAAGCATGAAGAAACAGGCCTAATACATTCATCCATTAATACTTTCACTCCTTACTGGAAGACAACGAGCGTCAAAAAGAGAAACTTCGAATTAAGTATTCAAAACTACTGAGTTTATACTTGGAAAAAAAACAACTGAGTATACTCATATTGTTCATTACATGTGGAATAAAGCACAAAGTAATATTTATTTATTGTGGTTTAGGAGTCCTTCAACTACTCAGGACATTGGGACCTATGAGTTTTGATCCAATGAATAGACTAGCGATAATGGCCATGTGAACGGTGGAGCAATAATGAAATGAGAGGTAGGGAAAACGGGGAAACTCTCGGAAAGTCGCTCGCTTTGTCCTCTCCAAATCTCACGCGGATTAGCCGGGGATCGAACACGGGTCCCAGGGTGGAAGGCGTATGCGCTAGCCAAATGTCTTCCACCACTGCCCCCTCTCCCAACACAATTAGGAGAGATTATTATCTTCAGTCACAAAAGGCCATTGGTTTAAAAGATTAATGATCAACGGAATGCAACGCCATATGTAAGCGCAACGTGCTAGCCCTAAATTGTTGAATGTTCTGATAAAGATGGGTATGCACATGTATTGAATCACGAATTTAAAGAGAAACATTTAAAAAGTTAAAGGCGATTCAGCTCCACAGATCAGAGAAAAACGAGCCTTAAACAACTTCAACCAACAGAACTACTCCGCAATGTTCAGCGCACAACCTCTTCATGATCCCACCTCCAGCCGCCTCCCGAGGACGCAACTTCATCCGCAAATAAGCTAGAGAGGCGGGGAAGAACTGCTCGCGGGGAACCCCAGAGAGCAGCAGTAGCAGCAGAAGGGGGGGTGCTTATTCGATTAATTTAGCGCCCTCGAATTACGCAGAGCAGCGCAACCAGCGGGGGAGTCCTCGCAGGCGAGGACAGCGCAAGGGGCGCGGACGCAGCTCTCCGAGGACGCTGCGCGTCCTGAATACGGAAGCGAGAGCCGGCGGCAGTGCGCTAAAGAAATATTTATGACGCAGCTTAAACGCGAAACGCCGCTAATTACGGATGAGTAATTTCATTGAGAAACAATTTCCACTCGGGATGAAATATTAAGCCGCCCTGCAACACTGTCATGCAAATGTGCTCGCTGTAAATTAGCCATTGTTTCACGAGGATTAAAGTTTTAAAACAAGCGAATGGTGTATTTATATATAGACCTCGTTTCTGCGTTCTGTCGTGTGATGTTGTGCAATAAATCCGAACGAAGAGCTTATTAAGAATTACGGGAATCCTTTAGCTCCAGAAAAATAATGGGACACGTAGGATATTTACGGCTCAAGGTTGTAAAATTGTATTCTGAAAGTATTAACTTCCAAGCGAATCGTTGTAGAATGACGATACTCAGTCTGAAGATGGCAAAAATAAGAGATGGTAGTAATACGTCCAGCGGGCATGAAATGAATCTCCATCAAATGCATTAGCTTACCTGGAAGCTGCGAATCCATGAGAAAGGAAACGTTATCTCGGAAACAAATTGAAGTCGTTCGCAGAAAAGTAAAGAGTTGATTCAGAACGTCAAGGGCGGAAACCCTAATTAGGAGAGATTAATAACGCCGTATGTGTCATGCATATACGCACTCCAGGCTTGCAAACCCGAACAAATGTAGCGAAGGTTCGCACATGCACTGGAAACGACATCAATTGGGAATGCTCAATCAGAATGCTGAAAGAGATTTCTAAAGATGTCACTTCGGCTGCGATGGCTCAGGGCATCAACCGATATCAATGCACTGTCTCTCACAGGGGGATCCAAAGCTCCGAGTGGCAGGATTTTCCACACTAGCGTAGAGACTCGTAGCAAGGTCGAATGCAGCCGCTAACACGATGAGAATTCTAACGACTGCTGATCCGTAGTTTTCAGAGATTTCTCCGGCCAACACCAGACGAATGCCACAGCAGTACCCTAACAAACTGTCCACGGACCGCGCGCGACCTTCCCTTCCTCTTGCTAGTCATATCCTTATCCCTTATCCAATTGCCTCTCGGGAGTTTAAAACTTGTCCCAGAAGAGGGTTTCCCGCTAGTTGGAGATATGTGGACGGGGAAAATCCCGCCAGCCGACGAGTAAATCGTCGCCGGATCTCACCACCAGTGAAGGAAGAACATCGCCACACCCCGTGATAAAAAATATACACATAAGGGGCTAATAACCATAGATGTTGACGCATTCTGAAACACGAAATATGTCAAACGTCATAAAAACGTTACTAAAATACGCAAAAGGTATTTACGGAATCCCGAAAGCAACGAGAAACGCAGCGCACAGCACGAGACTCTCCGCTTCGAGCGGAAGGACCACCTAGGCGACGAGAAGAGCGGGGCGGGCGAGACGATAAGAGCGTAAGGGGGCGCACGGGCGGAGGCCGCGGCAGGTGAGCGACGGAGAGAAGCGGCGCGCCGCGGGCAGCGCCTCGAGTAGCAGCGTTACCGCGGCCCGCCACCAGCGCCGCCGCCTGTCAGGGGGAGCCTGCTGAATAATAGAGGTTCGTCGCGGGCGCCGCGCCGCGCGACGCTGCCGCCTCCCATTAAACCCACTCTCCGTCTTGAGTGCGGGTTAATTCTTAATCCGGCCGCGTGGCGTTCAGCCGGCGAACAAAGGTCCGCGGGGGCAGCAGGGGGGGGGGGCAGGAGGAGAGAGGAGCTTTCTCTTGCAGGTCGCGACGGGTGCGACATGGAGACCCTATTCGGTACCCTTCCCCGCCTCCCGGGAGCTGAGCAAGTAGCCTGGCGAACTTCCACATTCGCGTATTTCAGTTCGGTTCGGAATTCACGAACTACGTTACATCACAAATCCATTGTCAGGGAGTACCTCTCTCTGCGCCGTGCCTTTCGTTACTCAGCTCCAAAATTCAGAGAGGCGAACAATATCATGAAACAGTGCCAGATTCAGGACAATGGAGTCATGTACTAGAAAATATGGACGATTGGAATCTGCAGGAATGGGCCAAGAAGCTGACAGCAGCAATCAATAAGAGGCAATCATTACAAGAGTACGTAGAAACAAGAGAAAATATGATGACGATAAAAAAGGAAAGAAAGAAGATAGCGAAGAAAAATAATTTATGCTGCTACATGTCAGCAGCAACATTAGTTGAGGGGAAACAACAGCACAAATCGGAATGGTTCCCAAAGATAATTTATACAGGAAGGGGGAGACAGCTTCAAAACAAAACTGAAGCAGGAAGGGCAGATACAGAAATATGATTTAAAATACATATTTTTTATAAAAAAACATTTTTTAAAAGCATAACAAAACTGAATCAACAATAATGATATTAATCTTCACAAATCTAGCTAGAGTAACAATTTTCAATTGGCCAATGTATCTGCATTGAGTGGGTGTGGGTGTGGGGAATAAAGAAAAAGACACGAGCAGTAAAAATAAACTTCTCAGTAGCGGAGTGAAATTTGTTTCTCTCGCTGAAGGTTCCTTCCGCTGAATCTCACTGCACTGTTTCAGGTTATTTCACAGGGTAGCTTCTGCTAAAAACTCGTTCGGATGGAGCATACTTCGGAGAGAATAATGAAAATTATTTTTCTTAGGAAGTTTCTCTCGCGAGAGAACTATGAATTAACTCCAAGAAAGGAAAAGAACACTCCAAATAGACTCGCACAGACATTCCATTTTCCAAAAGAGTTGACTCGATAATTTCTGACATTCACAGAATTGTTGTCGTTATCAAACCATTGGAAACGTGTTTTCTTTGGAATATCTGCAAATATTAGTTTGGTAGAAGTAAAGCTGACACAAAATCGAGCAACTGTTCTACAATAGAAGTAACAGAAACTTTCAAATACTTCGAATATAACGTGTGATTAAAAACGTACAGAAATATTTTTCTTCACGTCGTGTTCACACTGAATATTCACGTACTAAACACAACTCGAAATCCTGTTATACCAACACCCCTCAACATCACGTTCGGGCACAGCATTACCCATTCCCACTACGAGTAGTTTCAAGGCGCACAGCCGTCAGACATCCGCAGAAACAGGGACCGCTCGCGCGTATTGGTTACAGAAAAAACACAGCACGCCCTGAGGCTAGGGCTCCTCCTCGGCTTCCTCTGCCGCTTCGGTAGGTCAGAAGTCAGTGACGACACTCGATCCTCCGCAGCGCGCCGGCCGCACAGAAACGAAAACACTGCGAAACGCCGGCGGGGATGGGGGCGGGGACGCCGGAGCGGCGGCGGGGACTGAGACGGGCCAGACGGGATACGGAGGAAGATTGAGAGCGTGCGGTCGCCCGCTAGCCCACACCGTCAATGTCCAACTTCGCGATTGACTCCGCAGATCTTGCCGACCGTAACTCAAAGAGGTCCTATATGAACGTCGATGGTTCTGCCGGTGGCAACGTTTTCGAGAGGCGGCCCTGGGTGGGGAAATGGAGTGGAAACAAGTAGAGCGGATTCTTCAGTGGTCACCGAGACGATAGTCACAGGCACGAGAAATGTCAATGTAGCAACATGTTATTTCAAGACGAGGAAAGTAGATGGAGACCGCTGAAGAAGAAAAGAGAACAAGAGGGCGCTCTTGCGCTTTATTTCAAAAGGGAGATGGAGGTGAGGGAGGTGGAATAGACGGGAAAGTCAATGACGTAAGAGAGTTCGAAATCAGAGATGGTGAAAGCAGGATCGTTGAGACCGGCAGCGAGAAGAGAGAGGGGGCAAGGAAAGTTCTACGAATATAACCTGACAAAGGCATTGCATGCATTCTGATTGGCAATGCAAGGCAAATATGAGGGAGGTGTACGAGACAAAACAAAACGAGAGCTGAAGTTCGGCGACTGGGCGAATGGGTAAAGAAGATGCGAAAAAGATTGTTTTTGAAGAGAAGATTGCATTTCTTTATAGATGCACGGAAGTAACTGACGCGTAATACAATCTGACGGCTTCCACGGCTAGGACAAGAAGAAAATATGAATGGTATTAGTGAGGATGCGGATGAAGTGAAGTCGCAGAGGCAACGCAAGCGAGAACATTCGCATCAGCTGCTTGCGTAAGCGGGCGCTATTCGAAGCACCAATGCGAAACGGTGCACAATCTACATCAAATTTCGCTCCCTGGATGCGCACCACTACGAAGTTCCAGGCGCACGTCGATTACCATACCAAACAATCCCGCGCTGATAGAGCGATGTCTGGTGCGTGGGAGGGCCACCCCTTGGCAGGGTAAGACAAAGCCGCTGAGCAGAAAATGTATACAGCTAGGAGAACGAAATACATGAGGAAGGTGGCCAAAATAAGTCAATAGACTAAAAATAAACCGACTGATGAGAATTAAGGCAAGAAAAAGATGATACTATGAAAAAAGCAAAAGCAAATTAACATATACAATTAGAATTAACAATGTATTTCGTATTCTGAAGCTATAAATATCACTTCTACAAAACGTGAGTGCGAAAGATAGAAATAACACAAATTAATACACACGGGAAGAAATCAGCGAAAAGAAAAGATGAGAAGAATTATGGGGGTGAAAAATTCGGATAAGACGGCAGGAGGAGGGTACTACTTGTAAATGCGAAGGCGTACGTGAGAAACCACGTCTTGCAGGTTACATCGACGCCCCATCCCCTCTTTAATGCACGACGCGAACTGCGAACGCCATCGGCGGAGTGCGCAGCGCAACAACATGCAGAACGGGAGACCCGACGCGGCGGGGCGGGGCGGGGCATAGCCCGACAAGCGTTCGCGAGTGCGGTGCGCTGCCCTGCCAACTCCTCCCTTCCCCCAACGACGTCGATGTCTGTTGGACTCATCGTCTATCCCCCGGGCGAGCACGCTTGATGAGATTCCGTCGGCGCTTTGGCGTGCAGGGGACGACCGCGACAGGTGCAGGAAGAGGCGCCACCACCGTCGCTCGCGCACGGAGCGCCCCCTCCCGCGCCGCGCGACGGGTTGCATACCTAACGCCTGCCCAATTTGCGCCTCGCGCCCGCTGGACCGCGCGGAAATAGGGTTTCCGCGGGCCGCATTTATAGACGAAGACAAGAACAGAAGTGGTAGGAGGGTGACGCGAATCACTCAAACATGAAACAAGTGAATCATAACACGTTCCATGAGCTGAAGTTGACGAATGCCGTCCGAAAAGTAGAGAAACGAGATACAGTACAAGCAACCGAAGGATTCGAAAGAGGATGGAATGTGGATAATTCATTTCGGCGGCATCTTCTCCGATTATTCTTCTCTTCCTTACGTTTACGATTTCTGATCACAGAATATAATAACACTTAGAAAATCATGGAAAATAATGAAAAAAGAGATGCAAGGAAAGATATAGGAACAACTTGGTTTGCATCGAAACCGACACGTAAAAAAAGGACAGAGAAAATAATTTTGAATGGTTGGAAAATATATAAGAAACGTGGCGAAAATGTGCGTCGTCGAAAGCATCGGTGAGCGGTAGATGGGCGAGAAGAGGAGGAACCGACGATATGGCGTTTCCGAGGGATGGAGGACGGGACGGAGACGGCAGCGGAGCTGATCAGCAGGAGACGCGACGGGAGTGGCGTGGCGCGGCGTGGAGCGGCCAGCCGTCGACAGGGCGGGCGATCGACGCCGCGCCGTTCGCGTCGTGTCAGGCAGAGGCAGCGATGGACCGGGCGGGCGGAGCGGTGCACATTGAAGCCAGAGGGGCGGACCCAGAGCGCTCACGTCTGATCGACGAAACCTCGCTCTAATCCCGGTCTCATCCCCGGTGACGGACGTCACGCCTTCACACACACACACACACACACACACACACACACATTTCGACTCTGCAGAGAATCGAAATCGACTCATAAGCACCCCAAATGCAGATTACACGCGTATCCTCTGTTCAACACTTTATTTGAACATAGTATTTCATATTTCCATAATATCTTCTGGCCAAGATCCCTCTTGAAATTAAAACAACTCTCAAACCCAAATCAGCATTTTACCATTGGAAGTTAAAGTTTGTTTTTTCTGTAGTTCACTCGCGTCAGCATGAAAATCAGAATGAAAAAATCAAAAGAATCGTAAAATGAACAAACTTTAGTCCACTATGGGTTGAAAATCAATATATTTAAAGCATCAAGGATTTTCATTTAGAAAAGTTCCAGCTTCCTAATCAAAGAAATTTCACTTTTTTCTTTGAAAGGTAATGAGTCCTACATATGTTATCACTTGCTCTTATTAACAGGCTCTATAATTCACTAAATTTAATAATTTAATAGCTGAACTTTAATATATTGAACTCAACAAAACGAACGCTCAAATACCGACATTTTTCATTCCGTCGATTTCAAGACTAACTACATGGCACAGTTTTGGAATGTAGTTGGACTTCATCGTTTTGTTAGAATTGCAATTACTGATTTATGGAAACCAATCGACGTTTCGTGAGGTTATAGTAAGCAATACGAAGATGGAGAACTTTTTGAGTTTGAAGACTGAGTGTTTTTAAATGCAAAGGTTTAGAGAGTATATAAACGAAATGTCCAGCAATCGTTTGATCTGTACATCAGATGAGAAAAACATCGTGCACCGGCATCGGAATATAAACGTTTACAAAAGCGTAATGGCGTCACCCCACGGGAACACCGGCCTGTCACGGCTGCAATAACACTCCAATTCCCTATTGTTCCGTAATTTGTCACATTTTTGGTCGATAATTTGGGGTAATAAAATCACACCCAAATCCACACAGTACTGCTTGTTAATGCCCACTAAATAGGTGTCACTGCAAAACATGCGATTTCCATACATATCCCTTTTGTCACTCGAAAATTGAGGGGTTCGTCATGTCCCATTAGTTCGATAAAAACAATGCGCTCGTCAGGAATTTGGGGAGGTAAAACAGAGCACTAATTAGAACATTACGATAAATGTAGGTATTTCAAAATCAATTACATACGTAGGACTGAATGAATAAATAGAGTTATTTACGAGTGTACTTGTACGTCACAGGCGGTACACACAACAGTAAGGAATCTCTTTAAAAGTATAATGTAGATACTAGCACAAATAGATCAATACCATATGATATACATACTTTAACGATTAGATTGAACACGCAAATTTCATACCTGCAAATATTCAGTAAATGCCAACGAGGATGTTTTCGATACATCCTCGAGTAAGCCGATTTACGTGAAGAAAAACAATACATAAAACGATTACATTTCTGACAATATCAATACACAATTCATGTAAGAAAACAAATACAGCTACTATTTTACCGTGCAATTCGCAAAGTAAATAGAAGAGCAAACGACTTTACCTAATCAGCAAATATTCATCACTATTCGAGAAGAATTCTACCATTAAAGTACGAAGCTAGCAAATGGTTTTCCAAGAATTTACGGTTCGAATCGGGTAACGGTGGATGCAGTTGCGCGCTACAAGTAAAATTACGAATTACAAGCGTAAATTTAATTTTATCACCCTGCATCCTGAGCAGAACATTAAAAAGGGAGCCATGAACCGACTTGGGAGTGTAAGGACGAGTTTCCAACAGAGTGCGTCTTAGCTTTGGGAATAATGCCTTGTTTAAACAGCACCGCGCACGTTTTACACGTTTCCGTTTTATATGATTTCTCGTTCTACGGTTCTCAAGCTGAGACCAATTCTTTAACATAAGTCGTAAGAGCAGGGAGGAGGAGGAGGAGAAGAGAATACAAAATGCGGTTGCAACCTCAAAACAAATTATATCCTCTTCGAACTTCAGAATGAAGTTGTGAATGTTAAAAGATAATTGCATAAAAGCAACTCATACCGTTTGTTTGAAGAAGAAAACTTTAATATTTGTCTTTAAATTTATAACTCACTGACGCCGAAATAACACTAAAGGGGAATTCCGCTTCTGTTCATAAACATCCATCACTCGATTCATCTTCGCGTAATATCCACGAATCACTACGCTATATGAACGTAACATTAGTGGAATGACCGACATCGAAATTACCCAGCGAGAAACGTAGCCGTAGCGCCCAGTACACAAGTCGCCTGGACCTCGAGGAATACTCCGCAGAGAGAGCACGTGAAAATTCAAATTCCCAGTCATCCACGCGTTCGGTTTAACGAAGGCGTCTTCGCTGCTCCCGTCACGCACCCACGAGCAATAACGTGTGGTTACACGCCAACGCATGGCCCACATGCCGATCGCGACCGTTGCCCAACAATGAAGCACAGCGCACGTCTCTCAAATGGGAAGGAAAAGAATAGGAAAGGGAGGGAGAGAAAAAGTATGAGATAGATAGGCAGGGAAAGACCGGGAGGAACAAGGATGGAGGGAAGGAACGAGAGACGAGGAAAGCACATGTGTAAAATACATCAGCAAGTGAATGCAGAGACACGCAGTAATATTTTACGACGCAGTGAGGTGTTAATTACTCAGGTTACGAAAGTGCAATTTTTAACTGCAGTCATTTGGAGCTCAAGCAGCAATCACATTACAGAACAATCAACTCTTAAGCGGAAACAACACTTAAGATTTATTTTCCTTTACACAGCATAATTGTCGCTACAAAAAAAAATCTGCAAAAATTGACGTAATTCTCGCATTAAATTAATGGAGTTTGCAAACGAGACATATTTCTACAAAAGACATTTATAAATTTTCCGTGAAAAAAAATGAATACGGTAAAATTCTATTCAAGAGCAAAAGAAAGCGACCACTATTCTTTATAATTTTTAATTTCTTGGACGGTCGATTAATTTTTTAGGCAGACACACAATATAACAACATTTATTAAATAATCTTTAAAACATTATTTGATAATGTTATTAAGATATAACAGTATTTGATAATGTTCTAAAGATTGTTTAATAAATATTACATTGTGTGTCTGCCTAAAAAGTTAATGGACCTTCGAAGAAATCAAAAATCACACTGAAAAAAGGGCAGTCTTCAAATAGTCTAATTTGAAATTATTCTGTGCAAAGAACACTATTCATTGTATACCCGACTAAAACATTTATGAATGACTTAAATATTCATCAGCTCAAACGATTGTCTTAAAAAATCACCGAACCTGGGGCGAGCGCTTTCGGAGTGATTTGCGACCCACTGTGCGGTTCCTCGCGCCGCGCGCCGCTCGGCTGAATAAGGAAGGCGGGAACGAGCGCCTTGCTCGGCGCTGGCGGCGACAGCGGCGCTGTTTATGCGCCGCAATAACTGTTAAAGCCACGGCGGCGGCGGCGGCGGCGGCGGCGGCGGGGGCGGGGGCGGCGTGGCGCGGCGAGAGCGGGCGGGGGAGAGTGGAGGACGCCGGCGGCATCCGTCCGTTGTCGCCTGCACCCCGCAGCCTCCTTTATCGCTGGCATAATCCGCCGCCTGAGCAGGCATGCAGGCAGGCGCGCGCACGGCTAGAGGCCTGGACAAAGGGGCCATGTGTGGCAGCGGCGGCGGCGCCGCCGGCCGCCGCAAACACTTTGGGAGGGTTACTGTGCCCTTTTGTAGGTTTGGGCTAGTACGATGAGTGAAACGTGGAATTATGTGACGTGACAATAGTTCATTCCTTATCATCAATGGTTTCATATCGTTATTGTAGGGAGATTTAGGATGGCTGACCCAAGTTTAGCGGAGGAACAGCAGTTTCCGCTGGATTTTGCTGAAAGTGGACATGTACAGTTGAGAACGTAAAGGCCACACTGAAGACACCATTCATTCGATGTTGGAATAACACCAAACAATTACGCCAAACAATAAAATGCAAATACATATTCATATTGAAATTATCTGAATAGGAATACAAGAGACCTCGAAGACCTGAAACAATCTGCGCTAATCTCGTGCGGAGTCAAGCTGCTACAACACTGAGTTGCTTGACGGATATAAACTCTACATATGGAATATGACAAAGGAAATGCCCTAGTTTCTTCATTCGCATTTGGAGAAATAATTGTACTCGTAGACATATATTCGATTTCCAGTGCTTTAAAATAGGTAATTTTTGCTGTCGGGTAGACTGGCAATTATCCACAAACTTTACGCAAACTAGTAAAATAGTCAATTCAAATCCTGTTGAGCTAATATTCTACATTTCGAATAAACCCACTTGTTTTATGACTTCTTCAGTAGTTCATACCGTAGGAATGAATGAATCGTTATTCTCTGTAACTTAATGCCTTAATGTGCTTCAATAACTGCTGGCATGAATTCGAAATTAGTTGAACTAGGTCACGCTTTAGATATTATACAAAATTAAAGCGATTTGCAGTCCCAAGACCAAACATATCAAGAACCAACAGAATGTGTACGAATTGCGAAAATATGGAGTTATCCAATGTTCATTAATTACCCAACAATTGAATCATTTTCAATTAAACACGTACGATATCAATGCATTCTGAACTTTTCTACTTTTTAGGAACTCAAAAACAACGATAAGAAAACACTCTCAACCATTCAGATTTGCATAAGCAGATCAACCAACATTCTCAACCCCTCAGTCAAAGTTCTTTACCCTCCCAGTACCCTCTACCCCAGCTCACAACATAGAACTGCTACCAGCGAAGTACATTGTCAGCTGGAGAGAATACACGAGACCCCAAACATTTACCAGTTGGATAGCCCTGAGGAAGCGCACTGCCAAACAAACTACGCCCGGTACCTTCCGACCGCCTCTCTCCGCTAGAGCCCACGCCAGGGAAAGCAAATTAATTTGCGCAAGAGTGCTTGTATTCAGTTTTTCATTAACATTCTTAAAACAATGGCGGGGGTGCCTCGTGCGGGCCGCTAGTGTTCAAAGATTCTCGAAAGCGTCAAGCGCCGTCCTCACGTAAGGGCACCACGCGAGATAGAGCAGAGGGGTGAGACCTCGGCGACTCATGGATTTGGTGAGGATGGTGGAAGAGTGATATCTCGCCTGAGGAGCAGAGGGCAATGAGAGATAATCACTGAAAAAAGCTCAATCAAGTACCCAAACCAACACGACGTGGGGACAGAATAAATACTATAGTAAGGTTTTGAACAGTAAATACATTTGACGATTCAGTGTGAAAGTAGATGAAAAAGAATCACAAAAGACAATAACATGTTAAAATGGAAAAAGAAAAAAAATGGAAGGAAGAATAATATGGAAAACTGAGAAAAAAGACGGATAGCAATATCACATTAAAGGAAATATAAAACCTCGAATGCTTCACAAATGAAGGGAAAATAAGAAGCAGACATCAAATAACGAGAAATCCCTTATAGCGACTTTGGGAAGGAGAGCTCACAAAACGATGAGCAACGATACGCGAAAAGGCATCTGCAGGAAACCATGCACGGCAGGTGCTCAATAGCGAAGGACCTTTGAAATGAGGCACTCTAGAATTAACGCTCACACTATCACACGCCTGATTAGTTGTATTGACGCCTCATCGCGAAATTAAAAGCACGCGAGCAAATATTCTTACAAAGAACGAACCCGCCGGAGATTCCTAGGGCATGCTTACATTTTGCACGACCTTCCCATATTCTTTTGGAAGTAGAAAACCAATGTTACAGTCGCGAAGCACGGTTCTATTGCAAGAGTTTATGCCATTTTCGCAAGTAAATTTCAACCTAATACAAGTTCCACTCAGGAAAACTTATTTTAATTTTTAAACGATACACAGCATACAGAATAAAAAAAGCAATGAACACATTATCGTCTCATTAATTTCAAGAAAAATCTTCCAATGTAAGCATAATGGAGAGCGCCATCCCCCGCGGGAGATATCAGAAATAAAACCGGCAAAAGCGGCGCTGTTATCGATTAGATAACAAATCTGGAGTGTCCACATTGTACGCGAAATTCCCGCAACCGCAGGGACTTGCAGGGTCCGATTTTCATGCCACCGCACCAACAGCAATTACCCGCACTTCGTTAGTCGCTCCCCACAAAGGCGTGTGCCAACCGAAGTCTCGTGAACCGATACGTCGCCCCACCCTCCCCCATTAATGGGGAAAGTTACAGATCCAACGCACCGTAAAACGCAACGTTCCGTCCCGCCAGCGACCTCAGAGAAGGGGAAAGGGGGAGAGGGGCCGGGGGCTTAACAATTCAATAGAACTTCAAATAGGGGAAATACAGATTTTGCGCATGGTCTGCCGCGTCCTTTATGGCATGCTTAACATTCAATTTAACGGCGTCGTAATGGGACATCAGAGCCTGAAGTACGCCTCCAATGGAGTTTAGAGCGGCGTGTCCCCCTGCGGATATCGCTGCGCTAAAACGGCAGAAAAATGTACGAGTGGAAGCAGTCCGGATATGACTACTATTAAGCGAACGAATGAACGTATGTGTGGCTTTTTACATACCAATATCTTCATTAGAGCGCTTAGTTTTGGAACATTCAAGAAACGCTTGTTTAAAATGTGAGACGTCTACCGGATCGTCAATCCCAATTGATCGAGGAAATGGTAAACCACACAGCTAATGAGTTCCCTTAGCTGTTCGTCCTGACATATTTCGTGTTTTATATGGACTTTCATATAAATTCATTACAAATAAAAATGACTTACAATGAAGTTAGCAGCGTACTTCCACAGAAGAGTTTTAAAACGTTTAACACACATTTTCGGGGAAAATGTTGTGGCGTAGTGGAGTATCAACGCTAGCGTCAACAGCTAAATAACATCGTCATTTTGCACAGCTCAGCACACACTCTCGGAGACTCGAGAGACAGAATATTTTACAACTAATGGGGGTCGCTTAACGCGGCTAATTTAACTCGAGTTTCATAAGTTGTTGTTAATGAGATGAAGTTATTTTTGCCGGCCCCGCTAAGCAAAAAAACGGGGACAGACTCGGCAGAACGTAGCGGCTGTCCAGGTTGCCTTACGGAACTTTGTCCTACAGAGACAGTCATTTGATAGTTATAAAATCTCATGGTGAAAGGCATGGCGGATGATACGTATAATTCTACTTCGAAACTGACTAGAGATCAAACACTCCAAAAGAAATATGAAATACAAGTTTGAAATAAATCTAGCACCAAAGCTTCCTAAAGGCAAACTGTAAACCATTTTTTTTAATTGCAATAAAACGCGATATGACGTGTCTCATCTCTAAAGAAACCATATGGTTCATATGTCATTACTTAGAAATGGCACTAGAATATGTAACTAGTGGTACTACAGAATGGCACAAACATTCCCGTATTAGCTTTCTATTTCCTTGAGTCTGGGTTAGCTATTGAGAATTGCCACATACTCTTGCCAGCTGCCATCTATCGTCGCCCAAAGTACATTTTTTTGACATATTTCTAATTGAATTATGTCCTTTTCATCATAAAATAAATTGTAATAAATTTTTTTGAAAGTGGTCAGGCGGAAGAGTAGGCTAAATTGCCTGAGCCTCGCCACCAATTAAGACATTTATTTATTTATATTTTCTTAGTTCTTTGTTTCCTAATGGTAGAATGGAAATATTAATTTTAGAATATTAAAGAACACAAAAACCACGTTCTCAATGGCAATTTTCTTTTAAAAATGTGTAGCTGTTTTTAAGAAAATGGCGATTAAGCGCCTCTAAAAATGCGAAATTTAAAGCTCTTTTTCACAGGACATTTTTGAGTTTTCAAAAAAACTTCATTTAAAGTAATTTAAAGCACTTACACTAACAAAAATAATGTTTACAAATTGCTATTGATGTGCGTAATAAAGATGAGAGAGATCTTTAAAAAAAATACATTTGTGTAATTTTTGAAAAAACAAAAAACAATACCCCAAAATGAACTTTACGTCGTATTAAAGAGTGCAATTAGCACTATCCGTTCCAAAAGTTTGAAAAAAAATGGAGCAAATTATGAGAAAATGGCGTTTGAGCGTTTCTGAAAATTCGGAATTTTTAGCTAGTTTTCGCAAAAAATGGTTGAGTTTTCGATAAACTTGATACTATTTAAAGCACATGTACTCGTAAATACAATAATGAGAACAAATCGCTGCTAAAGTAAAGATTAACGATGTGGGTGACCAGCCAAAAAAATTACATTTTTGTAATTTTTGAAAAAAACAAAAGTGCAATATGACGTTTATGCCATCTCATAGAGTACATTAGTCACTATCCATACCAAAAGTTTAAAGAAAGAAAGAGAAAATCTTGTTTTTGTATTTTTTTAAATTGCACATAATGTTGCGCGAAAACTACTAACATTTTCAAAAAATGTACGTGACCTTAAAGAAAGAACTCACTATGGAGAACAAATTTTATTTGAAGAAAAAATCTCTATCTTCAATTTTGAGTTGTCGGAAGAAGCTGAAAAAAATTCAAACTTTTGCTATTTTCGAAACTACAGTTAATCGCAAAATTCGGACCTATGCCACCTGAAGAAGTGTATTTTACTCCATTCTTTCACGAAATTTGAAGACATAATTTGGAATCGTTTTAGAAAAAATGTTTGAAATGTCCGAGGGACTTCATGTAAAGTACCCCCAAATTTTACACAATATTTTTCAAAATCTCAAAGCTTAGACTCGAGCCAGATCGACAGGGGTTCCTTCAATTTGAAAAAAAAAAAAAAAATCGTACTTATGGTTTAGGCGCGAATACTGTTCACAGACGGACGTTTTGCTGCTTTCAATGGGTTTTTCGGTATCAAGGAGTTATAAAACAGGGATTCTGGCTACACCACGTCTTAGAGGATTTTTTTCTTAATATAGCAACTTGATTTACCCACTTTATCCTTATCAGGGCCCGGCAACGAATTTTTTCTTCCTAAAATTCGCCATTTTTTCGCGCAGCATTACATAACTTTCCCTATACTACGTATATTACTCCGTACGCACGTAGGCATACGGGAAAGTAAAAATAAAGAGTACAATGACGACACAGCATCAACTACATTGTTAAGTAATAGTTTCTATGTCCAAAGCCTATCCTTGTTAAATCGGACGATATAGAGTTCTCGCCCCGAACTCCAACGCAACCGAAGTCGGCATCCCAGAAGACGCACGGCAAGAAGCCTGAGCAGGTGGGGACGAAGAGACGGAAGGGTCCACGCGTGCCAACTCGCTTATTGATTGGCCCAGTGCGGGTGCGGGCGTCGCATTCGAGGCACAGGCAGTCACGTCTCCGCCTCCACCACCCACACCAACACCACGCGGCCGACCCGGAGCCTCGCCTACCCTTACCCCTCCCACAACTGCTCGAAGCTCAGCCCCGTGCGACGGTGCGTGTCAACCCTTCAGAAGTAACGAAAAAAAAATAGAAAACTGACAGCAACGTTTATGCAGAGTTGTTAATTTTTACTTAGTCATATAAGTGATTAAGTGCGACTATAAAACAAAACATTTAACTATAGGTATCAATATACAATCAGTTAAAGTAGCTACACAAATGAAAATTGTCAATAACAAGCGTAATCAGAATAATGAACTAAGTTAACTAATGAAGTTGAACATAACCACAAGTGTACAACCAGACAGCGAGCTAGCTATGTACAAGGCCACAAGTAGCTGACAGCTATGTACAAGACAAATCTTCCTTGAGAAATCAGGTCTTAGCCCTACATGGGATTGTATATGATGATGATGATGATGATAATAATAATAATAATTATTATTATTATTATTATTATAATGACAAAGTAATAACAATAACTTTGTCACATATTTTTCAGCTGGAAAAGTCGTTTTCGCGGTCGCTGGTATCGAAAAACTGGGGCATTCCTGTTCCTATATGTAGTCACTAATATCCTAAGTAAATATGAAAAAAGAAACATAAACGATAATTATATCTAGGAAGTGGACAATGATGCGGGTCCGTTTATACACCCTAGAGCGTGTTTCCAACTGCAATCAGTATCGATGATCAGTAATTAAAAAAAGGTGCCAATACAGTTCGCCGCTCGTTGTTTATTACAGCGCAGTGCGGAAAGAGCGCGACCCGGCGTTGGGACCCACCATGCGGAAATAATGGAGTCGGCAGATTGGCGCTTCATTGACAAATGCTTGCATGTAACGTGTTTGTCTCTCACGTCATTTCCATAAACTTATTTTCTTGCTGCTCTTCCGCTATAAAACTCTCGAAGTGACGGGATCATAAGAATAAGAGTTTTAATTTAGCGGATGGAGCTTTGATCACACGCCAAATTGATATGCGCATATCACAAAATAAATCCAAACGCGAATTTCCCTTTATAAACACTGAAATATTTGGTTACTCACGGTGTTTGCGCTAGCAATTTGAAGTTTGCAACAAACGTTTACGTTTGCTCAACTGTCAATGGCATGAAAAATAAAATCCCTTATCCAGAAACGCACTTTGAATGAAACCGTTAACACACTCCACAGACGTTTTGAGTAACTTTACAGCTATCTAAACCACACCCTAAGAAAACACTCCTAGTTCGGTTCCAATAAAATTATTTGATTCCTCTTCACCAAAAATTCTACTTTATGTAAACAGTTGTAACGGTCTAAATAAATATCAAACCCATACTTTCGTACTAACTTAATATAGCTAATAACGATTTTCACGTAAGCGAGGCGTCACGTGTATTTGCTCTCTTGGAATCCTGTTTTATTCACAAAAAAAACAAAACAAAAAAGCAGTACATCAGTTTTTCATCAAGTTCACCTGCCACGCCTCTTGTAAAAATATATAACTATTAAACACACTTTTTACTTTCCCGTATACGTACGTATTTACGGAGTAATATACGTAGTACAGGGAAAGTTATGTAGTGCAACGCGAAAAAACTGCAAATTTTCGGCAGAAAAAACTCATTGCCGCGCCCTAATAACGAAGTTCCCTCGAGATCTCATGTGCTTTCTAGGACGCAAATCTATCTGTTTTGCCTTCACTTGAGAATTTCGGAACTTCGGCAGATGGAAAGCTTGGGAAAGATCTAAGAGAAACAAGGAAAGCACGACCAGACCCTGCAATGCCTTGTTTATAGTACCCTTGCTTGCGAGTTTAAACGTCGCATTGCGTTGTCAAGAGCAGATTTCAGGTCGCCGAGCGCGAGAGAACCTCTGGACCGGGCGTTTGGCGACGAGTCGGGAGTGGCAAGTTGGCGGGGAGTCGCTGCGACTAACTTTCCTTTCCCGGTCGGTGACGGGGTTCGACGGGCACTGGGAATGGAGTCTCCCACACTTTCTACGCCCGGTCTCTTTAGAGGCACAATTGCCGAACGGGTAATGGAAAGAACCGGGGGCGTATTACTTACGACAGGCATTGGAAGAATGTTGAACAAAAATTCTATTCTGAAAATGTCTACGAATATTCATCCTTTTATGATACCGGTGGTTTTTACTCCCTCCTCCTAACACATGTGTATTGCGTATTTTTGTATTGCGTAAAACACTTGCGTATTTTTTAGTATTCGCAGGCTTTTATGTACGACTTCGTGGATTTATTACAAATGGAACTAAGAATTTCACCTTGTTACCCTTTTCACCATATAACTGAGATTTTAATTTTAATGTTGCATGGGTCCGGAATGACCCCAGGGCCCCGTTTCACGTAAGTTACAAGTTCACACTTTACAAGTGAATTCACTGTTAACTTGTGAGAACCGAGGCAATCGTGTTTCACAATCATATTAGTAATCACTAAGAGTTACAAGTGAATGTCCAGTAGTTTATAAATGAATGTCCAGTAGTTTATAAATGAATGTCCAGTAGTTTATAAATGAATGTCCAGTAGTTTATAAATGAATGTCCAGTAGTTTATAAATGAATGCCCAGTAGTCGACAAGTGAATGCCCAGTAGTCGACAAGTGAATGCCCAGTAGTCGACAAGTGAATGCCCAGTAGTCGACAAGTGAATGCCCAGTAGTCGACAAGTGAATGCCCCGTAGTTGACAAGTGTTTTCAAGGTTAACTCTGAACTTTCGAAAATTGCAAAGGTTTGACATTTTTTCGGCGTCTTCCTAGAACTACGAGATTGAAGATATTTTTCCTACCAATAAAATGTGTAGTCCAAAGTAAGTTCTTTCATTAAGGTCATGTACATTTCTTTGAAAATTTTAGTAGTTTTCGCGTAATATTACGCACAAAGAATGCAATTTTAAAAAATTACAAAACCAAGATTTTTTCAAAAAAGGCTTCAAATTTTTTCTTTACACTTTTTGTAGGGATAGTGCTAAATGTGCTCTATGAGATGGCATTAACGCCATATTGCTCAATTCTTTTGTTTTTTCAAAAATTACAAAAATTTATTTTTTTACCTGTCTTTCACGTCGTTAATATACTAGCGGCGATTTGTTCACATTATATTAATGGGTACAGGTGCTATAAATAACGTCAAATAAAGTTTCTCCCAAATTGAATAGTTTTCTGTGAAAACTAGCTCAAAATTCGTATTTTCAAAAAAAAAAAAAATAATAATAATAAAAAAAAAGGTCAAACGCCATTTTCTCAAAAACGGCTTCAAATTTTTTGTTCAAACTTTTCGAATGGATAGTACTAATTGCACTCTTTAATACGGCGTAAAGTTCATTTTGGGGTATTTTTTGTTTTCAAAAATTACACAAAAGTAATGTTTTAAACGTTCTCTAATATCGTCAAAATGCACATTTCCACCAATTTGTAAACACTATTGAATTTGTGAATGTAAGTGCTTCAAATGACTTCAAATGAAGTTTTTCGAAAACTCAAAAATTTTCCGTGAAAAATAGCTTCAAATTTCGCATTTACAGTAGCGCTTAAATGCCATTTTCTTGAACACTGCTCCAAATTTTTCAACGAAAATTGTCATTTAGAACAAGGTTTAAATGCTTTTTAAAGATATTTTTAAAATAATATTTTTACTTTCCCCTATACGTATATACGGAGTAAGATACGTAGTATAGGGCAAGATATGTAATGCTGCGCGAAAAAACCGCGGGTTTTCGGCAGCAAAAAACTCATTGCCGGGTCCTGATAACGAAAAAGTGGATAAATCCAGTTGCTAAATTAAGAAAAAAAATCCTTTAACACGCGGTGTAGCCAGAATTCTTGTTTTGTGGGTCCTGGAAAACGACAAACCAATTGAAAGGAAAACGTCCGTCTGCGAACACTACTGACTAAACCCTAGGTACGATTTCTTCCAAAATGGATATTCCTCGGTCGATGTGGTTTGAGTCAAAGCTTTGAGATTTTGAAAAAGATTCTTCAAAATTTAAGGGTACTTTACATGAATCCCTCCGGATATTTTCAAAATTTTCTCAAAAACGGCTCCAATTTTTTTCTTTAAATTTCTTGTAAGAATAGAGTAAAATACAAATTGAGGAAAGTTTGTCCGTGGGGCTTCATGTAGAGTACCCCCAATCTTTTCAAAATCTCAAAGCTTCCACTTGAGCCAGATCGAGAGGGAATTCTTCAAGTAGTAAAAAATAATACGTATGGTTTAGGCGCTAGTAGTGTTCACAGACGGACGGACAGACGGACGTTTTGCTTTCAATTGGTTTTTCGGTATGAAGGACTCACAAATGAGGGATTCTGGCTATGCCATGTGTTAGGAGATTTTTCCCCATAATTTAGCGAGTGGATTTATCCACTTTTTCGTTATCAGGGCCCAGCAATGAATTTTTTCTGCCGAAAATCCGCAGTTTTTTCGCGCAGCATTACATAACTCTCTCTATACTAAGTATATTACTCCGTATATACGTACTTATAAGGGGAAAGTAAAAACTGTTGTTGCGTCGCGCAGAACTTCGCTCGCCCTATCTACCGGCAGTTGCTTCAGGCATGTGAGAACAACCAGCTGAGAGGCCGCTGGCGAATAACGTGAGCTAGGCGCCCTTTCCTTCAACTGTCACTGAAGCTCTGTAACGGAGATAGTTTTCACGCTCAGAACTACACGTAGGGCTTAAAGATTCAAATGAATATTCGATCAAACAGCGACAGGGGCTGTTGGAAAAACGAAAAATGAAAAGAAAAAAAAGAGTAGAATTCCCACCCGCTGCTTTAGGAGACTATCCATAATGCACAACTGAACACGAAAGGAAAATTTCGAATTGTGAAGAGGATAATCTGAAATTTGCACCAGAATTCACGCATTAAACTCACATTCGTTTTCAATAGCAATGCTATGGTTTAGATTCAACCCTCAGCGATTGCCACAACTTCAATTGTAACATTGTGTTGTCTTATTGTAAAAATTTGGAAAAGAAACCCACAACTGAATTTTATTTTCCAACATTCCTCCCACTCAAATAATTGTTTAACAGATGAAACTTCATCAGCTTGTTACATATCCAATCAAGTATTGTTTCGACAGACAAGGTTCCAGCATCCACTTGTAATTATTCATCAGTAAACTTGCAGAAAAGAAGGGTTGAATTACCTCATATTCACTTGCTGGATCATGAGATAATGTATGACCATTCAACTTTATTTTGGACTTGCTCTTTGGTCTTCACAAAGCTCATCAAAGTGACTTCTCACTTCAGTTTAAAAACTTCTGTCAGCATTCTTTATTTTGAGCAGGTTTTGACTTACTCCTCAACTAATAAATTAATCTTCGAAGGTCCATCTTTACAAGAGAACTAACTGAAAGATCATTGGCATAATTTATATATAAAGATTCTTCTTGTACTGATTACTGGTATGGTAAAATATGTAATATAGTACCAAATATGTAAAAATATGTAATGAAAAATTTTGATACTGTGTTAGAAAAGCGACAATTCACCAAGATCATAATTTTTAGAGTGTTAAGTAGAAAGATAAAAAATATGTAATTGCATAAAAATCTGGTTTCTAGTAATTATCAAAGTAACACTAGATGTTGATTCCAAACAAGGTCTTAAAATTTCAAGGATTAAATTCAGTTGGTGTAATAGACTAAAGAAGTATGGGGAGCAAGTAATTGTGAAACAAAAAAAAAGCAACATGCTATTTTTCTGTACTATTGCCGGTTTTAAATTGTGTAGTTATAGTCACTCAACCTGGCCGCCAATGGCATTAATACACAGATGTCACAATGGACATTCTACAAATCCCCTCTACTAAATCACTGACCTGGAAATGTATTCTTAGTTTTTCTGAAATTATTCTTTCACATGCAATTACAACAATTGAAAGAGTAACCGTTAATTAAATATTTGGTGAGGTAATTTTTTATGAATTCTTTTTATGAGAGAATACCTTCAAAAGCTTTTTGACTAGGTTTCCACCTTTATTGTGGGAAGGTCCTCATTTGGGATCCCTGATTTTGGGGGGCAGAGGCTTCACCTGGGACCACTTCAAACAATTTTATTTTCTTTGAATTTAATTGTTTGTTAACTTTTTGCTTTGGAAGGAGAGAATAAAAAAATTGAAGTAAAAATCTGGGGAATGGATCTAGAATGTGAAGAATAATATATTTGACATAGTTTTTTTAATAATACTTCTTTAATAAAAACATTTCACTTTTATCTATCTAAGATCACTTCTTCTCTCAGTAGTTTGTATACTGCATGTTAAATAAGTATTACTAAACTGCACAAAGTATTTCTGGTGTAAAAACACACATGAGAAAAGATCAATGACCTTGGAGTAAGACTGTGTTTTTAGACATTGGACAATCATGAATAATTCCCATTATACTACAAGAACAACACTTCTTGAAATTTCCCTGCTGATGTGATTGTTATGTGAATGATAGAATAGAGAATAATAAACTGACACGGAACTATTTTAAATTTCAAAGCCAACACTTGATGGAATATTTTACCACATTGACAATATGATCAAGTTCTTTGAATGTGTCCACAGCTTTTGGAGTGGTTGTAGCTGATGCCTCTACCCTACAATGTCTCAAAAAATTAAAAAATTAAGACATGCTTGCTTACCTGTTCAAAACCACCCAGTATCTCAGTAGTGTCCATAGCAGAATTAACAGCCATCACTCGCAATTCACGTCCAGCGAGCTGAGCCAACAAATGAACAAGGCATGTCTTTCCACTGCCAGAGGGGCCAACCTTTAATTTGAAATATTATTCAGTGGTATTAGCTCACTTTGACCCAATGAGAAGACCTACTATATAATAAGTCACCTACAAATCTATAATAAGCACTTACAATAATAGACATCCAATTCATATTAACACAGCGTGCTAGTGACCTAAGGGCTGGATATTGTTGGCGCAATAGCAGGAGGCTTTTCTCAGGAGAAACAGGGCAAGGTGCAGATAACACATCAGGGTATATACGTGGAAGAATCTCATCACCCAGATACACTGCCTCTTGAGTAACGTGTATGTTTGGAATGTCACAACTCAAAGGATACTCTGAACCAAATTCTTCACGATATATTTCTTTCACCTGTAACAAATTAAATCAAATGTATACATCTACATTTGAACTACTATTTATTATACTTTAAAAATACTAAACACAGTGGAATCTTATTAGCACTTTATTTCTTAAATTACTCATGTAACAATCCTGAATAGCATGTTCAATGTTGGTAAAGCAGAGTCGGCAGAGTGCTACTGTGCCTACTCATTATTTGTGTAATATTGATCATGTTACTGCTTGTTTCTTTCAATTTGATAGACTGAGGTGCTAGTTGTTGTTTTTTATTCCCATTATTCACATGCATTATTTTTAGTGTTTCAATAATATTTCTGTGCAATTAAGTTTTTATTCAATCAAGTATTTGCAAGTTAATTAGTTTATCATTTGTTTATTGTTGTGTTATTTATGTATCAATTGGTTTCTTTTCTGTATTATAATGTTCTGAAGAAGGAAATGTGAAAAGTACAAATTGAGCATTTTCCCCATCAGGTTTTCTCACTTAAAATTTCCAGTCCTATGAAATACATGCTAATAAGAATTCTCTTACAACAATTTACACACATTGCTCCACATTTATCTGGGTTCACTCCTCTCAACAATTACAAAAGGTAATGGCAAGTTTTATTCTATGCAAATGTGCTTCAAGCACTCCAATATCAATACAATACTTTTATTTTTACCTTCTCTTTGTCCTCGAAAGTTCTCATTCGGTCAACATAGATAACATCTACAAATTGGCCTGGATTCAGGTTACAGTTTGTTTCAGAAGTATCTTCAAAATCAATATCCATATCTGATTCTTTAGGAGCACAATGTCGAGTCATGGCCTGGCACCATCGCGTCAGATCACGTAAATTCAGTTCCCAAGGACCACCACGTAATCCCCATAAGTGAAGTTCAGTAGTTTCACGATGAAGTCTTCCATTAAACTGAACCATTTTTTTTACCAATACTGAAGGTACCATTGGATATAACGAGCAAATAATGAACTCCAAATCTTGATCAGACAGTGCATCAATGTATACCTAGAAATAACAATGTGCAACAATAATTCATAACAAATATTAACAAAGTTCCTAAATATATTCTAAAAAAATTAATATTCCCTCTGTAATACACTTGGGAAAGATGACATTTACAAGCAACCATCAACACAAAACCCAGATGAAGAGAGCTTTTGTTGGATAGGGAATTACCTCCCAGGTGTGGGTCAAAGATGAAAAATTTACAATTTTGATGACAAACAACATTGAACAATAATCTGAAGATTAAAAAACCTGAAAATCTTCAATGGACATTCACAAATAAGACTAAGCTTTTTTATTTTATTTTTTATCAGAAATATTACTCGTTTGCACATTATTTCACAATTTAAATTTCTTTAAAAAAACTTGTCAGAGAGAAATATTATTAATTTTCTACTTCAAAATAATTTATTACAGCAAAAATTACCTCATATTACCCTACTGTTTTTATAATGATGAAAATAGTAAATTTCTCACCTGAGTAAAACGATTGAGAAAGGATTGTGGAAGACCTCTGCGAGCTCCACCCTGTCGAAGAGGATTCTGGGCCCCAAATAAGTGAGTTCGTCCTGCTTTCACTTGAAATGTACGATCAAGTTCTGGAATGAACACCTCTCCACGATGATCCAGGCATGCATTAAGACCTTCCAGCACAGACTGTGATGCAAGATTCAGCTGAAAAATATTAATGGAAGATTAAATATTAAGAGAGTTAAAGTAATACACTATCTAATGCAACAATATTCCTAATTTATTTTCACCTCGTCCAGAAGTATCCAGTCACCGGCTTTCAGTGCTCTAAGTAAAGGTCCATCTCTCCATGCAAACTGCCCTCCTTGGCCTCCTTCTACTGGAAGATCAGCTCCAAATAAATCTGATATATCCTGCAAACGAAGAAGTTGAGATGCAATCTTACCATTAGAATTCCAACTGTACCACATCCCCCATATATCCCAAATCATGAAATCCATATGAATCACAAATAACAGAAAAACTACACTCCTTGAGAAGGAAGATAAAACCAATAGGTAACTTCAATCCAACACTAATGGCATGTACAATAAAAATAATACTGTATGAAAATGTTGCTACAGTGAAACTCCATTTATATGTTTCTCACTTATACATTTTTCATGTTTATACATATTTTTTTGGCAAGTCCCAGATAAATTCCTACAATTCCAATGCTAAATTATTTCAGATATGCGTTTTACATTTGTACGTTTTTCATGCTGAAACATTCATAATAAGAGTCCCCATTAGCACCATATTACGTTCAAATAATCCTGACGAGGCACGGTGTGACCTGCGCCAAGAGCCCGGGAATTGTATGTTACTAGAGTTGGAACGCTCCAGATTGCTCCCGCGGAGTAACCTGTCCCTCTGCCTTTGAGGAGACTTCCCGCTAATGAAGCAGAAACTTGGAGTACAGAAGCTCATCTCAGCCTGGCTGAGGGGCCATGATCGTGAGAGCCAGCAGGATGGTAGCGCAAGATCGGCTCCCGGACCACCTTCGGCAGCGGAACATCGAACAATTTTAATTCGGTACATGTGGGAGCTCTCTGAGGATTTCAGGAGGTGACGGTAGCTCCAAGGGAAGGTCACAGGCATCCCCGGGAGAGAGTAATGATGTAGATGACCAAAGTGAGGATGTTTTGGCAAAGACTATCCCACACTCCAAAGACTCTCTTTTGCTCGCCGGAATAACATGCGATCCTTTCGGTAGCGGCATGACAACTAGCGACAATTAGCTAATGAAATTGATCACTTTTCCATGCAGTGCGGCGGGTGTCGCCAGGCTGTAGGACTGTGGCACTTGTACGCTTCCTATAACCCATGTATAACATCATTCTTTGACCTGGGGAATCTCAAGTAACATCAAGCTTGAGTAGATACTGCCAAAGAACTGGTAAAATGACATTGTAAATACACTGAGTTTTTATTTTGCTCATAATAATCAGTTTCAGTTAGGCGTTTTTCTCACTTAAACCTTTTTTTCTTCAGTCCCTAGAAAAATGTATATGTGAAGCTTAACTGCATTTTTATTTCCTACATGATGCAAAAGCATCATACCCATTACAGGCATAATTATATCCAAAACGGACTGATTTAAATTCAAGCATTTTCCAGCAAACAGAACATCTTATTTTAAAAGATAAAATGATGAAGCAATGAATATAACATTTGAAAAAGAAATACAATATATTTTTCACAAATTGAAGATATTGTTAAATATGTGTAGCAACATACTGCTCCTGCTTCATGAACAATTACAACATATAAACTACTATTCTGACTATAAAAGCTGTTTACACTAAAAAACTTACAGTTTGTTCAGACAAATTAATACGAATGACGTTATTGCCAGATGCCTTCGCCAAAGCTGTAATGAGAGTAGTTTTCCCAACCCCTGGGCTACCCTCTAACAAAATGGGTTTTGACAATTGCATAGCTCTCAAGACATGTAGAGCATTAAATCCAGTTGTGGGAGCATGGAAAGTGAAGTCATTAACAGATGGTTTATATTTTCCTGCAACAAAATGATCTATCATTAATAACCATGTTTTTTAAAGACTATTCATTTTCTTAAATATGAATGGGAACATTCAAACAAAATCCAGAAAATATACAAAAGAACAATTCATATCTCAAAATTCTTAACTCATATTTCCTGGTTTCTTACCAATATCAATGAAAAATGGAGAAATTCCGAAATATTTTTCTGTAGTCTTTGGCTCACCACTAATCAATTCATTCTTAGACAATTTTACTTGTTGGCACAAGAACTTTAAGCATGACTCTTGATAGGCCCTGAGATTTGACAAGCTGAGAAAAAAAATAGAGGGAAAGCTATTAACAAATTCTCATCACATTTATACCACAACAAATATGTAAACAATCAAATAATAGAATAAAAAAAAGTAAATAAATGAAGATTTAATTAACCTTTCTACACTAGTCACTCCAGATCCAAAACTGTCCAAGAACGTCAAACAGGCTCCATGAACATATGCTTTTCGAATATTCAAAGCAGATATTTTGCTCTCTGTCACCACGTTAATAAAATTCACCCATGCCAGAATATCTCTCACACTCACAGAAAACCTAAATTATTACAAAAAAGAAAAAACCTGTATTATCCAAAAAGAAGTGGAATAATTCAAAATATTCTAGGAAAGGTACTGCTCACACCTTTTGCCTATCTCAGCTGTGGTAAACCATTCAATGAAGTCCATCATGCACGATCCTACTCCTGACATATCTGATTCTGCTTTGTCAAGGGTTAAACCAGGTCGCAAGTTATGCTCAATAATGGCCAACAAGTCATCACGATCTTTACAACTCAGACACCATATTTCAGTGAATCTATTGCGCAAAGCTGGAGACAGCTGAAAACGTACATTATTTATGTTGTATTAAAACATTTGCAATAACACAATACAATGAAAACATATATGTAACAAAAAACTACTTACTTCTTTTTTACCATAATCACCTCCAGGATTCATTGTGCCAATGAAGAGAAAATTGTCTTTCGCAACTACTATTAGGGAACTGTCTTGTGATCCATCTGTTCCCTTCTCAGCCAACAATAACGTACGTTCAGGTTCTGCATTTAAAATCAGTTTGTGAGAGATTATGAAGATCTTTAAACATCATAATGTACCACATAAAAAAGGTGAATCTGAATTAACAAATCCTTTTACATCTCTAAATTGAATCATGTTCAAAAATGAACATGTTAGGGAAACATTACATAATTCATTACTCAAAGTTACACAGAAGTTTCCAACTTGAACTAAAAACTCAAAAGTCTCTTCTCACTCTATGAAGAAAATTAACTTACCAAGTAAAGAATTCATTCTCTCTAAGACACTGTCATCAGCCAGAGATATTTCATCAGCAAGGAACAAACCACCTTCCTGCATAGCATTAATTAATGGACCATCAACCCATTCAAACAGTTTCTGTTTTTCCTGGAATAAGTACAACGTTGTAAGTAAACTCTCCAAATTAAATCTGTGTAATTAAAATCATCTCTCCCCTTGCTGCAAGAGCACACTGATAATCCAACTTACTTCATTATGATCTCTAACAGGTCGAAGTCCACCAAGAAAATCAGCACATTCTGTGTGCATGTGACAGTTGACACTAAATAACATTTGATTGTTTAGAGATGACAATAACTGACAAACTGTGGTTTTCCCACATCCTGTTTCTCCAACTAAAAGAACTGGCTCCCGGAACTGACATGACTTGCCTAAAAGTTCATAATTTTTACATAGTTAAATTAAATGTTAAAAAAAGAAAAGAATGAAATTCTAAAATACATGCAAACACATTGTACTTTTAAAAACAAATTTAATGGAATCATACCAACAAGAACTGCCAATCGTCTCATGTTGTATGTCCACACAATATGCTCAAATCCTGGAACACTGGATGATAGTACTTTCTCTAGAATTTCTCTTGTTACAGGTGAGGTGTTTTCATTCACTGAAAAGAATATTCAATAGAACATGTACATTTCTCTTTAAATTGAGGAAGAGAATGGACCAAAATGAAAACTTACAGGTAAACAGGGTGTGAGGGTTTACATTTCTCTTAATGTGCTTCTCCAAAGCTTTGCAAATCACCTCAGCTTCTTCAGATTTGCGTACCCGACCAGCAAGAACCAAATAGCCTTCATCAGCAAGATGTTGATCCCAATCATAATATTTTGTTGGAGGTTGATATTTAGCTAAAGTGTATCGTTCACCCCATCGAAAAAGATCTCGCAAAGTCATAAAACCTTGCTTTCCAGCAAAAGCAGCACTACCTTTGCGATGCAACTGTAAGACAAACATCACACTTACACATTACAATTCTACCCATTAACGAAAATATGCAAAATCATCAACAAGATAAATACAATTTGAAAATCATAGTACAAATATTTTAAATATAAACTAAATGATCAAGCTTGAACTTGAATTCTTATAAATTTTGTATCTAAAAATGTTTAATTATCTTTTAACATACAGGTACAATTACCTGTAATTCTGTCATCACAGCCACTAATTTCTTGCAATAAGAAGCTGGCATCTGGCATCTTTTCTCTAATATAGTTTCAAGTTCCACAGGAGGAATTTCAGCAAAATGTAATTCCACAAATCGGTTTCTGAATGCTCTAGACAAAGTCTGAAATGCAAAAGAATCATGTACTTAAAAATGGTCACTTAAATTATGGCAAAGAATGTGAATTTCCATCAACATACGATACATACTTTCCTGCCTCCATACAATCCTGATGGATTTTGTGTAGCAAATAACATAAACCGAGGATCAGCTTTCACCGTCTCCTGTGTCTCTGGGATATACAGTTCACGATTGTCATCAAGCACCCTGTTAAGAGCTTCCAAAACATCAGTTGGAGCTAGATTCAGTTCATCCAATATTATCCAATGACCCTTTCTCATGGCTTCAACTAATATACCTAAAGAAATAAAAAACAAATAAAACTTGTTGAACTTCAGCACTGTAGTTTGTCTGATGAAATAAAAATTAAGTAAATATAAAATACCACTATTTATTTAATAAAATTAATAGAATATTTTCAATTAATACAGTGACTTACCTTCATGGAATACAAGACAACCATTTTCATCAGCGGAATAAGAACCAACATATTCTTGAATATCAGTATGTTCATGATTGTTAATTCTGACACAATGATTACCTGATGCTTTTGCCAAGTACGTAATAAGACTTGTTTTACCAACAGAGGTTTCTCCTTGCAAAAGGACTGGATGATGACCAATTGCAACCACTCTCACCAAATCATGTAAATTGCGGCGTACTGATGGAGTGAGAATGTACTGAAAAAGCATAACTACATTTCACATCACAATTCAGAGATTGATAGTTTTTAAACATACTTTTTTGGCTCAATTATGTTACAAGCTTTCATAAATTTTCAATGTCAATGGATACAATTTTGGAACCAATTCATGGGATACAAAGAAACGCCAATGCTTAATAAATTGCTCACCTTCTCAGGCGCTTTTGGTTCCAAACCTCCCTGCAACACCCAGTAACCTTCAAAATTGACGTATTGTTCATTATCATCAAGAACAGGTTTAACCAATGGTTGTTTCAAAATGCTAGTCTTCCCTTTACTGAGAACAGTCCTGCAATACAAATTCATGATTTATCAAAATTCATGATAATAACACAAAACTTTCAAATATTCATACAAATTTAAAAAACTAAAATCTTACTTGGATATCATGTCTGTTACTTTCAGATGTGATGCATGATCCAACTGAGTCAAAAAACTCAGACACAACCCCTCATATAAAGAACGCAAGACAGTACCACAAGGATTACTTGCTGCTACCCGCAAAGCACGACACAAAGTTCTCAAGCTAGGGTTAAAAAATAGCAAATTATACTAAATAAAATTCTTAAAATGCACATTACAACGTATAAAAACAAACCACAATAAATGCAGTAAAACCCCATTTCTATGTTTCCGCATTTACTTTTTCCCAACATTTACAACATTTCTTGTCAGTCTTGTCTTTTCATATATTCATAAGGTTATAAATCCCCCACATTTAGGACAGTATAATTTTAACAGTGTGATATTATAAAGTGTTATGAAATGTTACCTGAAGAGTAGAAGATTTAAATACAGTGAAAATCATTATTGAGCAACTTGGCTTATACAAATTTCCATTCCATGACATTATACAGATATTTAAAAAGGTAGAAAAAACAACCCACATGAACTGGTAGAAGAAAGAGAATTCATGAAACAAATTTACAGTTAAAACATACAGAGAATTCCATGCTTTGATGTTAGAGCAGTTAAAGAATGGGAACAAATTTCATTTATTTCAGAATGAGAAATTGTGAAGGAGCATGATGTAAAATAAACAAATGATCATGAGGCTGCCTCTTTTAGGCCTGTGCCACATGAGCATTGCGGTGATATGCATCATCTAATGCTGATGACACTAGCTGCGCCGATGCCTGCGAACACGAGTCACTTAATGCATGTAATAGATTAACAGTGTATGTTATGCAAAACAACACATGAGCACTCTTGGTAATGTGCATTGAAAGCAAGAAAAGAGACTATATCTTGACATACATTGTAGCTTGAACATCTTTCTTCAGCTGTGGGCACAATGCACATTGCCGAGAGCGCTCATGTGTTGTTTCATATAAGATAGTGTTGATCTACAATGCGCAATATGTGATGTGTGCAAAAGCATTGATGCAGCTGACATCATTAGCATTAGATGATGTACATCAACATAATGATCGTATGAAACAGGCCTAAGAGAGGTAGCCTCACAATCAATTGTTTATTTTACATCATCCTCCTTCACAATTTCACACTTTATAATTCTAAAATAAAGTATAAAGAATAATTTTTTCCCATTCTTAAATAGCTTTAACATCAAAGTATGGAATTCTCTGCATGTTTCTAACTGTAAATTCATATCATAAATCCTTTTTCTATTATCTCATAAATAAATAAAATATAAAAATTACTAGCAGGAAAACATTTTGATCTGCCAAAAACAAACATTTTATTGAGTTGGGGAAAATGTTAACTAAGCATTTCTTTCATCTAGTAGAAATACCACTTCCCTCCCTTCATCCAACAAGGAGTACATAGTTGCATCATCAAAGGCTACAATCAATAGATGGCTGAGACTCTTGGAAGTGTCATTGTGACACATAAAATTCACAATTCATTCAGTTAATATAACTTTGATTTCCAATGTTGTAAATTTCAGTCAAATTTCTATTTGATCTTGTAATAATGATTATTATGTATCTAATACAGCATATTAAAGCATATTATAATCCTTATTGAGTGTATGTATCTAAATATATTATACTGTTCCCATAGTTTTTTGGGGAAAAAAAATTCTTTAATTTACACTTTTCGCAATTTACACCATTTTCCCATGAAATGTGTAAAAAATCCCATGAAATGTGTAAAAAAGGGGTTTTACTGTATGAAGTTTTGGGGAAAAAAATATATCTTACCTATAATGTGGTTTGCCCCCAGTACCATCATTAAGACTTTTGGATGCCTCTTCACGAACATTCAAATAAAACTTCACAATTTTTTCTATTGTATCTTGTGGAACAGAAAGCTGGTTTAGATATGTTCCAACCAGGAGAGAGAGGTCAGGAGTTTCAGTCAATTCATCAACAAAAAATTCAGTGAACCTGTTGGGTGCACAGTGTTCAAGATGAAAATTAACAAACATTAAATGAATTCAAATGTTTAAAAAACACATCTAACATTCACACACTCTTGATTAAAAAATGATTCTTCACTTGTTCAAACCCTCAATTCATGAAACTTTTGAACATTTACTGCAAAAATACTTTCTCTTCACTACTATGATCATAATTTGTATCACTACAATGACAGAGTTTAAACATCATATTCTTAAAATACCTGTTTCTCAGACCAGCAGGTAGATCCTTCTTTCCAACATCAGTAGCAGGATTCATACAAGCAAACAAATGAAAATTACTATGTCGTTTAACGGGTTCTCTGTCACCTCTTTCCAACAAATATAAAGAAGCTGAAGATCCTTCAAGTAAGCCTGACAAACACTGAAGAGTTTCAGCTGATGCCAAATTAATTTCATCCAACAGAACCCAGTAACCTGCAAAAATATTTTCAAGAACACTAATAACCTAGAACCCAATTTTTAAAATTTATACTTCAACGTGAACTATTATCACATACCCATGTTAAAATCCAAATACAGTAATATACAATAATACCTTTTTGGAGAGCTTTCACAAGGCTGCCTTCTACAAATTTAAATGCTAATGCACTCTGTGCATTTATCTGGGATTCCAATTTCAGCAAACGTTCACCAAGAGCTGTCCACTTCTTATAGCGATGTTCTTCTGAAGCATTATTTTCCAGTCGAGCAATAGCTGCCTGATAACTCTGTTTCATAAGCCTTACTAAGAGGCTCCATTTTCGTTTGATGAAGCATTTCTACAACAATAGAATATTATAAAAACAATTCTATAATAAAACTATCTGAAGTACTCTGTATTGTCTGGAAATTCATCACAATCATCTATTACGAAGGAAAAGGAATGACTATCGTTAGCATATGAACCGTCTACCTGCTCTGCTCAAAACCATCCTCCCAGTTCCAGCCTGACATGTTTGCTATAACTATTCCACTCATGAAATTAAAACTAATAGGGTTTAACTATACATACAAAATGCCCAAATCAAGGCAGTGTATCTCAAAAAGTTTATCACTTTTCCTATCCAATTTTTCTTGCCATTTCTCCTTACTGGCCAATTGTATTCCGTATCTAATTAAGGATATGGAATACATCGATTGCTATGTCTATGTCCAATGAAATGCTATGTACTATAACATAACCTCTGATTTTAACATAGCTTTCAGTTATTTTCAATATTTGGCATATTTTGGGACTGTTGGATATAATTCCATCCACGGAATGGTCCTATAAAATACCACTCATACTCTGGAAATTCTCAGATAAATCCCCTCTTTACTTCACGAGTTGGGGATTAACTGACAATTTCCAATTGTGGTATTACCAATGAAAATCATTACTAACGGCAGCTATGCATTGTTGCAAACTTCCAGTGACCTTTCTGACCTTCAATTACGCCAAGTCTAATTACATTAACAGAATGAATTCAATTACATTTGGCGGACAATTTTTTTGGCTTTCAGAAATGTTGCCTCTACTTTGCTGGATTTTCTTGCCATTATCAAGATAGTCATGAACAATAGAATGAGGGTATATTTAAATTTTGTTTCAAAGCTGTATGAAAGGTGAGGGTAGTTTGTACAAAATCTTGTTTTGAAGTTCTCACATACACAACATTTTATTAACATGAGAATAAAACTGCCTATTTGTGTAAAAATCAAGCAATCATACTTCAGTATATAAAGAAAAGTATGATCTGAAAAAACAGTGCCCTAAATTATGTCTCAGAAAAACATACTATCTCTAATCCGAATTCATTTAGTCCTTCCTAAGATCAGCCAAAACCAGACAAAAATTGTATAAACAATTCAATCGTTTTTATATGAAGTAAATAAAGACATGAGATTATAAAATGGCAGTTGTATCAAAATAACAGACACTGGTCTTTTATATTAATATCTCATTTAATTGTAAACAAAACATTGCATCCAAATGGTAGCCATGACAATAATTTTATAACTTACAGCAATATTCTCCAAGAATTTAACATTACTCTCTACAGAGAAGTAATTTTTGAAAAGCTCTTCAAATTCTTCTCTGACTGGAGACACAATGAACTTTAAGTCAACTGGTTTATATCTGAAAAAAACATTCAATACATTTTTAATGAAGAAACTTCTAAAACTATTCAACTTTTAATAAAAAGCATTCTCATTGCTACAAAAAAAGTTGAATTGTTACCCGCCCAACAGATCAGAGCTGTCACTCTGTTGATTCATATTTATGACCAGAAGATGGTTGTTAGTTCGTTCAGCCAAAAACTGAACTACACTTGTCTTGCCTGTACCTGTTTCACCAACTAGAAGAACAGGCTCTTTGTATGATACACAACACAATACTCGCTCCAATAAACATGCAGCAGGGCGTGTAAAGGCAAAATTTGATTTACTCCTCCTAAAACCAAATTGACATTTTGCATATGAAAACTTCAGAATCAACCAACAGTAAAGCAATATGATTTTAAGTAAAAGTTTCAATTGTTTAATAACCCCACAGCTGAGAAAAATTATGACCTTTAAAAGGATTACTGTGTGTTATTGCTGAAATAAGAAAATAAATATTAAATGTATTTAATGAGAAAGGTCTACATTCACAATGTAGTTCAGAAATGTAATTTTTTTTCAACAAAAGCTTACGTGGCAAAACTCCAGAGACTTGCTTCTTGTTTTGCAACAAATGCTCTTCCGGCGATAAACTTGTTGGGCATTACATTAATGCTGGGTTTATAGGTCTGACAAAAGAATTCTGCTTTTGTTTTGATTACACCAAGGCAACTAGCTATAGATATAGCTAGTTTCAGTCTTGAACCTATGCAAAGGCAAAGCAACATATAATTCATTACTTTGGAAAAACTTATTCTATTGAGAAATATTTTTAATATTAGAGCCCTGCACAAAACAATTTTGCTTCAGCACACCAGCAGTTAACACAAAATTTGCTAGATGAGTCCAATACAGCGGATTTTTCACTTGCCACCACATGACAAGCATAAGAGCTCAGCCACAGAAACTGAGAATCTTGTGCTCAGAACATAACTTCACAATCTGCTCTTGACATTGTGACTCAACTGGTGAAGTTGAAACTTCAAAACAAGGAGTACATATTAATTGAAAAAGTGGCATGAAAAGTGAAGTTTACACTAAGCTGGCAGAAATAATGAGAAAAATATTCTGAAGTCTATTCCACGATAAATGAAACTTAAATGCAGTTTGTAAGCAAATGTGATACAGTATTAAGCAATACCGAATCAGAAATCTGTATGACATTATTATTTAATTACAATGGCATTTCCTTTTAAGTTCTTCACATGTCGTAAATGAAGTGAAGCACATCAGAACCATTCTATATGTTCGTGTACTTCATAAATAAACATTGACCAGGAAATTAATAAAGATGCGGCAATACATAACGTGTTTGTGTAAAAACAGGACAAATTATATTATTAAATTAATACAGTGAAACTTCTAAATAACGTTTTTTAAGGGACCATGAATTCTGAACATTGTATAGCAAAAAATACTATAAAGAGGAAGACTGTGCATGCTGTGATCAGGACCAGAAAAAATTGATGTAACATAGAGGAAAACATTATATGGAGGAACATTATTTAGAAGTTTCAATGTATATTGTATCGGAACAATACACATATAGAGAGACATTGTTAGAAAAAGTAGTGACAGTCGTGACTTGTTTTTGACAAGTAACACGGGAACGTTGGATACAGAGAGAAAGAACCAAGAATGAAAACAAAAGAGATGTAGATTTAAAAACATTAGATCAGACGTGGTTTGATCATGGCAAGGTATAGATCATTAGTTGCAGGCGGAGACACGAGATTTTTCTTAAAGTTGTTAGCATAAGTGCGATGGTAAGGTGACGCTATCGAAAGTACGAATATTCGGACACAACATGAACTGTTGGTGGAATATTTAAGTTATGCAATTATTTTTGTGTGTGGGTGGAGCAGAGATGGACTTTGCAGCTTAAAATGAGAATGGTAACTTATGGTGAATGGTTGCAGCAGAGGATAGTCAAGAGTGCAGTACAGCCTGCCGACATGGAAGTATAAACATGAGGAAATATGAACTAAATTCGTCAAAAATATCTTTGTTCGAGGCCAAAAATGTATTTAAATTTAAGGTTAATGAAATTGTTTTTTAAGTTAGTTGATGGCCATCTGAAAGGAATTATTAACATCTAAAAGGAATTTGTAAAGTCTGAATTTTGGAAAAAGTAGATTAAACAATTTTGGAAAAAAGATTATTAAATAAAGAACGCTGTCGACACTTCATATCACCAATGTTAAAAAAGAAATACCATTGTTGTCATTAATTGGAATAGAAGCAGTTCATAAAACCATCCTTTTCATTGTATTTATTTACTCGTAAATATAAAAATTACCAACTGAAATTTTGTACAAGCGTTAGTTTTCAGCCCATGATACTAGAAGGACAAACCTGAAAGTAAGTATGGTAACGTCATGAGAACGCCTGGGGACGTATTACTGAGCTAGCCACCCAAATTATTGTGTCCATAATTCGGGTCGAATTTAAAGTACTATAAAAATAAATTGAGAATAGGTCTGAAACATTACATTGGCACCACCACGTGGGGCTGAATAGTGAAAATAAGATAGCTGGAATCCAGGAACCATTACAATAGCTGTAATACACAAATTACTAGTTTGAACCAGTCATCGAGCTTGTATGTAACACTATATGTCAATGTTATCATGTTTCACTTGTCAGCTATCCCATCTTCAAGTGGCAAAGCAGTGCCATTGCTGACCAGTGAATTAGATCACTGCAATTGCAGAATGTTCAAACTAAGGCACTTGATGCTGAAATACTTGCAAAGGTATACCTTGCAGAACTCTAATTAGTACCCTTCAAAACTATTGGAGCCTTTGGACACCACATACTTTCTAGCATTATTTTTAACTTTTACAATTGTCAAAAATTCAGAGTTCAATGAAAATGAGACCTTAGAATACTGTAAATACTCGAATATAACCTGCATATATTTTTCAAAAATTACCAGCTAAAAATGAGGGTGCAGGTAATATTCACGTCAAGGTTGGTACCGTAAACTCTAAGCATGTTGCACACGGTTACATGGTGGAACGTTTATTCTTCGGGTTTTTATAATGTGGCGGGTCGTGGCCCATCTTCATGATGGCATATGTAATGGCATTTCGTGTCTTTCTCGGTTGTGCCGTTAGGTGTCGCATGATCACGACCATATCAAGCAAGTTCCCCCCCTCTGAGATTACTTCCCGTAAAATTAGGGTGCAGGTAATACTCGAAGGTGGGTTATATTCGAGAATATATGGTACATGGACAAATGAACCTACATGAATGCATATGCAGAGCTTCTGCGCAAATACACTAAAAAAATGCATATAAAAATTGTTTTATATTCTTCGTAACGTCTTTTCTTAAAAGTACACACTAATATTAAAAAATATTATTTATTTAAATAACTATTAATAATTCCTTTAACCTATTGTTAGGGTCTTAAAAGCCCTGCTTATACATACATTGACGTAATAGAATCAACATTCCTATCTATATAACTTCCAAGAAACTCTCCTTAACCAGTGACTAAAATAAATATAGGAAGATCGAAGAAAGATTACATGGACGGCAAGAAATGCAGCTGAGCAGAGTAAAGAACATTACAGTCTCAGAGGCCATGCAGGTGCATCCTAGGGTTATGAATTAGGGTTGTTTTCTTTTTCTGAAAAATTGGAGTTATGCAAAAATGAAAGCATCCTTTTAAATGTGCCTTCTGCTATTTAAGAACAAATTTAATTCGATAAATTTGGAGTCATTTTTGAGAAAAATTTGAAAATGTAATTGAGGTCTTCATGTAAAGTACCCCCCAAAATCAAAATATCAATTTGCACAGCTTCTAGTTCACTTAGATTGGCTGAGGATAACAATTTTCGAGAAATATATCTGAACAGTTTAGGTGCTAGCGTCAACCACAATCAGACAGATAATTTACTGTAGATAGATTTTCAGTATCAAGGACTCAAAAAGTGTGTTTTCTGACTACACAATGTATTAGAGGAATTAACTTACTACATGTAGGAACAAGATTTTGAACTCTGTTTTAATAGGACCTGGCAAAAAGAGTTTTTCTGTCAAAAAGCCACTGTTTTCTGGAACAACTACAATTCTTTCTTTTATTAAGAAGTACGGTCCCATAGTAAAAAAGAATTTCTTACTTCCATGTTAAATGCATACCTGCATTAGCCACACTACAGCAAAAAATATCGATGCCATCCTGTAAGACTTTCAGAGCAGAATCAGCTTTGCGTACATCAAATCCTTCAATAGCTCGTTGACACCATTTGATCAAATCCCTGTAAGGAAAACAAAAAAATTGAACAACTATCTTAATCATTTCTGTCAATAAAACTTGGAGGATTTTGTGTGGAGGAGGGCACGGGCAGGTTTTACAAAAATGAAGAGGGAAATTTATATATGTGGAAATGGCTGAGAAGAGAGGGGGGTATGGGTATCACTCTTGCCCGTGACAAAACATCAATATACTCTGCTTTAAATACACTGTCATTTCAAGGAGGTGAGCTGGATGGAGAGGGGGACACTGCCCTCTGAAGCTTCGTTGCAATAACATTTTTGGTATTGAGCTCCCAATTGAACCAGGGACTAAAGGACAGAGTCCCCTTCTCCTTCCAGCACATGACCTTGAAATGTCACTATTTTTAAATTGGAGTACATTGCTGTGCTTACCTCGTTGAAATTAATCGTCCACTAGCTTCTGTAACATGGGTCTGATTTTCTATGGACAGGCCTCCAAGACCATCAATAGTAGTGTCTTCAGTAGCATTAAGAGCAGACTGGTGACTTCCCGATGAAAATAATAGGAAAACTTTTACCATCCGAGAAGCAACAGTATCCAAAACAGGAAACTGAATAGAAGAAAAAAACGTTATTTGAGATCAAAATAGAATGGATCTGATTTTACTGCAAAACTGAGAATGAAGGAATTTAATTTCCAGTAAAGATTATGCAACATTCAGGGATCTACTAAAACTTAGATATGTTGTAGTTCTTATTTTTTTATTCTTTCATTCTAGATATTATTAATTCACAATAACATTTCAATCAACAAATTATGAAGATTAATGGCAACTGCAGTATGAAATTTAAATTAATGTGAAAATTTGAAAATGCTTAAAGTTACCATTTATCCCAAATCACAAGTGAAGAAAGCTAATTTTTGCTTTTAAGATATTACTCTGAAAGTCTACATTACAGAACTACATACATAATTATACCTACCATCTGCTGAACAACTTCAATTAACTCCAATTTTGATAATGGCTCCACATTTATCTGAAACCAATGTTTCTCTAGAAGACTTGACGAGTTTGAAATAGGTTTATGGAAACCAGTGACTGAAGAAAGAGTCCTGAAATTGAAGACCAGAAAGAATTCACAATAATATCAGCCAATGAAATTGGATGTGTATAACACCCATGTACACACAACCCATGAAACAGGTCATCTTACTTTAATATCTACTTACACAAAATATAAAAATGTGAGATTGCAATATTGTGACAGCAAAAAGAATCATTTGTTCAGCAATGAGGGAAGAGATTATTATTTTAGTAATAAAACAGTTGGAAATATCTAAGACATTTTAATTCTTATAAGACATTGTCTCCCTTGAAGTTAAAAACATTTGGAACATTAATTCCATTAAAATGTCCATTGGAACAATTAATTCCATTCCACTTCAAACAACAATTATTTAAGATGTTTTAATTAAGAAAATGCTAGATATTTATAGAATGACAAGTTAGACTAGAATGTTATGAATGACAAAACTTCCTGGGCAGAAAAATCAAACCACAAAGCAAAAGATGTGAAGATTCCAACTAGTATTTTACAATTTTTATCACTGGTATTTCACCAGTTACAAATATTTTTGGAATCTCACTGACATAGAGCTTCAGAGTTTACATACCGTTGCGTAACAAAAAGCTGAAATCCTGGAGCAACTTTCACAGTATCTTTATAGCCAGGAACAGACAATGTCCCAGTTTCTAATAACGAAGCTATAACAGATGCCACATCCAAGACTGCTGTATCAAAATCTTCCAGAAGAATCCAATACCCTTTAATGGCTGCCTGAAAAGACCATTTTTGTTATCTTATTTTTAATATTAATCATTTATCAAAACTTGTTTCTTCTAAAGACACAATGAAATTAAGTTTTAGGGAATGGTAGAACACTAAGAGGAGCTCAATTTGTAAATAGTAAGACAATTTCTTAAAAACGGGTGAAAAATTGCATTGATTTCTTTTCAAAGCAAATAAACAAAATACTTTATACAAAATATGAATAAGAAATGTACAAGCTCAAAGAGTTCTTTAAGCTGATTCCTAAAACAAAAAAATTTATTCCAACTGTTATATGAGGACTTTTGATATCTTACTTGTGTTAAAACTCCTGGCTGCCAAACAAATTCACCAGGAATATCTGTACAACGGTATGTCCCAAGCAACATCTTGCTGTCAATTTCATCCCCAAGTTGCACTTTTATAAAATGGGGAGGTTGTTGTTCTGTAGGCAAAGCACGTCCTACAAAACAAAACCAAATAATAAAATACATTCTGATTTACAGCTAGTTTCTGGAAATTAAAGCTTGTTTTAAGTAAACAAATAAGACTAGTATTCCATTCTTGGACACCTGTACACAAAACAAAATTTTTTTAAATCACCCAGCACACTATAAAAAAGTGCATGAAAGTTACCTGTCATATTTGCCAACTGCTCAACTAATGCAGTTTTACCGCTTCCTACTGGTCCTTGTAAGCAAACAGCTTTATTGGATGCAACTCCCAATGCCAGACTATGGAAGTTTGACATTGTAGAAGAAACAGGAACAATGGAAAGCTCACCTGGCTGCAAAAGAACATTCTTTAAGTTTATAGAAAGTTCCCAAAATATAAGTAACAACACAAATGATTTAATGTACTATACAGATAAAATAACACTTTTATTCTTGCAATTTTACTTCTCTAGAAACGTATCTTCATGATGTACTGCCTAATTTCAAATTATTTATTGATTCCTAAATACTCCAAACACGGACATGCAAGCAAAAACAGAATCTTAAGATTTTGGATACATTTTTCTCCAATAAAATATGAATACAAAAGTCTGAGAAATGATTACTCTCTCAAACACTTTAAATCACATGAAGTTATGCTGGATAATTCAACAATTGATATAGATATTAAGGAGATCCAATGATACTTTTTTACACTTTGAATTTTTTTAATGTGGCACTTGTGGTAAATCAACTGCTGATGCTGTCATCCAATTATAGTGACATTACCATAATGATGTTGAAGCTCCTAATTAGATGACACCATAAAAGCTGATTTATGTCAAGCACCACATTTAAAAAATTGAAGTATAGTCCAGTTGAATATCTGCTAAAGAAGACCTGCACTTGCCAACTGAACTGGCCATGCATTTGAACCAAATGCTAAAGAATAGAAACAGAAATGTTATAATAGTTTCCCTTTTTTTGGGAAATCACTCCGTTTACATTCGGAACAATAACATGAAGGCAAATCCTTTTCTCCATACATTTTGTTGGGTTTCACATTGACTATACAAAGCATGAGAAAAGAGAACCTGCATATAGGGATTAAAAATAAAAGCAATCATCATCATCACAACATAAAAATGTCACTTCAGAAAGCAGCTTCTTCCCTTTTTTGGCACGGCTCTAAATGGAAATTACAATAAATTGTTGTGATAATAACATTGCAACAGTTTTGTTAAGATTTGGAATACATTGCATACAGTGGCATAGTGTAGTAGGGGGCAGCAGAGGCGGACCGCTCTGGGCGGCACTTTTAGGGCATTGGCAACATTTCACAATAAATATAAATAATAATGTTTTGTAAAAATTTGAACCATTTCATTTCATATTTCTGTCTCAGCTATGATTTGGACAGATTGAAACGTGCACAGAATCTTATTTCTTAGTCTGCGACTTCTTTAAACGAATGTATAGCCTAATGATTATTATAGTGTAAAATGTGATTATTATATTATAAAACATGTGTACACGACTTCTTTATTTGTAACCTGTACAACACAATAATAATGTAAGTTCTTTAGAATTACTATATATTTTAGTCTTTTAAATTGAAATGCCCAAATAAGGCGGTGGCGAAATTTCTGGCCACCCGGGAGCTGACAACCACACTACGCCACTGATTCCATAGCTTCAAATATTACAATCTGCTTCCCTTCCTTGAGCACATGTTAGCAAGCAGACACGTGCATGACCATTCTGGTAATGCGAACCACAAAAAATCAAAATTGCTGAAAAAAATCTTATCAAACATATCACAATATGTATATCATTGGACCGTCTTTTAACGCTCATCATGATTAACTCAGAAAATATGCAGAGTTCCATTGAGAAAAATGTTACCTCAGTATTTCATAAAATACATGTGATAAAATAGAAATAAATACATGTATTCATTAACCCCATTCTCTCATGCACTTCTACAAAAACTATACTGCAATAACCTTAACCATTCGAAAATTGCAGGAAGTGCTAAAGTTACATAAATCACCTTTCATAATAAAATTGTAATAACACAATAATATATTGTAACATGCTTAATTGGTTTTTCGCCATAAAAGATATACAACTCAACACACAACACAAAAAATAAACACACAAGTAAAAATGTATCTTACAGTGCCACAAGTTTTCAATTGAATTCCTGCCACAGTCACAAAATAAGGACATTTATACATTCTTTGAACATCATATGCATTTGAAGAAGGAGGTTCGCCAACCAGCTTGAAAAGAACTGCAGCCTGAAGATTATCAAACTTCAAGGAGCAAGATCTTATCGCTTCAGGAATCATGAACTGTTCCAGAACATGCTGTCTCACATAGTCATTCATGCCTGTTACCCAAGCAAGACAATGGCACGCAATCCTACAATAAAAGAGTATGTACATATTAGTACAATATTACAGAATGTAAGAAAAACAACAAATTTCAGGAAATCGAACCTTGGTACCTCAAATATTAAAAGGAAAGAAAAAATTTAAATTATCAAATATTTGAATATCTATTGTGCAATTTATAAGAGAGTTTGAGTCGCCACATTCTATATATTTTAAAATAAAGGAAGAACATAAACAGAAAACAAACAAATTCAAGATGAAGTTATTTGAATTACCAAAGTTCAAATAATCAAGGTTCTACCACAAAATTAAAGAAATCACCATGAAATAAGATCATCTGAATGTCCAAAATACAATTCCATGAACTGAGACCAATCCCAGATTTCCCTAAAATGTTCACATGATATCATAAGAAAATTGTAACATGCTACAACAACATCAAGATCATCTCTTTGGTGATCAGCGTTAAATTTTCTTTTTTTGGGAGGTGTCTTCACATCATGTCCAATAGCAAATGGAGAGGGATGTTTCTCAAAGTATTGCAAAGCAAATCTGCAAGAATAAATTAATAAAAATTAGTTGGTATAGAAAACATAAAAAGGCAATAATACACATGTAATATTCAGAGATAAAAGAAATAAACAATAAAACAGACATGACACCACGTATTAAATTCATTCATGATCAACAAGAATCCTAAGGTTGATTTAGTTCACAACAGCAAGTAAATAAGTATTAATAAAAATTAAATAAAAACAAAACAATAAAACGACTTTTTACAATATGTCGTTCTGAAACACACTATAGTACAACAACAAATTTTGTTTACTTTACCTGACAGCATCTGGATGGACTCTAACAAGCTTTCCCAGAGCAATGCACATATATCTATGAAATACTTCCCCTTTATTACGTTGCTCTGCACGAATGAGAAGCTCCAATAGTATATTTGGGAAACACAAAGCAACATTTTCAGTAAATTCACGCTGCCACAGTAAATCAGAAAGATCTTTTAACAAGGATTTTCTATTAGAGCCACTGAAGTCCTGCAAATATATTACAAATTAAAAATGATAAAAGAGTGTACTGTCAAAAACTAGTCACAATACAGGTTACAAACTGAACTGACAGTTTTATTATGCCTTGGTACATTCGTAATAGAGTTTCACATGCAAAAACTATAGAGAACTGAAGTATCTTAAAGTAGACATTACATGGTTTACACTACAAAGTATAAAAACCATCCTTACCTCGAGATCTCGGTAACGTGCCAAATGGTCTCCGGCAGTAGCATCTCTCTTACACAAAGTTTCCAATCCTTCTCTAAGATTGTAAAACTTATCAGAAATATCTGTCTTTGAACGAGACATCATCGCACCACACAATTACACACTGTTTAACATCCTAACACACTGTTACTTCCCAACTAACCTCAACACTTCACCAGCACATCTCTAAACACGCGGTTAGTGTTACAAGCCGCTTGCACGTGGGTGGAACACAGCGCAGACCGTATATACTCTTTGGCGCAAACGAGCAGGCACCACAGAATACTCCGCATGCCGGCCCAAGCCAGCCAGCCAATCACAAACACAGAGGAGTCCACGACAGAGGAGTCCAAACGAGGGCGGCAGCTGGTTTCTGTACTCCCTGGTTGGACCTAGCTGGCTCTCAACAACAAAATCAAAGTTGTTGGACAACATTTTGATTTTGTTATGTACATAAAGGAGCCACAAAAGCGCATACTTTCTAGTATTATCGGTAAGGATTTCATGTATTATATCCTACTAACATCAGTCATCGTTTGAAAAACAACCAATTGAAGCGCCAAATTCGAAAAAAAAGAAGAAAAAATAATTTATTGAACATTCAAAAGTTAAATGAAATTCCCTCGTATCATTGAATTCAATGTATTGTGCTCTATTTTTACAAAAAGTATTAAACAAAATATTTAACCAGGCTGCATAAGAGCGTTGCACACGAGAACCTAACTCTATACTGCGTTTTTGTAGGAAGAGCTCTCAAGATAACTCAAATCCCATCTTCGCGATGGAATATGTCACGGCATTTCGCGTCTTTTCTCGGTCTTGCCGGTAGAAGTCGCATGATCGCAAGCACTGCTTCATACGGTCGCGATTGTGCGAAATCTAGCGAAACGACTGTGAATGATACGAAATGCCGTGACATATTCCATCGCGAAGATGGGATTTGAGTTATCTTGAGAGCTCTTCCTACAAAAATCGCAGTATAGTACCGCTGCGTTAAACTCCGGCCTCAGTATTTATTTATTCAATGGGATGAACCAGTACCCTCTCCACACTGTGGAGAGGGTGCTGGATGAACCCTCTACAAAAATTAATACGTTAATAAATTATACAAATAGATTATAATATATAATAATAATTATATAATAAATAAATTATACAAAATAATTAGACAATAAAAGTTGTAAAATAAGAATTGTCATAATATATGAAGTAAGTAAAATAAAATATCATGGGTCAGATACAGAGAATACTTTTTGCAAGCGAGCTTGAACCCAGGAGTGCCCGCAATGGAACTTTCAGTTATAGCTGAAACTTTTCGTGAATGGGAGTGATCTGAAGCTTTATTAACTGAAATGCGTATTTTATTTGGTTTGTACATGTCTTTCAATGCAATTGATAATAAACCGTACACTTGTCATAGACATGCCTGAAAATAATATCATGATACCTACCGCTTACGCCAGGAGCTCACAATGCACTGGCGCCAGTGTTCACAAGGAAACTGACAGCTATTGCGCAGCGTAGTGATCAAGTTTCAACGTGCTCACGGGAAATGACCCATCGAAAAAATAACTAGTGGTGCTACAGAATGACACAGACTTTCCCGTATTAGTTTTCTATTTTCTTGGGTCATCGCTAGCTATTCGCAATTGCCACATACTCTTTCTTGCCAGCTACCATCTATCACCGCCAAAAGTACATTTTTTTTGGTCATTTTCTTAATTTTTCGGTTTCCTATTGGTAGAACGGAAATATTAATTTTAGAATATTAAAGAACACAAAAACCTAGCCGTAAATGGCAATTTTCTTTTAAAAATTATGTGCCGTTTAAGAGAAAATGGCGTTTTAGCGCTACTAAAACGAACGCTACTAATGCGAAATTTGAAGCTCATTTTCACAGAAAATGATTGAGTTTTCAAAATACTTTATTTGAGGTTATTTGAAGCACTTACACTCACAAATATAATAATGTTTATAAATTGCTCGTAATGTGCATATTAAAGATGTGAGAGATCTTTCAAAAAAATTACAATTATGTAATTTTTGAAAAAACAAAAAAATAACTCAAAATAAACATTACGCTATACTAAAGAGTGTAATTGGCACTATCCGTTACACAAGTTTCAAGAATAAAATTGCAGCCATATACGAGAAAATGGCGTTTGAGCATTTCTGAAAATGCCGAAATTTGAGCTACTTTTCACTGAAAACGGTTGTGTTTTCGAGAAACTTTACTTGACATTATTTAAAGCACATGTACTCCTAAATATAATAATGTGAAAAATCGCCGATAATGTAAATATTAACGACGTGAGAGAGAAGAAAAAAATTTACATTTTTGTAATTTTTGAAAAACCCAACCGATAGACCAAAATAGCTTTCATGTCATTGATAGAGTACATTTACCACTATCCCTACCAAAAGTTTAAAGAAAAAATTTGGAGCCGTTTTTGAGAAAATCTTGTTTTTGTATTTTTTTTAAATTGCACATATTGCACGCAATATTGCACGAAAACTACTAAAATTTTGAAAAACATTTACGTGACCTTTATTAAAGAACTCAATATGCAGAACAAATTTTATTTGAAGAAAAAATCTCTGTCTTCAATTTTGTAGTTGGAGAAAGACGCCGAAAAAAAGTCAAACTTCCAAAATTTTCGAAAATTCAGAGCTGTACGTGAAAATCGGACCTATGCCATGTTAAACAGTGTATTTTACTCTATTCATAGAAGAAATTTAAAGAAAAAATTTGGAGCCGTTTTTGAGAAAATTTTGAAAATCCCCGGGGGACTTCATATAAAGTACCCCCAGATTTTGAAGAATCTTTTTCAAAATCTCAAAGCTTTGACTAGAATCAGATCGACCGGGGAATATCCATTTTGGAAGAAATCGTACGTATGGTTTAGGCGCTAGCAGTGTTCACAGACGGACAGACGGACGGACGGACGGACGGACGGACGGACGGACGGACGGACGGACGGACGGACGGACGGACGGACGGACGGACGTTTTCCTTTCAATTGGGTTTTCGGTATCAAGGACCTATAAAACAGGGTTTCTGGCTACACCACGTGTTAGGGGATTTTTTTCTTAATTTAGCAACTGGTTTTATCCACTTATTCGTTTTCACGGCCCGACAATTAATTTTTTTCCGCCGAAAATTGGCCATTTTTTCGCGCAGCATTACATAACTTTCCCTATACTACGTATATCACTCCGTGTATACGTACGTATACGGGAAAGTCAAAATAGAAGGCCAGATGTTCTCAAAAAAGTACAATGAAAGAATACATGAAATATCAGACGCCTAATGCATCGCAATAATTCAGGAACACAAAATTGCCCTGGCTTGGATCTCTCAGAACTATTACGAGCACTCCCGAGTTAAAGCGTATTGAGTTAAGCCAACACCCCCTGAATAAAGAAAGCCTTCACACTGAGCTTGTGACGTAGTGTCATGGCGCCCAGGGTAGTCCTAGTCAACAACGTGATTTCCACATGGTCAGTTGTTTTGATAGCAACGGTGTGTTGAAGATATTCAGTACTCATTTTAAGTATTGGTGGTAGCATATCAGTGATGTTTCTTCCAAAAAGCGATATAAATGCGCTGTACTTAACTGCCGTGCGTTGCGCTTATAAGGGTTTAAAGTCCATGTAGGGCCTATTTGATTTCTCAGAAGATCCTGAAATGCGACGAAAATGACCTGCTGTATATGAAATGCGACGAAAATGACCTGCGGAACATCGACGGAATTACAACTCTTCAAGAACATCCATTGTAAGTATTCATTTTATTCGTAGTCATTTCCTTGCAGAAAACCTCTTAGAATGTTCTGTATCATGTTCCAAAAACGAGTAATACTTATTTTCTATTAGACCAAGTTTGAATTCAACTTAGTACAGTGCTGTTTACTCTTAAAACATTACACAGTTCAAATAATGCTTACAGAAACGAACATTTAAATAATTTCAAATATTTTTAAGTTATACATTATAGCAGAATTTAATTAAGATACTAAATCTGTTCAAATTAATTTTTAATCCGTCCTTGCTAAATCCGATGGTTGTCTTATTATTGTACTTTGTTAATTATTTTCTTGAATTTTAAATGATTTTGTTGTTAATAATTTACTAGTATTAAACAAGTTTTAACTTTTTGCAATATTTTACAGGTTTGCCATCGTCAATTTAATGAGAATGATATACTGTGAGAAACAGTTATCTGCGATACGACGGGCGAAATATCATTTCTAAATTGAGTGTCTCTCAATTTAAAAAATTGTGGAGGATTTCTTGACTGCCCTACCTCCTTTCCTAGCAAACAAGGCGAGAAACTCCAGCAGATAAGAAAAGAAGGCTGAAGAACTTCCAACCTGTAGCTGTCGATGCTGCTAGTGTGGTTTTGCAGCAAGTTTATAATTAACAGTTTCTTTGTACAACGTTAGAAAATTTGAGGAAAGTTAGTGTTTCCAGTTTGACAATTTGTTGGACAATTGTTAAACAAAGTGATGATCGTATTTCCTTTTTAAAATTATAGTGGAATCCTCATCCAGTGATATCTCTTTCGGAAGTTGTAGATAGTGCTTTGAATTTTAGTTTATACAGAAAAATGCTCCTGTGACGAAATTAAGAATCAAGATTTCCCAAGAAACATTAGCAATATTAATTTAATTTAAGACATGTTGGATATGTTTCTGATTAGAAAAATGTTTTACTGAAGATGACTTTGTGTCTGAAAATTTATCAGGTATTTAATACTCTCCATGTAGTATAGCAGATAACCGAAAATAAAAGTTATTTCAAGTTTTTTATTGGAAAAATATAACTAATTCTTGTTCATAAAAACAACACTTTTAGCTCCATCTTAATTATACAGCACGTTGCTGCCTTTTATTTTCAATTTCATCACATTCCAAAATTTTATTTTAATTGAGAGATTAGATTGTCGGAGGTTGAAATGTCGGAGCTTGCAAATGAATGCGTGGTTTTGAAGATCAAAGACCATATATTTTGTAAAATTGCTGAAAGAAAGTTGAAAAATCTTACTGGATAATTTATAATTAGATAATATTGTATATGTGTTAATGTATTAAAAAATGTGACTGGACTTTATGAACATACATTATGATTTGTATGTAACTTACTACCTTTATTATGTTTGCACTATATTCCTTGTAATGAAGTTAAATACTTGGGGGTGTAAAGTATCTGCAAAAATATGTTCTTAAGATCACGCTTAAAATCACGCTTACCATCAAGAACTTGAAGGTAATTGCATTCAAACGAATTTCTCATGGATTCTTGAAACAAATATAGTATGAAAATTCACAGATGTGAACATTAAATTTGAACATATCGTTTGTAATACATTTCCAGAATAGTAAATGCAAACGAAGTAAGTGTTTCTAGTATAACTGCGATTTGCGCAGCTGTCCGGTCGGACTACGTTTGATGACGTCACTAATCAGTGTGGAGGCTTTCTATATCCAGGGGATGTTGGTTACGCTCAAAGAAGTCTAAAATGTTACCAAAATCTTTCGTAAGTTTAAAAATTCTGTTAATGATATTGTTGGTGGCGTAATTAGATCTACAAAATTTAGTGCAAAACAATAGTTGATTTCTCGTAAATCTCTAACAGAAAAAAAACAGAATACAAAAAATAATTTAGATAATATTTCACTACAACCAATATGAGCGTTAATGACATTGTACAAAAATAACAGGCCATTATAATCTCTTCCGTAGGATAATGAAGGTAAATCGAACATTTCGTGGACCCGAGTATAGCCATGGCAGAACCTAGACATGGGGGTGTTGTTTATATACGCATATTACAATGAATCTCTAACGCCGCGGCATTTCTTACAGAAAGTAACTCAAAATTACGCGAAAACTACTATTTTCAAAACAGTGTACATGCAATTATTTAGGGATGTAATATTGAGGAATAGTATATAAGAAAAAAATCTCTAACTTCAATATTTATTTATTTATTTATTTAAATTCAAAAACAGCTCAAATCTGTGTCACACAATGGAGAGAAGTGTATTTTGTCTGCGAACAATACTAGCGGCTAAACCGTAAGCAGGATTTCCTCCAAAACTGATATTTTCCGATCGATCTGACTCGCGGCCCCTTGAATTTGAAACGGAATATGTTGAATTTTAGGGGTACTTCAACATCTTCAAAATTGTTCTCGAAAATGGCCCAAATTTCTACTTTTTCTTATATTACTGTAACATTTTTTTAAACTAACAAACTGCCATGCGAATTGGGCGCCAGGAAACAATTCCAATTATAAATAACTTTACTTTAATTAATCGTACGTTGCCGTGCTGGCTCAGTTGTTTGGGTTCGGTTTTAAGTAGCAATCCGCTTACCTGCTGCCACTCGATCCGCCCTCCGTACAGAGTAGCGCAAAATCTGAAAGTTTGCTGATACTGTGGCACTAAATTACGTGTCAGGTTGCACAATGATAACCATATATTTAATTTTTTCAAATAACAAAAGTTAATTTATTCGATAAACGTTACTTTGAACAATTATTTGATTTTGCCTGAATTGTTTTATGGTCATGATCTCTGATATTTAACAAGATGGTACTCTAAGCTCTCTTGGCGATGTCGTATGTCGCCCCGGAGAAACCAGTCCCGATGAATCTCCGCGCGGTCTTAGTTCTTCTAATCGCCGACCGGGACCTGGTACCTCTGCTTCTTTCTTGAAAATCCACGGCGTTTTCCTCTTATCACCTAAATCCAACTGACATCTAAATGACTGTCCCTACTCTGCGTTCCTGATGGGCGCTTACTCGCGAACTGTGCACGATCGAACAACAAAAAGATTAATAATGCCTGCTATGCTAAGAATTCTACTAATTTCCTCGTGGTTTCTTCCCTTCTCCGAATTAACAAAATGTTCTGGTATTCACGTCACTATAACTATCGAAATTTCTCATTCGTATTGACTAAACGGCATATATCACGCGTCGACCACTGGTTCCCTTTCTTAACGTGGTATCAAATTGTTTTTATTTACCCGCCCTGCACCATAGCAATCCCCCTAGCAACCGCGGACTCTCAACCGGTAACAAATATTCGGCCCTGTATTGTCCTTCCTGCTTGTATGACACGTATGGCACCATAACAACCCCCCTAGTAACCGCGTACACAACACATTTCAAGCTCCTCCCAGCATTTCCCGTCAACTGTTTCACTACGCCATGGTATATCACAGTACATATATACGGAAGAATGTATAGAGAAACGACGATTTTTCGACACAAACACTCATATTGTGGGGCCCTGATACAGAAAAAGTGAATAAATCCTGTTCTGAAATAATTTCTAAAAGATTAATGTGTAAATGTATAACAAAACGTCGAATGTAAGGAAAGAACAAATAAATAATATACAAAATTGCAAATTCTAATTTACGACTTATCCGGCTGTCTGAAGTGCAGTAAACTTATGGAAGGCTATTATGTTTGTCACGAAGTTCTAGAAAAAACTACGCATGACCTTATTTGAAGAAAAATTATTCATGACCATATTTGAAGATGTAGTTTTGATAAATACATTTCACTGAGAAAAAAATTGTATTTTCACAATTGTAGTTGTAAGAAGATGCCAAAAACGAAGCGCAGTCAATTCCGAGCGGACTATTGTTTGTCACAAAATTATGGAAAAACTATTTATATTTTCATTAATTATTAACTACTCATAAGATTAATTATTTTATTCACTACATTGAAGCCAAATTTGGTCTTTAACTTTGATTTCATCATGAAGTTAATAGATGAAAGAAAAGGAAGGCAGAAAAATTTGTCATTTACCTCATTACTCATATTCTGCTGTTCTGAAACAATACTATTATTCATTTTATTTCTAATCATCCACATTCTCAATCAGTAAAGTGTGAAGGATAATCATTATTACTAAGAGTGTTTTTTTTTATTTTCTCTAAATACTGGTTATGAAATTCTGGAGCCGATAATTAAATTGTCCGACCTACAAATTTGTATACAATTGATTTCATAATTCCAATTGGATGCTTTAACTTAAAATTTAACATGAGACCCGAAAACATTCCCTTTGTAAACCAATTAGTTTTGATCTCAAAATATGTTCTTATTAATGTTAAATCTAAAACATGCAGTTATTTATTTACTTCTTGTTCTAATGTGAACTTAATATTCACATTAAAAGCGTTAAATTTATTTAACAAAAGATCAATTTGATGGTCTGAGACTATTAAAAGTGTATCATCAACATATCTAACTTATAACATACAATATAACATAACCATAAGCACTTCAGTTTCTAGTTTCCACGTGACCACTTCAGCTACAAGAGAATTCAAAGGTCCTCCTACAGGGGTACCTTTTATCTATTTATATATTTGGTTGTTAAAAATGGAACGAAAATTATTTATTATTACTCTTAGAACTAACAGAATCTCATCCACAGGAGTACATTCAATTAAATTATGTACTGACAAAAGGTCTTCAAGAACAGACATTATAAGAGGACTAGCGTATCCGTGCGAGAACTCTCGCATGTTAAATCCCACCCTTTCCCTATCCATTTGTCTATCCTTTCCATAAAGGAGAGGAACTACTAATGTACTTACAGAATATCAAACAAAATAACAATGCAATTGATGTTTGAAACAAATTTTCAATTAAAGTTTATTCAACATTATAGAGAGATGTTCTTGGAACAATTCATACTACTTTAAAAACATTTGAAGAAATTTTTCAATCTTCCTTGAGAGTTAGGTTTTCCCTTTCCTTGATAGTGAAATAATAGAAAAGGTTTTTACTCTTGAGAAAGTCAAGTAAAGTAGTGAGAAAATACCGGATCGGGCAAGAACAGACCTACTCATTGCAATATTATTTAACTTTCCTTGATTTGTTATGAAGAACCGAGTGGGTTTTGGAGAGTCAGGGTGCCAGCTTGCTGGGGTGAGAAAATTGAAAAATTATTTGTAAACTAAAAAGTATTGAATTATTTTCTGCGTCCTTACGTACCTCAAGAAAAACAATTCCGAGATAAAAAAATAATCAAACTAATGTTTTCACCTTTGAGTACTAAATACCATTTGTTAGCATTAGAAACAATTTAGTAGGCATTAGTAAGCCCACTTCGGTACATGGGAATGTTGTTCAAACGATGTTTAATATCTCAACGAACCGACACCTTGAGTTTTATATCAAACTCTGTATTATTTGCAATATTAGTTTGCAGCTGGGCGTTGGTGTACATACTTTCAGATACCGCCAACATTTAAATCAGGCGTTTGGACTGCGATCGTTTGCAGTTGTCAGGTGACTTGCATTATCCTTTCTATAATTTTAAGTTTAGTTGTTTTTTAATTGATTCACGTAGTATTGTAGGCTATCGCGTTTTGATTTTTGTTTTCCATTTACTTCAGAGCTATTTTACTTTAGCTACTTTAATAAGTTTGTTCTTTGTGTTGTGCCATAGCACAAGTTTTCCCCCACTACCTCTGGGTACCCGTGCGAGAACTCTCGCATGTTAGACCCCACACTCATCCCTATTCTTCTATTTTTTTCTAAGAGGGAAAGTAGTTAACAAAACAAAGTTTATTTGTTTAAAATCTATTAAGGTTTCTTGCAATGTACTAACACAATTACAAATAAAAATAAAAAACAAAGCAATTAATGTGTAAAAGAAATTTTCAATAATTATTCATTCAATATCAAGGAGTATTTGCTTGGAACAATTCCCAACACTTACCTAATGACATTTGGAGTAATTATTCAATATTCTTTGTCAGTTAGGTTTTAGTTTTTCGTGATAGTCACAAAAATGTTAGCTTTTTACTTTTGAGAAAGCTACGTGTCTGAACCCGTTGCCTTGAAAATTTCATCGAATGATAACGAAAATATTGGTACAGGTAAAACACAAACACAGTCTTCACTCTTCACTGAACACCCACATGTCTCCTCAATTAAGTACACAGCACTTATAGACCATGAAAAAACGTTAATTGAATAGTTTCACTACACGCATAAGAAACAGTCTTCATAGGTATAGGAATCAAGCAACTATAATAGTAATTTTAGTTGTTGCTGGGGAGCAAATCTTGAATTAATGATCATGCAAATAAACCACGTCAACTGCACAAACTACGGTGTTTACAGAAAGCGTAAATAAAGATTGTCGAATCTAAGACTTCTAAGCGTGTCGCCACAAAAATTGCTACCAGCAGGAAGGGCTGAAATATTGAGGTGGCCTTGATAGTATTGAAGCGTGGAACCAAAAATTTAATTGAATGGATCAGGAAATGTCTCATCTTGTAGATTATGGTGTAAAACATGTTTCTTTGAGGCCTTTGGCCTCAAAATTTTACTTTTTAGGGCTCTAAAACGCTTTGTTTATGAGTTATTTGCCGATATAGGTTGACATGTGACGCGGGTTGCATTTTACATGAATATTTCGATGCGTTTTTTTTAAAGAAATCATCAGTATTTTTAAATCCAAAGTGAAATTCGTCAAGTCTCCTTGAAATTATCTTTCTTTAGAGACCTCATTTATAAAGATTGGTTGCGTGTGAGAGCCGGAACCCAAAGGTATACTACTGAAATAATACAGGAGACGATGAGGTATGGATGAATACATACTCATTACATCAAGAGAAACAAATCTCACTGATGTGTCGAACGTTAATGTTTTTAATTTTTCAATTAATTCCAAGCTATATTGAATCGAATACACACACACGGTTTCAAAAGCCCATTCAAGAATTTACATAAATGATAAACAGGAATGTCCAACAATGAAACAACAGGCCTGGCAGGATGATTTTCTTTGTGAATTTTAAATAGGCCATAAGCATAAGCAATATTGGAAGTTGTTGGATAAATCCAATTATAAACTGACTTGGAAATATATTCTTTATTCCTCTATCTTTTTATAATTTCTTGAACCTCACCCAAATATTTATTAGCAGAACTACATCTTAATTTTTCAAAATTCTCTTCATTCCTAAAATTGTCCTCAACCAAAGTTATGTACTTATCCTTATCTATGGCTACAAAAGCACCATTTTTATCACATTTAAATCGTTGTTCACATTATCACGTTGTTCAGTATTGTGTTTCAAAAACAGTTCAGTTAACTTCAAATTCTTCAATATTGTCTGATCATGTTTGTTTAAACGTAGTAACTACTTTTGATAATTTATCTGATACTGAACAACGTATTGTGATATACAAAATGGCGGTTCAAACATTCGACGGTAAACGCCGGAGCTCGCTGTACATGGCGTATATGCGTTGCCAAGGAGTTGTTTATTTTGAGTGGTGGGAGAAAAAACAAACGGTATGTCACTCTCATATGTAGTGTAGTGAAAAGAGCTCTCTCTTCAACCAGACACGGAGGAGGACAGATCGTCTGATAAGAGCGCGGAATCAAACTTCGATTTTGTTGATAGTAAAGCTGTGCCGTAATACCGATACGAAATATTAGTCAGAAGATTGTTTCGTGAAGTTAATTAATTGAATTAATTAGATTGCAACTATTTATCATTTATTGAGAAAAACTTTATTTGCAAAATAAGATGGTTCTCCGCGTTGTACTGACGATACATTGCAGTTATTATAAACTGATTCGGTGACAACAGCTTGTGATTAAGTGGAGAATTTTAATTGAATATAACAAGGATAGAGACTATAAAATATGTCCGCAGTGCCGTGGCGGAGCAAATGAGTTTGTGAATAGACTTGGCTACGAATATTAGCAGATAAATTTTTTTCGATTTTGTTGAGTTCGCGGGTAGGCACACAACTGTTGTGAATTTTAGGGAAAAGTAACTCTAGGTGCTAGGTTAGCAGCAGATGCTAGATAAAGACAGGTACTAGAAGCAACGCTGAAGAATGAAGTAGACGACATCGGGTCCGGTCCAGCCGAACGAAGATCGGAAGACGTCGTGGAAGTTCCAGGTTGGTACTTCGGGCGCCATCCGACGACTGACAAGAGGGCTCGGGGTATTTTATGCTAACGATCGTTAGAAATTTAATTCAAAGGTTATGACCAAATGATAATGTTATTTTTGCATTGAAATAAATAGCGTTCTGTTTTTAAACGAATTTAAAAAGATTATTATCGTGCAACATAGCACGTTATTGGTGAAAGAATTTCAGAATAAGATAAAACTTTCAGATTTCGTGCTTCTCTGTACAGAGGGCAGATCCGGTGGCAATTTTGCAGATACAGGTAAGCGAATTGTCATCGAACCGAGAACCCAACAACCGAGCCAGCAAGGTAGTGGTGTAATTTAAATACACGAAATTTTCTTGATACTTGAAATTGTTTTCCTGGCGCCCATAATAATAGGATTTATTGATTATTGCAATTGAACAGAACCAACGACTAAGGTATAGAATTTATATAGTTTTCAGTAGTAAATGAGATAGTAGCGCTTCGAAATAGAAGAATCGTTTCAGTATATCATTCTGGAAAGTCTCAGGAATGTTATACATATTAGTTTCAAAGTCCTTAATATATTGAAAAACAACATCTTTCATATTTTTTTAGCAAAAGAAAACTTTAGCTTAACAACATCAACCACATATTTTAGTATGGGAATATCTGTAAGATTATTAAAACATTTACAATTATTATCCACATCGCCATAATTATAATCAATCTGTTGTTCACGAAATATTAGAACATTCTTATATTTCTTATCCAAATCATGCCTTAACAAGGAATGAAGATTTAGGGAAGAAATTTTGAACTGAAAAACATTCTTAAATTTAAGGCCATTCAATCAGTTAAACTACAATATATGGCAAGAAATCAGATAAAAATCATATATCAACCATTCTTTTTTTAAGAGTTTAACATAATTTATATTTTCCAACTGACTTAAAACCATATAATCATTGGGAGGGTAGTGCAGTGCGCATACAGAAAAAATAAAAAAAAAATAATTACAATTTCAAACCTTGTAATAAAGTTTGTGCCTTGTGGTTCAGAAGTTTTGAAATGTGTAAGTCACTGCTGCACATTGTTATCAATAATGGGTAGTTTTATACTACCTTTTTCATACAATTGATATTTTGCTTCTACCACATGTTTCAAATGAAATGATCCTCTATGATGACATAGAAATATAGTTATAATTCAAGTGTTAAAATGTAATGTTTTTTTCTGTAATAAATAAAACTGCATTTAAATACAATCTTGTTGCTAAAGAATCCTTGGAACTGTCCCCCAAGCTTCTGTAATTGTTTTAGTGCACGAAATTTAACAAATTTTGTCATAAAATATTATTTGTGGTTTTAGAATTGATTTTTTTGTTCTTATTCATGTGACTTATGGAAATTTCCTTTGAATAACAATTTTTAATATTTTGAAATTTGAAATTAAATTGAAACGAATCAAGCTATGGTTTGTTACCAAGGTAGGGGTGAAACATTTTACGAATGTGGCAGGCAGATATTGCATATGCCACTTTAACAGAAGAAATAATTATTAATACGGGGGTCAGTTGAACGATGCGATGAACATTTTTTCAGTTAGGGCTTTGGACGAGATTTCACCGCTACCTTGAGAGAGCACATCGTAAATGTAAGTGGTGTGATAGTTAAGCAAATTATCTTCGTTATTTGGTTGGTATTTGGGGTGTACTAAAGAAGCACCACTGAAAATAATATGTAGTGACAGTTCTGGCTGCGACACGTGCCGGTATTTGAGTAAGGTCGTGGCGCGAATGGCGCAGCCAATCATAATCTACAGGGCTTAGGGATACACTCAAAGTTTGTTTACGTACGGAGTGAAGTTACAGCGAACGGACCTTAGTGTTTGACGTCAGTCTGTGATTCTGCTACCTTGTATTTAGTTCATGTTGCTATTTTTCTGATATAGATAAGTAAAATTTTGTGACCAAGATCTGTATTGTATCTGTTATTTGAGTGTTAGTAACTATGATGCCAGGTTTTTAATTCATTTTATATGGTTTTATGTTTGTTTTGTAGCAAGTGAGAATGGTCAAAGGACTGACTGAATCGTAGGATACTGCAACATCTCCATTGAAGGAAAATTATGCAAGGTCATGAATGTATACATTAGGGTGTCCCTTATATTGACCAAAAAAAATTTTTTGCAAATTTTTTGGACTCACCCCCTAAATATTTTCCATTGGGTCAAATTTACTCGAAAATAAAATTTCATCTCAATAAGTCGATATTAACCCGTGCTGACTTGAGCGCGAAATTTGAATGTTAGGGATCATTGGTTTTGTTGGGCTAAGTCAATGTAAAACTATTGATACATGTTTAATGTATAATTTTATGTTACAATTTAATTCATTTTCACTCTTTAGACTGTGTTATGGTTTTAACTTTTCTTGTGGGTACTTTTTTCGGCGTTTCTTTCTTGCAATATGCGTACAATGAATGATGTTTTTGAAAGGCACAGCAACAAAAATTGCTTTCGCTCATCTATATTCAGTAGTCCATGAAAATCTAGCATTAATTCAACAGGTCTTTCATCAAACCCATTCAGAGCTTTCAACTTTGTAAATAACCTTTCAGCTTCTAGATATGAAGAGTTGTTTTTCCAGGTGAAAGGACAATTTTGAATAAAACTAGTATCCATCTTCAGGCAAGAGAACAAATATCTGCTTTTGTTTGGTACAAAGTCGGCTTTCTTGCAATATGGTTTTCAGTGAAATGAAGATTAAATTGAATTACGAGATATATTGTATATTAACGAATTAATAATTAAAGAACGGGCCGGCCCCGTTGCCAAGATAGCCAGAGCTCGTGGCGATCTCGCACCGAAGGGTCGCGGGTTCAAGTCCCGCCTCGGGCATGAGTTGTATTTGTGTATGTCTATATGTGTGTGTCCTTACGCCTCTCACATTAATCTTTCATACCCAGGGCTAAAAACTCTGGGGAGTAAAAATCGTATCGATCGTAATGCTGATCCCCTTGATGAACTGTATTCTCAGCATGCGTGCGTGGTCCGAAGTGGCCTGTTAGAAAGAAAAAAAAAAGAACGGTTATCGGGATACAGTTGCGCTTACCATATTATTCTCCATCCAATTCTTCATAAGAAGTAATATAACAGTCTTCCATGTGTAGATTTTATCAGGCTAAATTCACTACCGTTTTGATTTTGATTTGTACGTCAACTTCATCATCAGAGAGTGGTATAACAGACAATCTTCTAATAAATACTATATACGTTGTCCACATTTTTTTAAAGTTGCTTTTGAAATGTTGGAATCTATCCCTTCACGAGAGTTTAGAAATTTGATGAGAAGCTTTTACAACTGCAGTGAACTAAAGCCACGGTTTGACATAACAGTTACAATCAACAGAGAGATTATTTAAGGGACTTTTAATTACACAAGGTAGTTTAGATTCTGATCTTAGCAATATTAAATATCTCTTGCCATCTATCGAGCTCCATGCATTACCCCGAGACGATGTATCTTTAGTTTGTTACTTTCATAAAAGTCCAACATTTCTCTAATTTCGGACTCATTAAAGAACATTCCCATATTATCTTTGCCCCTTTGAAAATGAATGGCATTAAATCTTTTCTAGCTTTTCTTAAAATGCTAAAAAGGTGGTCTCAGGATTGCTAGTTACATTACGTATTTTACATTCAAACACACATTGTAAAATAAGTTTGTATTTGTGATAATGGCACGGAAAGAACGACGCTCTGTCCAAATTTTCTTCAAGAAAGACCTATACTCCTTCAAAACGTCATGTGTTTGATGCAGTTGTATCACACCAAAGAGTTTGTAATTTTTTTTTATTGTAATGTTCTTTGTCTCGTCCTTTCTTCTCTATTCGCGAGATGTTCGTCTAGTCCTGCAAGATAGCTTTTACATCCTAGCACTCTTTGACGAAATAAAAGCATCCTGTCTTCTTCCAACGTAATCATTTGTAAATCATTCGGATGTGCAATATCAAATAGATTGTTCAAATTATCTCTAAACTCTCCACGATGCTTCAAAATACCTTCACACTTCTTTGAGTTTTTCGTAATTTTCTTCACTCCGAATTGTACACATTAATACGGTTTTGCGAACAATGCTGATTAGCTCTTTTCGGAATTCTTGCTTTCTCCCAAAATATCATGCACTCACAAACCACAAGTTCAGCACTTGCACTAACTATCCATTTTACTTCCTATATGTTATAAAATAAAAATTTCAGGGTCTTATTTATTGGATGATAAATTGTGTCCAGTTATTCGGAGTTTTATATTAATAATTAATACTATCTCCTATTAAAAACACACGTACTTCGGCACTGCATATGACTCTAACATATGGCATTATGATACATTAGCGATCTACGAAGTATAAACACGAGTGTCACGATCGATTAAAATTCATGTATTGTTGTGCTCTGACCAGACTCAGCGGTGAGTGATAGCTCTGGAGCCATCTAAAGCTAGCAGCGCCCAGAAACCAATCTCAACCAAACTATATCCAAAATTTTAGGCTAATTTTAGGCTAATTAAATGCTCTATTCCCGAATTTTAGGCTCCTCTGGATTTCCGAAAATCGTGGGCGCTGCTAGCTTTAGTCTAAAGCTAGCAGCGCCCACCCAGAATCTATCTCAAAATCAATTGTAAAATCTGAAACCCCTCCCAAAAGTTAAGAATAATTTTAGGCTCTTGGAAAAATATCATCCCCGCCTTCAAATTCCAAAAATCAGGGCTGTACAAAACGAAACAATTAACATTGGTTCTTACGGGTGAAATAACACCGAAATCAAAAAACCTTACGAAAAATCTGAAACCCCTCCCAAAAGTTAAGAATAATTTTAGGCTCTTGGAAAAAAATCATCCCCGCCTTCAAATTCCAAAATTCGGGGCTGTACAAAGCGAAACAATTAACATTGGTTCTTACTGGTGAATAGGGTATGTTGTATTCCTAACGGGAATTTTCCATTTTTTGGAAAGGGAAGAGAGAAAGCCAAAATTATTTGTGCGTATAATAGTATTCCCTGTAATGTGTGGAATATGAAGTTCAATTTTCAGAAGCTAAGTCGTTGTAGTTCAGGTGTTATAAGAACTCAAATATTGAATATCGAAAAAAAGTGGGTGTGTTTCGATTAATATTGCATTTATTTTCAATTAGAACGGTGCTAGCCCAAAATTATTTGAGGTTGGCATATTAATAAGTAATGTATGGGTAAGTGTTAATAAATTTCTCATTTGAATTAGTAAAGTAGTTCAGAGATTTTTTTGTGAGGAATGAAAAATTAATCGAAAGGTATGTTGTAGTTCTCACGAGAACTTCCCATTTTTTGGAAAAGAATGAGAGAAGCCCAAAATTATTTGTGGGTATAATACTATTCCCTATATTGTGTGGAATATGACGTTCAATTTTCAGAAACTAAGTCGTTGTAGTTCAGGTGTTATAAGAACTCAAATATTGAATATCGAAAAAGGTGGGTGTGTTTTGATTAATATTCTATTTTTTTCAGTCAGAACGAGGCTAGCCCAAAATTATTTGAGGTTGGCATATTAATAGGTAATAAATGGGCAATTGCTAAGAAATTTCTCATTTGAATTAGTAAAGTATTTCAGAGATTATTTTGTGAGGAATGAAAAATTAATCGAAAGGTATGTTGTAGTTCTCACGAGAAGATTCCATTTTTTGGAAATGAAAGAGAGAAGCCCAAAATTATTTGTGGGTATAACCATATTTCTTATTTTGTGTTGTATGTCACGCGCCTTTCCAAGGTGCCGAATCCTTGTAGTTCAGGTTTTATAACAACGGAAATATTAAATGTTGGAAAAGAATTGGGAAAGTTTTTTGGTAATATTAATTTTTTCCAATAAGAACGGCTCTAGCCCAAAATTATTTGAAATTGTGATATTAATAGGTAATGTATGAGCAATCGTTAATAAATTTCTCATTTAAATTAGTAAAGTATTTCAGCAATTTTTTGTGAGGAATGAAAAATTAGTAAAAAGGTATATTCTAGTTCTCACGAGAATTTTTCCATTTTTTTGGAAAAGAAAGAGAGAACCCCAAAATCATTTGTTAGTATATCTGTATTTCGTATCATGTGTTGTATATGGCCTTCAATTTCCAGGAGCCAAATCGTTGTAATTCAGGTGTTATAAGAACGCAAATGTTGAATATCGAAAAAAATTGGGTGTGTTTTGATGAATATTCCAATTTTTTCGAATAAGAACGGTGCTAGCCCAAAATTATTTGAGATTGGCATCTTGATAGGTAATGCATGAGCAATTGTGAATCAGTTCCTCATTTGAATTATTAAAGTATTTCAGAAATAATTTTGTGAGGAATGAAAAATTAGTTAAAAGTTATACTGTATTTCTCACGAGAATTTTCCACTTTTTGGAAAAGAAAGAGAAGCCCAAAATTATTTGTGGGCATAATCGTATTCCTTAATATGTATTGTATGTCACACGCCAATGCCATGAGCCATATCCTAGTACTTCTGGTTTTATATGAACGGAAATGTCGAATATCGAAAAAAAATGGACTGGTTTTGACTAATATCCCTTTTTTAATAAGAACTAATATAGCCCAAAATTATTTGAGATATGAATATTATTAGCTAATTTATGTGCAATTGTTAATAAATTCTTTATTTGAATTGGTACAGAATTTTGGGGTTTACTATTTCAGAAGTGGAAACGTGGTGAAATGTATATTGTAGTTCTCACGCGAATTTTTCTTTTCTTGGAGAAGAAACCGCGAAGTTCAAAATGATTCATGAGTATAGCCGTATTCTCTATCATGTGTTGTATATGGCACTTTATTGCCAGGAACGAAATCCTTGTAGTTCAGGTTTTATAAGATCGCAAATATTGGATAGCAAAAACAAAAGTTATTCTATTGATTATTATTCCTTTATTTTTCAATAAGAACGTCTCTAGCCCGAAATTATTTGAGATTAGCAAATTGAGAAGCAATGTATGTGCAAATGTAAATAAATTCTCTTTTTGAATTAGTAAAGTATTTTGGAGTTTATTTTGTGAGGAATGAGAAATTGGTCAAGAAGTATATTGTAGTTTTCACGAGAATTTTCCATTTTTGGTAAACAAAGAGAGGAGCCTAAAATTTTTTCTGAGTACAGCCGTATTCCTTATCATGTATTTGAAAATGACATTACCAAACGCGAAATACCTGTAGTTAAGGTAACGCAAATATTGAATATCGGGAAAAAGTTGGGACTGTTTTGATTAATATTCCTTTCATTTTCAATGAGAACGAAGCTAGTCCAAAATTATTTGAAGTTGACATATTGATGGCCAATGTATGAGCAATTCTAAATAAATTCCTCTTTTGAATTAGTACAGTATTTTGGAGTTTATTTAGTGATAAACCAAAATATGATCAAAATTTATATAATAGTTTTCATACTAATATTCCAATCTTTTTAAAACAAAGTGAGTAGTCCAAAATTATTAGAGAGTACAGCCGTATTCCCTATTATGTGTTGTATATGACATTAAATTGTCCGGAACGAAATCCTTGTAGTTTAGGTTTTATAACAACACAAATATTGAATTTTGCAGGAAAACAGGGTGTTTTGATTAATATTCAATTCTTTTCAAAAAGAATGCATCTACCCCAAAATGATATGCGTGTCGCGATTTTTTGCCATAATGTGCATGTTATTTGTAGAACATTGGATTGCTTGAAGCGAAATACCTGTAGTTTAGTTTTGAAAAAAACCCAACAAATATTTGAGATCGGTAAGTATTTCGGACAGTTTTTTTTACTTTGCTTTTCTTTTTCATGAAAAACATGACTATGCCCAAATTATTTCAAGATCGCATCTTATTTGTTGGTATGTGTTCAATTGTTAGTAAATTCCATATTTACATTCGTTAGTTAAGTTTGTTTTCTTTTTTTTTTTTTGACGAATGAAAGATTGAGAAAAAATGTAGTATACTAGGCATTATTCTTTTCCCATTTTTGGATTTCTCTATTATTGATTGTGATTTTAGAATTGTAGATGTATAGTTAAATAACTATTTTATTTTTTATTTCGTCGCTGCTTTTTGGAAAGAATTTTTCTTGAATGAAATATTTAATAAGTCCATATTGGATATTTACATAGGAATGAATTAAAGTAAATATTTCAAGGCTTGATATTGATCCTGTCCGAATAAATGGTAAAACTCTCAACAAATACATTTTTTCTTTTTTAATGTTGGAAATACACGTGTACGGTATAATTCTCCCAGAATATGTGTGAAGTTTCTCCGGATTTCCTAGTTTTGAGATAGTGAGATTCTAGCTTCTCCATCCTCGTTTTTGCTAAGTTGATTTCGGGGTGTTTTTTGATGACACTAAAGAACCCAAAATTATGGCCCAAGATTTTTTGAGTTGAGTTGCTATTGGGATGGTTTTAAATATTTGTTATCGTACGTAGGGGTGAGTTTCGAAATTTTGAAAAGGAACAAAAATTTCGCACGTTTACGACCACACAATTATTTTCGAATTTTCAGTACGGGTGGGTGTTCAATTAACAACCCACAATTTTTAACCTTAATTTCGGAGATTGTAGGGTACCAAAATAATGTTTCTGGTGTCACTGAAGAGCCAAAAAATATCCCAAACTTATGGTGGGAGAAATTTTGAAATTTGAGAATTAGGGGTGGTTTTGATTCTTTGTTTTCGTATTTAGGGGTGTTTTGACCGTGCAAAAAAATTTGAATTTTAAGTAAGTGGGGGTGCTAGCTTTACCGGCCAAAATTTGAAATCGTAATTTGAAGGTGTTGGGAGGTAGCACAAAATTTTTGGAAGGGGGGCTGAAATTAACCCAAAATTAGCCCAAAATTATGGCGCAAGCATTTTTGAGTTTTGAGAAAGTGGGGGTGCTAGCTTTACCGACGTAGTGGCGTCTGCTATTACAAGCACACCGTCCAGACCTGGTCCCTGCCGAATACCGCCGTGTGTGTAAATAAATAAAACTGTGCCCGGCGGGGGCCGCCTCGGCCACGGGCATCGTCTGGCGGAGGCCAATCCGCACCTAAAAACTCCCGCGCCACCACCCGGAGACCCTCGATGCCCCTACACCCTGTCAAAGAAGATGGTGCAGTGATGGAGCAGTTAAAATGTAAATAGTGTAAATAGTAATCAGTGCACAACAAGGACGTGACAGTGACACCTGTGCTTAGTGTCAGGTCATTTCAGGATCAGAGAATTTCGAAGATAAAAGCAATAAGGACGCGACAGAGTCGTTTATGAAGTAATTGTAATTAGATGTAGGTTGTTGAAGTAATCATAGTGTAAATAAAACAAAAGAGGTGCGTCAGTTACACAAGAGAGGAAAATCCTCAGACTATTATAAATAACGCAAGAAAGGTCAAAGCAATCTTGAACTCTCCAACCATCCAATATATACATGCTATGTAGTGCAAAACTACCACCATGTATAAAAATTGTTCTGTCGACAGTAAACGCTACTTAAATACAGAGTAATATACGTAGTGTAGGGAAAGTTATATAATGCTGCGGGGAAAATGGCGAATTTTCGCCAGCAAAAAATTAGTTGTCAGGTCGTGATGACGAAAAAGTGGATAAATCCAGTTGCTACATTAAGAAAAACAATTCCTTAACACGTGGTGTAGCCAGAACCCGTTTTTTGTTCGTCCTTGATTCCCAAAAACCAACTGAAAGGAAAACGTCCATCTGTCCGTCCCCGTCCGTCCGTCAACACTGCTAGCACCTAAACCATACGTACGATTTCTTCCAAAATGGATATTCCCCGCACGATCTGGTTTGAGCGAAAGCATTGAGATTTGGAAAAAGATTCTATAAAATTTTGGGGTACTTTACATGAAGCTCCCCGGACTTTTAAACTTTTCTCAAAAACTGCTCCAAATTTTTCTTTAAATTTCTTGTAAGAACAGAGTAAAATGCACTTATTATGGTGACATAGGTACGATGTTCACGGTAAACTCTAAATTTTCGAAAATCGCAAAATTTTGAATTTTATTCAACGTCTTCCTCCAACTACAAAATTGCAGGTGGAGATTTTTCCTTCAAATATATTTTTTTCTTCATAGTGAGTTCTTTCATAGTGAGTGGTGTTTATTCACCCGCAAGAACCAATGTTAATTGTTTCGCTTTGTACAGCCCTGATTTTTGGAATTTGAAGGCGGAGATAATTTTTTTCCAAGAGCCTAAAATTATTCTTAACTTTTGGGAGGGGTTTCAGATTTTACAATTGATTTTGAGATAGATTCTGGGTGGGCGCTGCTAGCTTTTATTTATTTATTTATTTATTTACGTCAAAAAACAGTTAAAAACTGCGTATGACGAGCTATGGGGAGAAGTGAATTTTGTGCACGTTTTCATAATTCTGTGGTCTCTATCCTAAACCATATTTTAGTCGAATTTTGAATACAGAAAAGAGAGGTTTCTTTCGAGTTTTGTTGACAAAATATTCGCTCCTATATAATAAAATATATTTTCAAAGGTAAATTAGCTATAAATTCCTGTCCTGAACCCTCATGTTCTTCATGAAAGAATAATATTTTTGGCCGCGATAATATGAAAAACGATAATTTGAATAACTATATTTCCCACTGAAATTCAGAAGACGTGCACAAATAATGAAGTTACATTTATGTCCAGAAGCAAAACAAGGGACCATCTCAGCATTTGCTCAAGGATCAGGGAAACTGGACGAAAAACCTGATCGAGATGGGGGCCATCAACCCAGAAACTGTGGTACAATACTTGTTACAGGTTCTTTAGAATTATACAGTCCAAATGATAAATAATTACATTAACTATCATTGTTAAAATTAATTCTACTTTCCTTTTTGATGCTCGGTATAGTCTCGAATTGTATAGAAACAGTTATGCAGCAGAAAAGATTTTACTTGGGACTTAAACTTCTATTGAATTTAATCGTTTAATGTCTTCTGGCAAAGTGTTGTAGAGTAATGTACATGAATTGTATGTGAATTTTTTGTAGTGAGCTGTTGATACTGCCACCTGGTGAATATGATTACTACGTCGTGTGTTATACTTATAGACATCGGCGTTTGCTGAAAATATATTCCCGCCCTTAAGTAAGTCATTTTTGACAAAAACTACTGATTCGTAAATCAGGAGACAAGGTAATGGTAAAATTCCTAGATTAATAAAGAGTGACTTACAAGAATCACGTGGGTTGGATTTGCTTATTATTCGTACAATTTTTTTTTTGTAATCTGAAAGTCTGTGAGCTATAAGATGTATTTCCCCAAAATATTATGCCATATCTCAAGCGGGAGTGAACATTGGCAAAAGTCTAGCTTTAGTCTAAAGCTAGCTTTAGTCTAAAGCTAAGACTAAATTAGCTTTAGTCTAAAGCTAGCCGCGCCCACGATTTTCGGAAATCCAGAGGAGCCTAAAATTCGGGAATAGAGCATTTAATTAGCCTAAAATTAGCCTAAAATTTTGGATATAGTTTGGTTGAGATTGGTTTCTGGGCGCTGCTAGCTTTAGATGGCTTAGCTCTGGACATGTCCGTCATTAGAATTCGCGTTCAAGTCGGCTCGGGATAGAATGTTCCGATCTCAACAAAATTTTGTATAAGCATGTTTTAAGGTCATTCGAACAAAATTGGAGGGTGAGCTGTCAAAAATATGAAAGACGGAAAATAAGGGACACAATAGTATACATCTCATCTTGGTATTCTTGTTTGAACAATCCCTGATGGAGCGCAGCTGCGTTTCGCGGCATCTAGCGGGCAATACGAGAACCACTTCCTCCTTCGTAGTTTGGTGAGAGGCTTGGCCGTTCCATGGCAGCACTGAACACATTGCTGAACGTGATGCACACTACTGTATTATACATCAAATTTTCGTTTCGTTTGGTTTTTGTCATAGGCGTGCGCACTGTTCACGGACGGACGGACGGACGTCTTCCTTTCAATTGGTTTTTCGGTATCAAGGACCCACAAAAGAGGGATTCTGGCTACACCACGTATTAGGGGGTTTCTTTTCTTAATTTAGCAACTGGATTTATACACTTTTTCATTATTAGGTCCCGGCAATGAATTTTTTCTGGCGAAAATCCGTCGTTTTTCGCGCAGCATTTCATAACTTTCCTTATACTACGTATATTACTCCGTATGTAACGTACGTATACGGGAAAGTAAAAATAGCGCAGATTGCGTTTTCTTTAGACAGTGAATTTTCGAAAATTGCAAGTGCAATTGAAGTTAGAAATCGAGCGAAGAAATGTGTTCTATTTTAGCTCCACTAGTTTTTCTTTTTGACAAACGAAAGGCGTCAAAACATGAGAACAACATATTGTGACTTTTTAGACTGAATGTTACAAAACGAATAAATGTCAAGGACATAGTAAGTTGTACAGAAAGTGTTCTTAATTTAAACTGCACACAGCACCTTCTATTCCAAACACTATTTTTTCTATCCGTACTGGAAACATTACTATTAAATAAATTTAAAAAGTAGCCACTTGTGAAAATAGAACTTTCTAGTGAATGAACAATGCGAAAGAGGTCCCTTTTAACCAAATAATTGTCCAGTTTTCGAAACAGCCACATCAGTCGCCGCGTCATAGGAATGATGGCAGTGTCCATTGTACGGCAGTTTTCTGGGATAAGCATTTCGACCTGTCAGCGGAGACAGTTTGGCTCAGAAGATAGTGTTTCCCTCCAGGGATAATGCCCCCGGAAGATAACTTTTGTTACGTGTGGGGCGGTGAAATTCCAGCGACTGATGAGTGACTGTTGGCCCTAAGGCAGACCTGCACAGCATTTTGCACTTTCACTGACCTCAGGAGCTGCGTGCGGACAACTCGGGGGCAAATGAGAAAATGATGAAGGGTGGGGATGAGACCTAATCTAGGAGTGGGGACCACCAATCAGGATGTGCAAATCGAAAGATAGCGCGTAAATTTAAAGATCAATCGGCAAAAACATGACGGTCATATACAGTTCAAGTAATATTGTCTTTTGTATTATATTAGAATTGTTTGTTCTCGGTATATGACAGGGTGAAATATGAAACTACAACGATTTATACATATTAGATTTCGACACCAAGTATTATAATTGCTTGTAGAGATTATAATGTAATTCGCTTTGCTACGATGTAATCACAAATTTAGTGTTGTGCTTAACACCAAATTTTGATACTGAATGGTTTTTGTTTGATGATGACAGCAATAAACCATTTTTTATTAACTATGTTTAATTGAATAAGACGGTTCTCTCAAAGCAAAAACATATTGTTCTTAAAAAAAGTCATGATTATTTTCTGTTCTAATTTATGACAAGAGTGTAGAGTCGTTTGTAACATCGTATAAAAATATAAAGCCCTTTGCATTCTATTTAACCAATACCCATGATTATCTTATGATTGTCCGTAACATATCGTCACAGAAGTTTGTTCGTTGATCTATTTTATTCAGTTTCATAATGGGGAAAAATGGTCACAAATGTGCTATTAAACATTATCCTTCTTGGAATTGCCACATATTCTATTTTTATGTCAGTCTTGATGTGAGAGATTGCTCTCATGATTTTGTTCATTTTTCTATGATTTGGAGACTATAACATTCCTGGTGAACAATCAATTATTTAATTGCAATTTTGTGTTAGATAGAATTCAATTTTTTCTTATATGTAAGCATATATTTTAAAGCTATTGCTTTAAAATAATGCTTACGAGTCACAATGAGCATGTTATTTTCTTTAAAAAAAACTAGAAAATGAAAATACATACAGTGGTGGATACATAGGTGGATATACAGTACTGCACAGAACGTAAACAGTGAATTATGACCCTGGTAACTTGAAATACTAGACATAATCCATTTAAACAAATGGGCATTTAATTTTGAAGCTTGGATCATTATTAGACGCCCAGGCATTCAATCCACGCGCCGCGTCGTGCTACGTCAGACTTCTCCCCTCCCCGCAAGGCTTCCTACTCCACACTACTTGCACTTTCGGTACTGTCGCGGGCAGACGATCGGCTCGCAAGTGCAGCATGCCCACGGGAGCAGGTCCCGCGGGAGCATGCCCGTTGGAGCGGGTGCAGGTCTGCCCTAAGGGTTCTCCGTGGTGTGTGAAGGGGGGGAGCTCTCATTCCAGAATGTCACCATCAAAATAACAATAACAACAACAATAATAATAATAATAATAATAATAATAAATACCTGTCCATAGGTATAAAACACATACCCTTCACTGATGGAGAATAAACTTTTAAGAAGCCTCGGAAAAGAGCCGCTGCCTGGAGCGCGCCAGGGCATGTCTGGAGCTGATCCCCGGCGGGCCACTGCCGGAACAACCGAAACAACTACAGCCGTAGAAAATGGCAGCCCCCAAAATCAAGTCGCTGCCCCTGCTGACAGTGTTTTGCAAAACTGTGCAACCACCAAAGCAGGATTACCACGAACACGCCGCAAATGGACGTACGAGATGAATTTTGAAATCATGCGCTGCTGGTAACAAGGAACGAAACAGGCACTCCAGCATACAGGAAAGAAACGTACCGCTTGGTGTTAGAGAAACTCTCGGAATAAACATGACAGACAAATATTAAAACTACTTGACTATTTCTACAGAAAACAAGATAGCTCTTTACATGAATTGATGTCACAAATTGATGAAGGCTACACACCCCTACGTCTATCTGACCTATCAGTATCTCTACAAATGAAAACTAGTGGTGCTACAGAATGGCACAGACTTTCCCGTATTAGTTTTTTATTTCCTTGGGTCTTCGCTAGCTATTCGGAATTGCCACATACTCTTTCTTGCCAGCTGCCATCTATCACCGCCAAAAGTACATTTTTTTGTCATATTCTTAATTTCTCTGTTTCCTATTGGTAGAACGAAAATATTAATTTTAGAATACTAAAGAACACAAAAACCTAGCTCTAAATGGCAATTTTCTTTTAAAAATTATGTGCCATTTTAAAGAAAATTGCGTTTTAGCGCTACTAAAAAAGCGAAATTTGAAGCTCATTTGCACAGAAAATTTTTGAGTTTTCAAAATACTTTATTTAAAGTTATTTGAAGCACTTACACTCACAAATATAATAATCTTTACAAATTGCTGATAATGTGAATATTAAAGATGTGAGAGATCCTTTAAAAAAAATTACTTATGTGTAATTTTTGAAAAAAAACAAAAAAATCCTCAAAATAAACTTTACGTCATATTAAAGAGTGCAATTAGCACTATCCGTTCAAAAAGTTTGAAGAAAAAAATTGTAGCCATTTACGAGAAAATGGCGTTTATGCGTTTCTGAAAATGTGGAAATTTGAGCTAGTTTTCACAGAAAACGGTTGTGTTTTCGATAAACTTTACTTGACATTAGTTAAAGCACAAGTACTCATAAAGATAATAATGTGAACAATTCGCCGCTAGTGTAAATATTAACGACGTGAGAGACAAGTCAAAATAATTACATTTTTGCAATTTTTGAAAAAAGAAAAGGATACAGCAATATGGCGTTTATGGCATCTCATAGGGTACATTTAGCACTATCCCTATCAAAAGTTTAAAGAAAACATTTGGAGCCGTTTTTGAGAAAATCTAGTTTTTGTAATTCTTTAAAATTGCACGTATTGCACGCAATATTGCGCGAAACTACTAAAATTTTCAGAACAATGTACATGAGCTTAAACAAAGAACTCACTTTGGAGAGCACATTTTATTTGAAGGAAAAATATCTATCATCAATTTTGTAGCTGGAGAAAGACGCCGAAAAAAATTCAAACTTTCACAATTTTCGAACATTTAGAGTTATCCCTGAAATTTGGATTTATGCCACCTTAATAAGTGTAGTTTACTTTTTCTTACAAGAAATTTAAAGAAAAAATTTGGAGCCGTTTTGGAGAAAATTTTGAAAATGTCGGGGGGGGGGGTTCATGTAAAGTACCCCCAAATTTTACAGAATCTTTTTGAAAATCTCAAAGCATTGCGTAGAACTATCTCGACCGGGGAATATCCATTTTGGAAGAAATCGTACGTATGGTTTAGACGCAAGCAGTGTTCACAGACGGACAGACGGACGTTTTCCTTTCAATTGGTTTTTCGATATCAAGGACGCACTAAAGAGGATTTCTGGCTACACCACGTGTTAGGGGATTTTTTCTTAATTTAGCAACTGATTTTATCCACTTTTTCGTTATCACGGTCCGGCAATGAATTTTTTTCCGCCGAAAATTGGCCATTTTTTCCGCGCAGCATTACGTAACTTTCCCTATACTACGTATATCACTTCGTGTGTGCGTACGTATACGGGAAAGTAAAAATAGCCAATAATTATCAGAATCTGACAGAAAACTGGAAGATCAAGCAACTCTATGGTAAGCATTCGCACGCCATCAATGCGGAAGATATTGACAAAGAAGCTACTAACACATGGGTTACAAAAGAGCTCCTCTATCCGGAAACAGAAGGGTTCATGATTGCAATACAGGACCATATCATAGAGACAAGGAGCTTCAGTAAACACATAATAAAGAAACAAACTTGAGATCTCTGTAGAAAATTCAATGTTTACACAGACAACGTAGACCATATCTTATCCGCGTGCCCCATCCTTGCTCAAAGAAATTACATACAAAGACGACAATAATGTTGCCATCATATACAGCCATCTACACAGGAAACATAGCACCTTGTTGAAAGATAATCAATACTACAAATTAAGACCACCACCAGTTGTTGAGAATGAAGAAGTTAAAATTCTTTGGTATACCTCCATTATCCCCAAGAAAACCATCCCAGCCAACAGACCAGATATCACAATAGCGTTTACAAAAGAAAAGAAAACCTTCCCCTTTGAATGTTTCAATACCCAATACTCATAATCTACAAAACAAAATTCGAGAAAAGTTAACAAAATACATGGACCTAGCCGTAGGAATTAAAGGTTTCTGGAAACAAGTAGTCATCAGCATCCTACCACTCGTTATATCGGCCCCAAGAGTTATCCCCAAACTTAAATCAACACTACTACAACTAAAAATACTATACAGTGTACATCATGAACTACAAAAAGCAGTCATCCTAGACAGTTGCCATATTGTGAGAAAATTTTAAAACTCATAAAAGATGGTCAATATTTTGTAAATATTTGTAAATAAGTGTAAAGAGTAATTTGTACTATGTAACTAGTTGAATGTGGGGTCGCAGACGCTGTAAATTGTTTTAAATATATATTCACGAGTAGAAAATTTATTTCATACTTCATTTCTTTCATGCGTAGCTTTGTTCAAATATGTTCTTAGAGTATCTGGCATTGAAGTAACCAACGAATCGTAGTAGCTGTTAATGTTATACCCCCATTCAAAAATTCCCCAACACTCAATGACCTTGAATATTAACTCCAAACGGGATATGAACTGGTAATATTGCAATTTCAAAATTATAATCGCTGTTAAAAAATAAAGGTGCGACAGCACAGCTATATTTTTTATGTTTTGTTTTCTAATATGAACATAAATGATCACCTGCTAGCTGTTGTTCTGCATTATTCTCTAATGATAATATATAATTATTCTCAATTAGGTCGGAAAATTCTGACGCAAAATCTTCTACAGCATTTGATTCCTGTGAGTTGCTTATCACTTCCATATTTTTGTTCCTTATTGTAAGATTTTAAAACTCCACAAACTTTGATTTTTGTTTTAAAGGCGATACATATATAAGCATTAAAAGGTTACTATTTTGTATGTTTATGTGTATAAGTTGTATATCACATTAAATTAAAATCGATTTTTGCACGCTTAAGAATTATATTGTTTAGTATTTACAGTTCTTGTTTCCTTCGTATTCACTTCACGTTATTCAAATTGAATGTTTCAAGGCAAGTTGCAATTTCTTTATACAAAATACGCATGAAACACTTTACATCTGAAACACTTCAGAATTTACAGCTCATTCTGACGGGCGATATTCATTTAATGTTTATAAAAAATCTGTGTTGCTAACCTTATGGAAGAAAATTATGGTGTCGTGGACTGGAAATAACCACGGAATAATGGGGTTTAATCAATGCCACTTGCATATATCTATTTAGGTGGCGTTGGTTTAATTCCCGTCATACAAAGATCTCAGCACCTAAACACGAAAAAACACATTTTTGGCAATTTCTTGGAATCTTATGGCCGGATCGGAAAACAAATTATCAAGTTCCCCATCAGGAGACCGAGACGCGTCGAATGACACCTCGTAAGTCTCGACTGTTGAACGGGAAGTGGTCTAACCGTGAGAGACGGAACCTCTTTTCCCCACGCAAGCACACGAGGAGTTTACTCAAATACTAAATAGGGATATTGTTTTTTTTCTGTATGATCTCTGGTGTATATATCTGTAAATATCTGTAAAGTTGTATAAATTCTTGTGTTTGCTAGCACCGAATTTTATAAAATAACCAATGCAAAAGTTGAGAAAATAAAACATAATAATAATAATAATGATGATAATAATAATAATAATAATAATAATAATAATAATAATAATAATAATAATAATGTCTCCCAAAGTCCAGCCCTACGTCCGAGCAATTAAGAACTTAGCCACGTGGGAGACGGGCAACGTCAAAAAACTGGCGGCAAACAGGGCGATGGCACACCCATAGAAATATGGAGACACGGAATATGCGTCGTAAGGCCTCGGAAAATAAGCCGCTGCCTGGGGAGCGCCAGGGCACCTTCGGAGCCACCGCTGGAGGTGACAGCATGCGAGCCGGTGGTGATCAGGAACTGAACTGGCGGACCCTTATCGGGGATATCCCCGAATATGCTACAGCCGAAGATAGAAGCACCCGTTCATCTCCACTTACAGCTGCACCTGGCGCAAGTGCTTCTCTGAGAAGCAATCTATTGCTTCCAGAGACCACTGCGGCAGGCAGGCCACGCATAAGGATGAAGTGGACTACAGAAATAAATACCTTCATCATGCGTGAATACTATATCATTACCAAAATGGAGACTGACCCTACGGCATACCGACAAAAATTACATCAAAGATTCCTTCACCGTTTCCCTGAATCTGAAGTTAGTGAGCAAAGAATAGCAGACCAGCGTCGAGCAATTGTTCAGAAGAATCTTCTTTCTGTACCAGTTCTGGAAGCACTAAAGGAAGAAGTGAGAAAACTGCTTGACTTCTCAGAAGCCACTAATCTGAGGACAGTGGAGATATCAGCTGAACAAACTCTGGATGACAATGGGACAATTATGTCAGAAATTATTCAAGATGATAGTAGTGACGAAGTGATGATTCGCAATGAATTTGCAGCCGCTCTTGCGGAATTTGAAGGAACTGACCCTCTGAATCGCCACCTCATTCCCAGACAAAATTGCTCGAAGAAATTGGCAAGAGCTATCACCGTCTTGAATGAAACAGCACTGCCGCAGCATCTATATCAAAGATCGTCATTCGAAGAAGTGCACACAGCAATTTATTGTGCAGTGGTTGTGGCTTCAAGATGTAACGGTTCCAAGCTTTTTAGCCGCGAAGCAACTACCCACAATGATCGAAGTGAAAGAAAAAGAATGCCACCATGGGAAAGACGGCTGGTGAATCGTATAGAACGCATTAGAAGAGATGTTGGGAGACTCACTCCGATTCAAAAAGGAAATACTTCAGAAAAACTGAGAAGAAGGGTGGATAACATCCTTATCAATACAAAATTACATACAAAATACGAACCCTTAAATACAACAATAACAGAACATCTTGACACCCTACGACAAAAGCTTTTGGCGTTAACAAAATGCCTTCGACGCTATAGGAACTGCACTATGAGGAAGCAACAGAATACTCTTTTTTACAGGAACCGGAAAGAATTCTACAGGAATCTTTCAAAGGGCAGAGAGTCCCTAAGTGATGTGAAAGAGTCAAAGCTTCCCACTAAAGCACAGATAGAAGACTTTTGGAAGCCTATCTGGTCATCTGCTGTGTCTCACAACCCAGATACGTCGTGGATTGAAATGGAATATGACAGACGCCGAGATATCCCTCGAATGGATGAACCAATCATTACTGTGGATGTTGTCCAAGCAGCTTTAAAGAAGGCGGATAACTGGAAGGCACCGGGTAGTGATGGCCTGCACAATTATTGGCTCAAAAAATTTACCAGCACTCACCATCATATAGCTTCTATAATACAATCTTTTCTTCGCAATCCAGAATGTATACCTTACTTTCTTACTGAAGGTAGAACTTACTTGTTACCAAAGGAGGGTGAAACTAAAGACCCATCAAAGTATAGGTCGATAACCTGCCTTCAAACTTTTTACAAACTCATAACATCATGTGTCACATCTGATGAATCACACTGAGGAACAGAACATCTTAGCGGATGAACAGAAAGGATGTAGACCTGGATTTCAGGGATGCAAGGAGCAACTCATTATAGATTCTGTAATTATGGGGCAAGTGCTTGAGAAACAAAGAAACTTGTATGCTTGCTACATAGATTATGCTAAAGCATTTGACATCGTGCCCCATTCTTGGCTCCTTCAGTGTTTGGATGTATACAAGATCCATCCGTTTGTCCAAAACTTCGTGAAAACTGTGATGAGTCGATGGAATACAAAACTTTATCTCTCTAATGGAAAACAATCCGTCCAGACGGATACTATACAAATCCGCCGAGGGATTTTCCAGGGTGATTCTTTAAGCCCTTTATTGTTCTGTTTAGCCTTGAATCCTCTGTCCACTCTACAAAATGCATCTAATTATGGCATCGCTCTTAAAAAAGGGAACTCAACCTTTCTCCGTGTCTCGCATCTTCTTTACATGGATGACCTGAAGCTCTATGCAGACACTGAGAATCATATGCGGCAACTAATTGGCGTGACGGAGAAATTCACCGAAGACATCAAGATGAAATTCGGTTTGGATAAGTGCAGGAGAGTGAATATCATCCGAGGTCGTATGCAAGTTATAAATTCGGAAAATAATAATGATCCAAAGATTGCCTTCATGGAACCCCATGAAACATACAAATACTTGGGTTTCCACCAGTCAATCCGAATTAAACACACTGACACTAAGAACATACTAACAACTGAAGTGTGTAAACGATTGCATGGACTCTTGAAAACTCAACTCTCTGCTAGAAATCTTGTACAGGCCATCAATTCATATGTTATTCCAGTGCTGACATATTTCTTTGGCGTTATTAAATGGAGCAATACAGACCTCGACAATCTCCAGAGGACAATTCGAACTGCTATGACTAAACACCGAAAACACCATCCCCATTCAAGTATTGAGTGTTTTACCCTTCCAAGATCACAAGGAGGGCGAGGTGTTGTAGATCTCATAAATTTACATAACTCTCAAATTGCATCACTCAGAAGATACTTCTTCGAACATTGTGGGAGACTTCAGAAAGCAGTGAGCGCAGTTGATAATAACTATAGTCCTCTGAACCTAAAAATGACTGATCCACCTGTTCAGCCAGTCACTGAAACCGAAGAGAAGATAACCTCGTGGAAAGCGAAGACACTGCACGGAAGGTACCCCCATGAGCTGAGCAAACCAGAAGTCGACATCTCTGCGTCGCACGCATGGCTCCAGCGTGGGGATCTCTTTCCGGAGACAGAAGCCTTCATGATAGCTATCCAGGACCAGTGGTGCCAACTTTGAACTACAGAAAACACATTCTGAGAGATTCGACCATCCAATCCGACGCGTCTAGGAGATGTGATGCCGCAAGCGAAACTATCCAACACGTGGCAAGTGGATGTAGCGGCCACGCACAGTTGGAATATAAAAAGAGGCATGATGAAGTGGCGAAGCAGGTCCACCAATTATTAGCAGTGAAAACGGGCTTATTCGCCACTTCCCTGCCGTATTACAAATATGTCCCTCAGAACGTGCTTGAAAGTAGTGAGCACACACTCCACTGGGATCGTTCCATTATCACTGACAGACAAGTTGGCGGCAATAGACCTGATATAACATACATTGATAGAAACCATTGGCAGGCTTTCCTTATTGATATATCAATACCTAATACCCACAATATATCGGTAAAACACCAAGAGAATATCCAGAAATATAGCGATCTCGCCCATGAAGTCGCTGGTCAATGGAACCTCAGCAAAGTGACAACTGTGCCAATAATAATATCAGCCACAGGAGTGATCTCGAAAATGACACTTCGAGGACTAGAGTGTCTTCACTTGGATGTCAGAAGTATATATAATATGCAGAAAGCAGTTATTTTGAATACATGCCATATTGTTAGAAGCCATCTGAATCTTCAATTAGGTAACTGCACACCTGGCCATCATACCTGTGAGTGGTTGACTTACCGACCAGTAAAAACTGTGAAGAATAAAATAATAATAATAATAATAATAATAATAATAATAATATGCGAACTTTGAAACACATCTTACTCTTCTTATTTATTTGATTAATCTATCGGGAAAGAATTCAGGAAAAAATTAATTAATTACCTGGAAAACAGGAAAAGTCGGGGAAGTTTATTCCAGAACAACACTGGTCTCCCTCTACTAAGTGTATCATTAAAATGATTTCAATCTCATGAAATATTTTATCTACTTCTAAAATGAGTCACTTGCAAATTAAAATCTTTAACAGAAAAGGAAGCTCAGTGGGGGAGGCCAAACTTTTCTTGTGGGTACTTTTTTTAGTGTTTCTTCCTTGCAATATACGTACAGTGAACGATGTTCTTGAACACAACAAAAATTGCTTTCGCTCCTCATTTACATTCAGTAGTCCATAAAAACCTTGCATTAATTCAACAAGCCTTTCAGTGCAGTCGTTCACAGCTTTCAACTTTATAAATAACCTTTTAGCTTTTAAATGTGAAGAGTTGATTTTCCAGATCAAAGGACAGTTTTAAATAAAAGTAGTATCCAGCTTCAGGCAAGAAAACAGATGTCTGCTTTTGGTTGGCAAAAAGTCGGCCATTGTTTTAATGGAAATAATGTTTAAATTGAATTAGATGTATTGTATATTAACGAATTAATAATTCCGAACATTCATCGGGATATAATTGCGCTTATCATATTATTCTCCATTCAATTTTTCACAAAAAGGACTATAACACTCGTCTATGTGTAGATTTTCTCAGGTTAATTTGGCTATTATTCTGATTTTGAGTTGTACGTCTACTTCATCATCTAAATTTTCTTAATTTTGCTAAATTTTTAGCACAATTAAATGTCTATTTTTTTAAAGTTGCTTTTGAAATTGTGGAATCTATCCGTTCACGGGATTTTAAAAATTCTATAAAGCATCTTGATAAGGATCTTTTACAGCTGCACCGCTCTAAAGCCACGGTGTGACATAAACAGTTACAATCAACAGGGAGATATTATTTAAGGAATTGTTACTTACACAAGACAGTTTAGATTCTGTTCTTAGGAGAAGCATTTTAAATATTAAATATCTCTTGCAAACTATCGAGCTGGATGCATTGTCCCGGAAAGATATATTTTATCTTTGTTACTTTCATGTACGTCCAACATTTCTTTAATTTCGGCCCCATTACAGAACATTCCCATATTCTCTTTGCCACTTTGAAAATTAATGGCACTAAATCTTTTGTAGCTTTCCTTAAAATGCTAAAAATATGGTGTCAGGATTGCTCAGACACACATTGTAAAATAAGTTCATCTATGTGATGACGGCACGGAAAGAAGAATGGTCCGTCCAAATTTTCTTCAAGAAAGACGTATACTCCTTCAAAACGTCAAGTGTTTGAAGCAGTTGTATCACAGCAAAGAGTTTCTAATCTTTTTACTTTCCCGTATACGTAAGTACATACGGAGTGTATATGCTAATATTTCAATCAAAATTGATCGAAAAATACTGAACTTTTCACAAACATACACATGACATTAATGAAAGAACTAATTGTGAAGAACAAATTAAATTTAAAGAAAAAATAGTTATCATCAATAATGTAAGTGTAGGAAGACGCCGAAAATCATTCAAACTTTTATTTCCAAAATTTTAGAGTTAACAGTGAAAACAGGACCCATCGGGCCATCCTTGCAAGTTATTTCACTCTATTCTTACAAGTAATTAAAAAAATTGCAACTATTTTTGCGACAATTTTTAAAATGTCTCAATAGCTTCATGTAAAATACCCTCAAAATTTAGAGAATAGTTTTCAAAATCGCAGGGCTCCAATCGGGTCAGATCTATTAGGGAGAGTTGAGAAACATCATACGAATAGTTTAGGTACTAGTGTTGTTCAAAGACGGACAAATGGACATTTTTTCGTAAACTAATTTCTTGATTTTAAGGATTTAAAAATCTTGTATTCAGACTACACGTATAAGAGCAAATAATTAACTACACATTGAAATTTACATGAGACATAAACTTTTTCTCTATCAAGGCCCCACAATATGGGATTTTCTGTCAAAAATCGCCGTTTTTGCCGCAGCATTACATATTTTTCTCTAAATTACGTATATGCGTACGTACACGAGGAAGTAAAAATGAAATGTGGGAAAGCAAATGCCAAGAAGTGTATAGAGGGTTTGATGATACAAAAACTGAAGAAGCTTGGAAATCTGTGAAGAATTTGAAGAAAGACGTCAGAGAAAGTGCTAACTTCTCTGTTATCAACGTTCGTGTCAGAAAAAGTTCTAACCTTCCTGTTGTCAAGGTCATTAGAAACCTCTTACAATATAAGATAGAATTAAATATCAAGATGTGGAATAACAGTATTAGTTTGAAATAGAAAACGAAAATCCAGTAACTATCGAAGAGATGCGGAGAGTGGTCGCAGAAATGAGAAATGGTACATCTTCAGGACCTGGAAACCTACCGATTGAGGTGGTGAAGTATGGACCAGCAGTCCCATGGGAGTGGATGAGTAAATTTATTTAATAAGTGTAGGCTAGTTGGAAGTACCATATAAATGCAACTTAGCATATCTCAGTTCCATTTACAAGAAATTATCTAGCAACTAGCGCGGAATAAGCGTTAAATGCTCTATCGGTAGAATCTGCAATAGAACCCTGTAATCAAAAGTTGAGCGCAGCGCGCCCCACAGTCTCCTGAACGACACTTCGTTTATTTTCACTTTTCAGTGAAAATATAAACTGTTTCTTTGATTTTGTATTTTTCCAAGGTTATGGGTATCTAATGAAACCGTCGCCTCTAACATGGCCATAGGCATCTTAATTTTCTTGCAATTTCTGTGCTCATACAACATTAATAATGGATGGTGAGATAACCTCTTATAGTGAGATGCACCCATCAAGTTTGAACAAAGGAAGGAGAAAATATCCTAGGCTCATCAAAAACAACGTAACATGACAGAAACAATCAGTGGAAACAGATACAGATACAGCGATCTCTCATAGGCATATTTCAGTCAACATATTTCGAAAGAACGTATAAGATTTTTTTGTCATTTTGTACGTCAGAGAGATTAACATACAGAAACTGAACGACTTCCGCTTCAGATTGTTTCTAAATCACTGACAAAACCCATGTTTCATCTTGCTAGACTTAATGCATCCCGACAACAAGGATTTCGCATGTTTCATCAAGCTTGAAAGAAACCTTTGCATTGAGACGCCTAGTACACTAAGGCCTGATTAAAATAATTTGAAATGCACTTCAAGAACCTGTGTTTCAAATAATAAGTGTGAAAAGGTGAGTTAGGGTAAGATCTGGACTGAAGGGCTCGGCTGTATGCAAGCATTATTCTGAGCATGGGCGAGACCATTGTTCTGAACCTAATGACGCTGGGATGACATTTACATCATCATTCAAATGTTTGCTCAAGAGGAAGAAGGTTTCGAAGCTTTTACTTATTATTTAATATGAGTTCTGATCGTTTGTTTTATATAGCATTGTGGCTCTATTTTAAGACAATCAATGATTGAAACATAAACATACATTTTCGTCACAACTTTATTACACTTAATAAATGATATAAAATTTGACTTTTCGGGAGTAATGATTTATCCCAACCTCATAATTTGTAGAATGTATGGATAAAAATAAACAAAATAAAAATGTTTAAAATTTATGTACGATATGTTAACATAAAAATTGAGCTACAATTGATAATAACCAACTACTGATAAAAACAACGAAATATATCTCAAGTAGCAAGATCAAAAGAATGGATTCACCTACCACTAAAATGCAATTATTTATTCGTATCTATGATGTGCACACGATTTGATCCCCCACAGGCATGCCGAAATAGCAAAGTTTCGTTATTGAGAGCCCTCAAATGCTGAAATAAAAACAATGATTTAAATTAAAAAGAAAGAAAGGAGATAATTATTAAATTTAAAGAAGATAGTCAAAATATTAAATAAATTACGTCACGATGGTGCGAACGAAACGCCAGACAAGGAACAATACAAGACCGCCACTGTCAGCGGACGGAACAGCCCCCCCTTTCACACCCGACGCTCGACATCCTCTCAGCCCCGGGTAGCCGAATAGGTTCCAGATTGCCAAAACCTTTTCTTTTCTTTGGGCCTTATTAGCTGAAGATTTTGACAACAGAAAGATCGTCTAAAACGCCATGCCGCGCAGGCCGTACCACTCTAAAACTAGTGGTGCTGTGTACGTGTACGTTGGCACCAGATCTCACGTTCCAGCAATGGAGGAACACCGCTACCTTCAGAATTGCAACATGCACCGCACTTTCGGGTGTAATAAACATAGTTGGCGCGCCGGGTAACACGAAATAATCGATGTAACATGCAGCGCCCACGCGCGCGGTTCCTCACCAGCCGCTCCGGAGCCGACGGCGGCGGCGCGCCGCTGGTAGGCCTGCAGGTGGCACTGCTGCACGGCGTGCGTGGTGGCGGCGCGGTACTCGGCGTTGGCGGCGCCCGCGCCGTACAGCTGCACCAGCCCCTCGGCCACCGGGAAGCCGCGCTGGTCCACCTGCGCAAGACGCCATGGACACGGAATTAGCGCCCCGCGCCCAAGGAAGCTCGCTTTGCCATTTAGAAAACTAGTGGCGCTACAACAGCACAAACTTTCCCGCGTCATTGGAAACAGCTACGTAATATTGAAATATTGCACTTTCTGCCATACCAACATCTTAGTTATTATTTGAAAACGTCCAATTCAACCAAGAAGCGAACAATTCACTGTTTTCATCGCAGTTTTGTCAGAACGATATGAATTCTACAACTGCATAAAAATATAATACAAAAAGTTTTGTAAACTTGTATTGGAAAAAGAAGCCTGATACCCCGAACAATATAGAAATGCATTTCATAGGGTCATGATTAGAGAAGAGTATTCTAAACTAAGCAAACATACTCTACTCATTACAAATAGTACAACATTTGGTGCGAAAACTAAATATTTCCATGCAAATATCAACATAAAGACAATTATAACTCCTTTTTCACACAGCTACATCAAGTCACAACAATGAACGTAATTCACAGAAATTCGCAAGCCCGAAACGGAATTTCATTCTTGCATTCTCTGCATTGTCGATACTCTCGAGCTAGCCATTTTTATTTGAAATATTTCAAAATAAATAATTTCTAAAAGATTAATGTGTAAATGTATAACAAAAGGTCGAATGTAAGAAACGAACTAAGAAATAATATACAAAATTGCAAATTCTATTTTACAACGCATCCGGCTGTCTGAAGCGCAGTGAATTTGCAGCGGGCTATTATGTTTAGAGACAGAATTTTTATGTAATTACATATTTTCTGTCTTTCTACTTATCGTTCTCAAAATTGTAATCGTGGCGAATCATAGCCCTTCTAACACATATCGAATTTTTTTGTAACATTTAGTACAATATCACATATTTTACATATTTTGCTGTTTTCGCAATATATTTTCTTAATTTATCGATTTTCTTCAATTTAATTTCATATTTTTTATGATTTTTTTTTAAAAATCAGCATTTTTCCTACATTACTGCTGAAATCTATGTGTCAAAATTATTACTGGCACCCCGTTTTATGACCTACAACCTTAATTTCCGAGAAAAAATTGCGATCGCCAACGTATAACACTTCGATGAAGATGCTCTAGTGTATATTTGCTGGTCGTAGATCTCGTCAGTTTGTGGGATGCCTTCTATTGCGATTAGTGCGGCTGCTAAACTACGGACCTGGATTACAATACATGCAGCTTTTACTATTGCCGAGAGAGTTGTATGCTGTAAAGTGAGCAGTTTTCTAAATGTAATTTCTTGCCATGTAAATGGTTTTTAATGAGAGAATTTTAATATTACATATTATACACAATTTTACTTAATTATTACATATTCTTACTATTTTCATTATATATTTATGTAAACATTTTGACGTTTAATACTACATATTCTACCTGTCTCTAATTATGTTTGTAACGAAATTATAGAAAAACTACTCTTATTTTCAAAAAATTATACATAACTCTATTTGAAGATGTAGTTTTGATAAATACATTTCACTGAGAAATCAGCTGCTATCTGTCGCCGCGCAAAGTACATTTTGTTGACATTTTCTCAATTTTTGTAGGTTTCCTAATGGTAGAACGGAAATATTAATTTTAGAATATTAAAAAAAAATTCGTCCTAAATGGCAATTTTCTTTGAAAAATTTGGAGCTGTTTTTAAGAAAATGGCGTTTAAGCACTACTAAAAATGGGAAATTTGAAGCTCTTTTTCACAGAATATTTGAGTTTTTGAAATACTCCCATTGAAGACATTTCGAGCACTTACACTCACAAATACAATAATGTTTACAAATTGCTGGTAATGCATATTAAAGATGTGAGAGATCTTTCAAAAAAATTTCATTTGTGTATTTTTTGAATAAACAAAAAAATACCTCAAAGGAAACTTTGTCATATTAAAAGGCCGATATACACGGTATAGTTTTCGTGTAGATTCTCATACAGTTTCTGTACAGAAACGTCAAGATCTCAAACTGAACGTATAAAAGCCAAAAAGTAGCGCGTACACGGTCTATATGCTTTCTGCATGAATCGCCACAAGCCGCCGCCAGGGGGGCTAGCGGGAAACAACTGAATTGCGCCGTCCGAGTACTTTCAGTGATGGTATTTCTGTGCGTGCGTTCTGGCTGTGATCTTGATGTAGTATTAATTAACCATGAGGGGCATAGAGAGTAAAAATTGGAAGGCAGGGATAAGGAAAGAAGTAGTTTATCACAATATCCCTTCATACATTCGCACCTTGACACACCTAACCACAAAATCGACATGGCCGATTACCGTTAGTGAACGATTCTGCCGCTAGAGGCGCTGGAGTCCAAATGTATGCTTTCTACAAGAAAAATTACGAACATGTTTATAATTTTCTCATGTAGAAAGCGTAAAATCTGGACTACATGAAGAATCTACAAGAACACTATACCGTGTATATCGTCCTAAAGAGAGCAGATAAGCATTATCCGTTACAAGAGTTTGAAGAAAAAATTTGGATTAATTTATGAGAAAATGCGCGTTTCTGAAAATGCAGAATTTTGAGCTAGTTTTCACAGAAAATGGCAGAGTTTGCGCAAAACTTCACCTGACATTATTGAAAGCACATGTACTCATTAATATAATAATGTGAACAAATCTCCGCTAATGTCATTATTAACAACGTGAGAGACAAGGCAAAAAAATACATTTTTGCAATTTTTGAAAAAACAAAAGAATAGAGCAATATGACGTTTATCTCATGTAATAGAGTACATTTAGCACTATCCCTACCAAAACTCAAAGAGAAAAATTGGAGCCGTTTTTTAAGAAAATATTATTTTTGTATTTTTTTTTAAATCGCACATATTGCAAGCAATACTGCGCGAAAACTACTAAAAATTTTCGAAAAAATATACATGACCTTAAAGAAAGAACTCACTACGAAAAACAAATTTTGTTTGAAGGAAAAATCTGCAATTTTGTAGCTGGAGGAAGACGCCGAATAAAATTGATACTTTCGCAATTTTCGAAAATTCAGAGTTAACTGTGGAAATCGGACTTATGCCACTTTAATAAATGTATTTTACTCTATTCTTAATTTAAAAAAAAATTGGAGCCGTTTTTTTTAAATTTTGAAAGTGTCCAATGGGCTTCATGTAAAGCATCCCCCAAAATTAAAATATCGGATTTAAATTCAAGGGGTCACAATATCAGCCAGATCGATCGGGGAGTATCAATTTTGGAGAAAATCGGCTGCACGGTTTAGCCACTAGCGTTGCTCACAGACAGACGGACGGACGGGCAGGTGTTTTGCTTTCAATTGGTTTTTCGGTATCAAGGATCCACGAAACAGGGATTCTAGCTGCACTATGTGTTAGGAGATTTTTTTCTTCTTCTTAATTTAGCAACTGGATTTATCCACTTTTTCGATGCCAGGGCCCTGTAATAAGAGTTTTTCCGCCCAAAATCCGCCGATTTCTCTTTAAGAGAATTCATCCACCCAAAACTCGCAATTACTATTGAACAGTGAATTATCCCCCAAACCTGCGTCAAAGCAGTGTAAGACGAAAAATATAGAAGTTGGCTGAAAAATGGCATATTTGGGGAATCAGGAGCACAGGCAACCCGCGACACACAAGTTTTCAGGTCGCTGTAAGAGACCAGTTTTAATTTTTTTAGGTCGTAATGTTCAAAATACGACTTTTTGTGAGGTTCTATTCTGAAAACTTCCCTCGCCCCGTAACATGCGCTACCAGAAATGCTGAAGTTGTTTCATTGTGAAACTCTTTAGCTTCCTAAACAATGTTAATTATAATAATACAATAACAACAACGTCCCTTACTACACATACAAACCTGAACCTGTGTTGGAAAATGAAAAAGTCATAATTTATTTCGAATGCTTGAAAAATTTGGAACTGCCAAGAAAATTATCAACTGTGGTACAAAACTTGCTTTTTTTTGTCTTGCCACATTGTTCGAAATTATTCACGGTAATCCCAAGTGGGATACGGAAAATTCCCTTTTCAAAATTCATCTGATTTTGAGACACCAAAAGACAGATTTCCTATACGCAATTTCTACTGAGAAAGAAAACCAGTGACAATAAATTTTGTCGCGAATCGGTCATTTTAGGATCAGTCTTATTTTCCTGGGTCATATTTTCCCCAGCTATATTTTCCCGGAGGAAAGAGCACGTGACTTTTGGGGGAACAGCATTTCTATGCTGAATCCACGTTTACACCCCAAGAGTGTTAGTCTTGGGCGGATGAGGTATGAAATGATGATGATGATGGTGATGAAGAATGAATGGACCATTACAAACACAGAGACACAAACATTCACGCCCCGGGCGGGATTAGAACCCGTGACCCTTCAGGCAGGAGGGAGCTAAGGCTTTTCAGCCTAGCGACCTCGGCTATCCAGGCCGGCTGACTAACAATTAATACCGCCATCGCCACCACCAACGCCCCCGCTTGCCACCGCCACCACCTCCACTACCACTCGTCCTCCTCCTCTACTTCACGCCTAAAGATATTATTAGTAGGTCTATTCTAGGTTGCAACCAGCCTCCTAAGGAGCAGAGCTAGGAACTGTCTGAGCCTTTACAGTACTTTGCGCAAAATGGACTGTTCCTAATAAAGCAATATCTTACGCTTCCCAGTCTTTTGAATGACCTTTAGCCAAGTACTTAAATTTTGCTGAATAAATCCCAGATCTCCGATAACTACACTATATCACGACTAAAGATGTTATGAGTCGGCTGAATATAAATCAACTTCAGGTTGCAACCAGCTACTTAAGGAGCAGATCCGGTGACTGTCGGTGCCTCTACAATACTTTGCAAAAAATGAGGGCTGTTCCAAATAGAGCGATTTTCTTGCACTTCTCAGTCTTTTGAATTACCAGGGAGTTTGGACAAGTTCTTACTCAAATTTTGCGGAACAAATCCCAGAGCTTCAATAACTATCGGTACGACCTATGCTTTTACGCCCCACATTCGGCTGATCTCGATTTCCAAACTCTTGTATTTAAGACGTTTCTCTGCCTCCTTGGAAACGACGTTTTGATAGCAAGGTACAGAAACATCGACAAGTAAACACGATTTTGTCTCCAAATTCCGGATAACTATATCCAGTTTGTTTGCCAGTATCGTGCGATCAGTTTGAACTTGTTGGTCGTACAATATCGTACACAATCCAACCGATGTCACCGGTTTTGGTGGGTGTTCGTACCACTTGGAGCATGTATTTGGAACTTCGAGGGCTATACCGATCTGCCAGTGGAGGTAGCTATACACACTGTCGTGTCTTTTCAAGTATTCGGTCTTTGCTAGGGTTGGACAAGCAGACAATATTATTATTATTATTATTATTATTATTATTATTATTACAATCATAACTTTTCTGATCCGCACGCAGCGCGCGTGTCCGAGCGGTGGCGGGCGGGGGGCGGGGGTGGCGGGGGGCGGCGGGCGAGGGCAGGAGCGCGCGTGCGCGGGCGGCGGGCGCGCGGCGGCGGCGCCCCCGGCCAGATGCCAGCCAGCGGCCCCCGGTGCCCCATGTCGGTCCGCGCGCTGCCGCTGCTCCGCGGGGGCGTGCTCGCGTACGCCGCCGCCGCCGTGTTCGTCTTGGCCGGCGCCCACTCCGCCGCCAAGGAGAAGAATGTAGCGCCGGGCAGCAAGGGCCTCCTGGCAGGTAAGCCCTTGGGACGCGGAGGCTGTGGCGCTGCGCGGGCCGGCCGGGACAGGCGAGTGCGGCCGCCCGCGCCGGCTGCGTGATCGACGTGGCGGCCCGCCTCCGCTGGCGGCGGCGCCGCGCCGCACCGGCCCAGCCTCTCGCAAGAAGCCTGCGAATGCATGTGCATTTGAGATGGACGAGTGTGAGTGTGTGTGTGTGTGTGTGTCACACGTGCGCCAATTACTGGATTCTTTTCAGTCATATGGCTTGAATTGAAAGAAGCTAATACATGGTCCGGGTTCATATTTACCCAGATCATGTCATCGCAGCCGTTGTCACGTCTTCCAGTAAGGCATGCATGGAGATGATGATAATGATGAACAAGATGATGAATAAATGACTTAGTGAAAGATGACACGGCAAGTATTATGATGGGGTTGTGAATGGAATGAGAGGGAGGGTAAATGAAAGAACTTCGACAAAACTGAAGAGTAACGAGAATGGCCCACCTTAAAATTTACAAGGAATAGGTGGAATTTGCCCTTCGGTTAAAGCTAGTGAGCTTAGGCCGGAGATGACGTGCGTCGAAGCGTTTACGTGAGCACTGGACGCCTTCTTGATCGATCTGTTTACGTTAGAGTCTACTGCTTACTGCTCCGTAAATTCGCACGACACGACCTCCGAGATGCTCAAATCATTCAACTGAATTGTATTGAAAGAGTTATTACTTCTTAATCACAACTTGATGTAGAGATTGAACGAGACTGTGTGAAAAGTAAATCATCCGGACTGTTTGGTTGATGATTACTGAAAATGTCAGGCGTCCTTAGGAAACATTCTTTCTTAGAATGTTCAAAAATAATTTGTAATTCAGCAAATGTGTTAATTACAACCAACGTAAGTAACTATACTTCAAGGAGGGAAACCAGCAAAATTGCTGTTTTATTTCAATTCGCCTAAACATTTTCTAGATAATTTTTTTAAAGTACCTAAGCTGTGAGCAAAATATGGCATTTTTTAACATTAAGAGGTTTGTTGTAAATTGTAATGAATTAAATCTGTAAAATTAGAACGTATTCCTGAAGTAATAGGTGTCTTAATGAAAATAACCATATAAATATTGTTGCTATTTTAAAGCTCATTCTCGTAACCAACAAACCATTATAAGGATGGTTTTCAAGTAAATAAAACGAAAATTAAATATGTAGGAAAAATAAATGTTAACTCAGTAGCAGTATTATTAATATCACTATTTTCTTTTTTACACTTTAAATATAATGAGCAAACAAAAAACTTAAAATGATTTAAGCAAAAATAACAATTTACTCCAATAAAAAGAGAAACGCTTTGAAAAATCAAAAATATTAGAACTGTGATGGCATGTCATAATCGACAAATATTGTTTCTCTGATAAAATTGAAGACGTTTTGAATTTAATACAATACTTTTTCTTGCATGAAAAATGAAGAAAAAGTAATGGATAAATAAAAAAAATTATGTTAACTTAATATTTCCCTTTCTTTTAATAACTACACTTTTAACCAATTTTTTGGTACAGGTGACCAATCAACAAAAATTTTATTTTTAATATTTTTTAAAAGGGAATAGATAATGTTCAAATGTCAAAAGCTAATGAGATAATATCAATGGACGTGTTGAAATACTGCCAGTATTTATTAAATATATCTATGTAGATAACGAGATTTTAGACAGGTAAATGGAATACTGTTTCATTAGCAAAGCTCACATATCAGTACAAAGTTATAATATATTCAATGCAGAAATGAAATGAAACTGTCATTATCATTAACGATGCAAATTATAAACGATAGCCGTTTTTAGAAAATACATAAGAAGATGAAAATATTCGACTCTCCCACAGTGAAAAACAGATCTCCCTTGTTTAATTATGTATAACTTCTCTGTAAAGAAGCTTTTCTGGAAATGTATTCCTTGACATCTTAAACTCGACAGCCGGCTGTTAATCGTGTTATTTCACTTCATTACAAAGCGTAAGCAAGCCTTAAATCACATGCTAGGATCCAGCTGACCCAACATTGTCCAGGCAAAGGCTCCAGGGCAGAGGCAACGCTGGGCAGCCGAGATAAATTTAGAATCGCACGGAGCGCCGCGGGCGGCGGCTCTCATGGACTTCGCACCAGCAACGCCCCGCGGCGCGAGTGGGCGCGCGTCTACCCCCCCCCCCCTACCCCCGCCCGCCAACCGCCCTCGTTCGCTTCGCCGCGACGCGACGCGACGCAGCCGCTCGGCTCCATTCATCCGGCTCCTACCCACGGGCACGGAGTCGTCGCCGCCGCCGCGCCGGTTCCCTCCCTGCTGCGGGCTTTGACACCCCGGCTCGCACTTAACAGTCTCGTTTAAGGATAAAGCTAAACTCTCATGGAACTTGCTCGAAGGGCGTCTCTTTGGTTTATGAGGTAGTCATTTTACACATGTACTTGGCTTTAGAACTGCACTCTGATGAGTTCAACAGGACGATCTGTCAGATTACATCCGTAAGCCTTTGATACCAAAAGATATTAAAGAAATGGGGAGATAGAATTTCCTGGACCTCAACAAAGTATCGGTCCAGAACAACGTTTATGGTACCGATAAAATTAACGAATCATGAGTGACATTTATATGCTAATTTATTGATAAATTAATTAATTACTGTGTATTATGAATGGAACACGCACAGTACTCATTAGAAACATGATGCACACATTACAACGGAGTCATCTCTAATACACGTCAGCAATTGTCAATAGTCTGTATAGTAGGAGAATTATACTGTTATATCAAAATATGTACTAAGCAAATCATTAATAATTGTCACCACCTTATCACTTTTTTGGGTGCGTTTACGCTCGGAAATATAATCCGCAGAGAATCAAGTTGTGACCTTGTTATTGAGTAACAAATGTATTTTAATAATTAAATTTGTTCAAAGAATTGTCACCCTGACCGGGATCCAGCAATTATTTGAACAAATTTAATGATACAAATAATAAAGTTGAGAAACAATCGCAATCGCACTTTTGAATGGAACAAGTATGTGCCAGAGTTTACAATAAAGGTCAAGCATGGTTAGGAGATAATGATGTTATTAATTGCCTCCTAGAAGAAACTTGTTTGATTGAAGGAAAGCCCTTTTACACGAGGATGAGAATATTCTATTATAAAAGTATAGCAGACGAAAGAAAAGATCATTGTCTCTGAAAACTGCCTGTATTGTAGTCCTGTATCCTGAAACATAACTGTGCTATTGACAGTACCAGTCTCGAGCGCCACGAATTATTAATTTTCTAATGCAGCGATCTATAAAATATTACGTATTGCATTCTTTGAAGGGTACCCTCACTCTGTAGCTCAGGTTGCTAGGAACGTTCGAAATTGGGTCCCACTTGGTCCCACTTGGTTCCACTGGGTTCTGTTTTCACTTTTAGAACAAAGATTCAAAAATTTTGGATTGTTGTGTACGACAATTGCGACAAATTGGGTCGACTAGTTCTGACAAATTGTCACATTTGCGAGACACATTCAATATATTTTTAAAATACTGAATTCTTAGTAGGTTCTAACATTATATAAAATATTTTATATAATAACAATATCATAAAATTAATTTAAAACATTCATTATTTTCTTTTGTGGCTTTTAAAGTTACATTAGATGTCTAGGTTCAAGGACATTTGTAAAGCATTTCTTGTCAGGCCATTGCAGAATACTCGAACAAATAGCATAAATTCCTGATACCATTTTGTATCAGGAGGACATATTAGATCACAGCAAAATTAAAATCTTAATACAGGCTAGCAGATTTCCAATTAGCAGTTAGCTATCTTAACAAATGACAAATAGACGATTTACACACTCCCTCTACAAAATAAGAAAGGAATGTGATGTGGAGGTTTTAATCGCGAAAGTACAGTTTCGGTTAAATAATGTTTGAAATTTTATTTTATTTGTGAAAATGTCTTTATTTTACGAATAAAATTGCAAACATTATTTAACCGACAACTATTGTAACCTTATTATTATTATTATTATTATTATTATTATTATTAATTATTTAACCGAGAACTATTATTGTTTTTGGTTGCTGTGAATTTGAGCGTGGTGTAAGGATTTTCCTTACATCATAAATTTGCGGACATTACAAAGATTCATTGCAACGATAAAAACATAATTCATTTGTGCCTTTCCATGATTGTATATCAAATTTAGTTATCTTCAGAATGCCCTGGATATAATAGACGTAAAAGAAGAATCACTTTCTTACGGAATATTAAAATACTTAATGTCGTTACAACCACGAATGTAACTAGGCTACAGTAGCAATCAGGAGGTAATAACTTCCTGTATGAAATTTCCCAATAAACTGCCTTCTTCATGATAGTGTCACACAGACGTTTTCTGTCATCGCTACAGTCGACATTTTCATGTATTCATGCATTGCGTGGGTTCTCAATCTGGTGCACTTCGTGCTTCATATATGAGAAGCAATTCCCGCTTTTGTTTAATATCAAAGGTGACGCTAGGATATTATGAAGAGCACTTGCGACAGAATTTCCATCTTGCTTACTAATGTGGATTTCATAGCAAAACATATTACTATATAGGAGCATTTCAATACAAAATTAGTCAGATCCTTTAAAAGTGCCAGGCTTATTTCTTAAATAAAACCATTTGATCCACAAACTATTTATCATTTTTGTTAGTAGAAAACTTACTCTAGTGTTTTATCATTCTTCTCATTAATCTGATTCAATGTTTTCGGTAGTGAATACCGAGTCGTTGTCCATGATTTTGAAACACACGGTATTCTTCTTGACACATCACGATGTACCGTAGAGCGGTTGTACAGCACTGATTTGCACCGACAATTCATCCACTGCCCTCATTGAAGTGTCTCCGAATGCCCCTTCCCGCTGTCATGACCACACGCTCTCGTCCCCGCCGCAGGCGCCGCCGCCGCCGCCCCCGCGCTCTCCGCCTCCGCCGCCTCCGCGTGGCCGCTGCCGCCGGCTCCCTAGCAACGCGGCCGCGCTGGAGCCGGCGGCGGCCGGTCGCCATGGCAACGCGAAAATGAAACAGATCGATGCTCGGATCAGAGGTCGTGCGAGCGGGCGGGTGCGCTGACGGGCGCAGCCCTGCACGGCGCCGGACCGCCGCCGCCGCCACCATCACCGCTCGACCTTTCGCGTGGCGCCGACGGCGGCGCGCGGGGAGGCGGCTCGCGGCGGCGCTGGTGGCAGACGGCGCGAGGCCGGGGACGCCACCCTGGCTGCCACGGCTCAGTGGCAGCATTGCCATAGTCTCTGCAACGTCGCTTACCGGCAGCTCCTACAATTCTAGTCCAGACTGCGACGGATTTTAGATACTACTAGGAAAACCCGGTAGACGTTGTTCTGCCCTTCATCTCCCTCTTTCCCCTCCCATCACCCACTCACTGTCTCTCCCTCCCTCTCTCACCCTGTCCCTGTGTCTCTACCGCTCTCAGTCCCTCTCATTCACTCATTAATTGCAGATTCTGCAGGTGAGGTAATATCGGGAAGCGCCGGACCAGCAAAAATCTAATAGGATGTTGAAGAAGAGCTCATTCTGTAGATTATGGTGTGAGAAGTATTTCTTCGGCCTCAAAATTTTAGTTTCTAAGGCCTTAGAACGCCTCGTTTAGGATTTATTTAACGATATAGATTCAAAATGCTGCCGAGTGTGTTGCGGGTTGCATTTTACGTTTAGTTTTGTTCTACGGCGCCATGTAATGGAGTTACAACAAAATTAACAGCACATAAACCTTCTGAATGAAAAAACGCGTAGAAATGCCAACTTTCATGGAAATCGGTTCAACGGTGTCGGAGTTTAATATATATATATATATATATATATATATATATATATACATACACACATATACCAACATCCAGTTTTACATACAGAAGAAAATCTGCAGGCAGTGTCGAATTCAACCTCTATCTGGTGTGTGTCCAACCAGACTGAACTAAGTGACATTTAATTATTTCAGGAAAGAACAATAAACTGTGGATTATTTTAATTTGGTAATTGTTACGCGTATCAGCCACAACGAAATGTGTTGCTAGATGTTAGATACTGTAAGTGAAAAGGTACCCTTTTGGAACGGTAAATTAATTTTCTGAAGTGGCGCTTAGTTCACTATGGCTGTATATGTGCGATCTGGAGGAGAGTTCTATCGAAACGCCTGTTCTGATCGCTTGTTTTCTGTGGTTTATTTGACCGATACAACGCGAATGCAGGAGCATTACCTTATTAAAACGGTTATGGATTGCGCGCCATCTGATCTTCCTCTTCTGTGTCCTATTCTCTCCCCTAACTCCCTCCCTCCCTCTCTCTCTCTCTCTCTCTCTCTCTCTCTCTCTCTCTCACACACACACACACGCACGCACACTCACTCATATGCAATACTCTACCACACATACGGGTACACCAGACGGGAGCTTGTCCCAGTTGGGGCGGTGCTCCGCTGGGGATACATGTGAAAGTGAAACCCGTACGTCGAAGAGCAGGTCGGTGCCGAACCTCACGTTCCAGAAGAGGAACACTGCCATCTCCTGGGAGTATGAGTATAACATGAGTTACTCTAATGGGACTAATTACTTTGTTAGTTGATCCGCCCGGAAACATGAAATAACCAACCAGTCAACGGGGGACGTCGCAGTTAGGGATGGGACGACGCCTGATCCAATACGGCGTATTTTTTAAGTACACGTAATTGTATACGGTTTATTCGTCATTTAAAGGGTTTTCAGCACGTTTACATATAGTGTTACAATTCACATGCTTTGTCGGAAACTCGATTTTCAATTTCATATCAGTCAGGAAATACATATATTTTGTCTACAACAGTACTACAGTAAATCCGTAAGGAGAACGAGGAGAGGAACCCATTTAAACAAGATTGCAACAACCTCTTTATTACGTGATTTTACGTTAACCGCACTTTCGGAATCGATACCGTTAATGTATGATTTTAACTATTATTAAGCACAGACTCCGCTAATACATAAAGATGCAAGAGCCTCAAGTATGGGAAGTTACACACAGGTGGCGGCGGGAGGAGCGGGCGGTGAGGCGGGTGAGGACGAAGGTGCGATGGCTCGGACTGCGTGGAACTGTGTGGACTCTCCGGCGGAAAAATGTCACGGGAGCAGAAAGGAAGGAGATGGAGAGAATAATAGTGAAGTGAACGTGTGCAGCTCAGTGCGTGAAGGGAGTTCACGTTTAACTGCATTAAGGAAGGGATGATTAAGAATTGGGATAGGAGGAGTAGAATAAGCTGGTGATAGGTAGTACATGGATTTGTGATGACAGGACGATATCGATAATGATCTGAAAGTTAAGCAAAAAGAAAGAAGAAAAGATGTTTAAGGAACCGCGCCGAAAATAATTGGGAAAGAACACGTGCGAATGAGAGACCTGAGATAAGAGCATTTAGAGAGTAAGAAGGAGAAACAAGTTAATTAAAAATCAAAGCATGGAGATCTGTAGAGGTAGATCGCGAGAGCGCGCGGCGAGTGAATGAGTGGAGACTCTGATGAGCAAATTAAGCGGGCATAATGAATGTGTTGATGGAGATGCGAAGTTTGTAAACAGATATCAGACGTAATTAAAAGATGCGGAGAGAGATGGGTGAAAAGGAGAGGAATAGCTGGAATGAGAATTCGGGAGTAAGAGAGAAGAGAGAGCAAGCGCGTGCGCAGGTGTGTGTGTGTGTGTGTGTGAGAGAGAGAGAGAGGGGGGGAAAGAGAGAGAGAAAGAGAGAGAGAGAGTTTGTGAATGCGTTTGCATGAGAGAGAGATCGTGAATGCGTTTGCATGAGAGAGAGAGAGAAGCAGGCGCGAAGTGGAGAGAGGAGAGAGGACAGAGGCAGAAGCTGCAGGGGACAAGCTAGATTGAGATGCGTAGGCGCAGATTGAGGCCGGGTCGCAAGGGAATAAGAGAGGCAGTGGAAGCAGGAGTGCAAGGGTTCAGGCGCGACGGCGCGTCGTAGGTCTAAAGAGGAAATCCCGAGAGAAAAGGCGTGGGCGCGGTGGAGGGCGGTGAGGCGTGTCGAGACCGGGATGAGAGGAGGTGGGGTGGGGTGGGGTTTGACGCGACGCGAGGCGACGCGAAGGGAGTACCTTTCCCCGCGAAGCGAGAGAGGTGGGGAGAAAAGAGCGGGAGCGGTTCAGTCTGTGGGCGGGGGTCAGTGCGCGAGGGAGGCAGAGGGTAAAGAGCGGGAGCGGTGGAGGGTGAGGGGAAGGGACGGAGGCGAGGACGCGAGCGATGCGGGGTGAAACGAGTGGGCACAGTTAAGGATGAGGGCGGGGGCGAGGACGCGGGTGACGCGGGGAGAAAAAGGAAGGACGCGATTCAAGGGGAGGGGGCGGGAGCAAGGGCTAGGGTGAGGAGAAGGGTTAGGACAAAGGCGAGGGCGAGGACGCGAGGGAGGCGTGGCGAAAAGAGTGGGTGCAGTTAAGGATAAGAGCGGGGACGCGAGTGGTGCGGGGAGGAAAAGGGCGAACGCGGTTCAAGGTGAGGGAGGCGGGGGCGAGGGCGAGGGCGGGGTCGAGGGCGAAGGCGGGGGCAAGGGCGGGGACGAGGAGGGAAGCGAGGACGGGGGCGAGGGCGGGGTGAAGGCGAGGGCGAGGACGAGGACGCGAGTAAGGCAGAGTGAAAAGAGTGGGCGCAGTTAAGGATTAGGGCGGGGGCGAGGGCGACGGTGAGGAGGCGGGGGGAACAGAGCGAGCGTCGTAGAGGGTGAGAGGGGGCCGGAGCGAGGACGCGAGTGAGGCGGGGCGAAAGAGCGACCGCGTACGCGGGCGGAGCGGGGACGGGGTGGGGGCGAGGGCGTGCGGAAGTGGCGGCGGGGTGGCGCCTGCCCAAGGCCATGTGGGCGGGGGCGCCTTGAATTATAGTGCCGCAGGGGTGCTGGCGGTGGGCGGGGCGCGCCGCGGAGGGGAAGGGATGCGCCGGAAGGGGAAGTGGAGGGGAAGGGCAGAGGGTGCGCGGGCGGTTGCTAAGCGGATCGGCGCCGCCTCGCTGGCGACTGCGGGACGCAGATTGGAGGTTGCGGTTGTCTCCACATTTCCCCCCGCCAGATGGGGGGGGGGACGTGATGCGTAGGTCAGTGGGGGGCGGTGGCCAAGTGGGTCGATGGAAGGGAAGAACTGCTGGCTGTGGGGTGGTGTTGTTTAGAATAGTCGTCTAGAATGAATGCTGCTTCATCAATAACACATTTAACTGGAAGGCAAATAGCATGATTGCTCGGCAGTTTCGGGATGGCCGCAACGACATTAAATCTGAAACGAAAATTCTAATTGTACTATTCAATTCAAATAAGTGTCTATTTAGATACTTGTCTGGTGTATCCACATTTATCATATCTAAATGCTATTCTTTTCATTTCTGAAGAGAGACTTAAACACTCGTCGAACCGAAATATACTGAACTATTTCCAATAACTTTCAATAGCCTATGTATTCAAAGACATTTAGATTCTAAATATAAATAAACCTTATATTTAATTATGATGCTTTATTTGGTCCTCATTCTAAATTGTTTTTATATATTCAAAAATAATAGATACAAATATTCATCTGAATTTAAGACATCCAATTGAATAAGTTTCTAAAGTTTTTGGTTTTTATTGTAGATATTTTTAATACATGATGTACTGCCTATACTTGGCGCGACAACTCGTTACGGACCAGAGCCTACCAGCAGTTTGCCAGCCTCGCAGCTATGGTTTAAGGGGTGTGTGTGGTTAGCACATAAATATCCCGACGCCATTTTTAATACACTCTAGCGATCTTAAATTAATAATATCAATACAAACGACTTTTGAAAAATATTAATTCTCTATCATAATGTGGAAATGTATGTCCAATTCGTGTATTACTGATGAATACTTTGAAATGTTACGAAAAAGTACAAGATTATTACTAAATAATCAATTATTATTGTATACGTACGTATAGTATAGGGAAAGTTATGTAATGCTGCACGAAAAAACGGCGGATTTTTGGCACAAAATCTCTTATTATAGGGCTCTGGTAACGAAAAGGTGGATAAATCCAGTTTCTAAATTAAGAAAAAAAATCTAAAACGTGGTGCAGCAAGAATCCCTGTTTTGTGGGTCCTTGATACCGAAAAGACAGCTGAAAGTAAAACGTCTCTCCGTCTGTGAACTAAACCGTTCATCCGATTTCCTCCAAAATTGATACTCCCCCCTATCGATCTGACTGATCTTGTGGCCCCTTGAATTTTAAACCGATATTTTAATTTTGGGGGTATTGTACGTGAAGCCCCTCGGACATTTCCAAAATTTTCTCAAAAACGGCCCCAAATATGTTCTTTAAATTTCTTGTAAAAATAGAGTAAAATGCACTTATAAAGGTGGCGTACGTCCGGTTTTCACGGTTAAATGAATTTTCGAAAATTGCAAAAGTTTCTTCCAACAACTGCAAAATTAAAGATAGAGATTTTTCTTTCCAAAAAAATTTGTTCTCCGTAGTAATTTCTTTCATTAAGGTCATGTACATTTTTTTGAAAATGTTAGTAGTTTTCGCGCAATATTGCGTGTATTATGTGCTATTTTAAAAAATTACTAAAACAAAGTTTTCTCTAAAACGACTCCAAATTTTTTCCTGAAGCTTTTGGTACTGATAGTGCCCAATGTACTCTATGAGATGACATAAACGCCATATTGCTCTGTACTTTTGTTTTTTTTCAAAAATTACAAAAATGTAATTTTTTGACTTCTCTCATGTCATTAATATTTACAATAGCGGCGATTTATCGACATTATTATATTATTGAGTACATGTGCTTTAAATAATGTCAAGTAAAGTTTCTGGAGAACTCAACCGTTTTCTGTGGAAACTAGCTCAACATTGCGCATTTGCAGAAACGCTCAAACGCCATTTTCTCACAAATGGATCCAAATTTTTTTTCTTTAAACTTTTGGAACGGATAGTGCTAATTGCGCTCTTTAATAGGACGTAAAGTTCAATTTGGAGTGTTTGTTTGTTTTTCCAAAAATTACACAAATGTACTTTTTTGAAAGATCTCTCACACCGTTAATATGCACTTTTTCAGCTATTTGTAAACGCTGTTGTATTTGCGATTTAATGTGCCTCGAATGATGTTTGATGAAGTTAATCGAAAACTCAAAAATTGTCTGTAAAAAAGAACCTAATTTTTCTTAGATACAGTTGCGCTTAAACGCCATTTTCTTAAAAATGGCTCCAAATGTTTCGAAGAAAATTGCCATTTAAGAGGAGGTTTTACCGTTCTTTTGTATTGTTAAAATAATACCTCCGTTCTACCTTTAGAAAACCGAGTATTTAAGAAAATATAAAAAAAATAGTTTGGGTATTAGTTTGGGTGGCAATAGATGGCGGCTGGCAAGAATATGTTGAGAGTCCGAATAGCTAGGCGAGACGAAAGGAAATAGAAAACTAAAACGGGAAAGTTTGTGCCATTCTGTAGCACCAATAGGTTTCTTTGGACATGGTTATTTTAACAGAATTTTGTCGCTACAAAATATTGTTTGTTCTCCCAAGCAGCAACAGTTTTCTGCCTAAGGTTTATTCGCTACCGTTGTTCACATACGGAATGACGTTTTGCTCTAAACTGATTTTTCGGTATCAACGTGGATTTATACTGCACAACTGTGATAGTAGATGTTATTAACTATATACAGGAACAACAATTTTTCATCTTTTCAATATGGCGGAGCCACAAAATGAGTTTCTCTGACGATAAATTGCCTTTTTTTGCTGGATCATTACAATACCTTTCTCTACACTACGTACTTTATACTCTATATCATGCGAAAAATAAAAACTAAGTAATCAGGATAAACACGAAGAATCCTCTTGAAATTAGTATATTTTCACATTTTAAAGTCATTAACGATAAGAGGGAAAAGGATTAACAATTTTACATCGTTGGCTGAAGATGTCAAAGAAATTAGTGTTAAGAGTAGAGAGTTGCTGTTAAGTTGAGGAAACTTAGTAGATGGAGGAGTTCTTTGGCTTAGCCACATGAGACCAATTTTAGGAGATTGAGCCTCAGTGCCTGGCGACAGGGCAGTGCTGGAAGGGGAAAACAACTAAGTTCCCGTCAGAACAGAGACTCATGCACTCAGAGAGGGAGAGGGAGGAAGAGTGAGGCAGAGGGAGAGGGAGGAGAGAGAGAGGGAGAGAGAGGGAGGAAGAGAGAGAGGAGGGAGAGAGGGAGAAAAAGGGAGAGAGGGCAGTAGAACCATAAGAATTTGTGAAGTTAGGTTAGCGTGAGGCTGAGGAGGTGCGAGACCGAGTGCTTCAACCCTAGAGGGTGTTTTTTACCAAAAACCTTAACCAAATTACCATTGCCATGTTCGCAGGTAGATAATCGAATGCAGAAACACGCATGTCATTTTGTTCGAATAAAATGAATGAGTGAATGAGATTTTTATAAAGGGAATAACATATGCAAGAAAACTACCGTACCAATCACAGCGTTTAAATAGTTACAAAAGTCTCCGATTGGAACTATTAGTTATTTGTGCTATTGGGGAAAATCCCATTTTATTTTTATCTGGTCGTATATTATTCGTTTCAATGTGAATTTCCATTATTAAAATACGGTGCACGCAATATAGTATTAGACTATATAATTTCATATAATTTCACCTATTAGAAGAATATCTCATACTAACATGAATAGTTAATAGCTAAAATTAAAACGCAAATGTTGCTGTAGCAAAATGTGGCAGTAGCAAAATGTTGAATTCAAAATCAATAAAATTATAGGCGTTTGGGAATACGTTTCTTGTGTACGTGAAGTAACTAATGTTTCCTGAATCTGACGATGCAAGGAAATGTGTTTAAAATGAATTTAGCTTCTTTCGAATTTATATTATTTATTATAAATATAATATACAGATACAATTTGGTGTGCAAGACTATGATTTCAAAGTGAATGTCTGTTTATAATCATGTATGGTTATTTACGTGATATAAAAACCCAACTGCTGTTTGCAATATTTGATTCTCCATGTCAGTCTGTTTGTTTGTCTTTTCTCGACAATTTCAGAAAAGGCTCTATTGATTTGGACGGGATTTTCACTGAAAGGTGGCGTATTTTAACGCGCATAATTTAAGCTCCTTTTTGTTAGATCATAATTCTCTATTTTATAAGTAAGAATGTATAGTTGCAAAAAATTCACTTCAATATATAGATACAAACCTAACATTTTATTCCGAATTAATGTTGAAATTTGAACATGTCACTTAATGCATTTTAATGAAATGTTGTACATGTGATTTTCGAAACAATTGAGGAAATTATTGTCCACCTGATATTTCCTAAAACCTACCCCACCTCTGTTTTTATCCTTTCATCAAAATTAAAGGGTGAACTCATTTTTCAACAAACATGGCAGGGAGGATCGAGGTAGGAACAGCGAATGGGGCAGAGTGGAGCTGGGAGGGATGGGACGTAACAGAGTGGAATCGGCTGGATATGGGCAAGACAAGGCATGGAAAGGAAGAGTGGAGGGGAAGTACATGGCAGACATGATCCCTTCGTTGTTCTGTCTGCGGTAAGTTCCCTGAAAACGCAGGGTACATTAACTAATTTTCAATGAAATCTATATTAACAGGGAGGGTCGGAACAGGGAAAGCAGAGAATGGCGAGAATGGCGGGCGCAGAGGAGCCGAGAGAGGTGAGGCTAGGCAGGGCATGGGAAGGGGTGGGGCCGGGTGATGCGGGACGAGGCGTCATTACAGTATTAACACAATGAATACCTTTTAACACTACAAATATTTCATTTCTTTTCCTGTCTAATAAATGATTGTAATAAACAAAATGCCTGGGCACCATCGGGTTACTTTCGTTAGCTCGTAATACATTTAAAAGTTATATCACACGGACGGTAAAGTAACGCAGTCATCTAGGATTTCGCTATGGTAAATCAATAAAATATTAGTTATTATATCCTGTAATGAATGTTCAGTACATTTTTTAGTTTATAAGGGTAAGATGATCTCATCTATAATAAAATAAGAGCATAAATATGAATATTTGGAGTAATACGAATATATTAGACATTTAAACTATCGAATATTCGACTTTTGTACGAACTTATGTTTCTCAGTTGCGCATTCAACTCGAATAACGAACTCATTACACTTTTGGGAAAAGGCTAACCTACTCCTCTAAGAACCAAAGTGTGGTTCTTATACGCTCGATGCTCTTGCAAGCGCGAGTGCCTGCGCCCGCACAAGTCACACGCCCATGAAATCAACCTCGGGGTCGCAGCGGAGATGAAGGCATAAGAAGGCGGTGCATTAAACGACGGCAACACGAGGCGCATGTAACGCCGAAACGACGACTTTCACGAGAGGGCGAAAGGGCGGAGGAAGCAATGCCGGGGCGGAAGCGGGGTGGGGGTGCAACGATTTAGGCGAGGCGTGGGCGACCCGCGCAGGCAGGGCGAAGGCGGGCCGCAGGCGGCGAGGCGGCAATTTGGGATGGAAGATGAGAGCGCCGGCAGAGCGCGGGGCGGAAAGGGCGAAGGGAACGCCCGGCGGAGGCGACCCGCCCCACGCAAACTCCACGGAAGTGTTCTCAGACTCTCCAATGAGCACGTTTTAACCCTTAGGTACGTGAATGATCCGTCTCTAAGGGTCTGTGCGTATGATAGAGCTGACACACGGCCGAACATGCTAACGAATATAATTGAGGGTGCTTCTGCTAGAACCCAACAATTCCATATTTTGAGATATTTCGCTACGTAATTCCCTACGCTATCTGCTGAGACATTTCCTTTCTGCATGTGCCAAAAACATTGAAAGATATAAGGTTGGGATAAATCATAAATTACACATGACTATGCATGTCTTCCCTAAGAAGTTTTTCGTACCTCGTGAAAAATTTCGAATTGGGACTAGTTTGGTTCTTGTAAGAAATTCTTCAATTTCCTGTTAACTTAACGAAAAGAATAATGAAATGAATGAATTTAAAAGGAATTTTTTTAAGTTTAAGATATTTGGAAAGTATTTTTAAACGTTATTATTTCAGTCAAAAAATGTATTATTTCCCAGACCATGGTTATGAAAATACAAAAATTGCTCGTAAGAATGTTCCAAAACGAAAGGATAATTAACTGTGTGGAGAAATTAGTTTGGAGAAAAAGTTGAATTACAAAGCACCATGCGCAAAACAATATTTGTTTAATGGTGCGTTTAAAGATTTATTAGACGAATTATCACGTAATTTTATTTTACTTACACACTGTTATGCTTACGAGCTAATCGATTATATTTATTATGTGATATATCAATATATAAAACATCCCTAGCGACACAACTGATAGTAATCATTACCTAATGTAAAGACTTGGGAAAATATTCTATAATTTTATAAATATTACTCTAACTTTTAGCGTTTAACATGATCAAAACACGGCACATTGAATTTTACTCTTCCATTGAAATGAAATTTTCTGGCCGCGGAAATGAGGCAGCAAATGGTAATCAGTGTCTACGACTATAAAATAGATCATATCTGTGAATTATCTGCAACTCCCAATTACATGCGAGTTAAAAATGACTCGTTACAATATTTCACATGTTTTTGTAATGTTGTTTTTTCTTATTTATCTACTATTATTTATAAAAAATAAAAACAAAATTAAGGTAATAACACGAGTGCTTTGAACCTACCGAGCTGTCAAACAGAATCAATCTTACAAAATTTTAGTATAAAGAATTCGTGCTTGTGCACACCATGCGATGCAACGAAATGAGTAAAACCGTACTGACAAAACCATCCAGGTAATTCGAGTCTCAGTAGTTGTCAGAGCGCGAAATTCGTAAAGCTCATTGGTTGATGTTCAGAAATACGTAAAATAATTCATCTAAAATATCAAAAGTTTCAGAACTTTTTAGTTATGATCTCAAATTCATTATTGCAACATTTTCAACCCGATGGATGACAAACGAGAAATTCTTTAACTTCATTTGTTTACATTTGATAAGTACAGCCGTTCTTCATTCTTACATCTCTAACGATTACTCTTGCATTTTCCGCCGAATCTCGCAACGATTTTGTCTCTGCCAGAAGCTGCGCGATTCGAAATCTTAATAGCTAGATCGAATTCACCCGCCGTGTGGAGGAGAATTCTAGTCGCTGGATCTGAGCAAAACTAGACGAATGCCCGAGCACTTCCCTAACGAACGCACACGAACTGCTCTTCTCTTCCTTGTCCTATCCTCACCCCTTACTTACACACACACACACACATGCTCTTTCATGCACAACACTACCACACATATCGGAAGACTAGTGGGGAGCTTAGACCTTGTCTCGGCTGATGCGGTGTTACGTAGGTGGGAAATACCTGATCGAGAAAATCCCTCCCCCAAGTCGAAATGCTGGTCGGCGCCGGATCTCACCATCCACCATCACTGCTACCTCGCGAGGAAAACATGAACTGCACTTATTAATGGCTTTAGTAGTTGACAGCAGTTAGTAGCGCCTAGAAGAACGAAATAATCAATCATTTTAAATGCTAGTAAACTTCCTTCCTTACAGACAGGGTTTGAGATACGCAGCCGCTGCTGCCGTGTTGGCTGCGCAATGTCGCGCCTAGAGTCCCTAGATACAGAGAGTAGCGCATTCCATTGTTCCACCGATCCCGCCATTTTATGTCCAGTTGTCAGGAGATTTGAAACTGTGTGGTATTCTGTAGGTTGAGAACCATGAATCTACCCCAAACCAATATCAATATTCTTGAAAATCTTCATAATGTCCTCAATTGTTATAATTTTTCTTCAGTTCCTGATTGCTTTCAGGCGGGGCTATCGGATGTGAGGAGGTTAAATGGCGGCGGTTGCGCTACTCCCTGTATCTAGGGACTCTAGGCGCGCCGGGCGGCCAGTGCCCTCGCGTGGGCTTGCCCGCGCCGCGCCGTGGCGAGGGTGATGGCAAGGGTGAGGGCGAGGGCGGGGCGGAGGCGAGGGCGGGGGCGCTGAAGAGGAAGGGGGGGGAGCGGGGCGGGGAGGGGAGGGAGAGGCTGTGGGCAATGAAGGGCGTGCTCCAGAGCGCCGGGGCGTGGGCGTGGTAAAGCGCCGCTCCCGCAGTCTGCGCTGAGAGGGCGTCGGAATTGAGCGAGTGGGCGGATGACGAAGGTGAGCGTTTGCACGGGAGGCTTCAGTGCAGCGCCAGACCCTGCACGCTGTCACAGGAACACGGTAGTTATTAATTTCCGAGGGCGCGTTTTTGTTCGCTCGGCCCTGCCTTTGTAAAAGCTATCTCAACTTGTCAGAAAGTTATGTATATGCGTTTCACACATATGGACGTTTTAAACAGATCGCATTTTTCGATAAAATTTAATGTATTCACATTTGATCAAAATAAATCTGAAACACGACATTATAAAGAAATATATTTAGTGAAATATGCTTACAGAAAGTTAGAGGTTTGTTATTAATTCGAGGGAAGTATTTAGTAGCAAAATTCTTTCTAACCATCAATTCAACAGCTAATGTCCTTCAACTAATCCTTTGCACAATTTAATGGAACGTATGATAAATTGTTGCAATATGTGTACTACCTCTCTAAAGGTTTTAATCATGATAAGAGTAACAAATAATTACAAAAATATTATACAATACTGGCTTGCCGCAGCAAAAATATTGTTGAATAAAACCACACAAAAACGTTTTCCGAAGTTCCATGCACCCTGCTCAAGAACAAAAAATAAAATACTCTCGTATAACATTGCATTACATTAAGTATTTTACAAATCCAAAAACGGTCATGAAAACTGCAATAACATAGTGTACGTGTATATTATTACGTGTATGTAATGTGTATATAATATGTATATAACGTGTATATAATGTAACAGTTTTCCATATATCATGGGTTTTTAGCAAGCCCCACGTGATATCTTTCTTTAGGATTACCTCGTCGTAAGATTGTCTCTCTGAATTGAATATAATTATAAAAAAGCAAAGTTGTGTCCACAGAAATCCATATAATTGAACCTGTTACTGTTATATAACTCCTCCTGTTACAAGTACAGAACAAACAACAGAAAATAAATGAGCACACTCATTACTATCAAGTTCAATGGAAATTTCATCCCTTTGTTCAAACACACCTATTGCACACTAAACAATCGTAAATTAAAAATAATTTGTTACTGATAAAAAATATTGTAAACCCCTTCGTTATCTTCTATCATACGTAAAAAAGGAATTACATTTGCATCTCATTCCTTAATTTAATTTAATCTCAAGAAAACATTACCTGAGATAAAGGTAGATAACTGGAGTTTTGAATTATTTCCACAGTTTTTTATACATTTTTTTTAATAAAAATTCTGGCCCTCAAGAAAATGTGCGCAGATAAATTTCTTTCCTCACACGTCATATACAGTTTTTACTGTTTTATTGACAAATAAATAAATCTAAATCTAAATCATTCATTGCGCAAAACTTCACATTAGTGGTAAAACGTTTACAAAGCTGGACAAAAGTTATCAAACTAGCACGATTCACTTTCAAAAGATTTTTTCAGATCAAATTACAACATTCAATAACAAATTATTTTCACACTCTTGAAATAGAACCCCACTTTAGAGCATGAACCGAGAATGTACACTATTATGGCACGGGTTTGTTTAATACAAATTCTGCAAATACATAGTTTATAATGTGAAGTTTTATTGTACGAGCACGTTTTGAAAACGAGCGACGTTACGAGCGAGTTTCCAAATTTGTACGAATGAAATAAAGTAGTTGCAAACGTTACTTTTTGTGTAAATTACAGGCTAGATGTGTACGCTACTTTTTGTTTAACAAAATTATAAATTTATGAGAATCAAAGTTAATTGTTGGAAACCACTTTTTGTGACGTCACTGGTGCGAAAAAAAGGTGGTTAATTTTTCCTTTACTGCTTCTTTCCCACGATTCTCTTGTTGCGATCATCTGAATGTGTTATAACGCAATTACTCGTACCATTAAGGACAAATAATCCGTTATCTCTGCCATAACATTTTATTTCATGAACTATTTTTTGTAACGAAGAAGGACGTTTATAATGATGAAATACAAAAAAGTACTTTATGAACTGTTCGAATAGGCAAGCATTTCATTATATGAAAAAATCTAATTTATTTATTTATACATGATTATCTCATTTTGACCAGATTTCCGTACAAATTATTCCAATAACGTATTTTTATTTTACGTTGGTGGCTTCCGAAATGCGTTCAGCCCATACTAGCCGCCAGTTCTTCGAAATCGTGAGCAGCTGCGCAATCGGTTATCCCTTGGGTGCTCTCCCGAAGCGCGCCCACGGCTCGCTCCGGGCAACCGTGACTTAAGAATATTCCAGAACATTTTATTACCTTACAAATTTAATTGTGCAATGTATGCCATAAATTATGTAATTTGAAATGCTTCACAACTATAATCCATTGATTCGTTGATTACAAATTGTTTAATTTCAATTTAAAATATCATATTCGTACTCTCTTCGGATTCTCCAGTGCCCTTCGGGCGCGCGAATGAATGGCCCACGCTGCCTGACGCAACGCTCGCCAGTCACTCGGGACCTAAGCTTCATGGCGCACGGACGCTGTTTCTCGACTTCTGCGCTACAATTTTAAGCATACGAACAAGTCTCTTGCATTGTACCAATCTACAAGTCATTTACAATCTGCTATTCTGTAGAATGTATTCAATGTGTTACTGCAGCTAATTGCTTCTAGTTTACCCGTTTAGCATGGGCATGTTACGTGATAAGTTCACATTACACATCACTAATGGCAAGTATTTATTGCAATGCTGGCTGCATCCGTGCCGTGTATCGCTTCAACGTTTAAGTGTACATGTGCAGAACTAATTTTAATTCAGACATTCTTTTTGATGTGGTTTACTGATTTCAACGGTAGCCACTCTATGCCAGACTATGAACAAGCTGTATTGCTCAATATAAAAAAAATTGTATTGTTTTTAAAAAACGAAAGAATAAAGGAATATGGCGTTTATGTCATATCTTAGACTACATTAAGCACTATCCTTACCACAAGTTTAAAGAAAAAATTTTGAGCCATATTAGAGAAAATCTGGTTTTTGTAATTTTTTTAAGTTGCACATATTACACGTAACATTGCGCGAAAACGACTAAAATTTTCAAAAAAATGTACGTGACCTTAATGACAGAACTCACTATGGAAAACAAATTTTATTTTAAGGAAAAATCAATATCCATAATTTTGTAATCGTAGGAAAAGGGCGAAGAAAATTCAAACTTTTGCAATTTTCGAAAATTTAGAGTTAACCGTGAAATTAGGACGTATGCCACCTTAATAAGTATATTTTACTCTATTCTTACAAGAAATTTTTAAAAAATGGAGTCTTTTTCGAGAAAATGTTGAAAATGTCCGGGGTTCTTCCTGTAAAGTGTGCCCAAATTTCGAAAGAAGTGTTTCAAAATCTCAAAGCTTTGACTGGTGCCTGATCGACAGGGGCTTCTTCAACTTGATGTTCACAGACGGACATTTTGCTATCAATAGTTTTTTTGGTATCGAGGACCCATAAAACAAGGATTCAGCCTAAATCACATGTTAGGGGATTTTTTCTTAATTTAGCAACTGGATTTATGCACTTTTTCGTTATCAGGACCCGGTAATGATTTTTTCCGGTCGAAAATTCGCCGTTATTTCGCGCAGCATTACATGACTTTCCCTATACCACGTGTAATACTCCGTATATACGTATGGATACGGGAAAGTAAAAAAATGGTAATCACCGACCTCTGTCATCGACTATACGAACTGTGACTATACGAAGGCTCCAGTGGCCTCCCGTTTCGCAGCAGCACGGTGTGGGTCCGAGGTGCAGCACGCCACATCTCTGGTAAAGGCACGCAAATGTCCACCAGGAAATCGCGTTCCAGAGCTTCAGCATGGCCCTCGTGATGCATTCAAGCTCCCCACGCTCGGCACCGAGGACACCCACGTATCGTGGTAGCAGTACGCTCCCTTGAAGGGGCGCCCTGTCACTCCCTCCGATGAAAATGGTTCGAGCTGAAGTTCATTTTCTTCACACGTACTTGCTCGGCCTCATTTTATCCTGAGTGATGGACAGAGCACTTCCCGACTGCCTCTCTCCCTTTCCTTTCCCCTGGCCCGAACGTCACGGTTACGTCACGAAGGGGTTGCGGAGCACGTGGTTCGAGCGGATGCATAGCCATCGCGTTCGGGTAGTTTTGGCGGTTAACCGCGCGCGGCCGCCCGCCAAATTCAAATCCGGGTCATCGAAGATAAGCTTCAAACAAATTATTGTTTATCAGGTTACAAACTGCTTCACATTTCTACTTTTTTTACTACCCAATACTAATACACCCAACATTCATGAGTGGCAAAGTTAATGTATTATTTTAATAATAAAATAATAATAATAATAATAATAATAATAATAATAAAAATATGAATAATAATAACATGAAATGTGAGACACAAAAAATATTAAAAAAATCATGAAGAGACAAACCACTCCATGGACAGTACCTAAAAGAATAGACAAGGTGCAGATCAATAGAGATCAATCATTTATGTGGCTTAAAAGGGGAAGAATGAAGCCAGAATCGAAAGCAGTTCTAATAACTGCTCAAGATCAAGCCTTGAGAAGACGACATTGCGATAAAACGATTCTCAAAATTTCCCCAAGATGATAAATACCGCATTTGCCAGGAACAAGTGAAAAAAATTGAACATATCGTCTCAGCTTGTCTAATTCTAGCAAAGACCAAATACTTGAAAAGACATGACAGAGTGTGAAGTTACCTTCATTGCCAGATCTGTAACGCACTCGAAGTTCCAAACACATGCTCCCAGTGGTACGAACACTCTTCAAAACCGGTGGCATCTGCTGGACTCTATTCAATATTGTACGACCAACAAATTCAAACGGATAGCACGGTAGCGACAAACAAACCTTATATAGTTATCCTGAATTTGGAGAAAAAATGGTGTATACTTATAGATGTTGCTGTACCTTGCGATCAAAATGTCGTAACCAAGGGGGCAGAAAAACATCTTAAATACAAGACTTCGGTAACCGAGATCAGCCGAAAGTGGGGCGTAAAAGCACAAATAGTACAGATAGTCATCGGAGCTCTGGGATTTCTTCCGCAAAAATTTGTTAAAGAACTTGGCTAAACTCCAAAGTCATTCAAAAGACTGGGAAATGCTAGAAATTGCTTTATTTGGTACAGCCCACATTTTGCGCAAAGTATTATAGAGTCACCGACAGTCCCTCGAACTGCTCCTTAGGTAGTTGGTTGCAACCTGGAGTATATTTTATATTCAGCCGACTCATAACATCTTTAGTCGTGATGTAGAAGAAAATAATAATATCACGGGCTTAAGTCAAGTAGGATATTTGCTCGAGTCATCCATTTTTAGATAAAATATTTATTTAATTTTAATGAAGTGGCCAACGATCAGAAAAATCGTGTCAAATTGATGATAATAAAACACAGTGAATACCAAATAATCTGTTAATACATATTATATATATATATATATATATATATATATATATATATATATATAATCTCGCGTTGTATACCCCACTCTCTTCCTTATTTTTCCATTTCCATATTAATCCTGTAATATATATTTTTCTTCAAGACCCTCTTATCCTCCGTCACTTGTTCCAGATGTCACATTGTAATTGATACCAATATAATACATTCTTGTCAATACAAACTCTTCTTATTTAACTTTATTATCGAGCAAAGAGGTACACCCGTGTGATTCAATCGCGTAGAATATAAGTAATCAGTAATTTCACAAACAGTTGCAGATTCTACAGACTCTGAACAGGTAGGGTAGAATCAACAAGCGTCGAACCGAAAAGAAGTAATAGAATCGTCAAGAAAATCTCCTCCTGTAGATTACGATGTGAAGAATGTTTCTTTGAGGCTTTTAACCTCAAAATTTTAGTTTTTAATACCTTAGAACGCTTCGTTTAGGATTTATTTAACGATACATATTCAAACATTCTGTCGTGCGTTGCGGGTTGCATTTTATATGAATATTTAGATGCGTTTTTTTTAACAAATCCATCATATTTTTAAAGTCAAAGTGCAATTCTTCACGTCTCCGTGAAATTTTCTTTCTTTAGAGAACTCATTTATAGAGATTGGTTGCGTGTGAGAGCAGCAAAGGGAAGGTATACTACTGAAATAGTATAGGAGACGATAAAAGTAAAGAATACTGAACTATAATATGGATGGTAACCATTTCAATGAGCACGAAGGGAACGCATGAAACTAAAGTATCGGAGTAATATTCGGTATTAAGGCTTGAAAAAATCTTCTTGATGCATGCATAAAATTATGATTCATGTTCAAGTGTGCGTTTAAATACATTCGTATTCACTGATGAATATGGATATATTTGAGAAAGGCATTTTATAAAAGCACTAATAGAAAAACTCTTAACCATGATTAATAAAGACACTAATAAGTATTTAAAAATCAGGCTTGTGGAAAAAAGTGAAATAAAAAAATTGTAGGAAAGAAGTGGAATGAAATAATTGAAATCATGTGAAAGTAAATTGTAATTTGTAGATTAACTACTGTTACACATATACAACGGTTATACATCACTTAATTAACTCCTCTTAACGAGAGCGACCGTTGCTACACGCTCCCTAAACAAATGCATAATGCCCCTCGTATTTCACCGGATATATCTCGGTCACTGTCAAATGTGTACTAACAAGGGGATGAGCAAGGATCTAACGCATGGCAATGCAGACACATCCACGCCGCGAATAATTAAATTGAACATTTGCAGAGGCTAATGGAAAGTAGTATAACGGCGGTGCGGGGCTGGAGCCGAGCGCGGAGGCTCTGTCATTCGCTCATGGGCTTAATCAATGTGATCAGCGCTCCCCGCGCGGCCAATGATGAATGGCGCCGCCGGAGACCTCATCATCTGCTTAATCGGCTGAGCCTCCGATGCGCTTCGTCCGGCAGTGGCCCTCGGCTGCCGACTTGCAGTGCAGCTCCAGATCTCCGCGCAACTTCAAATACACGAACTAGTGGTGCTATAACAGCTCGTACTTTCTCGCTCTTAATTTCACGCAAAATTACGGGAAAAATACCAAACGTTTCGAAAACCTGCACATGAGCTTATATAAAATGTATCTTTAAGGAACGGATTTCATTAAAGGGAAACATTTGTATCTTCATAATTGTATTTATAGGAAGACTTCGAAAAAAATGAAATTTTGCAAACTTCGAATGTAATCAGTGTTTTCAACAAAAATTAGACCTATACTATTCTCTTAAACGTCCTTCAGACTATCCAACAATAAAATTCAATAGAAACGATGGAGCCATTATTTTTAAATTTTTAAAATGTCTCAGAGGCTTCATGTAAAGTTCCCCCAAAATTAAAATATCAGTTTCATGTTCAATGGATCGCGAGACCAGTCAGATCGATTGGGGAATATCAATTTTGGAGAAATTCGGCTGAACGGTTTAGCCGCTAGCAATGTTCAGAGATAGACGGACAGACGTTTTGCCGTCAATCGATTTCTCAGTATCAAAGACCAAAACATGGATTCTGGCTACAACACGTGTTAAAGGATTTTTTCCTCTAAATTTAGCAACTGGATTTATCCACTTTTTCGTTACCAAGGCCCTGTAATAAGATTTTTCTGCCGAAAATTCGCCGTTTTTTTCGCGCAGCATTACATAACTTTCTCACTACTCCGTAGCGAGAAAGTAAAAAGACATACATACTACTTCATTTTCGCAATAATGCTGTTCGCCCAAGACGCTGTCAAATATACTATCGTGAGATAGTGGCATTATACTTCGATTTTTCTATAGTGGCCGATGACATTAGGCCATTGCTACACCTCCTGCCTTATAAAATGAATGTTTTGAAAAGTAGTAAGCACATTTCTGAGGCCACGAGCCCTGTTGAGATGGGCGTTTGCAAATTAATTAAAAAAAATTATAAGGCAGGAGGCAATAACGATCTAATGCCATCAGCCACGACAGGAAAATCGAAGTATATCTTTACATTTAATGTATGAATTGTTAACAACATAGTCTACATTAGGATACAGGAAAGAAAAAATAAAATATGAAATATGATTCCTCATTTACGTGAGTTGTTGATGCACAAGGAAAATTACTCATCTAAAAAAGAGAAGTACACTGGCGAAAAAAAACAAACTATTACAACACCCCGTTTGCATTGCACAATTTTTCCCCGAACAGACACAACACATACAGACAGAATACTACACATGCTTACATGGGCAGAGCCATGAGAGACTCGCACGTCCAGCAACGGAGAGGACCATGGACCGGAAACGCCACATCAATACTGCGTGTATCCGCCGCGGGCAGTACGACAAGCCCTGATACCGGCTGACATCCCATCGTACAAATGGCGAATATTGTCCAGCGGTACACTGTACCCCCCCTCCTGCACCGCTTCACGCAGAGCAGACAGAGTTGCAGCATGGGTCAGGCGTTGGCCCATCATGTCCCGCACATGCTCGATCGGGGACAAATCCGGCGAGCGTGCCGGCCAGGGTAGTTGACGAACATCGCGGAGAGTGTGTTCCGCAGCGAGGACAGTGTGAAGGCAGGCATTGTCGTGCTGGAACAGCGCACCTCCGTCCCGTTGCAAGAAAGGTATCAGCACTGGCCCCACAACGTGCTGGATGTATCCAGCGCTGGTCAATAATCCCTCCACGAACACCAGACGAACGCGCGTTGTAGCTGATGGCACCCCACTCCATCACTCGCGGAGTGGGCCTTAAGGCCGCTCTAAGAGTGGGCCTTAGGGCAATAGCCCGTGAACAGGAACGGCAACGCGAAGGTGAGAACGGGAACGGGAACGCGAGGTACGTGCGCTTCACAATAAACGCCAACCGGAAGAGGAATAGCGCTATGAACCTGTAGCGGCAAAAGACTTCAGAAAACAGTAGCCGAAAACAAAGCACTTCCAGCTGCGCTACTCTGTACACTCTTTGTTTTGCCATCTGTCAGTTTTTTTTGCGTATGCTGATATGAATAATGAATACTTTAACGAAAGAGTATTAATTAGAAAAAGAATTCATCAGAATGAAAAAATGCAAAAAATACTAACGAAAATTTTACCAATAAACAAACAACTTCAATGTACTTAAACAAAACATACAAATTTATTTTGTGGTAAATTTTAATTATATGTATTAATATAAATATAAAACAAATTGTTCTGAAACGAGTAAAAAGAACTAAAACAATTCAACGACTAACTCAATCTGCCTCAAACTCTAACCTCGCAAATCCACGCTGTAACCTGTAACCTCAATCTGCCCTCTCAACTCCGCTCCAGACCAGTTTTGCGCGCAGGCCGCACGCTCGATCAGCTGGAAAGCTTCGCCGCCATTTGCTGTACTCTCATTGGTCGAGAGGCTTCCCATTCCCGGGCCGAGATAAATGTTGACCATTCTCCCCGTTCCGGTTCACGTCAAGCTTTGCGTTCCCATCGTAGTGTGAGATGTCCGCCTTTCAATTTTCTTTACGTTCCCTTTCGCGTTGCCGTTCCCGTTCACGGGCTTTTGTGGAGCAGCCTTTACGTGACACGTGGAGGAACACACTCCGGACCCACACGCTCGCCTGTGCGACGTCGCACAAGCACACGACCATCACTGGCGTGCAGGCAGAAGCGGCTCTCATCACTAAACACCACTGTACGCCATTACGTCTCTCAGCTGACTCGCACATTGCAGCTCACGCACATTTGTGGACATCTTCATAAATTTTTGGTGGAAAAAATATATTTTCTAAACAAATTTCTTCACCTAACTGAAAAAAAATATTTGAGGCGTGTCAATTTTCTTGTGCATTAAAGATGTGTTGATTCCTCAATGACACGTCAATAAAAACGTCAGTTCCAAATGACTTAATGTTTATTAATTTGTCTTTTTCCGTAATCATACATGGTGTTCAAAGTTTATATAGTATTACATGACCTTCGAATTGTGTTTTTAAAATTATTTTTCTGAATGGAATTACCTTGGGAAAATAATTATAACTATTGCAATAACTCTCGTATATTCAGGAGTCCTTGGAAGTGATTGTTGTAATACTTCAAGTTCAATAAAGTCGGTCGCTCTGAAATATACAGGCGACTATTACGCCAACCGCTCCGCACAATGTGAGTGTGCGTCCTGCTACGGCATTGTTCTTTTCCCCTGCTTGTAGCGTGTACGACAAAGATCATTATCTCATGCTATCATCTAAATCATCATTCAGTTCATAATTATCTAGAAAAGGCAACTATTAATGTTCTATATCTGGTTGTCAATATCATTATATGGATGTAGCACAAGAGGAAGAAATAATGACAAGCAACTACAAATGAATTTCTAATAAACATATGTTGGCTAATGGAATATTATTCACAAGTTTTCGAAATATTGATCCATGTGTTTCTTTTTGCATCAGGAAGACTAAAGAGTAGTACGTCGTCAGTTCAGAGTTGTAGTATTAAAGCATTATTATTCACCGCATTCAAATGTCGCAAAATGATTGACATTAGTCAACTTAATAACCGTTCTTTTAAGTTGTGCTTCACAAAGATCATTACTGATTGGAGTTTAAATTTTTTGCAATTTCGCATTGCCATATTTTTAATAAATAGTGAATAGTTATATTTGATACAAATAATGACGACTTAACTAAGGGTAAAAAATATCTTCATTTAGAGCTTATACAAAACCTAATTTCTGTAATAATTTCAAATAATTTTTATCACTTTCCTTTTATTTTAGGACTGAAAAGGGAAGATAATTTCGAAACTCTGACCTCGACCCCACCATTGATGGGGTGTGGTGTTGCATAAAATTATAATTATTTAATTAGGCCAATCACTTAACACAATTATCAAACCACCATTCATTCATCTCTAAATCTTCAATATATATAAACACATTAATAATACTTTTGAAGGAATATAATTATTAAAATGACGAATTGCGGAAAACACATTAACGTTAAAACTTAATTAAATGGTAATCCAGATAATAACTTGTAACAACTTGAAATATTCCACTTAATTTTTATTACGTTTTCTAAATAGCCCTACTCTGACAGCATGCAAATACGGTAAAGCAGATCCTGACATGATGAATTGTAAACTCGTCGTAGGTTGGGACACATTGCTGCCATTCATTTGTCACCGCAGTCACCATCTGACAATCCAATGAGGACTCATGTCACTTCACATTCACCTATCACACAGCTGATGGAATTAATGGTATGACGCAGACGTTGGACTCCGGCCAGGTTTTGGGGGACTGCAAGGTTACCATGACAACGGACGGCGTTATTGAGTACAGTTCTTTGAGATTTCTTGGATCGGTTCCCGGTTCCTCTCGCATTGAAATATGTGAGGGTCCCTCTGTTCGCAGATAATCCATACTGGACGTGCCAGTAGCAGGAGGAACCTAAGGAGCCAAGAAAAAATAGAGAAAATGGAATTTGTTAATGCTGAACGAATCGATTCTAAAGGGAATAAAAATGAAAAAACGCTGCAGATGTTCTCGGAAGCCTTTAATGAATTGTCTTTCATTTCGTTCAAATCTGGTAAGAGCGCTTTGGTTTAATCGTCTCCATAAATACAATTGGCCATTTTTGTACCAGTGTTTCATCTCTATTACTTTAGTTAGAGTGATAAGTTCTTGATTGTGTTCAACAAAAAGTCTTGTTTCAATTGTTTGTTCAAATCTTTCATAAAATATAGTTTTATAGGATTGTTGTAGACACTCCTTTCATTTATGTGAAGAGATATTTTAAAAAATTGAAACATGTTTCACTCCTTCTTTGGTCATGGTCTAATTACTATCTAGAGCTATTTTCACCATTCAAAAAGATATTGTTATTTTCAGATCTTCATTGGCAAAACAAAGGTCTATGCTGTAAGGCCCCAGAGAAATTAGATATTTCGTGTAATGCTTCATACATCAATCCAAGATCAAAAACGAAATTACGACAACAGTAGTTTTATTCAGAAGGCCATTGCACATAGTTTCATTCTCTTCTCTAAATGCAAGAATTTATACTTCTTTCTATCTCTGTCACACTAAAGTTTCATAGCATTTAGAAATCTAAAGCAGATCTGAAACAGAAAGCAACCCATTGTATATTCAATATTATTCCAATTTTTATGAGTTGTATACCAAGCAACTTTGCACAAATGTTCAATTATCTTCTGTGTTTAGACGAAACATGATATAAAACAGTATATATCAAAGCTTTGAACCCCGTTAATTCTGGGTGAAACTCTTCACTACACAGGAAACTGAAAGTTTACGTCTGGTGATGATGATGGATTATTAGTGATTCCAGGCGCGTCAACTACCGAGATCATTAGACCCGTAAGTGTAGTGCATATTTTTCATTGTATATTCCTTTGGATAATTATTTCTACCAAACACCAGCAGCACCTCCTTCTGTCCACCGTGCCTGCTCTTGTTAGACTGCTCTTGTTGTACTCCACTGTACTGCCTTTGAGCAATGTACATTGCTATTAAAGAGAAAAGGTAGGAGTTTATTGCAGAATTGATTGGGAGAGGTGGGAAAGGGAAAGGTGGAGAGAAGGTCGATATGTATCTCATTTGACATTCCATTTTGTGTAGCGTTGTGAATTTTATTGCCTAATCAATTTTCTTAACACACCTCTAAATTTAGTTGCTCTTTATCCATTCAGGAGGTTCCAAAATTCGTGAAATCTTCACATTTTGACCGTAACCGCCTTTCTATACAGACAGAACAATTACCCAAATATCGTGCCAAACAAGCGTTTTCAATCCCTCGATTAATTGATTAGTGACTCCGGGCGCGTCAACTGCTACGGTAATTAGTTCTGTAAGTATGGTGAATGTGTTTGCTTGGGAGATGATATTCCCCCTCTTGACGGTGAGATCCGGTGCCGACCTACCGTCGACTAGTGAGGTTTCCCCAACAGGTACCTCCCACCACTGGGACACCGCTGGGGCGCCGGCATGTGGGGTAGTGTGGTTCATGTTAGAGTAAGTGTGCGTGTAAGGGGTAAGGATTGAACAAGACAGAGGAAGGAAAGATCGCGCGCGATCCCTGACCGGTTTGTTAGGGTATTGTTCTGACATTCGCCTGGCGTTGGTCGGAGAAACCACGAAAAACTACCGATCAGCTCAGCAGGGTGCTAGAATTCTCCTCCAGACAGCGAATGAATTCGACCAAGCTTACAAGCTAGTGTCGAAAATCCTGCCGCTGTCGAGACTCGAACCTAGGTCAGAGGCACTGCAATGACATCAGTTGATGCACTGAGCTACCTCTCCCGGTTTTACGTCTGTGATTCGCACAATGCCAAACAATAAAACTGGGAATGTTTCTTTAGGGAATCGCCCGACTGTATCCCGCGGTCAGCTTTCCCTCAGCCTCACTTCCTTGCTCTACCAGACTCAAAAAAAAAACTTCCACTGCGCATGCCCGAACGTGGCTTCCCCCTCCAAAGCTACGAACATTTCTCCGCCAGCCTGCGCTCTTTGCCACGACAGATCTCTCTCTTTCTCTTGTGGGTCGCGCAGTAATTCAACATTGCGAGTTTGGAGATACCAAACTGATGAGTGAAAAGGATCTGACGAACGGCAGCTTACGTGTTTCTACAGTAGGTTGTCCAAACGATCAACAGAAAATACGCCGTGTCTTGAAGAAGGGTTTCAGTAATAGGACAATGTGATGGATCAACACATTGATGAATTACACTTCTTTGGATACTCCTGGCAGCGCGAGTTCCTCTTCTCTGATGAGGGCAGTGATGACGAGTGACGGCCAGTGCGATCTATGCGTCTCGCAGTCGTCTCTCCTTGTCGCCCCCGCGCTTCCTCATCGCCGAGAGCGGAAATCTCAACTGCCGCGGGGTGGGGGAAGCCTCCTAGGTTTCACCCAAGGTACGTCCGCCATGATGACTTTTTTGCGAGCGGTACAGCTATAATTCCGTTTCACTTTTCGTTACCTGAGAAGGCATTGCCAGACTGCATCATATTTCGTTCACCCGGGGTTTGGGAAGGAGTAAAATGTTTTGTAAAGTTTCCATTCATAAGTAACACAAAGAGATGTTATTGCATCAGTCCAGAGAAAACTTTGAACACACGTGAACATGGCTGAATATTCGAAATTGTGCATGTCATCAGGGAAAGAAGATGCTCGTGAGGAGGATTCAAGTTTTGCTTCCACAAAGTTTTAAGTGTGGTTTTCAACGTCGGCAGGTACTCTAAAGGGACGTGCAAATATTTCGTGCAAATAGCCAGTAATGGATCATATCAAATAATGCTAAGCATACCAGGGTAAATGTAGATATCAATCGGTACACTTAGGAGGAAAATGGAACGGAATGCTATTGGGCTATATCCTTTTGGGGAGGGATATAAACGGCTTAGGAAATGTTGACTGCGAGTGCAGTCGGTGCACCCCCTTTATTTACACAATGCTCCAAACATTTCTTTTTTTCAATCATCAGTGCTGTACAATGTCATGTTAAAGTCTTCAGTTTATTTACCAAAAACAAGTCTATCATTCCTTAAGAACAATAAATGATCACAAAATCAAAGGTTCTCGCAGACAAACTATTTAGTTCGACTAGATCTAAAAATAAACTAAGGTTATCTTCTTGTCGACCTAAAAATTTAGTATAATTAATCTACATTTATTTTTTAAATCCGTTGATTCATCAAAAATGTTATTATCCCAATGTGCAGTTTTATTTACTATTATTTTTTTCATTTCACATTTGGTCCCACACTTATCTCAAACTTAAATGAATGTGTAATGCGCCTCATGTCTACATCATTGATGCACGTAAATCAACTTCTGTTCCGAAATTGTTAAAAGACTGTAATACTTCAATATTGAACTTTAGACTTTGTAATACTTCAATATTGTTTATTTCATCACTCTTTTGAAATTTTCATGCCTTTTTCTCAACACGCAATTAAGTTTTTGTTGACATATTTTACAACCTATTTTGGTGTTAATTACAAATAAACAATCATAATTTTACAAAATGATTCTCATTTAATTTAAATAATTTTCATTCTTCTCAATGTACAACAGTTACGTCAATTGCTTATCTGTTCTGAAATTGGAAATAAATATTTTTACTTAGGAGGGGTAATTTACATGAATATTTTCAATTGTTTCTCAAAAATAGAGCCAAAGTTTTGGGTTAAATTTATTTCTAGGAAAGAGTCATGTACGCTAATAAAAATGAAGCAGGTCAGATTTCTATTAGATTCTTTTGAAAATTGCAAAAGTTTAAAACTTGTTCAGAGTTATCTTACAACTGCAATATTGAAGATAAGAGGTTTTTGTTTTGAATTAAATCTGTTCTTCAAAATTAGATCTTTAAGAGAGGTGATGTACAATTTTTTTAAAAAATATGAGTAGTTTTCGTGTAATTTTAGGTGAAATAAAGGTAATTCTAAAACAATTCTCAGAAAACGGTTCCAATATTTCCTTTTATTTTTTATCGGAAAGTGCAAAGCAAAGTTAAAAATGGGCAAAAGTAAAAATGGGGCAAGACCGATTTGATTTATCTGTTTGAATTTTCGAAAACTGCAAAAGTTACAAATAATGCCAGTAAATATGTGCTGCTAAAGCGTCATTAGTTATTTTTCATGGTTTGCTTCACATTGATGTTTTTCAACTTCACAATCTTCAGGAACATCCTTAAAAATAATTTCTGGAATATTTTTCAATCTTTAGAACATTTATTAGAATAATTCCCCTTTGAAAGGGTTTAAAACTAGTGGTGCTACAGAATGGCACAGACTTTCCCGTATTAGTTTTCTATTTTCTTGGGTCTTCGCTAGCTATTCGGAATTGCCACATACTCTTTCTTGCCAGCTGCCGTCTATCATCGCCAAAAGTACATTTTTTGTCATTTTCTTAATTTTTCGGTTTCCTATTTGTAGAACGGAAACATTAATTTTAGAATATTAAAGAACACAAAAACCTAGTCATAAATGGCAATTTTCTTTTAAAAAGATGTGCCGTTCAAGAGAAAATGGCGTTTTAGCGCTACTAAAAATGCAAAATTTGAAGCTCATTTTCACAGAAAATGATTGAGTTTTCAAAATACTTTATTTGAGGTTATTTGAAGCACTTACACTCACAAATATAATAATGTTTACAAATTGCTGGTAATGTGCATATTAAAGATGTGAGAGATATTTCAAAAAAATTACAATTATGTAATTTTTGAAAAAACAAAAAAATAACTCAAAATAAACTTTACGCTATACTAAAGAGTGTAATTAGCACTATCCGTTACAAACGTTTCAAGAAAAAAATTGCAGCCATATACGAGAAAACGGCGTTTGAGCATTTCTGAAAATGCCGAAATTTGAGCTACTTTTCACAGAAAACGGTTGCGTTTTCAAAAAACTTTACTTGACATTATTTAAAGCATATATACTCGTAAATACAATAATGTGAAAAAATCGCCGATAATGTAAATATTAACGACGTGAGAGACAAGTAAAAAATTTACATTTTTGTAATTTTTGAAAAAACCAACCGATAGACCAAAATGGTTTTTATGTCATTGATAGAGTACATTTACCACTATCCCTACCAAAAGTTTAAAGAAAAAATTTGGAGCCGTTTTTGAGAAAATCTTCTTTTTGTAATTTTTTAAAATTGCACATATTGCACGAAAACTATTAAAATTTTGAAAAACATTTACGTGACCTTTATTAAAGAACTCAATATGCAGAACAAATTTTATTTGAAGAAAAAAACTCTATCTTCAATTTTGTAGTTGGAGAAAGACGCCGAAAAAAAGTCAAACTTTCACAATTTTCGAAAATTCAGAGCTGTACGTGAAAATCGGACCTATGCCATGTTAAAAAGTGTATTTTACTCTATTCATAGAAGAAATTTAAAGAAAAAATTTGGAGCCGTTTTTGAGAAAATGTTGAAAATCCCCGGGGGTCTTCATATAAAGTAACCCCAAATTTTGAAGAATCTTTTTCAAAATCTCAAAGCTTTGACTAGAACCAGATCGACTACGGAATATCCATTTTGGAAGAAATCGTACGTATGGTTTAGGCGCTAGCAGTGTTCACAGACGGACAGACGGACAGACGGACGGACGTTTTCTTTTCAATTGGGTTTTCGGTATCAAGGACCTAGAAAACAGGGTTTCTGGCTACACCACGTGTTAGGGGATTTTTTTTCTTAATTTAGCAAGTGGTTTTATCCACTTATTCGTTTTCAAGGCCCGGCAATTAATTTTTTTCCGCTGAAAATTGGCCATTTTTTCGCGCAGCATTACATAACTTTCCCTATACTACGTATATCACTCCGTGTATACGTACGTATACGGGAAAGTAAAAATATAGCTGGTAGATAGATACCAAAAATTGTATGTAGTCATCCTTACCCGCAATTCCTGTATTGTAATAATTCTCACAAGGCCTGAAAATAATAACTGATGCTTTTCATGTTACCAATAGTGTGTGTAACGTTACTTCACTCAGGCCCTTTAGAAAAATTAGGAATTTCCTTTTGTCAGTTACACTTACTATATTGAGATAATACGAAATATGAAATCGAGACATAATCAAAACATGAAATCATATCTATCTCTCTGAGAATTTCAAGACCTTCAGAATGGAATTTATTTTATACATTTTGCATTTATCTACGTTGGTTCATCAAACATTTAAAATCGTACCGTGTCTGTTTCATTGCATTTTCTCTTATACCATTATATTCAGAGAGGTACCAAAACGCAGCACCATTCCGGTGCGTTCACTTTAAAATTAATCATATTTTTTTCTCGTAATTGTAAAAGAAAGAAAATTACGCAAAAAGTTAATGACGAGATTTTAACGGATATTCGCATTTAGGATGTTCTTGATGCCATCAACTTTTTGTCAAAACGTTTGTCTATTCGTTCTTTTATCTTTTGAAAAACCATAATTGAACGACCTAAATTGAACGACCGGGATCAACTCGAGGTACTACGAATTTGAAACGGATTTTTAAGTTTTGGGGGATATTGTGCACGAAGTCTCTAGGATATTTTCTCAAAAGTAGCTTCGATTTTGTTCTTTAAAATTTTCGCTCGAATAAAGCAAAGCACGCCTTTCACAATGAATGAGGTTCGGTTTTCATTGATCCTCTGCATGTTTGCAAGTTGCTGAAGTTGACATATTGAAATGTTTTTTTTTCTTTATGGTTTATACTTTCTCGCATTCTTCTGCTAATATAGACAAAGTTATGTAATACTGCAGTAAATTATTTACTCTAATATGTTATCTAATGTAATACATTGTATAATTTTTGTGAGACCTTGATACCGAAAAATTAGTTTATGAGAAACCGTTCGTCTTCGTATCTGTGAACGACACCAGCGGCTAAACCGTACATAGTCTAGAAAGGAATTTTCAAGATCATCAAGGATTGTGTGCTTGGATTTAATTTCTTGAGCCGTCCTTGAGAGAGGACTAGACACAATTAGATTTTTTTACTGTATTGGCATTATTATTGCCAGAGTTGGGCAGTATCGAAAATACCTGTATTTAAAATACGTATTTTCGATACTTTTGTAATTTGTATTTTGTATCGAAAATACATATTTACACATGTAGTTTGTATTTGTATCGAAAATACTTTCTGATAGTATTTTGTATTTTCAAAATACAAAAATACTTTTCTTAATCCGACACAAACATTCATTGGGCCAGTAAATAGAGAGGATCCCGCCGCGTGGACGAGTGCAGCCGGACCTCCGGTTACTCCGATTACGTTTTTTCCCTCCGTCGTCGGTTCAACCGGAGGAGCGCTGTAATCACGGTATAAGATATATTTCTTACACCGTAGTTGTAATCGCGTGCTCAGATTCAATTTCTCGGAGAGTAGCCTCCCTGTGCCAGAACGAGTGCTGCCCATGTGTGTGCCTTGTGGCCCTGTGGTTGTGCGCAGTGATTAAAAACTTGTGTTTGCGGTATTTTTAAGAGCTGATATTTCATTATGGTATATTTAGGTAAAAATCTATTTTTTTCCTGGGTACCTTGTACTAAACGAAGCTTTATATACAAATCTAGTTTATTTGAACTAAAACCCGTCAATTTTATAGCGCTTAAAAGAGCCTATTTCAACATTAATGTCTATTTGTGCCTATTTTACGTTTAAAAACCTAAAATGAGACTAATTTGCCTAATTTCTTTTGTTTATGGCTTCTTTTACCTTTTTTCTTCTGTGTCGCCACAACAGACAAGGATGATATTAATTTTAAGTTACTTTTAACAACCTAAATTGCATTCGTCTTCTTGTACCTTTTTATCCGCTTGTCTCATTTTGTCGCCTGTAAGAGAGCGAGAAATGAATATACCGGACAAGGATCTAGCGATAAGTCTCCGCGCCACTACTTCCTGACTTCGTGGAGATGCTGCCTCCGTTTCTAAGATAAAGCGATTGAATTTCCCCGAAAGCAAAGTGATCTTGACCGATAAGGATCATTCATTTTCTCTTGAAAACTTGGAGAATGTAGTAGTAATTTATTGTGAGGCAAAATACGGTAGGAATAATTCTAACTATAAACAAACTTGTTCATAAATAGTATTATCGCAAAATATTGTTCTTATCTTTGAGAAATATAATAAATGGTCAAAAAGTGAGTTTTCTTGTAAGTTTTGAGTTTTATTAGTGCCTATTCTACCATTGACAAAGCCTAACAGATGCTGAAAGAACCTATTTTAGGCACCTAAAACGCATATTTTAAAATCTAAAAATCCTCGGTATTCATCAGATATCCATATCATTTGTGATGTATGTTCATACTTTAAGTCTGAAAGGTATCTTGTCTATAACCTGCAATATTTGTCCCCAACTATCACCTCCCAAGAACTCATGGTGAGATCTTTAAACTCCGAGTATTCCTTCGCTTCTTAGCATGGACAAGATGCCTTTCAGACTCAAAATATGAATATACATAACATCACAAATGATAGTGGCTGTCCGTAAATTACGTAACGCAAATTTCCAGTATTTTCAATACCCCCCCTTGTAACGCACTTCCCTATCTCTATGTAAAACAGTGTAACGCTCCCTCAGACCCCCTCCCTCCCCCTTTGGCGTTACTTAATTTATGGATGACCCCATACGGATACCTGAAATAGGTTGAAAATTTCATTTGAAACATTTTTGTATAAAGAATGTTATATATTTTTAATAATACAATTTTTAATGTGATGTGATCTTTTATTGAACGTGAATGAGTGTTTAAAAGAGAAAAAAATAGGATAGAAGATATTACGTGTATGTGTAAAACACCGTTGGTTGTATTTTGTATTTTCAAAAATGTTTTAAAATACTATTTTGTATCTAAAATACTTATATGAAAGTATTTTGTATTTGGTCTTTAAAATACTTTCGGCGAAGTATTTTGTACTTTGTATCTGAAATACATTTTCAAGTATTTTGCCCAACTCTGATTATTGCACTACTTTACGAAAAAATAAATTATAATGCACCTGATGCGATAAGTAACAGCACACGTCCTCCATCAGTTCATGCCCACCGGACCAAACGATAAAGACAAAGGCTGTTCTTTTTTATTCTACAACTCTGCTTTAGCATCAATATTCTTTCATTCGTAAGCACGCATTCGAAAATTGCAACCTCGATTCCACTCCGCGATATGACTATCTGGTTGTCGTGTTAGAAATGTAATCATTCATTCTGATCGCCCTTCTTGCAATTGTGCAAATTTCAGGGGCTTGTTAAAAAAAATGCGCGTGTTGCTTTGAACGCGCCTTTGGGGGGGAGGGGGAAGTCTCTTAAACAAGCGCGGGGGCTTCCATCGGCCACTCCGTTCGCTATGCAGGTGCTGTTGGTGTGCGCGCTGATCGCCGTGCGCGGGGCGGCCGCCATGGGCGGCGGCGGGGGCGGGGGCGCGGGCGCGGGCGAGCCGCCCCCGCAGCACGAGCCGGCCGGCGCCGAGGACCCGCGCTGCAAGAAGGTCACTTGCGACGCTGACGAGCGCGATGTAAGTGGAACGGGAGGGGAGGGGCGAAAGGCGATACTCACAGATCGAGGGGAATTTTTTCCCCAAAATGGGGGAATATTCTGTTTTTGCGAAATAAAATGGGTGAATTAGGGTATATTTTTCTGAAGAAAACAATGAAACACATTAGAAAATAATCTAGGTAATGAAGATATAAAAATAGTCTCTTAAAATAAAATTCTTTCATAAAAATGAATAAAATTTTACATTATGTTACGGGCAAATTCGTAAAGAAGTGCACTTATTTAAATGAACATTTTAAATACTTTTTCTGCTAATGTTTAATTATTATTTAATTATTAACAATTATTAATTGATTATATTAAAAAATAAGAAATTAGTATAAAACGAAATCATTTTTTGAAATGAAAATAATTTATACTTGGTAAAAGTTCTTTATAAGGACATTTTTTTCTGACTGTACTTGAAGACCCTGGTGATAGGACGGGAAGGAGGATAGACGCAAGGAAAAGAGGGATGTAAGTGACATACATCTCGATTCATAAGTAAAAGTGACCTACAAAAGGTAGAGCTCAGAACTTGCTTGAGGGTGCGAAGAAGGGAGTACAGCACCACTAAGAGTACGCTAGAAGTACGACAGGAACGATAAACGGCAAAAAAGGAATACGAAGGACGAGATTATCTTAAGATGGAGGAGGGATCTGTATATAGGACAAGGGAACATAAGATAAGACCGTAAGGAGGTGAGGGATTGCGTGGGAGGCCACTTGTATAATATGCATTTTGCATTACATTTACACTTGCCGTGGAGGTTCTGATTCTTTGTTTTCACAGAATTTGTACATTAGGAGGGTAAATTCAATCACAAAAAAAGGAGAATTAGACATGATGATGACATGATGACGACGACACGAGAAAGACATTTTTGGAGTAATGTTCCTTACATCGTAATAAAGAAAATTAGATGTTTCTGGACCTTCCTTCACATGGGACTTCATAAAGTCGATGTTTGAAACACATCATGTCTATTGGTAATCATGCTAATTAATTACGTCACGATTCGTATTTTTTTCGGTCTTGTCTTTGCCAACCACAATTTCCTTATGATTGCATTTGTAAACTGTATTATCGAATTGTGTGAAGGTATTATTAAGTGTAGAATGTTAGGATATTTGAAAACGAGTTTTCTTTGTGATATAGAGCGAGAGGACGAACGTGATTTATTGATGCCAATAGTACGCACAAACAATCTCGATTCAAATGTTAAAAATGCAAGAGTGAAGTGTGTAAGGTTCTTTTTCCATCCCGACATAACGATGATGATGATAATAATAGATATATTTAACTTTCAGTCACGGTTGTCACTTGCTAGGGCAGTCAATTCTTTGAATTGACAATAATAATTAGTTGAATGTGGCGTCGCCAATGCTGTTAACTGTTTTAAATGTATATTCATGTGTAGAAAATTTCTTTCGTACCTCATTTCTTTCATGCGTAGCTTTATTCAAATATTTTCTTAGAGTATCTGGCATTGGAGTTACAAACGAATCGTAGTAGCTGTTAATATTATATATCCCGTTCAAAAATTCCCTAACACTCAATGGCCTTGAATATTAACTCCAAACGGGATATGAACTGGTAATATTGCAATTTCAAAATTATAATCGCTGTTAAAAAATAAAGGTGCGACAGCACAGCTATATTTTTTATGTTTTGTTTTCTAATATGAACATAAATGATCACCTGCAATCTGTTGTTCTGCGTTATTCTCTAATGCTAATATATAATTATTCTCAATTAGTTCGGAAAATTCTGTCGCAAAATCTTCTACAACCACATTTGATTCCTGTGAGTTGCTTATCTCTTCCAAATTTTTGTCCCCTATTGTAAGGTTTTAAAACTCCACAAACTCTGATGTTTGTTTTGAAGGCGATACATATATATGTATATAAAAGCATTAAAAGATTACTATTGTGTATGTTTTTTGTGTATAAGTTGTAAGTCACATTAAATTAAAATAGATTTTGTACGCTTAAGAATTATATTGTTTAGTACTTACAGTTCTTGTTTCCTTCGTATTCACATCATTCAAATTATTCAAATTTAATGTTCCAAGGCAAGTTGCAAATTCTTTATATAAAATACGCATGAAATACTTCACATTTCACTACAATTGAAATACTTCAGAATTTACAACCCATTCTGTCTGGCGATATTCATTTAATGTTTGCTCGTTAGTCAAAAATCTGTATTGCCAACTTCATGGAAGAAAATTATGATGTCGTGGACTGTAAATAACCACGGAATAATCGGGTTTTATCAACGCGTCTTGCATATATCTATTTAGGTGGCGTTGGTTTAATTCCCGTCACACAAAGATCGCAGCGCCAAAACACGAAAAAACACATTTTTGGCAATTTCTTGGAATCTTATGGCCGGATCAGAAAACAAATTATCAAGTTCCCCATTAGGAGACCGAAACGCGTCGAATGACACCTCGTATGTCTCGGTTGGTGCACGGGAAGTGGTCTAACCGTGAGAGACGGAACCTTTTTTCCCCACGACGCTCACAAGGATATTACTTAAATACTATATAGGGATGATGATGATGATGCTGATGATGATGATAATAATAATACCAATAATCCCAATATCAGTTCTGGGTATTGTTGACATCTTTCCACGGGGATGGATTTTATGAAGAAAGCGATATCGTCGTGGAGGAAGGAATGTATAATGGGGTTTTAATGCCCGCAGGTAACTTGTCGGCTGAAATACCTGTAAGTATAAACATATTTACAGCTCTCATTATACAAGGCAATTCCTTAAATTAAAATTTTTCTTCATTTGCTTTTCAATGTAGAGTGTGATGTTTTTCTAAATAGATTCATGGAAATCAAAGAAAATGTTACTTTTACGAAATTTTAATTCACGTGCAACATATTTCACATGCATTCGCACATTAATTTTCCGTTAGGTAACCTTCGAAATGGGATATAAATCTGGAGACACATTTAAAACTGTAGCTACCGGATACGATACTTTGCATGGTTTGCTGGAAAAATTCCCTAGTGTGGTTATGTGTGTGAACTGCTTCTTGAATCCGAAGATGGACCTTCCGATGGAAAAACCGCAGGTACCGGTGAACTAAATTTTGAGTTTAGGCTCGTTATATTTACATCCAAAAACTAGTGATGCTAAAACAGCACGTCCTTTGCGGGCCTTATTTTCGCGCAAATTTACACGAAATGTACTCATATTTCGAAAATTTGTACAGGACCTTATTTCAAATCTATCTTTAAGGAACAGATTTCATTAAGAGAAAAATTTCTATCTTTAATATGTTGGTTGTAAGAAGACTCTGAAAAATTTTGAACTTTTTCAATTTTCGAAAAATCAGTTTTCAGCGAACATAAATCTGCACCATTCTCTTAAACATCATTCACACTATCTAACAACAAAATTGAATCGAAAACAATGGAGCCTTTTTTTTTAATTTGGAAAAAGTTGTAGAGGCTTCATGTAAAGTACTCCCCAAAATTAAAATATCGATTCTAAATTCAAGGGACCGAGATATAATCTAGATCGATTGTGGAATGTCAATTTTGGAGAAAATCGGCTGAACGCTTTAGCCGCTAGCGTTATTCACAGACGGACGGACAGACAGACAAACGGGCAGACGGGAAGACGGACAGAAGGATTTTTTTTACCAAATATTTGCAGTTTTTTCGCGTAGCATTACATAACTTTCTCTCTACTCCGTAGCGAGAAAGTTAGAAGCGAATGTTTGAATTTATGATAATCAAATATACTTAAACACTTCAGGAAATTTTGTACAAAAATAGTCCGTACTAAGGTCGAAACATTTAATGCTATGAAACTTGTGCGATCATACCTCTTATCCTCAATGTTAATCTTCACTGTGGAAATTAAGAACAATCTTTTATGATCTCATACAACTTTTTCTCGGTCTTTACAGATTTCTCATACTTATTGGCTAACATTAGCAGGTTCGCTTCATTAAAAGTGTGTCATTAATTATATTTATAATTTTAGCCACAGCTGTACTCCATCAGTCTGATACCATCCGATGTCCTTGCATTCTTACTCTTTATCTTCTACTGCACAATCTTTCATTCCGGGAAAATTGCTTCTGTTTTCTATATTAAAAGCGTGTGAGATATTAACCTGGAATCCCAGTTCCTTGCAAAAGAATAAGAATTGCGGCAGGAAAATTTTATTCTTAATTATTTTTTACTTTCTCATATACTTCTTATGCAATACAGAGAAAGCGCCGTAGTACTTCTACAAAACGGTGATTTTTCGACAGAAAAACTCGTTTTGTGGGTCTCTGATACCAAAAAATTGGTTGCGAAATTACTGCTCCGATGTGTAGCAAATAAGCTCCTATAATACGTTGTGTAGTCGGAATCCACATTTTGTGGGTTCTTGAAACCGAAAAAATTGGTTTAAGGGAAAACGACTCTGCGTCCGTCCGTTTCTCTGTTCGTCAAAGCTCACGACTCAACTGTAAGAAGGATTTTGATGTTGGTATTCCCCAATCCATCTGGCTGATTTCGTGGCCTCTTGAAATTGAAACAAATATTTCGATTTCAATCTTTCGCTTTCAATTTGATATTTCGAAATACAAAACTTTTGGCACCAATTTTTTTTCATCATTTCCCTTCCTCATTTAGAGCAAAGTAAGCATATAAAAATGGCGATTTTTGATAAATTTTCGGAATTTCACTAAATTACAAAAGTTTAAAGACTTTTTGGTGATATCTTACAATTACAACTTGGAAGAGAGAATTTTTCTTAATAAAATCGATTCTTCGAAAATAGATCTTTAAAACACGACATTCACAATTTCTTAAAATATAAATAGTTTTTGCCTAGTTATGTGTGAAATTCTCTAACTGTACATGAATATCAACGAAAGCGAACTTCACACATAATTAGGCAATGTATTCTCGAAAACATCCTTAAGAAACTGAAGTGGCAAAATCGAGGTATAAATATAAAAAAATACTCAAATTTAAAATTTGCAGATGACATAGTACTGTTTCTCACAGCCAGCAGCAGAACTCGAAACTATGTTGGATGAGCTACAAGTTGAATGTGAGGAAGCAGAAATATACATGAACTTACGCAAAACAAAACTCATGACAAATAGTAATGAAATTCAAATCAACTAGGTCAAGACATTATTAATTATGTTCAAGAGTATGTATCTGTGACAAACGGTTTCATTCCAAAACAATAAAAACAAAGAATTTAATAGAAGAATATCACAAGCTTGGACAAAGTTTTGGAGTCTGAATTTTATATTAATGGATAAAACGCAAAAGATAAAAATTAAAAAAGATACCCTCGACAGTTGTGTTCTCCGTGTACTAATTTATGGAGCTCATTCATGGTCAATAACCGAGCAACAAAAGAAAACATTACAAGTAACTCAAAGAAAATGGAAAGAAAACTACTAAGAATGTAGCAAAAAGACCACGTAAGAAACATGGGAATCAAAAATTCTGAAATGGACATGGGCGGGGCATATACCAATACATGACTGCTGAGATCACATTACAATGGTCTGGGATCCAAGGTTCGGCAAACGGCAGGTAAGAAAACTAGAAGAAGATGGGAAGACGAAATGAAGAAAGTAGGCGCTCTGTGGACCCGAACTGCACGAAATCGAGAAGAATGGAAGAATTACGAACCAACAAAAGAACACTAATATAAACTTAAAGTTGTGTGACAATGTGTTCACTTAAAGTGTTAATCTACTAAGCTCACAATCATGGAGCTAAATTGTGGGCCTTCAAATTAATGAGCTATCATCCGTCTTGGAGAGGTCTTTGCCCTGTGTGGGATTACACTGGTTTTATTGTGTGAAATAGTAAATTTGGAAAACAAAATTTTCTCAAAAAGACACCATATTTATTATTTGAATTTGTTTAGTGTATGATAGTGCATGCTTACAAAAGACTTACTATTAGATAGTGTATGCTTACAAAGATGGCGTATGCCCGACATTCTTACAACTCTCGAATTTCTTAAAATTGTGCGTTAACAAATAATCCGAGAAAGAATGGCTGTATGGATAGTACGTTGTTGTGGCAGTACTTTTTGTAATGAAATCTGTACTAAAAAGTAGATTTTCAAATAAGGCCGTGTACAATTTTTGGGAAAATAAGTAGTTTTTACATCATTTTTGCTTGAAGAGAAAAAATTAAAAATATTTTCTGAAATATTGCTCCTAACTTTCTCTTTAATTTTTTAGTCGAATAGAGCAATGTTCTATTATACAAATGGCCAGGATCCATTTTCGTTGAACCCTCTTAATTTCCGAAATTTGCAAAAGTTACAAATAATGCGAGCAACTGTGTGTTGCATCACTAGCTTTCGTTTGTTTTTATTGTTTCACATATTAACTGTAACATTGATATTTTATTACAAGTATCTTTCTCATGTCGTACTTTGTTTAATACATCATTTTTCTTAATTAACTTGTTTCATTGTAAATACATAATTGTTTTAATTAGTGTATTTAATATGACATCTTCTTTTTCTTGAATTATTGCTTTTTATATATTAGGATATAAATAACAAACTAGTTGATACATTTATAAACTTTTTTGAATGCCCTGAATAATTTTAGAGAAATCTGATTTTAATTAAATTTAATGAACTTCTTTGAAGGCCATAAGAAGCGTTACTAATTACAGTTTTCTGAACGACTTTTTTTTTCAGAACGGTTTGGAGATCTCGGCATGCGAGCTTTTTCCAAGACTGTTTCCTATGGGGTTTCCCTTGGGGAAATATTATGTACATATAATTCATGAATGTGAAAAACTTGATAAAGAGCTTTGTGGATCAATTCGAGTTGATTTCGAATTAATGGCAAAGACTGAAGATTAAGACATTTAGTCTGTTTTCTATTATGTATCGTTCGTACACAATATGCATGATGAAAATATATATTTTTACTGGTATACTCTACTTTTTCTTAACTAGTGAAGTATTATAATAAAATGTTAATGCTTCGTAGTTCTCTCTAACCACTTGCCCCTTATATTTAGTATTACTAATACAGTCATCACTTTCATTTTCGGAAAACAAAATCCACACCACAACAGACTAAAATGGAAACTACCGCGACAGTTCTTTGACTCCCCCCCCCCACGATCGTCATATACCCGATGTGGCTTCGCCCATTTAATCCACGTGTACTCAATGCATTCATCTTTCAATAATGGTTCCCAGACGATGCTAATATAAATATTTATACCCTTAATGTATCGTACTCGGGCTGGTGAGGGCCTTCGGGCCAAGCTGAAATAAATGTTTAAGAAATCATTAATTTTCTCTTAAACGTAGTATAGAGACAAAACAAAACAAAAAACTATGAGGAATATTGATAGAAATTCACATTTTGAGGGTCCCTGGTAACGCAAAAGTATTTTTTTAGTTTCTCATTCACGTAGTACACAGAAAATAACTTAAAGATAAATATGGATAAATTTATTTACACTGCAATTGGGTATAACCCAGTGGCAGCTAATTACATAAATAAGATAATACAACTAACATGCAAATTAAAGAATAATGGTACAATAATGGTATAATAATAAAAACAATGGTAAAACAATAATAATAATATTAATAATAATTGAAAAACTGACTGATTCATAAAACATTAATTTATATTATGAAAAAGAAACTTCTATAATCTAACTCCGCACTGAATATTTGTACAATTAAAACCACACTGCACTGACCCTGCACTTCACTATAACTTATTTCGTTATTTCTCTGCTCAGAACTGCACGACATTTCACTTCACAATACACTTTTGCATCACTATACAAAACACCTATTTATAGTTAACTCCCTCATTTACTTAGTAATACCCTAAATTAATTTCCTAAACTGCTGAACGCTTAGAGAAGAGGGTTCAAAGGTTTTTGCAGGCACTCTATTCCATTTCGGTATTCTAATGCTGCAAACTATGGCGAGCTTTTGAAGTAAATACATATGTTGGGGGGAGGGAGAGGTCTCTGACACTGAAAAAAAAAAGGTTTCTTCACTGCGTCTTTGCGAACAGCAGTCCGTCATTCAGCCCTTCTATCTCACTGTATGATCGTCAGTCCCTCCGTCCATCTGTCCTTCAGATCGGCTTTCCTTTCAACCGTTCAGTCGCAGGGGTCCGTTTGTACGTTCGACCGTTTGTCCGTCCGACCAACTTACCGACCGTCCGTCCACTCACCCGGCTGACCGTCATTCGATTTGACTGTCAACCTGTCTTATGTTAATCTGTCCGTATATCAATATGCGCGGGCGATAACATTACTAGTGTCTGAACCGTACATGAGCATCTTCTCTGGGTGCGAGACGAAAAATTAAAGTAACTAGTGGTGCTAAAACAGCACGAGCAAATTTTCGAAAAGTTGTATTATTGAAAAGTTGTACCTTATTTCAAAAAATTATCTGTAAGTCTTCATTAAGGGAAAAAATCTCTATCTTTAATATTTTTGTTATAGGAAGCATTGCTACAATATCACTGACTGAGGAAAATTTTAACTTTTGCAGTTTTCAAAAAATCAGGGTTTTCAACGAACATGAGAGCTGTGACATTCTCTTAAAAGTATTTTGCACTATCCAATAATAAAATTTAATCAAAATCAATGGGCATAGATTTTCGAAAATTTTGAAAATGTCTAGGGGGCTTCATGTAAAGTTTACTCCAAAATTGAATTATTAGTTTTAAATTCATGGAGCCGCCACATACGAAAGATCAATTGGGGAATATCCATTTCGGAGAAAATAGGCTGAACCGTTCATAGACACACGGACGAACGGACGTTCTGCAGTTAATCGATTTTTCGGTATCAAGGACCCACAAAACATGTGTTAGAGGATTTTTTAAAATTTAGTACGTTGATTTATCCACTTTTTCGTTACCAGAGCCCTGTAATAAGAGATTTTCTGCCAAAAATTAGCCGTTTTCCCGCAGCATTGCATAACTTTCTGTCTACTGCGTAAGCGGTAGCGCAAAAAGTAAAATTAGAGTTGCTAAAACGGCGTTCTCTTCCTCTCCTTTAGTAATAGTTATGTAATACAATTTATACATGACATGTAATACAATTTTTTTGAATAAAGAATAAAAAATTAATGAATGTTTAACCTTTTAAAAGTTTTGCAATTCCCTTCCCTTTACGTGAAGCATCTGGGACATGTTCAAAACTTTAGCTGCAACTTTTTTGATTAATTTTGGTTGTTCGATAGTACGAAGGACATTTATGCTAATAGTGCAGGTCTCATTTTCGTTGAAAACCTGATTTTTCGAAAGTTGCAAAAATTCAAAACTTTTCTTACATTCTAATGTGTGTTTTGCAAAATTTATATTTTTTTACTCTACTATAAATTTTGTACTATACATTTGGAGCCGTTTATGAGAAAATCTTGTTTCTGTAACTTTTTTAAAATTGCACATATTGCACGCAACATTCCGCGAAAACTACTAACATTTTCAAAAAATTGTACACGACTTTAATGAAAGAAATAACTATAGACAACAAATTTCATTTGACGGGAAAATCTCTATTGTCAATTTGTCAATTTTGTAGTTGTAGGAAACCGCTGTTGTAAATTCAAACTTTTGCAATTATCGAAAATTCGGAGTTTACCGTGAAATTCGGACCTATGCCGCCTTTCGAAGTGCATTTTACTCTATTCTTACAAGAAATTTAAAGAAAAGTTTGCAGCAGGTTTTGGAAACAAAAATTTAAATTCGTCTTTACTTCAAGCATTACTTCAAACATTGCTTCAAACATTACGTGAAGCATTACTTCAAATACTTTGAAACTAGGAAAGAAATACCTTGTCTAAACAAAATATTTTAACTACAAACAATACAAAAATGATGAAGGCAAATTATACTTTCATCATTTACTGTCAAATTGTTCATAAGTTTCTCAAATACTGAAGTATCTTTTAGCGTTTTTACTTTCGGCAGTTTAAATTTATATGATACACAGGAGTAATGGAAATTTTCGCAACCAGAAACAAAGTTCGAACGATTTCAGTAATAAAATGTTTTCAAAAGATGCACATGAAATAAAATAACAACATAAGTAATACACTACGATGACACTAAAACCACAACATCAATATGTATTATGACTGACACACACACTTATTCGTAATATTTTTTTTCAATATTCCAGTGATAAATTGCTATCGTTTTATTTCCTAGTGAACGGAAATTAGACATTGTTTAATAACAACATTCATATCATGGTAACTAATTTAATCCCCAAATCACTTTGTATTCCCTAAGTCAACGAATACAAAATAACATCACATTTGCGGTAATACGAGCAATAATTCTAAAAAAAATGTTATAAAACGAAATATTAAAAAACCTTTTCAATTGACGCAATGGTTTGCTTTTCGTTTCGGTGCAGTAGATATTTTTCATTCTGTGTGTGATTAAAAAACACATACATTTTTCAGCATTACTTTCATTTTTGGGCCCCAAATATCTTTGCCAAAATCAAGCTCATGGATTATGGAAGAGAATTTAACTCTTTTCGATTGTTGAGAATTTCGACGAAACATTTTCCATAGTTTTTGAGAAAATTTGGTTCACACATTTAAGAAAATTTTTCAATTCTCTTCCTTTTTACTCAACGATTATGGATATTTCAAAAATCATTAGAGGTACTTTGAAGCTTATGTGTCAAGAAACGCACTGAATAATGAAATTCATCGATAATGTCTCTGACGTCGTTAAAATTTACAAGTCAAAAAAATTACATTTTTGTAATTTTTGAAAAAAAGAACGTATAGGGCAACATGACGTTAATGTCATCTGATAGAGTATATTTAGCACCATCCTCTCAAATAAACTCAAATAAAAGCTTATAAATTCAAACTTAGTAAATATGTTAGGAATAAGATCTATTTGTGATTCGAGAGTCATTGAAATATTTTAATTTGAGGGGGGGTTGGCTCAAATAAAGTGTATTTATGAATATGGAATAGTTAAGATTTTAATAAAAGCTCTGAAATTTTGAAAATTGTACAATTGTAAATTTTCGAACCTGTCTTACGTCTCTAATATTAAAGACAGATTTCTTTTCCAAAACAATAAATCTTTTTAGATCAATAAAAGATGTCTTTCCCTTTTCAAAATACGAGTAGTTACTGAAAGATTAACACTAAGAGGAGGAGGAGTTTCAGTTTTTCGCGCATTTCCACTAGTTTAATTTTATCCACCAGAATTTTCAGAAAAATGACGCAGAATGTTTTATCACACTGATACCCTGAACAAATTCATATAAAATTTATTCTCATAATCTCTGAAGTAACTATTTATTGAGTTATACGGCCATAGGTTATTTTCTTGCATGTCTTTGAATATAATTACGAAGAAAAATAGATTTGATTGAAAAGAGTTGAGGTTAAAATGATTGAGAAGCTCTGACTTGTTAGTTCCAACATTTTCAAATGATTGAGATTTTAAACTCCTTGGAAGTCTGACAATAGAAGAGAAAATGTTCGAAAGAAAAAGCAGAAAATTCTTAAGCCACACAATATCGTAAATCCATAACTGACGTGACTATAATATCTCCGAGAATAAACCTACGACAAGAAGCCCTGAAAGAGGAATCAGCATTGTGGGGGAGGATTTGAGACAATGAACAGCTGGGAACCGCCCAGGAAGAACTTGAAACCTAATCCCTGCACTGAGTGGGCGCGGCTTTGTGGAGCGCGCGTCTCGAATACCAAATGTTTCCTTTTAGTATTCAGGCGAGGGCAAGTGCGCGGTGCTCCGTTATCTCTGGACGATGTGGATCACTGAGTTCATTTATTAGTTCGGCGCCGTATGGATTTTCGCGACCTTGGGGCTTTGTGGAAATGTTCGATCTGGTGCTGAACAAACTCTGCGCCCACTGGAAGCCGCTGATGTGGACACTAAGAAATTCTAAGCAGTAGGCAGTCGACGTGTTGTTCACGTGGTCAACAAGGCAGGGGGGAATTAAATATAACACTGATATGTTTTTACTTGTAGACCAGAGGAAGTTTATTCATTACATCCAAGCAATTAATATTTCGTTCCCATTTTCTTTTGGAACAAGACTTTCATTATTTTTTTAAGTTGAGGACAATAAAAAGACTTAAAAAGTGCATTAGCGTGTGGAATATGTTTCTCAAAGAATTTCAAAAATTGCTTAATTCTCGTTTACTGTAGGAACATATTAGTGAAATTGTAAGATATGACAACAAAAGCCCAGAATAAATCGAAATATTAAATGTCACGATAAAGGCTGTCAATTCAGAGCTGAGATATATCATTCAGTAAAAATAAGCACAGGCATATTCCTTATAATATTTATCAGAAATAAATTAGTCACCAGTTTGGCCTCAGAAGCACATATTCCTGTAGAAGGTATTCGTTTTTGTAATTTTTCGATTTCGTTGCAGCCTTTATGTCACTGAACCTTACTGAAAATTTCCGGGACTCCAAGCGCTGTTGTAGACCCGAGAGGCCATTAGCGTCATGTGCAAACAGCGAGTGTACTGAGATTCTGAGAGCCGGCTGGCGGGCTGAGGCTCTGAGGACCTAATGTCGGGCGCGATCAGATAGCTTAATACAGGGCTGTCAAAATTTATGAACATCATTTCCGTCAATTTACAATTTTGTGTCCAAAAAAAGTTGTTTCCAAAAAGTACTTTCCAAATTTTTTTGATCACACAAGTATACTCAGTGCATCATATCATTTAAGCACAGCCTTTGGGCTTATAGGAGAAAAAAACGTCTTCAAACGAAGAAGAAATTTATGTGCAATAACGAAGAGTTTCTCAGCAAAATGACTGAAAAGGCATTTGTTCACCTAATTAGAGGGTAACACGCTGGTATATTTTGTTCCGCATCAAATCACTCTCCCCCTATTAAAATTACTTACCAGCTTAGCGCGGTGCTTTCTAGGGTTATTTTCATGTTAAATAATTTTATTTGTGCTTTGCATGTACAAAATGGAAAATAAATTTTACACGTATTACAGTTACCCGGATATTCCATTTTCGTGTTGAGGAAATTATATGAAATAGTTTCGATTCTGTTAAACAGTTGTTTCATAACAAAATTAGGTTTAATTATCGTCAATCTGAAGAATCATGTCGTGGAGATTTGTGTAAATGCAGGAAGGTGTATAGTAATTGATAGCGTTTCGCCAATATATTTGTTCAAGCGTTGTGCATTCTCCTAGGTGCATTGAAACCATAAAAATGTGTTTTTTTTAGAATTCTTTCAGAATATCTTAGAGGGAAATCGGCTAAGATTTGTCTCGTCGATAAGAATTTAATAAGCAATTGATCCCGTCTTTAGGTCGTAAGTCATACAAAACGCGTTTTATTCGCATAACAAATATAAACACGTTTTTTAGAGAATATTATTAGAGAATTGATCATCCAGAAGATTCTATGTTAGACAACTATTGATACCATGAATAACCAAGAATCTGTAGAAACATGGGATGCGGAGGGTAATATTTTGGTTTACCTAATTATACAAGGCATTTTCGGCAAATAAAGTTACTACACTTTGTGATTTTGGGTAATCCATTCTCGAAATGTGCCTGGATATGACTGTTACATACTTTATTAATAATTTCGAAAATATAAATCTTTACGGTCTTCTCTAAACGTCCGTAAAATACTTGTTGTAAAACACTTACTCTTTCAATTAAATATTGAAATATATTACTAGAATGCACGGTCATTATTTGTTAGTGATGGGTCTACTTTGACCGCATCATGTTCCCTGCAAGCACCGACAATTTTAAAAGATGCTTGATGGCTGTCAACTATTGGTCGCAGCACTTCACCAAGTCACCCCGGAAGTGTGAACAGAGCGCTCTCAGGCACTTCTAATTAAAATACCATTTTCCCATGCCTGCTTCGCGCATTTATTCCGACCATTTGTCTAACTCATGGTTTTTGTACATCGTTAAATCTGTACCATATCGTGAATTGCAATGGATGACGCTCTTGCGTCTTCTTGTGCCCTATGCCGCGGTGCGCCCTCAGATCAGGTTTCCGAATTAGCCAAGTTTCGAGCAGAGACAGTCCTTTGTATCCCCGCTTCACAAAGGGGGGCCATAAACCCATTCCTCTTTCAACAGCCTGCCGAACCAAGTTTCGTGATTCCCGTCTTCCCAAAAGGCACATTAATTTCAAAACAATATGCGCAAGACCAGCGCGAGGCGTTATTTCCCTCAGAGCATGATAGCTCAACCGATTAGTCAATAACGTGATGCTCAAGCAGGACGAACTTCCAAGATCGGAAAGAGGAATCGTGAGGAACCTGCCGTCTTATTATGAGGTCACGTAGGAGAGGGGGCCCCGAATTACAGTAAAACAGTGACAAAGTTCTGGATAGATTTGCTATCACCAACTCACGAGGCGACTGCCGCAGAATGATCTCATACAACTATCATGCCAACGAATCGAAAACAGGAAACCCGTCATGATCCAAAAGATCCACACTGTACAACTTCGTGGTGGGGGGAGCTTTGTGGGAGAGAGAGAGAGGAAGAGAGAGGGAGAGAGGGAGAAAGGGAGAGAGGGAGAAAGGGAGAGAGAGGGAGAGGGTGAGAGAGAGTGAGTGAGAGAGTGAATGAGCTTAAGGGCAGAAGCGATCATGAGAGCGCTTTCTTCCGACGTTCCAGCAAACCGCGCCATTGTGAAAATTACAATTATTGATAGTTGCTCATTTTATTCTGTGTTTCAAAACTCTGTGCCAATTTGTGAATGAATTCTATAAATGCTCACCTGACAACTTGAATGTTGCGAGTCATTAAAGTCGCGAAAGTTGTCATTGTTACGGCAGATAATGCAACGAATCAAGCGTCTGTGACGTGTGATGGTGGCGCTCGTGTGTGATGTACGTGAGAAACCTAACAGGCGTCGCGAGCGAATTCCGCTCCAGCAGCCGTCGAAAGTAAGCGGCGACACACGGCCGCCTATACTTCGGTTTTTCTTTCTTGGCGCGTGAGGGGCGGTGTCATAAAAAAATCTCATGGCATTTCGCATCGTTCTCGGTTGTGCCGCTAGGAGTCGCAAGATCGCCAGCACTGCTCGATACAGTCGCGATCATGCGACTCCTAGTGGCACAATCGAGAACGACGCGGAATACCGTGAGATATTCCTTTTTGATTACAAACCCCCACGCGCCAAGAAAGAAAAAACGAAGAATAAGTCAACTCAGCCCTCCTCACGAGATCGACAGACGGGCGGGGCGACTTCTTCTCCCAAATCGGCCAGATAAGCGAAAGCGTGGGCGCTCGTGCAGGTAATCTGCCATCATCAGGGACGTCTACCGAACAAATGTATAAATAATTGTCCATTCACAATAGCCTGTGCGCCTAAAGATTTGCTATAAAGCAAACGTGAGAATCGTTTCATGTAACGTAATATTCAATGAGTGATGGTTCGAAAAGAAGAAACACTAAAAGTGCGAGAACCAAGCCATGTGAATGGATAATCCTAGGATTAGTTAGGTGTAAGCGGTGTATTTTTTTATTTCAATTCTTTTGAAAAATAACCTAAGCATTTGCCCTTCTGGCAGTGCCATTTCAATAATCAATGTGTGTGCGTGTGCATTACTGACCCTTCTCACATCTCGAACCCAGTCCCGCCCCCACCTGAGGTACTTCAGCCGGTGCACACGTACTCCGTATAAATTTGACCGTCCCCACAACTATACTGCAAGACGTTTGGCCTTGTGATTGATTGTTAGTGATTCCGAGGGCGTTAACTACTAGGGTCATTAGTCCAGTAAGTGTAGTGCATGTTTTTTCTCGGGAGACGGCGGTGGTCTTTCCCCGCCGGATGGCGAGATCCGGCGCCTACCTACAGTCGGCTAGCGAGGTTTTTCGAAACAGGTACCTGCGAGCAAGCCGGGACAAGTTCTAAACTTCCGACCAGTCTCCCGTCATGCGTGGTAGTATTGTGCATGTAAGTGTGTGTGTTTAAGGGGAGAGGATGGGATAAGTAGGAGGCAGGAAGGATCGTGCGCGGTCCGTGGCTCGTTTGTTAGAGTACGACTCCGGCATTCGCCTGGTTTTCATCGGAAACCACGGAACACTACCGATCAGAACAGCCGGCCTCTAGACTTCTCCTCCAGACAGAGGCTGAATTCAACCTAGCTGACAAGCTAGTGTCGAAAATCCTACCACCGTCAGGACTCGAACCTAGGACCTCCCAATCAGAGGGACTACAGTGACATCGGTTGATGCCCTGCGACATCTCTTCCGGTTTGGCCTTGTGGCCATGCCACGCGAACTCGTCTCTCGCCATACGATCGCAATCCGGGTTCATCACAGAATGTTTATCAGTATTTTTGTGCGCATTCAAATTTAAACATTAGAAACATGAGACAGAAAACTGTTACGTTGACCAATTTTGTTCTAATTACTTAACCAACATTACTTATTTTCGAATCTCTATCCTCGATAGTCCAAATATTTAATAAAACTCCAAATTTTTTGATTTAGATTCCTGTTATCGAGGTTCCACTGACACACATAAGAACAAGTACGAGGTGCTAACGTGGCCGTTATTTCCCTGGCACGAGCAGTCACCGCCCACGCGCTTCAAGCGGTCATCGCACTGGGCTCCAACGACGGGTCGAAGCAGTGCGTCGCGCGCTGCGGCCACGGACGATGGAGTCGACGCGCGGGCGGCGTGAGGGGACGGCGCGAGGAGTTGGGAACGGTGGGAGACGGCGTGGGACGGCGCGGAGACGGCGAAGGGACGGCGCGGGCACGGCGGGGGGACAGCATGGTGAAGACGCGAGGGGGTCGGGGCGGCATGAGACGGCCTGTTGTGGCGAGGGGACGGGAAGCGGCGCGGTGTGGTCAGACAGGGACAATGTACGGGTGACGGCGGAGGAATATTGGTGACGACGTGGGGACAGTGCAAGGACGATGTGGGGACAACACGGGGACAGTGTGGTGAAGGCGCGCATGCGTCGGGGGTGGCAAGCGGCGGCCTGTTGTGACGTGCGGGCAAGGGGTGAGGTGGAGTGGGCTCGGTACGGGGACGATGCGGGGGCTCTCGGCGGGGAAAGAGTGGTGACGGCGTAAGGGCGGCATGGCAAAAGCGTGAATGCGGGGTGGAATTCAGCGGGGTCGGCGTGGGAGCGGGGCCAGCGCACGGAGGGGGCGTGGGAGAGCGCAGTGTCGGTGTGTGGCGAGCGGGGGCGAGGTGTAGTCAGCGCATATGCGAGGCGGATGTGGTCCGTGGGCGGGAAGGTAGCGTGGGTGAGGAAGGCGAATATGTGCGCGGGTGGCGTGGGGGAGGGCTCGAGGGTGGTGGAGAGGCGAGGGGCGGATCCAGCCGATCATTTTTTGGGGGGAGGCATCGTAGATTTTTGTTAAATAATAAACATATTTGTTATATACTTGTGTATATATATATATATATATATATATATATATATATATATATATTGTAAAACCGTCAGCCTACCTAGAGAGCCGGCCTTCATTGGTTTAATTTCTTTAATGAAAATCTGTCTTGGCGGTCTTTTCACCTAGCCTAAAATGAGTATCCGGTCCACGAAAGGAATTAAATGACAAGGATAAATATACGTTTATTCACTTTCGCACTTAAAAAACTTTTTATAGCTCTAATTTTAAATATTTTTTGTCTGATTTGTAATGTTTAATTGATGTAGGCCAGATTTTGAAGCAGAGTATTTTCAGAAATACAACTAATGCTTAATTATAACTCACGAAAATTACTCTCTCAGCCTATGAAGTGTACTCTCTCAGTCTACATTGTATGAAACCTATAAATCACCAGATACGGGAAAGTTGTTTCACGTACTAGATTTTTAAAGAAAGACATGGTTCAACCAATTATTCTGTAAGAATTAACTTATCACAAAATGTAGTCCGCATTTTTTATGCCAATGTTGCTTACATAGGAGCAGTCGTATTTGTTTAGGTAGCCGCCGATGTGTGTGTTGGTTGAAGCGCAATGTAATTTCTCACAAAACACCTTTGCTTGGCAAACTGTCATTACAAACAAGAGTGAGAAATTACACTGACACAAAGACTGATGATAAAGCCCACTTCAGCTTAAGTTGTTAATGGTATCTGACAAACAAATGTTCAACTGTGAATTCAATCTGTACGCGGACGTAGTCTGCAAAATGTCAGGCGATGCGCTGGCAAACATAGTACACACAAGCAAGCAATCTTTTAAAAAGGTGCTTTCAAATTACAACAGTACAATATTCCCTTTCGAATAAATTTCATGAACGAGATGTCTTTCATGAATACCTTTCATTCATATCAGAAATATGAAATCTAATATTGTGTTATAATGAATCGTCATTTTGCTAGTATTCAATGAGTATTCTCCTAACATCAGAGGAACTTGCGGACATCACATCATTCTTCATTTATAGAACCAAGAGTTTACGTATATATGCAGGAGCCTTACAGTTTCATCTATTTTATTAGCCATATAATATCCTGATATACTGGAAATAGTCGCAACCCAACAGAAAAAAGCTTTGCCAATAAACTAAATTATGATCTGGCAACATCATTTTATTTCTCCAATCACACTGACTTCACCTCAGAGAACAACAGTAAATGATGCGTGTTAAAATCGATGAATCGCATTGATGATAGTCTAGCATAGACCATCTTCTTGTATATATGGACATATATACAAGAATATCTTATATATATATATATATATATATATATATATAGGGTGTTCGGAGAGGAAACGTCGAAACTTCAAAAAAAAGCTCTTAAGACAATTCTAAGCACCCAATTTACCCAATTCCACTCCTTTTTTATTTCTCGCTTAATTTTCTTTCTAAACAAATATATTCATTTCTTTTGTAAATAATAAACAATTTACATGTTTCTGAAGTGTTTCTATGCTTCCATAATGCAAATTTTTGCCTAGAAATCAATTTTTCAAACCAACTTTTGTGCTTATTGCGGCTCAACCATTTGGAATATCCACGTAGTTTACTAGACAAAATATGCTTAGAATTGTCGAAGTTTCGACGTTTCCTCTCCGGACATCCTGTATATGACATGAAAGACCATCGACGAGAACAAGGGAGTGAGGTCAAAACGAACGGACGAAAGATTGGAATACTTGGAAAATAATTACGAACAAATAAACACTTGATTTTTTTATTTAGAAATTCAGAAATAAGTGGGCAGAGGGATGGAACGATAAGGAAGAGAAAAGAAGAGGAAACTTTCGCGGAAGAAAAGCCTTAAGGGGTGCTGGAGGCGCGTGGAGTGTGAAAGTCGGTTGTGCGGGGTCGGAAACGGAGCTGCGACGGGCGAGAGAAGAGCACGGGCACAAAAGAGGCTGGAGCGAGCGCCGCCGCCGCCACGACCGGAGACGCAGAGAGGCGTGGGCGCCTCGGCGGAGGGGAAGGGGTAAGGGGGAGGGGAGGGTGCTGCGCGTGGGCGGGGATTATTGACTGCCGCGTCGCCGCCACCCTCTCCACCGCCAACGTGCTTCCGAGTCGGCAACCTCCGCGATCTCCGTTGCCTTTTTGCTCCATCGCCTCTTCCTTCGAGGCTCTTTCCGGCTACGCCTCTTCCACAACCTTCTTCAACCTCGCTTCTTCTGGCAACCGTCTGCTGGCAACCAGTGTCCATCTCTGTACTGTTTCTTTGGAACCTGTGCTACCTCAACATGTTTTACTGTCTGGGTGCTTTCCTACCTTCCTGTCTCCTCCTGCTTTGTGTCCACTGTATCTCCTTCACTTCTTCACTGTTTCTTCTTCTGCCTCTTTCTCTGAATCTGTCACATCCTCCTCTACAACTTGCCCAACTATCGTTTGCATTTGAAACCTCTCTTCAGCAACTTCTACTAACACATTTTTTTTATCTACATTACTTCTTTTCTAGAATTGATTTATTCTGATTCCTTTGCCTCAATCGCCACCTCTACGTATTTTACGAACCTACTACCTCAGTAGGTTCTCCATAATATCCCTTGCATCACACGTGGCATTTACTGCTTACACTGTTTCAACCTTCGCTTCCACCGCCTCTCTGCTTCCGCCGTTTTCTGTGCCTCAGCCGTTGCATTAAGCCCTTTCTCTGCTTCAGTACCTGCTCCCACCGCTTCCGCTGCATCAGCCAATGCTTCTTCCGCCAACGCCTCTCCCCCTTCCACGGGCTCTCCGGGCTCTCCGGCCTTCGCCGCCTCCACCGCTTCGCCTGCCCCGCTTCCGCCGTCTCTCGGCTGACGCTGCGTTTACTTCACGTGCGTTGTCGAACTTGCGAATCAATTTCGTCGCGTGCGGGACGCGGCAGAGCGCGGTCGGGAGTGGGGTCGGGGGCGTGGGTCGGGGCGGGGGGCGGCGCTCGTGGGTGAGGGTCCAGGGGGAGGGGGGAGGGGCGGGGGTCTGGGACGCGGCAGAGCGCGGTCGGGAGGGAGTGGGGCCGGGGGCGTGGGTCGGGGGCGGGGGGCGACGCTCGTGGGTGGGGGTCCAGGGGAGGGGGAGGGGCGGGTGTCTGGGACGTCGCTGACGTGGAGGTCGACGGAAACAGCAGGTCGTTTGCGCTATTGGGAAATCAGCGAGGACGCTCCGATGGGCCCGACTGCTTTATCGGTGATTATAAATGATGCACGCTACGATTAGCACCAGCGCATATGAACAACAGGCGGCCGCGTTGCCTCTGGCGCGCTTAGTCGCTGTGGCAGGAGGAAACACAATATTGACTCTGCTTGCGGCTCGGTTCTCAGAGGACGGCACACATGCATATTAGGGACTCAGAAATCTATCTGCGAAGGAAATGAGCATTTAAACGCTCTATGTGTTGTGTTGTCAGGCGATCAAAACCAATTTTCCTGCTGCATTAAGTTCTACTTCACAGAGTGTTGAAATGTTTGTACTCTGTGGTTTCTATGCATTTATGTGTATAGCAGGGGCATATGCTCCTAGAATTTATAATGCTATTCATTTACGTTTCAAATGCATTCACAGAAGACTAGCTATACACAGAGAATGTAATTTATTGAACACTGACAATCAAGTAGATGTTGTTAGCACATTTTGCTCTCGCGGACAAGTTCCTGCGACTTCCGCCCACCTGGGCACTCTTTGGAGTGCTTCCCGCTAAATTATGGGAGTTCCATGCTAGACCAGGGTGTCATGGGGGCGCCAATTCCAAAATTCGCGCGTCCCACTTAAAAAAAAAAAATCCTTCATCAATCAATCAATCAATCAATGAAATGGAATGAAGACATTAATTGAATCATTGTTTCCCCGCGCCTTGATGCATGTGACAGCTCTTCCGCCGCCCTGCCAGGTTGCAATCAGCTACCCTCGCCGCCGACACCGGTGACGTCACTACATCACCACCGTCACCGCCGCCACCAACCCCATCGCGCCCGTATCTCTCCCCCTGCCTACGTCCGCCCCCCCCCGCCGCCAGCTAGCCGGCTGCCCGCCCCTCTGAGCCCTGCCCGGGGTCGAACCCGGGGCACCGGCCAGTGCATGTGCGGCCAGCGGGCGACAGAGCTGGTGGAGTGTGGGCCAAGCGGATGGAGCTATGGTGGACCGGGAGCATGAAGCATCCACGGCGGTGAAGGGCATTTTTCACGATTTCTGCATTGAGACCCTCTACTGGACAGCGGTGTGATTTGTAGGAGCGGTGGTGCTGTGACAGTGGTGTGGTTCGACAACCCGGCCATGTGTGCCTCGTAACCTTTCAATGTTACATTCATTTGGTTTTTGCTTGCTGTGTTAGTCAGGTAGCATCGCTTGGTCAGTGTGTGCCTTTAATTTTGTGTTTCGCAACACTGCAAGAGTTTTGTGAAATTGTTAAAGTTTTGTGAAATTATTATTAAAGTTTTTTTTTGTATTCCTTGACAGATGTAAAAGAGGACTTTTTCGAAAACGTTGGAAGCTTCACATTTTTCAAGTTCTCCGAAAGTTTTTTTTTAAAGAAAGGCATTTCATTTCATTTGGTTATCTTTGGGATAGAGAAATCAGCCTGAATGTGAAAACTTATTTATGTTTGGTTCTTAGAGTTTATTTTGACAGAACGTTCAACTAAAACTAACTTAAATATCCTCTCAATCAATTCCATGTAGAAAAGTTTCCATCGCACTAAAATTTTTGTTGTAGTTTATTTTAATAATGTGCTATCGGTGTTTAGAGGCAAATCATCTCGTAATACACTCCTCTTAAGAACGTGGTGTCGGAAAAGTAAATAGTTAAAACATGTTATATAGAGGGAGAGTTAGGTTAGTTGGACCGGTTAGGTTAAGTTAATACTTTTAAATATTGGTGGGAAGTGTTTCCTGCCTTTTCCACTTGATGGCATACGTAGGATGACAGGGCTGATAATCTAAGCCACAATCATAAGTTGCAGACCTTGATTTGTTCAGTATGTAAGGAATTTTTAATCTGAAAGGTGCGAAGTTTTTTCTATACCACTCATCTGATTTGCATTTTTATCGCGATTGGATAACAACTACAAGAAGTATATTCAAACCAAATTAATTGCTAGTATTTCTGCCCTATAATAGTGTGTTTTATTTTCAATAATATGTCGCGACTTGTGTGTTTTCGGGCACATAAAAAATATGTGCTGTGGGGTTAACTGCACCGCTGGGAGGTCAGGTTAAGTGGACCGGTCCAGTTACCCTCTTTATTTGGTTTCGGAATTAGAATGTGTAAATTTGCAATTATTAAATCTAGAATGTTATAAAATTTATTCGCCCTTCAATAATTTATTAATTTAACTCATTACCACTGTTATTTCCAAATTTTGATTTTAGATGCCACGTTTTGGGAAACGGCGCGTGATCCGTGGCCCGTTTTCTCATTTATGTGTGAAAAAGGTTATAACAATGTGTAGAAGAATGATTTTTTCATTAAAACAGTCTATTAAACGTCAATTTTAGTTTCACAGCTTATTTCAATTTCCGGTCCAATTAACATTACCGGTTAGGTTAACTGGTCCTATTGCAAATGTATAAAGTATTCCATATTAGGCAATAACTGTAAGCACAATTATATTTGTTACTATCATTATTATTATTATTATTATTATTATTGTTTTTGTAACGTCCTGCCATCCTCTTTATTCAATAGATCATTACGACGGTTCCGAAGACCGTCTCAGAAGCGTTCTCGTGTATGAATGTGATTTCAGCGGGAGGGGCTGAGTTTTGAAGAGAAGTAAGGTCTCGTGGGTGAGTTTGTTAAAAAACTTTTTAATTTAAATTTATTTTCCTATTTTTTAAGATTATAATTCACAATTGATTAGTACCAACTGAACAAAAGTTAAACTAATTGGTTCTAGTCACGTATTTTGAAAGATAATGGGAAGTAAACTAATATCAGTAAGCTTAATAATATTCTTACTTTTGTAATGATTCAATATTATTAGTATCGTATTACTATTTTTTAGTTCTCTACAGATCATCACTTACAAATTATAAGCCTACTTTTCTGAGGTAACGTACGGCACCAAAATATCGCCTATGCAACTAACACCGCCTACAGCAGCTAGCTCTGAAAAGGGCCGTCATCACACATGTAAATAATGTTTTAATCCCTTGTATGTCCTGATTCATTGAAACTTGCATGAGATAACATCGTCTTGTATTTGCTTTGTGACGTTTTTTAATTTCTCTAGAGGGATAAAGGCACTTTACAGGTTAGTAAGTAGTGGAGTGATGGGATGAACCGAGATTGCAATGATATGGTTACTAGTTGAAGAACTAAGCGTCTTTTACTACGAACGTTATAGTCTTTCCGGAGACATTCGTAGCATACAGGGTATTATACAGTCTCAACGTTCATATATCACCCACTAAAAAGTTTCTAATGGCGTCCTCTAAGTGATATTTGGAACATTGGTTTCTGATGGACATTTTCATTGTCGCAGGTGTCACAGCGTAAACAATGGGGCAAACAGTAGACAAAGAAGCAGATACGTCTTAAGACGAAACCCGACGGCAGATTATGGTTACTTAAGGATCAGACGTTTAGCGTAAGGGATGATCATGATGCACGATAAGCATGAAACAGATCTTTTAATCTTTGGAAATACTTTTTATGAAGCTCATAACCCATTTTTCTAAAACGGCACCAGATTTCTGCTTTAAATTTGTCGCTCAAATGAATCAATTCGCGCTATAAATATCGTAAAAGTCTTCAGTTTTCATTAAAATTTCAACATTTTTGAAAATTTCAACATTTTTGAAAATTTCAAAAGTTGAACACGAAGTGATTTAATGCAATGTGCTAAACAAATGAAGGACATTTGTTGATAATTTTAGAATTCTGTGATGAACTACTTGAAATATTTTTATTTAAAAATCTACTTAGAAAGTGTGGCGAGTTCAAATATCGCCTATTTTTATCCTTCTAGAAATCATTTTCCCTAGGTGCATCCATTAGCTCTGCCAGACTAGTAAAACCGTAAGGCAGGAAACTCTTATTTTCTGCCGATGTGTAAAAAAAGTCTACATGAGTAGCTTACCGAACACAACTCCTGGCAAGCCGTTTCAGCCTTGGAGTATCTACAAACTTCTGACTCTCGAAGATCCACACCGGATCCCCCGAGACAAGAACTTCTTGCTCGAACTCGTTTCGAATGCAGCACGAATCCACACTGTAGAAGCCGAGGACAGATCAAGTAGCCGTTAGCGGAAATCGAAAATCGAGTGTTGTTTATGAACTATGATTTAGTGCAAAACCATAGCTGTACTCATTAAGAATTAAAAATTGAAAATGAAAACCGACGTTTCACTTCTTTCTATTTGCAAGCATAACGCAGATGAAGTACAGTGCATTGAGGTGGGGGATAAAAAAGCATAAAAAAGACAAAAATGGATAGCTATGGAAGAATAAGAACCAATCTTATTGTTGTTTGTTTGTGTTCAGTGGTTTAGGTGGGTCGTATGCCACACTCCTATGTGGCAATACAGATGGATTTGGGATGGAAGTGTCAAATCTATCTAACACGTAACTCCTATGTTATCCCACGTTTGGACATAAAGTGACATAGACTTATTATTAAGTCCTGATATATTGACTGACAAAAATAACAGTCAGTTAATGATTTTGTGATTTTCTTGATCACGACGAATCATTAGGATAATAGCGATGAAAGAAACTTGTTTGTTTACAAACACGGCTCACGCAATGCTCACTTTCGACGTAGAGGAGGGGGATATTAATTTACCTAAAAAGTATTAAGTAATACAATTCATTTTAGAATTGACTTTACGTTTGCAGAAGTTTACATTCCACATAATTCATTTCCCTTACAATAGTCTCGGTATTTAGAATAATAAAACAAAAGAATTGATACTGCATGGATCTTTTGGAAAATTTTCTTAGTACATTTGTTCAGAATTTTACATTTTGAAGGACGTTTAATGCGGTTGAAAATTTAACTGCGACTAGTCCAAAAAATGATCGTTTCTCACTTATTCATCAAAAGTTTGCGGGGCTGGGTCGGGACGTTGGTTTAAAGTGAAACGTCTATGTTAGCCACTTGCTTTTATCTTAATGAATAAAAATGGAAACTATAGAAGAAAACAAAATTTGGATTGAATTGAAAACTTCAAAACTGGATTCAAAACAAGTTTTTGTTTTATTTTCCTCGTCTACCAAAGTTTTACTGCTCAAGAATGCTGTCTCTGTGTAATCGAATTGAGTAAAACAATATAAAGCACTAAACATTAAATAAGTTCTTATTCATATGACTAAGTGCAAAGAATGTACACTACCTTCAATTCATAAACTTTTGGTTCTTTATGTTCTGTTTTAAAATTATATTTGTCTTATTTATTTTTCATTGCCATTATATTCATTATTTGTGGCTCAATGTTATTTGGGCTCTACAACTGACCACTTTCCTTATTGATCTCAAGTTAAACCTCTCATAAATCGTAATAAAAAAAATACAATTTTAAGAGCCAAATTAATTAGTCAAATAAAAAAATGCCCTCTATCCAATATATCTTGTATTTAGTTGTTACTGTGGCTTTAGTTGTTTAGACATCAACGACTGCAATGAAAATTTTACCAAAGTATCCACACGTTTTGAAATATTTTCTAACTTTCATAAATTGTGTTTGAGCCTAAAAATTACATAAGAAATGCGATCTTAGATTGCATTGTTTCATTTGAAACTATAATTGTAATTTTTGATAGCTTTTAGAAATCTCAAACATTACAGTATTTGTCAAGTATATAGGCAACAACATTGACATTGACATGAATAATACCGGAAACGAACAAGGTTAAAATTCGTACCATCGCATGGGCGGTCAAAAAATACCGCCTTTAAAATATAAGCGGCCCCGCATCGAAAACTGAATGCTTGCGCTCCGCATGACGAGAAACTAGGACTTATTTAATTATCTATTAAGAGATAAAATAGCAATAACGCCATTCTGGAGACCCATTGCAATTGCGCCTTTGCGGTAAGTGACCACAACCTAATCATCGTTCTTTGCGGCAAAAACGTCACGCGGAGGCGTCTGTTTCAGAGTTTTTCCGATATTTTTTACAGTGGTTACGAGGGACATAATAGAACAGTTGACATGTTCCCTTACGAAGGGAATTATGGGAGGGAATTACGAAAATACTTCGACAGAATCACTTGAAACTTCTTTTGCCAAGTGGAGAATAGTGCTCAACTAATTGTCTTCAGCAGCAGATGTATTTCTGCTGCAGACCAGTAGCAGACCACTGTCTGCAGTTCCTTTGTGTTTATATTTTTCCAGACCTAATGTGTTGGCGCGGGCTTCGTCAGAGGCTATTGCGACAAACTACATACACAGAATGGGTTTCTAACAAAACTTATGACATGTCGAATATGGCCACAGATTGCTTAGCTGTTAGTTAATGTGTTCAATCGAAATTAGTGAAACGCTTCTATATACTATAGATGTTACAAAATGTCAAAATATAATTTTGATTCTCGATAAATGTTTAAAATCAAACTACTTTCAAGAAAACACTTTTACTTTTGCAATTTCCCATAGAACCCGTTCAAAACTTGGTTTTGAACTGAATTTTGAATTTTTGCCTAAAACGGAACTACAATATCACAAAAAGTGGAGCTCAAGAAAACATGCGCAGACTATATTTCTCCCTCATATGCCACATACAGTTTTCACTGTTTTGACGATAAATAAATCAAATAAAATAACATAAAACAAGAAACAATAAGGGGAAAGAAAACTCTCACGTCTATGACACCAAAATTCTACACTGATATTAATAAATTCAGCACGATTACACAAAACCTCGACCATACCCTTTTGGTCTATTTCTTTTTTAACTAGTATCAAAATTCTCCAAACATTCCGAAAAAGGTACTTACATTAGAAAGATTAAAATTGCTCTGCGATTTGTATGCAATTTCTTTTTACACAAAGGCCTAGAAATTCAAGTAATATACTATTTTCCTACAAGAGTGAAAGAGTGAAATTGGTCAGTATTTTGATACGTATTACAAACATTCACAGTGAACAAATTCCTGAATCCATGTATAAAAAAGAAATTTCCACGTAAGCACTATCCTAAAAACATTAATTCCCTGACTCTCACATTTTCTGTAGTTCAATTAAAACCTAATGAATATACATATAAATATATACACGTTTTCTCTGGAGGCAGAAGTGGAAAATGAATACCAGTGGCCTCCATTTAAAACATTAAAAAAGTATTTGCTGTAACACGCACATATAACGCCACCGAGCTGAACCTTTTGAAAAAAGTCTGAATTGTCGTGCGTGGAGCCCCGTCCCCTGACACGCGACGTAAGCCTCCACACGAACAGCAACTAACCATCCAACAAGTTACAGACACAAACACCCACGAAACAAGCTTTTCAGTCTCTCCAACAACTACCGCTTTTATTATTTCTGACAAAATTAGATGCAATTCGAAGTGGAGTAATTATCAATTTCTGAAGGCGGAAATGACGAGCTGAAATGAATGGGTTGAAGGATAATTCACGTTGCATTGATCAATTAAGTACGATAATAGTAATGGGGAATGTGATGAAAGTAATAAGGAACTTCTGGAAGTGGCAATCTATTATCATCATTTGGGAAAGGAAGTTCCTAATACTCCGCATTACTACTGCTGCTAATATCGACGCTAGTTACCAAAGGATAAAAAAAGACTGTTACAGCCTTGTACAAGAATACGTGAATCGAGATTGAATCACAGGAATGCACGCACTGTTTTGTATTTTGTTTGGTGAGACATTGCTTATGGACAATTCCATTACATTGCTAAAATAATCTACCTCGTAATCTTCGAAGCTTTTTAAGTACATAACTAAAATATTGTTTCCTCTTCCTTCTGCATGAATGGTCAAGGAAATGCTTGCAGTACGAGTTATAGCTTCTTTTTAGTATATTCAGTATTAAAGAATTTTGTTTCAACTTGACAGATAGGTGATGGAGTGTGCAGGCCGTTTTAAATAATGTGGCTTAATTTATTTTTCGTATGGAATTCCTAGTCCCTTCTGTTTATTTTTACTGTCCATTCTCTTTAATCTCATCACCATAATTTTAATGTTGTTAACAGTTGTCGTAATGTCTGTCGATTCAGTTTGAAAAGTTTATGTGATTAATACATCTGAAAACCCTGCTCGTTACAGAGTTTTTAAACTTTAACAAGAACCGAGCTAGAACTTACCTACAGTGACAAAGTAACTCTTGTCTTTCACCCTGTTGTTTCCCAGTTTGGCGTCGAGTAAAGCAGGAGTTGAAAAGACTTTTCTTGCAACATCGTAAGAAGCTTTCGGCGGCAGAAACGCAACTTATTGTTTTACAAAAATATTTCTTACTTTAATGATTGATTAAGGAAGGAGAGACTCATTAATTTTGCCAATTAGTGTCAATTTTCAATTATTTTGTGAAGCTTTAGCATTAAGAGATTACTTTTTTCAACAATTGTCAAATTGTAACGATTAATATATACAATATTGTGGAAAAGGAATTTGAAAGGAAAGAAAACTTTTTGAGGAAGAAGGAAGATATGTTTGCAAGTTCAATGTACAAAAATATACGAGTACATTCGATTAAAAATAACACAATATTCCGTATAATACCATATATAAAAAATAATAAGCGTTCACTTAACATTATCATATTATTATTTTATATATATATATATATATATATATATATATACACATATATATATACACACACAAACACACACACATATATATATATATGTGTGTGTATATATATTATATATATATATATATATATACATCGTCATAAAAAAACTGCACCCCTAATGATACGCTGTAAAGTCGGTGGAATTTTGCACACCATTCTCTAATCCAATGATTTCGTTTTCACGGTCGGTCGCTCATTGGGGGGTAGGGGATAGGGGCGTGTCGTCGCGCCCGAGAAAAAAGGGTCTCAAACGGCCGCGCCGGACATTGCGACATTGCGTACCGTCGCCAGAGAGTCACCTGCACGTACACTATGCCTAGGCGACGCGTTCGACAGCCGGTTGTCCAGATAGAAGCTTTCGAGAGGGGCCGCACTGTGGGTGTGCGGGAGGCTGGTTGGTCCTGTCCCCGTATTGCGCGCCACACCGGTCGTACGGACAACACCATTGCCCGCTGTTGGCGGCAATGGATTGAGGAAGGCACGCACACACGACATAGGATCTGGACGTTCGCCACGCACCACGAGGAGGGAGGACAGACGGATGGTCCGCCACGGGGGACCAGATCCAACGGCAACGATAGGTGCTTCAGCAGGCTGTCCAGCCTGCATTATCATATCCTGTAAGTACCAATACTACTGGCAGGCGGTTACAAAACGCAGGGCTCACCGTACGTTGACCGTTTTGACACCTGCCCCTCACACCCCAGCAACGTCGCTACAGACTCGCCTGGTCTAGGGAACGATGGACCTGGGGCCATACAGACTTACAGTGGGTCATCATCGGCGATGAGTCCCGCTTCTGTCTTAATGGCGTCGACTACTGGGTCCGTGTCTGAAGACGGAGTGGGGAGCGCCCCAAAGCGGTTTGTGGTATCCCATCACACGTCTCGCAAACCTGGTGAGATGGTGTGGGGCGATATCCCAGTGTGCCCGTTCACCGTTAGTGTTCCTCAGGGGCACCGTGACAGCCGCACGGTACGTTCAGGAGTTCCTGCAACTGGTGGCCCTACCATTCGTGAACGCCCACGCCCACGCACACGCTCTATTTCAACAGGAAAACGCGCGTCCGCATACCACAGCCATCTCCCGAGTATGTCTTGCAGCCGTGGATACTCTGCCATGGCGAGCCGCATTGCCAGGCCTTTCCCCGATCGAGAATGTTGGGGGTGCTACGGAGCGTGCGAACAGGACCCCACCCCTACCCACCAATCTGCAAGAACCGCGCGGTCAGATGCAGGCTGCATGGCATGCACTAGTACAGGACTCCATTAAAGACCTATACAACTCCATGGCACGACGTCTGGGCGCGTGCATTTGCCAACATGGCGATCTCACGCCGAACTAACATGTACAGTCTGTGGCCGTGTGGCGCAGTAAATATTGGTCCTACAAACGTGAAAATGTAATCATTTTGTATATGTGGCACCCTCCACCTGCCTGCCAACAATAATCGCAATCCGCCTCGTCCTTCTGGGTGCAGGTCTTTTTTATGACGATGAGTGCTTATACATATATGTGGGACAGGTGATCTTTGTTCGCGAATGGGCTCTGGGTTTTGGCACATTCATCAAAAAAACACTGAAATACAAAGAACATGGACAATACTTTATTTCACAACGACTCAGTACACTGTGTGACACTTACTACTTTTCTAATATTAAACGATAACAAATCACAGATACACTTCCCATTTATTCCTAAGACACTATTCCATACACAAAGGAAAAAGAAAACCTTATATTTATATGGGCGATTCATTTAGCTTCCAGGCGATGCGCCGTCCCCCTCCAACTTGGCATTGCTCGGCTACCCTCGGTCCCCGTCGTTACCCGAAGCCACGGGTGACTGCCGCTGCATGCTGCTCGGGGCCCACGCGCCTTCATACGATGCTCCCTCCAAAACACTTTTCTTCCAGGCACTATTAATGATTTATTTTTGTCCACCCCTCCCACACTGTCTATTCGGTGAACACGCTACTCATAAACACTATCTCCAGTCCTCGCCAGATGTTTCATCATTTGCACCGATACGTGGCGAAACTCGCTTCCCGATTGATATTTCGCACTTGCTCAGTTCTTTATATTGCGAACTCCGGTTTGATGTCGAATATTATTCATCGTATTCATTCACACGCTGGTTACTACTATGTCCACTGTCCGATATCACACTTAACGTTCCCTCAGTTCCTCGATTACTATCAAGATCACTCGAGCCAACGCGTCCGCCCGTCTCCTACCGAGTTCTCTCACACACTGTCTATTTGGTGACTACGCGCCCGCTCTCATTCGCGCCCTCTCCTGACCCGTTCGGAACGGGTCAAGCGGCAACGGCCATAACTGTCGCGCCATTTGAACACAGTCGGCCGCCGCTTCATTATGTTAAACGTATTATAATAATACGTTTCAATATATATATTGTCAAGCCATGCGGGCCCTCGCGTGCGACGTCGGGGCTCGATCGGGCGATCGAGATCCCCCCCTTTCTTTCACTCACCTGGGTAGTTGCCGGGCTAGCTCAGGAGCAGTGATTCTCTACGAGAAATGGGGGCCTATGGATGGACGCTACTTGGTTACCAAAATGAAATACATTGAGTTTTTTTAAAAAAAAATTTAATGAGCTAAAATAAAAGAAATATAAAAATAAATCCTATTACTAATAACCCTTCCCTCTTAAACCCAAAGACATCCCTCCCCTCTTTCTTATTTATCCCGCAACTCCCAAAAAACCGCTTGAATTTATCCCCCCTTTCCCAGATTCCCCTTTTACTTAAATAACTTTCTTACTTGCTAGAAGACAATACAATTAAGATACAATTTACAGAGGAAGAAACAAATACAATTTAGAAAGTTTCTTTTTCAACAAAAAAGCCACAGCGCGGCTCGCTTATGATGGGGCACAGTTAGTAGTTAAAACTTGCAGTACTTGCCGTTAAACTACACTTTGCAATGTTGAACGAGTGGCGTGCATTTTGGAGGATCTACGTTCGAGGATGCACAGAAAATAGAAAATATACTATAGCTGGGATATTTCAAGGGTCGAGCTGTGCTGCCAGAGCTGTTCTACCATGAAAATCCCTTCTGTGGCCGGCTGTTCGCTGGAGAACTTTTAAGAAATTCTCCCCGAAACGTACAGCTATTGGGAATATACATACGTGTACTTGATGGAATGAAGAACGGACTACCTCCTACCTAGTTTTGTTCCATTTCAAATTTCACTACACTGGACGTCAGTTAGTGAAATAATTATGCTGATTTAAATATTTCTTCCAAAAATTGTTTTGTTGCTTGCCGTTTATGAAAAATATTAATTCAAAACTGATGTCGAAACGAAAATAAATCAGTTTTATTAGTAGCTACCTTGGAACTTTTTCCCTCTTATAGGGTGTAAAACTGAATTTAAAAGTAAAATTGCCCTAAAAAGTCATCGAAACGTTTGTGACACGTCGCCCACACACAAGATTGCTGAAGACATAGCTGAATCAACACAATACAAATCATGAAATACGAAATGAAATGAATCCAATATTTCTAACGTTTGCCAACAAAAGCTACTGTAATTGCTCAAAACGTAGGACATAAAGTTATTTCGACAACTGTTCGAAGGTGTCGAAACATAAAAAAAAATTACGACATCAGGCTCTTCTGTTTTTCTCCCTACAACGTTCTTTAGTGAATAATTCAATTGACTCACTCAATGCAACAAATCAGGGGCAGGATGAATAGGTCCACCAGTCTTCCCTAGAGCAGTTACATAACAAGAAACGGAACTTCAAAGAGGGAAAGAAAATCTCAAATAAATAAAACAAGAAACGCTTCGGAGAAAAATACCGTCCGCTGTCGGAAACCAACCGCTATCGCCTGCCCGACGTAGGCGCCTCTCGTCTTCCGGCCGCGCGTCAGCGGCCGATCGGACGTGGCCGTTCGACCGATCGATGGAGGCCCGGAATTCCTTGGCTTCCCCCCTCCCCCCGCCGCCAACGCCGCTGACCGTTTTCCAAGAAGAGATCGACGTCTACAATAAGCCCCAAAGCGGGGACCTCCTTCTAAAATAGGACGCAGGCTGGAATTCCAAGCGCCTGCTTTTGTTAGATTGCTCTTTACTTCGAGCTATGCGTATCGTCCTTTGAAATAAAACAACTGATGTTACAACAGTACACACTTTCTGACATTATTTGCAACTTTTGCAATTTTAGAAAATTCAAATATTTTCCTGTGAAATATTTGAAGCCTGTGAAATATTTTAAGCGACCTTTCCTTTATTCGAGAAAACAATTTAAACAAAACGTATTTGTCCCTAAGGGGAAAAATTAATAAATTGCTTTGATTTAAAGCAAAAATTACAAGAAAACTACTCATATTTTCAACAAATTGTACGTGACTTTATTTACATATCTGTTGTTGAACAGATGTCATTAAGAAAAAAATTCTATCATCAATATTGTACTTTTGCCGTGTTGGAAATCTAAGAAAGAAGGCGAAAATTGCAGACGGAAGCTCTTGCTATGTTACTCTCTCCTTGTAGAAATCTATATTACGCTTTGAAACAAAAAGCATACTCTTGAATATGACTGAATGACTGAATATAACTTTTATTAAAAAGAGATAGTTCATATGTAGTTCTGTAACATCTCGTATTAGATAGCATCGTGAGATTTATTGTATAATAAATTATCGTAATAAATTCCATGAATTCTGACACATTGTTCCTTTACAGGGGTGCTTAGTTTTTGAAGTGAGTCATACAATACTTTCATACCTAAGTGCTGATTCTTGAATTACATATTGTTCTAAAATGGAAAATTTTCTTACAATTTCGATAGTTTCGATGGTTATCTGCGGGATGATTTCTAAAGTAACCTACCTTGTGGAAGATTATTTCATTGTATATTCCTTCGGATAATTATTTCTACCAAACGCCAGCGGCACCTCCTTCAGTCCCTCGTGCCTGCTCTTGTTAGATTGCACTCCATTGCACTCCCTTTGAGCAATGTACATCGCCATTAAAGAGAGATGGTAAGAGTTTATTGCAGAATTGATTGGGTGTAGGGTGGCAGAGGAAGTGGAGAGAAGGTCGATATGTATCTCATTTGACATTCCATCTTGTGTAGCGCTGTGAATTTTATTGACTAATACATTTTCTTAACACAACCTCTAAATTTAGTTGATCTTCACTCTTTCAGGAGGTTCGTCAATTCGTGTAATCTTTACACTTTGACCGTAACCTCCCTTGTACACTGACAGAACAATTGTCCAAATATCGTGCCCCCAAGCGGTAACTAACATGTTTTGTAACTTTTTAGTTTTCCTCTGAACGACGAAGACTTGACCAAGAAATTGATGAGAAGAGAATGGTTGGTGAGAGTGATGTATGGTGTGATGATTCTCAGCTACCTTATTTACTTTCTCATCGCTTGAGCCAACGCCTTTTACATGAATCCTTCACAATTCGGCTTCATCACAGTTGTAAAAACAGTACTGAAAAGCACTGAGGAAAATCTAACAGACAACTGTTTGGCAAATTAATTCATATCAAAGGCCAGTGAAGTAGGATGTAATCTAATGTTTTGTAAATAACTTGTAAATTGTATTTTCATCTTTGTATGTTTTTAATAATGTATTAATGTTTGAAAGTTTTAAATGTTATATTGTTACTTCAATCTGGGCGTAGAACCCCCATGAGGCTTTACGTGTAGTTTCTCCTGATCCATGGAGCAAATGCTGAGATAGCCGTTTGTTTTGTTTCTGCATAGTAAATGTAAATGGACCCCCCACTATTAAATAAAGCATATGTCAAGCTTACCCTGTGCTTTTTTCCTTCAAATGTACATGGAAAGTACAAATTTGGAAGTTAAATCCATTCCTTCTAAATATGATACAATAGTTATCCAAGTAAAGCGTATAATTTACACTAATTTTTGCATAATTAATGCATATTTTAAATAATTAATAATATAATTGCTGGTGAATTTAAATTAGTTTTAGTTTAGTCCATATGTCAACATTCTGTAGGCACTGCTTAAAGGTTGTGTAGAATATTACAATTTGTAAAACATTTGTGACAAGTTTATTAAATACATTTCTTTACATCGATGTTAGCGACACAGTTGATTGGTTTCAAATTATTGTAAGCACATTTCCATAGAGATATCAATTTAGTTTTAAATTAAAAAAAAATAATGTTAATAATCAGAATTGTACGACTTAAAATTTAAACGTTTATAATATTTTGTTACTAAGAAGAAAAATTTAATTTATATTACTAACAAGGAATATTAAACTTAATTCTCTATGATATTAATCTGGATAAGTTAAACATGATTCTTCTTCAACATTAGATCTCTTCTAAATGCAATTGACAATTACGCGTACGTTCTGACATTGCCCTCAGAAAACATGGCGGCTGTACTTTCAAAAAGCTTCAAACATGGCGGGCACATCGCCACTCTACACATTTCTATCTCGTTGATTATATCGATCTAGCCAGCGTTCCGGCACCTACGAGGCTTGCAGCTAGTTTATTTACCTGCCCTGCACCATAGCAACCCTCTGCGCTGGCGTTACTAGGGCCGGATATCGCCATTTTACAAGTCCATTTAGTCGCCCCGTATACAACTAATATTATGAATAAACCATGTCCCGTTCTGGTATATCACAACATCCCCTCTCCAAGCGTCATTTTGTTTGCTACCACCTAACTAAATGACAAGACCATATTAGAACTTTCTTCATGCTTCGTCACGCTGAACTCACTGACACTTTGCACTGTACTGACACTGAGCACTGCACTGTACTCTTGCAGCCTTACAACTATTTACATTAATTTGTGAACATGCCAACATAGTTTTAACCATTTCATTGCGTATCGCCTTATTGCCTATTATTAACATATTAATTGAAATTCCTTGCACGTTCCAACGACAAACAACATAACAAAACAAACAAACTATTATACACTACTATATACAAAACTATTTACAATGACACAAATCTTCAGTCGTAGGTATCGTCCCTTTTATACGGTTTGATATTTCTGTAATTATAGGTCCCCATCTGTTTGCCGTTTTCATCTTTTAGAATTACCGCGTTTTTACTTAATACCTTGACAATTCGGTACGGTCCTTTATTTCGGATCATCCCGTCGTCGGTCGTAATCTTCCGCTAAAAAATGCTCAATGATTCGTTTCCCCATAGGATCCTCCCTTTGAATTTTTGATAATTCCTCCTTCGTCCATTTCGGTTGTATTTTCGTTAAATGCATAGCATTTATATCCGATTCCGTACTATAATCCATTTTCTTAAATTTTATTCTCGACAAATAATCTGGCAAAACATTGTCGCGACCTTCACAATACTGGATGTCAAACTCCAATTGTTGAAGCCATAGTGACCATCTCAACAATCTATCATTATTTAAATGGCTCCTCATTAGGAAAATCAAAGCCTTATGATCAGTGATGACGGTGAAATGTTGTCCAATCAACATTGTTCTTAACTTTTGCGTAGCCCAAACAATCCCTAATGCTTCTCTTTCACTAGTAGTAAAATGTCGTTCACTAGGGGTCAACACGCGGCTTTCTAGGGCGATTATTTTCTGCTTATTATCTTCATCGAGTTGAAAAAGTACCGCTCCCATTGCAAATCCGCTACTATCTACTTGTAAATACATTCTTTTGTCAAAATCCGGATAGCTGATCAGGAACGTCTTATCAAAAAGTTTTTTCAATTTTTCAAACGCGTCTTGACATCTGGCGTCCCATACCCATTTCTTCCCCTTTCTTAATAGTTCTATTATTGGGTGTATAACTTCTGAATATCCTTTACAAAACCGTGAATAATAATTACACACCCCAATTAATCTCCTAACTTCCCTTACATTCCGTGGTCGTGGAAGATTCTTGATCAATTCTCTTTTCCGATCTTGTATGGACATTCCCTGATCGGATATGACGTGCCCCATGAATTCAATGCTCTTTCTACCGAACTGACATTTCCTAATATTCAATTTAAGGTTATGTGCCCGAAAGACTTTAAATAATTTTTCCAGTTTCCTTAAGTGTTCGCGCATTTTGCTAGAAAATAACACAATGTCGTCGACATACATCAGAGTTGTTTCCTTCAGTTCAGCCGGAATCACATCATCTAAGTAACTAATTAAGGCTGCGCCACTATTCTTCAATCCGAAAGCCATCCTTTGAAAACTATAAGTATTGCCTTCGAATGCAAAACTAACAAATTTTTGGGATTCTGGGTGTAATCCAATTTGCCAATACGACGCCGTAAAATCCAGTCCTGCAAATATCCGGGCTCCTTTTATTTTCAACATCATCTCTTCCAATTTTGGCGGTTTCTCATGACGAGCAATGGTTTTGCTATTAAGTTTCCTAGCATCGATACAGAATCGGATCTTATTATCTTTCTTTCGGACTATTACTATCGGGCTCACATACGGTGTCATAGATTTTTTTATGATACCATCCTCAAGCATCGCGTTGATTTGTTTCCGTACCTCGGCTTTAAATATATGTGGGATCGGGTATTGCTTAACATTGAAGGGTTCCTCATCCATTAATTCAATTTTAAATTGATATCCCTTTACAGGATCCTTCGAACCTTCGAAAACATCTCGATATTTGCTCACTAACGTCTCAACGGACTGGCTAACATCTACACCATTTTCATCGACCGCATTCTCGGCTGCAGCTTGAATCTGGTCCCTGGTCTCTTCGATTAGTTCCGCAACATCACAAATACACAAATCTTCGCCCTCCTGGTCCTTGATCCCTAAACAATGTTGTTGCCCTTTGTCAGTTCGTAACAATATACTCCTGTTACCTACGTCGACCTTGGCGTCACACATCTTCAGGCCATCAATCCCCAAAATGATTGGACGAATCAAATTCTTTATAACTATTGCAGGAAACTGTATCGTCACCCCTTGGACTTCCAGCTCCACCCAAATCTGCTGACTTCTTGTCTCGATGCGCCTCCCGTTAGCTGTACGGATATTCAATTTCCTAGTAGGTAATTCCTCCATCTTATTCCCTTCTTTCTTTAGTTGTTTATACAATTCCTCCGATACCGCACAAACATTGGCACCTGTGTCAATCAAAACATCTACTGGTATATTCCGGAATGTCCCCTTCAACACTAAACACGTGCTATTTTCCGCCCGTTCGTCCGTATATTCTCTTAATAAATCATCCGCTGATACCTCGATGCTATTCAACTCTGTAATCATCGTCTCATCAGACTTATTGTTCGAAATAACCCGCCTATTTACTTCGAACAATGGGAGTTTTCCTGCTCTATGACATTAATTTCTACATGTTCGTGTTTCTTGTCATCCTTAAATCGTCGCGGATAACCATTTCCGGACTTTTTGGACTCTATCTTGGTCTCATTTCCCCGCTCGCCCTTCCCTTCTGAACTATACTTTCCTTGGCAATTATCACTATCGGCTTGTTTTCCCGTTCCATTACTCTTTCCATTTATATTATCATGATATCCGTCGCCATTCAATGTCCGATCAAAGAGGCTAAGCCGCTCCACCAAATCTTCGTAATCTACGGGCATCGAGTTCCATAGTAAATTTTGGATACTAACTGGCAACTGTCGAATAATAATTCTAATTAAGTCATTATTATTTATTCCTTCTTCGCAAGCCTTAAATGCTGCAATTTTGCGTGTCGCAAAATCGCACATGGTTTCCGCCCCGCCTTTCCTATATTTCTCACTCATCAATTTATACTTTAAATCAAATTTATGGTTTTCATTCCAATAACGCCTTAAAAATTTATCTTTCCACTCTTTATAACTTGTTGGTTCTGGAACTAAAGATGTCCACCAATGATGCGCTTTCGCTGACATTGCTTGCTCGACAACATGTAATTTTAACCTATCCGGAATGTTGTTGATCGTAAAGTAGCTTTCTAATTTTGAAATGAATGACCAAGGTTGTTCCTTAACATCCCCATGGAATTTCAAATAGCTTGGTAAAACCAACGCGGATGCGGAAGTTATTACATTTCCCTGCGCGCGTGTTAGGACTTCATTTTCCAATTGATCTATTTTTCCCTTGATATTAGCTAACTGTTTTTCCGATTCGGACTCTTGCAAGGTTTTAATACTCCTTAGCCCCTCTTGTATCTGCTGTTCTACCTTGTTGTCTGTCACAACCATTTTTAATTCAAGATTATCTATTTTATCGCCATGTTGTTGCGCTATATCATTCAAACATTCTAAACGCGATTCAACGTTTGTCATTTTTTCGCATTGTTGAGTTTGTAAATGTTCTAACGCGGTGACATTTTCCCGTAAAGCTACAACTTCCGAATTCATTTTATTCAAGCATTCCTTTTGTTCTTCCTGTATTTGATTTACTTGACAATTCAATGAGTCTATTTTTGAATAAATATTACTGAATTCACTAATTGTTTCGGTCCGTAATTGTGATATCTCCTCACATATGGCTTCGCGAAAATTCTTAAATTCCTGTGTTTGACTATTCATTTCTATCTTTATATTTTCAAGTTTATTTTCCAATTTAGCATTATTATTTTCTAATTTAGCATTATTAGCGTTCATTTCTGCCTTCATTTCAGCTAACATTTTAATTATTAAATTACTCGAATCCGTATTAACTACTGGAGATACCGCTACTTCCTGTTCTATTTCAACTACGTCTCGCGAAATATCTCCTTCGGGATTCATACCGGTATCCGCCATATTATCTACTTCAATATTTTCGGCACGTGCTGTCTTACTTCTAGTCTCCATCTTAAAATTATAATACAAATTAGAATTTTCTCTATCAAATTCCTTTCAAATACCGTCAATGAAATGGTTTTGTCTCTTTCTTATAATTACACGTTAGTTTCATATGTCAATCACGAAATTTCAGATTCCATCAGATCACTTTGTTATAATTTATAATAACTCCATTAACGTACTTCACTTTGTTATAAATTATAACAAAATATGCCCCACGTTGGGCGCCATTTTTGAAATATACCTTCATCCTTCACTTCGTAATACGTTGTCGTGAGTTTGACCTGTTCCGAATTTATAGAAAGATGTGGGCGCCAGGAACAGGTGACATAAACTAATACTAACTTTTCCCTATTTAATTCTGTCAAAATTATATGGACATCCAGCTAGCTTGGGCCGATGGATTCGGATTACATGTATTCGCTATCGCTAAGATGGCCGATTACCTGATCTGCCGACTGTACAGCCTGGCGTGGAATCTGAAATATGGAAATTCTCTGCTTCCAACTAATTAGAAGCTTATGATTGACAAATGAACAGACTCTTTTCTTTTTCCAAAGAACAAAATTTAACAATTTATTCAATGTTAATTTTAACAGATTACTTAATGGCCATGACCCCTTTTAAAAGATATTATTTTAATATACTGCAGTATATGTTACCGTCTTGCCGACCCGCTCGTTCCGAAGACGCTTCTCACTTGGCCGATGAATCCGAGTCGCTCTTCTGTCTTCTGATCTTGCGCGGTTGCTGAAGTATCCAGTCCACACTGCATAAAATCTAGCTAAGTTCTTTCCGACGCTTTAGGTTTATAATCTTTCACACGAGTTTAATAAAATACTAATGTTCGAACTATCGTCCGGTGAACACCCAAAACTGCCCAAGTCCGCGGATGTACTCCGGCAAATAATTTCTAAGTCCGATGACGACTGTTACTTTTCGCACGAAAATGTATAAGTCTCACTTTCAACTACAAGGTCCGCACACTATTTGCACTCCACGAAACTCAAGAGCCGAGTTCACGACCTACACTCCACCACTCTGAGTCAGACTGTAACGATCTGCACTAAACGAAGCTCCAAGTCCGAATGAATGTTTTTCTGTATTTTGCAACCCTTGATGGGTCGGTAGCGTCCCACGTTCTATTTTTCCAAAACACGGCGGTAAACACCAGAAAGTCTAATTGCCCCCCGCCAACCCGCTCATTTCTTACAACCCCATGTAGCCGCGCCTTCGTCCGTCATACGTTTTTCGACCAATCACATATTCTTTATTATATCGATCTAGCCAGCGTTCCGGCACCTACGAGGCTTGCAGCTAGTTTATTTACCTGCCCTGCACCATAGCAACCCTCTGCGCTGGCGTTACTAGGGCCGGATATCGCCATTTTACAAGTCCATTTAGTCGCCCCGTATACAACTAATATTATGAATAAACCATGTCCCGTTCTGGTATATCACAATACAAACAGTATTAAGGAATTTCTGTATCATGCATTACTTGTGCAGCGGCAGCAATCGTATCTCATTGCTTTTCGTTTTCAAACCAAACCGTGTAGGTAGACCCAATCGTTATTTTGTTGATTAATGGGTTTTGCTGATTCCCTTTTCGGAGGTGCAAAGTGGTGAGGGTCCGCGTAATTCAATACCATCAACGTCGAAATGTCACTAGCGATGCAGTCACTCCACTGGTTATTACCGTTCCTGTCGCCGCGCCCTTATCAATTTCCACGCTTCGACACGCCTTCTCTCACAATTCTGCCAATGCCGTAATTAAGTCATTGTGCGAGAAACGAGATATTCGCTGTCGATTCTTAGCAGTTGTAGAGTTAATATTGTCGGAATCGGAGCAATTCTAATTACTTATCGTAATCTTCAGAGGCGGTTTTAAGGAACTGAACGTAATATCAATATTTTACGAAACCTGCGTGAGGTCTTTTCAGGGTATATGTGTGCATTTCACAGAATTATTATAATTCTAATTTTAATAAAAGCTATATTAAACACACGATAGTGAAAATACATTTTACCGGTAAAATGTATTTTCCATGTCCATGTAATTTCATTAATGTATCAAATACAGTAATGAAATTACATGGACGTTATTGAAACATCATAGCCTCACAGGTTTTGATGCAACAGTATGATCAAGCGATCTTCATTAAGCATTCTCCTTAATGGGAGAGGGTGCCATGAAATTAGTCAAATGGTCGATTTTTGGCTAAATAAATAGTTCAAACCTCGCTCTTACCAAATATATCAACATTTTTCTTCTGGGACGCCTGGAAGTTTCTTTAATTCTTATTTCAATGTGCTAGTGCACATGAGTCACGCCCCCTTTTTTGACACTGCATACAAGTGCAGTGAGTGTACTATATTTTCGTAATTTTGAACGCATGTTGGGTTGTTAATGAGTTAATGAAACGTGCCTTTGATTATACGTTAGTGGCATTATTCTTTTCCGCTGAAGAAGATGATCCAGAATTCGGATTAGGAAAGTACTAGTAGAGCAGCACGAAGTACCGACTTTTTTCAAATGACGTTTTCCGAAAATGCACTTATTTTGTAATTAATATATCTTTTCTCAAAAAGTATTATTCACAATTTATTGAACTTTACAGAATACATTCTTTATAGTATTGACAATAAATTGACACTTTATATAGACATTCTTCAATATTCAAAATATAAAAAAATAATGTTTGTCCAAAAATGCTGAAAAAAGGTATAATTGAAGAAAATACTTATTAATGTTTAATCAACTCAAAAAAGCCAAAATAATAAGAAAAAAATGTATATTTCAATGTGTGAAATATCAAACTTTTCTAGTTAACCATTTTTCAGAAAAGTTACATCAATAATAGCAAATTTAACATGGGCGGTACACATGGTACCCTCTCCCCTTAATAAATACCAAACAACAATACTGTGCAAAATTGAAACCAAAAATAATTGATATTAATGCCGAGTACAAAAACTTGATAAATTTCGGTCATATTTTGAGTAAATAAGTGATCCGGGGTGGTTGAAATTGGTTTGCCGTTCATGTTGACGTAGGGATCCAGAGTTCCGTCAGTTCCACGTTCATAAGACCAACAGCGCCCCTGCGTTGGGGGAGCAGCGGGCGGAGTTGGCGGAAGACACAAAGCCTTCTCCGGCCTGGTCGTTTGGGGAACGTTAGCACACAATCCCGCCTCCCTCATCGATTTTAAACTACTCCAACTACCGCGACCCGAACTTTATGGAAGCTGCAAATGGAGCGATCGAAGCACCCGGCTGCCGCTGTACAAGCACGATACCAGAGGCCAGCGGCGTTGGAGCTCAAGGGAGCGACGCACGGCTCGACCCGGGGCGGTAAAAAAGTGATGGAGTGTGTTGGGGCACGATACAAATATTAGGTGGTATCGTACGGTGACCAGCTTTTCGCCTCGTAAGCTCACAGCCAAATAGCAGAATTGATTGGTTGTAGGGCGGGAGAGGGAGAAGTGGAGAGAAGGTCGATGTGTATATCATTTGACATTCCATCTTGTGTAGCGTTGTAAATTTTATTGACTAATACATTTCTTAACACACCTCTAAATTTAGTTGATCTTTCCCCTTTCAGGAGGTTCCAAAATTCGGCTCACGACCGAAGCTCATGGCCAGACAAAATACTAAAATGGCGGCCTCTCCCATCCATTCAAGTGCTAGATGCGAAAGAAATTTGTTAGTAACACCACTAGTAGAACAATTTGAAGACAATTTTTTAGGATACAACTAGACCCGAAAGTAAATTGAAGAAACCACATTCACACAACACGAACAAAAATCCAGGAAAAATAGCCTAATTTCATGCACAAATTAACAAAACATTATCCTCTAAAATAGAGACGCTAATTTGTAAATCGAAAATTAGTTCATCTATGACGTACGCTTACCAGATACGGCGAAACGCAGCCAAATCTAATTATATAAATTTTGCAAAACACCCAGAATAAAGCCCTAAGAATCGTTATTAAAGCTCCTTGATTCATATCAAACAAGCAATTCTTCATGAACTGCAATTCCCCAAAATTAAAGGACAGATTACTAAACTCTCCTAAGAATTCTTATTATCACTTAACAAAATCTCAGCACCTCCATATTCAACTTTGGACATGCAGCAGAACCGAACCCACATATAGTCCACGCTTCCCTGAGGACAGGTTCAGGCCACCAAAATATGGCAGCAATTCCGCCTCAATTGAATCCCCTTAACCGTGCAATCACATTTAAGATCATCATCAGAATTTTCAATTCGCTTTCTAAAAATTTTAAATTATTGAAGAATACTACAAACATACAAAGCACCCATTCACAGCTCAGTTGAACAGAAGCATAAAACATTTTAAAAAATATAAAAATTTAATAAGTGCTCTTTTAATGGATAACAAATGCGCTTAGAAATCAGTATTAATGAACTAAGAATTTATAATAAATGATGAAGAGAAATACGTTTTAATTCGGAATATGCCAATGCCACTTTCACGGTCACAACTTGATATAACTTTTAAAACTAGTGTTGTTACAACAGGACTCAATTTTTCACACTTCTGAAATGGTTACTAAAAATTATCCGAAATCTACACACACTTTCAAAAAAATTACGTGACATTATTTTAAAATCCAACTTGAAAGCACATAATTTATTAAGAAAATCTCAAGACGAAAAAACAACAACAAAAAAACATTTGTAATTTTCGAAAATTTAGAGAATTCAATGCAAATACGATTTGAACAATATTTATACGCGTTCTTTGCTGTAAATGAGAAAAAAACAATAAAAACATTAATATCATTTCTGAGAAAAGCTTGAAAATGTCCTTACGGTTTCACCATAAAAATAAAAATATCTGTTTAAATTAGCGACATCAGCCACATGTTCTGAAATATCAATTTTGGTGAAAATTCTGCGTTGATCACAGACAGACAGGCTGAAAGATGTTTTGACGTAAACGAATTTTTCTGTATAATGGGCTCACAAAACGCCGAATTTTTCTAGACAATATGTTAGAAAAAGCGTTTTACTACAACGAGAAGCAAGAATTATCCACTTTTTCGGAGTCAGGGATCTAGTACTTTTTTCTGGCGAAAATTCGCCGTTTTAGCTGCCAGCATTACAAAACCTTCTCTATATAACGTCAGTAGAATGCAAGAAAGTAAAAAATTCTACATTCTCATTATTATCAGTATTTGCTGTTCAATGAAACCATTCAACTCGACGCTATCTGAAGTCTGCAATCATAATGGAACAAAGATCTTTGGCAAAACAATTGCGACATTTTGCTGATCCCACACGCAAGTGGACGACGTGGCGGTTCTCAATCGCTCAACTATCTTCGATAATACGTTTTGCCTACTGAAGATATCATTTTGCTTCTAGTTTTCTCATTCGATTCCGAAATGACATGAACAATTCTTACGATGTTTGGCTTTTTATGCATGCATCCTCTCCCTCAGTACTATTACGATTTTAAAGACTGACAACAAAACGTACAGGCACAATATTTTATTGTGTTTTAATAATTTTCAAAAACATCTTCCTCCAATTAATCTGTAATGTATTTTGAAAATGACACTTAATCAAAACGAGTGAAGATTCGAAGTACTGACAAATGACAGTCCTTTATGGTTTAACGTATTTCTTCCACTGCTGATGTCTCTCACAAATTGTAGCAATTAATAACGAATATTGGTGAAAAATAGTTTTAATTAAGTGAACCCATACAATTTCTTGGTTTCGTCGAAATAGAAAGCATAAAACTTACGTAAGTATATTTAATAACTCTCCAAAATAATATAACACTCTCTATAAAGGAAAATTGTTTTCTTTCTTACTAATTTCACAATTCATGTTTCGACGTCCATGTTTTTCAGGCATTGATGCCTAAAACTTGCTGCTGGTTCTTCCAAGACAACCTCCAGCTTTTTTAAAGGCCAGCAGATTCCACGAATGTCTGCGGTAGTAAAAGCTCCAGCTCTGCTACTGCCGGCTGTTTCCTCCACCGCGGTCGCCTCCGCCCTCCCCCCGCCCTTCATCCGCTCTCCCCCCCGCCCCGCCGCACCACGCCTTGCCGCGCCGCGCCGTTCATGCCCCACGAGGGAAAAGCAGCGAGGGAGGAAGAGACGCCGTTCGCCTCTTCGATAGCATTCGACGACTGTGTAAAGAGACCGGAGATCCAAGGTTCATAGCCTCCGGAAGGGGAAGAGGGCGACATTTTTAACAATTTATTGAAGCTGAGCAAAGTTTGGTAGAAGTGGGTGCAATCGGATAATATTTTTTCGTTAGTTCTTATATATTGTACCGAAAAATTTTTTTCGGAAGAGTGGTTGGTAGTCGAGAATTTGGTAAGAAAGTGAGTTTGATGAACAATTTTTTGCAGAGAGATGTATATCTTTGTTTTTTGTCCACTCCTCTTTATGATACATATTACTTATTTCCAATGCGCCCAGAAATTGAACGACAACTAACCCTTCAGCCAGCTAAAAGATGGGTGTGGTTTCTGTCGATATCTAAAAACTTAGGAAATATTAGAAACGGTTTCGAATTTGACTGAAAAATGTACATATTTAGTTGTATTAGTTCCCGAACTGCGGGTACAGACTGAATTCTCATGAGAATTCTCACATGGGAATTATGCTGCAGCTAAAGACATGCAACAGAAAGACTCCAAGGAAGAGGCGACCTGCCATTAAATATTTGCTATTCACGTATAGCGTTATGGAATATCTTTTCTGATATTCTTGGTAAGTAAAGAACTCCGCGAACAACACAAATCCTATCCAACATTGGAGGTGAACGTACAAAAAGTCAAACTTCTGCAGTCGCGCTGCAAACATTGAGCTCTCTATTGAGTAAAACCAGAAAAATGATGTATCGACGATTGAATCTTACTCTATTAAAATGAATTGAATAAAGCTATGCGGCTATGTGGCTGGTTTCCACGGTTCTTCAAGACAGCATGCACTTCATGCGTAAAATCAAGAAAATATAAAGCATACACGCCACTTGAAAGCAAGATTTCCTCCTCCCAGAGCCGGAGACGTTGCGGAAAATGAAATCATAAGGAAATCTCCGACAGCGAACAAGCCTTCTGGAACTTCATAAAGTGCATATTTCAACCTGATGAAAGCGCAGGATATATCTTAGTAGCAAAGCGAGTACCCCAATTCTGATATTTATCCCTGTCAATATTTTTTTATTTATGCTGGAAACAACCAATTTCAAAGCAAAGCAATTGTAACCATCAAGTGAACATTATGGAGTAATAAATTTCTATTTATGTTGAAGTAAAATTGAGCAGTTTGATCATGTCTGTATAACCTTCATTTTGTAGCCAAATTGGGGTTTAAAATGAAAATAATTCATTGCCATCCGAAGTTGTAATTTTACTACTAGTTTCATTGAGGGAGAGAATCATAGAAAATCGAGGAATTGCGAAACAAATTGCACATAATTAATGAAAATGGAATGTTTAAAAATTCGCCACCTCTCTGACGTTGTATCTACATAAATAAGTCTGATGTTATGAACAAACATAAAAATAGTAATTATGAAATGAAAAATTTGAAAGCTTTTGAGTCTGGGACGCACTACAATATTCGCAGTACTCAGTAATTCAGTCTCCAAATAATCATTTAAAATATAATAAAATAAAACGAAAAGATACTTATATTTAAATCAAGTAAACTTCAAAACTATCAAACAAAGTGCTATTTTCAAATTAATGTGCAAAATCACTATAGACACTTAATTTTGCCGTGTGTGTAATCTGCAGAACATACCAATATAAACACTTGAAATAAAAAGAAAGAACTGCCATACATATCTTTTGAGACACTCATTAATATTATTGCTCCTCATCTATATTTTGGCATAGCATTAATGCGCTACGAATTTGATTAATTCGCTCCCATCCAAACATTCGTGTCAGTGCCCGGGTAGGGAAGAATTTTGTTACAACCACCTTTTTATTTTGCTTCAACATTTTTCAAGACAATTCGAGACATTTAATTTATGAAAGTATTCTTGATCAAATGAATTTCCTGACAGTTCATAATAAATTAATCGATAATAAATAACTGCAGATGCAAAACTAACAAAAAACGAACAAAAAATAAGTTGTGTACTTTGAAGGGCTATAATTAGTTTGAGATGTGGAATGACATACTGTAATCATAGACCTGTTAAACGCACAATTGGATATAAAATAATAGTAAGCCTGGGTCTCTAATTAGTTAGTTAGCAGGTTTACTCATTGGGAGCTTGTTGAAAGTAAGAATATACGCGTGTTGTTGGCATTTAGAAAGATATGAGTTATTTGGTGAGATACTACACTCATTTTTGTTATTGCTAGTACTGTTAACCAAATGCAAAGTTTAAAGAACATCCGTACCCATCAATACATCTCGAATGTAGTAAAATCACTTTAATAAAAATAATCGTAAAACATACATGCTATACAAAATAGGTAGTTTTCACATGTATTAGTTTGACGAACACAAGAAAAATACGATTGAAAGTATTGTCTACAAATATTCTTGAAAAAACAAAATTGTAGGGTGGGTACTCTTTTGTATCATACTACATAAGGTGTTTTCTTTTAATCTAGAGCGACCCCCGTTTCTGGTCGCCCATTTGTGGTTGCCCAAATGCGGCCGTGTGATCCTGTTTAGCGTCGTGACATGGAAAAATATACACAAATAATGTTTTCATCATTTTTTATATTAATTTAAATACATTGATGGCAATTTTTAACATACAGTTATGAATACGTTGACATTTTGTGAATGATTGAATGTGCTCCAAATTAGGTGAAATTCGACTGCTTAAGTTGCTGATTTTCTGAGAAATTTCCATACTACTTATTTCCAAGGAATGCAGAAATTGAAAGAAAACTATGAAGCTTTCAACCATGTGAGAGGTGTTCGTGGTTTTGTAAGATACCCAAGAACCTTGAAAAACCCAAACTAGGTGTTAAAACATAACTTCCTTCCTCGCCAGTAATTTCACTAAACATAACACGAAAAGTGCTCAAATTTTCGAAAAATTGTACATGACCTTTAATTCAAATTCTATCTTTAAAGAATAGATTCTATTAAGGGCAAACATCTCTGACATTAATACTTTAGTTGTTGGAAGATTTCGAAAAAATGTGTACTTTTGTAATTTTCAAAACTCAGGGTTTTCAACGAACATGAGTCCTCACCATTGTCTTAAACGGTCTTTACACTATCCAACAACAAAATTAAATAAAACATTATGCAGCCATTTATTTGAAAATTTGTACAATGTCCCATGGCCTTCATGTAAAGTAACCACAAAATTAAAAATTCGATTTCAAAATCAAGGGGAGGCAACCTCAGCTAGATCATTGGATAATATCAATTTTGGAGAAAATCGGCTAAACGGTTTAGCCGCTAGCGTTCACAGACGGACACACAGACAGATAGACAGATAGACGGACAGACGTTTTGCCGTCATTCGATTTTTCGTATCAGGAACCCTTAAACATGGATTCTGGCTACACCACGTGCTAGAGGATTTTTTTCTACATTTAACATCTGGATTTGTCCACATTTTCGTCATCAGAGCCTGGTTATGAGAGTTTTTCTGCCTAAAATTCGCCGGTTTTTTGTGCATCGTTACATAACTTTTTCTATACTCTATAGCGAGAAAGTAAAACAATGAAACAATTTAATTGTTGGAAGAAAAATGCAAATATTTGAATCCGTTATTCCGCCTTTTCTCATGCTGTGCCAATTCTAATGTTCTGAGCTTACACATGCTTACAGTAGCTGACGTCATAAGACAGCAAAGCTCCAAAAACGAAGCAGCTCACCATTCAATATTTGCTATTTACGTGTAACGCTGTGGAACAGCTACTTTTTTGATATTCTCTGTGCGTAAAGAATTGTTGTAGTGTGTGTCCTTATATACTATACTCTGATATTTCGAACACTTGTTTCTATAAAATATTTAATTTATTATAATGTTATACGAGAGTATTTTATTTGTTGTTTTAAGCACAGTGAGTGCTACCATTTGACAAACTATTTTATGGGTTTTGTTCAGCAGCAGTTGCTGCTGCGGAACAAAAGTACGAGGGTTGTACCAAAAGTACGGTTCCCATATTTTTTACAGATAGAAAACATTATTTATTGTTATTAATTTATACATAGTTGAAAAGCTTACACTGTTGTCTATATTTCAAAATAGTCTCCATTTTTTTCGACACACTTTTGAAGACTGTGTTCCAGCTTTTGTATTCATAAGTCGAAGAAGTCTCCCGCCAATCCGTTGAGGAAGCGTGTGATCTCTGCTCGGACTTCATCGTCGCTCTTGAAGCGTTTGCCACCTACGTATTTCTTTAGCTTGGGGACGAGGTGATAATCGCTGGGGGTTAAGTCCGGTCTGTACGGGGGATGGGGCATAACGGTCCATCCAAATTTCTTCAAAATCTCTTGTGTTGGACGAGCGACGTGGGGTCGGGCGTTGTCGTGAAGAAGCACTACTCCCTCCGTCAGTCGTCCTCTCCGGCGATTCTGGATTGCGGTAACTTCCTTGCATGGAGAAACCGGATTACTGCTCGAACCTCGCACTTGATGGGAGCGGCAATCGACACTTCCATCTCTGATGACTGCCAAGCGAACACTGAGCGACGTAGGGAATCACGGATGGGCGAGCTCGAGAGTGGGGGAACCACTACGCAAGGTACTGATGTCGGATTTAGCCTAGCACCTTCCCTCGAGGCTGTAGTTCATTGGGAACCTAACTTTTGGTACAACCCTCGTAGTGTTATATATACTAGTAATGCTCTGAGTGGATTATCTATCATTTTCACATGTCTCCTCAACGTAAATAAAATTTTCCTCTTTCTCTCAAATCACCTTTAACATGTCTCTTACCCACATAAGAATACTAAAGTCGGTTCCCTCGATAATAGATTCTCCACTTAAAATCAAACCTTATATAGAATATTTTATTGATTGCGACTATTTCAGTATCCACAAGGTTTTGCGTACTTCAAGTGTCCAAAACAGACATTTTTATTCTTGGAGTAAAATATATTTTTATTAATAAAATAATTTTACTTGAATGCAATGTAGCTATAGTCCTATCATAGCAATATACACTGCGGGAACGTAATTGCCAAGATCCTTGCTCCTCCTTTTTAATTTCAAATCATAATATTATATATAGATTTCGTAGTATGCGTTTACTTAATATTTTTAGCATTCAATTATTTTCATCTGTTTTACTCCTTTTCTCAAAATTGTTTTTGGAGAGATAAAAATATCACAAGCGATGTTAAGATCTCTTAAATCTTCCTGTTGAAAACGGAAGCATTCTAGAATTTATCAGAGGAAATACTCGTATATTAAATGGGTAGTGTTAAAGTTTCACCTGACGTTAAACATTGTAAAAAAATACAATATACTTTGCCGAAAGGGAATAGCTTGCCGAGAAATCCCATTTCTTTTCCTCGACGTGCCTGTCGTCCCGCGGGAGAATTTAGACCTCTGCTTGGGCGCCAGCGCTGGGCGGGCGCATGCGTCCTCGAGTGTGTGGGTGCGGGCGGCAGGCCCTGGCGGCGACGGAGGCCGCACTGTGCGTGGCTCGAGCCGGGAGCTGAATAAAACATGCTTCCGAACAGCCTTCGATCGGCGCCAGCACCGCCTTCTCTTCCGCCCGCCCCGCCCCGCCCCGCCCCCCCGGCCACCCCGCACCGCCCTCTCCACTTCCCCGCCCAGCCACCCCGCCCGCACCGCACCGCTCCTCCCCGCCCCGCCCCGCCCCACCCTGTCCCGCGCCGCCCATCGCCGCGCCGCCGCGTCCCGCCTGGTCCGGACCGGCCTGTTCTCCGCTCCCCCACCCCGACCCGCCACTCCCGGCCAGGTCCACTCAGATCTGCTCCTCGCCCCGCTCCGCTCCATCCGTCCCGCTGCCGCCTTGCCTACCCCACCCAACCTTCCCCACCTTCCCCGCCCCATCCGCATCCGCACATGTCCCGGCCCTTGACGCCGCACCACTGCCGCAGCATGCAAAACCCAGGCGCCACCCCCGCCGTCGCGAATGATGTTTCCGTGAGGTATTATGTCGGTTATCTTCGTGCGCTCCCATGTATGCATGTCTGTTTGGCAGGCATGGGCTGACAGTCAGTGCTTTAAGCAAAGCTTGCGAATAAATATATGGAGAATGGTGGATCCATTTTTTCTCCGGAAGGGATAATCAAATGCACGTTCTTTATATTCGTGCTATATCTAAGGAAGGTGAAGATCAAGATTCATGCGAACCGAAAATATCAGATCTTTCAATTCGGAAGCAGAAACTTGATTTGGAACTAAATCTAGGAATCAATCAATTCTTATCACTTTTCATGCTTTATTTTCGGTCGCTACACACTCCATTAACTGTTACCCCATCTCATTTATTGTCGTTTTTGCGTTATTTTCCACAAGTAAGATCTTAAAAATTCAATTTCATGTAGCCTCCTACTTAAAAAATTTTGAGGGAAATGAATGACATGTTTTAACGATTGCGTTTACTTTCTCGTTTTATAGATGTGGTTTGCTTATGAGAAAATTTGTAATCTATAATAGCTTCTAGGAGATCTAAATCGATAGAATTATTTAAATATCGATCATTCAATCCAGTAACATTACCAAAGAGGACTCGAACCTCTTGTAAATCTAAATACATAAAATGGAAAGTAAAAAAAAATAATACATAAAAACGTCAATGGTAGTTTACCAAAGATACATCTAGCTCGGTAAGTTTGGTTCGCGTGACTTTTTTCTTTGAAGACCACTTAGGAGCGTAAGGCAGTTTCAATGACGCATCTCCGTCGCCGAGGAACAAGTAGGCGGTCGTTCGTCCTCTTCCGAAGATTTAAACCTGAGTGTTCTATCTTGCAATCTGCCATTCGTCGCCGTCAGCATCGCTTTGAAAGAAAGGCCGATAAGATCGTCACGAACCTTTACAGGGTCTCGAGCCGGAAACGCCCGGAAAGGTGGTCGTTCTTGCTTGCATAAGCCTCTCGCCTTAGTAGTCGATTCGGCTCCTAAGTACCTCGATTTATGCGTTGTTAACAGCCCAAGGCGTCCGTTGGAATGGAAATATAATGATAGACTAGAAGAAAAGGTGCAAATAGCACAGAGAAGGGAAAAAATACAATCAGTGGCAGGATTTAAACATACACAGGTGCGATTGACTTTTTGAGAATTTGAATGCTATTCTTGCCTGCTCATTTATGAGCATGTTTACAACGACTTCACTTCATTTAAAAAACGGACTTTTTGCATGAAATAGCTAGTCTTTAGGCAAAGTATTGGTACTGCAATAAAATTAATGATTTGGAAAATAATAGGTACGAAATCCAAACCCAACGTATACCTAAAAAATAAGACGCAAAATTCCTTCAAATATTTTTTGTTTTATTTAAGGTCACATTAACATTTAGATCATTAGAGACCACTATTGGGTTTAATGTTATGGGTAAGTTTGAACTACATGAAATGATGTGGTGATGATGAGAGTGAAAAGATGAACATGAACACAAACACAACCATGCCCGAGGCAGGACTCGAGCCCGCGATCCTTCGGCCCGAGATCGCTCCAGCACTACTGTATTAGCGATCTCGGCCACCAGATCGGCCCAAATAATATCTTACAAATAATTTCCAGAAATATTGAAAATACATTAAAACGATAATAATCTTTTTCGAATTACGTATCTTTTCTGTTGTGTGTGTTATTTCAATTCCAATTATTGGCGTCTCAAAAATATGCCTTCTAAAGAATACAGTAAATTCTGAGAAACCCAGATTTTCTAATACTGACCGTGCGCATTATACTGTGAACATTACGGAAATATATTATAATTATTGTAAAAAAGAAAAAAGGTGCTACTATCTGACCGACTGCAGAAAATTGTCAAGCAGGAGTTTCTGAACCCCCTGTTAATGAGAAGCTGACACGAAAATATGAGGTTATCTACTAACTGTGCGCTCTGATAATAAATTCGCATATTTTTAGGAAGCTCCCAAGGTCAGATATCTTCTACGACGTACTCACAGCATAAATATCACGTAAATTTCTTGACCTCGCAAAAGAATTACTACGTTGAGCGACTATATATACACCCGTACATCCTTTAGAAGAAAGGAAGATGAAGGAAAGATAACAAATATCACGCCCTTTTTCGTGCAAACTGCTTCCATGTTCTCCGGGACCGTCTACACGGCGCAGAACGCGCAATGAAAAGTTCAAAATGAGACGCCAGGGCTTTTAACGCTCCGAGTTGTGCTGCGGAGCTCGAGCAACGCGTTGAAGCGGTAAGGTGCTTAGCTGCAGATTGTGCGGGCGGCGACCAAATCCGCCCGCGGATTTTTCCCACCCTCTGTCCTCGGAACAGCTTTTAGGCCCACTCAGCCTCCTATCCGAGGAGTGTTCTCTCCGCAGATAAAAGGAAGTCCCTGAGGACCATCGGCGACGGCGGCTGATGGGGGTTCCTCGTCCCCTGGACACACGATCTAGGATTACGACAGACATTTTGTTTTCTTCAGTCGTACCACGTGATCTGCTTAGAAGTAATTGGGTCTCAGGATGGACAACGGACCCACAAGATTAAAAGAACTCCTGAGAGTAATTAAAATTGGAGTATTATCGATGTAGAGAGAAATGGGATATTGTTCGTGATAAGTTGAAAAGTGTTGCCATGTAAATTGATTACAGTTTAGTTAAATATTAAGTTTTGTAATTTTTTAATGAAAAATAGGATTCGAGGGAACCTCTATTTAAATATATTGCTTTATCCGCAAGGTGCTTTATCCATAATGTTACGAAAGTAACTAAAATGCTCATGTTTTATATACTTAAAATAAAAAGAGAAAATCTTTTAATAGACGAATTTCAGAAGCTAATTTACTCAGAAGTTAATTTGACATTCTAATTAGCCTATAACAAAATGTTGCATCAGCTCCTCTGATCTAAGTCATAATTTAATGAATGGATTTGTTTGGAATGGAAGGAAAGGAACTATTATGAAGTTACATAAAGCGAAAGCAGTACCAGTCATTTATACATGGATTAGAAAACTTTACCTACATATGATGTATAAAGAGGATTCATGCTGCAGTAACGGGCATTGTCACCTTTTCAGATGGATTGCTGATGGTAAAAGATGGTGGTGACGGTGGTCGTGGTGGTGGTAGTAATGTTAGTATTGGTAATGATGATGGTGGTGAAATTCTTCATGACAGTGAATAGTGAAAGAAAATACTTATTCTAGGCGTGTCTTGTAAGTGATATAGTCCGCGATTCCTCACCCTCTGAAACCCTAGATCAGGCGCCATTTTCTAGACGTAGGCTTCCCTTCCCTTCCATATATCTCCCCCATCCGGACATTGGGACAAACTGTAAGCTCTCGACTTACTATATGTTGTAATGTAGTAGGTGTACGTGTGTGTGTGTGTGTGTGTGTGTGTGTGTGTGTGTGTGTGTGTGTGTGTGTGTGTGTGTGCAAGGCGAGAGGATATCATCTCCCTATTTCTTTTCGTTTAGGTCAGGTGATACGAGTAAACTACTTTTACTCGAATCATCAGTGTATGTCATCTTCGCTCTTCTGCCTCAGAAAATCTGCTCTTACAATACTGCAAGGGTTGGGTTTCTTTTACTGATACTAAGAATAAGAAAATTCAGGTGCAAACTGGATTAGATAATGAGAGTACATTCTAAATAAACACAATTTACACTGAGTTTACTGAGATTCACAAAATTTAATGTTTCAATGAGCCAACGCACGATCATTTCCCTGATAATAATTCTAGCATACAATACACTATAGTAATAGAACAACATAATACAACAAAAGAAACAAATAATGCACTTCCTGAAATGAAATTACACGCCCACAATAACAGATTCAATTATACACTATTTACATAACAACGAAAGCACAAAGGGACATTACTGTGTTTAATTGCATTTCAATTTCAAGTTTTATGCATTCAAGTTATTAATGATCTGATTAATTCTTATTGAGATTAATAACACTTCGTTATATATATATATATATATATATATATATATATATATATATATATATATATGTATATATATCCCTTCTCTATCACTGTGATTAGTGCAATACAAAATTAAGGTTTTTCAAGAATACTAAATGTATCCTTGTAAAGTACTCCCTAAAATGCAAATATGAAACTTATATTTCATTTATCTTTGTTCTAAATGGCCATATTATTCTATAGAATGTTTTTAAATTAACACTATACACTGATTTTAAGCAAAATTATTATCTGCGTTCTAAAACGACAAAATTACAAATGAATACAATTAATATTAGACTTTTTACGTAATCAAATATAATGTTTCTCCTGCATTCTAACTCTGATACACTTGAAGTTTTATTTGAGGGAGAACACGACAAAAATAATTCTTAGCAGAAACGCTCAAACTCACGAACGCCAGGAGGGGTCTGAGTAGCTCGCACGGTGCGGTCGCTCCCTCGCCGCCCGAGGTTGCCAAAAGGTCCGTTACAGCCGAAGCGATGCGGCCTTCAAGTCTCGCCGTCCGTTGAGCTTTCAATAGATGAATAATTTCTTTTGCTGATGAACGACCTATTTATTTGTCACTGGAAATGAACCACGAACCAAGAGAAGAGGAAAAGTGTGGGAAGAACGTAATAACATTAGACGAGATCCCAACATGATGTTGTGCCTCGTGGAATTCAAATCCATCTTAAGTTAATTTTCAATGTTATATATTGAATAAATACATATTTCAATAAATTCTAATATGAGATTATTTTTATTCCCTCTTCAAATAATTTAGTGTTGTATGATTTATAGTATTTATCTCTTAGCAGAGTTTTCTTCGAACGTGCTGTGTCGTTCTTCGATCGCCGTCCGCTACTCGCTAGTATGTCTTCTGCTGGCACTGGTCACTCACAAAATGGGTCGAGATATGGCGTCTTCCCATTAATTTGCGGTGTTCAGCCAAGCAAATTTCCTATTGGTTAGAATATTCGGGCATAGAATTTATAAACCGGAGCTTCTATTCTGCGCTTTCTTGCGGTAATAGCGGGTACTTCTTGTAATCCTGTACTACGTTGTCAGCACAGGTGTCGATTTTATTGTAAACGCTTCTATTGATACTAGATAGCGGTAACAAGGACGGGACACACACACGAGAAAGGAAAAATCGTTCGCGGTCCGTGACTGCCCATCTGTTAGGGTGCAACTCTTCCACCGTTTACTTAGTTTCATAGAAGAAACAGTGGAAAACTACTGAACAGGGTAGCCGGTCTCCAAACAGTGATTGAATCCGACCCAGTTAGCAATCTAGTGTTGAAAATTTACCACCGTCGGGGTTCCAAAGCTCCGGGTAATAGAAAGGCAAAGATGTTACCCCTAAGAATTTGCAGCCGGATAGTGTATATCAGTGTGCATGTACATTCATGTTAAAAAGTATTTACAAAATATTGCGTTGCAGGAATATTAAAAAATTATGCAACGTGTTTAAAATGCAAATTTCAAGTTAAATTAACACGAGAAATGCTCTTAAACGTCTAAGACGTAAATTTTATCACTTTTCCCCTTGAACAATAATTATTCTCCATCAAGATGTCTACAGAGGCGAATGAGATGCAAGATATTAAAAAGAAGATTTGCCATTGATAAAGAGTGAACTAAGTATTCTTACATATACGCTAAAAATATGATCACAACATCCCTGCGCGTATTATCGCCAGAGAGAAACGCTTCCCATCCTTTAAATCTGGAAGACGAAGGCGAGAGACGGGAGCCCTGGTAAATCTCTAATCCCGAAGGCCTGAGCGCGAGTGACATGCTGTTCACCCCCAGCGACAAAAGCAGTTTCGTTGAACAAGCATGTTTTGCAGCTAAAAAGGGGTTGAAAAACAGTGGCATTAAACTCGGAGTTTGCATCGCTGGGGATAAAGATATATGGTGAGGAGGCACGCCCTCGGAAAGACAGAGAGGTAACGATCGGCAGACCGAACAAAAAAGGATATGGGGACGGAGAAAAAAGACAAGAAAAGGAGCATGAAAAGAGAGAGATAGAGAGAGAAAGAACAATGAGACTATAAAAATGGGAGAAGAAGTAGGAAGAGTGAACAAAGAGGGAGGGAGCAGAAAATAATAAAAGTCATTGAAAAGCCGTAAATGAATGATGGAAAAAGGAAAATGTGAAAACAAAATTAGGAAAAAAGGAGAGTAAGCAGAAAAAGAAAATAAGACGAAGGCAAGGGTTGGAAGAAGAGGAGAAAAAGTTGAAGGCAGCAAGAGACGAAAGATGTGGAAGAGAACAGGAGGATAAGGAGGAGTCGAGACATAAAGTTGAGCACATAATGGGAACGGCGGTAAAAGAAAACGGTGGTATACGGCGAGGAAGCAAGAAGGGGAGAGGGTGGTTAAAAGGGAGAGAAGATAATTGAGAGGGGGAGAGCAGGAAATGGAGATGGGAAGCCATGAAGAAGAGAATGGAGTGCGGTCTGGCGCAGGTGCGGTCGTGGGCTGCCAAAGGCGAGTGGCGGGAGCCTTGCGGGGGCGGGGGCGGGGCCGGGCAGACGTGCTGGACCGCAAGCGCCTGCCGGGGCGCGTCCGTACAAAAGGGGCGCACTCCGGCGGGGGGAGGGGGTGGAATGCGGGGGCGGTGCACCATCAAAGCCTGTTGACAGAAAAGCAGATGGAGCATGAGTGCTCGGGCGGGCGGGGGAGGGGCAGGGGGAGGGGAGTCGGCGAGGCGGGGGCGGCTGGGAACCTGAGCGTGCATTCACTAACGCTGGGGCGCACGCGTAACCAGCCATGAAACTGGCAGAGTGGGTGGATCGACGGGCCGCGCAGTCAACGCAAGAGCAGCGTAGCGGAGGGGACTTTTTTTTGGCCGTCTCTGAAATGATCAGCCGTTTCTCATTCAGCAGTTTTGATTCCGTATAAATGAACGTGAAGTCGTTAAACCCTCACTTTTAGACAGTTCGTCGATAATTTAAAAATTCTTATCACAAATTTACTTAATTCCGTAAAATAAGTATGTAAAACCGTTTAGTTATCATAAGAATAAAGAACACCTATTCTTCTGTAAATTCTAAATGGCGGTTTAGATACAAAATTTAAAACAATACTTTTTCATACCAGTAGTTTTCGCAACTCTTGAGAAAAAAATTGTTATTTACACAATTTTCCTCAAACCATTACATAGATTCACCTTCCAATCGCGAAGAAAAAAATTTATTGACCATGGTTAAACTAATCGTAGATTTAGAAAAGTGTGTGTATGAAATTTTTGTTTTAATCACATAATAATTTTTCTTATTGTAATTAAAAGTTACTCCAAGTTTGTTGTTCACAGACGAGATATTTTTTTCCGGCGCATAATATCTCTGCGGTTTGAATCTGCTCTGAATGTGATTTAATTATTGGAGTTTTGATTCAATGAAAATCTGTCTCTGAAATATTTATCTTTGAAGTAACGAATTGTCGCAAGGAGTGCTAAAGAGAATATGAATGCTTTATTCGTAACTATGTACAGTCAGTATTTTTAGAATGTACAAAATTGCCAAGTAAATGCAACTTAAAAAGAAGTTCACTAAGTATTCTTAATTACATAACTTGTGTAATAACACGTAGTAAATTATAGCTAACTAGAATGCCTGTTTGCTGAATCACTCCCCTAAAGTTATTTTTAAAAAATACTTAATTGGGAGTGTTAGGGGTCTTTAGGTTATTATTAATTTAGGGGCTTGAATGTAAACAACTGTATCTGACATTTTGGAATAACTCGATATTAGCCTTTATGAACATTATTGAGTTTGTCCCACATGTGACCAACACACTGAAACCTAGCTTTAGCGGTCCCCAATGGATCCGACAAAAATTGGCCGTTAAGAGATGGCCGCTTTACAAAGGTTATGAGGTTTACTGAAAACGTAAATCAGTTATAATTGTGCTAATTGCTATCAAATAAATTTTTGTAATCACCATTCGTGATATACAATAATTTAGATAATTTTTTATCATTTGTCTTCTCTTGATTAAAATAAAAGCACACCCTTGACTTGTCACTTATTCTCAAAGTCGAGAGACACACGTTTCGTCGTCGCCGAATCCAATAAGAAAACCACTTCAAGATGCAATTCACATCCTGCAGAAAATTTACAGCAGGGCCGTCTGAAGAAGGAGTTAGTTCAAAATTAGAGTTACAGTTCAAAATCGTTTGAGTGACTGTTTAATGAAATTGTATCTACCAAATGTGCCCGAACGTACGCTGCTTAGCCGAGTGGCGGCTGGAAAGACACATCTCTTATGAAAAAAATCAAAAGGTTCCACGAAAATATGTCCGTTAGCGGAGGTGATAGCTTAATTAGAGGTGCGTGTTTGAGTAGGTTTCACTGTATTTAAACCGCACTATTTAATTCTATGCACAATTGACCATGAATAGATATTTTCTTAAATCTCTTATTAAAACCCTTAAAATACTTTGAATGGAATATAAAAACTCTTCAAAGAGTATTAATAAAAATACATAAAATTATGAAGAAGGCGAAGGAGGTTATTACATTTAGTTTACAACCAACCTTTTAGTTTTTGAAAATGTCACCATTTTTATCTCAATGGAGCTTATTCGTTCAATTAATTCCGCTAGCTTTTGAACAGATTGTGCTGTTAAATGCAACTGCGGAAGAGATCAGAGACGCGTGTGGCGGTCGCTTTGGTGCCCGCGACGGAAGGCATCGCGTGACCCCTGTAGTTAGGGCATCGACCTCTCCTCCCAGCAGAAAGCAGAGAGAGGTGTACACTACCTGGGGCAAGTGGGAGCTCTTGGCCATCAATTAACGAAACAAAATTAATTTTATAAGAAAGTCGAAGTCCTGAGAACAGACAGGCTAACGAGTTAACCGATATCAGGAATTGCGCCTTATAAGTGTTCAGAAACATATTTGAACAGAAAGCGAGGAATGAAATTAACGTGAAGAGTGATAAATACTTTTTATGGGGTATTTTTCCCCTAGCACATGCTATATTTAATGTTCTCATTCAATGGACTCGTAACTTGGCAACAGGTAACCTGGCCGGCGGCTGAGAGGAGAGAGCTCATGGCTCCCCGAAGGGATGACTAGGGAGGTTTGAAAATAAATGAGGACCCAGTAGACCATTTTTTTCGGCGAAGACACATGGCGCAACTCAGGAGATATGCGCTGCTCGCTTGGAAAACGCAAAGAGAGGGACAGAACAAGGAAGAAGGAGAGAAAATTAAGAAGGAAAAAGGATAAAAAGGAGAAGGGTGAGTGTGTGTGTGTATGAGTCAGGCGATGCAGTGGGCGGGTTGCCCGTTAGAGGGGGGCAGGCGGGCGAGAGCGCAGTAAGGGCGGAAAGAGGCCAACAGCAGTGCAAATGGAAGAGCGGGCTGAGGCTCAACGGAGGAAACGAGCACAAGGGAGGCAGACTGAAAGGCTGGATGGGGCTTGCGTGCACAGCGACGAGTTGGCGGAGCAGGTCGAAGACTGATGAGTCCAACAGTACAGGCCCTCTTGGGGGAGCAGCATGTTACACAATTTCGTTTATTGATTTTGCGTTGTCAAACACAACTTGTTGAAAGAACAAACTAAAATAGAACCTAACAACTACTTCAAATGATCATTTCAATAGTTTATTTTATATTATAGTTAATAAAGAAATAAGCTTGATATATTTCATGTCATAACAACTGTATATCTTTCAATATTTTATCCACGATGGTATTTTTTTCATTTTATAATTTATTAATCAACAGCTAGACACTTAATATGTTTGCTTCGACAATAACGACTATTGTTTCTTTTACTGATTTGGCGTTTGCATGAAAAATATAAGGTTAAAGTTTTCAATAAATTATTGTAGATCTTATTGAAGTCGTTCGTACAAAACATTGTAGAACTGTTAAGAATTAATAATTATAATAAATATTTTCAGTTACATTTAAATGAAATTAATTTATTTTTTATTCCTAAACAGTGTTATTACGGATTCATAAGAATAAGCGTTTTATTGTCGTTCATATCGCCGAGAAGGTGCGATGTTCATCTCTTAGCGTACCGTTGCAGATAAATATTTTACAGACATTAAAACATAAGGAAATAATTTTGTGTATGGAAAAAGACTAGAGTGAATAATAGGAATAAAGTGTCCGTATCTTATTTTCATTACAGACATTCAAACGGGTGGCAGAGATATGATTGATATTCAAGGGACGAGGGTGCAGAGTGGTAGGGTTTAGGCAAAGCAGGGAGGGGTGTCAGCAGAGACAGCATAGAGCTGCATAGAACACCATAGACTGCAGGATCGAGGCAAGAGGTTGGATGGCAGGCGTTAGGAGCGAGAGGACGGGCCGGCCACTGTCAGGGAGCGTTGCGAGCGAATGGCGAGAGGTAGAAGCATGGGCATCTCTGCCACGTGAAACTCGGGGGAGGGATCAAAAGAAGGGTGCACCACAGCGTAATGTTACTTGAAGTAAGCACAAGATTTTAATTAATTTTGTGAAGGAAACAATACACACGCGATAGATAATAAATGCCAACTTTAGACGCAGCTATTCATGAATTCAATAATATACTCTGGGAGTAAACTATACAAAACGACCTCAGTTACAGTATTAATGGTGTAAAACAAGGGGAGGTAGCCGTACATTCTCCTGTTCGAGTGCATTTTCGTAATACGTCTCATACGTATTTTCGGCAAAATAATAAAATACATAAATATAAATATCATCGTTATAATTTACGTAGAATCGTTACATCGTTATAGTCATCTTTAGGAAAAAAAAACTATTGGATGTACTTGTCAATTTTTTGGGGCACCTGTCTCCCGCGTCTCCAAGTCCGACAGTGTCTCTGATCGGGGGGCCCAGGGGTTCGAGTCGCGACGGTAGCAAGATTTTCGACACTCAGTTGGGTCGATTTCAGCCGCTGTCTGGAGGAGAATTCTAGCAACCTGCTTCTCAGATCGATATTTTTCCGTAGTTTCTCTGATCAATACCAGGCAAATGCCGGGACAGTACCCTAACAAACGAGCCACAGGCCGCACGCGATCTTACTCTCCTCTTCCTTGTCCTATCCTTAGTTACACACTCACTTACATGTACCACACCTGTCTAGAGCCTGACCCGGCTGAGGTGGTGCCCCGTTGGTGGGAGACACGTGTTTGGGGAAAACCCCGCAAGCTGAGATACAAGTCGTCACCGGATATCGCCATCCAGCGAGGGACGATCACCGCCACCTCCCGCAATAAAACCGTACACTACCCTTACGGGACTATTGATCTTAGCAGTTGACGAGCCCGAATACACAAATCAATCAATCAATCAACCCAAGCCCGCAGTGCCCGTGGCTAGCGGAGACGCCAGGCCAAGGAAAGCGGCGCGGCGCGGTGGGGCGCGATGGAGCGCGGTGGGGCGGGTGCCATTCACTACTCTTACGGGACTAATGATCTTAGTTGACGAACCAAAAAACACTAATCAATCAATCAATCAATCAACCCAAGCCCGAGGTGCTCGTGGCTAGCGGACACGCCAGGCCAAGGAAAGCGGCGCGGCGCGGCGCGGTGCGGTGCGGCGTGGTGGGGCGCGGTGGAGCGCGGTGGGGCGGGTGCCATTCACTACCCTTACGGGACTAATGATCTTAGTTGACGAACCAAAAAACACTAATCAATCAATCAATCAACCCAAGCCCGAGGCTAGCGGACACGCCAGGCCAAGGAAAGCGGCGCGGCGGGTGCGGCAGGAGGATTCCCAGCAGCGCCCGCTCAGCCGGCGTCGGCGTCGAGAAGCGCGCCCGCTGCGAGACGCGCCCAGACGCAACGCGCGCCCATCGCCAGCCGCACGTGTGCGATCGATACAGCCGCTGCCGCCGCCGCCGCCGCCGTCGCCGACGCGCTGGCGCTGTGATCGAAAACTGGGTCATGTCCGGGTCAGTGTTCGTCGTTTCCGGGCTTGCTCCCGCTCGCAATCGAATCCTGTTTAGAATGATGCAAAATCCGTTGCAGCAACCAACCTCCTGGTCGGGATGAGGTGAGCGCTGCAACTCGGGGCGAGCGCGATTATCGGATATCAATAACGATTCGTTCACCGGAATACCCGATTCTACAACATTATAACGTCGGCACTTTCATCGCTTACTCAGGCGGTTTGCGAGTTTGCTGAGCTGAAAATATCAATCTGTAGTAGCTAGCAGTTCCTAATTATCTCTTGCAGGCTCTGTAAACATTTAAAATGAAAAGTACATTTACGCCGATCCTTTCTCTTTTATTGCTGACAAACTTTTACAAAATGCTTCATTTTACAGACACTGCAGTATTCCAGAGGATAAATACGTGCTGATCTTCACAGATCTACAAGAAAAGACTTGGATTAAGTTATTTCTATTTTATATATCATTAAGAAAATTAGGATCATTGATGATTTCGAGATCCTCACTCAGATGAACTTTTCAATTGTGACTGAATGATTCACACAATTTTCAATTTAATCGATCGTTTCGAAAATGTAATCTCTCTTATCTATGAGAAAACTTGAGTTCATCATTTCATATCAAAATATGCTTTTTGCTTCGTTCCATAAGAATACATCACATCTCCGTTTCTCGTTAATAATCTAAAAAGCCGTGGTTCCCTATTTACTTCCATTACTTCACTTCTGGGAAGCTGCTGCGTTTTCAAATAGCGATTGGCTGAGAGAAAATGAGTCTTTTCCAAATAACTGATTCACCTGTCGGGCAATTTTTCTTTTGAAAAAGGGATTGCGCACATTAATTTGTAATTTTCATTTATTTCAACGTCGTTGTTTCAATGACAACTAAGGGCGACATTTGCAAGAGAGATGCTATCATGTCCATTTAATGTTTTGTAGTATTTCATAGTTATATAAATGAGAACTTTTAATCGAAAGCACACAAATGAATATGCATGTACAACGCCATGTCGTCACTCTGGGCGAAGTAATGTTAAAGAGATGAATACATCGTAAAGAGACGCCGGGTGCTGAAGAACCCATATAAAAGCATTGCAATGTTCCACATCACTTAATCTAAAAGGTATGAGTGTACTCGAGTGGATGATTATTATCTAAAGACTGCACATGGTTCATGCCACTAGAGATAATTGAGACAGTAACTATCGTTTGTCAACTGAAGTCGATATTTTCGTTGCTTCCTAGAAAGCGACCTCACTTATAGGAACTTTCCCAAATTACTACTGTAGTCATCCAATGTGAAATGAAGACAGAAACGCGTGAAAAAAACACGAATGCATTTAAACATACTTCTGTTTTCTAAGTCATCAATTTAAAACTAATAGAAGCTGAACTTTTATGCCATGTACCGTGTTAACTACAACGATAACTACCTTGTTAATGTTGTGAACAATCTTACAAATTGTTTGTCATTTGTATCACATCTGAGCATTAGAATTCTGCACAACCTTGATAATAAAATTAAAGCTTCTTGCAGATCCACAAACTAACCTGAAAATTGAACAAAATAAAAAAATTTACGATCAAAAGGCTTTCTTTTGCCTCATAATGCACATTTATACTATCAACATTTTAACGTGTGTTTGAACGACAATAAAAAGAATTACTCTGACCTGACACTTTTGGACGAGAACATACTGTCACAACCGTCTATAATTCATTAGGACTCAATCAACTTCTTCGAGTGTTACTTGACAACAACAACAACAACAACAACAACAATTGGCTGGGTGAAGTAGCAACATCGTTGAAAATCTCAAATGTTCAGGGAATCTTCTCAAGATGACAAGTAGGCAAATTTATTGTTTATGGTTAAATCTCAATTTCAATATTCTTTTTGATTACCTTCAAATTTAATTACTTTAATGACTTCTTACAGAGAGGTTTTTAACATTTCGACATCTAGCCTTCAAAATGTACTTACGTAGTAACGAGTATTGAAACACTGTAGCGAGAAACTGGGATTTTACAACAGTAAGAACTCGTATTAAGGGTTCTATTTATCGAAAAAATGTATAATTCATGCTCCTACATGACGTAAATAAAATCCTCCACTACGTTGTGTAGTCAGATAGCTTGTGTTTTTTTTGGGGCGTTTGATAACGAAACATTGGTTTACGGCAAAACGTCTGTCCGCCTGCCTGTCAGAGGGACTGGCCGTCCGTCTGCGAACAACGCTAGCAGCTACGCCGTTTTCACCAAAATTGATATTCCCCGATTGATCTCGCTGAAGTTGCGGTTGTTTGAATCGGAGATTTTGATATTGGGGAATATTTTACATGAAGCCTGTACAATATTTTCAATTTTTTTCCAAAAGGGCGTCAAATTACGAGGTTGTTTTTTGTCGGATAGGGCAGAGAACATTTCAAAATGACGCAGACATATTTTCGTTGAAATCTATAAATTTTCGAAAATTGTTCTTTCTACAACTACAATATTAAGATATATATTTTTACATTTACCCCTACTTCTTATATAGTGTAGAGAAAGTATTGTAATGCTGCAGTAAAAGACGGCGGATTGTCTACAGAAAAACGTATTTCTGGGCCATGATAACGAAAAAGTGGACATATCATGTCCCCATGTACAGAAAATTTCTTCCTTTAACCCGTTGTGTAATCAGAATCCATGTTTTGTGGGTCCTTGATACCGAAAAATTGATTGTTGTACTTAGCAAATGCAATAATACGTTGTAGTATGCTATAGTACGTATAGTACTTAACTAATGCTAAAGTTGTAAGTAGTACTAAACGAATGCTATAGTACTTAAAATAATTACTTTGAATTAGCAATATAAGAAGTAGAAGAAGTAACAGACAAATAAATTAATACATATTTTACATCACCACATTATATTTCAACACCCGCATTAACGTTTGGGTTTGTACTCGAATTTCATATGCAATGACTCAATCCACATAGATACTTCATTGAATATATTTTAATTTACTGACAATTAATGAAATACAAGACACTTAACAAATTGTCGAAAACAAATGGCCGAAATGTCATTAATCCTAGTAATTCAGAAACATGCGTCCGTCACTCGCGGTTATACCTCTTCAGGCTTACCAGTCGGTGAAAATGAGATGTCATATAACACCCCTCGGTCTCCTGGCGGAGAATCGACCATTTTTACTTTCTCGGTACCGCTTACGCGGTAGAGAGAAAGTTATGTAATGCTGCGCGAAAAGAACGGGAATTTTCGGCAGAAAAACTCTTATTACCGGGCCCTAGCAATGAAAAAGTGGATAAATCCAGATGCTAAATTTAGAAAAAAATCCTCTAAGACGTAGTGTAGCCAAAATTTATGTTTAGTGGGTCCTTGACACCGAAAAATGGAATGACGGCAAAACGCCTGTCCGTCTGTGAACAACGCTAGCGGCTAAACCGTTCGGCCCATTTTTTTCAAAATTGATATTCCTGACTGATATGATCTGACTGATGTCGCGGCCCCTTGAATTTGAAACCGATATTTTAAATTTGTGGGTACTTGACCTCTACCTCTGGGACATTTTCAAACAAATGATTCCAACGTTTTTGATTGAACTGTGTTACTGGATAGTGTGAAGGACGTTTAATAGTATTGCCCATGTCTACTGTTCATTGAAAACTGATTTTTTGGAAACTGAAAAAAAAAATCATAATTTTTTCGCCATCTTCCCATAACTACAATTACGAAATGCGTTAATGAAAACCCGCTTTTAAAAGAATATCATGTTCAATTTCTCGAAAACATGAGTATTTTGTGCAAAATTTTGTGCCATAGGCAATTTTGAATTTCTTTAAACAACTGTTTTCTTAAAATGGCACATTTTTTATTACATTCGGACCTTAGATGGCATAAAGGACGTTTCAGAGAACGTTGTACCTCTCATGTTCGTTAAAATGTCTGATTTTTCGAAAATCGAAAAAAAAAATTGTTTTCTGTGTCTATCTACAAATATAATTTTGAGGATACATTTTTTTCTTAATAAAATGTGTTCATCAAAAACATCTTCAAATAAGGTCATGTTGAATTTTTCGAAAATATAAGTATTTTTTAGTAATTTCGCGTAAACTTAGTCGCCCGCTCCGAATACCACGCATTCGTGAACATTTTCACGAATTCCATGCATTCATGAAAACGTGAGAGATGATTCCGCCGAGTTGGATGCTACGTAAATCAGAATTTGTGAGTATTATTTAATATTTCTTCGTTCGTTTCTTTTATTCGAGTTTTTACTATACATTTAAAAATTCAATTCAATTCATTAATCTTCTAGAAATTCTTTAAAACTTATTTGAAATATACGTATGAAATACAAATTCCTAGCCTTCAAGGAATGCAACAATGGCATTCCACGTCGCGACTCGCGAATTACTGTGAATTACGTCTGTGCGACATGATTTAGCTGCATGAAAGCTGTTATAATTGTGTTTGTGTTGATATTTGTTGAAAAAAAATTAGTTTTCGCACCAAATTTTCTAAGATTTGTAAATAGTTTTATAAAAAATTATGACAGATTCGGAGAGAAATTGTGGTATAAATAGTATTACGTAAGCATTATTACAGGCGAGAAATTACGTGCCGATTTAGCACTAGTTTTATCAATCCAAAATTTCATAAGATATTTCCTGAAGACAGGTGTTTTAGGGAAATATTTTAAGCAACTAAATCGCGTTTTGGGAGTCTTAAGGCACCTTCAGAGATGAAGAATGACTCGTTCAATTTCTCTCGCCCAGACTAATCGTTTGTCACTCATTCTTAGCCGTATTCCTCTAGAACATTCTGGAAGAATTCTAAAAGAGCATGTGTTTTGATGGTTTCCATGCACGTGGTGCATTCATCGTAATTAATGAAACTCTATGAACTGCAGTGCTGCCTTTTTGGAATTACATGAATTGTTACGATTTGATACATTTGTTTGACGATAATTGAACCCAATTATGTAATGAATTATAAAAACACTTGCAATCGATTATCTATAATTTAACTTTCTATGCTCTAACATGGACAAGCAAGGCAACTGTATTATATTTACAACTTCTTTTATTTTGAATTATCGTTACACAAATAAACCATTTTTGAAATGAAAATAGTCTTTGGAGACACCGCGATATGCTAGTGTGTAATAATGTCATGTGGTAATGTAAAATATGATTTTTTGTCAATTGTAAATATTGATAATTCAAAATAATTGTTTTTATAGAAAAGAATTGATTTTGAAAACGTACTGCATGAATAAATTCATTCAATTTTTTTAAGATAATGAAATTACTTCCAAACTTTTCAGCAATCTGATTCCACTAAAGTCAGCAAAAAATAATTAATAAAGTTGCCTAGCAATAATTACTGCAATAACTGTCATGATAGTTCCACAAACCAGCATGTACATACTGATCTGGACAGTAAGAGCACGAACTACTTTTATGATAACCATTTCGTGTAACTTGATCGACTTTCGTGTCCATTGGGTTGCATCGAATAAACATTGCGTGCATTAAAGATACGTTCCTCAGAAATGATGGAACTAAGCGAACCGCGGAGCACTTATTGGCATCCACTTTATAAAGATACGATCAAAATTATACGAATAGTTTGTATTGTTTCGTCGAAATTTCATCATACGCCAGAAAACAGGATAATAGCATCGCCACAACAAACTGATACTTCCACGCGTAGCATTTAATGCTATCACCTCCACTCGAATGAATTCACTTCATTGTAGTAAATATTATATTATTTTAAATGTATCTTTTTAGTTTAATACAATAATTCATAATGAATGATGAACCAGAATAAAAGAGATATAAAATAGAGTGCAGTGTCGTTGTACACGAGATAAAATTAACAGTGACAGTGAGAATGTTAAAAATGATAAATGTAGAATTTTAATACATATTCGGAAATGTAATTCAACTTAACTACTTTACCACTTTACCTACTTTACCACTTAACTACTTTAGCAAAAATGTAGTTAAGTGGTTCTTTATTGAAGTAGAGCACTTTTCACACTTTTACACAATATTAACATTAGTTTCGTAGCGCGATTGGAATGAATGATATTGCATTATCGGATCGTATAATTTCAATGTTTACATGTCTAATGATAGCATTTTGCAAAATAGAGAGAAGCTTAATAATTACTTATTCGGAAATAAGTAATTATTAAGCCTCCAATGTTGTTCAATAATATATCTTGTGATACGTCATCGAAACACTTAATCGACACCATTGATATCCGTTTGTGCAACTTATAATGAAACATTTTATTTCAGATCGTATTTCCAAAAGCTTTCAAACAGATGGAAATAGAACGTCCATTTCTGGAAAAATGACTCAAAATTGCTCAATTGGTCAATTTCATTCCATTATCTTTTTTTCGGAAATCAAACTGAATCTAAAGCACTTCATGATGCTTTTGAGTGGTAAACCTGTCAATTTTATTCAATAGCCTTAAGAAAAAATTATGAAGAAAGGCAAATATATTTCTTGTACATGGTCAAAAGGGCTTGACCATGCACCAAATACATACAGCACAAATACCTGAGCTGATTACACTACTTAGCTGTTACGTGATATTAATTCTGACAGGAACATGAATTATTAGAATAGAAACATCTAATCAGCAAATGGGAACATGTTTTAAACAATGATTGGTAAAATGTGAAAGTATTCAGCTCAATTTATCGACTATTCTACTGCATATAAAAAAATGTTTCGCATTGTTCTTCACGAGAAATTTCGCGAAGAGCAAATCTGTGTTATATAAAGCGAAATGGAAGGTTGGAGAATGTTTGCCGCATTTCCACCACAGTTCCGCAATATTGCATAAGTAACGTTTCGCAGTTACTGGAAGTCGGTGCGGACGCGACCTTCGCAGAAATGCAGTTTATTGACGAGCTGCCCGGCCGCCGTCGGCGCCGCGCCGCCGCCTGCCTGCTAGCCGGCCTGCCACGCCCGGCCCGGCCCGGCCCGTCACAGCCGGAGTCCGATCCGCTCGAGGGCTCAATTTGCACAATCCGCGCTCGAGCACGGCCGTCCGTCAGCTGCGAAATATTCGCCATCCGAGATATGGACAAGCTGTCACAGCAATGGTGTGAATAATAAAGAACACGCTATTATTATCTCATAATATTTTATTTAGTAAAATAAAAATTCGCGATGGGAACTAGTAATGTTTAATACATTATTAATGAATATAAGATTACTCAGATATAGAACGAATTTATCCATTTTTTTTTTCATTTTAGATTAAAAATTAATATCACAAAACTTACAATATTTACAACAGTCAGCTGGGTTATATTTTAAATCATTCATATTATGACGTTTTGGCATATTTTGAAGCCTTCATCGGATAGTAAGGACAAAAAAGTATCTTACAATTGAAATAAATAGAAACATATTTTCGTTTTTATTTCCTAATTTATTAAAGATTGAAGAAAAACATTTAGAACCGTTTTTGAAAAACTCTTTTTTAGATAAATTGGTAAAACTGTTACGAGTTGAGTAAACGTCTGCTATTTTTAAAAAATTGTATTCTAAATAATTTAGAGATATCAAATTAAATAGTAAATTGGAATGACAAATATTTCCTGTCGGAATATCAAACTCATGAAACAATCTTTTTAATCAACTCTCTCGCTTACGTTCGGTTTGTCATCATCCGCACATCACGAGACCTCTTCCCCGGCTTCGGAGAATTTCACAACAAAATCATGTTTATCTTGCCTTTTGTTAGTTAAAGAAGATTTACTTCTGTAAATTCATATTACATCTGTAAATAATAATGTTAAAAAAGAGATATTTTCAACAAGTGTGAGAAATGTCGACGAATGCTTAAGTGCAAAAGAAAAAATAACCTTAAAAATTATCTTTAGTCAAACAGTAATGCTTTCAGATGCTAGTATTAACAATTTTTTAGGGATTCAACAGTGTATAAATTGTATATATGGAACAAATAATAAATAAAGCCCCAATTAAGTTTGTTAAATTTATACATGTAATTTATCAAGTATATTGTTGCTTGGCTCCATGACCATGTACAGTTAGTATAAAAAGAAAACAGTATTTAACAAAAGAGATAAAACATGGGTTATTTTCAAGAGCTATAATCATATTGTCAACGGAAAATTTACGCAAATCTCTTCCTATAGAGATAATGAAATTAATGAAAATAGTGAGACCAACTACGTTTAGTTGGAAGCAAGGAATATGTCCTACAGAATTTATCCATTACACATTTATGACGATTTCGCCAGCTTGGTATAATGTACGTAGATGAGAATGTGTATTTTTCACTGCAAAGAACGAAGAACTTATAAAGAATAATTATGATTAATTTACGATTTGCGGTGATTAGTTTTTGTTTTGTATACACGAGGTCGATGTCTGAGAGGGATGAAAATTGCTTTTTCCGTCCAAAGTGTAAAACATCGGAATCCTGTCAGACTTTTATCAGACAAGATGAGAAAAACAAAATATTTCACACGTATTGGAACATATGGGAGAAATATTAAGTAAATATGTTTTATCGTATTTAATTGAATGTTTGACGGTTCATTGATTGATCGTTTGTAGGAAGAGCTTTCATTTCTCATTGAAAAATGGACATTTCACAATGAGGTTAATTATTACATCGACAAGAGGGGTGGTGAACCAGGACTGAGGGCTGTGGTTGTACTGTATCCAGATTGGCCTTCCATGTTAGTGGAAGTGCAGTGTGTGCAAATTTAATTCCAACTTTTACCATTCAATCAATTAATCAAACGACAGCTTCGTTCCCAGACCGCCCGCCTGCCACAGCGTTTGCCACAGTTAGAACCACAGGACACTGCTGCAACACAACTTAATAGAGATATTATTGCTTGCCTTTCTTGTCAGGTTCTTTCTTTACGCCACATACAGTTTTTATCTGTTTTTATGTTAAATACATCTGTATCTCTTCATTTTCGTTTTGTCAACAGAGAAATGACTTTGTTAATTACGTATGATTCATTGTAGCAATGCTTCGCTACTGCAATGCTTTGCTACTGCAATGCTTCGCTACTGCAATGCTTCGCTACTGCAATGCTTCGCTACTGCAATGTGTTACACCTCACACGCTACTGATCACATGATCGTTAACCAGTTTTACGCTATGCTTTGCACAAATTTGAATAGTTAAAAGACTTTGTCGCGAGTATTGGTTTGTTCTATGTCCTTCGACATGGTTGTCAAGTTTACTATTGTTAAAATCTTCTCCCTCAAGTTTGGGCACGCATTCGCTATGACACTGTCTTGGAGAAAATTCATTTACTTTTCCAACATAACGTTCAAGTAATGCCGGCCAATATTTCACAACCGCAGGGGCAGAAAATGCAGTAAAGCCGCGCGTAATACTTGAGGGTGCGGCGGGTGGCGTAGTTTCCATTCAGGGGCGCTTGATTCAGCATAAAAGGAAAAAAATAATCTCCATTTTGCGTCTACGAGTAATAGACGTTCGCACATTCCTATTGTACTATGCCTATATTCTTCGCCAAAGTGCAAACAATAAGATGACAAAGTTTTATCGCAATCGAATGAACGGCACGGCACCGCATAAAGTACGAACAAACAAACATTGATTTTCATTAAATATATACATTCATCGTCATAAAAAAAAGCTGCACCTGGAGGACAAGGCGGGTTGCGATCATTGCTGGCAGGGAGGAAGATGGTACCACGCATACGAAATGATTACATTTCCACGTTTGTAGGACCAATATTTACTGCGCTACACGCCCACAAACTCTACATGTTAGTTTGGCGTGAAGTCGCCATGTTGGCAAACACATGCGTCCAGACGTCGTGGCATGGAGTTGAACAGGTCTCTAATAGAGTCCATGCCATGCAGCCTGCACCTGAGAGCACGGTTCTTGCAGATTGGTCTGTAGGGGGTGGGGTCCTGTTCGCACGCTCCTTAGTAACCCCAACTTCTCGATCGGGGAAAGGCCTGGCAATGCAGCTGGCCATGGCAGAGTATTCACTGCTGCAAGGCATGCTCGGGAGATGGCTGTGGTATGCGGACGCGCGTTTTCCTGTTGAAATAGGGCATGTGCATGGGCGTTCATGAACGGCAGGGCCACTGGTTGAAGGATCTCCTGAACCGTGCGGCTGTCACGGTGCCTCTGAGGAACACTAACGGTGAACGGGCACCATAGGATATCGCCCCACACAATCACACCAGGATCGGGGGACGTGTGATGGGATACCACAAACCGCTCGTCGTGGCGCTCCCCACTCCGCCTTCAGACATGGACCTAGTGGTCGACGCCATTGAGACCGAAGCGGGACTCGTCGCTGATGATGACCCACTGCAAGTCTGTATGGCCCCAAGTCCGTCGTTCCCTACGCCAGGCGAGTCTGTAGCAACGTTGCTGGGGTGTGAGGGGCAGGTGCCGTAACGGTCAGCGTGCGGTGAGTCCTGCGTTGTGCAACCGCCTGCCAGTGGTACTGGCACTTACAGGAAGTGAGAATGGAGGCTGAACAGCTCGCTAAATCATCGTTGATGCACCTATCGTTGCCGTTGGATCTGGTCGCTCGTGGCAGACCATCCGTCGGTCCTCTCTCCTCGTGATGCGTTGCGGACGTCCAGATCCCACATGTTATGTGTGCGTGCCTTCCTCAATCCATTGCTGCCAACAGCGGGCGATGGTGGTGTCCGTATGACCGGTGTGGCCGGTCGTACGGACAGGACCAACCAGCCTCCCGCACACCCACGGTGCGTCCCGTCTCGAAAGCTTCTACCTGGACAACCGGCTGTCGAACGCGTCGCCTAGGCATAGTGTACACGCAGGTGACGCTCTGGCTACTCGATGCTACCCGATGTCGCAATGGCCGGCATGGCCGTTTGAGATCCTTTTTTCTCGACCGGTGGGCGCGACGGCCACGCCCTTACCCCGACCCCCCAATGTGCGGTGGACCGTGAAAACGAAATCATTAACTTGGTGAATGATGTGCAAAATACCCACTAAGTTTGCAGCGGATCAGAAGGGTCCTTCGAGGTGCAGCTTCTTTATGACGAAGAGTGTATTAGATCGAGAATATCGAAGATGGATATGTCGTTTACGGATACTATATATTTCCAGATTTTTCAAAACGTATCGCCCTAAACCGGCTACCATCTAATTGCCTTTGCAGTATCCTCGACTGGGAGGATCTAAGCTGATATTCGGGCAAGTCCCAAAGGGGAGAATTTTCGACCCTTCCTAGATAACTGAGCCAAATTCAACTTCTATTTGAAGGAGAATTCTAGAGCCGGCTATTCTTATTGATAATTTTCTATGGCTTCTGCAACAGCCAGAGAGCAGTACCCTAACAAATGGACCCCGGACATTGCGTTATCTTTCCTTCTTCATTCTTGTCCTTTTCTCTCCCCTTACACACACACACACACACACACACACACACACACACACTTCCATGCACTGTACCTCACAGTGAAAAACCAGTCGAGGAACTGAGATGATGCTGCTTTGGGGATGAATGGGAGAAGCTCTCATCGCCGAGCTTACGCGTTGTCATTAATTGTCTGTTCAAGAAAATAATTGCCTATTTTTTAGGCATAAATCATTGAAATTTAACTTTTATTCACTAACATTTTTTGAATTAGTCATAAAAATCGAAGACAGAAATTTTACATCAAGTTTTCGTAATAGAATGCCCATTGGACGTATGTATAGGCAAGTTAATCTCTGCATATTTTTTGCTGAAAGGCAGTCGAAACATTGTCAGCACGCTGGACCGTGAATAATTCGAACTTTTCAATTCTGCAGCGGATTCCATTTTTAAGCAGAAATCGGTACATTTTATTGTTTCCTTTGTCGAATCGCTTGTTTTACGTAATGTGCAAACATTGTGTGTGCGGTAGAATGGAAGTGTGATCTGTTCAAGTGCCCTGCTCGAAATCGTTTTTTCCTGAAAAACACTCATTTAACAAAAAAACCTCTTCTGCATCCGCTCTTGTTAAAATACGGTCAGAACATGGACACATGAGTGTATAATTAGATGATCTCACAAGAGCAGTTGACTCAGCAAATACAGCTTTTTATGATCCCAGTCAGACCCGTGCAAGCATACCACACTACGTAAATAATTGGTTTAAACGTAGAATATCTAGTAGAACCCAACTAGGATCGATAACGTCCTGTACATGCAAGGATAAATATTGGTGAAACGGATATTAGCAGACTTATATGTGTGATTATTTTGTACAGAATATCAAAAAGGGGTCTTAACTTTACGTAGATATCAAGATTCTGTAATCTCTCGACACTTATACGGAGGAACTTAGGAAAGCCAAACGTTAAAAAAATGTAATAGAAGATCCAGGAAGGACTCATTCTGTAGAGTACGGTCAAATAAACATAATTCTTGCGTTTTAAGGTATTTGTGCAAAATGGTAACATGTTTTCTACTGGAACGTGTGTTGTGCATGGCATATGCATCTGACGATTTTTTCGATGCATAATCTACAAAGATTTAAATTTTTCGTCTAAAAATATTTCTAATTCCCTATTAAACAGTTGCGTATTAGCGGGCCTATGTTCGATGACGTCATATAAATCGTGAATTTTCGCTAGTGTCAAAATTATCAACTTTCACTAGCGTCAAAATTTTCAACATTGCTTTGAGCCAATCTTATCAATGTCAGCGTATTGTACGTAACATAAATAGTATGTATGTTTTCTAATATTTTATAAAATTATTTTTCTACTCTCATTATATAATTCTCTTATTAGTTGGCTTCAGTTCGCTTGGAAGATCACGTGTACAACATTTCATTTATTAAGATTCAAGAGCCAACAGAATTGCAGATTTGTATGAAAAGCAAACAAACACACCTTCTTTGTATACGAAAGATTAATTATTTGAAAAAAGGAGTCTAAGTTATGCCCAACCAAACACACTATCTTTCAGTGAAAACCGCATCGAAATTGGTTGAGCCATTCCAGAGATCGAGATTGGTTGAGCGGACGATCTAACAAAAATCCTAAAAACAATTGGATCTTATCAAACCCAATGGAGTGGTTAAGCTCTGTTCAGTGCTTAATCAAAGAGGCATATAGCGCCATATCTTTGTTGATGTCGTATTTATGCTAGTAGACGCGTTTGCTGAAATATTGTTTGGTCTCCCCAATGTACACCTGTTGACCTGTCCCCAATGTGCACCTGTCATTACATGAAATAGAATAGTCTACAATAGGCTTATCCTCTATTTTGGATTTATTTATTTCCTCGTCGTTTAGCTGTAACAGAACAGAGCTTAATCACTCCATTGGGTTTGATAAGTTCAAAATTTTGCACCATAAAAAATAAACCTTGCTACGTTTTAAAAGCAAACGTTGCTAATGAACCAACATCTTTAATTACGTTTATCTTTGCACTGCCATTCCTTCACGGATCTAGTCTTGGGCTGCCTGTCACAACTGACACATGAGATTAACAATTAAGTTGGAAGCCACCTTCAACTTTTTTAGATAATTTTCATCACGTAATATGTTATACTGTGATGTAAACAGCAAATTATAAGAGTGATTTTAATATTTTTTGTATTCCTCTCTTTTTATCACGTTAAATTGTGTTGTCTATGCTATTCTCAACCATTTTTTCATAATGTGTATTGCTCTTGTCAAGGCACATGCTAAATGAGCGAAACGTTCAGCTACTAAATTACTAGTCTTAATTCCTTAGGTTTGGACCTAAGATTGATCCCATACGGTCCAAATCTACTTAACGCTTACCATCTATCTACAATATTATTATTATTATTATTATTATTATTATTATTATTATTATTAAAGCTGCTAATTTCCGTGTAATTTCGTTTTGCAAGCATGGTTCTAATGCGGCGTGCGCGTTGTGTGTGTGGCAGAGTGGCAGTGGGAGCCGTGGGCGCTGCCGAACGGCACGCGCGGGCCGGGGCCGCGCGCGGGCGCCGCGCTGTGGCTGGACCGCGCCGCCGACTGCTGGTGGCTGTTCGGCGGCCGGCAGCCGCCCAGCCTGGCGGCGGGGTCGGCGGCGCCGCCCAAGGCCTACTCCGACCTGTGGCGCTACGACCCGGCGGCGCGCGCCTGGACGCGCGTGCTGTCGGCGGACGGGCGGCGCAGCGGCCCCAAGGGCATGCTGCTGCTGCGCTCCAGCCTGCAGGAGAGCGACGCGGCCGCGGGCGAGGAGGCGGCGGCGGCGGTGACGGCGGCGGCGGCGGCCGCGGCGGCGGCGGCGGCCGCCGCGGCGGCGGCGGTCAAGGCCGGGAGCGCCGCCGCGGGCGCCGCCGCGGACGCCGCCGGCGCGCGCAAGCACGCTTTGACGGAGGCGTCGCCCGCGCTGCTGTGCGGTCGCGCTGATCCACAGGTACGGTTCAACTTTTTAAAGAGGATGGGCGGGTCGGACGTTGGGTAGACCGGGAGCGTTGGTTTATTTATTTGTGTCTCGGTAACCGACGTTTAATAAAAGAGGAAGTTTTACACTTGCGGTCAGATGGTGACGAGGATAAGAGTATGACCTGTTCCGATTCCTTTTACATTGGAGTAGTAGTACTTAAAGGCCTGCTTTGGAATTCGGGTCCGTTCCTTTCTTTCAATACGTAACCATTTCTATTTATAAGATTGTAATTTGTCATTGCTTGCTCTAACATTTGTTTTCTTATTTTCTCGTTTCTGAGTCTATCTAGTCTGGTACATCTCTTTATATATCTTAGGAATTTCATTTCGCCAGACTACTCCTGTTTTTCTTTCTCTCTCAGGCTCCAACATTCACTTCCAAATAATAAACAGACAGCCATTATTTTATATGCGCAACAAGATTGATAGCTAATATATTTACTATATATTAGAAGAAATAAAAGTTAATGGATTAAATTAAAACTGTGGGGGTAAGAACATATTGCTGACAAGATTGTATTATGTTATTCTTGCTTAAAACGTTATTTTTAGTGAGTCACATTGCTTAAAACATTATTTTTAGAGACTGAAATTCAGCAAATGCGACTGCCAATGAAGTATACGATTTAATTGAAACATTATGGGAAAAAGCGTGGTAATTTTGATTCATTCTAATGCGTTTCTTGTAAATCAGTGGTGTGTAACAAATAAATCAGATAATGTTGCTCTGCGAATTTGAAACGATTCATTTAATTTTTGGAAGCACTCTTATGAAAGCAGTATGGTACTTTCAAAATTGTCTCATTATCCCTTATTTACTTTCTAGCATACTATTCACATATTCTAGAGAAAGTTATGTATTGATGCGTCGGAAAACGAATAACGTATCGAAACATAGGCTAACAATACGAAAGGACGTACTGTTAGTCTATGAAGCCGAAAAAGTGGATACTTCTTGTTAAGTAATTCTAATAAATTACTTCCTCTAAAACTCTGGATAGTCTGAACCCACGTTTTGTGAATCTTAGTTAACGAAAAAACGACAATGATTTGCGGTGAAACGTCTGCCCGTCTCTCCGTCCGTCTTCTGCCTAGACGTTTGTAAAAATACTAGCGGCTAATCAGGAGGCACCAAATGTGGCATTCTCCAATCGATTTATCTAATGTCGCTGGCCCTTGAATTTGAAACGAATATGTTTTGTGTTACTTTGGGGGGGGTCTTTTCATGAAGCCCTAACGACACTTTCAATTTTTTCAAAAACGGCTCCAATATTTTTCCGTTCATTTTTATCAGATATAGCAAATTACATTTTTATAAATGTAATTTGGTAAATATAATGGCGCAAGTCCGATTTTCATTGAACTCCTTGAATTTTTGAAAATTGCAAGTTACCTTTTTGTTGATGTCTTTCTACAACTATAACATTGAAGAAAAAGATATTTCTTCTTAACGAAATCTATTCTACAAAATTATATCTCTAAGGAATGAGAGAAAGTACTTCCTGTTGATTCAGTAGTAGCTTCTTATTTCATGTGATTACATCAAAAGGTACAAATATGGTAAGTGTTTGATTTTCATTATAACTTTTGATTTGTGAAAATTTCAGCATTTAAACTTCGTTTCAAACCTACTAAGCCATTGTCGAAGCTAGATGTTTTCTACTTAATGCAATATATTTTAGTCTATTTTTAATATACTAGGTATTATTAGTAGTTTCGGGGAACTTTGTAACAAATTTAGACTATTTTCCAAAAATATGTAAAATGATTTCATCAAGGCAGCTCAATTTTCTTCATTTTACTTCATATTTTACCGAGAGACCAATACACTTATCTCTATGGCACAAATGACATTTTCAATAAAACTTTTGAATTTTGAAAATTAATTATATATTTTTAGAATATCTCGCACAGTGATTGGTAACGAGAGTTTGTTAATATAAACGACTGACATTGTAGTAGAATACAAATTGCAATATTGTAATATTAAGGAAGACTCAAATAATGTGAGAAATAATGAGCCCTTGTAGCATTTCTATTTTCCGTGTTAGGGGAATCGGCCACCTTAGCTTTAAATATGATTTCTTAATGAAGGTTATTTAAAAATATTCGTTAAATACAGAATATGAAACTTCAATCTCTTACTCACACACTCTATCAAAGCCGTGTGGTTTAAAAGTAAAATAATATGATTATTTGGGGATTGTAAAAACCGTTGACAATTTACTTGTCTGAAACGTGGAGGGTGGTATCGGACAATTAAGTAAATAATGGTAAAATAATTTTAATAGAGTTTTTTACAGCAATTCATCAAAGATACGCTCACTATTGAGACAAATATTTCATTACTTAATGCAAAGAAAAAAGAAGTATTTGGTTACATGGGAAAAGAACATTCTTGAATTAAAAAAAATCAACTATAATGTTCAATTTATAGCTTCACAACTATCATTTTTGAAGGGTTTTTCTGTAGAATTGACTTTCATAATGGCTATCTTCCTATTATTTCTTCCCATTTTCCTCAAATTTTACCTATAGTTTCCTGAAACACACACAAAATCCACATTAGTATTCGAATATTACCTCCTAACAATCTACACACAAGAAATACGGAAAAGTGGAGAGAAGGCGAAGAAGTAACTGTCCGGTGCCACCCAATTCTACTTTGTCCGATACCACCCGAACGACCCTCATACTTCTATTTAGAATACAACAGAGATATAAATTGTACAAACACTCTTGTACTGCTGTAACGTAACAAATACACCTATGTAAGCATACTAGATACACAGTACAATGTATTTAAACTTATCATAAGAAAAGTTTCAAAGTTCCGAAATTATCTTCGTACACTGGTCAGCATAAAAGAAGGCGTGTCGCAATAACCAAACTGATTGATGTACTTAACTCGTACGGCGTATGTAAAGCTAATTCGTGTCCAGGAACACACTGACAGTGTGGCACGCGCTACCACCATTGCCCAGTTCCCTAAACTACTTTTGTCAGATACCACCCGCTATCCGATATCACCCGTCCTTCCCCTACGCAAGTAATTTGAGAGATTATGAACACCTGGAACGCAACAGAATGATTAGTTTTCTAAATTACTCTGGTAAAACTTCAATTTTCGTGGTAATTAATATTCTCTCATCTTCATTCTGTTTTCCTGAAATTCTAGGTCCTTTCTATTCTACCCCTACTCCCTAATTAACGTTCACAGCAACTTTCGAGAAAATAATTATGGCAAAATTATTGCTAAACGAATTTCACAACGAACGCGAAATGAGAAAGATTTTCACCGCTACAGGAATATTCATTACGGAAGTAATAGCTTAATAATTGTCATGGAGTTTTAAAAGCTTGTTTATTTCCTTGTACTAAATATTTCGTTATTACAACAAACATATTCAACTGTGGAAATAATAACAATGATAATAATAATAATAATAATAATAATATGTATTTAAAACACGAAGTGTTTTCGTTTAGAAAGGAATTTGAATGTGTTAATACTTGTACTTATTAACTGGTTTTATTGTTAATACACCAAATCTTGATAATATATTTAAATTAAAAGAATGAACACTTATCTGCAGTCATTTGTTTATTAGGTCATTTTCAACTTCCACTTACCATATGTACAAGTATTTCCTTGCATCATCAGGTTACAATTGACGAAGCGAAAATAACGAGTGTTTTAAGTTGGAGGACTGACTCTTTTAAATGCAAAGGTTAATGGGTGTATAAATGCAGTGAAAGCCATCGTCTGACACATGTATTCCATCAAAAAAACCTTTCATTGATTATAATTACAAATTATGCATTACGTTTTAATGAAGGTGGATAGTAGGATATCCTAAGTCATCGTAAATCATTAAGTTCATCCACTACAGCATACACAAAAAGATCCAGGTAAAGATTAATTTCAATATATTTCAATTACATTTTCAGAAACTTGTTGAATTTTGATGACAATTTTATTTTTCCAGAATTTGTATAAACCTCTCGCATTTCATCAATTTTGGAGGATACGAATGATATGGAACTACATTTTGGGTTTTTTCGATTTCCGTATGGTGTTTTTCGGATGTAACCTTTTTACAGATTTTCATTTTCTGCGACGTAATCGTAGAGGTTCAATTAGTAATAATAACATAGTGGTTTTCATCGTACGTTCCAATCGACAAAATTAGGTAGAACCGTAAATTTAGTTTTATAGATTGTTTTTGTTTCAGAGCAAAATAAAAGTAATATTTAATTAAAGATTAAACACATCAATATTAAGATTTATTTAATACTCATTGGCAAACACAATTGTTCGGATTACATTTTGGTATTGATATAAAACAATTTAATCATATTAGAAAGTCATTGTTTATAAATAAAGTGATTGTCGAAATTACTGAGAAATTTGTAATTAAACCACGTAATAATATTTTTAAATTTAATCTAAAAGTCGCTAAATATTTAATATGGAATAAAATATGTTGATCTGTTCATTAGATGATAGCTACCATACCACCGTTTCTGTGGATTAATCAAGAGTGGTTGGTCGTTCTAAACCAGAGCAGGAATCTAGAAATAAATTTACATGAAAAGTAAAATGATTTTAGTTCTTGTTTCAAAGAACTTGAAAATAGCATTGAAGGGAAAGAAGTGAATATAGTGATATTTTACGTAATACACGAACTAGATTGTAAGTTTGTAGATTACGCATAAATTGTATGCGGAACAATGGAAGTAGTTTGTCTTTCCGTGAAAAAGAACGACAAAATTCAACCGAAGAAAAGTAGGATTAACATTCTGAGTGTCATAAACCGATCACATAATGAAAAGTAGTGGTACAACACCATAGCACGCACTTTTTCATATAATTCATTAAATTTTTAGGGGTGGGACGAGGCGGAGGAGTGGTGGGTTGAAGAGGAAGTAACGGAAGAAGCGAAGGAGAGGTAAATAGAGCGGTAAATAAAAAACGGGCAACACTAGGTAATAACTGATTTAATTTAAAAACGCTCCAAAGCTTCTTCAACATAAGACCTTGAGTTACCACATCAAAATACCAAATGCTTTTCTTGAAATGCACTTTCATTACTCCGAATAAATACGCCGTAAATACGCTTGCTGTTACATACACAGTTAATTAAGAGTACACTTGACCCACGGGTGACGGAGCCGTTTACGGTTGTACAATAGTAGAATACGAAAAAACAAGAGGGAGGGGCAGTAGGCCATGAACGCGAGTACGGAGAACGTGCGTCAGTGGGGCGTAGCAGAAGCTGTTTGAGAAACTGATGGCACGTCGCGTCGAATTCCGAAGTTCAGAAGAGTGAGCACGAGGTGAATGCATAAATGGAGCGCCCAGGGGTTTTTTTATTATAATTCTCCTTGGTCGGCAGTTGTTGCCTTACAAAGGCTTATAACAATTTTTACAATGAGCTTATACATAATTTTTCGAGGGTCTTCCAAGTTCGGACCTCTTGTTAACTGCTTGTCAATTTAACACTGAATATAAAAAGACAGTAAAACAATGAATATTTACAGCAAAGAGTTTCTATTCTGTCTTAATGTGAGAAGAAATGGTCTGTAGTAATAATTAGACTATTATGATTGCAAATTATGGAGGATAAAGGAGATCTTTGCTATATCGAGTCTTAATTCTGGGAAAAGGATATGAAGTTTTGCCAAGCTTATATATTGTTGTAGAGGGGCGGGAGGATAAGGATGAATAGAATATTAAGGATAATTTGGAAATCCATTTCTTTAAGGGTTCAATAGAAAGTTCGTTTAGAATTTGATTGTTCCGCATCTATCATGGAGCTTTTAGAACACTGCGTAGAAATTTATTTTGTGTAACTTCCAGTTTATGTAATGTGGATTTAGGTGCACCTCCCCGTATCTGGCAAGCATATGTTAGAGAGGGTCTGATTATGTATTTAAAAATGCATATTGCAGTTTCAATGCTGGTGTTTGATTTTTTGTTGACAAAAGGGTACAATTTCAAAGTCTTAATAAATGTTTGATTGGCTATTGAATTTATTTGATTTTTCCTGGTGAGCCTGCGATCTAACTGTAGTCCTAGATATGTCACGGGAGCAGAAGGGAGCAGCCATTGAATAGGGGAATTGTTAAATCTTAGATCATTGATTTTTCGTAGTTTTCTTAGTGAAAAGATTTTAGCTTGACATTTGGATGCATTAACTTTTATTTTCCATTTGTTGAACCAGTTAGTGAAGATATTTAGATCCTCTTGAAGGTTGTCTCGTGCTATTAATAGTTCTTTATGAGCCTTGAATATACAAGTGTCATCTGCAAATAAGAATAATTCCGAGTTTAGTAGGTTAGGCATATCAGAAATGAATATGTTAAATAGCGTAGGAGCTAGAGGAGAACCTTGAGAGACGCCTGCCAATATGCAATGACCTGATGATTGTTCCATGTTCCATTTAAATTTACGACTAAGAAGGAAGCTCTTAATTAATCCTTGCAAATAGGAGGCGAATCCAAATTTTCACATTTTAAATAGTAGTCCATCATGCCGAACTCTATCGAAAGCTTGTTCTATGTCTAAAAATAGACCTAAGGTATGTTTGAATTTTTGAAAATTTGTGGATATGTAATCAGTATGTCTTAGAAGTTGATGGGTTGTGGAGTGATTTTTACGGAATCCCATTTGAGCCGTGGGAAGAATATTGTTATCACCAATGAATTTCTTTATTCTAGTTAAGATAGATTTCTCGAACATTTTTGAAAGTGAGCGCCCAGGGTAACAATGTTCCGTAAACCGAAGATGGAATGCCCCTCTGTTCACTCACAAAAATTATATTTAACTAGCAATATGGATTGTGATCAAGAGGGATCTCGCCTATGAAACCATAATATATTTTCATAAAAATTCTTTACATCGATTAATTAATTAAAGGATAAATGTATCATTACTTTTCGCTATTAGTTCTTTGAAACAAATCGAACTCTCAAAGGGTTTTCTTTCAGAGTTGTAATAGAACTTTACAAGTTCTCTGTCCATGTAGCTCGCGAATGCCGCATGCGATGTGTAAAACTGTTTAAAACTGCATAAACACTGACTTTTTCCGAAGGTAAAATCAAACCTTTCTCACTTAAAAGTGCAGAGAACGTAAAATATTATTATAACAAAAATATATTTCATATGTTACGTTAACATTCTCCGGGGATGAGGGTAGGGATCTGAAAGTCTTAGAAAAACATGTATTTAACTGGTGGTATTTCACTTTTCCCCTGGCAAATTATTATATTCTTATTTAAGGTGATATGTTGACTTTGGTATAGTACTCCACATTCCCGTTTATTGCCATCGGTGAGAACTTTTCTGAAAAATGTTTTTCACATGCATTCGTTCTACATGCTATGAAAGTTCTCGCATGTGTCACGTAAGGCGTGCAAGTTACGCGCCACAGTTCGTGCGCCTATGGACCCGTCACGAATATTTGTATTATGCATGGTACGATAGAGTTATTTTGTGCAATTCTATGGCTTGTGATATGCCAGATTTTTTAGACAAAATTATTTTTGTTTTTTCGCAATGTATCAGTAATATGAACCATTTTCCCTCAACAAAGTACAAACAGCTATTTTAGGCAACTACAAAATATATTATTTTAGATGTTCCTTCTTGAATATATGGTGTACTGGTTGAAGTTTGCTGGGCTTGATTGATGTCTCCCCACCATATACCTCAAAATATAATATATCTCAATAATAATAATAATAATAATAATAATAATCGTTCCATTATCACTGACAAACAAGTTGGCGGCAATAGACACGATATAACATACATTGATAGAAACCACCGGCAGGCTTTTCTTATTGATATATTAATACCTAACACCCACAATATATCGGTAAAACCCCAAGAGAAGATCCAGAAATATACCGATCTCGCCCATGAAGTCACTGCTCAGTGGAACCTCAGCAAAGTGACAACTGTGCCAATAATAATATCAGCCACAGGAGTGATCCCGAAAATGACACTTCGAGGACTAGAGTGTCTTCACTTGGAAGCCAGAAGTATATATAATATGCAGAAGGCAGTTATTTTGAATACATGCCGTATTGTTAGAAGCCATCTGAATCTTCAATAAAGCAACTGCACACCAGGCCATCATACCTGTGAGTAGTTGACTCACCGACCAGTAAAAACTGTGAAGAATAAAATAAAATAAAATAAATAATAATAATAATAATAATAATAATAATAATAATAATAATAATAATGGAGAAAAAATCGTGTTTACTTGTCGATGTTGCTGTACCTTGCGATCCAAACGTCGCGTCGTTACCAATGAGGCAGAGAAACGTCTTAAATACAAGAGTTTTAAAATCGAGATCAGCCGAATGTGGGGCGTAAAAGTATAGGTCGTACCGACAGTTATCGGGAATTTGTTCCGCAAAATTTGTGTAAAAACCTGTCTACAATCCCAGGTAATTCAAAAGACTGGGAAGTACAAGAAATCGCTTTATTTGGAACAGCCCACATTTTTCTCAAAGTATTGTAGAGGCACCGACAGTCCCTAGATCTGTTTCTTAGGTAGCTGGTTGCAACCTGGAGGTGATTTTATGTTCAGCCGACTCATAACATCTTTAGCCGTGATGTAGTGGAATAACAATAATAATAATAATAATAATAATAAACACAATAGCAAATAATGACATCTTCTAAATCCCCTCAGCCTGTGGGTTAATTAGAGAGAGATTTCTGAGAGTTTGACGGTCGGAGTTTGCTGCTGACGTCATTTCCGTTTCCCAGAACCGATGTCTAGATCAGGGATTTATTTTCACAAACTCTTATAATTATTCCTGGGACTGTGTAAGAACTTGGCTAAACATCCAGGTTATTCAAAGGACTGGGAAGTGCAAGAAGTTGCTTTATTTGACACAGCTAACATTTTGAGTACAGTATTGTAGAGGCATCGACAGTCCCTAGATCTGCTCCTTAGCCTCCAGCAACCTGCTGGTTGCAACCTGGAGTAGATTTTATATTCAGCCGAACCATAACATCTGTATTCGTGAAATGGAGGAATAATAATAATAATATAATAATAATAATAATAATAATAATAATAATAATAATAATAATAATAATAGTGATTAATAACAGATATTCTGGAAGACTTCACAAGCAGTCTCATGAAACTCAAGTTTGAACAAAATGTTCCATGATTGAACGAAATATAACTCGAAAAACAATTGCACTGTCTGTTAATAGTAGATATTACACATATTTTTGGGCAATTTATTGTTTGGAAACTGTTTATAAACAATAATGGGCCAAAATATGTATATTTTGAAGCAAATATTCACAATTAAAATACGAGGGTCACTCCAAAAGTAATGACAGCAATTTTTTAAAACATTCAATTTATTTTCTATTCCTGTACTATTTTTACAGTATGTTGATCCATCTTTGAGGAACAAAAAGTCATCTCTTCACATTATCTCCGTCTATTTCTACTGCCTTACGACACCTTTGAAGAAGGGCATGTGTACCCGTACGGTAGAAGCCTGGGCCAGAACGTCCGAGCCAGTTTAGAACCTTTCACACTGGACTCATCATCTCCTGGAAATCACCTGACAGAAACCTTTTTTTGTCACAGTTCTTTTTCTATTATGTCAATATTCGCTTCTCCTATACCCACTTTCATTGACTATTCTTTCACGGTTACACTTTTGTCAGTCAAAATGAGATTGTGAATGAGCTGCACATTGTCAGGAAAAATGTGAAGGGCGCGGTCTACCTCTGCGCGGGACATTTTGAGTATTTGATTGCCCTAATTGAACAGATAATCTGAAATCCCACCGACTAACTCTGTGATCAACTGCATCATCTCCATTCACATGTTTATCCTCTTGTGAATGTTCGTGACTTTCTTGTTCTCACAACACGTTGCTACCGACGAACATGTAATGCAGCAGTCATCTTAAACGAGTGATACGAGAGCAAAACTTGAGGAAACAGATTGAAATAAATACGAATTCAAGTGAAAAGAGTGATACTACGAAATCTGTAAAGAGCAAAGACGTAGAAAAGAAAATGAAGTCTTAAAAAAATCATTTATATTATTTTTGGAGTCACCTACGTAAATCGTTGCGAACGAAATTTGAACAATGCCCTACCTATCCTCTGCAACGACGGATGTCGCAGACTTGTCTTCTTTTTAATTGTCGACCGATGTTCTCTCTTTGTAACAACTAAATCACTTCCCAATGATGATGTGCGTATAGTAGGCGCTAATGGACCTTCTGCATATGTTATCTCTCGGTTTCTAGGGGGGTACTGATTGCATCAACTGTGATATCAAACGTATTTACTTATTGGAGAAATATCGCCAGGTGAACTAATTTGCAAATAATGACATCTAAATCCACTCAGCCTGTGGGTAAATTAGAGAGAGATTTCTGAGAGTTTGACGGTCGGAGTTTGCTGCTGACGTCACTTCCGTTTCTCAGAACCGATGTCTAGATCAGGGATTAATTTTCACAAACTCTTATAATTATTCCTGGGACTGTAGCAGCATACAACGTAAAATTGCTATTAATTAAGGCTTACAGACCTGAGACGATTAACGAACACTGCTTTGCAATATCAGATTAAAATATGTCTTAATCCTTTTAAATCTGTCTTAACATCTATTGAGCTTTGAGAACGTTGCACCATGAGTGGAGGAAATAAAAGAAATTAAATTCACCCTGAAAAAAATCACATCTTACATAACCTAAAAGTAATAAAATTATTTATGGATATCCCTTAGTGATCATATCATTTATTATGTTGATAAAATGTTATTGCAGTATTTGTGAAAATTACTTTTGTTAAAATATTTAAATAAAATACTGCCCTAAAACACAGCATTAAATTATTGTTATTGTGCAGACTGCGTGCTACTTTTGTGAATGCAGTTTTCTATGGTTTTGTTCATCAGTATTTTCGCCTGTGCAAGGCACTTAGAAAGACGGTATTTTTTAAAAATTGTGTGCCATTTTGAAATAAAAACATCCCTAAACATATTTTTACTTTCCCGTATACGTACGTATACACGGAGTAATATACGTAGTATAGGGAAAGTTATGTAATGCTGCGCGAAAAAAATGGCCAATTTTTGGGCGGAAAAAATTCATTGCCGGGCCATGATAACGAAAAAGTGGATAAAACCAGTTACTAAATTAAGAAACAAAATCCCCTAACACGTGGTGTAACCAGAAACCCTATTTTGTAGGTCCTTGATATCGAAAACCCAATTGAAAGGAAAACGCCCGTCTGTCCGTCTGTCCGTCTGTCTGTCTGTCTGTCCGTCCGTCCGTCCGTCCGTCCGTCCGTCCGTCCGTCCGTCCGTCCGTGAACACTGCTAGCACCTAAACCATACGTACGATTTCTTCCAAAATGGGTCGATCCCGGGTCGATCTGGTTCTAGTCGAAGCTTTGAGATTTTGAAAAAAGATTCTTCAGAATTTGGGGGTACTGTACATGAAGTCCCCCGGACATTTTCAAAATTTTCTCAAAAACGGCTCCAAATTTTTTCTTTAAATTTCTTGAATGAACAGAGTAAAATACACTTATTTACATGGAATATGTCTGATTTTGATGGATAACTGTGAATGTTCGAAAATTGTGAAAGTTTGAATTTTTTTCGGCGTCTTTCTCCAACTACAAAATTGAAGATAGAGATTTTTCCATCAAATAAAATGTGTTCTCCAAAGTGAGTTCTTTGTTCAAGGTCATGTACATTCTTTTGAAAATTTTAGCAGTTTTCGCGCAATATTGCATGCAATATGTGCGATTTAAAAAAATTACAAAAACCAGATTTCCTCAAAAAAGGCTCTAAATTTTTTCTTTAAACTTTTGGTAGGTATAATGCCTAATGTATTTTATGAGATGACAAAAATGCCATATTGCTCTATTCTTTTGTTTTTATAAAAATTGCAAAAATGTATTTTTTTTGACTTGTCTCTCACGTCGTTAATATTTACACTAGTGGCGAATTGTTCACATTATTATATTTATGAGTACATGTGCTTTAAATAATGTCAAGTAAAGTTTATCGAAAACAAACGTTTTCTGTAAAAAGTAGTTCAAATTTCCACATTTTCAGAAACACTCAAACGCCATTTTCTCATAAATGGCTGCAAATGTTTTCTTCTAACATTTCGAACGGATATTGATAATTGCACTCTTTAATATGTCGTAAAGTTTATTTTGAAGATTTTTTTTGTTTTTTCAAAAATTACACATATGTAATTTTTTTTAAAGGATCTCTCACATCTTTAATATTCACATTACCAGCAATTTGTAAACATTATTATATTTGTGAGTATAAGTGCTTCAAATAACTTCAAATAAGGTATTTTGAAAACTCAAAAATTTTCTGTGAAAATGAGCTTCAAATTTTGCATTTTTAGTGGCGCTAAAACGCAATTTTCTTTAAAAGGGCACATAATTTTTTTAAAAAAATTACCATTTACGGCTAGGTTTTTGTGTTCTTTAATATTCTAAAATTAATATTTTCGTTCTACCAATAGGAAACCGAAAAATTAAGAAAATGACAAAAAAATGTACTTTTGGCGGTGATAGATGGTAGCTGACAAGAAAGAGTATGTCGCAATTCCGAATAGCTAGCGAAGACCCAAGGAAATAGAAAACTAATACGGGAAAATCTGTGCCATTCTGTAGCACCGCTAGTTTTCAATTCTAAAAGGTAACCAATATTTCTCAATTATGTGGGTACATTCTTCAGAGCCAGGAATTAATCCTGATTTATTTTTGTACTAACATTGTGACACACTCAGTTGAATTAATTGATCTGTGAAAAAAAATTCGTTTCATATTCTACAATATTATCTTCCGTGAGTTATCTTCATATATTATTAAACTCTTTTGTTCATAAATTCTTAATGTACCGAAGTAAGTTCAAATCTGCAGGATATACAATTGCATCTCCTAAAAAAGCTACCAACTAAATATTGTTTCCAATCAAAACAAACATCTATGCTTTCAATTTAACTGCGAATTACGTTTCATTACAATTTGTTTCAAATTTTATTTCCTGGTTAGTAACCACGTTTGTGTTTCCCCAGAGGCAATCGACTTTATTTCAAACAGAATTAATAATTACCTCATAATTTTAGCGGGTTCATTGTTCATTGCTTCAGGCTGATGGTCCTCACGGGTTTAAGGATAGAACTCATTCCACATCATAATGCAGACAAAAAGCTATAATTATGGATTCACAACAGATTTTTACACGTTATTTTCACTTTCTCTGCTCTACTTCCATTCCCGTTCTCATTTATCTACTTCATGAGTTTTCTTCAAAAGGTTTATTTCTTTCTATCTGAAAGAAAGTTTCCATCAGAGTTAGTCTCCATCCAGAGTTAGTAATGTGATAACTTCGAACTACAACAGAGGCCACAAACATACTTCCTTAACCAACTACTTTTGAGATAATTATTTACAGAGCGTTTCTTAGAAATCTTCTCAAAGCAAGTAATTATAATACTACAGTGCAAATTTTGATGACTTAAAATATTGCCAAAAAATTTTCAATAAAATGCTTTTAAGATGTTTTTAAAATGTCCTAAAATCAGAGAAAAATGACTTAAACGTTTGATCAAAACAAGTTCGAATGAACAACTCAAGCTTTTGGATATGATGTTATCTAGGCTTCTTCCATTCGTTCAAGTGAACTAAGCGTACAAACTTTTAGTTTGGACTGTTCTTTACCAGGAATTCTCTGCCTTTAGTTATTCCAAAATCGGCCGGACAGACCATAGCGCTGATAGGCTCACAGTAACCTTAGATTACATTCAACGGCTGTCATTACAATTCATTAGCGAAGAAATCGAATAGGCTACTCAGGAATTCTGTGGAGAATATTTGTGGAATCTTGTAAATATTATTTAAAGCAAGTAATCTTATAGATAATCATTACATGATATTAAAATCAATGTAATAAGAAAAAATGCATTAAAATTTATAGAAATAATTGGAGCCTTTTTGAGACAATTTTCAAAATGTCCGGGGGGCTTCATGTGAAGTACCACCCAAAATTAAAATATCGGTTTTCAATTCAAGGGGTCACGAGATCAGCCACATCGATCGGAGAGTATTAATTTTGGAGAAAATCGGCTGAGCGGTTTAGTCGCTAGCGTTGATCACAGACAGACAGACGGACAGATGGATGGATGGATGGATGGATGGATGGATGGATGGACGGATGGACGGACGGATGGACGGACGGACGGACGGACGGACAGACAGACAGACAGACAGACAGACAGACAGACAGACGGACGGACAGACAGACAGACAGACAGACAGACGGACGGACGGACGGACAGACAGACAGACAGACAGACAGACGGACAGACGTTTTGCTTTTTCAATTGGTTTTTCGGTACCAAGGACCCACAAAACAGGGATTCTGGCTGCACCACGTGTTGAGAGTTTTTTTTCTAAATTTAGCAAGTGTATTTATCCACTTTTTCATTATCAGTGCCCGGCAGTTTTTCTGCCGAAAATACACCGTTTTTTCGCTTAGCATTACATAACTATCTGTAAACTATGTACATTACTCCGTATATACGTATGTATACGGGAAGTAAAAATGACTTTATTAATATCTGCTCCTATATATAATGTTCCCAATTGACTACATACTATGTCAATGCTGGATAAATATTATTTAGATAGCCTCTTCCTCGAATTACGTGCGGCTCTTGCGGAAAATGTATGTTTTACATTCATTATTTAAGAACTCAAGTAATCATTTATGATTCCCTTATCTTCATTATATTCCCATCTTGCATGCATATGGAAGAAATGAGCTTAGCATAACGGTTAAGCCTTTTGTAAAATATGTAATTCTATTAATATACGTAGTTTTAATTAAATTGGAATTTATATACTAAATAATACAATACCACTTACTCTTTACAATACTACTTGCTCTTCACAATACTACTTTTATTTATTCTACTCGCATACTACATACGTAGTGTAGAGAATGTCACGTTATGTAGCTCCAAAAGACTGCGACCTTTGAAAGAAATCATATTGTAGGTCCCTTATATCGAAAAAGTAATTCGTATTTCCGAATGTTGCAAATTACTTGCTCTAATACGTGCAGTCAGAATTGAGTTTTTGTAGACACTTGATACCGAAGATTAGTCAATAAGAAAATGTCTGTATGTCTGTCGGTCCGTCAACAACGCTAACGGTTAAACCATTGAAAGGATTTAAACCAGAATTGATATCCCGCAATTGATCTGGACGGTATTGGCGACCCTTGGATTTGAAATGGATATTTTGATTTCTGAAAGTACTTTAGACGATCCTTCAACATGTTTAAAGGGTTCTTAAAAAAGTCGTTGTCGTTGTAAACTAAATTTTTGAAATTTGCAAAATGTTAACAATTTTTCGGCTTCTTCCTACAACTGCTATATTGAAGATAATACATTTTTTCTTTCTCCTGATAAATAAGATCTTTAAATTATGCAATAAAAACCTTTTTTTGAAAATATGAGAAATTTTTGCCTTAATTTGATTAATTAGTTTAATGAATAGTGTTTTGAATAGTCCGTATAATGTGCTGTTCTAGCGCCACTGGTTATCCGTAATATTCGCAATTGACTATCTATGGGCGACTCTGATAGCTACAGCCAGGTTTTTTTTGAGATGGTATCGTTAGCTGAATTGCTTAACTAGGCTGTGGAAGATACGCAACCAGAGACACCACGGATTCCTGGACGGGTGACCGTCTAGGAACTCCGGCTACGAACGGTGCCAAGCCCAGGGCAGAACGGACAAAAGGCATTGATTAACAGCGACGTGACGAGACAAATGACAAACAATTTACGGAGGATTACTCCAGATTAAAAAAAGAAAGAAGAGTAAGAGTGTCTCTCGAGGCAAATATTGATTTTTTTTTATTTTCATGTTATATATAATTTTGATTTTCATCTTAATTAATAATTCTTATCTATTTTTATTATCCTTATCTTAAAATAAATCGCAATTTGCGGCACTTGACCCGAGCGCCCGTTCCTCGTGTGCAGGACCCGCAGAAGCGCTCCCTGGCGTACTACGACCCGCGCAACCGGCGCAGCAACACCGTGTGGCAGCTGGAGCTGGTGGACCGCGTGTGGACGGCGTACATGTGCTGCTGCGACCGCACCGACGCCGCGGCCGCCGTCGCCTCGGCGCACGCCGACACGCCGCCCGAGCGCGCGGGCACGCTCAAGACGCACGCGGCCGCCACGCGCCCGGCGCCGCCCGTGCGCCACGGCGTGGTGCGCACTCACGCGGCGGCGGAGGCGCAGGCGGCGGCCGACGCCGAGGAGGAGGCCGAGGCCGAGGAGCGGCGCGAGGAGGAGCGCGAGCGCCAGGAGAAGCAGAAGGCCAAGGCGGAGGTAGGGGGCGGGCACGTCTTGCGAAACATCTTCCTACATACACACACACTCACACACACTCACACTCACTCACACTCACTCACACTCACACACACACTCACACTCACTCACACTCACTCACACTCACTCACACACACTCATACACACTCACACACACTCACACTCACACACACTCACACTCACACACACTCACACTCACACACACTCACACTCACACTCACACACACTCACACTCACACACACTCACACTCACACACACTCACACTCACACACACTCACACTCACACACACTCACACATGCTATAGCCCTGATGAAGGCTGAATAAAAACCAAAATGTTGACAACTTTAAATCACGTTTCTTATTATAACCTAAACTTAAGATTTTTTACAACTAATTAATGAGGTGACGAAATCAAGCACGTGTGAAATTTAATTACAATTGTTTGGAACAATGTAACAAAACCTTTGTTGACCACGTTTATGAATAAATTGTTTGGGACTCTTATTAGATTGAAGGCTGAGGCAAGATGCAAACACCTTTCCTTTCTGGACGCCGGCTGCAGAGGGAGAATCAGAAAATATAAGAACTAACACAATATAACTTTTTTCTGTTTCTCCAAAATGTACCAGTTAATTATGAAATATCAGTTTGGAGGTATTTTATTAGAAGCCGGCCGCAGTAATATTAGCTCACTGGCTGGCAAAAACTTGAGTTCGCGGGTTTAAACCGACTGGAGAAAGTGGATTTTCAAAGGGCGGAAAACTTCCAGTGTGCAGTGTCACATTTATGATATTTAAAAGAATTCAGGCTAAATGCCTGGCAAAAGTAAGCCCTCCGACAAATCCCACCCTCATTAGATCCCCTGTTCGCCCAGTCAGAGAATAACGCAAGGAAGAGCTAAAAATGACTCATTCTTTTTTGTCGGTCCCAGGCGGGGAATATATAGAAACAAAAAAATTCGGTAGCGTTGGGCGCCTATGTAGTGCTAAATTCGAGAATGCTTAACAATAAAGTCCTATGGGGATTTAGAGAATGGTCAAAACACCAGAGCCCAGACATCAGGTAACAGCCTTTCATTAAGTCATTGCTTCTGAGAGCCAAAGCCAGAGTTCTCCTTCACTGTCACCACATATTGGTTAGAATAAAATAGTTTATATACAAATCTAAGTTTTTGACTTGATAATACATTCTAATTTGGATTTTTCTTCCATGTTAAATTTCAAGAGTAATTTTATAATATTTTCATACTAAATTTATTCAATCATTGGGAAAGGAATGTGGAAGAAAAGTTCATTAACGATTCAATGGCTCTTAGAAAACGGCGAAAGCATGCCATTCTACACGAACGAAAGTCTAAGGTCTGGGTTATCAGTGTGCGTGCATCTTCCTGACTGTGGAAGTCTTTAAAGCTACTGGTTTCTTAAATCTCGTTACTTTTGTGCAGAACACTGAAAACTAACTTTTCGCCGCAAGGGTCATCCACATTTCATCCTCACCCACCATGCATCATTTTTATAGTATGGTGTTTTTCTTTTCTGTAAAACGGTTACCAAAAATTGTTTTCTACCCATTTTAATATGAATTTATAGTTCCTTAAATATATCTTTTGTAATAATGTCGTCTTCAATACGACTTATACAACTGTTTTAATGTCTTATCACCAAATTACTAATTATTTGTACGTGAAAAAATTGGCTACAACAATAATATTAGCTTCTACGTTTAAGACAGAAATGCTTATTTTCATAAAAATGAGTAAATTTGTTTGTAATAAAGGGATAAATACTTATACCACTGATGAAAAACATCATTTTTTGAATTCTGATAATTTTTGTGTAGAGATAGCAATATTTAAACTTGTTACTATGGTTTAACATTATTTAACTTATCAATGATTGTTTTATAAGACATGTAATAGGTTCGTATAAAGTATTTAAAATTTTGGACGCTTAGTAAAATTTTCAAACGTGAAATACTAGTTGCTGTTTCTAGACACAGCTTCCCATTAAGGCTTGTGCCACACGTGCGTTACGTAAACGCGCGTTTAATGCGCGATAAGTAGTGCGCGTCAACGCAACGCTCGTGTGCAGGGGCCGTAAACTGTCATCCGAATACTAAAAAGAAATCAATTTAACGAAATATCGTTATAACTACACAGTAGGGAGTTTTTGCCTCCTCGAACGATAAGCACTATCGATCTTCTCCTCATGCACAGTTCAAGTTTCGCATCACTTTAGTGCATCTGCGCATGCGCAGAAGATCGATAGTGCTTAGCGTTCGAGGTGACAAAAACTCCCTAGTAAGTACACAGTATCGACGTTCACTTTGTCCAATTGTGCGCATCGCAGGCGCAGGCCGCGCGGGGCACGGCAGAGGCGAAGAGCACGCCCGCGCCTACGAGCGCGGTGCCCGTCACGGCCGGCAGCACGCCGCCAGCGCCGCCGGCGGCGGCCGAGCACGAAGAGTTCCCGGTGACCACGCCCACGCCCGTGACCGCCTCCACGGGGCGCACGCCCCGCCCGCGCCCGTCGCCGCCCCCGCCGCCCACCGGCGCCACGCCCCCTCGCCCCGCGGACGCCAGGTGAGCACGCGCCCCACGCGCACATGTGGGAACGAAAAGGCTGCGCGGAAAGTTCGAGGTTGATGTAGTCGTAGTTGAATGTTTGGATAAAAAGTATGAATGTTTTTGGAATTCTGCCCGGTTGGTTGGTGTGCACCAGTTTGGTGACTCACTCCAAAGTGCCTTGTTTTCGAATAACGCCCTGCACATCAATGTTTGTCCTTTGCCATTCGTAGGCTATGGGGTAAAAACATAAACCGAGGAGCCCGTTAAACCGAGGAGCCCGCAAGTATCTACATTCAAGAACTGAATAAAGGCCCGAAGAACACCTCTTAAGGGACATCAACATCTCTCAAAAAATCTAATAAAGAAGATGAACGATACAACCTTGAAACGGTAACCGTATGCTCACAAGAGGGTCCTAATTTGTCTGAGCACAGAAAACTAGCCAAAATTATTAAAAAAGGAAATCAACGATTGATCTAATGTTTATTTATTGTTAGATAGAAAGCTAGAAATAAGAAATAAGTTTTGAATTTTTATTTCGAGAGTTGAGCAGTTACGTTTAAGTTACTGTTACGTAGTGTGTGTGTATATATATATAGCATCACAAAGTCTGATAAGATATGTTATTTATTCTTTCTCTAGTAGTTCACGTAATATATATATATATATAATAAATAACATATCTTATCAGACTTTGTGATACTGGGGTTTATGTTTCACGTAATGTACACGCTTCAGACTTTATAATACAGTATTTGCGACGCAATGTTATTTTCATTCTTTTTACATGGTATACTTACGGACATATACAACGTCTATCTTGTATTACGTAAAAAGAAAGTTGTGATATGAAGTACGTACCGCGTTTTCCTCCACCTCACCTCCCGGCGTTAGAGCGACGGCTGCATCCTGTAGAAACTTGCACAGTTAAGAGGTTTCCTAGTTTGACCGGTCGACGCAGACTAGAGAGAGGTACTCTTCGTTTCAGAGCTTGAAGGTTTTGTAAGTGCAGGTGTCGGATTTAAAGTTTAAGATGCTCAATTTTTCCCGCAAATCTGAAAAAATCAGAGATATTCAAAATACAATGTGCTAGAAATAACTCAAAATGAGGATCGTAAGATAAGATTGATATTGCCTGCTGTAGAATTCATAAATATTTTGAAATAAACAGCCTCTTCCTCATTCTCTGAGTTGAGAAATTTTTTCAGCACATATTTTCTTTTCCTTAAAACCGTGTATCGAGATGCGGAAAAACACAATGAATATTTTGATGACTCGAATGAAATGAAATCGGGAATGAAGTCCCTTTTTATGATATATCTCAATAATATAATGTATATAATGTGTGATTTTTAAAATAATTTAGATTTTCGGAGCTGACATTTCAGCCTTTCAATTTTACTCGCAGTAAACTCGAACTCGTTTCAATCTCCGGCCTGTAACATGTTTCTGCTGAAAGTAATTTGAGTGTGGCTATCGAGCTTTTGCCGGTTGCATAGGATATTTAAAATCCATTGCATATACTACATGTATTTTAGCTTTCGAAAAGTTCGGGGGATCAAATTCCAAATATTCAGTTGACCATTTTTGTTGAAGGGTTTTGAATTTCAGCTTTTTAGCATGTGCAAACGAGCTCTGAGTTTAATACATGTTGAATCCCCACAAGCCTATCTATATTCATATTTTCACATTTAACCCCCATCTGCCTTCCTTTACTTTCCTCTCATAACAATTTTCTTTTCAAATATTTATACGTATTTCTACACGTAACGTCGCAAAAATGAAAATGCTGACATGTAATATGAACATTTTTCAAAATCACAAAGAATATTAAAATATTACATCTGCTATTACTCCAGGAACAATTATGTTACAACATTATTACGTTTTCGCTTAACTCCTATTCGTACGCACAACGTATTTATACACCAAATTGTTATTATAACAAACATGAGTAAACTTTTTTTTCACATAAGTAAAAATCACTATTTTCGACGTCAAATAGAGTTGACGTTAGAGAGAAATTTTTCAGAGAACACTCCAATACTTATCATTAGCAAGCACTAAAATAGCGTAGGGAATTTAAAAGTTGACGTTTGATGAAGGTCGAACAAGACGAACACAAGAACTCGGATCATGCCAGTTCGTAGTAAAAACACTCGGCACGATACTGCATTGGCCTCCAATTTCCATTTCGTGTTAAAACGCCATTAACGAAACATTGTGTAGTAAATAAAAAACCTCAGTTGAGCACTTGGATTTCGTGATTTTCTTTGTAAGTAAATGTGCTGATAATAAAACCGACTATTTTCAGTATTACAGACCATGCTAATTCAAAAGTGTTAAGAAGTAGATCAGCGTTACACCATTGCATTTACTGAATGATAATTTTGCTGGATGCGGAAAGACGTGTAAAAACTGTCCGTGTAAACTGTCCTGCAAGTACACATAAACACATATCTACGTATAATATTTTCTGTATAATACAATATTTCCGAAACGAACGTCTCTACTTTTTTTCCTGAAAGTAGTCAAAAAATTGACTACTTGATTGTCAAAAAATACAACTATATTTAGATCGTGTATTTATCGCATATTCTAGAATTAAAAAGCTAGAATATTCAACCACCGGAAAATTACTAATCGACTTTTTATGAAGAAGAATTAATCCACTTCGATATTGTGAATTATTCGTATTTAATAATATTTTACACCGAAATTATAACAAATATTAAAACAATAAATTGAATTAAAATTTCAAACAAAATTAAATGTACTGTAGATGAAAAAAGAAATTATACAAATGTAAGGCATTTAATAAATGAAATAAATTACTTTACAATCATGAGCTCGGTAAATAAAAGTCCGGAAAACTAACGAAATTTGTTTTCTGTGGTTTTTCCTTAAATAACTTTTCTGAGTTCAAGTTTCAATTTTTTTCTGTGTTATTTCTAAGAAAATTCACAAGGAAAGTTATTTTATTTCTTGTTTCATGATAAACGTATATTTATTGCAAGTAAACATTTTTGTAGTTTTGCATGTTTAGGCCTCTCAGACACTGCTAAACCAACAATCTACATTTCTGAATTACTGGTCCCTAAAATCCACCTTGGTCTGACCGTCACATCAAAGACGGAGAGAAATAAGTGGAACAAAAGAAGTCTCGTAAAGGAAAAGAAGAACTGACGATAGAAGACAAATACTCCATCACATATAGTATCTACTTCAATTGCTAATGATAGATTTAGTTGTTGCATAGTTCAATGCATTCATTGATTTTATCTTCTTTAATAACTTCAAACATTTTATATAAATGAAACGCCCACAAGTACGGATTTACTCATCGTTAGCTTTACGTATTGCCACTTACCCTCTCTTAACCGACAGGATTTTTCTCTCTTATAAATTGCCTTTAATCTTCATTTAAGTAAGCTCTAGTCAAATTCTTGAATTCTTGAATACCACATAGCAGATTTGATGATCTTGGAAAGGTGCTTTTCAAAGGAATAAAATCATTAGCAGAGATATGGCAGCGACTTTAGTTATTCTTTATCAAAATTTTTTATCAAAATTCTTCTCATGTTGCAGACCGTCGGCTAATGACACAGACAGCGGCAGCACCGCCTCAACCCTCCCGCCTCCGCAAAAGCCCAGCCCGGACAAGGCGGGCAGCAAGACCATCTCGAAGCCGAGCGAGAACAAGAGCAAGGAGCCGCCGGGAGCGCCCTGCTGCGGGGACAGCGCCAGCGCCAGCGACGAGGACGGCGGCGAGGGCGAGGGCGCGCGGGCGGGGGCGGACGCGGGGGCGAGCGCGGGGGCGGGCGCGGGGGCGAAGGCGGCGTCGCCAGGTGCCGGAGCCTCGCCGGCGGGCAGCGCGGGTGCCGCGGGCGACGCCGAGGCCTTCTGCCCGGACTTCGAGGCCGGCGGCGGCAGCCAGCCCGTGGCGTGGTGCGACTCGGCGCGCGACCAACTGCTCGCCCTGGACCTGCGCGCCGCGCCGCTCTCCCTCTGGCAGTTCGACCTCGCCACCTCGCACTGGAGCCGGCACAAGGTGAGCGCAGCCGCTCAGACAGCAGCGAGCGAAGCGCTGTACCAGTGGTGTCAAGGTCGATGCCACGGTCGATGCCACGAGTCGATGCACGAGTGCCACCACGAAATCGCGCCTCCATGCTGTTCATTACCCCGCCAACAGAGACAACGTCATCCCTATTGTAAAACGGCGGGGTTACTAATAGTTTCCTTTCCCGACGCTAGTTGCGCAGAGAAGCTCGTGGCATGCTACGGTGCCACGACGCATGCCACTTCCACCAGTAGACCTTGACACCACTGTGATATATGCACGTAGACCCAACGTTGATGGATCGCCCCTAATTATTTCAAAATCGACTCGTGATATACAAATGCAATTTTCAGACATCAGCACCGAATATTGATGCAAGTAATAATATTCCTTAGTGGTATAGCGAGAAATACTTTTACATTCGGGAAATTTTAATTTTAGATACGATTACATAGTGTTTTCCTCTGCAATGAATGCAGAACAAAAAGACAAATACAATGATTAATACAATTGTACAAGCAATTGTTCATGAAATACAATTGTTAATTGCTTTAAAAGTAATTTTAGACATATAATTTTAATTTTAATACTAGTATGTTTCTGACACTGTTTCTGTTCTGATGATTTCCAATTACAAGCAGTACTGTTGTTTCATTTTAGTAGTTCTTCCAGAGGCGCGCAATATCCACCGCATCTGGGGCAGGTGGCCTTGTCCTTCTCCCTCTTCCGCAACGAATTAAGTCACGCCACTTAGACTGTTAGGCTGGGAGGAGTGACAAAGACTGGCAAACCTAAGTAAGAAAAGATCTCAATTTATAATGTCTGTATGAATAAGGCTCAGACCACCGAGAGAACAACGCCATCTGCGCCAGAAGCAATGACAATTGCACACCGGTTGGGACAAAACATTTTCAGTGTTGAGCGCAATTTCAAATGGCATATTCTAAATATTACATTTAAAATCTTTACACGTATTTAATATTCCTCTTTTATAAAACATTCATTCCATGTGAAAAACTATATATTTACAACAAAAGAATTAAAGATGATTCAATTTCTAAAAAATGAATAAATACGAAATCAATATTAGATGTAGGCTCCCCATCGTAACAGTTTATTGTGGCATAAAGCTTTTTCGGCCGCATTGCGGCCATCTTCAGTGCTGCAAAAATAATAATAGTAATAATAATAATAATAATAATAATAATAATAATAATAATATATCTAAATTACAAAAAATTTTAAAAATTTTAAAGAATTAAAAACTTTTTACAGAATATTGTCAAGAATTGGTTTTTAAGAAAATGTAAAATGTGAAATGGACATATAAATTTTTAAAAAAATGACAAATGAAAATTAAATTAAATAAATGGAATCTATTACAAATAATATTATGAAGCAAACTGGAGTGAAAGAAAACTGGAAAAGTATAATAAATGGAAACATAATTTTGAATAAAAAATGTACATTTTGAAGAGAGGTGAAAATAGAAAATGAATAAATATGTAACTAAATTAATAAATGAATTAATAAATTAATAAATTTAGGTGAGCAAACTGACATACCTATCAGAGGCGGCTGTGGGCCTCAGTCCAGACAAGACAGCGAAGGGCGAAGGCATTGTACGCTATTTAAAAGAAACGTTCAATGGAGGGAGGGGGAGAACACAGGGTTTTTTCTGGGAAATGGCCATTGCGGGAAAGGCCCAGGCGGGTGGCGGAAAAGAGGCAGGCAGAGGGGTTAATGTGCTTTGGAAGCGGCCAGTTTCAGAAGAGGGGAGAGAGAAGGAATCTGTTCATTCAACATAGCGTGTTGGGGATTGTTTAATAAATTATTAATGTGTATTGCTTCTAGTTTAAGTCTATGTGTGTATCTGTTTTTAATTTCTAAAATTTTGACGTCAGTGTCTGCATTGAACGAGTGTCCTTGTTCTAATAGATGGTTGGCAAAGTGTGAATGGGTGTTTTTTTGTGTGAGAGCTTGTCTATGTTCTTTGATCCTTTGTTTAAAGGATCTTCCGGTTTGGCCAATATATTTAGCATTGCAACTACCACAGGAAATGGAGTACACCCCACATGATAGAGGCTTGGGGATCGGATCTTTGTTGTGGGAGAGTGTGGTGTGGAGACAGGTTGGTGTGCTGAATGTGACGTGTATGTCGAATTGACTGAGCTTTTTGGCAATTTTGAGTGACAATGTTCCAAAGAAGGGGATGGTATATCTGGTGTGCGTGTGTGTTGTGTGCGTGGGAGTCAGTGAAGTTAATGTTTTTGTGTTAAGGGAGATAGTTTTTCTTTTGATAAGATTGTCAATAAGACAGTCGTTGTAGCCATTATTGGTAGCTATTTGTTTAATGATAAGAATTTCTTTCTTGATGTTCTGGGGGAAGAGAGGAATTGAGAACAATCTGTGAACCATACTATGGAATGCTGCGTGTTTGTGAGAGGGTGGATGTTGTGAACTGTTATGAATTACTGTGTCGGTGTGTGACGGTTTCCTGTATATGTCAAAAGCGTGTCTGTTATTCACTAAAGTGATGGATAGGTCTAGAAAGTTAAGGGTTCTGTTCTCATTTTCCTTCTCTACTGTAAATTGTATATTAGTATGTATAGAATTAAGGAAGTCAGTGAAGTTTTTCAGTTGTCTGTGAATGCCGGTCCAAAGTACTATGATATCATCTACGTATCTATACCAATAGGTTACATTTTTTAACTGAGGGTGTCCAGAATTAAACATTTTCTCTAGGTTGTCCATAAAAATGTCTGCTAGTAGTGGGGAAAGTGGGGACCCCATAGGTAGGCCAGAAGTTTGAGTGAAAAATGTATTGTCAAATTTAAAGTAATGTATGTCTAAACAGAGGTAGGGTTGTAGAGGGTTGTAGAGGAAATCAGGTTGTACAGCTCATTTTTTATAGGAATTGGACTCAAAGAGTTGTCAAGGATGTCCCGTAGAATATGTTTGCATTCCGTGGTCGGGATGCTCGGAAAAAGGTTCGTCACGTCTAAGGAAATCAGTTTGCCATTGGGTGGCACAACTACGTCTTTGATCTTGTCTACTAGATTGATACTGTTGTTGATAGTGTGAGAGGGAGAGAATTTGATGTGTTTGGCAAAATCTTGGTTGAGTTTCTGTGCGAGTCTGTGTGTAATGGAATTGGTGTATGAAACGACAGGTCTTATCGGTATAGAAGGTTTGTGAATTTTCGGGTGGCCGTACAGTCGAGGTGGAAGTGGATTAGAGGGGATGATTCCGTTAGGGGCGGGGAAAAGAGCTTTGGATTCTGCAAGTTCTTTTTTGATGTCGCACAAGTGTTTGTTCGTGGGATCTTTTTTAATAGGTACGATGTTGTTATTGTTTATGAAGTCGAAAATTTTTTGGTGATAATCAGATTTGTCCAGAATGACTACAGAATTTCCTTTGTCGGCTTTAGAGATGAGTAAACTATTGTTATCAATTTTCTGTTTTAAACTGTGTTTAGTGGAAGACTCTGACTGTGTGTTCATGTGTGAGTGATGGGTGTATTTTAATTCCTGTTTGATGTTGTGTGTTATATTGTGTTTCAATTCATCAGAATTGGGGGGATAGCTAATGATGTTGTCTATCTGTACGCATAGAGTTTTAATTTCAGAATGAGTTGGGGGGTGTGGAACAGAATATTTTAGGCCTTTGTTGAGGAGGGAAGCTTCTTCATCGGTTAGTACACATGAGGAGAGGTTGATGATACGGGGGTGGAATTTTTGATTATGAATATTGTTGGTCGAAATATTCTTGAATGAAAACTGCATTTTTCTATCGTCATTCTTTATAAATTATTTCAAATGGAACTCCCTGTCCATTGGTGAGACGCCTGATGTGTATATGTGTGTAGGTATGTTTCACAGAAAAAACTTTTCGAGAGCTAGAAAGATTGCCCCCAGATTTTGAACTAAACATTTAGAGAGAGAAAATATCGGGTGATTCGTGATTCCATTAGGTTAACCCAAATTTGTTTACTCCCCAAAATTATGCTACTAGAGAATGCAACCCGCACTACACCTAAGCCGTATTGTAGCGGGATTGGGCACACGGGACAGTGGGGTGAGCGAGACAGGCAACACGGTTTAATGGTCGATTGTGATAAATAGACACCTGGGCAACGCCGAGTAATCAGCTGGTAACAGATAACATCAGGGATCACGGTACTCAAATGGCTTTACATGCCAACATGCCCTGGGCATAAATATTAATGTACGGACAAATGGGATTTTGCGATACCGTGCGTCAGGCAGGATTTGGTTACTTTTTTCTATAACTACGTAAAATCTATCGTCATTTCCGAATTTCTGAAATAGCTTGAATAAATATCCACAGCACTTGCGTCTAACATTAGAGAATTCATTGACGCTCACGCAACAGTCATCTTCTGTTCACACAATCCCTTGCGCGGGTATCTCCGTACGAGAATGAATAATCTCAACATAGGTCAACGCACAATCAACGTCACTCTACGCTTAATAAGCAAAATATACCTCTGTATTTGTCCCCTGGAAGATGTTAACATTATGTCAAGTAATAGCTGGTGAGCATCAGGTCTCCTCTTCGTATTGTTTCACGCGATTACCGAAACGTGGTAGATGATAAAGATTGGCATAGAGTTACGATAAGTTTCAAGAAAGCAATTGAATTTCGTGCGATATGCAAACATTACTCATACCTACTGAGTGAAATTTCAGGTACTTAATTACACAGTATTAGTTCTATTATGTTCTTATATATTCTTATCATATTTAGTGGTTTCGATTTGGGCTGAGAAAAACTAGAAACCAAAAATTTAAAATAAATAATTATGATTTTATAGCACTACACATTCCTTGTTCACCCACCGGTTTGTTGGCACATTTGTTAAATATATTTGGCTAGTGGAAGTAACCCAAAGTTTTCCGGTATTTAGTAACCATAACCATTCCGATTGGACAGAAGGATTTTTTTCCTGGAAAGTTTATAAAAGCAAATTTTACGCGCCACTCTTCCGCTCCGCTTGACCGCACTCGTCTAGCTCCAACCCGCCCCCTCCCCCCCCGCACTCTTCTCGGCAAGCCCAGGCCTCTCACTCAGCTCCGCCCCCACTCCCTGTCTACACTCCCCCCGCCCCGCCCCGTTCCTTCCCGTCCCGCTCCGTACTGTCCCGTCCCGCCCCACCTCGATCTCGTCGTGGCCTGACCGCTCCCAGAGTAGCCCCCGTTCATACCGCTTCAGTTCAATACGTAAATACATGAATGCCATGCGGATTGCATTAAAGCAAATTTTGTAATTAACCTATATCGTGGTAACATTGTAAATTGCAACTCCTTGTTATTTTCATTCTAGGACGCTGAAAATTATTCGGACCGAAATTGGGAGAAATAATTTCAGTGGTATAATTGTTTTGGGGTTACATACACACATAAACGCATACAATTACTTTTTATAATACATATAACAAGGATATAAGTAGAATAATAACTAAAAAATGTATCTGTAAAAACTGTCAACAACGGCAATTCTAAAATATCGGGTTACATTTGATGATCCTCCCGAACGATTCTACAGTTGATAAAAGTAGGCCAATTAGGAAGGATCCTTTTCAGGTGTAATTTCAATGCTTCTGCATGAATTTTGGGCCCCGTATTGTTTCAACAACCAAAAACACAGAATATAAATTTTCAAAGTTTAATATCCCGCAGATATTTTATACAATTCAATTAATTAATTTAAATTTCTCTGGAAAACTTCCATGATATATTTTATTTTTATATCAAATATTTATTTGTTTCATTCCATTCACATTCATTCGTTTAAACCAGAATTTTGCAGAAAACCGAACATTATTAAACATTTTTCGCGATTGAAGTAGAAATGATTGTATTATTTGTTGCACATAATTTCATTGTATACATGTTGATATTTTCATTAATGAAACTGTGAATTAGTCCTTGAGCATTAACCACGATTAAACGTTACTAGCTCGCGCTTTTTTTATTTGTTTTTGCTAACCCCAAGAATCCATTGGTATTAAAAAATAGTCTCCTCGGATCAATCGCTACTTCAGTCGACGACTCACCCCTACGTCACGTGATCCAAAACGTGACCTGAGACGTGATTTGACACGCGATCAGAACGCCAGGAGAGAAACCCGTGTGTCAATCGGCAACGATTAAATTTAACTATTTATTTGTTTAACGCTTGTATTAACGTAAGAAACTTTTATTCACTTTTATTGTACGCGAATGATTCTAAAAATAATATTATCAAGATTTTTATGATGGAATTGCGGTTATTCTTCTCTCAATTTACAGCCTGCCAGTCCCGAATATTAACTTAATAGGATCCTCTCCATATCATACCTGCGCACTGGCTGAATTAACTTAGAGCCAGCATTACCATTGTCTCTGCTGCAAATCTGACCGGGAGATCCTTGGGTTCGTGCGGCGACCGTGGCGGATTCTCCGTAGTAGATATCTAGTCAAGTCGAATTCAGCCACTGTCTGGAGAAGAATTCTGGTGCAGTACTCTAAGAAACCGACCATGTACTTTGACTACTCAAGGAGCCAAAATGAGTACCGAGTGGAACTTTTCTTTCCTCTTCCTTGCCCTATCGAGGGCGGGGGAGCAGAATGTTGACAGTAATAGTTTGTTGTACCGAAGTTGGTAGCGCTGCGAAAAGACCTCTTTTCTGTGTGTGTATGTGGCGCGAAGGGTCAGTGCTTTGTGTACTGTGGCGTCAGAAGGCAATCATGCATGCTAAAGTAAAAACGTGTTTGTAATGATGTTCGAAGGTATCAAGTGTGCAAAGTATCAAGAACAATTTCCTTACACACACACACATGAACTACACTACCACCTATTTCGAGACCCAAGTAGGGAGCTTATCGCTTGCCCTGGTTACCATATCCACCCCGCTGGGGAGATATCTTGAGGTAAATATTCCTGTTGCCTTGTTATGGATGTGCACCATTTGCCAAGGTGCCAAATAAACATCACAGCAAATTTTAGCTGATGCCCACACAACCTCCGACGCGAAAAAAGGCGAACATTCCAATTAGTGCTTGTCGAATATAATACTCAATTGCATTACAGGTGATTCTGTGAAAGTTAACGTCAAAACGAAGGTTTAGTGGCGACTTCACACTCAGTTAACCATTATATAGCCTGTATTCTGAAATTGAGAGTGTACAATTGTCCATGACGATGTTTTGTGTCAATTTGGAACTAAATGTCGCATGTTCATAAAAGAAGTATTCATAAATACTTGTTAATTCAGTAGGTACACCATCCGTATCAGTTAAGTAAACTACATTTATTTATTCGTTGAGAAACGTGTTATTCAGCAATTTCATTTATTAGATAAAATAGTTTGAACGCAATAATATGAATATTTATGTTTACTTGTATGTTATACAAATATGAGAAAAACTATATTAAATTACGTTGAACAGTTGGTTAGAATTATCTGTGTTGGAACTGACCAAGGGAATACACAATCCTAATAATGATGGGAGATATAATTATATTTCACTACAAACGATTTTGAATTTAGAAGGAAACTACATTTTCACTTGAGACAGATGTTTTGCTTCTACCTTAACTTGTTGCTCCTGCAAGAGTATTTCATGTCAAGACGCTATTAACTTCGAGATGATATCAGAAAATTGCGCTAATCTTAGTTGCAAACATCTATCTTTCGACCATGTACACTTTAAAGATAGATGAATTCACAAGCAATAATGTCACTCATTAGCTCCAGGCAGTGGCGATATTACGAGGTAATTCATTTCGATGGTCTAACATTTCTGCGGCATCTCCATATTCCATGTTCATGCCACTAGGGATTTATACTCTTTCTGCCTCATCTTACTCTGTATCTTTGCTTTACACGAGTAATTTACAAAATTGTTAGACCCTTTAATATGATCAATTGTGATATTAGTTTGTTGAATATTTTCTTACATTTGAAAAGAAAGATGCCATAATTTCAAATAAAAATTTATTAATATTGGTGAGAGCCACTTTTCGACAACTTTACCGTATCATATCTTGAAAGGAGAAGGCGATCCTCAGGAGTCACATCCTTCCACGATTGAAGGTATAAAAGCTGTATAGCAATAATATATTTGTATATTAATTTTTTGTGATCTATTGTGATTCAAACAACCGTGTTATGAAAATAAAATCACCGTATACATGTTTTATTGATAATGTAATAGATTTTCACCTTTTTACTTTCTCGCCTCACGAAGAACTTTTATTATACGAGGGCTCAAAGCATTAACTGATGTCACTGCAGTGCTTCTGACCGGGAGGACCTGGGGTTCGAGTTCCGACGGTAGCAGGATTTTCAACTCTGGCGTGTGAGCAAGGTCTAATTCGGTCACAGGAGGTCTGGAGGAGAATTCTAGCGACCGGCTGCTATAATCGGTAGTTTACCGTGGATCAATACGAGGGGAATGCCGGAGCAATACCCTACCCTTCCTATTGTTCTCGATTCTCTTCGATGATTCACAATGCAAACGTTCGATCGAGAACGACGGATAATGAGGATATCGTCATTCTTTACACTGTTTTCAACCTCAGCTAATTAAATTATTAGCCACTTTAATCTTAACATCTACCCTCCTAGAAAGAAACAATTACTCATTGTTCAGTCTCTACATGATGTGATAGTTGCACACTTCCTTCTTCGTATAATAATACTGGTAAAATATTCAATTTAAACAAAAGGATGAGATGCGTATATGCACTGCCGTAAGTAGGGCAGTCGCCTTAAAACTCTACAAGTAGTAAGAATTGACAGTTTGACAAAGCACGTATGAACAACTGATGACATTCACACCAGTTCGATAAGAATAAGGTTCGATTCCGCTTCACCAAAAAACACAATCCCATTCTCCTTCTCTGGACTTCTTTCTATTGTGTTCGCAGCTGTCGATTTAGCAACAGTCATTAACAACGAAGGCATCAATAACACTCTTATTTTTCTGGAAATTGAATTGTTATCTCCGTGTTGATGCTTTTCAAACTGAATACACAATACATTCAATATAGCTGTAACACCAGGTCGGTCTTCCTAAAATTAATGGCGGTACTCGATATATCTGCTTTACGCTTTACTTCCTTACACCATGTGAAGGCGAAGTGCAAGAGTTAAAGGTATATTAATCAAAATTGTCTGCATTATCACGAAGTGCTACTATATAGCTCGAAGCTATTACTAGTCTCTAGCCTTGCAGCAGAATTTGCTCTCTTGCTCTTATTTTAGTCAAGAATTCTGACACGCGAGGCAAACACATAAACCTTGTTGTATACGAGTTTCCTAAAGTACTTGCGTCACATGTACTTTAGTTGCTTTTTTTCTTGAGAAAATGGGAGTACGAAAAGAAACATCAAAGTCCTTGAGCTCTTCGTAGAGTGACTAATTAATTCTGAATAATACAATTCATTCAGCGCGATCAGTGGCGTAGCTTCAATTGGTGTCACCCTGAACAAAACTATTGGTATCACCCCTCCTCCCATAAATTAAATATAAAAATATTTATTACTGAATAGTTGTTTGTTTGTTTGTTTATTTAATGTCGCATCGACAACTGGGTCATTAGCGACTCAGAAAAAATACATTATAACAGTAATTCATACATGATTAATTGAGGTTTACAAATTCAGTACAATATACAGTAATTCACAATAATTGTTTACAGGATTGCAAAAATCGAAAGAGTAGTAACAATAATACTTAATGAGACATGCAAACAAAAAAACAACATAATCAAAACAAAGTTCAAATTTGGCTGAAAATTCCACTCTCCTTATAGAATTGTAAAATTCTTTCTTGATACTTCTCAGATTCAAGTATACATTCCAAACTTGTGTCGTGAAGATACTGAATAGTGTATATGTTATCTAATCAAAAATATAAAGGCATATTTGCACATTACATTAATTTAAAGCATATAAAAACTAAGTAATTCAGATTAATTAAAATATAATTTTTAAATAAATAATTATATAATTCCAACTATAAAATTTTCTAATTGGTGTCACCCCTGAAATGGTGACACCCGGGGCGGACCTCCCCCTCCCCCTGCCCCCTTGTAACTACACCGCTGAGTGCGATTCATTTTCGAAGAAGCAAAACCAACCATTTGCGATTACAATGGGATATTATTTGATAGTGTTAACATTGTGATAAAAACATACTTACAAACTTACTTGTAATTTTGGATCTTTAGGTCATGGCTTGAGCATTTGAAATACCAACTTTGATTTTTAGAAAGATGTTTTCAAATGGACAAAAGTATAGTTTTGTCGAATTTATCAAACATATGTCTTATTTATGTCAGTTTGCTTACTCTTCATATGCTGTACCCTTTTTACTTTTTTAACATTATAATTTCAGATATTTTAAATAAACTGTCTCTTCCCATTCCTCACTTCCAACCTGGGTTGGAAAACAGTGAGGGTCCCATTACAACCTACATAAGCCCCCATCGAGAAAGAGGCTACTTGATTTTAGGAGATGCATTTCGATTAAGGCAAATTGATTGTAAAACTTTTGAAACGAAACACTACATTTATAGAACAAGTGACTTCTGACAAGTCATTCGCTAGAGAAATTTCAGAATCATAAATGTTTCAACCTCTTCGATATTGATAATATTCGTAATTGCTTTTCCGGTAAATCGAATTATATCCTTAGTTTCTGAAAATGATTAAGAAGCCCATACAAGGACTAAGAAGACAGAGAAACAATAGGTAATACTGAATACGTTACATTGACGTCAAACTATTCAATTCCCAACAACAGATTTACACTTCTCCCTCATACTTTACCTACAATATCTACTGTTTTTGACAAAAATAAATCAAATTAAATTAAAATGAGTGCTAAACAATGCAGTGTGTATACGCATTCACTGGTGAGGAGCGTAAACGATTCAAAGCAAGGCTGTTGAAAAAGTTCAAAAAGATCCAAAAAGATTTCGGACAGTCATATTTATAAAATTAACAATTTTTATTTATGGCAACGTTTCGAATGTTTGATGTACATTCTTCAGGCCAAATACAGATGTATACGAATAAACTAAAAAGAATTTTAAAATTGGTTAAGAACTATCTCAGACCTTAAATAACTTCAAATACAAATTTTGCTATATATTCTTGTGTAACCTTGATAAAAAAAGATTTTTTTTGATAAAAAAAAGTTTTTTTGATAAAATTTATGATAAAAAATATGTTTTATCAAAGTTACACATAAATATATAGCAAAATTTATATTTGAAGTTATTTAAGGTCTGAGATAGTTCTAAACCAATTTTACAATTCTTTTTAGTTTATTCTTATACATCTGTATTTGGCCTGAAGATTAATGTACATCAAACATTCGAAACGTTGCCATAAATAAAAATTGTTAATTTTATAAATATGACTGTCCGAAATCTTTTTGGATATTTTTGAATTTTTACATCAATCTAAGTGACAGCCTTGCAAAAGAATTTTAAGGCTGTTGAAGTTACAAATCTATGAGTATATTTGGACACATTTTATCACGTAGAAATAAAAGAAGTATAGGTCGAACACGATCGTATCTCTTTTCAAACTACATAATTTAATATGTTTAAGGAATGTCAACTTTCCAATTTCTTCTAATTTCTTCACTCGAGATCTTAGTGTTGAAATTGTATGTATTTTACATATAACACATGTATTTAAGACTGATGAAACTGGCTGAGTCTGGAACCTTCAAGTGGTTCACACTCCATCTTCCGTCGCACCAATGCTTTGTTTTAAGAACGGTTATTTCCAGAAAAACCATGGATGGCAAAAGGACGCAAGAGAAAAAGCACTCAGAGATGTAGAGATCTCCCGTTCTTTGGTAATAGAAAACACACACTCTTACAGCACGCGCTCGCATGCCATTTTGTAGGAGTGTGTCAAAAATAGGCAGTTTGCAAGAGAAACTGAGAGTCATCGTTTATTTCGCGGTGCAATTAAACTAACATTTTGTCAACAAATTTTTTCAGTAATATAAAATTAGTATTTATATGTATCAATTTCTTTGTGCCCTGCCGATCCGTATTCACGCGCACACAACACACACACGCGCACACAACACTCACACGCACACAAACACACACGTTCTTTTTTTGTGATTGTGATGGGGAAGATGGTGGGAGATTAGCAGGCTTGTGCACAGCGTCGAATGGAGGTTGGGGGTGTGCATGCACGGGTGTGTCGGTTGCGCAGGTGGGCGTGCGCAACGACACGCTGTGGCCGGGCTGCTCGCCGGACCCCGCGGCGGTGCGCTACGCCAGCGCGGGCTCCTCCGTGCTGGTGCTGTGCGCGCCCTACGGCGCCCGCCCCTCCACCGCCACGCGCCTCGTCTACCGCCTCGAGGCCACCGCCGCGCCGCCCTCCAAGGTAAGCCCTCCACCCCAATTGGAATACAGCGATGTGCGCTACTTTCCGAACGCGCTACACGAAACGTAGGGTTGTCTTATTGGGTGCTCCATAAGAAAGAAAAAAGAGATAAATAGAGATGAATGGGGGAGGGAGAGAGAGAGGGAGGGAGAGAGAGAGGGAGGGAGAGAGAGAAGAGAGAGAAGAGGGAGAGAGAGGGAGAGAGAGAAGAGAGAGGGAGAGAGAGAAGAGAGAGGGAGAGAGAGGGAGAGAGAGAAGAGAGAGGGAGAGAGAGAAGAGTAGTCAAGCCTAGATACTTGAATAGAAATTTGCGTATTACGTTAAAGAAATGCTAGGTGAGAATTCAATGATGCGTCGTACAGTGTTCATCAATTATTTCAAGAAAGCATGAAAACATTCGTGTTTAATTTGAATCTGGTAATTAAACAATTAATATGAATCATGATTTAATTCAAATAAAATGTATGGTGAGGAAACGTGTATATTTTGGTGCATTGCCCTTCGCGAATTTTATGAAAAAATTAATTCACAAAAATTCTTCACAATTTTAGTCATATTAAAAAATCATAACGTTGGAAGCACTTATTATTTTGTTACTGAAAATGCTAATTTGTTTAGAAATAAATTCATTAAAAAAATCTTCACCACTAATATTAATTAAATACATGGGCAAATATTAAACCGAAAAGAGTAAATGCAAAAAGCTTTCTGTGTTTGCAATACATATTACGGAGCAGGTCTGTGTAAAAATATAATTTTCTGTAACTTGCAATTTCCTATACTAGTAAGTGAACACTATTTCCAGGGGTTCATCATTTGACGTTTTGCCCTTGCCCTTGTCTTGCTTCAGGGCGTAAATGTCACTTCAATATGCGCACTTTTTGTTGAGCAATCGTTTTGCTTTTAGTAGTAGGAGTAGAGCTGAGGGTGAGTTACTATTTTGTAAGCAATGCAGAAAAATCGCATCTACATTTCGTTTATCGTTGCAAGTATGTTTTCTATAACTCAGCAAAGAAATATCAAGTTTTCCTAGCGTTGCTAATCTCGCGCTTTTTAAAATTTTATTACTATATGTTGTTTTTTTTATTCACCTTTCAACTATCGTACTTATAGTTAAAATGTTGGGAAGGTATTATGGAACCTAAGAAAACGTGCGCAAATAATCTTTTCCCGCACACGTTATATACAGTTTTCACTGTTTCTTGACCAAATATATCATATCAAATCAAATCAGACATATCGAAAGAAAAACAAAACAAAAAAAATATGAAAGTACGATTCAATGCACGGTGAATGTAAACTTCACGGTAAAAACACAGCAAAAATTGTCGGCGCCGTGGCTGAGATCGCCAAAGCAGTAGTGCCGTAGGGATCTCCGACCGGGGGTTGCAGGTTCGAGTCCCACCTCGGGTATGGTTGTATGTGTTCGCCCTTTTACCCCCTATCATCACCATACCGTTTCACTCTCATACCATAACGTTACATCCAATAGTAGTCGATAATGACCTAGTAGTTGATGCGACCTTAAATTTAAAAAAGAATCTAACGCGCGTGTTGTGTGCCGGCAGTCGAAGCCGAATGGCGGCGGAGGAGGCGGAGGCGGCGCGGGGGCGACGCTGCGCGCGCTGGGGCAGCTGCAGCTGGACGCGGCGCTGGCGGACGCGGCGCTGTGGGCGGACGACGCGCGCTCCGCGCTGGCCGCCGCGCCCGCGGGCGACGGCCGCACGCTGCTGCTGCTGGCGCACGACAAGGTGGTCAACCTGTGGCTGCTCGACGAGACGGGCGCCGCGCCGCGCGTCGACGCCGTCGAGAACGTGTGGCCCGGCAACTCGCTCAAGTGGTTCCGCGAGTACAGCGCGCCGCTCTACAACCTGCAGGTGAGCGCGAGAGGAGGAAAACCCTCCTTTAAGCGGATTCCAGTCCAGTGGTGACAAGGTCTTCTACTGGTAGCAGTGGCACGCGTCGTGGCTCTGTAGCATGCAACCGCAAAAAAAAGTGTGAATTATTATCAAGTTGATTATTTGATAGTCATGGATTTAGCCTTCGAAAAATCTGAAGATAAGAGTGATTTATAATTCTTTTATCTACAAAATAAGTTATCAAGAAATTGTTGATTTTCAACCCGGAAGGGGAAGGCAAGATCGCGCGCGTTCCGTGGTCCTAATTTTAGGGTATTGCTCAGCAGCTCACCTGGTGTTGATCTAAGGAACCACAGAAAACTGCCGATCTGAGAACCCTGCCGCTAGAATTGTATCTAGTTAGTGTTGAAAATCGTGCCATCGTCGGGACTCGAATCCGAGGACCTCGCGGTTAGAGGAACTACCGTGACATTAATTGATGCCCTGAGCGACCAAGGCGGGGTTAACTTCATGATTTTATCCTGCGCCTGCTAGAAATTATTTTCTCACTGCTCATTCTTAACACTCCGACTGATAAGATCAACTTCAGTCACAACATTTATAGAACCAATTAGGTCGCGTGCCAGTAACTACTGAGAATTTGCATCGGATGTACAGCCTTTTCGTGCTCATGGCAGAAGGGAGCACAGCAGATTTATTCGCTCGCTTCGATGTTTGAATCGATTATTGTAATACGATAGTATCTATAACCAGAAAATTTATACGAGGGTTGGTAGAAAGCCACCGCAATGCCAGTTCCTACAATCAATATTTCTATGCGGCATATCGAAATGCGGGTGTGTGGTTGATGTATTAGATAATGAAATACTGTACATTACTTTAGCGACGATATTAAGGCCATTTCCACAGTTTTGATGACTCGTTTTATAACTCAGTACTATATACAATTACGAGAATTTACCGTTCATCGAAGCGCAAAATTGAGGAAATCCACAAAGCAATTTAATTACTTCAAAATAAATTAAGAAATAAAAGTATGGTTGAGTTTGTAGTATTGTAAATAATAATTTCTGACTTACTTAAAAATGTTTTTTTTTAAATCGTGACACTTCTACACAGGTTACGCTTCTGTAACTTTACAAAAAATAGAGAGTTAGTTAAGACATCACTACGCACAGTTGGGAATCAAGAAGCTAAATCACTACGCATAGTTGGGTTCGAGAAGATGCTAAACAATAATACGATTGTAAGAGTAAAAATAAGATTAGAATCTTTCGATGAAACAATTCTAGATAAAATTCGAAATAAAAAATAAAAAAAACATGACGGAAACAATGAGGAGTTTGGCAGACGTCCAATTCACAGACCATTAGATTATTACAAGAGCCAACAAGAGACCCTATGAGATGCCTGAGGCACAACAATTGTTAATGCTGCATGTTGTTGGCTACGAGGTTCTGTGGATCGCGTCCGAACGGTGGTTTTAGACACGTTACATAGTTGGTAGCAATATTTGCCTGGAGAAGTCGCCGACTGCTCTGACGGGTAGATTCCCGTGTTTTTTCAGATCAGTGCCAGACAAATGCTGAAATAGTGCCTTGACAAATGGGCAACGAACCATCCGATATATATCCTTCATCATCCTTGTCATCCTCTAAACGACCTTAGATCCTGACGCGCTCGAAATCACTAGTAATCAATGAATCAATCAATCATTTACATTAAGTCAGTGGTGTCAAGGTCTTCTACTGGTGGCAGTGGCACGCCTCGTGGCATGCCACGGGCTTCTCTGCGCAACTAGCGTCAGGAGAGGAAACTATTAGTAACCCCGCCGTTTTACAATAGGGATGGCGTTGTCTCTGGTAGCGAGTAACGAACTACGTGAAGCGGCGGTGGCACTCGTGCCACGAACTCCCGCATATGGCATTGACCTTGACAACACTGACTAAAGTGTCCTCTCCTCGTGACCCCCGCAGGTGGAGGGGCAGACGTGGCTGCTGCCCAACCCGCGCGCGGTGTCGGGCTACTGGGCGACGGAGCGCGGCCGCTTCGTGGTGCGGCTGCGGCAGCGCGAGGAGGCGGCGCGCCACGTGCTGGAGGAGGCGCGCGCGGCGGCGCGCGACGCGTCCAGCGCCCAGGCGCACGCGGGCGGCGCGGGCGGCGGCGCGGGCGGCGGCGCGGCGCACGACGGCGTCAAGGCGCTCATCTTCTTCGCCTTCTCCCTCACCATCTTCGCCGTGTTCGGAGTGGTCGTGTTCGTGCGCCGCTGCGTCACGTGCCCCGGGCGGCGCGGCGGCGCGGCCGGCGGAGGCGGCGCCGGCAGCGCGTGGTGCGGCGGGCGAGGCGACGACGCCGGCAAGGCGGCGCCGCCGGTCATCCGCTACAGCGTCATCCCCGACGATCTGGCGTACCCCAAGGCTTGAGCGCGCGCCGCGTGCCACGCCCTCCCCTCCTCCCGTCCCGCCCCTCCTCGCTCCGCCCCCCCTTCCCCGCCCAACCCTGCCCAGCCACGCCCGCTCTGGGAGTGTCCGTCTGCGGTAGGGATGGGACACGCTGTGTCTCGAGAGTAGGCCTGTTCTGTCGACTTGTACAATTCGCTCGCGAGTATACGAGATCCTCACGCGGGATCGTCTCGGCATCGATCTTGGCGGTTACGGATATCTGATGATGTTCAGTGGATTCAGCTCTCGTAGGTCAACGTTTGTGAGCTTCCCGCTTGTCTTCGAACACAGCACATCATACCAATCGCACGTGAGCGCTCTTCCACTGCCGGAAATGACCGGGCCTGTTTAAGAGATTCGAGACAGCGTGAATCTCGAGATTCTCCTGAAGCCAATACAGAGAAAGGATTAGTGCCGCATTTTCTACTCTCACGTTAGAAGGATAAACCGCAATAGCAAAGTCTACAAAAAAAGTTTTACATCGCCATTTGAGCGATATTTTCAATATTTGTATGTGGGTGATGTTTGTCATTTTGTCAGCGTTCGTAAAAATCAAACCTTCTCTGGAGAATCTCAAGATTCTTAAGAAATTATTTCTTGTTTCCCATTCCTAATGTTCAGTACGCGCCGTAGCTTTCTCACCGAAATCTTCTTGCCGACTCAGGACGATATTTTAATGTATTGTTATTATAGCGAACAAAATATGCATGCTGTATGTGAGATTTGTTTTAAAACGACTTCATTCTTTCTCTCTCACGGCGAAATTTCTTCCCAAATGCAACGATCCATAAGTACGAGATCCAATGTTAGCTTTTGTAACATCTCGTGCAACGTTCCTTTTAGAACGATCACGACAAAACAAGACATCGTACGTAATCGAACTAGTCAATTTCTTATTCCAAACCAAATGACATATGCCTTGCGTTTGTGTCATGCCAATTTCAATGCATCGATTTCCAAAGATTATTCTTCCCAAATCCGCATTGAATTGTAACTGTACTTTAAAGGTCACATGGTCGAGAAACATCTGTGCAATAGGGATTTTCGATGAAAATGAATAGCTAAATACATGACGCTGAATGATGGTTGAAAAATGGGTGGTTAATGACGTACACAGAAAGCAACTCAAAATATTCCAGTTTAAAACGGCACCACCACATCTTACACAGATTTCATTATCGGCATTCTGATGAAAAAATATCTGCATTACCCATAATTATGAATGTTATTCATAGCCATAGGTAGTTTTTACAACGACACTAGGTGAAAAGTGTTCCTTCTAAATTATGCAACTATTTATTTGGAGATAAAAATTTAAACTTATGCATCATCTACAATAAAATTTATTAAGCTGCCTAAAAAGACAATACATTTTAGACATTTATATTCACACTGAAAAGTAATGAAAATAGCTAAGACGTGTCGTTTAATAATCATAGGGTATGGAACAAAATAATGACATTCATACTTTTCTGTAATGCGCTTTACATAATCGAGCAACATTTTTAATTTTGCTCTCCCAAACTCAGAAAGGAACTTTCAGTTAAGACGACTTACTCCCTTCCCGAGAATTATCAGTGAACACGACCACCAGACAGCGTCATTTGCATTTGTAATATATGTTACCCTGAATAAGCGTTGAAAATTTTCTTCTCACATCAAAAAATATTGAATTGATTTATCTTTCAATAACTTGTTTACCAGAGATGTTAATGTATAGGAGTGCTGTAGATCTAAAAACCGATAGATTAATTTTCATTTGAAATTTGTAAAACATACTTAGTAAATGTGAAAGTGAAGTTCATCAATGTGAGATTGATGTCTAGAACATTTAAGAGCCTTTCTGTGCGTGAACGAGCAACGTGTAGAGCAATAGAGACGTGCTTTTGTAGGCTATCCTCATCTCTCAATGTATCTGTAAGTATAAGAGTAAGGTATCGCAGTCAGTACTCTAAGCAGACAACCGAGAGGAGTTGGTAGGGTCACAACCCTACTTGAAATGCATACTCAGAGCTAGAGGCGATGTATTGCGCCTATGAAGACCGAAGATCAATTATAGTCGACTTATTGGTGCCTGATCCCATTGGAATTTACGATTATATGATATGATCATATCTACAGTCGATGCTCCATCTCCCTAAGACTCTCTGACATTTAAAGAACCAAGCTACAAGACCAACTAAAACATATTTATGTAGACTTTTGTGGTCTTGGTAGTTCGAAACAAATGTCTGCACAATAATTGTGCAAATATAACGTGTAAAACAATAAATTAACAACGAATTGAATAATATTTAGACATTAGAATTCTACTTGTTGTAGGTTTGTTGATATAAGATATTGAAGTATTTAGAAATGATATCGCATTGAATGACAACCTACGGATATAAAAGTAATTCAACCTCGCAATCCTCCAAAAATGTAGTAAACATAATTAACTTTTAACCTCTAGATTTGTACGATCACATTGCTATTTTAGTCTGTTATTGAATTTTGTTCGACTAAAACACAATTATATTAATTATACAATTACAAAAACAACGAACATTAACATCAATCTTATTTAAAAAATTACAACTATAATTTTGATCTAATGACATTTGCACAACTTCGGGATATAGTTTTGCTAAATATTAATATGGGGCGTACATCAAGAACTTAGGGAGATGGAGAAATATCATTAACTTGTAGATAATCATGGGAGATCAAGCAGCCCAATGTCTTGCACAAAATTGCAAGTCACTGGGCATACGGCAATATTGCCAGGATTCGTAACAATCAATAAAAATAATATGAAACAGGGTGCTTGATATGACATTGTAAATAGTATTTAAGTTCATACCCCTTCCTCATTCCAAAAAGTAAGTTCATCTTGTGTTAGAGGTAAAAAATGAAATTGTGTTCGTTATTATTCACAGTAAAAATATGTTTTTTAAATTACAATGTAACCCTTGTGTTATATGATTTTTGTCCCTTTTTTTCAATTTATCTGACGGCAAGCTGATATAAATGACAGTTTTTGTTAGAATGCACGTTAGGCGAAAAAGAACATCATAGATAGGACTTAACAGACCTCTTATGTTTTACCATTAGCACCCGGAACGCTCGCAAATTATAACTCTCTGTTCCCGCATTATTTATAAATTATAGTACGTTGCTTCAAAAGTGACTAAAATCAATGGGGGTAATATGTACTAGGTAGTAAATATCCATCTTTGCACAAAATGGGTACATTAGGAAATGTTCGACAATTTGATATTCAGGTCTAATAAATTGCTTTTGAGTGAAACGTTTCTAAATCAAAAACGCTAAGAAGACTTATTCATTATCAAATCGATCGAATACAATCACTAATATACCTATTCAAATGATAAGAACAAATTTCATTGATAACCTGACTACATTACCTTAAATAAGGCGCTTCCAAGCCTCTAATGTATTACTTTATGTTTTATGTACGTTTTAATAAATAAGATCAGTATTTTATTCACCTGAATGAGTAACTTTGTTCCTATCATTAATCTTACTATTCTTGCATCCGCTGTTTCTTGTTCAATGTTCATCAATAAATTGAAGAATAATGCAATTTGAAAACCAGATATTAAACTGTCATTTACTAATCAGTATTTGATCCCAAGAAAAACATTCATTAAGTTTTATTTAAGAAGTAATGGTTCATTGAAGAATAATGGAAGGCGACAAACTTTGTATTCTTTTTTTTTCAATGCATAGCATGCATAATTTTACTTCACGTCGAAAATAGTATGTAAGCGTAAATGCTAATAATTAGTTACCCTGTCAACAGCGACGAAAAAAATTATTTGCGAAAGTTATGATTTGTTTTCTCCATCGTTCTTGTGGCTTTTCCCTTCGTGAAATCCTTCTCAGATGTCAGAAGTCATATTTTGTAAAATACAATCAAAATTTACAATCAGTATTAAACTCCATCCTTAAGACTATTGGGAAAAAGGTTTATAGCAGTATATAGATAAAATGTCGAATATTATTATTCTCAGATGAATAAATTGTATGTGACATAGGAAAATATTAATGTAGGAAAAGTGCCAGTGGAATTTCTCTAATAAATTTAGACAAAACAATTATTGTCAGAGCTCAAAACCTAAAAATAATATTTGAAGGAGAATGATAAAATAAACATTATAATATTAAAACTCCCATGATTTAATAACAATTGTCAAGCAATTACTGGCATCCACACTTGTAAAGTAAACATTGTTAATTTTTTATCCCAAACATTATTGGATTGAATTTAACAATGAGTTGAAAACGTTGAGTACACGCTGTCTGTTCATTATCAAATAATATTTAACTTTAAATCAAGTCTTATGACAAAAATACAGTCTACATTTGAAATTAGTAAGGCTAGAACAAAAAAATTTCCTCATTCATGAGCTCAATATGTGTCTTTTCTAAAAACAACAATGTATCACTTTATAGACCATTCATGCACTGTGCATAAATCCTGGACAAAAAATTTTCATCACATACTTTTTTATTACTGTTGTTTAGTATCTGCTCAAATAATCAGACTGAACAGATTAGTACTAAATTATGTATGTTTATGGAACGATAGATTGCATAGTACTTCTGTCTTGTTATATCAGTGTACAGATATTCAGATGCGTTGAAACCATTCAACTGTTCCCACAACCTTCAAAAGATGTTTAGTAGAAAAACATTATATGCTACTTAGAATTCTGAACGTGTGCACATGGTACAACAAGTCTTTCACAACTACATCCTGTTTATATTTGTAACTGAGAATATTGTTATGTATTTTATGTAAAGTGATACCTGTGATGTATGATGGCATTGAGTGATATTACCATAGTTTTCAATTTCGCTTTTATCCCATGTGAACTAATGGAAGATATTACAAATACAAATGATTATTACATTTATCTTTCTGCCCATTTGAATAAACAATGTCAAATAATAATGAATTTTGTAAATGGAGACTGCTCAAAGTCGATAAGTAAATATTTTCTTGTTCAGAAAAGATTTTTTGTAAAATCTGCTTTTAATGCATTAATAATTCTTTGCAGATATATAAAAAAATCATAAAAATCGACTCAATCTAATATTTTTTTGTATACTCCCATATGTCTCAAGCAATCATTTCTGTACTGTTAATTGTTTCTACAGTTGAGATTTCTTGCTGGTATCAACTTTTTACCGGTATAATTCGGTAAACGAACGCAGGTATGAGGAGCGATAATACGCCGAACATATTTTAATACTTTAAGACAAGTATCAATCCCTGTTGGCCTATGAAGATTATGGGAATACCTACGCTATTCTTTGCGTGTAAAAAAATAGTTTGTACCCGACCAAAATAAATGTTTATACTTATTTTATTACAGTACAGAAATGGCTACTGCAAGAGGTAAGTGTACGAAAAAACTATGCACTTTGAACGTAATGTAAATGTTTTTGAACTCGTTTTTTTGTACGAACACCGTCGAAACGTCTTCACGCTTCGGCTTTGATATGTAAACTAATATTTTGTGGGAAAACAACAAATAGTTTGATCGCCATTTGTGTTAAACTAAAAAGATATTTATGCCAAACTTTTTTTTAAAGTTGTATATTATAGGATGTGTTTTTAGACACACTGGATTAGTTCTGGACATTTTGAATTCGTTTGCATAATAATTGAAATGTGCCTTATTGTTTCAAATATTACAAAATACAATCATTTTTAATAATGTGTAAATTATGATTAATTTTTTCATGCTTGATAATTTTTAAGTAGAAAGTCAGAAATAAGAGTTTTTTCAAGTCAACCCTACCACGATTATATCTAAACAACAATATTCCATTTAGGACTATAGGAGTCCATATCCTGGCCAAATGTCAACAATCCCTAGCGGATATTTTTGGTTGTCCATTGATTTGCGTGTGTTCGCCAGTCAGCAAAGGAGCTGATATCAGAACTCCGCAAATGTAGCTTATGATTATTACTCTCACCGATCCATTCAGAAAACTACTATTTAAATACAACTAGTCATTATCTCATAATGATTTGACTATCCATAACGTACAGAGATGTACACCTTTCCTAATTGTAATATTGTTTGATAGAACAAAACTATTTACATAAAACGTACTATTTATAATATCTGAAATTTATATTTGGTTGACAAAAGAAACTTGTAATACCCTTGGTTCACATGGTTAAATGTCTGCTACTTGTATTTAGTGCAATGTTTTCTGTACCCATACCATAAAGAACAATTTCATAAATATTCAAAAGTTGATGCATAATTACAATATTAAAAAAATGCTTAGTAAATTCTGAAACTGTTGAAAATTAAAATACTAAAAATACTTGAAAAATCACCAATGCTACCAGAAAAGATAAGTTATAAAAAATTAATTTGAATGTAATGTGATGTGTGGTAACATTTCAGGAATGATGTTTTTGATATATCCAATATGTACAGTGTTAATTAGATGCAACAAAATCAACTATTTATTTTAAAATGACCAGAGTAACATGGCAATTTAATTAAAAGTATATTCAACAATGTTTATTAACATCCATAAAATAACCAATATATGTATAAGTGGAATAAAATTATATACTGTACGCTGCAGCTGGTATGCGTGTTTGAATAGTTTACTGTGCAGTATACAATGTAGTAACCTATCTGTTTTGTATTTGTTATATTGCCATATGTATTGTTGTACATAAAGCAAGAAATATAAATAAAAGAATAAATATATGACTCTTCTCTTCGGAAGGAAATAAAAATACCTTTACCCAAAATTGTTTTGAGGTTTGGTTCTTCAGGACGTCTGGGACAGCTATAGAACAATATTGTAGAAAATGTGTAGTTACGATAATTACATATTCAAAGAAACATATTTTGTGTGAAAAAAACACACCAATGTGTTACTAAAACTGATATATTAGCAATAAATAATTCATTTACTCCTTGACCTCAAAAACTTTGATTCTATTAGAAAGTGTTTTTTGTAATTTTCCTATTTCGTCGCAGGCTGAACGTTAACAACTGCTCATTTCTGAGGCTTTAAACCAGACCTGCACAGCGTCTGCTCCCGCGGGCATTCTGCACTTGCGAGCCGATCGTCTGCCCGTGGCAGCGCCGAAAGTGCAAGTAGTGGGGAGTAGGAAGCTTTGCGCGAAGGGGAGAAGTCTGACGTATACGACGTGGCGCGTAGATTGAATGCCTGGGCGTCTAATAATGATCCACGCTTCAAAATTAAATGCCCATTAGTTTAATGGATTATGTCTAGTATTTCAAGTTATCAGCATCATAATTCACTGTTTACGTTTTGTGCACTACTGTATATCCACCTTTGTATCCACCACTGTATGTATATTCATTTTACATTTTTTTTAAAAGAAAATAACATGCTCTTAATAACATTGTGACTCTTAAGCAATATTTTAAAGCAATAGCTTTAAAATATATGCTTATATATAAGAAAAAATTATTTAATTCTATCTAATACAAAATTGCAATTTAATAATTGATTGTTCACCAGGAATGTTATAATCTCCAAATCATAGAAAAATGAACAAAATCATGAGAGCAATCTCTCACATCAAGATTGACATAAAGTAGAATATGTGGCAATTCCAAGAAGGGTAATTTTTAATAGCACATTTGTGACCATTTTTCCCCATTATGAAACTGAATAAAAGAGATCAACGAGCAAACTTCTGTGACGATATGTTACGGATAACCATAAAATAATCATGGGTATTGGTTAAATAGAATGCAAAGTGCTTTATATTTTTATACGATCTCGTAAAAGACTTTACTCTCTTGTCAGAAATGAGAACAGAAAATAATCATGATTTTTTTAAGAACAATATGTTTTTGCTTTGAGAGAACCGTCTTATTAAATTAAACATAGTTAGTAAAAATAGTTTATTGCTGTCATCATCAAACAAAAACAATTCAGTATCAAAATTTTGTGTTTATCACAACACTAAATTTGTGATTACATCGTACCAAAGCGAATTACATTATAAGCCCTACAAGCAATTATAATACTTGGTGTCGAAATCTAATATGTATAATTCGTTGTTGTTTCATATTTCGCCCTTCTCATATACCGAGAACAAACATTTGCAATATAATACAAATACAAAATATTACTTGAACTGTATATGACCGTGATGTTCTTGACGTTTGCTCTTTAAATTTACGCGCTATCTTTCGAATTGCGAATTCTGATTGGTGTTCCCCACTCCGAGATTGGATCTCATCCCCACCCTTCATCGATTTTCTCATTTGCACCCGAGTTCCCGCACGCAGCTCCTGAGGTCAGTGAAAGTGCAGAATGCTGTGCAGGTCTGCTCTAAACGCTATTGTAGATTCGGAAGTTCATTTCCGTCATTTGTGAACAGTGAGGATGTTGTAATTCTGACGACCGGCTGGCAGACTCAGATTCTTCAGACCTAAAGACAGGCGCGATGTAGGGCCGCACGCGACGCAGAGTTTCATAATATGAGCCCCAATTCCCTCAGTTCACTACTTTTCAGTTTTTTGTCGTTTGTACGCGCAAAAGTATATTTTTTCTTCGGCAATACTTAGAAATATTCTCAGCACTTCCACTCACTTTAAACACAAACGTCTGGACATAATTCTCGTGAAAGACGAGAATTGCCAAGGAACTGTGGTGCAGTAAAGAAGCGATTCTCAGCAAAAAAATAAATACGTGAAATAATTGCCAAGGAACTGAAGAGAAGATCGATGTGACTTTCAGCATGAAATGAGTCATCAGTATTAAAGTGGCCTTCTTTTGAATTTTATAAGCTTTTTTATTCAATCAAACATATTGATTTTAAATGTAAAACAATTAGCCCTTTCACTTTATAATCAATTTTCTTAATATCATTCCGTGTTCCGCAAAGGTTTTGGGGCCATAAATGGAATTTAAAGGATTGAGGCAAAGAGGATAAATTGTGTTTTTATTCTTTGCTTTCTTGCATTATTTTTGTGTAAACTTTGGCATTCGAAGCTTTTAGATGTTTTTAAACAGGAATCTAAAGTCAATAATGCAGTTTGACACTTGACATCTCTCAATTTTTCAGACTACAGTATGTTCGAATTTATTCGCTGCAAATGACGGCATCGTACGCACTATCTGATAATGCACAATTTATAAAATGTTTTTGAAACATTTTCGTTATAACGCAGAAAATAATATTTTCTTCCAAGAAACAGTGTACATATTCTGTACTTGCCATTCTACGAGCTTAGCTGAGCACGACTAGGAACTTTTATTCTGCGATTTGATTCTCGCGTGGTGGACTCAATTCTTGCATGATGGACAAGCCGGTGCGTGGCCTTCCCTCTTATCCATGAGGTCACTGAATATTTGTCGTTACAAAGCATTCGATAGCCATTCCGACCAAGATCCGTGTCCATGCCATTACAAAAGCCAGGCTTGTAACTTCAGCAACCATTGCATGGGCCCGCGATTGGAGTTACAGACTGGAGCATAAGAAAAGAAAGCTTTTGGCGACGCGCAGTCGGCGACAAATATGTTTCTAATTTCCAAATGCTGATAATTTTTGAAGCGCAATATACGGGTAGTTGACAGGGGATGTCAGGAAACTTGGTCAGGTTTGCGAGGAAACTTGATAAGTGAGTATTTGCAAAAATTAACTCCTAATCTTGCATGTCGAATTTTATAATACTAGCGTACCCGTGCGAGAACTCTCGCATGTTAAATCCCACCCTTTCCCTATTCATTTGTCTATCCTTTCCATAAAGGAGAGGAACTACTAATGTACTTAAAGAATATCAAACAAAATAACAATGCAATTGATGTTTGAAACAAATTTTCAATTAAAGTTTATTCCACATTATAGAGAGATGTCCTTGGAACAATTCATACTTCTTGAAAAACATTTGAAGAAATTTTTCAATCTTCCTTGAGAGTTGGCTTTTCGCTTTCCTTGATAGTCAAATAATAGAAACGGTTTTTACTCTTGAGAAAGCCAAGTAAAGTAGTGCGAAAATACCGGATCGGGCAAGAACAGACGTACTTATTGCAATATTATTTAACTTTCCTTGATTGTTATGAAGAACCGAGTGGGATTTGGAGAGTCAGGGTGCCAGTTTCCTGGGGTGAGAAAATTGAAAAATTATTTGTATACTAAAAAGTATTGAATTATTTTCTGCGTCCTTACGTACCTCAAGAAAAGCAATTCCAATCCAAATAATAATCAAACTAATGTTTTCACCTTTGAGTACTAAATACCATTTGTTAGCATTAGAAACAATTTAGTAGGCATTAGGAAGCCCACTTCGGTACATGGGAATGTTGCTCAAACGATGTTTGCATTTTTAATATCTTTACGAACCGACACCTTGAGTTAATATCAAACGGTGTTTTATTTACAATATGAGTTTGCAGCTAGGTGTTGGTGTACATACTTCAAGATACCGCCAACATTTAAATCGTGCGTTTGGACTGCGATCGTTGGCAGTTGTCGGGTGACTTGCACTATTCTTTCTATAATTTTAAATTTAGTTGTTTTTCAATTGATTCACGTAGTATTGTAGGCTAGCAAGTTTTGATTTTTGTTTTCCATTTATTTCAAGCTATTTTACTTTAGCTACTTTAAAAAGTTTGTTCTTTGTGTTGCCATAGCACAAGTTTTCCCCCACTACCTCTGCTTACCCGTGCGAGAACTCTCGCATGTTAGCCCCCACACTCATCTCTATCCTTTTATTTTCATTCTAAGAGGGAAAGTAGTAAACGAAACGTGTTTATTTGTTTAAAATCTATAAAGGTAACTTGCAACGTACTAACACAATTACAAATAAAATAAAAAACAATGCAATTAATGTGTAAAAGAAATTTTCAATAAATATTTATGTCATGGAGAATTTGCTTGGAACAATTCCCAACACTTACTTAAGACATTTGAAGTAATTATTCAATATTCTTTGTCAGTTAGGTTTTAGTTTTATGTGATTGTCACAAAAATATTAGGTTTTTACTTTTGAGAAAGCTATGTGTCTGAACCCGTTGACTTGAAAGGTTCATCGAATGATAACGAAAATATTGGTACAGATAAAACACACAGTCTTCACTCTTCACTGAACACCTACATCACTCCACAATTAAGTACGCAGCCCTCATAGACCATGAAAAAACGTTAACTGAATAGTTTCACTACACACATAAGAAACAATCTTCATAGGTATAGGTATCAAGCAACTATAATAGTACTTCTAGTTGTTGTTGGATAGCAAATCTTGAATTAATGATTATGCAAATAAACCTCGTCAGACTGCACAAACTACGGTGTTTACAGAAAGCGTAAATAAAGATTGTCAAATCTAAGCATTCTAAGCCACAAAAATTGCTACCAGCAGGAAGGGCTGATATATTGAGGTGGCCTTGATAGTATTGAAGCGTGGAACCGAAAATAAATAGGATGGATCGAAGAATGTCTCATCTTGTAGATTATGGTGTGAAAAACGCTGCTTTGAGGCCTTTGGCCTCAAAATTTTACTTTTTAAGGCTCTAAAACGCTTTCTTTATGAGTTACTTGCCGATGTAGGTTGACGTGTGATGCGGATTGCATTTTACATGAAAATTTCGATGCGTTTTTTTAAGAAATCATCCATATTTTTAAAGTCAAAGTGGAATTCGTCAAGTCTCCGTGAAATTCTTTTTCTTTAGAACCCTCATTTATAAAGATTGGTTGCGTGTGAGAGCCGGAACCCAAAGGTATACTACTGAAATAATACAGGAGACGATTTGGGGGTGTTGTTTGCCTCATCTCAACTCGTTGTTTCTGTTTGAGGAGCGTTCATGCAAATAACAACATATCTACCAAATCATATTTTTCAATAACAGCGAAAAACTTATTGTTGACACGTTATTGCCTTTTCAAACACTGTAATATGCTGTGCCACTTACCAATATTATTACAATAGTGTATGTATACTACTATCGAATCAGCTATTTGTAATTACGACGATATTTCAGGTTAAAAGTTGGACATGTTTTCTTTTGCTTGGAAAATTTAGATATGTTTGCTTTTGTTCCTGCGGACATGTTTACTTTTGCATAAAGTAGGGCTACTGTTGCTATGACATTTGGTGGGATAATACTGCAGTTTGAATGCAAATATTTTATTTTTCCAGACAAAACTACTACAATAATTTCTGTAGCTAATGTAACCATTGATTGGGCGCTAAAGAAATTACAAAGAACTAAAAATTAATTAAAATCTATATGTGCCAGCCATGATAATCTTCAGAACAAACACAATTATCTTTGAGTTTTTGGCTATCCATTACGGTTTGATTTTCAGCTATTGGTCCATAACGGAGAAATAAATACCATTCTGCGTATCTGAAGAATTCTCTTCATTTATCTACAAAACGTTCAGTCAACGGATCTACTACATTAGATGTCTGCCAATGGTATACCCTTTTCAAGTGACACCTGTTGAAAACTAAATTGTACCCTATTTGTTAATGAAAAATTACGTTTCCAAAGGTTCAACGCAGGGACTTCATCAAATAGCAGTAATAGTAGTATACTACTGTGGGATAACTTAGACTATAAATCATCTTTCCTTTTACTATTTTCAGAATTCGCTTCATATTTCTGATGTTTTATACGTTCTTGTATATACAACTAAAAGATTTTGTGTCCTTGAGATTCCAATCTTCTAATAAATAAAATAGGACCCTGTTGTAAAGATTTCACAGACGGAATGCACCACGCAGCATGAGATACCATGTGATCGTGAATCTTGGCATCTTATTGGTTACAAGGACATGTTCTTTATGGCTTGCAACAACGCTGTGGACATTTTAAATTTTGCCTGAACTTCGCATATTTATAAGGAAAATTATTGGGCATATATTTGCTTTTTATCCTCCACATCAGGGCAGAAGAGACATCTGACGGTCATTAGTATTATTGCAAAACTAACTTAATTCCCCCCCCCCCACGAAGGACATGTTTGTTTTTGCCTGAACACTTCTCATTTGATGAGTCTCGACACCGGTCTATTGTAATAAGTCAAAAGACACCACGGTATTCTTCATGGGAATATTTGCATCAAGTCAGCACTTATGTGGAATTGAACGCATACAAAACCTTGAGAATCCGAAAGAATAGACGTTTTTAGGGCAACGAATCAATAAATATATAGAGATTCCATGCTTAATGTGAAAGCGCCATGCTGTTACGAGTTGTCACGGCCCAGTAGTCTTTACGTGCTGTAAATTTGAAGTAGACTTTGGAAGTCGTGGTCATGCAGCCATTTAATAAGACCCCCTCTCAGGAATGCGGCCTAGCTGCAAACACCTAACTAATTGGAATGTTTCAATGTTAGTTTTCAGGATAACCTGGGTTTATTGGTAGAGAATAGTGAGGTTAATATTTGATTGTAAATTTTGTAGATCGGCATCGTCTAGAGCCAAAGTTCGAAAATATTATTAATATTAAATTTTAATTGTGATTTTTTTATTGCGTTAAAGTAATTTGTTTTATTTAAGTTATACAGTTTCGTATTTTCCGAAGGGTTTATGTCAGGTTAGCTTCGCAAATGGAAAGAAAAAACTTAATAAGTTAATTCAAAATAGATAGTCGCGTGTAGAGGTTTCACCCGAAGCCTAGTGTCGTAGGAGAAGGGGTCTGGCACCACGTCCAGGGGAGTGGAAGGACGGTTAAGGGCAGAAGGTGCCCACTGGGCCATTCCCTATTCTCTTAAAGGTCTAAGGGGTCATTCCATATTAATTCAACACAGTCATTTTACATCACCATCTCAGATTCAGACGAAATTTGACACGTAGGTAGTATGAATGGAGAATAAGAAAACTGAAAATTTTGAGTAAAATATATCCACCCGTTTCTGAAATACAGCCACGTAAAATTTTGCAAAATTGGGTTCCCGAAAATGTTTAAATTGCTGTACTACCTCACCAAATTAAGATAGAGAGCTGAAACAGGTGTCATTTTGCAGCTTTTTTATGGCCTTTTATGTGATATACAACTCAATAGGGGTTGCGTTCAAAAAGTTTTCAAATTTGAATTTAAAATTTTGATTTTGAGTTTTTTCAAAATGCTCATCTTCAAAAAAATTGAAAAAATTCTAAAATAATCCTTGTATATTTTCAAAGAGATGGTACAAGTTTAAAAATGGGACTGCAATGGGTTCATATGGTAATCTTTATTTAAAATGCACAATATTTACTTACTCTAGATTTCACTGATGAAAATGCATTTTATTTCAAATTATAAGCCCTAATATTGTCAGCACCGCGGGCCCTCGCGCGTGCGACGTCGGGGATCGATCGGGTGATCGAGGTCCCCCCCTTTCCTCACTCACCTGATTCAGTTGCCGGCTAACTCAGGCGCAGAGACTCTCTATAAGAAATGGGAGCCCATGGACGGACGCTACTTGTTACCAAATGAAATTCAATGAGGTTATGAGGAACAAGTAAAATTTAATTAACAAAAAAAATGAAGAATTACACAAAAAAAGAAACCCTATTACTAATACCCTTTCCCTCTTAAACCCAAAGACATCCCTCCCCTTTTTCTGGTTTATCCCGCAACTCCCAAAAAATAGTTTGAATTTACCCCCCCTTTCTTTTCCCAGATCAACTAATTTCCTTACTTACTAGAAGACAATACAAATTAAAGTACAATTTACCAACATACAATTTAAGAGGTTTATCCTCAAAAAAAACAACAGCCACAGCGCGGCTCGCTTATGATGAGGCACAGGTCTGTGAATTGAGTCATTCACCAAAGTCTACGGGACAACAGACCATATTTTCAGATGGCTTCGCAGGGTCGATGTCCGACCTTGGGGCGGCGTCCTCACGGCTCCGTCTTCGGCGATGAAAGGGCCGGCAGTAGGTCACAGCTGGTCGGCAAGGTCCGCGCCGGCGGGGGGCGGGAGGCAGGTACTCGTGCACGAAGTCGGCAGGAAGAGGTAGGCGGAGACCTCTTCGCAAAACTATGACCTCGTAGCGGTCGTGGGCGTAGTGACGTGAGTCGAACTGAATAATTCTGACTCGCGTGCGTCACTCGGTTGCACCGCGCGATCAGCGATAATCCTTTTTCAGGCGACCGGACGAGATTGCTCTGCGCCTAACAAAGTACCCGCGAATTGGTTACAATTAAAGTCCTTTGCCAATTCAAAAAACAAACCACATACGTGATAGCGAACGTCTGTCAGGAGCAATTCCACGTTCCGCTTTACACACAGCGCGCCAAAAACTTAGAATAATCCGCGCCAGTGGCGTTTACCCCGGACGACGCACCGCCGCGGCGCGCGCTCCTCGCTCCTCCCCGAACCTACTCTCCAAACTGTCGCTTCCCTTCTCCTGGTTTTTTACTTGGTCACCTCTCGCGAAGCCTCTGTAACCCCCTCTCCTTACTTATTTGCCGAAAGTTCTGGAAAGATTTTTAGTTTAAATTTTGAGAGGTTCCTCTCTATTGGCAAAAGGCAACTGCGTCTCAGTTTAATCTTGGCCAATGTGCGGAAGCGTTTTCTAGCCGAGTTCAGTGGAAAAATTCCACTCAACTCTCTCTCTCTAACGTCGGGGGGGCGGGTCGCCTGGGGATGGGGCGGCGCCAGAGAGGCGCCGATCGGGTCGTAATTCTTGTACCCACTGCCCCTCCGCCGGACAAAGCATGCGCGAAGGGACCTCTGCCTATGCACGTGTCCGACGCGAATTGGCCCTACCCTCGCACTCACAAAAGGAGGCGCTGCGGAGGCACGCGGCAGGCTACAATGTCGTGCGTTTAAAATCATTTTTTTTCAACTATTCGGTACCGTCACAATATATAAAAAGTATTAATTTAATGTTTTTTATTGGCGAGTGTGTTATGTTTTATTGTTATGATTATTATCATTATTATTATTATTATTCCACTACATCACGACTAAAGTTATTCTGAGACGGCTGAATATAAAATCTACTCCAGGTTGCAACCAGATACCTAAGGTTCTGTTCCAAATAAAGCGATTTCTTGCACTTCCCAGTCTTTTGAATTACCTGGGAGTTTAGAAAAGTTCTTACTCAAATTTTGAGGAACAAGTCTCAGAGCTCCGATAGTTATCGAGACGACCTGTGCTTTTACGCCCTACATTCGGCTGATCTCGATTTCCAAACTCTTGTATTTAAGACGTTTCTCTGCCTCGTTGGTAACGACGTTTTGATCGCAAGGTACAGCAACATCGATAACTAAACACGATTTTTTCGCCAAATCCCGGATAACTATATCCGGTTGGTTTGTCGCTATAGTGCGATCAGTTTGAATTTGTTGGTCGTACAATATCGTACACAATCCAACAGACGTCACCGGTTTTGGTGAGTGTTCGTACCACTTGGGGCATGTGTTTGGAACTTCGAGGGCGGTACAGACCTGCCAATGGAGGTGACTACACACCCTGTCGTGTCTTTTCAAGTATTCGGTCTTTGCTAGGATTTGGACAAGCTGAGACAATACGATCAATGGTTTATACTTGCTCCTGGCAAATGCAGCATTTGTCACCTTGGGAAATTTTGATAACCGCTTTATCATAATGTCGTGTTCTCAACGCCTGATCTTGAGCAGCTACTGGAACTGCTTCCGATTCTGGCTTCATTCTTCCCCTTTTAAGACACATAACTGATTGATCTTTATTGATCTACATCTTGTCCATTCTTTTTAGATATTGTCCGTGGAGTGGATTGTCTCTCCACGGGTTCTGTAACATTTTTTGTGTCTCGTAGCATCAGAAGTTCAGTGTCTGTGTTATTCGACGTGTCTTGCCTAGTGTTCTTCGCTACACTAACAATGATTTTCGCGACACTAGCAATGCCTCTGTTTTTCATTCTTCGGTCACTATTATAATAACTTCGGTCATTAAAATGATAATGATAATAATAATATTAATAATAATAATAATTATTATTATTAGACCGGGGAACTTCATGCAATTGCATATTTTTACTGACTGTGCATATCGCAAGGAAATGTATATAACTTTACCTATCCCCAAAAATAAAACAAATCTACCCTATTTTTATTTTGCATGTGTTCCATTTTTTAAATTTAAATGCGTATTTTAATGTATGCGGTATATTTTATTGCATATATTCTAGGTTATTGGGGAGAAGTGGATCGAAGTCAGATCTTTTCAGGTATTTCTCTTTTAACTCAGAAGTGGCTTTCTTCTGACAACGGGGATATGGAAATTGAACCTCCTTAGTACCCTTCGCACGGTTTCGGGATTTACTTTCTTGCTACTGCCAATTTATAACTGTGGAGTAATTTTTGGTGCATTAAGACGAGGGTCCTTCTTTATTATTTTCATAAGATTCTCTTCTCGATCAGAAAGTCTTCGGACGTTCTCCTCCGGGTTGCAGTTTAATCGCTTATTCATTGATGTACCATGAGATTATGTCACTCACTGTGTTTTTTTCATGAATGGCATTTTGCAAAATTTGGGCATCATCTACCCTTTGCATGATTGTAAATTACCAGCTGACGCTGCTCAAAGTTGGTGTTCATTCCTAAACGATTCATTTCGCTTAAATGTTTAGGTTCCCACGTATCTGGTACATCAACTGAAAGGTGACCGTGATTTGCTTTATATTTGGTGATAGGTAAAGTTATAAACATTTCCTTTCGATATACACAGTCAGTAAAAATATGCAATTGCATGAAGTTCCGCGGTCTGATAATAATAATAATAATAATAATAATAATAATAATAATAAAACACAACACACTCGCCAATAAAAAACACTAAATTAATAATTTGTATATATTAGGGCTTATAATTTGAAATAAAATGCATTTTCATCAGTGAAATCTAGAGTAAGTAAATATTGTGCATTTTAAATAAAGATTACCATATGAACCCATTGCAGTCCCATTTTTAAACTTGCACCATCTCTTTAAAAATATACAAGGATTATTTTAGAATTTTTTCAATTTTTTTGAAGATGAGCATTTTGAAAAAACTCAAAATCAAAATTTTAAATTCAAATTTGAAAACTTTTTGAACGCAACCCCTATTGAGTTGTATATCACATAAAAGGCCATAAAAAGCTGCAAAATGACACCTGTTTCAGCTCTCTATCTTAATTTGGTGAGGTAGTACAGCAATTTAAACATTTTCGGGAACCCAATTTTGCAAAATTTTACGTGGCTGTATTTCAGAAACGGGTGGATATATTTTACTCAAAATTTTCAGTTTTCTTATTCTCCATTCATACTACCTATGTGTCAAATTTCATCTGAATCTAAAATGGTGAACCGACTAGGGGTGAAGGGAGGTCGGCAGGGCCAGTTTGGGCCTATCTGAACCGACTAGGGTGAAGGGAAGTCGGCAGGACCAGTTTGGGCCGATCTGAACCGACGGAGGGAGTGGAAGGTCCGTGCACACGGGTAGCATTCGTCCCCCCGCTAAGCGGAGGTTAAGCTGTTATATAGGCCTTTACAGCTGAGACGCTCTTTCCACGGCGGAGCTACGTCATTATGTTTACGCGGGCGCCAGCCGTCTGCGGCCACGCGACACTAGCAAGGGTCAGTCGCATCGCGATATAATTGAGAAAAGCCATTAAATTACATAAAGTATCAGATAATAAAAGACATTCTGGGAATATTTGAAAATTTATTCCAACGATAAGCAAAAACATAATAATAGGGGTACCGAAGAATCACATAGAGAACGCCGTTCTTAGGAAGCCCAACTGAGAAGCCATTCGAGAAGCTAGCAATAAGATTACGAACATTATTTCAAAAAACTGTACTGTATATTCATGTATTTCGGACAAAAGGTTAATTCATGAGCTCTCGAAAATTGCTTTAAGTAACGTAATGAATGTTAAATTTGATTTTCTTAAGAGAAAAGGCTGATAATCCATTGAAGTTACCATCAGTTCAATAGTAATATTTTCATCCACAGAACCTCCAGTAATCGTGATTCTGTATAGAAACACACGTTCACACGCAGCAGGTAAGACGAGTAATGTTGTATGTCGGAACCCATGATTGAATTTAAAAATGAGATTAGCAATGTAAAATAATACGACAACATCGAGAGAATCAATGAGCACTGCAGGACAACGATAGAAATAATTGTATTTCTAATATCAGTAAAAAGTAGGAAGTCATATACAGACGCCAATCTTAAAGAATATCAATAAAAGAATTTGTGAAATAATTTAATATAAAAAATGAAGTAGTGAGGTTCGTTACAATGGCCGCCAACCTGGGGCAAAATAATATAAATAATTAAAAATTGGAATAGACAGGTTTGTCACAAAATATGTTCCAAATCCAGTTGGGATTCACAAAAGCCTGCTACTTTTTATAAATATGGAACACACGAGCAAGTTATAATAATTATATTGTCCGTTAATATCCTGTAAGGAAGTGAAATAGGGCCTCAAAAAATGTGTTGCACTAAAATCTCTTTGAATCTCGCAATATTTACCTTTTGCTCTTGCATATCAAGCTAGAGCTAACTAGATGAACATATCCCGTCGCTGAATTCGAATTGGGTCCAGAAAATGTAAGATTACAGCTATTCCATATTGGCTATTACAGCTATTCCAGATTACAGCTATTCCAGATAGAAAAGGTCGAGAATCACCACTATGAATTTTGCAAGATTTGTTTATAATTACTTTCCTCGCCAGCCTATAAAAATAGAGGCACGCGAGTCTCACGACTAAACAGAGATCATGAAAATGTATTGTATAAAAAGTGAGAGTACTTACGTTTCTATGATTCCACATCAAATTTCGAACCACTGGAGGAATTACTCCCACATAATGCACAAATTCTTTTGAACAGTCACGAATTCAAAATAGCTTCGTTGCGATTCAAAATGTGTTTATGTACTTACTTAAATGTAACCCCCAATGTACCTAGGTGGCAGTGTTGCCGAGCGGGACCGGGTGGATCGCTCGGTGGACAGAACCAGGACAAGCGAGTGGAGCGGAAGGACCAGACAAAATGGAGTCGAGAGGATAGAGAACAAAGAGCGAGAGAAGCAGAATAATCGGAAGGCGTGAAAAGAACTAGAGAAGCGACAGGAGCAGAAGAAGAGAGTGGAGCAGAAGAAGAGGCCGAAGTGCAGTGGATGGAGAGGAAAGTGTCGGAGAAGTACAATAAGCAGAAGGAGCGCAAGGAACGCGATGACAGAGACGACTGGAAGAAGCGAAAGGAACGGGAGGAACGAGACGAGCTTAAGTAGTGAAAGGAACGGGGGATCGAGAGGATTGATTGATTGATTGATTCATTGATTATTAGTGATTCCGGAGGCGTCAAGTGATGTCGTTAGTCCCGTAAGTTCAGTTCATGTTTTTGCTCCGGAGGAGGAGGAGGAGGAGGTGGTGGTGGTGGTGGTGGTGATGCTGGTGGTGATGCTGGTGGTGATGCTGGTGGCGGTGGTGCTGGTGGTGGTGATGATGATCTTGCCCCGCTGGATGGCGAAACCCGGTTCCGACCTGTCTAGCTAGCGGAGTATTCCCCACCAGCGGGGTACCGTCTCAACCGGGACAAGTTCCAAGCTCCCGACATCTGATAGTGTGTCGGGAACAAGGAATGGGAAGGAAAAATCGCGCGCGGTCCATGGGGCATTTGCTTGGTATTGAACGGAGTAACCACGGAAAATACCGATCAGAGCAGCCGGCCACTAGAATTCTCCTCCAGACAGGAACAGAACTCAATCTATCAGGCTAGTTTCGAAAATCCTGCTAGCGTCAAACCTGCCGATTAGAGGCACTGCAGTGGCATCATTTGATGACCTGATCATCGGGATCGAGAGCAGTCGAAGTGAAAAGAACCTGACGACCCAGAGGAACGGAAGATGCGAAAGGAACGAGAGGACTGGGGGCAGCCGAAGAAGCGAAAGAAAAGAAGCGGGACGACCGAGAGGAGCCTGAGAAGCGAAAGAAACGGGAGGAAGGAGAGAACCAGAAGCAATGACAAGAACGCGAGAACGGGAAGAAATTTGTAAATTTATAAACAATTACAAATTTTTGCAATAATTTAAAGTGTTTTAAATTATTTCTAATTCCAAGAAATTGTTTTCATTGATTAATTTGGGCTTACGCATGGTATCGCGATGATAACTGTGAACACGAATACATTTATGATGCATACTTTGATATGACATTCCGGTAACGAATCATTTTTCAGTGTACAAGATTATCATAGAAAATGGAGCCATCTACATTTCATTCGCTTGGTAAAATCAAATACGGAAGGTTTTGAATTAATATGAGTAATTTAAAACCCGAGTACGTGTCTGTAATGTCCTGTTAAAATAGTTATACATCCAAAACCAGCACTTCACAAACTTGGTGACACATTTCGTATATTCACAACTTCTATTGTCGAAGTATAGAACCGATTACTATAACTAAACATACATAAAAAGTAAAAAATATCTTTAATAAGTAATTATATTTTTGATAATTTTTAGTTTTGTAGTCTATACATCACAATTTTTTTACAAATATTTGTACTGATCATTGATGTTCATTCATCAGAAAAGAAACTCGAATATTCTGCGACACTTCATGTTCGCGTTCATCAGAAGAGAGACTCGAATATTCTTAGATCCTATTCATAAAAGTAAATGTACCATTATTATATTTTTTGTAAACTTTCGTGTACTCAATGTTGTTCGATGATTTTAAGCGAGTGGCACCATGGGCTCTCCCTGTCGTAAGAGGTGACCAATTCATCGCCCTTAAAAGTAATTTCTTTCTTTTCACACATATTAATCCTTCCACATCTCTGGGAATTAATAGGTGAATCGAACAGCTTTGAAGCTCCCAACATCTATCACAAATATTTCCGTCTCGTACTCTTTTTAGATGTTCCAACCCCCTCTCTTCTGTAAGCAAAAGAAAGAAGACCCATACTTAGGGTAATAAGGTGATGATCTTGACGGCAATAAGGCGGAAGAAGCAATCCTTCCTTCTAAATAGTACTCGTACGAAGTAAATAGGAAAGTAAAGTTGGAGGCTTCGAGTCCCATCACAGTCCCATCACCAGCCAAATCTGTGAGGGGCTAGTAACCCACCCGTAGATTCACGGGTACTTTCAATCCTAATATTGATCAAGATATTGTAACAACGTTTCGTAATTTGATAAGTTATATTAATCACGTTACTCTACAATGTGAAAACTGATTTTACATGGTGTTAAAAACATCAATCAGTGAAAGAAAATCAGCTAAAACGAGCTCGAAGCCACTGTGGAATATTTCCACATGTTGAATCTAGGGGTGCAACTAAAGAATTTTTTTAATAATTAAATATATGTTTTTACTAATAAAAATTTTACCAACAATCAGAAAGTTTACTTCTCTTCTTCAAGTTCTACTATTTATGTATACATGTGTCCAATTAATGTGGATAACAGAAGTAAAACTAATTTAGGATTAAGACAATGTTGCAGCTATCTCCAATTTTATTTAATATTTATATCAACGAAGTTACTAGAGATGGATAGAGAAATTAAAATTTCAGATTCATGACTTTCATTCAACACATTTTATTATAACAACTCTTCCAGGTGATTAAACTATTTTAAGTTTCAATGAATACAATGCACAAAATTGCAATATTTGAGATCCAAATCATACTCCCAAAATATAACTAGGACTTATCTTAAGAAGAAAAAAAAACAAAGTGATGGCAGTGAAAGGAAAGGAAAAGATTCGCTCAAAAATAATCATTGAAATATGCACTATTTAACAAGGGACAAAATTTAAATATTGTGTTGTATTGTTACCGGCCTTAAACATAATGAAACATAAAAGAAAATAGAAAGATATAATTAATGGTTTTCTCAAAAGAATATTCGAAAAGAAACTAAATACAGACACGCTTCTGAAATGTTATAAAACAGTATCAGTGACCTTGCTCCTGTATAGATTGAGAATTTTAATCAAAAGTAGATTAAAGAAGACTAGAAACCAGTGAAATTCCTGAGTGGCAGAATGTTCAAAATTAGCTTTTAACACACACAACAGTGTAAGCAAAGTAACAACATATATTCCATTAAGGGAAATGTAGCAACAGAAAGAGATAAATAGCTCTACAATGTAAGAGGAATGAATGCCTCAAGAGTTTCACGGGAAATTTATAATTATATTCCATAAGGAACAAGATATGTTGATCCTCCACCAATGAGATGGACAAGTCAGTACGAATGCAACAGGCACTATTGCCTAAGCATGAAGAAGAAGAATTCCATCATTATAAACGCCTTTTTTCGATGCACTAAATCGTTCATAAAACGATTTACGGCACAACTCATTACGTCATCGTGTTTTCTACGCCAAATAAAACAATAGGGCTCATGTAGTTACAGGATTGGATTTATGCTTAAGCAGAATAGACCTATAGCAGATGGAATATCAGATGGCCCTGAGAACGTGCTTATTGGAAAAAACACCATCATATTAAGGGGTCCCTTTTTTAAATAAATTGTATATAAGGCCATAAAACATCAAAAATAAAATAACTATTTTATTAACGATACTAAAATGTAATAAAATTAATTCAGAAATAAAAACATTGATAGGGAATTTTCTTAAATTTACTGCATAAAAATGAAGACAAAATTAATGGCAAATACATATATACATAACAGTACAACCGTCCGATACGCTAACCGTTACATCATCGACTCCGCATTTTTTACATCCAATTAAAAATATTTTGTAATATTATTTACATAACGTTCTTGTCACTCCTAACGTCGCTCTGTTTTTAAACACTTTCATAGGCAATAAAGCTTAACTTTATCAACTATTTTACAGTATACTATTTCAAAGCACGGATTAACAGATCTCGACTCTCCTGGAAATTCCATTACTTGGCGGACAAGTATATGGAATTTCCAGTAACCTGAACTTACACAAATCAAATATGCCTCCACTACATATCTTAAACCCAAGTTTGACTTGTCATCCTTATAATTCCATTTCAGAAGTTGAAATGTGAGATTTATTCCGAAGTTCTTGTTTAATTAGGGACAATCAGGTAGTGGAAAATTTTATTTTTCAAGTTTTAACCATTTATTGGAAAAAACACGTTTCGAATAAACTTGTTGATCATCAACATCAAACATTTCATTTATCTCGGAATAATTATTTTATAAAAATCTGATAATGAATAACTTTTTCCGAAACACTGTTTTACCAAAAAATGGTTAAAAGTGTATAAATAGCTTCTTCCTCTACTTTATTGTCCCTAATTAAAAGAAAACATTGGGAAAATATAACAAATTTAACAATCACATAATAGCATCGAAGAAACGTTGGAGTTAAAGAAGGCTATTTATGGATCTAAAACTTACTTTGTATAACGTTCCCCCGTAGCAATTACTTCCACATCGCAAGAGAGGCTGTACGAAATACGCTATCTAATGTACGAAGGTAAGCAAAAAAAATGTTACCGGAACTGAAGTAAAGTACAAGCAAATGTTTAATTATCCGTTCCTTCCTACCTTTAGCATTTTCCTAATTCTCAACCTATGTCAGACAGACGAAAATTATTTCTTACAGAAATATCCGCAGCAAGAAAGTTTCTTGATAGTTCTACGGCGAAACCATTAATCTGATGAACGAAACACCATCATTCAGAGATGTAAGGATTTACAAACATTTCCTGCATTGGACATAATTCTATAGTTATATGGTAGGAGTCAACATTTCCTTCGAGTCATGACGCCACCGTCGAGGCCAACGACTACAACTGACCCGAACTGACTTGGGGGCAGAAATCCCACATATTTCCAAACAAATCCGTAGGTGGCGGAGGGTGGGGATGGAAGACAACCAAGTCACGTGAGAGCGGCGGCACTTTCTCCCGTGAAGGCCTGCGGCGAGGCGTTCAGCTCCTGTCAGTGCAGCCGCCGCAGCCGTCGCCGCCACCGCCTCCGCCACCGCCACCGCCACCGCCACCGCCGCTATGTACGCCGCCTCCGCCGTCGCCTTCGCGGCCGCGCTCGCCGCCGGCCTCATCGTCGCCACCCGCGCCGCCTCCGCCCCCGCGGTCGGCACCCCTGCGCCGCAGCCCCCGCCCAAGGTTAGTACTTCTTTCTTTCTTTCTTTTTTTTCTTTTTTAGTGTTTCTTTAGTTTATATTATCCTTGTTCGACAAAAGTACGATTTTCAAGGCTTTTGGGTTACATATACGTAATAGGATTTTTGAACTTACATTTCATCATATGTGTACAATGTTCGGAGAAAATAACAGTAGAAACCAACTTCTAAGGATACCCAAGAACAGTCCTTCAGAAAAAATATATGAACTATTTGGAGTATAAAATCCATTTTATATTCAGAGATATTTGAACCTGTTTTACAGTTAATTAAAAAGGATGTAGTAGGTTTTTGGAATGTCTATTTGAAGTTCAAGATATTTAACAGGAGGGTCTTTGGAAGCCATTTAACTGCCTGATTATTTATTATAGGGGATAAGTAGGAAGAACCCGTTTTAAAGAGAATATTTTGACTTGAGATTAGTCCTACTTATAGCGTGTATTAACTTTACACACCTGTTTGGGCATATGCCGACGTAAAGATCGCGGAAGGAAAGGTAACATTATGTCAATGGAGGTTTGGATTTATTTCTCAAATGAGTATTCCCGTTGTTTGGGGAAAGTCAACGGAAGCATGGTCGTCAAACCGTCTTACAATGTATCGATGAAATCAGTGTTGCTCAACCTGTGTTCCGGGGACAAGTAGTGGTAGGGCGCAATGCAGTCTCATGCTTTTACAGAAACGTTTTAAGATCTATTGGGACACGATAACAACTATTATTGCGTAATGACTTGAGATATGATCAATGAATTTTATTTAATAACATCACTTCATACAATACTAGTCACAGCCTGAAATTTAAAAAAAATAGTGTCTTCACGAAGTACGAACTAATTTCAAGAGTAAACTATACGAGAAGTGCCATTTGATTTAGCAGGTATTTTCCAAAAGGTTTTAAAGGGAAAGGTATTTTTGTAGCGGAAAGTTTGAGAGTGCTATCATATTCCAAGTAATGACGGAAGTCGTAAATGAAGATAGTTTAGAGTACAATGACCTGATACTGGGCTATTTCAGAACTTCAAACTGAATCAGAACGAACTTTGCATTGTAAGAAAAAATTCAGTAGGAAATAGCAAGGGAGGTGCGCAATTCAAAGAAAAATTCTAAAACATGTTCTGTGTACGAGAGCAATTGAAAGGTAACATAAAATTAGAGGTCGGAGCAATGCATACATAATATTTTACGGTTTAGAGAGAAACGAAAGAAAACGGTGTATAAAATATTTTAATAACTAATTTAATCACAGAAAACGCATTAATTAACGCAAGAGAAATATAATTTATTTCTAAGAAAAGTTGTCAAATGGATGAGGGGATACGAGTACCTAAAGAAATTACATATTTGTGCACATACTATTTATTTCATTATATCAATATTTGTATTCTGGAGCTCTGGTACAAAATGACATCATCAAAAAGGAATTCATCTTTAAAATAATGTTTCATTAAATAGGTACTCAACACTGATGTTATGAGAATAGATAATTGTTTTCCAACATAACTTTCTATAGTCGGAATTATCCTTAGATATTAGTCCAGAAGAGAAGAGCTCAAACATTTTAAGGATTGTACACCCTTGTACATTGCTATAAGTTCAGTTTATCTTAAGATGAAATTTACCTAAATAGAGAGTTTTTAAATATTATGCCAGTATTAACTATTGACGAAATTTTTAATTTATTGAACAATTTATTTCAAATATAGATAAGGATTTCTAAATAATTATGTAAATAATAAGAATGTAAAAGAAATTCAATTGAGTAAACAAAGTTCTTCGAAATTTACATAGTAAATAATTATAAGATTATAGATGTTAGTCAGCTTTAAAATCCATCACATGAAAGTAAACAAAGTGCTGGGCCTGATCGGTACATACAGGGTGATTCACGTAACTTGAGCACCTCCTGTAATTTTTGGACGGTTGAAGTTATCGCAGTGCAGTTTTCATGGAAGTGCATGAAGAAATGGATCTAATTGATACGTGTGTTTATTTATATTTTATTACTCTATTTTACGAGATATTTGAGGAAGAACTAGCAAACGCACGCTCGTTCCAATTGAAAAAAACAAAATTAAAAAACGAAATTACCTCATATATCTCATAAAATACAAGTGATAAAATAGAAATGAATGAAGTATTAATTAGCCCCTTTCCCTCATGCCCTTCCGTGAAACCAGCATTGCAATAACTTCAACCGTTCAAAAGTTACAGAAGGTGCTAAAGTTATGCGACTCATCCTGTATATAATACACATGGAATAACCATAATTTTCTGTTTGCATCACATAGAAAACTAGATTTTAGCCTCAATGGGAATAATATTAATTACAATGAAATTGCCGTTCTGAATTATTTGAGCAAAACTATTACCTGACAAAAAACTGTTTTTCGTAATTTTAAAATTATTATGGCAGAGAGTCAGGTGCACAAGCATCCGATCGTGAGTCGTCAATTTCTTGCCAACTACCAGGTCCATTCCGCTAAGTGATTAAGTTGTTCGCGTATCTCCTACAAGCGTCCCGCGTATCCCAGGGGGACCGCGCACCACGTCCTTGAAAAGCCCTTGTCTAGAATCCCAAAAGCAGACGCGGACTCAGGTCGTCTTGGCGGAAGCGGCGTTGGTCAGTGCGGGCGCGCGGGTCCGGGGATCGATACCGAGCGCGGGGCTGTGACTACGTGCCAGGCTCGTTGCCCCGCCGGAGAGAGAGAGTTATTTTTGCGCGTTTTATGAGCGTTGCTCATGTAGAGAGTGCGTGTACTCGTTGCTCGCTAAGGAGGAGCGTAAACATTTCACGACGAGATGCCGCCGCTGCTGCTGGAACCGCAAACGACCTGGCATTTGCTCTAAACTCCCATAACACAGCCTTTGCGATGCCTCTTAAGTTCTAAGGCTTCTCTCACGGAAGGGTTTTTTTTATTACTTCATTACGTTGAATAATAAAACATGTAATTTTTGAAAGAGGTATTCAATTACGTAATTCCACTACTTGTTTAAGCTTGTAATTTCTAATAAAAACTTCATGTTATTTGTACATTAATAACTACTCGATTTAACTCAGGAATATATATAACAGCAGCTAATTATACAGAAATACAACCGAAGAATCAATGAATGATCGTAGGCCAAAATACACGCTGCGTGTGTAAATACAATATTATTAAATATAGCGTCGTTATTTATTCCAAATCCATCTGTCTGGTTCCAAATTACCCGAGTAGATGTATCTAGGATAAGTGAATTCATATGTTTATAATAATTCCTCATCATTTAATATTATACACTAAAATACACTTTCCATTAAAGTTCAATTTGATGCTTGATAACGCTAATTTTTATTAAAATAAAAAATGCGACCAACAAATCATTTCTACTTATTTATATCTTACTCTTTGAAACATAATATTTTCTTACTTTCAAGTGATGTTTGAAGCAAGGTTTTATCAACAGTAACAATAAGTAACTCATTGAAAGGTTTGTGTTAAAAATCGTTTGCCCTGATTTTTTATTCCCCCTTTTCAACTTCGTCGTCCGTGGTCGTTTAACACGAGATGCGGAGGGTGGCAGTTGTTATTTCGGTGCTGTAGAGCCTTGACCGTTCGCGCGCGCCTCGCTGCCTCGCAGTTTCCTCCACACTTCGGGTGTTTTCGCGCTACAAATCAGAGGAACAGACTTTTAGACCGCCCGCTTTCAGATAAGAAGGTCCGTTTCTTTATTGTCTTATGGCAGATAATGCCCTGTTTGTGACCGAGTTATGGGAGTTCTCTCAGTCTTTCTTTTGTTTCGTTTCTACCATCTGCCACTTAACCGTAAAATGTTACAAAATGCAATGTTTAAGATATTGTGTCAGTAATTTACAATTTCACGTAGACGTTAAGTTCACAAATAATTTTAAATAGTATGTTCTCGAGTATTAATTCTTCAAATATTTGTTTACTGCTAAGTAAATATATTTTTTCCAATAAAGTGAAGTACGAAATAAAATATTTGCCACATGTATTCCTATTTGTAAACAAACAACTGAAATCAATTATTATTGATGAAGGATTATTATTAACATATTAATTCATCACTTGGCAATATTTTGCTAAAAATTGAACAAATGCCCAATATTTGATTTTTTTAGTAATATGTTATTGCCATGATAAATTGTACGTTATGGCAGGATAAGCTAGAGATTACTGTTAGTGTACGCATCACAATCACGATCCACCAATACACATGTTTTACGAACTATTCGAAATCATGGCAATAAGCAAGAGCAAAATAGCAGCTAAAATATATCAAAAACAAAATCAGAAAAAACGTCTTGGTACTTTAAAAAAGAAAATAAATTAGAATGTATTAATAATGAAAAATCTGAAAACGCATAATTTTATGATTTTTTACAACTATCAGATAAAGAGCTCCTTTTGTACAGGGTGCACGCTGCCAAGAAACGCCAACAGTAGCCGAGAAACTCGAGAAGGACATTGCAGAGTGCCAGGAGGAGATAAAGCTGTCAATTCTCAAAGGTATGTGCAACAATAAAAGGATTTTTTTCAGTTTCCGAAATATACATTCATGGTGTAATATTAATGACATATAAATGATATTCAAGTTAAATTTAAAGTTCTTATACATTAGTTTCTTTTATTATATCATTAATTTATCTATTTGCACGATGTTTCCAAAAATGGCTGAGTTGACTGAGTTATTTTCTAAATATGTATTTACAAAGATTCTTTTTCACTTTATCTTAATACAAGCGTGAATTTTATAAATATTAGGATACGAGCTAATTTGCAGAATAAAAAAATACTAGAGAAGAATTTTTGGAGTGATAGGGTATTGAGGATTTCTCTGATCATATCATGTGTGTGGTGGTGAAAAAAACAATTATACAGTCAAACTTCTCGCAGCTCTATTTCACGTATGTATCTACAAAAATTCTACATTACATCTGAATTAGAAGTTCAAAATTAATAGCTTATCATTCTCAAAAAGAGTTGGGGGAACGAACAAATCTCATTCTTTCAGGCCCTGGAAGTACGTCTTAAGCAAATTCTGAAGAATAGGTTTCAGATTGGATTTCTTTTACTGCCCTTGCTGTAAGAAATACATACATATGTGCAGCATAATGACGGTTTCCTCTCTTGTTTTAATCTCTTGCAATCTCTAAATATTAGATCCATGGTCTTCTGTTGATAAAAATTATGTGTGTCTATTTGAGAGTGCAAGACGTAGCATATTTTATTTTAGGCAGTGCGCAAGAAAACTTTATTTATTTTGGGCTTTTCTAACGTAAATACGTAGGTATGGTATAATGAGTAAATTTCGAAAATGATCTTTGCAGAGATGAAAGAGAGTAGAAAATAACTGGAATAAAAACGGAATAAAAATCATTATGTTGTCCAGCACAGGGAAAGTGATCAAACTCAAATGTTTTTACAGAACACAGACTACAGTTATAATTCATTGCAGCTTTAGCCCCTGGAGCGACAAGGAGAAATCTCTGACTTGTTTGAAGTTGTGGACGATTATGAGAGGAATATCATTTAAAGTGAAGATTTCGAAAACGCAAATTTTCTTTCAATACGCTGCAAATTGAATTTTCTTGGAAATTAATGAAACTCTTATAGTGGAGAAAGACAGTACAAACAGGAAGAGTGAAGTAGGCCTACTATAGTCAGGATGTGAATAGTGGTGATGAGTCATAATATAAAACAAGCAGCATAAAGACTTCCCACAGCACCAGGGAAAATGAGAACGTGATCCACATACAATAAGAAATCAGCGTAAAGCATCCGTTGCACCGAGTTGGGATAAAAATCACGTGAGATATTTCAGATATACAATCATTTTAGCTACCTGTGGAAATCCGCCTCGGACGTGTCAAGTTTTTCAGTGAGTAAGCAACACCAGTAAAAGAGGAAAGTTTTCTTTCTCTTCTGGAATGACGCGACACTTGTGTGCGTGGATCGGCTCACTACGCGTAAGGCAAATATTACATGCGATTCCTCTGTCACCGTAGAGCACTTGTCATTAGTAAAAGTAAACAGGTGACAGTGGTGTGAAAGTTTCTTTTATAATAGTCATCATTTGGTTGTACTGCAACTGCAACTGCAAACCATTTTCACAACACACGAATAATGATCAAATACTTCATCCATAATGACGGTTTTTTGGGTGATACGAAAGGAATAAAAATTCAAAACTCAAATATTTGACATGCAGAATTTAACCAGGGAAAAAGGGAAATAAGGCAATATTTCCCCCAAACAGACTGCGTCATTTCTAAAACTATCATTAACTTCCTAGGAAATAAAAGCTTATTAAATGCATTCATTATGTATTAAAAATGTGTTAATGAGTAAATGAAATTTACTTTTATTATTGGTATTATTAATGAAAACAGGTATTAAATTGATATTTAAAAGGATCTTATTCTTCCGACTGGAGTATCTGGATATGTCCTTGATAAAATGTTTACATTTACATTCAAACTTAACTGGATTGATTGTTTCGTGTTTCCGGGCGCGTCAACTACTTTGGTCATTAGTCCCGTCAGTGTAGTGCGTGTTTTTCCTCGGAAGGTGGCGATGAACTTTTCCCCGCTGGATGGCGAGATCTAGCGTCGACCTACCGTCGACTAGCGGGGTTTCCCCTCAACCAAGTATCTCCCACCGCCCCATGCCGGGACAAGCTGTAAGCTCCCGACCGGTCTCCCGGCATGTGTGGTAGTGTAGTGCATGTTAGTGTAAGTGTGTGTGTAAGAGGAGAGGATAGTCAGAGGTAAGAGGTAAGAGGAGGTAAGAGGAGAGGAGAGGACAAGGAAGAAGAAGGAAAGATCGCGCGCGGTCCGTGGCCCGTTTGTTAGGTACTGCTCCGGCATTCACCTGGTGTTGATCGGAGAAACCACGGAAAACTACCGATTAGAGCAGCCGGCCGCTAGAATTCTCCTCCAGACAGCGACTGAATTCGACCTAGCTGACAAGGTAGTGTCGAAAATCCTGTCGCTGTCGGGACTCAAACCTAGGACCTCCCGGTCAGAAGGACAGCAGTGACATCAGGTTGATGCACTGAGCCATCTCTCCCGGTAAACTTAACTGGAACTGTACAAACGATATCAATGCACATTATCAAGGATAACGTTCAAGATAACGTACTCTTTCATAATCTAAGTAGGATATTTTATTTCCTGAATGAATATGCTTAAAAATTAATTTTGAAAGAAATTTGTAAATGATTCCAGGCTAAATTATGAGGCCAGGTTTTCTTCTCAAAGGTTAAATGTTAAAGTTTACCAAAATTTAAAACAAATATATATATATATATATATATATATATATATATATATATATATATATAAATAGAGGCAAATTATTTGACCATCTCGCATTTTTCAACTATTCTATTTGTCTCACGACTTGTTAATTTTAATATTTGAGCGGTATGACATAATCTCATATTCGAGCATTTACGATGTCTTGTAGTTCTATACACACACAATTAATATTCCTAAAAAATAGTTCAACGTCATAAATCTATTCAATATGTTTATTTTTTGTAAGTACTACAAAAGTTCTTATTTTTTTATGTTTGAGAGTGTGACTTGTTTTTCAGAGGTTCTGGAATCCCTGGATGCCCCTCAGAACGAGGCGACCGTCACCAGGCGGCGTTCCAAGCGTGAGACAATCAACGGCGATGACCGACGCATTGCAGGGGTAAGGGATTACGATGTCTCCAGTTTGTGCTTTTTAATTAACCTCCCTGACCTCCCTGACTTTATGAGTCTTTTGACTGGCTGTGAATTCCTCATCAGAAAGAAATAATTTGTTGTGAATACAAAGTAAAGAAAATGATTAACATTCAGGTGTAAATCCTATTAACATTTTTCAAGAATTCACAAGTCACTTGAGACGTCTTCAAATCAAAATATACCGTATGTCATTTGTAAATACCAATAGTTTAAATTGTTAAATTTAAATTAATTCAAATGTATTTGAACAATAAGTTCTAGTCAAACATAGACTTTCGCGAAAATAATGAGATAATGTATATTAAATTATAGGCAAATTTTTAAAATGCATGTGTGAGGGTTGCAAATCCTCGCCACAAGAACTTTGAACACCTCCAAATCTAGATGTCAACCACTCCCTGTATTTCAGTAAAAATCTGATAGATAACTGCTTATGTTAACTTGCAAGTACCTTAGTTCTCTACTCCCCTTGTAAGGGAGAACTTCAAATACAAATGTAATTTTTTAATTATTAGAATATCAAGAAAATAAAAGACTTGTTGTGGCGCACATAATCGTTCAAAAATAGCATTTTATGCCAAACTTCACCGTCGAATCTATTTTATGACCGAATTTTAACATATACGTCGTAGCTTTCAATGTCTATTAAATTTACAAGCGTTTCTATATTTGAAGGCGCTGGTTAGCAGCTCTCTCATAAAAGCTCACAGTATTTCGGTAAAGCAGTCAAAATATTTGACTGCTTTATAATTATTATGACATAATTATTATGACGAAAATTAACAGCATGCTGTAACATCATCTATCATTTAGGAAATATTAACCTACCTGCGCTGAGAGATAAGCTAATACAACACAAATATAATCCTTTCATTTTGCCATCAAATTTTAAATGTCATTAAGTGAATTATTTATTATTAAAATATTATTATGATTTGTCAAGTTGTCACAAAATATTTACAAAAACGATTCAGAGCATTTTATAAATGTAGACGAACACATTACACACGACGCATGATGACATTTATCATTCACAGTTCAAGGGTCCAACTTTGAAATTCAATCCAAAACTAGCATCATTTCTTAATCAATTTATCTAATATTAAAAAAGTCTTACGTAACTCGCTTTTCGATGTTACTTCACTCCGTCCGTAAAAATTAACAAATTGCATCTAAGAGACCTCGTATACTAAACATTTACACACGCAAAGTAGTATAATATAAACTAATTGCATATTGATATACCACGGTAATTGTTGAAAAATAGAATGTATTATAGTAACATATGAGTTATATCGTACATTCATATAATGTCAATTCACTATATATTTTACGTGAATTGAAAATAAAGTTATTTCTGAATTGCTAAATTACTTTTCAATGAAGGTGATAAATTTGTTTGTATTCATACCCGAATTTTCCGATACTACGAAGACGTTAAAGATCGCTCAAAACCGATAAAAGTAAAAGAAATTAGTTGTAATTACAAACCAATTACTCGTCTGAGGTTCGTATTGGTAGCACAGAAGTTCATCTTACTTGAACTCTTCTTATAAAGAGACCTTTCCCGAGCAAACTTCTTTATAACTTCAAGAACTCTTGATGTAATTTCAAGAGTTTCTTGAGATAACCAATTACTTCAAATTGAAATATAAATCGTCCCAATTATTCAGATGACTTGCTTTTGAATTTGAAAATGTACTTTCTCCTATAAACGGGTTTTCCAATTTTTATGTTTAATTATACGATGTGAACAGTTAGAAATGATTTTTAAATTACAAAACATTCCAATAAAGCATAAACCTTTTCAAATATTGAGAGTAGTATAATAAAATAATTATGTTAGCAGGACATGTAGGTTATTTGTGAGATGCAAATGTGTTACTCGTAGGTTAGTTTTAGAAACCATAAATTCCGAAAAATGGACACATGAAAATGCTTTGTTTATACTTCTTTTTGAACGGTCTCTAAGTCGCTATTACCTCACGGTCAAAGGTCAATTAATGTCGACCTCCAGCAAGACTATTTTCCCTTTCCTTCGCTTGTCGCTGGGATTTCAGGTTCCCCTCTTTTGAGTCGTGGATCCCTATAGCCGGTCGCCCTTTGCTCACATTACATATTTTTGCCCGGATGGGAACTTTCATCAACTCGACTGCCTAAGTTAGGCCACATGCTTCTTTGGTACATTTTATGTTTCTTTTAAATGGCAAGGTTCCCCGCAGGTCCATTTCAGCTATCCATGACGATTCTAAGAAAAACTATTAAGGGAAGTAAATAAATGGTGTCAAAATGTGACGATCATACATTTTACAGTCGAAATATTATTTAGGCAAACAACAGCATTCAGCTTTTCTATCAATTATTTATTCAAGGTCATATATATTATCAATATATGCAGTGTATATAGAGTAATATCAGCGTATCAAAGTATTTTTTTCTGCTAATATTTAGACTTTGAAAATGCACAAAGATAAATAGATAATGAATGAAAATATACGTAGATATATAGACATTTTTTAATATTTTCAAATAAAGTGTTTAAATTTAAAATTATTATTTAAAATAACACCGCAAGGACGAAGCAAAATGCCTACTATTTATGGTGTTTTATGCCCCTTTTATATGCCTGAATCTGGGATATGGGGCCATAGGCTTTACTTCAATTCCAAATGAAGAGGGACGAAGAGTTATTTTGCCTTATTAATCCACGACATCAACAGGGTTTGCACTCATTAATGAATTATAATTTGAAACGAAAATGCTGTTGAAACGAAAATAATTTCTATAACTATTTTTTTCGCAATCCCCAACACCTCTGTGGTTATCAAATTTATTATATGAAAAGTACATCTGCAATGAAGTGCAGATCCAACCAAGACTCACTCTATTAGAAACGCTAACATCGGTCGTTTCGCTCACGGCTAATGAAGTCAGGTGAGCCGCTCGGGCGACAGTGACGCGGCGTGTGCGCTGAATGACGACGGTCGCAGCATTGTCGATATGCAGCGGATGCGTCCATCGAAAGCCATTGAAATCGAGGGCGATGTGGCCGAAGGAAGGAAAGTGAGATGGCGGCGCGGCGGCGGCGCGGCGCGGCGCTGTTAAGGTCAGTGCGCCGGGCTTTCTCCGCTGGAAGACGCTTCGCTTCCCAATTAGATGCGCCGCACCCTGCGCTAAGCCCGCCACGCCCCACCCACGGCAGCAACCCGCTTCGCATACGCGGAGCGGCAGCGATTTCCGTTCCCTCGGAATTTCGCTTATACCCGCCTTTGGAACGCATGGACAATAATACGCTCCGGTGCCGTGTTTGTTCTCGTTATTTTTACTTTCCCGTATACATACGTATATACGTAATAATATACGTAGTATGTGGAAGGTTATCTAATGCTGCGCGAAAAAAACGGCGGATTTTCGGCAGAAAAAATTCATTGCCGGGCACTGATAACGAACATTTTGCAAAAGTTTGAATTTTTTCGGTGTCTTCCCACACCTATAATATTGAATATAGAGAATGTTCCTTCAAATGAAATGTGTTTTCCATGGTGAGTTCTTTCATTACATGAAAGTACATTTTGTTGAATATTTCAGTAGTTTTCGCGCAACATTGCGTGCAATTTAAGAAAATAGCAAAAACAAAAATTTCTCAAAAATGGCTCCAATTTTTTTCTTTAAACTTTTGATAGGGATAGTGCTAAATGAACTCTATTAGATGACATTAACACTAGTTTTCTGTATTCTTTTATTTTCTCAAAAATTAAAATAATGTATATGTAATTGTTTATGTAATGTATATGTATTTTTTACTAGCCTCTCACATCGCTAATATTTACATTAGGGGCGATTTTTTCACGTTGTTATCTTTATGAGTACATGTGTTTTAAATAATATTATATGAAAAACTTAACCGTTTGCTGCGAAAACTAACTCAAATTTCCGCATTTTCAGAAACGCTCAAACGCCATTTTCTCATAAATGGTTCCAAATTGTTTCTTCTAACTTTTCATACTGATAGTTATAATTGCACTTTTTAAGATGACGTTGAATTAATATTGCTATATTCTCTTGTTTTTAAAAAATTGCATATCTGTAATTTCTTTGAAAGTACTCTCACATCGAAAAATTGAAAATATCCAGCAATTTGCAAACACTGCTGTACTTGTTAGTTATGTGCTTCAAATGGCTTCAATTGAAGTTTCCAAAACTCAAAAATTTTCTGTGGAAAAGAGCTTCAAATTTCGAATTTACAATAACACTTAAACGCCATTTTGTTAAAATATGCTCCAAATTTATCAAAGAAATTGCCATTTCGGACGAGGTTTTACCGTTCTTTAATATTCTTAAAATAATACTTTCATTCTACTATTAGGAGACCGAAAAATTAAGAAGAGTCAAAAAAATGTACTTTGGGCGGCGATAGATGGCAGCTGGCAAGGGAGTGTAGCAAATGCGAATAGCTATCCGAGACCATAGGAAATAGAAACTAATACGGGAAAGTCTGTGCCATTCTGTAGCACCACTAGTTTCATTTACTGAACTAGTTACAAAAAAACACGGACCAAATCTTACACCTTAGATTATGAGACGATATAGAGTGATTAATTTATATGATTCACGACAGAAGAAGGTGAAGACAAAAATGCATTTTTGAGAAAGGAACAAGAAATATTAAAAGATAACTGTATAAATGATGAATGGAAAATTAGAGATAATTGAAAAAAAAAGTTGAAAAGTTAACCATAAAAGCCATCTAGTACAAACATATTGGATTCAGAATTATGTATGTGTACACGAATATCTGTACAGTGAAATAATATCATGAATTCATTCTACCATGAATTCACTCTTTTTCGTTATGCTATAGGCCTATTTAATAGTTACACACAGCCATTGAACGGATTGTTTACGGTTGCTTTGAAGGTGTATCTTTTTTTAATTTTCTTCTGATCCGCAGAAAAACAAGAATGTTATTAAAACCCATTCAAGGACATTGGGTAATAAAGCTTATGTATACGCAACAATGCTGCATGAAGCAGTCGGAAGTTTCGTTTCTTAATTGACCGATAAATTTGTTATGCGAACAGTATTCATTCCCAACATTGGATTAGTCACGTAACAACCTTTTTCAATAGCGGAGCCATTAGTAAGTTTTCTGCAAACGAAGGCCTTTTTTTTTAGTGTTATTAATTGTAAGATGAAGCTAAGTATTTATTGCAAATAATATTTTCCTGAATAATATATTTCTTCAATACTGAATTTCTTCAATACCGGGTAACATAGCTACAAAGAATAAATATTTAATAGATTTGAATATACACTGGAGAAAATTTTTTGTTTTTCTCTATTTCCAAAACTTGAGTTCTGCAGACTATTGATTTCACTGTTACCCACCGAGGGCCAAAGTGAGAACAAAGCTACTTTTTTTATAAGAATTCCCTAGCACTTTACCCGAGATCTATGCCTCGTTTCTCGTATTATATTTTCAGAAAATTTATATTTAACCGTTTTATGTAGATTCATTGTAATGGACTAATCAATAAAATTCTGCTTCTAGTGTTCACTATGAACCAATGTTGTAAAACTACTGATTTAATTTCTCTAGAAAGAGAAAAAAAACTTAGAACAGAACACAAATTTCAAGACATTGTCGAGAACTGAGAGTAGTGAGAGATGACAAGAGACAACTAGAAAATAATGTGACATAGTTTCAACACTTTCAAACACTTGAGTGAAAGCAAAACTATCAAACGAAAAAGGACCATAGAAAGAGTCATAAAAATGAGTAATAATAATCATTTACAAGAAAGAAAAAAAATCTCATTCATCTTTCTGTCACAAGACTGTTGGCCTTGTCTGCCTTGGACAATCGAGAAGAGAATATACTGTGTGCAAGATGGTTGTTACATCACGGCTTGATTGCCCTTACCCACTTACGAAACGTAGATGGTTACATTAGAGACAGAAAACAGGCACTACAAATTGATGCTGCATAGCAATGTGCAATGTTTAAAGTAAAATATTCCTTCAGTTTCACACTTCTTTCGTACTTAATGTTGCTTAGAATCACAAATATATCATTTTTGTAATCATTCAAAAATGACTCGAATGAATTGAAGAAAATAAATGTATCATGAATTTCTCTTTAAATTTTAATACGGTCTGATTAAAAAGAAGAAAAATAACACCAAAAGTCATTGAAATACATTGAACGCTTCATATTAGTACATTAAACGCTATAAAAAAATAATCCAAAAGACGAATGTCTATCAAATACGTTATTAAAAATGGCCACAAGAGCAAAAGTCATCATTATGCTGAGAAAAAAAATGTTCTGTTGTGTTGCAAAAATTGATTGGGTGCAAGAATAAGAGAGACGTTTGTACAGCAAATGAATTTTACAAATAAAATGTTCGGGAAATTGTACCAAGATCATCAATATAAATCAAGATAGCAATAAAAATTGAAATTAAAAAGTAAAATAATCACAAGCGCCGTTTAGATCCGAAGGTACCCTCAGAAGAATGAACCAAATGAAACGCAAGCAAGATTCAAATGTAAATCGAAACACCAGTTAAATAAAAAGAAACCTACTCTGAATGAGTATCATTTGCAGTGATGGATAGATTTCCTTCTAGCTAATCTAGCCCCATAATGAAAGTCTAAGATTCTCACGCATGTCCCACATTAAGAACCTTTCTTCCAGCGCCTTCCCATTTCCGTGCTGTTTGCGATCTCGTCCCCCCAGTGGGGCAGGGGTGCAGCGGCGTAGTTAGCGAGCGTTGCGCTCCCGCACTCCAAGGGAAGTGGCAAAAACCTGTCGGTGCGGAGATGGGCGCCGCCGGCGATGACGTAACGTGCACACTGCCGTAACGGCGCGGCACTTCTCGGCTTTCTCCGCCGCCGCCGCCGCCGCCTCCAACCCGCTCCCGAGCGCCACAACCGCGCAAGCCGGTGTATAATAAGCCAAGAAACTCGCATTCCATTTTTGGATATTGAGGTGCATATCTCGGTCGCTTTATGTAACATTCGTGGTAGACAGAATGAGTTTGTTGCTCGTTCAGACCAGGCAGCTTATTTCTGGAACTTTCAACAACTTGTGCCGTTTCCGCCAAATTATTATTTGCACGTTTTCTTTTACTATCTCTTAATTGTTTCAACCGCTGATATCTTGTTAGAAACAATGTGACTGATTTTGTATGATCAGATTCAAATCTCTCTCACGCAGTTTTTTCACGTCACGCCACGGCACGCCGTTTGTTCACGCCACGACAAATTTGTGTTAGCCGAAACGAGTTTCACATAACTGTGTTTGCTCCAAAATACAACTGTACTTTCGTTTTCATTCATCTGTTTCTTCAACGATTAGTGTCTATTTCTTTTCCGCAAACATGATAAACTATGCCACCTTGGAACATCGTACATCTCTCGGTTAAATAAGCTAATTCCCCTACCGCAATACCTCCTTTCCATGAGTGAAATCCTAATGGACACCCTCTTAATTTTTTATCGAGTGGGGAAGAAACATTGAAAATACAAAGCAAAAACTGAAAACAATATGTTTAGCAAAGTAAATATATTTTAAAATAATGCGTAGCCATTATCTGGCAATGTTCTTCATTTATTTTAATTGATCAATTTATCACCAATGAATTTAATTTAAATATTTGATTTCAATAAGTGATGTGGTAAATTAGAAATCTTAATACATATATTTACATACTTGACAATATTAAGCTTAATGTGTTTCTTCATAATATTTAACGCAAATGTTTCTCCGTTTTCTCTTTGAAGGTCAAGTTTATTTCAATGACTTTAACTTTTATTTTAAAGACGATTTGTTTCAAGAATAGATGTCTGCAGTTTTAATAACGCTGGAATGACAACCATCTCCAACTATGTTGGTGAATGTGACAGAGTGGTCTAATTAAGCTCTTCATTTCTAACATGAATTTCAAACAAATGAAACATGAAATCGATTTCCAGTACGTCCATACCTACCACTCGTTGAAAGCAGTCTTAAATACTCGAATGTTTTCGAAAAATCGGCTCAATTCCATACATGAAAAAGTTTGTCCTATCCAAACTATCCAAATGCTTAGTTTTCTTTCTATCCCTTTCTAGAAACTTACTAGAAACATTTCTCTGGGATGTGTTAGTCACTTGTCGAGGTAGAAACATAATATCGTCGATGTATTCTACACCTCTCTCCATTTCACGCGAGGAATAGCTATACTTCAGCAACCCAGACAAGCGAGCATAGCTCTCCAGCCTGGCTCTCGCCACTCATGTTGCTCCGCCACTATCTGCTTCTTCGTTCCCTGAGATAATTATTTTTTTTTTTTTAATTTATTACTTCTCGTCCGACAATATTGTCTTTCGAGGGTTTTAAGATACAGAAATATAAATAGCTTGTTAGGATATGGTCATCCTTAAGTCACGGTTGGTTTCCTTACTATAATAATGGGGTTTTGATTACAGATCTTATTTTAAAGGATGATGTAATGGAGGATGGGAATATGGAAGCTGTCGGTTTACGGAGGTTTGAATTTATCTTTAGGGAATCTAGATAGGATTCGAGGACTGTTGTAATTCCTTCCTAGGTTGAATATGGCTGAGCATGGAGCATTTGGGAGGTTATTGAAGAAATTGCTGGCAAGCTTATTTACAGTCTCCTTGAAATCAGGAATGTCTAGTTCCCGTCTGATTTGATGGTTGGGAATGAACCATGGCGCGTTGAGGGTTGTTCTTAGATACTTATTTTGTAGTCTACTAAGTCTATCGATAGTGCTTGATGCTGCGCCTCCCCATATTGGGCATGCGTATGTCATTGTAGGCAATATGACTTGTTTAAATACTAATAGACTGCATTCTAGTCTAAGAGGAGTGCGGCGATTTATAATCGATGATAAATTAAATATTTTACATTTAGTTTTGTCTATGACAGCATTTACTTGGGGTTTCCATGTGAGTCTTTATCTAAGAGAACTCCGAGGTATTTTATCGGGGATGTTGACCAAGGGATTATAGTACCTTGGATTGCGACTTCAGGTGGATTTTTGGGCCGGCGGAGAGTGAAGATTTTGCAGTTGCTCTTACTTGGATTAATTCTAATTCTCCAATTTTGCGTCCATTCGACATAGTTATTGATGCTTTCTTGTAGGTGATCTTTAGCCACTAGTATGTCATAGTTTGTAGCATATATTGCTATATCATCAGCATATTGTGCTATCTTTGCGTCTCCTTCCGATGGGATGTCGTAGCAGTATATGTTAAATAACGTAGGGGAAAGAGCTGATCCTTGCGGAACGCCTGCGTTGATTTGAAATGAGCTAGATGTTGCATTGTTGATTCGAACTATAAATTCTCTGTTGGAGATGAAGCTTGTTAAGATTTTGATTAGATAATTCGGAGTACCCAGAACATTTAATTTATACTCAAGGCCTCTATGCCATACTTTATCATAAGCATGGCTCATATCTAAGAAGGCAGAAGTTGTGTGTTCTTTACGGTGGAAGCCGTGAGCTATACCTTCCGTTAATCTTAGTAATTGGTGCGAGGTTGAATGATTAGGCTTGAAACCGAATTGAAAGGATGGAATTGCTTTTGAGGTTATAAGGAAGTGGTTGAGCCTGTTTAGAATTAACTTTTCAAAAATTTTAGAAAGGGTGGGGAGAAGGCTTATGGGACGGTAATTTTCAGCGACTTTAGGATCTTTGTGAGGTTTAAGTACCGGTAGGACTACTGCCTTCTTCCACTTTCCGGGGAAGTAATTGAGACGTAGAGCAGCGTTGAAGATCGCTGTTATAGCTGTAATTACTTTTTTATCTAACATTTTGATGCTTAGGTTGCTGATGCCATCTATACCTGGGGATTTTCTGACTTTCAAGTGTTTAATTATATTTAAGGTTTCCGAAGGTGATATGAATTTAGTTGCTGCATCAACTGTGGTTTTCTCTTGTTTTAAGTAGTCCTCTATTTGCCTGTTGAATGCGAGGTTTGTAACTGGGTGGGGTTGGAAAGTATTTTCCAGAAGTCGGGCAATTGCGTTTGCCTTCTCTTCGTCTGAGAAAGCCAATGAGGATCCTGATTTTAATGGAGGAATTGTGGCTTTGGTTCGTAACAGTCGTTTTACCGTACACCATAAATGTCTTGAGTTCGGATGTATTTCAGATAAATAAGTTTTATAGTTATTATATCTAAAATGGTCAAGTCGTTGCTTAATTATCCTTGTGAGTTTGTTCAGTTTCTGTTTGATGTCCTTTCTTCTTGTAATCTGCCAGTATCTTCTCAGGTTATTTTTAGATTTAATTAAGTTTAATATTTTAAACGGGATAGGTTTTGGTTTAAAGGTGGGCAGCATTATCGTTGATTGTTTTACCGCTGAAATTATGGATTTGGTGAGATTGTCAATCTCAGTATCAATTTCTTGGGAGTTTGAGAGGTTTTGAGGAAATTTATAGTTGGTACTCATCAGGTTGGAGAATTTATCCCAGTTTGTAATACCTCTATGGATTGAACCAGAATTTAAGGACATCTGTGGAGAAAGTGATATGATCACCGGACTGTGGTCGGAGTCTAGTTCTGGTATAACACTCTGATGAAGCGGGAAGTTTATATTCTTTGTCAGGGTGATATCGAGAATGTCTGGGATGATATTTGTGTTTGAAGGATATCTTGTTGGTTCATTGGGACCAGTTATTTCCACGTTGTTGGAAACTGCAAAATCATATAGTTTTTTGCCTTGAAATGTCGTAGTGTTACATCCCCATACGCTGTTTTTACAATTTAAATCCCCCATTAGGATGGTGGGATGATTATTTTTGAAAATTTCGTGAAGAGCGTTTTGAGGAAACGCCTTGTTCGGAGGTTTGTAGGCAGCTATGATTTGGACGGGATGATTGTTTAATTTAATTTTAACTCCAACTGATTCTAAGTTGGCTGAGGAAGGAGTGGGGATTTGTTCTTGTTTAACTTGCTTATTAATTAATATAGCTACTCCCCCTGAAGCTCCATGAGGTGATAATCTATCGAAGCGATAGCACTGGAACCCTGGAATGTTAAATCTTTCACCAGGGATTAAGTGAGTTTCCGAGATGCAGGCAATAATGACATTGTGCTGACGTAAGAAAATTCTGAATGTGTTTTCTTGGCGTTTAAGGCCGTTTGCATTCCAGTTGAGGATATTGCCTTTTCCGAGATTTTTATCCATTGTAAGACATTGTTCTCACCATTCCCTCAACCATTTTTTGTATTTGAGGAACTATAGCTGTTACAACTTGTGAAACTATATTGGAGATAATACTTGACCAATCTAATGGTGGTGCCCTACTTGAAGATTGGATTGCTTCACGATAAGAGCGACGAGGGAGAGATGGGAAACCTCTTTTATAGTTTTGAGGGTCATTTATGTTAGGGGCCATTTTGGGGGATATATGACTATTTGAATTATTGGAACGTTCTTTAGGAGAGGGCATTGTCTTCTCTTTGACGTATGTTTTATAGTATTTACAGCCGCGGTAATTAGCGGCATGGTATTCATTACAGTTAACACATTGGGGGAGAGAATCTCTAGTTTTTCCACAATCTTTATAGTGGTGATTACCTACACATTTCACACATCTCGGAGGGAAACCGCAGTTGGCTTGAGAATGGCCGTACCTTTGACATTTTTTGCACATTACTATTCTAGCATTAAATCTTTGCTCTACTCTAATTACACTATACAAAAATTTGTTAAGGGCGAAAATTTTTCTTGCTTCACTATTGTTGGTTAGTTCTACAGCACAAATGTGAATGGGTTTTCTCTCTTTGTTGTATAATCGACTAACTTTTGTAACAGGATATTTAAGCCGTAAAAGTTCGGCCTCGATGGCTTCCTCGGAGTAGCTAGTGGGAATATCTTTGATGACAACTGACAAAGGTTTAACCGTAGGGTCCCTGAAAGAGTAATAAGCGATATTTTCTTCATCGCAAAAACTTCTATAATTTCTAAAGTCTTCTATGTCACTAAACATCACTTTCACTGAGTTCTTAACGTTTTTGGTAGAGAAATCTTTTTGAGCAATATTTTTTATGTCTTGAATCATTTTTTCAAAGTTGTCAACTTCGTGGACAAATATTGGGGGGATTTTGATGATGTTTTGTTCTGGTTCACTTAATACGTCTGTCTCGCGCACTGGAGACTCGATAGCAGAGTTTTCCAGGGCTTTATACCGGGAAGATACTGGCACGTTGTATTGGATTGTACTTTCTTCCGAATGGTATATTTTACGTTTTTTACTGTCAGCACCAAAATTTGAATGCACTTCACTTACTTGTTTTGATTGCTGTAGCTGTAGTTGATCTGAGGAGATACCTTGACCCTGGGCAAAGGTGTCCATGGCGACGGGGGCGGCCTCGCCACTCAGTTGAGGGTTGGAGAGAACGGCTGCCAACGGCTGCGGTAGCTGTTGTGTCAGTTGCCATTGCTGGTGTTGAAGCTCGGCCAGTTGTTGTTGGAGGCAGTTTTGTTGTTGAATTAACTGCTCTATTTGCATATTACGCGCTAGTTGTTCTTCGGTAGCGGCAGGGTTGGGTATGGTCGACATGTTGCGTAGTTGCGATGGCCGAAGCCGTCGCGTACTACGAAACTGCTTGCTCTGTTGATTTTAGTTTCACTGACACTTGCGAAGCACTATTTAAATCAACACTTTTAAACAATTTGTTGCATAGAAAGTGAGGCACACTGAGAATAGTATACTGGTAGTCTAAACCGTTATCACAGAAAGCGAAACCTTAGCTGATAAGCCTGCGGGACAACGTTCGCGGAGCGATGTTGACCGTGCCGTGGTCGGCGAAGGAATGAGATAATTATTAAGTGCTGTCAAATGCTCCCCTTTCCCCTCAGAAGAAAAGTGCTGAAGTCCTAGGCGAGCCTCGCTCCCTAGCAGCTCATTGTCTTATAAAACCATCTCCACCGCCTGTTCCACCGTCCCCTCCGGCGATTTGGGATCTTTTAAGTCCGAAGACACGTTCCCACCGAGGTCGGTACCGAGCTCCCCCCCCCGCCCCACAGGGATCGATGAAATTTTAAAGGTAGTCATTGACGATCAAGGGGGTTGATTAGAGGTCGATATCCGAATTTTTACCGATGACTGATCGATATAATGAAAATCAAGATTCCATTTATTACAAAAGTAATATTTATGCATTTCATTGTTAATCCTACTTATATAAAGATACAAACACCTAATAGTAAATTATACTTTCGCTCATCTTTTGAAATTTCGTATTATCGTTTGAAATTTTGAATCACATTTGTAAGTTTAAAAATAGTAGGTAGTACAAAAAATATATCTAACATTTTTCCGAATCTTCTTCATATATTTGTCTAATTATTATCTTTAAGTGCAATTATTTGTATTGCGAAAATTTCGTATGCTGAATATTATACAAAACTAGTGGTGCAACAGTATGGCACAGACTTTCCAGTATTAGCTTTGTACTATTTCCTTGGGTCTGGGCTAGCTAATCGGAATTGTCCCAAACTCTTTCCAGCTCCCATCTATCGCCGCCAAAAGTACATTTTTGGACATTTTCTTAATTTTTCGGTTTAATAATGGTAGAACGGAAATAATGATTTTAAAATATTAACGAACAGTAAAACCCTGTATTAAATGGCAATTTTCATTGAAAAATTTTGAGTAGTTTTTAAGAAAAAGGCATATAAGCGAAATTTGAAGATCTTTTTCACAGAAAATTATTGAGTTTTCGAAACACTTCATTTGAAGTCATTTTAAGCACTTTAACTCACAAATACAGTAGTGTTTACGAATTGTTGGTATTAAAGATGTGAGAGATCTCTTAAAAAATTAGATTTATGTAATTTTGCAAAAACAAGAAAATACCCCAAATTGAACTTTACGTCATATTAAATCGTGCAATTAGCACTAACCCTTCCAAAAGTTTGAAGAAAAAAATTTGGAGCCATTTTTGAAAAAATGCCGTTTGAGCGTTTCTGAAAATGCTGAATTTTGATAGTTCTCACAGAAAACTGTTCAGTTTTTGACAAATTTTCCTTGATATTACTTAAAGCGCGCGTACTCATAAATACAATAAAATGAGCAAATCGTCGCTAATGTAAATATTAATGTTAGAAACAAGTAAAAAATTGCATTTTTGCAATTTTTGAAAAAACAAAAGAATAGAGCTATATAGTGTTTATGTCATCTCATGTAGTACATTAGGTACCATCCTTACCAAACGTTTAAAGAAAAAATTTGTAGCCGTTTAAGAAAATCTTGTTCTTGTATTTTTTTTAAAAATTGCACATATTGCGCGAAAACTAATAAAATTTTCAAAAAAAATTTACGTGACTTTAATGAAAGAATTCACTATGGAGAACAAATTTTATTTGAAGGAAAAAATCTGTATCTTCAATTTTGTAGTTGTGAGAAAACGCCGAAAAAATTCAAACTGATGCGATTTTCGAAAATTCAGAGTTAACCCGGTAAATTGGACCTATGTCTCCTGAATAAGTGTATTTTACTCTATTCTTACAACAAATATAAAGAAAAAATTTGGAGCCGGTTTTTGATAAAATTTCGAAAAATGTCCGGGGGCTTTTCCGAGGGCGAAAGTTTTCAAAATCGCGTCGCCTCCATGGGAACCAGACCGGGGAAAATCTACTTTGGAAGATATTGTACTTATGGTTTACGCGCTAGTGTTCAGAGACAGACAGACACAAACGGAGAGATGGACGAACGGACGGGCAGATGGATGGACAGACACACAGACGGACGGACGGACAGACGGAAGGACTGACGGACGGACGGACAGACGGAAGGACTGACGGACGGACGGACAGACGGAAGGACTGACGGACGGACAGACGGACAGACAGACAGACAGACAGTCAGTCAGTCAGACGGACGGACAGACAGACGGACGGACGGACGGACGGACGGACAGACGGACGGACGGACGGACGGACGGACGGACAGACGGACGGACAGACGCACGGACAGACGCACGGACAGACGGACGGACAGACGCACGGACAGACGCACGGACAGACGGACGGACAAATGGACGGGTAGACGGACGGACGGGTGGGCGGACGGACGGACGGGCAGGCGGACGGGCAGACGGACGGGCAGACGGACGGACAGACGGACGGACGGACGGATAGATGAACGGACTTTTTGAAAAAAAACGACTTTTTCGGTATCAGGGAACCCCAAAACGTGTATTTTCGTTAAAACCACGAAATCGATTTTCCGCAGCAGTACATAACTTTCCTTATACTAAGTATATTACTCCGTATATACATACGTATACGGGAAAGTAAAAATTGAGGGGAGTTCATAAAGCAAAACATTCTTTTAGAAAGATCGATGCAAGACAAAGGTTGGAAACTCCTGTTCTAGGCGAACCAAGCTCGCAAGGCGGGCTCGCCGGTATGAGCCGGAGGCGCATGCGCGCAAGGGGAGCCACGTGACGTCGCAACCCGAGAGTATTATGTTGTGAGGTCGCAACTGTCTGCGACAACGCGCTCCTCCGCGGCGGCCTCCACGCACTGGGCAGCGCGACGCAATCTCCCACGCGATTACGTGCGCTCGTCCCCCTTCAATGCGCACGCGCGGCGAAGTCGTGTTCACGCTGCTCGGAAGCCTGCACGTTGCTCAACGAGGCGGCACAAAACGCCTTTCATATCACCAGTTTCCAGTCTCGTAGATCGTTCATTCACGATTTATCAACGCTCCAGGTAGACCATCAAGACGGAACTAGACGGTCATTCCTAGGACAGACAAGATCTCATTATAAAATGGAAACAATTTATGTATTTAGAATAATTTCTTACTCTAAGTAAGATTCATACTCTAAGTACTCTAAGTAAGTAAGAGAGTTATTAAAAACGGTTGTGTATTGAAAGTTTCCTTTATTGATTATTACGTAACTTTTTTCGATGTTTAGGCAATACTTGGGTTAATTGATTGATTGATAGGGTTTCCGGGCGCATCAACTACTAAGATCATTAAACCTGTAAGTGCCGTAAATTTCTAAGATTTTATCGCGGGAAACGGCGGTGGTTGTTCCCTTACTGGTTGACGAGATCCGGCGCCGGCATACTTGTGGGCTTGAGAGGTTTTCCCAATCGCGCATCTCCTAGCAACCTAGTGTCTCCTACCGGGACGAGTTCTACATTCTCTCATCATGTATGGTTGTGTAGTGCGTGTAAATGTAAGTGTGTGTAATTTTGAGGCGGGGGTAGGACAAAGAAGAGGAAGAAAAGATCGCGCGCCGTCTGCTACAGTTAGGGTACTGCTCCGGCATTGCTCCGTCATTCGCCTGGTGTTGATAGAAGAATCCACGAAAAACTATTGATCAGAGCAGCGGCCACTACAATTCTCTTCCAGACAACGGTTGAATTCGACCTAGGTGTGCAGCTTGTGTCGAAAATTCTGCCACAGTTGGACTTAACCCCCAGGACCTCCCGGTCAGAGGAACTGCAGTGATAACAATCGATGACCAGAGCCATCTAAGCCGAAAAAATACTTGAAAACTACGACGATTATTAGTTTTAGAAAACAATGAAAGCGAATTACATTCGAAACATCAACTACTTGCTTCAGTAAAGTCTGTCTGTACTTGACGCGACAGCCCGCGTACGGGCCATGGCCTACCAGCAGCGTCCCGGCCTCGCGGCCATGCGTTAAAGGGTACGTGTGGTTAACACGAAGCCATGCCTCCACCGTATTCTGGTCTTCTCACCCTGAGAAGTGAGTTTTCTCATCGTCACAGCAATATATACTGGGACAATGCGAGGAAAATTCACATTATAATTCGACAATAGATACAACCCACAATAGAAAACTGAAGATCCACGAACCGAGAACAGTACGTTCGTCAAAAGTTGGGCAAGGATACAAATATCTGAATGACTTAGCCAATGCGTTGCAAAAAATCCTGGTTGAGCATATTTAGAAAGACCTGTTGAAAAGAGAAAGATGTGTAGTTATCACACTACCGCATTGCCTACGTCCGAGTTAACGAGTCAGCTAACAGAAAGGCGACACACGCGTCTTCAGGCGGCGTTAAGTTCCAGACAAATTGGAAAATGTGATCTCTCCAGTCCTAAGAACCCGGCTTTAGGGAAACAAGTTTAAAAAGAGAAACACTGCGCTTCGCTCTCGCCAGCGCTCCCAAGATGACATGACTCCTTGCCTCGCTGCCTTCACTTTCTTGATTGTCTAGTGAAATCTGTCAACCGCCAAGTCATTGACGTGACTGATTCAACGGATACAATGTTACCATCAGAGGGAAGACGAATTACTCTTAATTTTTTTCAATTTTCGACATTTGTAAGAATAATTTATGTTGATTCCAATTTTTCCGCAAAAACTAATAAATAGACAAATACTATTCAACGATTTTAAAATACAAATAGTTTTAGAAAACAATGAAAGCGAATTACATTCAAAACATCAAATATATGCTTTAGTGAAGTCTGTTTGTCTGTACTTGACGCGACAGCCCGCATAGCCTACCAGCAGCGTCCCGGCCTCGCGGCCAGGGGTTAAAGGGTACGTGTGGTTAGCACGAAGACATCCCCACGCCGAATTCTGGTCTTCTCAACCTGAGCAGTGAGTTTTCTCGTCGTCGCACAGCAACATATACTGGGACAATGCAAGCAAAACGCACATTATAATGTTGCCCGACCGGGAATCGAACATGGTCACGAATAAACGCCGCGTCATGGAAAGCGAGCACGCTGGCCAATGAGCTAAACCGCGAGGGCGGTTCAGTAACGTATACGTATTAAATTTTTTCGTAGCTAGCAAGTAATCAAAAACGGGATTTTACTTCAATACGCGTTTGGAGTCAAAATTTATTTCCAGTTGGCATTTGTAATATAATTTAACTGAATGTCTGGAAAACCGAAGGACTGGACAAGGAAAGACTAAAACGGAGGTAAACTGCGGCTGGAGCAAACGTATTTGTAACTCTGTAAACGTACTATCCAACTCACAGAAATTTATTTGAATTTTTAAGCCGCATGTGACATTTTATTTAGTTTCTACTTGTATTTATAAAAATAAATGCAAGTAAATGAGATACCAGGCAATAAACTGAATAAAATGATTGAATGTCACAATGTCAGTTATACATAAAAGTCAAATTAGACCAATAAAGATTGCACTGTTGATCTTAAAAGAGGTATTTTTACTATTCATACACGTACTAATTCTTTCTCGACATCACATTTTCCTTTCTCCTTCTTCAGATGAATCATATCACAGAAAAAATGTGAAGTATTAAATATCCTTTTTCTGAGGAGTTCAGTTAATTTTTATAATAGAATTTACAAATGATAAGATGTTAGTAAGAGATAATATCCTTTGTTGGTCTTATTCTTGCTATGTTTTATAGTAGGTTTTTATCTAAATATAAGGCAATAATTATTATTGATCAAATTAAAATTATTTTTTTGTATACCAGCATTATAAACGATCTTTTCTGTTGCAAGAAATCGTTCACAAAAGGATCTTTTACGGCACAAATGATGACGTAATAGCATTTTACTGCACGAATGATTGCGTCGCCACACATTCAGCCAATCGCAGCGAGAGAATCATGGGGAGCGGTACACGGAATAGCCGACCACCGTTTTCTCGCACAGATGTCAAATATCCGAGATGTCGCAGGAACGTTGTTTCGCAAAATTAAGTTTGATTTTCTTATTAAATTAAATTGGTGTTATACAAAAAACAATAGCGTATGCAACTCGTTTATAATGTTGCTTTTCCTACTCCCATTGTATAATTCTGTCACTTGATGGCTGCAACCCGTTGCATAATGTGTGATAAAATAATGAATGATGATTAATTTTAACTCTAATTTGCTAGCTCAGTTCTTTGGTTCTCTTGCTCTCTATACAGAGGAGCCTGGAAGTCTGAAATTGTTTATGTCCCGAAGGAATTACATACAACGTGGCACAAAAATAATTTTGTTTATTAAGAATGTGATTTGAGATTAACAATATAAAAATTCTCTTGCTTGATTTCATGTATTAGATTCACGGTACCGGATTGTCTGGCGTTGTGAAACGATGGCCCCGCAGTTCGTAGCCCCTTGACTTCCGCACCGAAAATCCGTCTTCGCGCCGGTTTTGCTGCTTCTTTCTTGCTGCTCACTTCTTGCACTCTTGTTCCACAATTTGTCCTCCTTATTCGCGTCGATGTCCAACTTAAATAATTCAGCTTACATACGCCGCTACCACCAGGATGCCAGTCAACCACCAACTACTCTTCTAGTCCAGCGCCCCCTTCTCGCGCGTCAACAACCTTCGTTACCTAGTAACCGCGACCGTCCAGATTGAAGCGCGGCGTTTGTTTTGTAATATTTTTGTATATTACAGCTCCGTCCGTCCAGATTAACGCGCGGCGTTTGTTCTGTGATATTTTGTATATTACAAATGATACTCATTACGCAACAGTTTTCATTGTGATACAGGTTCTTGACCAATCACAGAGAAGCTTAAAAACTAAGAATTGACACTTCAGTAATCATTGAGAATCTTTATTATAAATGTTTCGTTCGATTGTGTACATTAAAATTGTATTTAATATTATATTCTGCTTTTGGGTTTTTATTTCTTTCATTATTAGTAATTCTTAACGTGAAATATTATTTAAAATAAATTGAATCGTAATTTCACTTCATCCTATTTGATTAGCGCAGTGGTAGTTATAGGAGAGAACATTTGCTTTGGTTAAGATCTGAATGCAAGTCATTTTGGGTTATATGTTGCTGCCGTGTGGTTGTTCTTAAAAATCAGCCAATTCTTTAGTGCAAAATATCTAGTGAATCAAAGGTGGACTTGACCCCTCCAGAAATAAGAGAGAAAGCAAAAATGGTGACGTCGGAATTATTGCCGCAACTTCTGTACTCCTCGCAGGCGGACTCGTAAAATAAAGCCTCCTGCGGTGGGTAGGTCCTTGCTGTCCGCTAGGTGGCCTTGGCTGAACCCTACGTGCTGCCACGAAACGATTCAATGTAAATGTTTAACTTATAAAAGTTACCATAAGTCGTAGAAAAAGTACCGTATGAAACTCGATGTAATAGGTATTAATACACTCGTGTAAAGTTTACGATACTCGCTCGTTCCTCGCTCGAATCGTAATATCACACTCGTGTATTAATACCCATTAACCATCACCCAATACCCATCATCGTTTCATAATGTACTATTATTGTATTTGTACAAATATGAAAACTCGCTCCTAATTTCGCTCGTTTTCAAAACAATGGACTGATGCAATAAAGCTTAACGTTATAAACTAATTGCATAAACTACTATTAAAATACTTGTAATGAAAATTCACCATAATTCTTTATGTTACATTCATCAGTGACTGGACCACTGCAAGCAACTACTTTACAGCGTAATACACAGGTTTTGTGTGGCTGTTTCATCACTCGTCTATTATGATACGAAATTCTCTCTAAGACTGTGAAAGTCTATCAGTATCATTGTTCACCCTCATACATTAGAGGTGAATCGCATTTCTCGATGGGCACGAGAGTACAGAAGTATCTAGTAACACTTATTCGATTGTCGTTTTTATATCATTAATTTATAAAACTTAATCTTATTTATTAATACAGGATTTTTATTTAATAACAAAGATCGCATAATGTAAGAAAGCTCCTGAAATGAAAGAAAACCTTATATCATTGCTCAGTTTCACAGAAGATGTGCCAAAAAAGTAAAACGCTTAGAAATTGCCAAACTGAACTGTCTTATACAGCTACTGAATATTATAATAGTACTTTAGTTTGGTTAAACACAACATGTGAAAATGTAATGATGCCTGACATATTTATTCTTGGTAAAATTGTAACTGCTATGTTTGTTTGTACACTTGTATAATGACTTGTAAAATGTATAATGATCGCTGATGACCTACATGTTATAAAGCGACCTTAAATAAATAAATTTAAAGAAATAAAAAAGACCACGTAAGTAGTTTTAAAATTGTGTTGATGTAAATTTCTCATTGATCTCAAATGTCCCGTTCAAGCATATATGCAGAATTTGATTATTCAAAATTAGTGTCATCTAGCTTTCCGATATGTTTAAACTGAGCATGGCCTAGATCAGGGCCGCTCAACCATTTGCTCCGAGGAGGAGCAGTCGGTTGCTCTCTCCTCTTCCGCCGCAGAAAGAGCAAATGACGTCATCAAATATCGATCGGTGGCGTGTGGCACAGTGGGTCGCGTCGTATTTCTACGGGGTATTTTACGTTGTTCGGAATGAGAAAGTCTCACTGCTCTGGGAAAGGATATTACGACAAAAAAAACAGTAAAATACTTTTGTAACATTTATTGGAACAGTTACTAGATATAAACATATTAGTGTGATTTTGAAATTAAAAACACGACAATTTGCAATGCAGCATGGGAAGAAAAGTATCTTTTTGCAGATTGCGCCGGCAATGCCAAATGTTTAGTTGCAAAACAAGTGCTCAATAACATAAAGAAATTTAATAGCGGTGACATTACACAGTTTATCATGCTACTAAATATGAAAAGTATTATAAAGGTTGCACAAAAAATGTTATTAAATAAACTAGTAATAAAAATACTAAAAGTAAAGGAAATTAACATAAAAAATAAAGTTGATTGCAAAATCAAATACTCTAATTAAATCTTTTAAATGTTTTTTTCGCAATATACTTTCTATATTTGGAAGAGATGGCATGGTGCTGTTGAGCCGTAACATGCATTTCCGATTGTGATCTGTAATAATTGTACTTCTCATTCGAGATTTACAGATTTTCAAAGAAGCAAAAAATTGCTCACAGTTGTATGTTGATCCAAACGTACTTAACAATGGAGGAGTATTCCGATGCAGTTTTGGAAAACGGTTTTGTAGAAGTTTTTTTCCTAAATGCTCACGTTGTAGTATCGGTATGAAATGAAATTAAATTCTTTTGTATTGTGTTATTTTACTGCCAAAAACAACATAAGAACATCAAAATACATCCAAAACTTACTTCTAGTGAGACATTGTTTTTCAGAACACTGAAAACTTCCTTTTGTTCTTCTTCAGCGTACTTGTCATTTTCATCAGCATGATTTAATGTATAATGTCGTTGCAAATTAAACTTCTTCAATTGAAACCCTTTATGTGAACTAAACTTTTGGCATAGCTGCCGTAGTCGGCGAAAAGATACTTTTCTTCCCATACTGCATTGAAAATTGTCGGTGTAGGTGCTCTTGTCTGTGAAGTGCTCGCGTGGACTTCCATGTTTCCGCGACTGGAGTTACCGGGACACTGTATCAGAGGTTATCGCCAGGCGCGCAACGCTCGGGCTCCGGTGTCCCGCTCTCGGCTGAAAACACGGCTCCGCGCTGCCGATTTGCTCTGCTTGAGCGGCCCTGGCCTAGATACAAAACACCTGGTAATTTTTAATATTTTAAAATTCTAATAAAACTGCTTAAGGATGTATTAATTGAGCCTTACTTAAACATGTTTACTAATATTTTTTTTTAGATTTTGGTTATTTTTTAAAATTATTATAAGTCGCATTAAGTCGTTATTTTGCTGAAAAATACATTCAAATTGTTCATGTTGTGGAAGATGATCTAGGACAAATAACCATCTATCTTTAGGAATGTTAAAACTTCCTTAGTGGTTTGATAAGGATTTTAATGTCTATTAAGAAGGTAAAATTCTCAAAACACGACATATGAGCTAAGAAAATAACCGTTAAAGTTGACTGCTCCAGGTTTGGGGTAATGATCAATAACGAGTTAAAAAAGTGGATGAATTGTTAATTTATAATATTAGAGCTGTTACTGAACATAATTGTAAGCCAATTCATACATTTCATTTAATGAAGAATTTTCTTCTTTCTTTCAGTGTCTGTTGCAGTGCGTGTACAGACGAGTTGGTGCGGTGAGTAAATCACATTTTCCATACTTCAAATGTCTTGTTAAAATATGTAATAAAATGTACATAGTTTGCACAAAACGTATATAGCAGATATTTGTACTATAGCATAATACAGCAAATATTTACGAGATATTACTCTAGCATTAATGAAGTTTTCTGTGAAAGACTTTAAGAGCTAAATGTCGAATTCCCAAAATTGATTTAAGTTCTGAGTAAATACTAGAAGAAATATCCAGATGCGTACTCACCTACAATAATAATGCAGTCAATTTTGTCCTTTTTATCCTTGCTTTTTATACTTAAAAATTACCTAACCTCTTCATTATTTTTAACGTAACGTAATTATTTCGTTCGCGATGGCACAGAATACATTCATTCACATAAAAATAGTTACTACGAGTATGTGCTTCATAAGCGAAACATCACCAGTACAAATATGAAAAGTAACGGTTTCTTTATTTGGAGATGTTGTCTGTAATATAAATAAATTTCAGCTGTGATTCTTTCAACACATTATTTTTAATATTTAATTATTTTTTGAGATAAGTTTAAATGTAGACTTATATATTTTAAAGGTTTATCTATTTATTAAATATAACAACTTAAGTCTTCACGAGAAAATATTTCAATGACGTTCCAAAATCTTTAAAAACTCTTAGCGTTGGGAATTTACATCTACTTCAACTGTGAGCAAAATATATTATTCATGAAAGGAAAGTGTCTGTACTACAAGGTCAGCAACCTACGTGTTTGTCATTAGCCTTGTCATTACCCTTTACGACACATCGTTTTGCTTTTTGCTTACGCGACAGAAGAAAGCTGTGAATAAACAAGTTTCATTAAATTTCTCTAATTTTCAATTTCCTTTGTTCTGGGAGTAGAAGCAATTAGAATTGCAACGACAAAGACGAAAACACTTGATGAAGGCAGTTTCCAGTCATCACTTTCTGCTCGTTGTGGGCCTGAGCACATCGTAAAAGAGACGCTTTCATGACGCATACATATTGGGGACGTTACCCTCGGACGATCAGCTACAAATGCACAAATATTCAATATTTCAAAAACAAAGTCAATGACATACCTCAAACAAAATTTGGCAATTTTACAATTTATTGTAAGGACTCCTAAAGTATAGTTTTGCAGATATTCTTACAGTGTAATTGCTTTTTTGTAATATGCTTGATCATATTTTAAGACCGGTTTAAAAACAAAATATTGAATTACATGAGATGTTTGACGTGAATGTCTCTGTCAGCGATCTCCGAGAAAACCCAGATATGCAAAAATTGCATTGAAGTGTAAATCGATTTTATTACAATATTTGTCGCAAGGGCTATTATCGGATAAAAACTACTGTTTTCGAATAAGCCATAACATGTCCTGCCAAGATCAGTATAAAAATCATGTAACTTTTTAATTAAACTGATATTCGATATCATTAAGATGTATTCTCATGACAGCTAGTGCAATCTTTGTGGTGTGTTATTTGATGCTGCATCACGGCTCCGTCCCTTCCTAGCCGCAACCCTGTCTGCTAAGAACACTTCAGTGAACAGTAAACGAGTCCCCGTGAGTTTGCCCTAATGAGAGTGGTTTCAGAGAGAGGAAGGGGACAACGTTAAGTACGAATGCTCTTGTTTCATGGAGTGGCAACGGCGAATAACGACAGTTGTTTGAAACGACATTTATTTTACTGTTTTATGAGACACATCTGCGCCCAAATATTTCAGAACGTAAACTGTGGAATGAAAGTGAAAAAATGGAATTGATTTACATAAATACAGTTTTCTGAAATAATAAGAAAAATATTTATATTATAAATATTATTATAAATGACAATAAAGATGATTAAAAATAATAATAAATTGATTTATATTATAATAAGAAGAAAAATATTACAATAATCTCGTTCACTACATGTCTGAATTGACACAAACAACAATTCCCCTGGTAAAAGAATATTGATCCATCAACAGCCCGTGCCCTAGCAAGTTTACACGAGCTCTAAAAACACGGAGGAAGAAGCAAATATTCGTACAAGTGGCATGTCCTGAAATTAATATGGATCAAAAGTCCTAAATTTGACCCACGAAAAACTTACTTTTAGAAATACAATTTAGCATCTAGGGAAGCACTGCAGAAATCGTGCTACGTCACTCGCGATGTACTCCAGTCAGGCACGCTCCAGTTCTCAGGTACAGATCTTCTGCGAGAGGCAGGGCGATGACTGGGAAGGATGAAGACTATCTGGGTGGCAAACTTAGGGTCAGAAAAGGATGAACGGTCGAGGGATGAAGAGCAAAAGAGAGAGAAGGCAAGGAAGAGGGGGATATGTTGTATCAATGGTGGGAAGGATCATATTGACGGTCAGAGTAAATGATATGAAAGGTTGGCGAGAATGAAAGGATGGGAGAAAGGGGGTAAGGGTGGAGAATTGATTAGGAGAGTGTAAGCGAGATAAATGAAGAAGAATGAGAGATTCTTGTAAAATAGAAAAAAGCTTGTCTTGGATTGTATTTTAATTTAAGGAAGTGAGTCCCAAGAAGAATTACAGACAGACGTATGCAAACTTTATTTTATTTCATGAGCCACATCATTTTTGTTTTCAACAATTTCGGGGATGGATTGTTCCCATTATCAGGCTAAATACATAGAGAAATAAATACTATGACACTATTACAAGGAATAAGCGAACCAATACAGACAGTTGGTTAATAAATAAAAAAGACAATATAATTACATATTAAGAATATTTAATCAGCACTTACAAGAATGAGAGATGAGAATGAGGTGCAAATGGAGAAGGAGAGCAAAACGATGAGTTGGACGAAGAGGCTCAAGGATGAAGATTGTGAGAGCGACGTAAGGGATACGAATATAATGAATGATTATTTTGTATTTCTGGGCGTGTCAACTGCGATGGTAATTAGTCCCGAAAGTGCAGCCCCAGGAGAGGTTATAGCCAGGAGATTGTGATGTTCCTCTCCAGCTGGAATACGAGATCCAGCGCCGATCTACAGGGTAGGCATGTGGGTTTCTTCCTCTTTGTCTCTCTGCCAACGGGACAGCGCCCCAGCTGTGTCAAGCTCTAAGTTACCGACTGCCTCCCAAAACGTACTTGGTGCATATAAGTGTGTATGTGTGTGTGTGTGTAAGACGAGAGGGGGGAACAAGGATCAGGAAGAAACTATAGCGCGCGGCCCGTGGTCCGTTTGTAAATGTATTGCATCACCATTCACCTGGTATTGATCGGAGAAAACGCGGAAAACTACCGATCAGAACAGCAATCCACTAAAACTCTCCTTCTGACAGCGGCTGAATTCGACCTATCTAGCTAGCTAGAATGGAAAACCCGCCACCGACGGGACTCGAATCCTGGGATCTCGCGGTCACAAGTGCCACACTGACATTTCCCCTTGAGCTATCTCAGCCGGCACAAACACTTGACGACATCACCGGCGGTGACAAGGACGGAAGAAGCAGCGACTGCAAGGAGTAGCTCGGAGGATGCAAAACGGGCAAAAGCGGAAGTGGCAACTGGTCCGAAGAGCGACCGCGGGGAGCGCGAGGGAGGCCGCGAGTGGCAGTCGAGTGGCGCGGGCGGCGAGGGCTCAGAGTGGCTCATCGCTATGCGCGGAGCCATCGCGTCCCGCGGCGAGAGCGCCTTCGCCGCGCCACGCCGCTCTTGACCCACTTGACCCGCACCGCGACCTGCCGCGTGGCGCGTGGCACATGGCGCGTGGCGGACTCTCCGAGCGCCGGAGGTGGCAGCGCGCGACCGCCGCGAGTCGTTACCAGCAAAACCCTCAGGCACAGATCTTGTTTAAGACAAGGTTCAAAATATTACATTATTACCCCGAAATTAGTGGCTGCTCTAGATAATGCCAAGAATGTCTAAGAGAGTGTTTTCCTCTTTCAAGGGACAGAAGAAAGACTTGGTCGCAATATTCGCGATATTATTTATTGAAAAATAGTGTATTTGTGGAATACACCAAACAAAACTAAGAAAATGAATTGAATCTATAAATTCTGCGTTAAATAATATCATCCTTCCAATTTTTACTGTTCACTGAGATGAAAAATTGCTACAAGAAGTAAATGTCACAGAATCTTAAAAAATAATAGTTTCAGTAGTCGTTTCATTTAAAAACAAAGAGCAGCTCACGGGTTTTTAATATTACCAAACTCTTCTGGTAAAGAGCAAGCGTAGGCTGTTAGGTCTGCTGGGATGTCAAAATTACAATATATATTGTAAAACTGCATCACTGGTCGCTACAATGGCACACGTGTCTTCCTAGAGAAAAGATTAAAGAGAGAGTTGTATTATTTCTCCGCTGCTGCCATGAATTAGTTCAGTGAACGGTATTTGAATATATAATACGACGTGACAATATATTAAGGCACAGAACAGATGAGCTTATTCCCTGTAGTAGTTGAAATCAAATTCCTCCTCAAAGGAAAATAGGAAAATCAAATAGTAAAATGTCTTCGGAAAATATCTGTCAATATTCAATTACCATTAGGACAATGTTTTATTTTCTGTTAATAAGTTATCTGATTCACATCAAAATTCATAAACTTGCCTCTTTATGTAAATAATATTTTATTTTCCTATAATTGAAAGGAAGAGCTTTCTCTTCATAAAGTTTATATTTAAAAAATCACCAAATATCCCTCAACAAGCGCAAAGAAATACATATTCAACCAGCAAGTCGATCGATGAAACGTGAGTTACATTTTTATTATATGAACACGAGCGAAGTGATTCCATCATTCGTGATATCTTAAATTTAAAGTTCACAATGTAATAAAAGAAAAGTTTCATGTGTGGTATGGAAATCTAAATGAAGTGAAATTGTATGAGTACCAGTACGAATGGTACCACAAGTTTCATTATGTATACATCAGATATGTGAAAAGTTCCGTCACGAATGATTCTTATCTAAAGAGAAGTCTGCTCATTTCCTTGTTCGCTATCAAAAATGAGAATATGAATTACCAGCATTGTATTACCATTGAATTCCGCAAGTACGTAAATATACTTTTTCCTCATATTGTGTTGCGTAATGCATCTTTAGAAAATGTTCATGTCACTTCCTGATTTTAAAATTCTTGACAAATAGGTATTAGATCAGAGAATACAGTTTACAATTAGCAGCCTGACATTTTATGTGAAACTGTTGACAGAAAGTGAAAAGTTCGTTGCGTTACAATGAACAAGTATCTTCATCGTTTTTGACAGACATAGAAACTCGACTCTGATTAAAAGTCACTCTACATTACATTAGAATCGGTGATTTCGAAAATGCCACATCTCTAATCTTTGCGAAAATAAGTTATATTCGCGTTTTGATTCAGAATGTTCTTTTTAAGCTTTGTTAATTGAAAACGGTACATACCCTCTGTTCCTGAATTCAATATAAGCTTATGTGGTTCTCTGTTTACTATTATTTCTGCTACACATCATTGGTGATAATTCAATTTCTGTTAAGTGAACGAAATCTCCGATGGGCGTCAAAGATAGTCACAAGGCCATGAAATTTGAGATATTTCCATAAATAACTATTTGATCACTATGATCACTAGTGGTCTTTATTGAGACATAGCCTACTTTCCTGCCATTGGCTGTTGAATGTGGAATTATAAAGTAGTGTTGTTATCCATTTCTCTCGTTGGTTCTGTATTTTCATGATAGATAATTACAAGTAACTAATAAGGCAACAGAAGAAGTAATATTGATTTTATTGTGGTAAAAAATAGTGAATTTGAAGAAGAAACTGACGAAAATAATAGAGATGATGAATTTTGGCCAAAGAAGTTTGAGTTGGAAAATATGGAATGAGAACCAAACTAGAAGAGGAACAGATGAGGTAGAAAGTTGGTATGTAAAATATTTAATCCCAAATCCAAATTCAGAACATATTCACAGTGATAATTACAAAGATAAAACACATTGGCCAATCGTTGCCGTGGAACGAGCATGTGGGTGATTCAAGTTTGTCACTCTCTGGCAATAAGACATTTTCCATCGAAAATTCACAATTCTCGTTTTAGATTGCTGCAGCTCGTTGCATAATGGCAGTCATTAGGATATACCTTCATTATAGTACAGATGTTCAACCAATCATAGAGAATATATTAAGTTGGCTGTCCGGGTGACGCCGCGTCCATGGCAAAGGTGCCGACGTTTCGGTCGCCATTCTGCGACCTTCCTCAGGGCGTAATGAGGAAGGTCGCAGAATGGCGACCGAAGCGTCGGCACCTTTGCCATGGACGCGGCGTCACCCGGACAGCCAACTTAATATTGACTCCGGCCGCGGAAGCCTACGCTCTCAATCATAGAGAAGTTTACAGTTGAGAAACAAACATCGGTCATCGTTCTTTCAAATGTTTCGTTGGATTGTGTATGTTACTTTGCCGAGACAACGCATGGGGTGATGATGGTTTGCAAAACTTGTTTCCAAAACTTACAACAAGTAAGAAGAAAATCAGAAAACTAAATACCCCTTTGAAGACTGTATCAGTTATTAAGCTGATAATAACTAAGACAGATTCTTTACTTTGATGACATTTTTTTAAAAGATTGAATCTTAACTTGACTCATGTACTGTTCGAATGTAATCGGACTAATCCTTAACTAAGGCCACTTAAGTGACTAGGTAGCGTGGTTTGAACCCTGCATGCCAGCTGACACGAAACAATTCAATGTAATCTTTTAACTTATAATAGCTATTATTAATCGGTGAAAAAGAAGTGAATGAAACTCGACGTAATGAGTTTCGTACTCATGAAGAATTGCCGGATTTCATACACCTGTATGAAGTTAACAAAACCCGCTCATTCCTCGCTCGAATAGTCACTTCACACTCTTGTACTAATATCCATCTTAACATCTTCGTTTCACGATGTACTATTATGCACTGTATGTAGGCTGCAAAGAAGCAATAAAATAAACATTAACGGCAAAGAAACTTTCAACTTTAATTTAATATTATTAAAGTCACCCTAATAACTATTAACAAACAAGTAATAACACGTAATTGGTACGTAAATATTTATTCACAATATATTCTGATGAAACTAATAATAGAACATTCGCCTATTGAAACTAATAAACCTAGTTAATGAAAAATCTCGTCATTAATGACAAACATTAAGGAATTCGTTAGCCTCCTTCTTAGAGTGATAGTATTGGTTATGTATGTGCAGTCGGCGTCACATTTTACTTTTTCATTAAAATAGGGCCATAAAATATTTTCAGTTATCGTAACTCCCTTAGACGTACACCAATTTTTCAACAGATGGAAAGTTGTTTTGTAAATAACTTTGCATTTTTCGGTTTATAAATTATACACTGCAGCGTTCACAGTTTCATGCAACTCCTGTGAAAACTCATAATCGCTATTATCCATTTTGAAATCAATAATTAATAACCATGATGTATCAATCACAAAATAGGAAATTCGAATGGGACAAAAATGCTTCGCTATCTTATGTCGCAACGCCAAAGCTAACTAATCGTTAACGAAGATGGGACTTACTTTCGATTAAGCGATGACTGTCGATCGGCCTCGAACTACCGGCCTCGGCAAAAATCCCTCAATCTCGATCGTGCAAGAAACAATAATTTCGCAATAAAAAATAACTACTTTGTTGCGTAGACGAACGATTAATGCCCGGTTTGCGGAGGAAACAAACTATCAGGGCAGAGTAATGTCCTCGAAACATCATGATGTTTTAGAAATAAATTACAGTTCAACACACAAATTAGATCCAGGGAAATCAGAGTATATTAATAAGTAAAATTGCGGGCAAATTATCAGATCACAAGGTCATTCATGATCTGAAAGAGGGTTCACTGAGAACTGTCGGTCTGGAAATGTCAGAACGACCTTCAAATGATATGGAAAACTGTATGGAAAACTGGTACGACCCAACCAGGCATCGTGCACGATCTAACATAACAAGAGTTACGAACCTTACCTAGTGATTTGAGATGTATCTTTGACAAAGAAGAATAACGAAAGGAGAAATATACAGAGATCTTCCATTAGTTCAGCCACAGCCAGGAACAGCGTTTATGACGGAAACACACATGACAACAAAGAGCTCGTGACAAAGAATGATGCCATGCCGTATACAATTTCATTAACAAAAAATTAAAGATTGATTATGTAACAGATTCTTGTGTAACAGTAATTCAGTTGGCACTACGTTTCCAACATATCATTGAATTGTAAAACAAAAAGGTTGATAAATATCTTAATTTTGAAGGCGAGAACTATTTAAACATTATATACCAGACTAAAGACAAGGCAGCGTTTCCAATTTACATCTATGAGAAGTAGGCCACGGTTAATGATAATTTTGAAATTTTGGTTGATTGATCACTAGTGATTCAACGCTGCGCGTCACTAGCGCGTCACTAGCACATCACTAGCGCGTCAACCGCTGTCATTAGTCCCGTCAGTATAGTGCATGTTTTTACTCTGGAAATGGCGGTAAACTTGCCTCGTTGGATGGCGAGATCCGGCGCTGACCTACCGTCGGCTAGCGGGGTTTTCCCAACCGAATATTTCCCACCATTGGGGCACTGGCCCAGCTGGAACACGCTCTAAGCTCCTGACCAGCATGTGCGGTAGTATACTGCATGTAAATGTGTATGTGAGGGTTGAGGATAGGACAAGAAATGTGAAGGAAAGGTCGCGCGCGGTCTGTGGTCCGTTTGGTAGGGTACTACTCCGGTATTCGCCTAGTATTGATCCGAGAAACCACGAAAAACTACCGATCAGAGCAGGCGGTTCTCCCCCAAATTCTCCCCCAAACAGCGACTAAATTCGACCCAGCAATCTAACTAGTTTCGAGAATCCTGCCACATTCGAGACTCGTACCTAGGATCTACCAGTCAGAGGCACTGCTGTAACATCAGTTGAAGACCTGAACTGCGGCTCCAGGTTTGAGATTTTGAAAATTAATTAAAAAACAGTCGTGTTGTTTATCCACACGGCCACTCTATCTACCTCATATTACAAGGGGATCAATCAGCTACCATTCTTCAGAAAAAAACACCCGAGTTTTCATCCACCAGGCCAATCCATCCACCCAATGATCTTATAATGGAATCAATCTACTACCATTCTTTACAACAACACACAGTTTGAAGGCTACTTGCAGCAAATAATATCTGGATGGTATTTTACTTTCACGCATACTATACGTACGTATATGTACGTTACACACATACTATTACACATAGTATGTACGTAACTATGTAGTATTACATACTATATGCAATTTATGTAATGCTGTGCGAAAAAAAACGGCGGATTGTCGGCAGAAAACTCTTATTACAGAGCCCTTGTAACGAAAAAAATGGATAAATCCAGTTTCTAACACGTGGTGCAGCCATAACCCCTATTTTGTGGATCCTTGATATCGAAAAAACAATTGAAAGTAAAACTTCTATCTGTCCGTCTGTGAACAACGCTAGCGACTAAATCGTTCAGCCGATTTTCTCCAAAATTGATACTTCACAACCGATCTGACTAATCTCGTGGCCCCTTGAATTTGAAACGGATGTTTTAATTTTGATGGGTACTTTACATGAAGCCCCTGGCACATTTTCAAAATGTTAAAAAAAATGGCGACAACAATTTTGACTAAATTTTGTTGTTGGATTGTCTGAAGGTTATTTAAGAGAATGGCGTATATCTCACGTTGATTGAAAACTTCGATTTTTCGAAAAATGAAAACATTCGAATTTTTTTCAACATTTTTCTACAACTACAATTATGATGATACAGTTTTCTTTCTTAATGAAATGTGTTCATAAAAAACAGGTCATGTTGATTTTTTTGAAAATATGAGTAGTTTTTCTATAATTTCCTGACCAACAGAATAGCCCGCTCGGAATTGACTGCGCTTCGTTTTCGTCGTTTTCTGACAACTACAATTTTAAAAATACAATTTTTTCTCCATTAAATATATTTATCAAAACTACATCTTCAAATAAGGTCATGCTTAATTTTTTGAAAATACGAGTATTTTTTCTATAATTTCGTGACAAACATGATAGCCCGCTGCAAATTTACTGCGCTTCAGACAGCTGGATGCGTCGTAAATTAGAATTTGCAATTTCTTTGTTCGTTTCTCACATTCGACCTTTTGTTATACATTTACACATTTTTTTGAATTTATTCATTTTCAAATATTTGAAATAAAAATTTCTAGCTCTCAGAGAATATCGACAATGCAGGTAATGCAATAATGGAATTCCGTTTCGCTCTCGTAAATTTCTGTAAATTACGTGTCATTGTTGTGACTTGATATAGCTGTATGAAAAAGAGTTATAATTGTCAAATTTATGTTGATGTTTGCCTGAAAATATTTAGTTTCGCACCACATGCTGTACCATTTGTAGTGAGTAGAGTATTTGTTGCATGGCTTTAGAATTCTCGTCTCTAATCATGGCCCTATGAAAGGGATTTCTATATTGTCCGGGGTATCAGGCTTTTTTTCTAATACAAGTTTACAAAACTTTTGTATTATATTTTTATGCAGTTGTAGAATTCATATTGTTCTGACAAAACTGCGATGGAAACAGTGAATTGTTCGCTTCTTTATTGAACTGGACGTTTTCAAATAATAACTAAGAGTTAGTAGGGCAGAAAGTGCAATATTTCAATACTACGTAGCTGTTTCCAATGACGCGGGAAAGTTTGTGCTGTTGTAGCACCACTAGTTTTCTAAATGGCAAAGCGAGCTTCCTTGGGCGCGGGGCGCTAATTCCGTGTCCATGGCGTCTTGCGCAGGTGGACCAGCGCGGCTTCCCGGTGGCCGAGGGGCTGGTGCAGCTGTACGGCGCGGGCGCCGCCAACGCCGAGTACCGCGCCGCCACCACGCACGCCGTGCAGCAGTGCCACCTGCAGGCCTACCAGCGGCGCGCCGCCGCCGTCGGCTCCGGAGCTGCTGGTGAGGAACCGCGCGCGTAGGCGCTGCATGTTACATCGATTATGTCGTGTTGCCCGGCGCGCCAACTATGTTTATTACTCCCGAAAGTGCGGTGCATGTTGTAATTCTTAAGGTAGCGGTGTTCCTCCATTGCTGGAACATGAGATCTGGTGCCGACGTACACGTCGGCTTTCGGGATTTCCCTCTTGCCTAGTATCTCCGCCAGCGGGGCACGACCCCAGTCGCGACAAGCTCTAATCTGCCATCTGGTCTCCCGTAATGTGTGGTAGTGTAGGGCTTGTACGAACTACAAAAGATAGTGTGTGTGTGTGAGAGAGAGAGAGAGAGAGACAGAGAGAGAGAGAGAGAGAGAAAGACGAGCGAAGAGTACAAGGAAGCAGAAAAGATCGCGCACAATCCCTAGCCCGTTTGTTAAGGTACAGCTCCGACATTTGCCTAGCACTGAGATGGAAAGCCACGAAAAACTATCGATCAGAGTAGCCGACCGTTAGCATTCTCCTCCATACAGCGGCTGGACTTCACCAAGCTATCTAGCTTGTGTCGAAAATCTACCACCGTCTGAACTCGACCCTTAGAGTCTCCTGTTCAGAGACGTGAACGTTATTCTTCAAATGGACTACTTGAAACTTTTTAAAATGCTTCCTCTAGCATGTCCTTCCGCAAGGGTCAGGGTTTAAACGAGAAACAAGAAAGTTCTTTTTTTTCCTATTAACCTTAGTATCTTTCCTCGCTTTATACTCGTACGTATGTTCTTCTCTTAAAATCGCGCTTGTTTTAACTTTACTTTCACAATCAGGTTTCATAATACACTGTAACCGAGGGTGTTGCGACACGCATGTACATTCTAGAGAGAGAGAGATGGACATTAAAAAGCGCATTGAGATAGGGAAATGGAACCGATGCATGCAGAACATGATATGAACTTATACAACTACATTCACTCGATTCATGCACTCTTCAGAATATAAAACTGTGTCAGAAAGTTCAATTTACTTAACTAGTAAGTTACATAACGTTTGTGTTTATTTCTCATAATAGCACTTTGTACAGTTGTACTAGTTCTTTTGTCTACAGAGTGATTTCTTCAAATGGTAACACTTCCTAAACTAGTTTCGTACACTCACTAGTACAGTAACTATACTAACTAGTTTCATATGTTGCAACATTTTATCCTACCTCTCACACATCTCATAGAAGCAAATGAAACGCAACCTCAATTCTTTCTTACTTTTCGGTATTATTTTTAATATGTTCAAATTCTTACTTAACAAAAATTAGTTTAAAGTAATATCTAGGGGGGGAAAGGGATGCAAATGAACTTGATTTTTTTCTATTTATACAAAGAATCCCTACATTTCAATAATCTTGTACCTAAATCATATTTAACTTATTTCATTATGCCGTATCACGATCCAGCATTATCACTCATCGTACAATATATCGGGGATGTAAAAAGGAAAAAAAATCTCGCTGTTATTTCATAGCGTTCTCGAAGATGCTAGAAACTTTCAGGCAAAGAAAAGAAAGTGGACTGTAGAAACGTTACCGAAAATAAAATCTATGAAAAAATGAACATATATTGACATTTGATATTTCTAGTTTCATTATGAATCCTGAACTGACAACTGCTTTACACTGTTACAGGACAAGGCGCGCAGACCTGCGAATTGGCCTTCGACATCTTCGAGTGCGTCAGCGAGCGCATTGAACAGGTGCGTCTGACCCAAACCTAAATGCTCGACCTTTCAATTCCTTCATGTTGAATTAAATTCATATTCGAAGTAAAATATCAATCTTGGTTTAATGCTTGACAAAATTAATTCTCCGATATTGTTCATCCTATTTCCATTCTATTCAGATTCAATTTTGCTCAACTCTTCTGGTAATGAAAGTACTCCATTCTTCCCATTACTTGCTCCGTCATTCTTTTGGTAGAATGAATTGATAGATTCATATCTGTATCTGTGTGTCTTTCTCTCTCTCATCCTCTCCCTCTCTCTGTCTCTCTCTCTCTCAAGTGTAGTAGTCTAGTTTTTTAAAACTTGAATTCTTCGGTATTTTAACGTTTTTCTTTGAACAGTACAGTAGATACTTGTAACTGCGTTTTTTCGCGGCAGGCATGCTGAAAGACTGCCAGGTCCATTTTCTTCCACATCTGATCTGTTCTTTAATCCTCCGTTGCTCTCCATGTGAGAAAACTTCTGAAACTGGGATAGTATGGCAAACTATCAAAAAACTTCGGATGACGTAAAATGTTTCGTTCGTGTTTGAATAAACTTGCAGAAAACACAGCAAGTAGACAGGAAGATAGCATTGACAATTATCAATGCCAATTGTAATGAATTTTAATTGCAAGAGAAAACTACCAAATGTGGGAATAAAATTATTTTTCGTGTTCTTTGTCGTGTTCTTCGAACACATCACGCCTGGAACCTCTAGACGAGAGAGAAATTTGGTCCTTTCAACTTTGGTGCCGTATCTGTTGCACTCTCAGTTACGCAGAATGATTGAATTTTTAATTGCTTGGGAGCTGGCGAAGAATGTCAGTTCCTGAAGCTATTAACCGAGCTAAAAGTGATTGGAATACAGTTTAAGCTAACACAATCATTGCAGCTTTGAAAATCTTGACATGACCAACCCATGAGAAACCAGTGTACGACAGCGCAAATGTGCACTACCTACAGACCCTATCAAACAGGCACTTTTGATACTGACACAGTCGACATATGAATCCTCCTTATTCACATATGGTATGTTTTAATGACAGTGGGACTTGAGGCGTTGTTGTAAATGAAATAATTCAAATTGTAAGTGAGGAAGAAAATGACAGAAAGTAATGAGCATGAAATACCTTCATTACCAGACGAGTTTCTATTAACTGACACTCATTCTAGCAATGTGAAGCAGCAGTTAGTAGCCCGAGACCTTAAAGCATTTTAAAATACTATTTGTTTAGTAAAATAGAGAGAACATGGAAATATTACCAAAAGTGTGAAAAACTTCAAATTGTCATCAATATCTGATTTCTTTGCCAATAAACCAGAACTTGAATAATGTGACATAATTGTATGTAAATTAATTTTTCTGTAAACTTCTTTTCCTTAATTTCTTTAACTAATCTTATTTACATATTCTCGAATTTCCTTCATTTCAATTTATTTAATAATTATTTTATTAAATTTGTGTATAATTTTTGCATACTGAGAAAAACTTGCATCTGGCAAATAAAAATTGTTCCATTTATGAAAGTGTAATAGTCCTGTTAACAGACTACTTAAAATCCTCTTCCTCTTTCTGATAATCATTTTTCGAAATGATCATAAGCCACAAATTAGTATGAGATACTTTGTTTGAAAAAAATAAGAATAATTTTCCATATCGTGACATCAATGATATCCATTTTGTTCGATATTCTGACTCCCTGTGATGTTGGAGCCAACTTTGTCGTTTGCCTTTTTAACAAAGTAAATGAGCGCCTACAAATACAATAATAATTAGTACTTCAAAATAATTTTAAAACTGAATTGGCTAGATCTGAGGCATATGCAGATGTAAAAGGGAAGAAGTTGCAATTGTACCACCTCCCGTCATTCATTAAACTTTTTATGACATTTTAAAATGACATTTTACTTATACAACAATTTTTACTTCATTCTGAATTTTTAAAATGTATTTTTGGAGAGTTGTAGGGATCGCCTCTGATTATGTCACATTTTTGTTGTTAATTATGTACATTTTTCAACATTCTTAAGAATTTGTCATACAATTTTGGATTTTTTGACATATTTTTAGGGAGGGGGACATCAAATTGAAATTTGCCACCTTTCAAGAGTAGACTCAAAAGTTTCTTCATGATTTTTGACCCAATTTGTCCATTACACTGAAGGAACATAGTGTGCAATTTTTACACAATCTACACACCCCCTTTCAAAATTTTCAGGGAGGCCGTAACCTCCCCACTCCCACCCCCACATTTGCACATCTGTGGGCTACATCTCTAAAACTTATCCTCAACCTTCTCACACACTCATGATCAGGAGACACACTCTTCTCCATTATGTAAATATTAGGTAACTTCATGTAGAACCAAAACCAGAAATACAACTGTGTCACAATCTGATCTTTTCACCAAAACATACCAAATAACTCAATCAGCAGATAATAGATTAGTACCAGTACCTAATCAATAGGAGGAAAAAATGAAAGAGTAGAAGTTTTTGATACACTCCCTTAATATCAAAGTTTCTGTTTGTTCCCATGGACATTTTATGAGAACATATTACTTGCTTTTCCTGTCCAATTCTGTGGTCACCGGGTAAATGTTCTTAAGTAGATAAGGTCTTAAGAACTTTTATCTTTCAACCACAATATTATGTAATAAAAAATCATTAATATTAAGAATTTTCAGTCATTGTATAAAACTGAAATTTGCTTCAAATTAATCTGTTTTGTTTTACAGTACTGCCTGGGAGGAGCATGAAGTGCATAATCAAATTTCATATTTCCTCATCCCTGACTGAATCAAGAAATTACCATATCATTGCCACATTTTATACATCCCATATCAAGTCATATATTATTACATTCAATTCAGTGTTGTTTGACAACAAATGTAAATTGAAACCTAATGTATTCATTTTTAATAAAAAATACAAATTTACAAATTGGCATTATTTATTTAATCACACAAAATACTTAAGGAAATTTGTTCTAAAATGTAACCGTGATTTTCTGTATAATTCAAATTTTAATTAAGTAGTATCATAAATACATTGCTTATTTTGAGAAAACTTGTTAGAAAATTTCTGGTGACAGAGATATTTTTCAGTGAGGAAATAAAATTAATGACTTAAAATTCAACAACTATATACTAAAATTGAAAAACAATTATCAGTATATAAAATATTACACCTATTTATCCTGAAACCTATTCACATAGATTTTTTATTTTCAAAGCAATAATTATTAGTACATAACGTTTGCTCCTAAGAAAGCGGCAAAGTGCACATTTTATGAAAGGAAGTAATATTCACTTCGAGAAGCAAGAAATTACTTAGAATTGAACTTATGTTTAAAATCTTAATTATCTTAATTTTACTTTAATTGTATAATATGTTAAAAGAAATATAATGGTAAATTAAACACATACTACAAAGAATAACAATGATTTGAGTGATCGGTCTCCCTGACAAAATGATATTCACTTCACATTCTTCTTCATTTTCATTCAGCTATTTTTGCAGGTGGAATAATAATATGGGTACATTCAAAGGAATAGTTGTATCTAAAGGAGTTTTTTATTTATTTTTAAAATTTAAAAAAAAATTAATATTATTATCATAAACATCATTATCACCACTGTCATCCATAACATCAACTTTGTCATCTATGTTGTTGTCATCATCATCATCATTATTGCTAATATTACTTCTATTATTACTATTGTTATTGTTTTAAAAATAATTATTATTGCTTTCAACATAAAAAATCCATTATTTTGATTTGGGCTTTAACAAAATGTCTTGTTATTCAAAACAATACAAAGAAAGAAAACCAAAATAGTGTTCTTTTTTTTGTGAAAGAAAATTACACTGGTGGGCAACATTTTTTAGAATACCTACAGAGAAATAAACTGGTATTTCAATATTAAATATTAGTTTCTGTATTTACTAATTTTTATTTAACATCAAAAAACAGTTAAAAAACTTTGTGGGAAATACTTTGCAGAGAAATGTTTTCTGTATTTGAATTCATCCTCATAAGTAGTTGTTTTCAAGACACGTCAAGAAACAGTCTTCTTATGAAAACTAATCATAATCTCCTCCCTTTGAACCTGCTATTCACAAATTCATAAACATACATAGGTTAAAATTTTACAGAAATTTTCGTTATTAATAAGATTTTGAAATTATTAGATACTAAAGATATTTGTGTTGGAGTAAAATTTACCTAACATTGAAATCTAAGGACAAGAGATTACCTTTCAAGAGTCAGTACCAAAACCACAATGTTCAGATGATTTTTCCTTTCAAGTAGATATTCATGAACTATTTGCTAACTTCTTTATTGATATATTTTAAGAAATTTTCCGGGTTTCACCTACATGGTTTTCCAAAATTGTTTTTTGACTTACACAATAGTATAATTTCTTCCAGAAATGTAAATGTATCCCAAATAGAAAGAAATGAAATGTTAGAAGCCACAGTAACAAATATTTATCATTTTATTTAATTGTGATTTGTTGTTGCTCTTTGTAGCAATAAGCATGTTTCAGAACACAACACACTATCTTATGAAAGGGACAAAATACAAAACCTTGGATTTAGAAGACAAATCCAACTGGAATCTAATTATTGCCATATATAGAAAAACATAACTAAGTACCACAAATAAAAATTGTAAATACAGAAAATAATACATCAGAAAATATTAACACACTACAAAATTAGAAGAAATTTGTATGTTCTTTTACATAATAAGTGTATTGCACAAACTAAGGTAAACACAGAAGACTGAAAATCTATATTACTAATTTCTAAAGTGCGCAGAAATTGAAAGAAAATTATGTAGTCTTTGGCCATGTGAGAGAGGTGTATAGTTTCATTTTCAAGATATCCAAAAACAATGAAAAAAGTTTTGATTTTGACAGAAAAATGCAAATATTCGATTATGTAATTCTGCCTATTCTCGTATTGTATGTTCTGACTGAATTCTCATACCCAGTGCATCACTGACAATTCATCTGTCACGTGACAGTACGGCTCCAAAGAAAAAGCCACCAGTCATTAAATATTTGCAATACAAATATTGTTTTATCGAAGAGTAACTTTTTTTAAATTGTTGGAATGTAGAGAACTTTTGTACAGTATTTTATTTACTACAATATAGTACCATACTATATTTACTACAATACATAATCATGAAGACTGTTTTTGTTAAAATATTTCATTTATTGCAGTGTTATACGAGAGTATTTTATTTGTTGTTCAGGCGCAGTGTGCATGCAGGGTTGCCATAAGGATAACAATGAAATTCACGGTATCCAAAGCAAATTGTTTGTTTTTTTACAACTAAATGGTATACCAAGTAAATCATATAACAAAGAAGTAGTGCACCAAGCAAATAATTAAATAGAAGATCAAGATAAAATTCTTCGCACACTTTCAAGAATAACAGGTTCGCCCCTCTTTTTCCTGGCTTGCCAAGTCATTCCCTTATTGTTCCATAATAATATTTGTGAAGCATTTGAAGGTATTTAAATAAAATAATAAATACAGCATGACTTAGATCAATAATAAAAAAAATGTTATTGGCCAAGTCCTTTTCTCCCTTGCATTCCAGATTCTCTTGCACTCCCCTATTGTGAGAGACAGATGCACTTTAATTCAAAATAAATTCTCAAAATAAATTCAGCCAATCCTTGATGTCTTTAGCCCAGCTTGTTAACCCAGTCAGGGCTTTACTTTCAAAACAACTTCAAAACAAATGTTTACTATGAAACAGAACATGAGATTTATCTACATCAGATTGCCTAGTCTTGAATTGCTTAAATAAATTGTCTTAATAATGTTGTATATCTTAATAAAGTATACAAATAAGAATTCTATAATAGTCAGAAGTATTTGGAAATAATAGATAATCAAAAAAGTTGAGTCATTTGGTGAAACAACTGGTCTTTGCATGCTGGCCCTTTCCTAGTGTGTGCCCAATGCTAGTTTAGTTGTCCACGAGAATAATAAAATTGTACACTCCATTTTTTGTTGAAACAAAAAGCTTGAACTATTTCTATGAACTACCATTATTCTACTGAAGTAGTGTGCTACTGCAGTCCTTATAAGGAATAAAAGATGGTTTACATGACTGGTTTGATTTTAATCTGCATCTTTAAATCTCTTCTTCTTTTTTGAACCATAATAAGTTTCTTCATTTTTGTGGTAGATATATTCACGCCAAATTTTGATTCCATGTTGTGTATGTGGATATATTTTTGTATCATAAAAAGATATTAATGTTGAGTTTTCATGTTTTGGAACATATTTTTAATAGAAATATTTAACATAGTATATTGTCAGCTTCCAAAGGTAATGCAACACATTGTTTATGATCAACTAAATATGATTTTATAAAGTTATTAAATTTTACCTCTAATTCATAAATGTTCCATTTGTTTGTGTGTCACATTATCAAAACCCTTAGATAAATCTAAACATACACTTGTTGGGTACACAATTTTTATTAAGTTTGCTGAAGATTTCAAGTATAAATTCAGCTGCAGCTGTTATTTCTGAAATAATGTCGTGAATTTTTACTTTTACCATTAATCAAAAATATAATAAATCTCCTTAATGGAAGGAAATAAAAATATTCATTTAATATCAGTTTAGGACCATGGTTCTATAATATACCTATTATTTGAATAAAGCAACTTACTGAAAATATTAAATTAAAATCCTATCAAATTCAAAACAAAAGATAACATTTATTCATCAAAAGAAATTACACAATTAATTTTTTTTATGGAAACAATAACAAGATATAAATCCTCAATTTTAAATAATAATACCTACATATGTCTTCTTTACCCTTCAAAATAACAAAAGTCGTTCCTTCAGGTCCAATTTCACAAAGACATTCATCAAGACCTTTGTTAGTATCTTCCTTACACTACCAATTTCTTTGATCCATGCTTTGAAATTTCAATCAGTGAAAGAAATAATCAATTTTGATGAATCAATGGAAAAAACTTTCATTCTGGTTGATAAATTTGATGTTGTTCCTGTATCTGTCTAGTCAAAACTATTTGCACTGCTGCCCCTCTTAGTCTCCCCTCTTCCCACAAGTACTCAAATTTCTATCAAAATACTAACATATGATACATCATTGTATTCCTCTTTCTATGGTCTATCCATTGCTGACAAGAAAAATAAATAGTTCCATTTAAAAAGTGAAAGATCATTAAATTTCTCGAAAAATAAAAATATTACAGACTATTTCTCTACGACATATTACTTGCCTCATGATTCCATATTGTTGAGTGAAAACTGCACTTTGATATCATAAACCATTTATAAGTTATGGGGGTGGCCCACAGTTGGTGTGATATCCCATATATTCAGGCCATTTAATATAACTAAATTGCTTACTTTGTCTTTGTAGGTGTTCTTCCAACATAGTTACAAAGTTTTGATATCACAGTTTAGAGATTTATAAGGCATTCTGCACAATATTTACATGGCCATTCATTTTTTTTCACATTTAACATCTTTCGCACATGCTGTATTTTCATTCAGTGTTAGGCTGCTTCATTACCTTAAAGATTTGTGATGTTACTTTCCTATTTTCATCAAATCTTCTAATCCTTTGTGGTGGTTGGTGTTGGAAAATATTTAAAAAGTCTGTAGAGCATACTTCATATATTTCATCAGTCTGGCTCATCTCATGCAAATAATCTTTAAATGAAAATAGTAAAAGTTATTCTCATTGACTAATTTTTATTTTTGACTAAAGAAAATAAATTTTAAGATGTCATGGAATTCATTAGTCCTGTTTAAGATCATCACTCATCACAATGGTAATACAGGTACAGGTACAAATGAAATACCAGATATACATGTTCTGACCATGGTGGACAAATTTGTAAAGAATCTGGAGACTAACGAGAACCTGAAGACTAACATTTTAAAGTATTCAAGTTAACTCCTGCTAATGAAAACCAGATGTTCAATGCATGGCACAACTTTTATTTGATGTGTTCTGGCAAAACCATATCAATAAACTAATGCAACTCCAACTGCACATACTTTCTCACATTATTTTCAAATTTGCAACTTTTGAAAATTCAGAGAGTTCAAAGAGAATGTGACCCCATGTCATTCACTCAAGTGCCGCTTCTTCTATCCATGAAGAAGTTTGAAGAAAAAATTTTGAGCGGTGTTTGAGATTTTTTTATTGCAACAATTTCAAGCATGAATTAAGCAAAAACTACTTTTTTCTTCAAAAAATTGTACATGACATTTTTTAAAGAATTGATTGTTTTACAACAGATTTTATCTAAGGCAAATACCTCTGTCTTCAATTAAATAGTTTTGAAATGTGTTTTTTTTGATATTTTCGAGCATATGGAGTATTCGCTGAAAATGGGAATAGCACCATATTTTTATTGTCTCTTAATAAAGTCAAGAAGAAAATTAAAAGAAAGAATTTGGTGCAGTTTTTGAGAAAAAATGTTTTAAAAAATTCATATTTTTGAAAAATTGTGCTCACCTTATTTCAAGATTGGTCTTTAAAGAACAGATTTCATTAAGGAAAAAGCGTTTAGCTAGAATATTGTAGTTGTATGAAGACGCCCAAAAAAATTGCACTTTCACAATTTTTGATAACTGAGGGATTTTAACAAATATGAGACCTGCACTATTCTCTTAAGCATCATTTATGCTATCCAAGGACAAATTGTGACCCTAAAGTAAACAGGTTCTATCTGCACCGCAGTAAATTTTACAGGAGAGCATTTCAAAGTTCTGGCTCTCTAAAACAAAATCTATTTTATTAAATGTATTCAAACTTTGTCAGTGTACTTGACATCTAAACACAAAACTGTAGACTGATAATTTTTCTAAAAGCATTGTAACTTTGGTAGAAACCAAGACCCTATTTTTACAGATAGAACCCTTTTACTCTCAATATGTTTTTTCATGTCTGAGCAAAAAGGTTCTATCTTTGATGATAGGAAAATTTGACTGGTATATTACTTAAATAATTGCAATTTCCCTTATAACTGTATCACTTATTAAATTTTAATGCATTTAAATAAATCTCCTTACATTTTAGTTGAAATCTTATGTTAGTGCTCAATAATATTGACATTTTAATTTAATGTCATTACTTAGAATTAGCCAACAAGAAGTAGAAAAAAGTATTTTCTTGTAAATTACTGAATTAAACTTAAATTTGAAATGATATTTTACATACACTTTAAAGTAAAATGTCGCATAGCTATAATGTAATAATTTTAGCTTTTAACAATTATTTGAAATAGGTTTGATGCAGAATTGGCATCCATTTCAACATGTACGCTAAATTGGCTATCTTTTCCTTTCCTACAATTTTATCTCTGGCCATGTACGTCTGCAATGCATAGGTGGATTGATGGGAGAAGAACTTTTCACCACCAACCTTGTAGAATAACATTAAATGTCTCTTTTCTATTTACTGCCAAAAGTATCCGCTTGAAAGAAATCGGTGACCAGAATTCACTAGTTTTCATAGCTTTTTTTATCTCAGAATGAATATCGTCTACTTCCTGAATACATGAGTGACTCGTAGTAAAGTACTTCATAACTATGTCATCAATTTGTGGGTGTTGTCTGAGCAAGTCCTTCATGTCCAGAGAGATCATCTGACTTTTGTTTTGGGATACTCAGCTGTCACTATGTCACTTTTTACTTTAAGGTCACAAAATGTTAAACAAGAATTTTGGAGTCATTTTTGAGAAAATTTTTTAAATGTTTTTGAGGCTTCATGTAAAGTACCCCCGTAATCAGAATATCTCTTTGAAACTCCCAGTCTCAAGTTCGTTTAGATAGGTTGGAGAATATCAATTTTGGAGAAAATTGTCTGTACAGTTTATGCGCTAGCGGACGGACGGAAAGATGTTTTGCCGTCAATCGATTTTTTTATATCGAAGACCCACAAAACATTGATTCTAGTTACATTGTGTTAGAGGAAGTAATTTATTGAAAGGGAGAAAGGGGCACCATGGGCCACGGGGTACAATGGGTCTGAATGTTCACTGATATTCAGGGTGGTTAGGTAGGCTCAACTGATCATGATTAAATGTTATATTATGGTTTTACGTACTATTCAGGTGACAATGGTCTGACTTCATTGCCTAAGGAAGCGCGAAGTGTTAACTAATATTTACCTTTCGAAGTAAATTATTGGCAACGTGCATTTGTTTCAAAATTATTTTTCGTCATTTTAATATTGATATTGAAGTTGAAGATTGCAGTTCTTGAATTTTTTTATCATTTTCCTACATTGTAGGTAAGTTACGGTACCTAATTTTATAGGTCATATCTGACCACTGAAAATAAACTACAGAGACAAAATGATAGCACCATGGGTCATATGCTGCAATGCAAATTTCCACATGTTTATCAGAGTGATCTGAACATACAAGAGAAAAACTACTAAAGGGATACACGAGGAGACACATATGAAGAGAGCAATTAATTTGGTTGCAGAAGGTAGTAGCAGAAGTGCAGCTGATGAATGTGATGTCAAGAGGGAGACATGTACTTTCTCGCCTGTTTTTTCACACAAACTTACGCAAAAAGTACTCAGATTTTCAAAAAATTATACACGACTTTATTTCAAAATCTACCTTTAAGGAAGAGATTTCATTAAGGGGAAAAGCTCTGTATTTAATAATGTAGTTGTAGGAAGACTTCGAAAAATTTTTGATATTTTGCAGTTTTCGAAAAATCAAGCTTTTCAACGAACCTGAGACCCACACCATTGTCTTGAACGTCCTTCACGCTATTCAACAAATAAATTTAATCAAAAACGATGGATCCATGTTTTGGAAAACCTGGAAACTGCCCCAGGGGCTTCATGTAAAGAAACCCCAAAATTAAAATATCGATTTCAAATTCAAAGGGCCGCGACATCAGCCAGATTGATTGAGGAATATCAATTTTGGAGAAAATCAGCTGAATGTTTTAGCCGCTAGCTTTGTTCACAGGCGGATAGACAGACAGATGACGGACGGACAGACGTTTTGCCGTCATTCGATTTTTCGATATCAAGGATCCACAAAATATGGATTCTGGCTACTCCACGTGTTGAAGGTGGATTTTTTTTTCTAAATTTAGCAACTCAATCCACTTTTTCGTTTCCAGGGCCCTTTGAAAAGAGTTCTTCTGCCGAAAATCGCCATTTTTCCGCGCAGCATTACACAACTTTTTCTCTACTCCGTAATGAGAAAGTAAAAATTATAAAATCACTTTCTGGTGCAGAAGTTGAACTCAAATGAAACTACAGTCATAAACAAGTGTTTACTTATGTCAGAGGGGAAGCGATTGCTGGCTGCAAAATGTTTTACGGTTTGCAAATTTCATTATTTATCAAACAGATTGCAAATAAAGTTAAATGTTCAGATTCATGGTTAGAAAAAGAAATTGACGGAGAAACCTGGTTAGCAGAATTTTTCAAAGAAATAAAGATTTGGCACTAAGGACTCCAGTCTTGCTCATGACACGGCATTCAATCAACAAAACAAACAGGCTTTTTCAACAATATTATCAGTCGTTAAAGCGAGAACATAGACTAGATGATATTTCGTGCGTCATCAACTTAGATGAAACAAAAACATCGACTGTTCAAAAACGGAAAGGTAATTGCTGAGAAAGGTTGCAAAGTTGTGTCTTGAGTGGTAAGTGCAAAGAAGGAAACTCTTGTAACAACATGCTATATTGCCGCGCAGGTGGAGAGGGGGGGGCAATTATTTACCACCTATTTTAATTTTTCCTCGATTGCATTTCCTTGAGCACTGTAGTTTGTGCTCGTCAAATTCCTCATTTTTACTTTCCCCTATACGTACGTAGTATATATGGAGTAATATACGGTTACAGGGAAAGTTATGTATAACGCTGCGGAAAATCGATTTCGAGATTTCAACGGAAATACACGTTTTGGGGTCCCCTAATACCGAAAAAGTGGTTCTTTTCACAACGTCCGTCTGTTAGTCTGTGAACAAAACTATCGCCTAAACCATAAGTACGATTTCTTCCACAGTGAATATTCCCCGGTCGATCTGGTTCCACTCGAGGCGCCGCGATTTTGAATAACTTCCACCAAAATTTGGGAGTACTTTAAATGAACCCCCCCTCGATCATTTTCAAAATTTTCTCGAAAATGGCTCCAAATTTCTTTAAATTTCTTGTAAGAATAGAGTAAAATACACTTATTAAGGTGGCGTAGGTCAGATTTTCACGGTTAACTGAATTTTCGAAAATTGCAAGTTTCAATTTTTCGGCATTTTCCTCCAACTACAAAATTGCAGAAAGAGATTTTTCCTTCAAATAAAATTTGTTCTTCATAGTGAGTTCTTTCTTTAAGGTAATGTACATTTTTTCAAAATTATAGTAGCTTTCGCGCAATAATGCGTGCAATATGTGCAATTGTTAAAAAAATACAAAAGCCAATTGTTTCTCAAAAACGGCTCCAATTTTTGTCTTTAAACTTTTGGTAGGGATAGTGGTAAATGTACTCTATGAGAAAATATAAATGCCATATTGCTCTATTTTTGTTTCTTCAAAAATTGCAAACATTGTAATTTGATTAACTTGTTTCTCTCGGTAATATTTACATTAGTGGCGATTTGTTCACATTATTATATTTTCAAGTACATGTGCTTTAAATAATGTTAAGTGAAGTTTCTCGAAAACTCATCCGTTTTCTGTGAAAAGTAGCTGAAAATTCCACCTTTTCAGAAAAGCTCAAACGCCATTTTCTGATAAATGGCCCCAAATTTGTTCTCCAAACTTTTAAAACGGGTAGTGCTAATTGCACTCTTTAATATGACTTAAAGTTTATTTTGAGGTATTTTTTGTTTTTTCAAAAATTACACAAATGTACATTTTTTGAATGATCTCTCATATCTTTATTATGCACATTACCAGCAATTTTTAAATCATTATTGTATTTGTGAGTGTATGTGCTTCAAATTACTTTAACTTAATTTTTTTGAACAGTCAAACATTTTCTGTTAAAAAGAGCTTCAAATTGCATCTCTAGTAGCGCTTAAATGCAATTTTTTTAAAAATGGCTCTAAATTTTTTAAAGAAAATTGGCATATTGGATGAGGTTTTTGTGTTCTTTAATATCCTAAAATTAATATTTCTGTTCTATCATTAGGTAACCAAAAACTTGAGAAAATGTAAAAAAAAATGTAGTTTGGGCAGCGATTGATGGCAGCTGGCTAGAGTATGTGGCAATTCCGAATAGCTAGATCTAAGTAAATCTAACACTAATACGGGAAAGTCTGTGCCATTCTGTAGAACCACTAGTTAATTATTAGTTATAGACAGGTTAGCAGTTACTGATGGCGCTGAATGGGACTCTTAAAACTAGTCTTACGAACCCTTGTTAATTTTGTCTATTTCTGCTTACTTCTGGTAGTGAACGGGGTGCATGTTGAAAAACTATATGTGATCTGCCAGCGTTGTTGTCTTTCAGCTTGCATTGTGGGTCTATTGTGATTATGTTTGTTGTGTGTGCTGGTTTTGCATAAGGAAATTCAATGGTAAATCAAACTACTTGAAAACTATCAAAATAGAGAGTCAAAATGAGGCGAGGGCGAACAGAGCGGCATCGCGCAACCTCACGCACTTACTGCCTCGCAGATCGATTATAAGGCAATACCGCGTAGCTCGGTGAGGTAAGTATGAAGAATCGTGCTGAATCTGAAGTGCAGAAGAAGTAAAGCAGCGGCACGACCGAAAAAGACGCGAAATGCCTTGTGATAATCCAACGTGGGCTTGAAGGGCAAAGTTAGAAAAATCGCACTATAGAACTTTCCATTCGTACGAAAAAACACATTTTTGGAAATTTCTTAGAATTCTACAGCCAAATCTGAAAATAATTATCAATTCCCCATCAGGAGACCGAGACGCGTCGAATGACACACCGTATGACTCGATTGGTGCACGGTAAGTGATCTAACCGTGAGAGACGGAACCGCAAATCCACACGCACGCACACGAGTTTACTCAAATACAATATAAACACACTTAATAATAGTTTAATTTATTTTAATTTTATAAAAGATTCAATTAATTAATTATGCAAAATCAAGTTATTTTATTTCAATAAACCTATTACTATTTTACTTTTGTAAATCTTGAAATACGAAGTGACACCGGATTCGATCATGTTTATTTATATAAAAGTACCTATCTTCCAAGTCAAATGAAAATCTAAATCAAACAATTAACATCCAATAATTTAATAACGATGCTCTTCAAATTTGCAAAACTATGTATTACGTATGTACACATCATTGTTTACTTATGTTTAAAACTAAAAATTATAATACATGAATTCCTAAAACATTTCGATTTAAAACTTTTGATTTCCCGTTTTGCACTTGCAGTTAAGGACCCCATTTCTCCATCGAGATCTCCGAGATATTTTTATTCTTCGATTGAATTATAGTAGCTTCAGACTTTCAATCAGCTGGGTCGCAGTTATCCAATTGGGAGCTTCCAAACCAAAAATTAAGTCGTGACATAGCTCCTGATTCGATAACCGAGTAATTTCTCATTTTCGTAATTTCTTTTATTCCGATATTGATCTCACTCTCGTTTGACTTGAAGATAATTCAATAAACTATAGGTTATTCTTTATTTTTTGTGAACTAGTTTCTGTAACTAATTAAAAAATGTTTCAAAAGTTCCAGGCCTCAAAACGTAGGAGGCCCGTGACACATGCTACACGTGGACTTGCGAGTTAAACAGCGAAAAAGTAACCGCGAAAAAGTAAAAAGCCCGTTCAAGAGAGGTGTCCACAAAAGAGAGGTTCTGACAATGTGACTCGTACTCGATACGTACTCGATGGCATATTTACTTCAATAATAGTGCAATATAAGCAATATATCGCACATGCATCTGAGATGTAAGTTAGGTGAAATGCAGACGTTTTGAAAATACAACACTTTCTTGGTGTCAGGGGACCTCAAAGCGTGTTTTCGTTAAAATCTCGATTTTTTAGAACATTGCATAACGTTTTCTAAACTACATGTATATACATTTTACGTACACGAAGAAGATAAACATACCTTTATTCAATAAAGTACTGGATGTAAAAGAGGGATCGAAACGTTTTTAAGTTTGCAGTTTACGTAATTTCAAAGCTTTTAATGAAAATCAGACCTACGCCACTTTTATAAACACGATTTCCTCTCTTTGAACAAAAAATTACATAATTGGATTCATATTTGTGAAAATTTTCGAAAATGTCCTTTATTTTGTCTTAATCCGCTGAATCAAACAGATCAACCTCATGACCGTTGGCAAGATCCTTTCGAGGATGGAATCACGGTAGACCCGGGATGTCGACGCAGCACGTTGGCTCCGGTTCCGAGACGTGCCATAATTGCTAACATCAACCGAATATAACGGGGCGAGGAGGAAGCGAGCGCGTCAAAATATTCGCGATCGCATGCCCAAGGCAAGCGCAGGCCCAGAAATAGCGGCCCGATCACACTACAAAAGTTAGAAAATTTGCTAGGTCCCTTTTGATTGATATAAGCATGAGCAAATATCATTCATCCTAAGATATTTTGTACTTATACGAAGTAGCTTATAAGTAGTGAGTTCGTGGTACTGAGACTGCAATATTTTTTATGTGAACTCGCATCAAGAGGGAAGACTATGGGGAATTTCTTTAGCTACAAGAATGCTTGTTTACACGTTTCAAAGATAATTAGGAGCAATTGTCCAAATTTATTCAACGAACTTGTTTCAATAAAACAGCCTGGTTTTGAGTATTCTTTATAGTGGTTTACTTCCAAAACAGTATTACGCATAAGGACTGTGTTCCACGTGACCTAGGACAATACATATTTCTTTAGCGGGGTTTCTCTTCCCTAGTTCCTCAATGTATTGAAGTATATTTCATGGAAGTCGCCTAAGACACGGAAAGGGAGCAGTAAAAGGGTGTAGAAAGAACCATCAGATTACAATTTGGAAAACCACGAGCAGAAGTTCACGTGATTTTATTGCTTTAAAATATATGTATTTGTTTTGAATTACTGTTTCCAGACATCTTTGAGACTGTAGGGTACATTACGTATCGCCATTGTCTTTTCTCAATTGAGAATAAACCTATATTTTTTCATCCAGGTGTTTCATACGATTTTGTATTCAACGCCAGCAACAGCAAACACCTCTCAATGAGCGGGTAAGTGGTTCGTTGCGACGCCGCTAGAGCGCAGCGCAGCGGGCACGGGAATGCCCGAGCCGGTGCGGTCGCGCCACACAATGCAAGGCCACCGCCTATTAGGTGAAATCTTCCTGGAGCGGTTCTTCCTCTCGCAGCTTCCTTGATAGCTTCGCGCCCGAGCCTCGCACAATTTTCTGCGGACGGCTCTTCCGAAATTACCATGTTAAGTGCCTCATCCCGTCTTATTATTAACATTAATGTCTGGAACTGCGTTTTGTGCCTTCGCACCGCGCAGGCGCCAGTCTTAGGATCCGAGAGGGCGGAGGGAGGGGGGAATGGGATGGAAGTTCGTTCGATCTGCCGTTCCTCGGCCCCAGCCAGGCGTCCTTCCGCCTTTTGTTGCGGTCGACCCTTCCGCGTGCTTCTTTTTTCTTTACACAGAAGGCGCCGGATGTTATCTGTTTAAAAACCCAATTAACCCAAATATTTCCTTCGTACGGCGCGAGATACGAGGATTTCGTTGTCGCGGCGGAGGCATCTGAGATCGACTATCGCTTCTCGTTACAGTGGCGCGCGCGGCATGTCGAAGACTCTATCAACCGAGACCTAGTCTCCAGCACAGAGAATTGAATAGAAACGAGGCTCCTCAAGGTCGACCGATAGGAGGACCAGGAATTTTATCTTTGGAAATTCTACTGAGTTTGTTAAGTTTTGTGCAGAGACATATACACACAATGAAACCCTTCTCTGTAGAAGGATTTAAAAAAAACGAGAAGCCGAGATGAGTGACGTTGATTACTTCACTGAAAATACAAAGAAGAAAATTAATAACCGAATTCATGACTCTTTTTAACAATTTTTTACAGAAAAATAAGAAAGATATTTTTAATGCACCATGTTGAACATTCGCAAGCTGATATACAGTCAATTTAGACATGTAAATGTCACGTAAAAAAGGGAGAGGAATGTGACATTTTGAAGGCGCCTGGCACAACCAAATAATAGTCGAAAGGGAAAAATGTGTGGTTAGTCGTCAATGTGGTTCACTACGAAAGCTGGTAACTGAATCTGACCGAAACAGTGGGAAAAGAGGCATTGTTAGTGAAACATGGCAAAAAAACTACGCAGAAAGCGCGAAATAAAACAATCAACTGTTTAACATAGAATGTAAGACACAAAAAGTATTTAAAAATTAACGATGAGGTAAACCAGTCTAGACAGAATCTAAAATGACTGGACATGATGAAGATACACTAAAACAGATTCATGAGGCTATTGCTTCAATGTCATGAGGCTCAAAAGAAGAAACAAGCTACAATCGGAAGCAGGTGTAATAGATGCTCAAAATGAGGCATTGAGAAGAAAAACTTTTGATGAAGTGATCCATAAAAGATCCCAGGGTGATTAATCACTTCCTCGCGCCCTCTTATAGCCATCGCCGTGAGCGGTGTCTGCAAATCAGAACCGATTAGTCCTTGATTAGGCAGTCGCCTGGTCGAAAGGGAGACCGCCGAGCTAAACCCAGTTCAGTTAGAGAGTGACCGTTTCAGACGCAGTAATTAATCTACTTTTCTAGTGTTATAGAATGATCCTGGTCCGGTTCACCCTTATCTTACCAGCGCCTTTTGTAATTGTGTCTGTTTGGTTCTTTCGTATGAAATTTTTGTTCACTTCGTTACCCTGTCTCTTCAGATCCCTTCAGAGATCCGGTTACGATGAATTTATTATAAGGCGCAATCGGAGCTGTAGATAACTCGATTGGCACACCTGTATCGCCCGAAAAGTTCCAAACACATGGTCCAAGTGGTAAGAACTGGCACCAAAACCTGTGACATCTTTCAGATTGCTCAATACTCTATAACCAACAAATCCATACTAATCGTACGATTGTAGTAAACAAATGTAGGATATTTGCTTTTTCGCGGGGATTTTCCCTAACCAGATACATCCCACTAACGCTCCACCCGGGACAGGGTCTAATCTCCCATCAACTGTGGTAGTGTAGTGCATGAATCGAAAGTGTGTATAAGTAAGGGGTGAGGATAGGAAAAGGAAGAGGAAGGAAAGATAGTGCGCGATCACCGTGGCCCGTTTGTTAGGGTGGTAATCCGGCATTCGCCTAGTGTTGATCGGAGAAACCACGGAAAACTACTGATCAGAGCAGCTGGCCGCTAGAATTCTCCTCCAGACAGCGGCTGAATTCGACCTAGAGTCGAAAATTAGCAAATGTCAAAAATACTACCGCCGATTGGATTCGAACTCTAGGATCTCCCGGTCAGAGACACTTGAGACATCAATTGATGCCTTGAGCCACCTTTTCCTGTTTTTAAGTGGGAATTTCGTGAATAAATAGGATCTTCTTGTATGATACTGATATGCTATGCGATTAGAATGTAGTAACCAAAGTGGAAGAGAAACTTCTTAAATATAAGAGTTTGATTTTAAAATCAGCCGTGTATGGGGGTGTAAAAAAATCAGATCCTGCCAATAAGACCGGAGTTCTGGGATTTGTTCCGTAATATTTATGAAAGAACTCTCAACTCTCAAATCGTTCAACAAAAGACTGGGAGGTTAAAGATATTGCATTAGGTGACGAACATCCTATACGTTGCGCATAGTACCATCAGTCACTAATCTATTTTTAAAGATGCTGATGAGTGATGGCACACAGATTTTTGACAAGTGTTCCTAGAGATAACGCCAATATTTTGGGAGGTCACAATATCGAACATTCTAAATAAAAATGTTTATGTGAAGATGTGTCCTACTCCGAAGAATTCCGTGTTAGAGTTACTGCACAGTACTGTATATGTCTTATTTTCAAGGATGTCTAAGATAAAACTGACTGTAACATCAATATTCGTTTTTCAATTTAATAGGTGGTACAGTTTACATACTAGGAGTATAAAACATTTCTGAAAATTCCGCTTTCAAAATCAGTGCACATTTCAACTCGTGTTCATAACTGAGTTCTTTTTGACGTTTTTATGACAAATATCAGATCTTGGCTTCTACTTACGATTCATTGTAGGGAAAGTCAGCCTTCTTATTACATTCTAATCTGTGAGATTTTCCAAACGAGTCCGCACATAGTCTGCCAAAGATCTTTTGATTCTACCACGGAAAAATCGCGGTCACTGTCGAATTTCCGAAGTATGGAGATGATCGCAAATGTTTGTAATGCTTAGGTAGACAGAGAGCCGATATCTGTGAATTCTAAAATCGACAAATGTTTTGTTAAAAGGCAAAAAAATGCCAATTGGAAGTGAAAAATAACACAACAAAGTTGTGAAGATGACTACCGGGACTCCGCTTTTGATTTAAAACCCCATCTTAATAAAACTGCATTAGCCTCGACCAATATTTTCTCAAAGTTGGCGCCTCTGGTAACAAGTAAAAACAGAAGGCATTGTTCCCTGGGTGTTGACTGTATATACGTGGGTAATAAAGGTACAAGCTGCAGGCAATGTTCGCCAAACATGAGCTCGTTAAACGACGTGCAGAAAGTATTTGAGTGCTATTTTGAAGGACTTGTAGAATATCATTAACACTGTTGACAGCACTCTTTGATGCAGAATTCTGCGCATAGGAAACCGCCAACTGTATTTTTGTATAGAAGCGGTGGCACTACTATCGCTAAAGCCGTACATAAAACATGTCAGCATATTCTTCAATTGTGATGACGGGTGGCATTATGTTGAACACTCCTATAAGGTAGTACCAACAGTTGTAACCGATATCGGACGCTTCAGAAACTGGCGCAGTACGGCAGAAGGAAAGGACACCGTTGTGCGTCAAATACACAATACGAGTGCTACACAGACAACTAACTCATACCTAAGGATGTAGAAAAAAGAGAAGACACACGTGCACATAAACGTTTTTGCTTAGAAAGACAGATACAGAGACTCCCAATATATCGACGATTGCTCCTGGAATACCCCGTGTTTAACCGACCCCCAACATATATCTTTAGTCGTTAATATAGTAGAAAATGACATGATAATGACATTTTAAATGACATGAATGACAAAAATGACATGAAAATGACAACAATAACAACTTGTCTGAAAGATTATGAAGAAAATATGGTCTGGTATGCTAAATGTATCTCTGTCTCTGAGGCTAAATTGGAACAGAAACCGCGAAGTGGTTGAGCGTATAATCGCGCGCAAAACTCAGAAACGAAAGTGCCAATAGTCGCGATTAAACTCGCAATAATAATGGAAGCGAGACTACCCCCCCCCCCGTGCAGAGACTAAACCAAAGTGGCGGCGGCGGAGTGCAGGCGGGCGCTAAGCAGCGTTTACGTAAATGCGTCTCGGCCGCCGCGCCCTCGCGTGCATGCGCGTGTGTCTGCGCAGCGCAGCGCGACGCGACGCCTCCGCTCGCCGCTCCCAGCCCCTCACGTGCTCCGCGTGGGCGCGTTGGTCTGCATCTCCGCCGGCTCCCAGGCGGCGACCACGGAGCACTCCGCATCACGACTTGCTTACAGGCACAATAGTTTTAAGAACGAGGAGTAAATTCAACCAATGATGATTTTATCGAGTATCACCTAGCATGTATCTATTTTGAAATAAATTATTACATGAAAAATTAAAAAACAATATAATTGTTGATATTACATAAAGTAATTACATTATTAAATAAAAAACTTATTATTATTCAAATACGTGTATAACTTCATTTTTCACTTTCTCGCCGTTACGAATACAAGAAGAGAAAGTATTCTAATCATGCACCGGAAAACGGTAAATTTTCGACCGAAAATCTCTCATTGTCGGGCTCTAGAAACGAAAAAGTGGTTTAATCATTTTTCTATATGTAGTAAATTACTTCCTTCAATACGTGGTGTAGGCAGAATCCATGTTTAATGGTCCAATTTTGTTTATTAAACTTTGTCCTGGGATAGCACAAAGAACGCTTAAGAGAATGATGATTTGTTGAAATTCGATGGCAACAAATTGAAATATCTAATTTTTCGTTAAAATTCCTAATTTTTTTCGAAAATTGCAAAAGGATATTTTTGGGGGGCGTCTTCCTACATCTACAATTTTGAAGATAAAGATTTTTTTCTTGATAAAATCTGTTCTACAGAGACAGATTTTGAAAAAATGTCGTGATCAATTTTTCAAAAATTGAGTAGTTTTGGTGTAATTTTGCGCAAAATTTAAGCAATTTTAATTTTTTAAAGCAATTTTCTCTCTAAAAAACCGCTCCAAATTTTTTCTTTAAATTTTCTCATCGTATGTATCAAAGGAGGGTAAAAAAGTATTCTGCTGGTTCCATTTCCGGCCAGCTCTCCTTATTTGCAAATATTACAAAAAGTTAACATTTCAAAACTACAAAATTAAAGACAGATATTTTTCCCTTAGACAAAGTTTACTGTAAAAAATAAGCTCTTTAAAAAAAGTAATGTACAAATTTTTTGAAGATATGAGTAGTCTTCGCGTAATTTGTACTTGAAATTAATTATTTAACTTTAAATAATTTATAAAAAGAACATCTCCTCAAAAACCGCTCCAAAAGTTTCCCACGGATACGCTTAAAAAATAGCGCGGGGCTCATTTTCCTTGAACTCTCCAAATTGTCGAATATGTCAAATTTAGAATTAATACGAGAAAGTAGTGCTGTTGTAGCACCACTCGTTTTCAAAAAGTTGTCTTAGAATTATAAACAAAAGTGTCTAAATCATTTATATGGATACACGCTAGTGGTGAAGGGTCCGCTTTCATGAATCCTTTCTGTTTTATTCAGTTTCAATTTTTATCAAAAGTAAAATAAATATAATTTGAAAACGAAGTAAAAGTCTTGTTAGCGAAAAACAGACATTCGCAATACAAACATTGAAGACAGAGTAAATATATTCAATTTTACAGGAAAACAGTTTTAGAAAATTTAACTTGTTTATTAATTTATTTAGGGATATTACAGAGCACCGTCTAAATCTCAGTTCGAAAATGTTGATCACCGTGGTGTTGACGTACGAAGGATTTGACTCGCGGAAATTGACTCGTTCACTGTCAATGGAGCTATTTTCAGGCAGAAAGTTTGCAGGTGGCCGATGACCTGCCTTGTGGAGAGCTCATAAACTAACAACCGGCTAGAACCCGAACCTGTTTCAGGTGTGCAGTGAAGCATGCTAAATTGCGCCTGTGCGGTAACGGCACCCTATTTATTTTAGACTTGTCGATTTTAAGAGGAATATTACTTTGAATACTTATAGTAGCAAGTAATATGCTCTAAAGAGAAAAAATGTCTACTGATAAGCCATTCACATTCGCCATTTGTTCGATAGATACACGACACCGAGGAAAAAATGATCCTACTTCAACATGTACACCTTTTGATATTCAGGAGGAAAGTACTGGTAGCAAGAAAAATTTACGAGAGTTTAACAGACTTTTCTAAACTTTACAATTAATCAAATTACAATTTTTCACGTTATTAGAATAATTTATGTATAAAGTGATCAGTTAATACGCAACAACAACTACAATAACATTATTTTTGTGCTGAAATGCATGAGACACTGAAACGTTCGAGGGAAAATTTAAAAGTAATTTACTACGAATATTATATTATTATGGTCTTATACTATTCTCATTCACATTCTTCACTTTTATTTTCTTTCGCTTCGACCAATTTCTAGTTCAGTTCTTCGCAGCTCTATTTGAAGTTTCACGATCACTGATTTCAAACGGGAACGGAAACGACCCAACTTAGTTTTAAAGCCTCCGAGAAAACCGAGAGAAAACTCTACCGTGTTAGTTACTTCATAACCTATTTGGTCTTCAATGTGAGATCAATTCTGAAAACGAGTTAACGAAGGCATTCGTGAAGTCAAATTCACACAATCGAAAGGCAAAATCTGCCTGTAGACCTGCGTATTACAGTATATAGAAAAATCTTTCCCAAAAATATTTTTATGGATGATCCATTATTTCCTTTACCACAATATTTTATTTTTCATACTTTAGATAATATTTTTTTGGATTTGGAAGATTGCGCTCTGAATTGAGAGACGGGCTGGGAACAACGATCACGGAGGAGGCTATTCACAACGACGCAACTCGCAAGGAAACCTTTTGTCTCCAGAACAGTACAATGTTATAATAGAGAAATTACAATACATAATTTATAATAATAATAATAATAATAATAATAATAATAATAACAATAATACGTTTCAAATCTATCGAAACAAAATCTATTCGTTTTTCTACGAAAGTACTTGAAGCACTGGATGTAGCTTTCTCACTAACAATCTCCCTTCAGAATTGCAACAACTCGTTATGTGTCTGTACCAGTAGCACATCCGCTGCCACCAGTTCTGTTTAAGTCAGTGATGTCCTTGCCATTCGTAGGAAGTGTATGTCATCCATGCGTCTGAAACTACAAACTAAATCATAGGTATTTTTGTATTTTCATATGGAATGAAATGGATAATTAATTTTAATTATTCTCTGCATCTTCCTAATAACGACATGAAAATTATACTATCTGATACCATGAAGAATAATTCATGACACTTACTACCTCTATTTCATTTATGAAATTTTCAACTCATAGTAGTCGACCGCTGAGCGTGAAAATGGCGATACATTCCCGAGAACGCATCCTCCAGAGGTGGGAAAAAAACGTTCTCGGGAAACATGCCGTGGCAACATGCTAATGAAACCAGAAGCTCACGCATGAGATTAGCGACCCCCTCCAGTTAACCTTCGGCGTAAGAGACTAATTACTCGCGTATAACGAGTTACACGACTGAGTACAATGGCGTAAGAGGAGGAGGATTACAGGGACGAATTAGCATGCACGAATCTTCTGTAAGAGGTATCGCGTTTCCTTAATTTGGTAGTTGTCGGAACGCTCATCGACTGAACAGCTCACCACAAAACGCTGCGACGTTTTCGAAACGTACTTAAGTAATTTACGGGAAGAAAATGACATTACTTCTAATGAACTACATGCTGTTTCAGAATAATCTGTTATATTTTGTTTTTGTTAATTTCATTCCTTCCTCTTCTCTATTCATTGTTTTGGGTAGATGGACGTACAATTAATATTAATTTCTTTTTCTTTATTACTCAGTCTTCTATATACTGACATTCATTAATTCATAAACGGACGTTTCTCTATCTCATCTAGGTAGTATTTGTTCCAATTCAAAAAAGAATCAAAGGTCTCATTATTAATCTACAAAATATCCAAACATTATTGGATTTGTTGGGCATTCTTTTTTTACTGAAATAATCAATAGTTACTAGTCTGTAATTACATCGCACATTAAGAAATGTAAATCAAAATTAATTTTAAAAGAAAGTCATTAACTGAAATTTGGTATCCTGTAAAAAGGACTTACATCATATATTCGTAAGTAAGATAATTAAGAAATTAATTGAATTGGATTTAAGAAAAAACAGCCTTCATCTTTGCCGCAGCGAAATCAATTCGTTCCAGATCACGGTAGGTCTCACTTTCACTTACAGAACTTCATTTCAGAATTTGGAGGTCGAAAAGCGTCTGTCTAGTTGATCAATGCTTTTGCCTACCTTCTTCTGTTTACAGGTATACACATATGACAATCCGTGGCTGGTGATTAAAATTCTAAAGAACGTGTTTTCAGTAACCATAATCATTGAAAATGCCTATGATTATTCCTAATACATCACATATGTATCCAAGTCGTAATGATCTTTTATAAAATAAAACTTAAATTTCTGTTGCGCAAAATTAGAGTGGAATTATTACAACGCGGTTTTTGTATTAATATTATTTATTTTTCTGCTTCATTATTAACGACAGCTTGTAAACCATGTTAGAAAGTAGTTCTATCAAAACCGTCGTATCATATAAACATTATCACAGAAAATACAATAAAAATAATGAGTTAATTAAAAAATAATCCAATAACACCAAACTGCTCATAATGCTCAAACTCATAATGCTCTTGAGTGGTGGCGTGAAGTCAGTTCGAGCACTGAATCAGTGAAAACTGACGAGAGTTCACAGTAAATTGGATCTTTCAGTACGGATACCTTTCGGTAAATCGAATCTCAAGATTCACGGCGAGGGATCCGTTGCCTTCTTATAGAGTGTGCCCACTTTAGAACAACAAATAATGTTTTTTCTTAAAACTTCTCTTCATTTTTTCAGATTAATTCAATCCATACTCATTATAAATTAGAAATACCCACCTCACCTTGAGGTAGAGGTCCAAAGAAGCGGGAAGATTACACATGTATCTTATCAAGCTAAAGAAAACACGTGAGATAAACAACAAAAATGAGCGCACGTCGCAGCATCCATGCGAGAACGAAATCTCCCTCCAAGTACGATCTTTCGTATCTTCCATCACCCACTTCGTCCGGAGGAAGTGGCGTAAGGTCCCCTGATACACATCGCGCGGCTCGGCCCGGGCGGCGCGGAGGGACGAGAGCGGGCAGGCGCGCGGGCGGAGGGCGGGCGGCGGGAGGACGAGTGGGCGGACGTCCGCGCGCGCGCCTGTTCCTCTTCCGCGTGGCCTCCGCCCCCGCCCCCCGCCCCCGCCGCCGCCTGCGCCGCCAGGGGGCAGAGCCTTCCGCCTGGGAACCCGGGCCGCGCGCCGGACACACCGCTGCTGCTCCCGCCGCACCGCTGCGCCTGTGCACTTCCGCTCAGCCCCGCGGTCACGTGGCGAGGAAGTTGCCTGCCAGATGCAGAGGTACACTCATGTGAAGGCGACGGGGGACGAATATTTGAAGAAGAAGAAAAATCCAGGGCCGTAGCCGCTAATCGAAACGGAGGTGGCGGTAATCATTGTCAACTAGAGTTAGGGGTTCAAATGCTGCGTGTTGGAATGAATGTTTTCATGATGGGTTTGTATGGTCTATGGTTCTGTAGGACAATGCAAGCAACTGCGTATTCCATACATCATGTCTCTCTAAATAAAACTGCTGTCTCTATAATTATATATCTTTGACAAAAGCCTGTTTCTAGGGTCATCAAGAATCAATTACATTTGACTATACTATTCTATTAATCGTTCTTCGCCCAAGTCTTACAGATATTCAAAACGTCTATGTTAAGATATTTTTGAAAAGATATTGTAAAACTGTCTTTCGTTAAATACATTAAAATTTTGTATTTGCCCATTACCTTTCACCACTGATTGCCCCGTCGTAAGATTAAAACGATTTTCAAACACCTTATGCATTCACGATTCTCCAAATCCCAAGGTCACTGCACATGATGTTGGGTTGAACATAATGATACTGTCGTTTAACTTTCTTGTATCTAGCTGTCTTGACGAAATAAAAAGTATTTAAATCACATCTTACATCAAAACAAGCTACAAACGAGATATTATGGACCCTCCTTAACCTTATCATCACGCGTCGACACCTAGAACCATTGTTTATATAAACATTCCTAAAAAATTATAAGCATGCAGTATTGTCACAAAGATTGCTTTGATAGAGAATTAATATATTTTAATTTAATAGGACTTACTAATATTTGCTGAAATATTCAAACAAACTTGCATTAAGAGAAGCACAATAATTTTCATAATACCCCAACTACCTGTATAGTGAACATTAATGAAAGTAATTACAGTCCTACAGTACGTTGCATGATGCTGTGCACTTAAGAACAATGAATTCCGAACAATTAACTGCATCAGCAGCAGTACGCCACGCCTGTTTTTGACACAAAGGAACATGTGTGCTACGATGACATATCCTTTTCGTACCTTTATCCCCACAAAAGAAAACAATCTTCACTTTCCTTGAAAAAGGACAAATGGCAATGTTGTAGGGAAGCGTGAAGACTAGCGTGGACACTTAAAATATAATTTGAGGAAATAGTCTATTCCTCGGAAGTTAAGTTACATACGTCTCTACAGTGGTAACAGTTATTTTTCATCTTACTTATTATTTTATGACATAGAATAATAACCGATTACATCATGAAGTCAAGGCTGTATCATGCACTTTATTATGAATAGAGTTACAAACAACTCTCCACATGAAGTTCACAGTCGCGAAGAGAACAATATTCGACATTTAGGCATGATCAACCACTATTAATAAATACAAAACAAAATTTCCTAATGTTACCCTTACAGTGGGCATTATTTAATCATTTATTTAATTGTTTAATTTATTAGCGTCAAAAATTAATTGTGTGAATTGCGAAAAAAAATTGTGTGAGATGAATGGGGCAAGGTTCACAAGAACGTCGCTTGCACTTTGGGCATAAGAGCCCCTTGACTTTTCAGAGTTTACATTGTCGGCGTCATATTATGTCATCTCAATACCCAGTCCCCATTTCTCTTCCAAATCGTCATATGTCACCGCCAACGCTCCTGCTGCTCTCGGTGCAGAAATTATCACTGTCGCTACCGTCAGCTGTCACTGTCGTTGCAGTCGTACAACAGATTTCCACCGCCAATCCGACACTCGCTTCTAACACAACTCTTTCTGCCATTGCTACGGTCATCTCAGCTTCTGCAACCAGCATTGCCGCCACAGACGCTTCCGAAAACGTTACTACCTTACTGTTACGTTAGCGTCATTTCTGTCATCAATGCCATCTACCGTCTTTCTGCCGAATCAAGGAAAAGGGAATCCCCTACAAGTTCTCGGAGACGATGACCTGCACCTAACAGCGTCTACGGGAACGAGCGCATAGACGCTATCAGGTGCAGGTCATCGTCACCGCGCTCGTTCCTCGCTTGGACACGTGACCTCCCCCAGCGCCTTACAGTTCAGCTTGTTTCACAGCGCGCGCCCATTTACCGCCTTCCCGTCGGCTCTCCCATAAACTCACCCGTTCCCTCTCATCCACCTGCCCTTGTCGTTTGCCTACCTGTTCGCCCCCACGCCTGTTCGCCCGCACGCCCGTTCGCCCGCCGGTCCGCTCGCTCGTCCGTGTCTACCCGTTCGTCCGCCTACCCGTCGCCCACCCGTCTGCCCACCCGCCCGTCCGCCCACCCGCCCGTCCGCCCAACCGTCCGGCCATCCGTCTGCCCGTCTGCTACTCCGCTCGCCCGCTTGCCTGTCCGCCCGCTCGTTCGCCCAACTGCCCGTCCGATTACCCGTCTGCTCGGTTGCTCGTCCCCGCTCAACCGCTCGTCAACTGCCCGTCCCCCCACTCGCACTGCCCGCCGAACCACACCGTCTGCACCACATGCCCGTTTTATGCGCACTCTGCCTTGTCATGCCCTCCCCCACTTCTCCCTATCCTGTCCGCCTTGCTTACCCCTCCGGTCACGCACCCACCGATACCCTTGATACTCCCGCCCACACAACTCTCTCATCCGCCCCGCGCGCGCGCCCGCCTACACCACCTGCCCGCACGCGCTTGCACTTCATCACGGACGACAGTCCGCGCTTGCGCGCCCGATTGTAGGAGGGGGAAAATTCCCACGGTTCGGCTTGGCAGTCTGTCATTAGACAACCGATGATCATTGATAATTTCGCTACAACTGGTTTTTATCCTATTACCATAGTAAATACATTACGCGTGTGATAATACAGATAATGGAGATGATCCCCACCACTTGAAGATAGCTGATAACTGAGTGAGGGAAAGATGTTGAAGTCTCTTAAGACCGGTTTCGTGAGATCATGATGCTGTGAGTTCTGACGCTGAAGTACCATACACAAAACTCAAGGTTTCATTCTTGGGAATGGGGATGTACCAAAACAGAGGCAAAGAAATATAAATTTCATAAATAATATTCGTTTTATTAATAGATAAGATTTCATCCATGTATTACAAGCACTTAATTTCTTTTTCCTAACTAGGAGCTTCTGATTGTAGAGTATTAAATGATATTTACGCATATATTTATTTGACGAAGTTCATATAAAGAAGTTCCACATACGAGTTTTAATTGGGACTTAAGAAATGTTAACATTTTGTTAACATAATGCTACGAAATCATTAACACTTAGTTCGTCGGCTGCGCACGAAGCGTCATCTCAGCATTGACGTAATAGGATTATACTAATGATAATACGCTAAAATATTGTCCGTGAAGTCAAATATGTTGAAAGGAAAGGGGAAGATGTGAAGAGAAGCGGTCAGTGTGCTGCAAGGAGCACGCTGACCGCTTCTTATCGTCCGTCCTTCTTCTGGTTTAATTTCTTAATGAATGCAATGGCCCATATTTGGAACAATTTTCATAACCATTCTTCAGATAGCTTTCGTAACGTGGTTTCATGAATTGGCCATGAAGACGTTAGAAACCTATAGGTTTCACCAAGGGATTGCAAGGCTCCCTGGCCTTGTCGCACCTTCCTGGGATAAATAATGAGTCATCCAATGAGATAATGAAATAGCAATTATGATAATGTTTAAGGAAAAAATAAACGCTTTTGGAAGGGAGATGATATGGGATTTGTAGAATAATTAGAAGCTATAAATCTGAAAATCTGAAACTGTCAAAATTTAGTGCGCTGGCCACAATGGACACCAGTCTGGCAATGAGCTGTGTTAATTATAAATCTAAAGGCAGAAATCAAAAATGGCCAAGACTTCAAAATAGAGAACATTTCTAATCGCACTCTCGTTACTTGTATCAAAAACAACAAACAAACGAGAAATGGCATCAGAAAATAGTTTTAAGGAAATTTAAAATCAAAAGATGTTTTTCAGAAAATGTTTGAGCAATTTACAAAAAGTGTCATGTGTTGAACTACCCAAGAAGTTCATTTAGTACATTCATAGATCTTTGAAAAGAATTTCTTTAAAACATTGTACTTTATCAAGAATTCATAAATCATGAAGTATTCCCGCAACGGAAATACGCAAGAGAGATTCGAAAACGAAAACATTTCTTGTTTTCAAAAAATAAGTTTTAATAAAAATGGCAGTCGTATCAAATTATAAAAAAATGAATGCCGTGCTGTAGAAAATTTCGCATATTTTTTTTAAATATCTCTGTAAAATAAACTAAAAAAGAGCAAGTTTTTTGTTGAATTTATAAGACAATTGTTCCAAAATTCTTGAAATGGGCTTCTGATAAATAGGAAATTGCCTATTAGGGGTTCATCAAGTTAGTATTAAAATGAAAAACAAAGAATTGTACGGGTTAGGGTATAATGAATTCAGCTGTCGAATGTGCAATCCCCAACACATAATATGTAATATGTTGATCCATCGTGTATAACTTGGAACGGTGCGTTCTAGAATTTTAAAAATCAATTTACAAATTTTGTTACGAGTTTTTAATGAGAGTACGACATACTTATAAGTACACTTTTTTTAAGGCCGCTTTTCAACATCTTGGTCATATAGCGACCACTGTGGTTTTTAAACTTTAGGGGGAACTTAGGGAGAACAAGTAGGACAATGCAAACACACCCAAACATCAAGGCCGGTTCACTTTGCTTCATTCAAGCAAAAACTTATAAGATACATTTTGAAGCCCTTTTTGTGAAAATTTTGAAAATGTTCTAAGGGCTAATACCATACATACATTACAAACCAAAAATTAAAACACCCTTTCAAATTCACAAGCGTGGCATTTGGCCAGGCCTATCAGTGAATATCCATTTCGACGAATAACCTGGGTATGGTTTATGGGTCGTTCACAGGGGAAAAGACAAACAGACGGGCAAACGTTCAGACTCTTTGAAAAAGAAACAATATTTCATCTTGACACACATTATTTGAAGCATAATACAACTTTTTCAAGAAAACATACTTACGTGTTCAGACTTATCTGTATCAAACTACAGTATCATAAGCACCATTCTATATCGGACAAGAATATTTAAAATGCCGATGCAAAAGCTTAATTGTAAGAGGAAATCGCAAGACGAGAAAGTAAAAACCAACGAAATAGTGAACACATTTTATACCAAGCACTCAAGTGAAGAACGCATGTGATGTCGGCTGTTGGCCGCAAACGGATGCAATGTGTTTCGTTTAGGATGTGATGTTTTTGTTTTGGTCGCCAGAAGGCATGAAGAAAAACACATGGTGGCAATTGATGAATGACGGACGTACGAGTACGTAGCGAGTTATAAATATGGAGAAGAAACTAATTTCATTGTAAATATGGTGTTAATATGCAATAAAATGACTGAATAATCAAAGGATTATTTCGGGAATGCATAAATCTGAACTAATGAGATAATGATGAGTTTTGGAACCACTGAGCGAAGTGGCCCAGTGAATAGCTCTCTGACTTCGCTATCGGGACGTCCGGGTTCGATCCCCGGGCCGGCTATCCAAACCGTGGCTTTTGTGGTTTCCCTCGGTCATAAGACGAATGCTGGGATGGTTCATAAAGTCCACGATCACCTCTCACCATCATCCTATCATCTTCTAGCTCATCAATAATAATAATAATAATAATAATAATAATAATAATAATAATAATATTTATAATAGCTGGCCAAGATCAGGCGTTGAGAACAAGACATTATGATAAAGCGGTTCTCAAAATTTCCCAAGATGATAAACGCCGCTTTTGTCAAGAACACGTAGAAACCATTGATCATATTGTCTCAACTTGTCCAATCCTAGCAAAGACCAAATACTTGAAAAGACACGACAGGGTATGTAGCTACCTCCACTGGCAGATCTGTACCGCCCTCGAAGTTCCGAACACATGCCCCAAGTGGTACGAACACTCACCGAAACCGGTGACGTCTGTTGGATTGTGTACGATATTGTACGACCAACAAATTCAAACGAATCGCACGATAGCAGCAAACAAACCGGATATAGTCATCCGGGATTTGGAGAACAAATCGTGTTTACTTGTCGATGTTGCTGTACCTTGCGATCAAAACGTCGTTACCAAGGAGGCAGAGAAACGTCTTAAATACAAGAGTTTAGAAATTGAGATCAGCCGAATGTGGGGTGTAAAAGCACAGGTCGTCCCGATAGTTATCGGAGCTCTGGGATTTGTTTCGCAAAATTTGAGAAAGAACTTGTCTAAACTACCAGGTAATTCAAAAGACTGGGAAGTACAAGAAATTGCTTTATTTGGAACAGCCCACATTTTGCGCAAAGTATTGTAGAAGCACTGACAGTCACCGGATCTGCTCCTGAGGTAGCTGGTTGCAACCTGGAGTAGATTTTATATTCAGCCGACTCATAACATCTTTAGTCGTGAGGCAATGGAAAAATAATAATAATAGTAGTAATAATAATAATAATAACTCCACCTAGGGAGTACACGACCTTGCAGTTGGTGGTGGAGCTTGAGTACCCCCATGAGCCTTAAAGCTATGTCAGTGGTAGCCTAGCTACCGGTAGGGCCTCCCTTGCTGAATAGGTTGAAGGTGAGGGGTCAGACGAAGAAGTACTCCATTTTGAGGAGAGTGGGTAGTAAGTACAGAGGGAAGGGTCATGAACCTTTGGACTTCCTGTTGTCGGCCCATAGAGGGTACAGGAGAGAAACTGGGTTGGCACACCAGGCCACTGATTAGAGTGGAGGCCCGAACCTTGCATTAGCCAGCGAAGGAGGCTGCCTTCAGCAGTCAGTGAAAATCCCGTAGGGTTTAGTAATGCCGACTGGCGATCGGAGGGACCCCTTGCTGGGCCCTGCGGGGGGATGTCCCGAGGCCACTGTGGGTCGCAGTAACGGATGGCAGGAAACAACCCGAGGGTTAAGTGTGATCTGTGAACTCGAACTTGCGTCCTGCGAATCTTCAATTCAAACCAATGAGCAAAATGGATAGAACAAGCAATGTAATCAACCTTGTTCTACCAATGTCCCATACCTGCTCAGAAACCGAGCTAATGTCACCTTGTCGACGTCTGGCCATCCCACGGATGTTAGTCCCAGGGACCCAGAGCCGGCAGTAGCTCGAAGCCATCGTCAGAGATGGACCCGGGATGAATTAATGGAGGTCATGTGGTGCTTTTACTATGCAAAAGCGAAAAATGGGGGCTCAGAAATAGAAGTTTTCAAGGTATGGAGAGAGCGGAACCCAGATACGAGACCTACCCTAGACTCAAAGAAGCTTGCCAGTCAACGACGATACATATTCAGCAGTGGAAAATTCACAGCAGAACAACTTGCTGACATTGAGAGAAATGCGGAGTATGTACTTCGCTCGAACAACCCACATGACGAACATGTAGAACTTGAAAATGATGATCCCGTGGAAGGTTCATCTCTTTCCAGTGAAACACACGTCAGTGGTGAAAATTCATCTGGCAATGAATTACACGATAAGGACATAATGCGAAATCTCCTTCGGCGCGAGATAGAAAGAGTTAGTCAACTTCCGTTTGAATCTCGCGAACCGTTGAGGAGAATATACGAAAATGCCAAAGCTAAAAGAGTGATAGAAACAGTGAATTCTGTCTTAAATGAGGTGGTGGAGACCCCAGGCAGAGATCTAGATATTACTGAAATCAATCACATCATATATGCAACTGGATATCTAGTATCTCAGATAATTTTGGGGCCAGCCAAGAACACCGACGGCCGACAGCAAAACAGAGTAAACAGCTCTGTACCCCCATGGATGAATAGAATTGAGAAACGGATAGCCGACACCCGGCGCGAAATATCATTCTTAGCTGAGGCATCTTCTAAATCAATGCACACCTCTAAAGTTCAGCGAAAAATATTCAATGTTGAACAAAAATACCAAATTGAAAATGACACCAGCAGGCTAATGGTAGTTGAAAAGCTAAAAGAGAAAATTCAAGCATGGGCTCAAAGAATTAGACGTTACAAACGTAGAATAGATTTCCGTGTACAGAACCGGTTGTTTGAAACAGACGCGAAGAGATTCTATCGCAATCTGACTCAAAAACCGAATGGCAAAGCTGTCACTCCTTCAAAAGAAGACGTCGAAGCGTTTTGGGCAGGAATCTGGGAGGAGAGCAGATCCTACAACAAAGACGCATCTTGGCTTCAATCTGAAGTTGATGCTGCCGATGAACTTGTAGAAACAGTGGAAGATGTTCACCAATTCTCGGAAGAGGACCTCTTCCAAGCAATTAAGAACATGGGAAACTGGAAGTCCCCCGGGATTGATAAGATCCAGATTTATTGGATTAAGAAATTAACAGCAATACATTCTCATCTAGCAAAAGCTGTTAATAAAATTTTTGAAAACCCAAAGGAAATCCCGGAATGGCTCACACGCGGAATCACATATTTGCTACCCAAAGCGGGAGACAGCTCTTTGGCGAAGAACTACAGGCCAATTACTTGTCTGCCAGTACTGTACAAAGTTATAACTTCAGCCATAGCTGACAAAATGTACAGACATCTAGATAAGAATCATCTAATGCCAGCTGAACAAAAAGGATGTCGTAAAGGCTCTTATGGCTGTAAGGAAATCTTGCTCCTGAATAAAGTCATCTTGAATGATGTAAAGAAACGCAAACGTAATTTGAGCATGGCTTGGATTGACTACCAAAAGGCCTTTGATAGTGTACCACACGATTGGATTTTGAAGACCATGGAGATCTATCGATTTCATCCTAGACTTATTGAATTTTGCAAGGCTAGTATGAAGTCGTGGAGTACCAGGTTACTAATCCACAGCGGAAAGGAAGCAGTAGAAACCAGAAGTATTCAGATTAACAGGGGTATTTTTCAAGGAGATTCACTATCCCCTCTGCTGTTTTGCATTAGTTTGATCCCACTATCGAGACAGTTGTCGCAAGCTGACTTTGGTTTTAAGCTCCATGGTGATGAAAGGCCAGTATCACATTTGTTTTACATGGATGATCTGAAAGTGTTTGCTAAGAATGAAGCGATTCTCTCCCAAATGCTGTCTGTCGTGAATGACTTTAGCAATGACATCTGCATGAAGTTTGGTCTTGACAAGTGTGCAAAAATCAATTTAAAAAGAGGGAAACTCACAACGTCTGAGAACATTGAAATTGATACGCACACTGTGATTCAAGATCTTGAGCCAGGTAAAACTTACAAATATCTGGGCATTGAAGAATGTGAAACCATCTCGAATGACAGAATGAAAGAGAGAATTCGTAGGGAGTATTATAGGAGAGTGAGACTGGTTCTGCAGTCCGCTCTGAATTCCAGGAATAAAATTTCTGCAATAGGTAGTTTGGCGGTACCTGTAGCCGAATACAGTTTTGGACTAGTGGACTGGACTCAGCAGGAAATTCGCACCATGGATCGAAAAACCAGAAAACTGCTAACAATGCATCATGTTGCCCACCCTCGAGCTGATATACATAGACTTTATGTGTCACGTAAGGAAGGAGGAAGAGGCCTCAGACAAATTGAGGCCTCCTGGCACAACGCAATAGTCGGGATGGGAAAGTATGTAGTCAGCCATCAAGATGACCCTCTAATGATGCAGGTCATGAAATCTGACCGAAGAATGGGAAACAGAGGCATTGTTAGTGTAGCTAGAAGCATTGCGAAGAAAACTAGGCAAGACACGTCGAATAACACAGACACTGAACTTCTGATGCTGCTAAACATGAAGTGTGAAACACAAAAAATGTTAAAGAAATCGTGGAGAGACAAACCACTCCACGGACAATACCTAAAAAGAATGGACAAGGTGCAGATCAATAAAGATCAATCATTTATGTGGCTTAAAAGGGGAAGAATGAAGCCAGAATCGGAAGCACTTGTAATAGCTGCCCAAGATCAGGCCTTGAGAACACGACATTATGATAAAGCGGTTCTCAAAATTTCCCAAGATGATAAATGCCGCATTTGCCTGGAGCAAGTAGAAACCATTGATCATATTGTCTCAGCTTGTCCAATCCTAGCAAAGACGGAATACCTGAAAAGACATGACAGGGTGTGTAGCTACCTCCACTGGCAGATCTGTACGGCACTCAAAGTTCCAAACACATGTCCCAAGTGGTACGAACACTCACCAAAACCGGTGACGTCTGTTGGATTGTGTACGATATTGTACGACCAACAAATTCAAACTGATCGCACGATAGCGGCAAACAAACCGGATATAGTTATCCGGGATTTGTCGAAAAAATCGTGTTTACTTATCGATATTGCTGTACCCTGCGATCTAAACGTCGTTACTAAGGAGGCAGAGAAACGTCTTAAATACAAGAGTTTGGAAATCGAGATCAGCCGAATGTGGGGCGTAAAAGCACAGGTCGTCCCGATAGTTATCGGAGCTCTGGGATTTGTTCCGCAAAATTTGAGTAAGAACTTGTCTAAACTCCCAGGTAATTCAAAAGACTGGGAAGTGCAAGAAATCGCTTTACTTGGAACAGCCCACATATTGCGTAAAGTATTGTAGAGGCACCGATAGTCACCGGATCTGCTCCTTAGGTAGCTGGTTGCAACCTGGAGTAGATTTTATATTCAGCCGACTCATAACATCTTTAGTCGTGATGTAATGGAATAATAATAATAATAATAATAATAATAATAATAATAATAATAATTCACAGTGGGGACAAAGTTGCTTGCGTCCGTGTCACCTAGGTAACGTTGAATGAGCATCAGTGATTCGCCACCTACGCGCTAGGCCATTGAGTGCGTGCGGATCTCCATATTCTAAGGGAAACTGCACGTCTATACTGGTCAGCGCGCCACCAAATGACTAAACATGCCAAGGGCTAACAACAACAGCATGATGTTTGGAACTATATTGTGATATACCAGAATATTATAGATTTTATTTAATGATGTTAGCTATACATGGGGTGGATAAATGGGTATACAATATGGCGGTATGCGGCCTTAGCAACGTCAGCGCAGAGGTTGGCAAGGTCAACAAACTGTACACGGGCCTTGAAGACGTCAGGACGCCGGCTAGATAGCTGAAGAACATAAGATGTAATTGGTTCAAAAACGAATGACTGACGGAGGTCGCGGCTACTCGGGTTCGTAAGAGACGCACGGGTTGGCTAGTGAAGACTAGATAGTCTAATTTTGCCGCTGTGTTTTGAAAAAATAGAATGATGGACGCTTACCGAGCCATAAAGGGTTAAAGAACGCATTAAACAAAACATTCTGACTCTGGGTGTTGTAGTGTAAAGATCGTTCGCAGACAATATAGTGGGAAAGTGAGACTTGTATATTTTTCTTGTGAGAGAAGTAATAGTTTTTTTTCGGACTCTGAAAATTATTTACCAGAAGTGAATTCGCGGAGGACTTGTACAGATTTTCGGACATTGCAGTTGAACTTCAATATTTTACGTAACCAGTGGGAAAGATTAGGAACCGGGAGCGTCGGATAAGAACTGACAAATAGTTTAGGCAGTGTGGACTGGACGTGTCAGCAGCAGCGCAAGACCGGAAGAAAGAAGCGGAACTTGGAATCAACAACGGTCAAGTGAGAAGCGACTACGGAGCGTTGGCATGCAAAACGGTAAAGAAATACTGCAGTATAAAAGAGATAATTTATTCAAAAAAAAGGTCATGACCATCAAATTAATTGTTTTAACTTAAAGTTAAATAAATTATTGAATTTTGTTCTTTGGAAATGAAAGGAGTTTTCATTTGTTAATCATAATCTTTAATTAGTTGGAAGCATATAATTATTACATTTCAGATTCCACGCCATACTGTATAGTTGGCAGATCAGGTAATCGGCTATCGAGGCGATAGCGAGTATTTGTATCCGGACCCATCGACCCAAGCTAGCTGGATGTTTATATAATTTTGTTTAAATCAGACGGAAAAACTTTGGTAGTTATATATGTAACCTGTTTCTGGCGCCCAAATCTTAATAAATGTGGAACAGGACATAATTACAGCCACACTCTTGATGAGACGTTGAGAAAGGGATATTTCAATATGCATGGATAGGAATTCGAAAGGTGTATGTGGAACGAGGATTGACATAGACAGCTGGATGTTTTTTTAAAGTAGAACAAACTTTTCAAATTTTCTTGTAGGAAAAGTCAAGACATTGTAGAAGAAGTTTTGTTTACAATAGAATTATATTTATAAATGATCAGAATAGTTTGTAATTTAGGAAAAGTGTGCATACATCAGAATTAATTCTGTATTTTCGAGTTTGGTAAATTCATAAACAGTAGAAGCAGTTTTGTTTTTACTTGTTTTACAATGTATAATTTGGGTGTTTGTTGTTTTAAAAAGGGACAAACGTTATGTGTTTATACTTAGAACTATGAGTGTGAACAGTGAGAGGTTGTTATCATAAAATTGACAAATAACTTCGCCATATTTGAAAATAACGTAGTAAATTCTTTTTAATTTTATTTTTGTTTGTTCTTCATGTATTTATCATAAGCCGATATTAATTTATGCAATCTCATTTCCATATCGAGTGGATCACAACCAAATGGTTCAATACAATTTCTGATTTCACCTCCCGGGCTGAAGATAGCTAATGGAGAGAGGATATTAGAATGTTTAATAAGTTGTTACGGAAACTGTGATTGAGGTATTGCATACAGTGGTAATGCGTAGTGAAGAGATATTTTTCAAATAAAGGCAAAATAAAGAAGGCCGTGGGCGGGACTCATTTTAGAACTACGCTCGCGTAACTACAAAGTATTGTTTATGGCGGCGAGATTCGAGTTAATTATTGCGTGCTCTGCCGCCACAGAAAGCGGCCTTCGCTCACATCGCTTAGGTCATTGATCATTTGTTGTGCAGTGGACCCTGATTTCGCGACCTTGGAGAAGGAAGACGCTATGGAGCAGAAAGTAGACGCTCCGAGTGGGGATGATAACGAAATGAAATTATTTTATTGCGAAATGTTTTCTGCCCTACTTTATATTGCAATAATGAATCACTAATTTGAAATTAATTTATTTGTTCGAGACACAAAGTTCTTCGAAAAAATCTGCTTGAGATGAATTCGAATTTCTTGGTCAACACTGGTTCATTTAACTTTTGCACAAAGTACTATAAGCATGGAGCTGTGAATATGTGTATTCACAGATCTATGAATACAACACTGTAATGTGCTGCTATCTGGCCATGTTCTGTTACAAAATAATTCAAAATGAACTGACAATTAACTATCACGAATAATATATATTTGCGTTTCTAATTCATTGAATATTGTGTATATTTTTATCACAATTACTGAAATTATTAAAAATTGTGATGTGAAGGCATTATTGGATTCAGCTGATCAACTTACATATAAAACAAGTGTCAAAATCAAAAAAGGAAAATCCATGTGGACCTGTGATATTTTGTAATGTTCGTTTCATTTAAAGTTTCCACGTACTGGAGAACATACGTAGTCCTTTTACAAAGCCCAGTGCACTTAATTTATAACAAGTTGACGTTGTTTTTTGTATGATAGTTTTCTTCTAGGTAACACGATCCATTAGTGCCTCAGTTGATAGAATTTGTTTTTCTCTTCTTTGGATACCCTAAACGTGTAATATTTCTTATCATACATAATCTCTAGAAATCAAAAACAAAACAAACACATACAAGGACCAAAATAGAGTTGCCAAACATGAAACCGTACGCGTGTCATAACAGGAACACATATTTTAATTGCTGTGCTTCCGAAGATGTTCGGCGATTCTGTTTTGTCTTCAGAATTGCTGCTATTACGTAGTTAATATGAGATATCTTTAGACCATCTTGCCTGATATTGTATTTCACCCAGTACTTTACCTAATATATAACAAGTTACAATTTAAATTTTCATTTTTACTTTCCCGTATACTTACGTATACACGGAGTGATATACGTAGTATAGGGAAAGTTATGTAATGCTGCGCGAAAAATTGGCCAATTTTCGGCGGAATAAAATTAATTGCTGGGCCGTGAAAACGAATAAGTGGATAAAACCACTTGCTAAATTAAGAAAAAAATCCCCTAACACGTGGTGTAGCCAGAAACCCTGTTTTCTAGGTCCTTGACACCGAAAACCCAATTGAAAGGAAAACGTCCGTCTGTCCGTCCGTCTGTCCCGTCTGTGAACACTGCTAGCGCCTAAACCATAATACTATTTCTTCCAAAATGGATATTCCCCGGTCGATCTGATTCTAGTCGAAGCTTTGAGATTTTGAAAAAGATTCTTCAAAATTTGGGGGTACTTTATATGAAGCACCCCGGGGATTTTCAAAATTTTCTCAAAAAGGCTCCAAATTTTTTCTTTAAACTTCTTGTATGAATAGAGTAAAATACACTTTTTAACATGGCATAGGTCCGATTTTCAAGTACAGCTCTAAATTTTCGAAAATTGTGAAAGTTTGAATTTTTTTCGGCTAACTACACAATTGAAGATAGATATTTTTTCTTCAAATAAAATTTATTCTGCATATTGAGTTCTTTAATAAAGGTCATGTAAATGTTTTTCAAAATTTTGGTAGTTTTCGTGCAATATTGCGTGCAATATGTGCAATTTTAAAAAATTACAAAACCAGATTTTCTCAAAAACGGCTCCAAATTTTTTCTTTAAACTTTTGGTAGGGATAGTGGTAAATGTACTCTATCAGATGACATAAAAGCTATATTGCTCTATCGGTTGTTTTTTTTCAAAAATTACCAAAATGTAAATTTTTTTACTTGTCTCTCACGTCGTTAATATTTACATTATCGGCGATTTTTTCACATTATTATATTTACGAGTATATATGCTTTAAATAATGTCAAGTAAAGTTTCCCGAAAACACTACCGTTTTCTATGAAAAGTGGCTCAAATTTCGGCATTTTCAGAAATGCTCAAACGCCATTTTCTCGTATATGACTGCAATTTTTTTCTTCAAACTTTTGTAACGGATAGTGCTAATTACACTCTTTAGTATAGCGTAAAGTTTATTTTGAATTTTTTTTTCAAAAATTACATAATTGTAATTTTTTTGAAAGATCTCTCACATCTTTAATATGCACATTACCAGCAATTTGTAAACATTATTATATTTGTAAGTGTAAGTACTTTAAATAACTTCAAATAAAGTATTTTGAAAACTCAAAAATTTTCTGTGAAAATGAGCTTCAAATTTCGCATTTTTAGTAGTGCTAAAACGCCATTTTCTCTTAAACGGCACATAATTTTTAAAAGAAAATTGCCATTAACGGCTAGGTTTCTGTGTTCTTTACTATTCTAAAATTAATATTTTTGTTCCACCAATAGGAAACCGAAAAATTAAGAAAATGACAAAAAAATGTACTTTTGGCGATGATAGATGGTAGCTGACAAGAAAGAGTATGTGGCAATTCCGAATAGCTAGCGAAGACCCAAGAAAATAGAAAACTAATACGGGAAAGTCTGTGCCATTCTGTAGCACCACTAGTTTACGCCACTCTATCACTCGGCAGCTCAAACGACAACGTATTTTAAGTGTGTTTTTTACACGCGTGGGTGAAGATTTCACCGGTCATTGACATATACATTCGCACCACCTTCTTAATAACCACATGACGATTTTCAAATCACATTGAACATGTTGTCAATTTTGGAAGTAAGTCTCTCTTTCAAACTGATAAAATTTCATACAGAAATAAAATCAAGAGAAGTTCCTGGCTATTCAGTATCACCTACCTTTATCATAACTGAATTATAATCACGAAGAAAATCTCATTGCCTCAACAAAAATGAAACAAAACCACAGTAATATGAAAAATAAATCCCGAATTTCCAAATCTCGTAAAAATATAATTTGTGCTGAATCCTTCAACTAACAAACTGACATTAAATGTGTTAAATTTAAGCAGTGGAACCAATGATTGAAAATTAAATATCTTTGAAACGTAATTTTGTCCAGATTATTTTACTCTATACCCTATTTGTGTTCTCAGAAACGTTCTTCATAAACGATAAGGTACTGAAACACTTTCACTGTATCTACGATAAAGATAAAAGGGTTTTAAGTCTTTATTTACGATCTATTCTCGTATTTTAACATTAATTAATAAACTTTCTTTTATATTTCTAATTCTAACTAAAGCTATTTGAAATTGAAGTACAACTACCAACTATTTACATTTTGATAATCTTTCGCGGTAAAGCGGATGGACATTTCTATCGCGTAACATAACTCGTGTGTCGTATTAAAGAGTGTAATTAGCACTATCCGTTCGAAAAGTTGGAACAAAAAATTTGGAGCCATTTTTGAGAAAATGGCGTTTGAGCATTACTGAAAATGCGGAATTTTTAGCTAGTTTTCACAGAAAACTATTCAATTTTCGAGACACTTTATTGACATTATTTCAAGCACATGTACTCATAAATATAATAATGTCAACAAATCGCCGCTAATGTAAATATTAATGACGACGTAAGAGACAAGTAAAAAAATTACATTTTTGTAATTTTTGAAAAAATAAAAGAGTATAATGACATGGCGTTAATGTCATCTCATAGAGCACATTTAGAACTATCCCTATAAAAAGTTTAAAAAAAGATTTGTAGCCGGTTTTGAGAAAATCTGTTTTTTGTTTTTTTTTAAAATTGCAAATATTGCGTGCAATATTGCGCAAAAACTATTAACATTTTTAAAAAAATGTACATGACCTTAATGAAAGAATTCACTTTGGACCGCAAATAATATTTTAGCGAAAAATCTCTATCTTCAATTTTGTAGTTCTAGGAAGACGCCAACAAAATTTCAAACTTTTTCAATTTTCGAAAATTCAGAGTTAACTGTGAAAATGGAACATATGCCACCTTTATAAGTGTATTTTATTCTACCCTTACAAGAAATTTAAAGAAAAAAATTGAAGCGGTTTTTGAGAAAATTTTGAAAATGTCCGGGGGGCTTCATGTAAAGTACCACCAAATTTTAGAGAATATTTTTCAAAATCGTGGCGTCTCCGGTGGAACCAGATCGGCTGTGGAATATTCATTTTGGAAGAAATCGTACTTATGGTTTCGGCCCTATGTTTGTTCACAGACTGACAGACGGACGGACGGACGGACGGACGGACGGACGGGTGGGTGGACGGGCCGACGGACCGACGGACGGACGTTTCGAAAAGAACCACTTTTTCGATATCAGGGGACGTTTCGGTATCAGGACCAAAACGTTTATTTCCGTTGAAATTTCGAAATCGATTTTCCGCATTATATAACTTTCCCTATACTACGTAAATACTTTCCCGAATACAGGAGAGTAAAAATTACAAAAACAAAATGTTCTCAAAAACGGCTCCAAATTTTTTCCTTAAACTTTTGGTAACAATATTGCTAAATGTGCTCTATGAAATGACAAACATAAATTTGCTATATCTTTTTTTTCAAAAATTACATAAATGTAATGTTATTGACTTCTCCTCTCATCGTCGTTAATATTTACATTACCGGCAATTTGTTATATTTATAATTACATGTGCTTCAAATAATATCACATACAATTTCTCGAAACTCAAGCGTTTTCTGTGAAATTAGCTCAAAAGTCCACATTTTCAGGAACGCTCAAACGCCATTTCTCATAAATAGCTCCGATTTTTTTCTTCAAACTTTACGAACGAATAGTGCTAATTGCCCTCTTTGTTATGACGTAAAGTTAATTTTGGACATTTTTCTGTTTTTTTTAAATTACACATAGGTAATATTTTTGAAACATCTCTGGCACAGTTAATATGAACATTACCAGCAATTTGTAAACACTATTGTATTTGTGAGTTAATGTGTTTCAAATGAGTTCAAATGAAGTTTTTCGAAAACTCAAAATGTTTCTGTGAAAAAGAGCTTGAAATTGCGCGTATTTCGTAACAATTAAACGCCATTTTCTTAAAAACATCTCCAAATTTTTCAAAGAAAATTGTCATTTAGGACTAAGTTTTAGTGTTCTTTTATATTCTAAAATTAACATTTCCGTTCTACCATTAGAAAAACCGAAAAATTAGAAAATGTCAAAAAATGTACTTTCGGCGACGATAGATGATAGCTGGCAAGAGGATGTGGCAAATCCGAATAGCTAGTCGAGATCAAAGGGAATAGAAAACTAATGTGCCATTCTGTGGCAACACTAGTTATATCTTTTATTCTAACATTATTCTACCAAATTTTGTCATTGCATGTTCATAGTCTCATGGTAGTCACTTTTCACTTTCTTGCCCCATACTCAATCCTAACACGTTATGCAATTGTTCAAAGAGTATTAAAATTTTATTTTCTAAATACAGTTTGATTTTAACTACGGCTATTTCGAATCAATAGTCCTGGTATTCAACACCCGAAATAACATGTCCCATCCAGCCTCCATCGTACACAACTCAAAAAATCGCATAACATCATCATTGGTTTACATTCGATTGGGGCTAAAAATGGCTTCGGTATTGTTTATTGATAAACTACAATGTATTTTTCTACTTTAAATTATGACCTCCAAATATTGCGAACTTGAAGTCTGGATTACATAATGTCCAATATCCTTAAGATATGTGGTGTATATCTGAAAATTAAGTCATACTTGACCAATAGGTGACCAATTTTAGAAGTCTAGACCTGAATTAAATACTTCTAGAATTTACTATAGTTACTTTACTTATTTATTAAGAAAATGATATTAAAATGCATTATTAAACCTAAGAATTCCTGAACTAAAATGTATTGAAATTCATCAATGCAATAATTGAAATAGTAAATTTGTGTTCAACGCTTTATAAAAAATGTTAACGAATAAAAATAAATCCATAACATACTGATGTTAAACCTCTCAAAAAATATGTTACTTTTCAAATATTTATAAGCTTACAATTTTAGCGGCTAGTTATTCGTATCTTCATCAGCCATTTCGCGCATTCTTTCTCACGAACAATTCGCAACTGGTCAAGGCTGCTGTCTTTCCACATGAAATGACTTGAAGGCGCTTTCCGAGCCACGAGTGACACATGTTCAGAGTTAGTAACAATTGAATTGGCAATCTCCTGTCTGTCTCTCTCGCTCACTTTCGGGCTACTGGAAGCTATTTCTTTACAATGGATATCAAATGCTATTTTGTATTTACCCGAAGACACACCAGTTCCTCAAAAAATTCAATCTTCCTTATGATATCAGCTAAGATTATACAAGCGCCAATACAAGTAATTAAACTAAATACGTAGATTTTTGAACAATTTTATAACCATTATTAATTGTGGAGAGATACTAGGTTACGATGAACATACTAATTACCAAATAGGAATAAATAAAGGCCATAAACATCCAAATAAATCACGTGAAGATTGATATTAACAAAATATTAACATATTCACAAATTTCTAGTCCATTATTTTTTTTACGTATCAAAATGCAGAACAGAAATTAAATCCTAACATTAATACTTATGTCAGCACATAATTTGTTGGAAATTCTTTAGTTTTGAAAGTGCAATACTATTCAAGGCGAACGATTCTTTTAAGGTAATTAAACGTTCTTTATCCTTTCTTAATCGCCTAACCAAATATCACCCGTAATTAATGCAGAGAGAAAAAATCCTCAGATTTCTATGTTTTCGCAACCCTGTGCATTCTTATTCGAAAAACGGGATGGCAGCGAGGCCGAGGTCTTTGTCGATTTCTCTAGGCGACCGCCGAAGAACATTGGGAAGATTATCTGACGTCAGCGCGACGCTGCTCCTTTGTTTCAGGCAGACGCGTTGCTCAGAGCTACATCCTGTATCTGATTAGATTTTTCCATCTTAACATCCGACAATATACACATATTATTTATGTTAGTATTCCTTTACTAAAGAATTCATCATTTACAGTTTAAATAAAAAGGTTGTGCGGGTTTGTTTACATAATAATAATTATTATTATTATTTTATTATACAGCCCACATTTTGCGTAAAGTATTGTAGAGGCACTGACGGTCACCGGATCTACTCCTTAGGTAGCTGGTTGCAACCGGGAGTAGATTTTATATTCAGCCGACTCATAACATCTTTAGTCGTGAAGTAATGGAATAATAATAATAATAATAATAATAATACAAATTCATTCAAATCGAATATCTACCGATTCAGATATAAGTTTTGCAACTCTTTAAAGAACTAAATATTACATATATAAACGGGATTTTTCAGATATATCAAAAGTCAGATATATCAACGGGATTTTTCCAATTATTTATCTTCCAATTATCAACATAATGAGCTAATTACATTGTGTTGCATGTCACGACACATCACTACAATAAATAATGATCTATTAAATACTACAATTTAACAGTTGTAGAGAGATTACTAAATATTAAGGAATTTTTTGTGCCCCTAACGATTAAAATCTGCTCTTGAAACTATACATTTTTCTTTCACGTAATCTCTAGCTTTTGACATGTTCTATTATATTATTAAAATTCTAGTACCTGAGCATGTTTATCCTTATTTGATGAATGAATTGTTGGAACGATGATAATGACATATGAGTGACGAAGAAGCAATGGTAAAATAAGAGTCAAAAAATCTCGGCACCATCGAGGAAAGCGCTATGAATTCTCTTTCTACAAATTCTTCGTGGACTGGCCTTGATTTAAACATCACCTGGAAAGCACCGTCCCGGTATTACATTCTAATAAATTGCTTTCTAGATCTTGCTGAACTCTTTACTGTTTAAAGCATTTGTATTATTGCTGTAACAGAGACTATGAACCATGTTAATATGTTCTAAAAAATTGAAATGCATGAATGTTCCTTAATTTTTGCATAATCAATTTAATGTAGGTAAATCTTGAACAAATTATTAAAGAAGCTGAAAACTTATATTACGAAAGTCACACAAATGTTATATTTTAGTGTTATTACATAAATATTTGGTAAATAGAGGGTTTAATATCACAATCATTGGGAATCTTAGAGTTGTTCAATCGGGTAAATAGAAATTCTTGGATCGCTACACCATTAATATTACCCCCATCACGACACTAGCTATTAAATATGCTCCACAAGATAAGGCAGAAGCGCAAGCACAACACTTCGCCCAAACATTTAAACCAAACAATACACTCATAAACCCCAGCACCAGGTAATTGAATTAAATGAAGCACCAAATTAGCATGTCTTTATACAAAATAAAATCCAAAGTCAAATCAAAATTAAATCTAATCAAATCAATCAATTATCAAAAAAGTATCCAAAAGATAAGCACCTGAACATGGACTAGTAACTAGCAACAAAATATTAAAATATCTGTCCACGACCCCAATCGTAAACATAAATAACATTTAAAACTCATCTCTCAGAACAAGCTAGTTTCCAATAACTTGGAAAATATCAAACATAATCTCTATACCTAAATTAAACACCAATAATAGCCTCACAGAGAATTCTATACCAATAAGTCTCCTCCCATCTATTTAAAAAATATTTGAAAAAATAATTTTAAAACGAATGAATAATCATCTAACAAACACAGAAACCATTCCAAATTATCAACTTGACTTCAGAAACCGCATCTCAACTGTGCACCAATGACTAAGGGTAATTGAACACATTCACTCAGGCTTCCAAGAAAAGAATCACTGAATAGCAATACTTCTAGACCTATGTCAAGCTTTTGATAGGGTTTAGCACTCCGAATTAATCCATAAACTCGAAACAATATATATTATAATATAACATAATAAGCCTATATCAATCGCTTTCGGACAAAGGCATCCTGTTTGGAAATAGAATCACTCTAAGTACACATGAGATGAGCTAATTCTGATGATTACTAATCTGCCTGATTTTGTTCAAAACAATACGAACACTAAAATACTAAACTCATACAATTTATACCAGATCTTTCACAGTAACCATAGAAACTTATAGCTCCAACCCACTCACAATAGAAGCAGGATTACCACAAGGATCACCATTATCTCCAATACTATTCAGTTGTTACACAGTAGATATCCCGATCACACACAACACACAATTTGGACAGTTCGCCAACGATATGGCAATATTTATGTTAAGTCGCACGCAGTCAAGTCGCAAGACACATAGCAGTGCAAAAATTCTACGAAATTTAAATAAAATAGAGGAATGGATAATGAAATGGAACATAAACTAAATCTAAACAAATAAAAAAAATGTTTCACTAAGACCATTCTCTGCCCTTCCCCTGATACTAATAAATAACAATCCAATTAACTGGACCCACACCAATTGAATCCGTCAAATATCTAGGACTAAATCTTGACACAAGACTTAACTGGAAAAACCATATAAACATTAAACAAGCTCCAATCCAACAGGCTTACCCAATAGGCAAAATCAGATTAATTAATCCTAAACCAATATTGAATGCAAATTCCAAACTTTCATTAACAAACTCAATTACAAAACCTACACACAATCTCCAAACACTCAGTTACAAACACACAATCTACAAAGCTATATTAAGAAACATAATGCTATACGCTTGTTCCATCTGGACAAAAGCCGCACCATCCAACAAAAAAATACAAGTAGTTTAAGACAGATTCTTAACTACAGATTAACAGATTAATATTTCCTAACAGATTAATTACAAACGCTCCAGGATTTAGGTCAAATCAGCAACTCCATAGAGAATTAAATATGAACTAAATCACTTTCCAAATAACACGTATATTCAATCATTTCTACACCAACATAAACTCAATTGATTAGTGATTCTGGACGCATCAACCTCCAAGGTCATTGGTCCCGTACGTGTAGAACATATTTTCATTGCGAGAGGTGGCAGAGATCTTATCCCGATGGCTGGTGAGGTCCGGCGCCGCCGACCTATATCGGCTTGCGGGATTTTCCCCAAGCAGCTATCTCCCACCAGCAGGACACAGCCTCGGCCGGGACAAGCTCTAAGTCAGTGGTGTCAAGGTCTTCTACTGGTGTCAGTGGCAAGTGCCGTGGCTCCGTAGCATGCTACGAGCTACTCTGCGCAACGAGCATCGGGAAAGAAAACTATTAGTAGCCTCGCCGTTTTACAACAGGGATGGCGTTGTCTCTGGTGGCGGGGTGACGAACTACGTGAAGGGGTAATTTCGTTGTGGCACACGTGCCACGGACTTCCGCTCGTGGCATCGACCTTGACAACACTGCTCAGAGCTCCCTACTGGCCTCGGAGAACTACGGATCAGAACAACCAGCCGGTAGAATTTTCTTCCAGGCAGCGGCTGAATTCGACCTAGCTCTTTAATTTTGAAACTCCTGCCACCATCATAACTCGAATCCAAGGAACCTCCCGGTCAGAAGCACTTCAGTGTCATCAGTTGATGCCTTGAGTCACCCTTTGCCGGTAGATCAATTAAAACAATATAATTTAACCTCAACGAACAATATACAAACCAAAACCAACAGATACCCGTTCGATTCCTTCCTAAAAAATGTTTCAGTCATTGTGAATAGCAGGTACCCTCAAGAGGTATCAACTACCCCAATACCTACCCCAATATAGTAGTAATAATATATCTATGTTAAGCATAGTTTAAGTGTGGTAAGTCAACAATATATGTGAGAGTAAACTGAACCGTGTACACTCCAAACGAGCAATAAAAGGAAAAAACGTTAATATTCAGATACACGCTATGCGCTTTCGTAGTGATGACATAATCTGTCTTCATTATCTCGAAACCACTCACCGTAACTTCGCGTAAAGGGATTGAAATACATCAAATGACAGAAAAATGCATCTTCTTATCCTAGAAAATAGAAGATTTTTCAGAGTTGCCGTCTCAGTTTCTTTACATTTACTTTTCTTTTGGATTTCTAAGACAGTGTTTCCAGACTTAGTAACCAAAACTTCGACTCGTCGTGTTACGCGAGGCATGACGTTTGTATACATTGCGTTGTGCACGTTGTTCATTCGACGTAATTCGATCTGCATGTCGACATTGTTTTGTTCTGTTTGTAACTTTATCTTCTGTGTTGTACTTCAGCAGGCGTGTTTCCTTCTTTTCATCATACTGGTCACTTGTGCATATTATTAAGCTGCAAAGAAAGGAAGAATGGGACGTATAATCTAAAGAGAGATAGTTCAAAATTAACTCTCTTCGGATAGCTCTCTGCGATAAGTATGCCCTGAAGCAGAACTGAAAAATATTTCTGTTTTAATATTGAATGAGATTTCTTTTTCCTGAGTCAATGAGATGTAGCAGGAATGTGAATGAAGAGATAAGTGATAATAATGAGGAAATGGAAATATTTGAAAAAAAGATAAGGGAAATGGAAAAACCACAGAAAAACTTTGTCAATTACTCGTTACACATGTTGTGACAGGTTGCCAAAAACGCGAGAAAAAAAATTGAGGGAAATTTGGTGCTCTTGAGCGATGAATAGTCCTTTATATATTCAGGTTTGGGGAATACCTTAAATCTGTATTTGGATTTAATAAAACAAGTTTTGTAAATTTATTTTTATCTGATCGGCCAAAACGCTTCACGGAAATGAGAAACATAAATACCTTAATATACTGGAAACTTCCTAAAATTATTTCGAGTATTCGTACTCAGCAAGTAATGTACATGGAATTTTAGTTTAATTTGATTAATATTGGTTGAATATTAGGGAAAGAGGATTATATAGATTATTTGGAATTTGGGAATTTCTAGTTGTGATTTGTTTTAAAGTTGTTTGAAGATGTATTCGGAGAATCTTGATTTGATTTTGTTTGCTTGTTGACCTAATTCAAAATCGGATGCACTTAGATAGGATGGTAAGAGTGCGAAATATTTTGAGGATCAATTGATCCGGTAATCTGTGTTTGGAGGTATTTGAAGTTCATGTTGGATTTGATTATCTGGTATAAAACATAGTGCATTAAGAAGTAGGAGGAGAAATTTGTTTTGAAAGTTTATATAGTGTTAATATTGCTAAGTGCAACGTTTATCCAAGCCGGACAGACATATGACCATGTGGGTCTGATGATGCTTTTGTAAAGAAGTAATTTGGCTTCAATTTTTAAAGTTGCTGAATTGATTAGTGGATATAGTTTCACACTTAATAATAAGGGCAAATCACTACAGTGAATATGTTTATAAATACGCTTCCCCCGCAGTCAAGGCATTGGGGGCTCTTAAACCCATTCGTGGTAGTGTCTAATAATTTTCATAACATTTTTTTTATGTTATCATTTCTGAATAGATTGTAATCTAAAAGACGTTTCCTTAAGCGTTCCAGGGATCAAGTTACCGAACCTTGTTTCCTCATTTATTTCTCCACAGACCTGAAGCTTAGAAATGTAATTATAAGATTCATGAAACTCTTTAGGCTATCTCGAACAGTTTAAAATCCGTTTAAAATCTATAGCATTTGCAAATCAATCACAGAGTAATTTATGTTGCTAAGTTTGAAATGCAATAAAAAAGTTAGATAATATTTTAGTATTAATGAATGAATGAATATTTTTTAATAAATATAACTCAAACTAAAAAATTAAATTATTTCTAATTACTCAAGCAAATTAATGATAAATTTGTAAAAAATACAACCCTTAGATTCAATACTGGCGGAAACAAATTCATCATGTCCAACAAACATACAATTTATACATTCACAGTATATTAACTGCTTCAAAAGGAGACAAAACTCAGTAGCAGTAATTACTTGATTTTAATACAGAGGAAGTTGTAAAATGTTGAAAATATTTCGTCACTAGTTTGGAGAAAATATATAGAAAAACGTTATAGTACTTCACTTGGAATCTAAGTAATCATCTGAATTAAGAGGACTATATGAATCAAGCAGAAATATGTTTTTAGTATTGGCGATTTCATTGATATGGTCAAAATACATAATGTTGGGAATGCCTTCAAAGTTGCAACTTTTTCATGAGCACGTAAAACGATAAAAGGAAGTCTCGTAAACATGTTTAATAACATTTTGAATATCCAAATTCTGATGGTAACTAAAGCAAACAGCAAGAAATAAAATGTAAATGTTTAAACCTACCATGTATTAGGCCTACTATAAGATATCAAAAATGTTTTAAGGAAGTTCAGTCGTGAATGATATTTATTATGAACTAAATACAATATTTATATTTATATAATATTACAAATATACTACTTTTTGGCTTTGGAGTAAGTATTGTTTCTCGAAATTGTTAAGCCATTTCTTGAACCCGTTATACCCCGGTGTTCTGTATGGCGGTGTTTCTCTCCTGCTGAACCATGAGATTCGTCGCCAAACGGCAAGTCAATTACGGGGTTTTCCCCTCAAAGGTATCTCCCCAGCAGTGTAACGCTTCCGCTGGGACAAGTTACAAGCCCCCAACTGGTATCCCAACTGATTTTGCCACAGGTGTGGTGGTAGTAGAGCATGAAAATATAAGTATGCATGTGGGAGACCATGGCCCGTGTGTTAGGGTGCAGTTCCGACATTCACCTGGTATTTGTCGGCGAAAGTACAAAAAACTACCGATCAGAGGAGGTAGCCTTTGGATTTCTCCTCCAAGCAGGGGCTGAATGCGACAACGATGTACCTAGAGTCGAAACTTAGTCACCGTGTAGATTCTAACACTAGGACCTTCCAGTCAACGATATGCAACCGTTTTGCCACTGAACTATCACTGCGGTTTTAGATTTTAATGTCGATCAAATCGCAAATTTTTCTGGTAAAACCTAGGATTCTCCAAATAGCCTTGACGAGAGAGGTAAGAAATTAACCAAAGGCCTATGCTCTCAGACCATTATTGGTAAACCTTCCTGGGAAAAGTTAGAAATCCTCAGAGAAACAGTAATTTTAGCCCGCGTTTTCCAGTCGTTGAGCACGAATCGCTGGCGCACCTTGAATGCGAAACGCCTTCCTCGCAGACTCAATAGTGAGTCAGAGTCTTCCGCGTTACGACGCCCTTCGCCCTCTGCGCGCGCCCGTTGAGCCCAGAGCTTGAGTAATTGAGTAATTGGATAGCACGGCAGGAAGAAACCACGTAACAGGAAAAGTACAAAATCGACGAAAGAAAAGGTAATAACAGAATGATTCAAGGAGGCTGAAGGAAGAGAAGAAGAGGAGAAAGTAAGGAACTAGAGCAGTGGGGTCAAGGTCTTCTACTGGTGGCAGTGGCACGCGTCGTGGCACCGTAGCATGCCACGAGGTTCTGTGCGCAACTAGCGTCGGGAAAGGGAACTATTAATAACCCCGTCGTTTTACAATAGGGATGCCGTTGTCTCTGGTGACGGGTTAATGAACTCCGTGAAGGGGCGATTTCGTCGTGGCACTCTTGCTAAGGACTCCCGCTCGTGGCATCGACCTTGACAACACTGAACTAGAGGGACAATGAGAGCTATTATGAACAAGTAACAACAAAATAAGCTGAGGTAAAGGTATAGTAATGGTAAATGAAGTGCAGGGCAACTCGTTGTAATTTGTTGTAAACTAGTTGTAATTTTTTGTTATGTAGAATAAAAATAAATCTGTTGTTTAAATGAGTCTAGAACCCAATAACAAAAGTTCTAAGGGTATTTCCAGTGGCGGAAGTTACAAAGATTCGAGACGGTTGAAGGAAGAGAAGAGGAGAAGAAAGTAAGGAACTCCAGGGACAATGAGAGCTATTACGAACAAGTAACAACAAAAGAAGCTTAGGTAGTGGTACAGTAAAGGAAATGAAGGGCAAGACAACTAACTGACATTTCATAACAATGTTTTTGGGTGGTGATAAAGTTAGAGAAGAAAAATGTTGGAAGAAAATTGGATGAAAGGGGCAATGGGAGCTAGCTACTGGAAGGATTCTTAGAGGGGCAATGTAAAAGCTTGTAAGGGGATAGATAGTGATAACCATAAGATATGAATGATATGAAACTGCCAAAAATCATATGGGACGCAAGAAAGGAAAGAAGTTCTAAAAAGATACAACCGAGTCACTAAAAGGGATGTTGTCGGGAGCATCGGCGAAGGCAAATTGTCACAGGACAACTGTGAACGCGTGGAAAATTACAAAGAAGAAAGCAATCAGAAAGAAAACTTTGCCAGGATTACGGGATGACACGACAACAACAAAAGATATTATAATGTCGAAGGTATCTGACGAAGGGAGGAGTAGAATAATGACTAACAAGACAGCAGGAATTACGAATGGGAAGTGATAAGTGACATTTCCTTGGAAGGATGATGGATGCTGATTACAGAATAGTAACCAAGGAATCAATTGTGGAAACAAAGTGACGGTAGAGGAGACGGGACAAGAGCATGTTCTATGAACATCCAGAGCAAAGGAGAGGGCACAGGAACAGGTTTTATTGACAAAGGTGTATGAGAGCTATGAGAAAGAGATTTTGAACGATGATAAGACAGTAATGAGACGAACGGAGAGGAAGTGCATTAATATGACAAAGGAAAAGACAAGTGTAACAGAAGAAGAAAAGTAAGATCCAAAGGAAGAGACAGGGAAAGTTAACAAGATAACAACAAACAAAATGGCCCAGAACGAAAGACTGAATACTTCTTAACGCTAGCAATACCACGATGTAAATAGTCTCGTACGTGCATTACAAGGAGGGTGGAGAACCCGTTTTGATTTTATTTACATTGTCGACGATTTTGATAAATTAATAAATGGTTATAATTAAAAATATATATGTGCATTCATTGGAACCAAAAAATATTCTATTCCTGATTCTCAAAGAAAAAAGACTTTCTCGCATCAGTATTTGTGTTTAATGTCAAAACCCATTACACGTTTCTGTGGAAATGCTATATAACTTCATAGTAGTAATGTATTAAATTGCATTGTATCAAGATTTAAAATAATACAAATATTCAGAAACGTATTCTGAAAGTTCTGTTTTCGAGTGAACAGTTCGGAATGTTTTTATTGACAGCTATAGATGCTGCCAGCCAGTCGCAAATTATAAAAAACATTTGTGATGAACTATATCATATTTTGAAACAAAAGGACATCAGAAACAATACAAATGATTTGCAGCTTCGTAAGAAAAGTGAAATATATAAAACACCATCGGTGGGCTCCTAACGTCGCCTGGTAATGCAAGGGTTAGTATCTGTAGCAAATATTTTTAAGTTGTTTTGGACATGTGGCGAGTTTTTACGTGGAAATTTTCACCTTGTTTCCTTTGTTTACTTTAATATTGGGCAAAAATGTTGTTTTTCTCTCTCCATCTTCCCCACAAACGTTACATGAATATTTTGACATTTTTTTGACGTTTGAGAGTTAAAACATTAAGTGAGATTACGGTGGTAAAGATAGACATGAATGGAAGGGAATAACTAATGTTTTTTAATGTTATTAATACGAATTGCTTTCAATAGCTGAACCATTATCGTAGGCTCTGCAGCGTCGAAAATATGATTTCACTTGCTCGTTAGAGAGCAGAAGTTGATTATGAAGCATTCATAATCTGCTCATCAGATGAGTAATACAATTATTTGTAAAAATCACAAATTTCGTCATTAATAATTAAGAAATGCGCACAAGTGTGCATGGAGTTTACAGTTCAGTCTTCGGAGCTGAGCTCCGTAATTGTTTTCTTGTTTTCCTTGCATGAAAGCACATGATACTTGGTACACTTTTCGTTGCACAGTTTGCACACACATAGATCACTGGCGGTGTGATATGTGGTTGTCTTGCAGAGTTTATGGTGGAATCCATGCACCGCTAATCTGTTTACTACACTTCTCATTTCCTGGTTTGGTTTTGTCCAACTCCTGTCAATCATGGCACTCGTGCAGTAGAAAAGTTCTTCCACCTCTTCTCTCTTCTGTTGTCTTTCCGCTAGCAGTTTGTTGTATGCTGTGGTGTGGACCACAAATTTCGTCATTCCTACTATACTAAAAATACCACACCACTATAACAAATTTGAAGAAATGAGATATGTAAACGCAAAAGGAGGAGTTGGCTCAAATCTGATCATAGTGATTGAACCATCGAATGACGTATTACTATAAAATCTTGGTAAATAAAATCTTCTTTATTAATTTCTAAAATGTCAACTTCAGCTTATCAAACCGCAATGAGCCAGATGGATCATTGGAGATCGGATAATTTTAATTAAATCTTCATTCGATTGCTAAGTTAAAATCATTGAATCTTGATTAAGATAAAAACAATTTCAGGTATGTCTGTGGTGTCAACAATACCTCACCAGCATATCAGGCCGAAATGAGACTAGAACTCTGGCACAAAGATGAAATTATCGCAAATCCGACGAAAATTGTCAATGATCAAAGATATTAACAAACCAACGAGAGCTGCTCATGAGAAGAACATTAAAAATATCGGTAATATCAAAACAACTTAAGATATTTCTACAGTGCCATCAACATCTCACAAACACGCGATGGAAATCCATTTAGCTATAAATTTCCTCCAAAACAGCCAATAAATATATCTCAATAGAATTTCTTCACTTCATCTCCCTAATAGCTTTGATCAAAAACAAAACCCTAAACAAGTTCATTGACATTGTTGAAATATTGTTCTAAGGTCAATAAGGTATTTGTTATATTTCTGGTAAGAAATTCTCGGGAAGCACCGGTGGGTAACTTACTACAAGCTACCGTTTATTTTATATTGTAAATTTATTTTTACCTAGTATTAAGTATTTACTTCAACCATGAAATATATTAATTTTTTATTGTGCATAATAAAAAACACGTTTTGTTTTAATTAGTGGAGAGCCCAGCGAGCAAGTGCCGAAGGGTGACATACTACTACAAGCTACCAGTCATTTTATATTGTAAATTTCTTTTTGCTATTAACTATTTACTTGAACTATGAAATAGAATGTAATTGTCTGCCGCCTGTAATAAAAGCAAACTGGTTGTTCAAGTGAGGCGAGCGCCCCGTGGCAAGCGTCGCAGGCGACGCAGGCAGCGCGGGCGGGCGGCGGACGCTCTCGCTCCCGACCTTCCCGCCGCGGCGCGTATCGGCGGAGCGCGATCTTTCTGCTTGGGCTTCTCCACCCGAGACCTTTGCTGCGCCGCGCACGAGAGCGTTTCCGGCGGCGGCGGCGGCGGAGGCGGCGGAGGCGCCAGGGGGCGGGGCGGGCCCCCGGGCTACGCGGCGGGGGGCTGTATAAAGCGCCTCGGGCCCCCTGGTGCCGCAGTGGCGCATCTGCCCCCGACACACCACCGCCACCGCAGCACCGCCATGCACAGGCTACAGCGCCCGCGGCACGCAGCCCCTGTAAGTGCACCGCCCGCCTCGCAGCCAGCGCAGCCGCCCGCCGCCAGTGATGTGCAAGCCACGCCGGTGGCACTAGTGCGACACAGTGCGATTTGATAGATCGGGACGTTACGAAGTGATTGGCATTTTTACTTGTGCAAATTAAAAAAATCGTTTGTGCTTTTCGGGTCGACATATTTTTCACAGTGGTGATTTTAAAGTTTTCCTTGGTAGTCGTGCTGTTCAAATTTTTTTAGAAATTTTATTGGACATTTTTGCAAATACTCTTTAGAGAGTCTTTTTTCAAAAATATTATTTTTTTAAATATTTCACTAATTTTATCAGATGCAAAAGATAAGTTTTTCAAAAATGAGAGAAAAAATTTTGTTTGTTTTGGTAAGGTACACAGGTATGTGTGATTGTTTTGGTAAGTACTGACAATTTTTCGGCTTGAGATGTAAAGAGGTTTCGTCAAAGGGCAATGAAAGCAGTAATTCTAGGGACCAAAGAATTCTATTTTTAGTCATTTTTAAATAACTCATGTGAATACGATTTTTTTGAATGCCCAAGGTCAAAAATTAAAAATATAGTTGATGGTCAAAATATCTGAAAATTTCAGTAAAAATGGCATTTTTAAAATTAAGAGAAAATTTATGTCATTCAATTGATCATTTTTATATTAATATCCTATTACAGTGTGTAAAATATCTATAACATTTTACAAATTAAACTAGTGTGCAGTATTGTTTCCAAATTATTTGAACAGTGCTCATTGTATACATCTACAGTAAAATTATATTTAAGAGAACATCACCACTAAATTGCCGAAAAAATATCTATTTCATTGAAGTAGCACACTAGGTAACAATAAAAAGTTTGGTCGAAACATTACATAATTAATAGTAAAAGGTAACATAGTTGATGTTCAAAGCATTACATTTTTACAAAAAAATATTACTATCGAATTTATGGTGAAATGTCTTAAATCAAATTAATTATTTAGGGTTTCTACTATCTTTTAATACTTTCCAGTTATTGCAAACTTACATTTCAAATACCTCGAACTTCCAAAATTGAAATTTAATGTATAGTAACTCTTCAGAAAAAAGTCCTGCTAATCAGCAAAGTCTTTTTTCATCATTGAAATGTTTACAGCAAAATCGTAGACAATTATAAAAATAAATATTTTTAATTAGTCATGCATATTTATTTTAAAAAATAGACAAATATTTTTCTATTGTTTTCAATTTACTGAATTTTTCAATTTTAAAATCATATCATGGATTTTTATAATTACAAATCAGTTTTAGTCACTACTGAAAAGTTTAATCAAGAAGTTGTTAGGCTAATTAGTAAGACTTGTTTTACAAAGATACATTGCTTTACAATCCTATTCATAGCTAAGGAAAAGTATATGCAAAAGAGGAAAAATATATCATAGTACTAATGTCATATCTAAACGTTTGGTCACTGAATTATTTTCAGCAAATTAGCATCAAAGAATTTATTGAAGTGAATGCAGGGAGACCTAATCGGGGTGACTCAAGATTATCTTTCCTCTTATTGGTATTTGTTATGATTCCACGTCCAAAGCTCTTAGGAAACCTTACAATAGTGAACGATTAGCTGAGAGGGTACTGATAACGTTGCGAGCGATGATAATGATGACGGTGATTGTTGTATCGGTAGGATGAATGACAATGGAGTGCGTGGATTGAAAGGAAGTAAGGAAAAACCCATAAAAAACTGCCTCACAAACATAAAAATATATGTTTGATTCTTTTGCTGTTGATTTCTATAATTTATGTCATCTTTCGAATTACTCTTTAATATACAGCTATCTTGGCTGACATCTAATGATGTCGAATTTCTTAGCCCACGCATATTCCGTGCAACAGGGAAAATTATCAATACTTTCGATCCCATAAAATACATTCATTAGTAAAATCAGTTACCCCGTTAAGCTATATGTTGCACCAAACTTCTATGTGCTCGACGGTTGACACACATAGCGACGCTAACAATTGTTTCCTAGTGACAGGCACTAGAATCAGTTTTTCCAGTGACGTAATCTACCCTTGTCAGGAACTCGAATAAATAAATGACGGAGATAAAGCTTAGTACCAACTGAGCACTTCTCCCAAGCATTTATGACGTTCACAATAAAAATGTCATCTCATTAAAAGTGTCTGGACAGTATAGGAATCGGGCTGAAAAATACCAGAAATACAGGACTGAAATATAATATCCGCTTTAAATTGCCCGCGAAGGAACAAGCAGCGCGCTCGTCGCAGAGGCTGTACAGGGCGGAAACACTGACTTTGCCGGGGCCCAACTCAAGCACAAAGAAGTACATCCTATAAGGAATACAAATCATGGTGACAAATTGTACAAATATATAAATAACATTATCAACTCTCCGCATAACATAGCGACAATATCTATATTGTTAACTTGAAAATAATAGTTTTTTATTGCGGTCAAATTTGAACCATATGACATCCCTGTGGTGCTAAACCCCAGATGAATTTCTCAGAATCCCACGTGGACGTTGCTTTTCAAACATTTGAGAGGTGGAACCGCTTTTAGAACCACCCCGTGTATACCTGGGGATGTGAGATATCGAGATGAATGAGGAGATGTAAAGTGATTGTGGAAGATGATTGGCAAGATCATTATCCATGTTCAGCTTTGGTCAAGAATCACGGAGATTTGAAAACTGACTAGGGAATGATGTGCTGTAGTGCGGAGTTTTGTGACTGTGTGACATACCGCATTGAACAGAAAAATACAAACTTTTCAAATACCCAATCTCAATTTCTACGTTTCGGGACATCCCTACCAGATATGCTTACATTAAATTGTAAGTCAATAACTACTAGCATCTCGAATATTTCGAATATTTCTCGTACCCTCTTAGATATCAAAATGCGGATTTTGATATTCGTTAGGGCGCACGGGCGTTAGGACGTAGAGGCGCACAATATAAAGAAATTAAATTTTTCCAACATTTTTACAGCGGGTATATTTGAAGAAACTTTGTTGTATCGTAATTTGATCACAAACTGTATTACGCGTCAAAACGCGTAGCATCGTGCAAGAGCGTCTCAAGTACTTGTGCAAATGAAGGGACAAAAATGCCGTTGAATTCATTGTCAGAATTTCAAAACGATTCTAACGAAGTAAAACCTGTGATAATGCGCGACACAAACTTTATTCTTATCTTCACGTCACTAGTTATTATTCAACATTTCCTTATATTGTTTTAAACCTGCGTGACATTATTTAAAGATCTAAAATTAATGGATAAATTGCACTGAGAAAGGAATATCTAGTTTTAATATTGGAGATGTAGGATAGGTTGGAAAATAAATCTAAACTTAGCAATTTCCGAAACTTTGTAGGTATTAAACAAAATACAAACTATACAATTTTATTAATGCGCTTTCTTCTATTTCAGTAAAAAAAAATAAAAATGAATCCGTTTCCCAAAAAGTTTGAAAAATGTTACTGGGGCTTCATATAAAGTGTCCCCTCCTCCCAAAAAATTAAAGTACGGTAATTGTATTCGAAAGTAGCACTTCCAGATCTTATTCCTGATGAATGTACGAAGTTCCAACTTAAAAGCTTCTAATCTGACAGAGTTATGCGTGACATGTATTTCCATTTATCCAGACATCCTTATTTTCGGGACAAAACTGCGTGAATCTTCTCGCCACCTGCACCGATTTTAACTATCTTTGAAGCAGCACTAACAGACCTTGATTCTCACGTGTGTGCGAAGTTACTATTGAAAAGGAGCTTAAACTGGAGGTTTATGACCAAAGTTCGAGATCGTATTGTTGAGATGATTCCAATATTTTCCTCCCTTTTCTAAAGTATACATACTACAAGTATATTTAATTTTGCTACATATACTACAGTTTAGTGAGGAAAAGTAAAAATCTAAGGTCTCGTTTCAAAAACACTAAGTTCCCTAAAACACACCCGTCGCAAAAGTGCAGATAACTAACATTTTTTTTGTACGCCATCATAATAAATGACCGTTTTCGTTGCAAGAAATCGTTCATTAAATTGGGTTTTATGGCACAGATTATGCGGTTTAAGTGTTTATGGAACGAATAATTGCCTCATCACACATTCAGCCAACCGTTGCGAGCGAATCGTAGGGTGATAGCGGTAAACTGCACAGTCGACCACAGTTTTTAACTGTTTTTGGCGTTAAATATATAAATGAATACATGACCGAATCGCAGCGAAAGAATTCGGAGGGAGGGGGGTATTGCCTTTTTTTGCACAGATGTGAAATTCCGTGACGTCCTAATAAACATAAAAATTTAACTTTGATTCTCTTATAAAATTATAATGTTGCTTTATTGGATTAGTACGAATTTGAAAACATGTACGTACGTGTTTTATTGCTTACATACACTTAAAGGCTTCGCATTATAAACAGGTTGCTTAATATTCTATTATCGCATACATTCCTACGTCTCCTATCGAATGCCAAAACCATATTTCTAAATCTTAGACAGTATGAGAAATATTTGGGGAGCCAAACCATACCTTAATGAGGGTTTTATCTAATAAGGGTGACCAGCAGTAGACATTGACATTGGATATCTGAAATGTATTGTTTCTCTACACAATGCGCTGTCTCATCCCAAAACTCCACAGTATGCTCGTGCAATTTCCGGGAGCCATTCACGCATCCGCTCCGAGGACCTTACCATCTTCGGATATCCACATCGTCAACTAAACTGGCTATAACCATCTCTATATGTTGTCTCTGGCCACTTTCTAAAGGCAATTAAATATTTCTTCTTTTGCTTCTTTTCGTATACCGCGTTTATTGCAAAAAAACTTTGTTAAACTGAACTCTTGACAACAAGAACAAAAATTCAATGAAATTTATTTAATATCTTGAAATTTTTTTAACATTTACTACAGAACCTAATGATGGGATGGCATAACGTCCTGAAGGGTTGTTCAGTTTATTTATTTTTTTACGTTTTTCGTAATAAAAATATTTAAAGAAAAGAAGTAAAAGAAGAAATATTTAATTGTCTTTAGAAAAAGGGCAGACACAACATATAGTTAACATAAACTCACAAAACAAATATAAATAAAAAGTATTACTATATCCCTTCTACTGTAATAATAATTGCGAGATCCAATCGGTTGGAATAGACTGACTGGCTGCAGTAACAGTTGCCCTATGCAGAACCATTATAATTTGATTTCGCTCATTCGCCCTATTTATTTGTCTCATGTTCCGTATCCACCCAGCCTTTGGAAACGCAAATATTGAAAAGTCGAAGTTTCTGATAACTCGTTTCTGGCAAATGTAGAATTTTACTGTCGCCGGAGTCACAGTTTAAATTATGTTCCGAACTTTAGAACCATGGTCTGCTGGAAAGCTTGTCTCCAAACGTTTCCTCTGTAAGGCGGCAGAGATCATCACAACAAACCTCATGGACAGATCGCAAATGACTGTCGTCTGCGAACTGACTCGGAGACTCGGCTATCTGCGAATTGTTCAAGAGTATTATTCGCTCACGTATCTTTGATGACTGACTACGCATACGACAGTTGCAAAAGGACCAGAAAACATGCTTTCCAACAGACCTCGGCGTGAAAGACAATTTCCACTCATTTCCTCGATTTTTTTCCAATCTTGACAACTCTGGGTCTTGAAAGCGATTAGTTTACGAGTTGGCTGAAAGATTTCTTGAACGAAGAAGACTGGAGGACGCCAATACTTCATTTCTGCCGGTAAAACCTTTCCTTTCACATCTATAACAACGGTTTCTAAATCACATTGTCATTGAACATGTAAACAATTTTAACGTTTTTAAACACATTTTCTGCCGCATTTCCTTCAGATTCAAATTCAGAGATGAATTGGGATTCGTCAGTCTCTAAATTATTTATATTTATTATTTAATTCGCTTTCGTGTAACCAAGTATTCGTCGATATTCGGGGTGTCAATGATTTCATGACTTTATGATTACAAAAAATGGGATGGTAAGAGAAAAGATAGATCACCTGCAAAGAAACTTCTTCGGGATGGGAAGAGAAAGGATATGGTAGAGAACCTGCATAGAACCTATTGTTCATCACCAAATCCTGGGCGAAGGTTTCCGAACGACAAGACTTGCCCAGGTACTCAGAGGAAAGCTTTCTGCCGGCCGCCACGCTACGGGTCGCCCCTTGTGTGCTGTTGGCAGGGGGCGCTGCAGCAGACGCTGTCTCTGGGCCTCCCGCTGCTGCCGCTGCTGCTCCTGGCGATCGCTTGCGGCGGCGCGCATGCGCAGTCGCGGCCCGTGCCCAAAGGCGGCGACGCGGACCCCGACGCCCACCTCGACATCCGCCCCGACGGCAGCTACACCTTCGAGTATGACACACGTACGTGCCCCGCCGCGCCTCCCCGCGCACGCCATCGCAGCCCCTGCACTGCCCCCGCTAACCACCCACTCGCCCGCACGGCACCCTCTCCACTCCCCGTCGCACAATGAGGAAGATGCTAAGCAGCCACAGAGGGCAAAATAAACAAGAAACCGTAGAATTTTTCTCTAAAAAATTGCAAAATACATAATCTTATTAGAAGTATACATCAAATAAAGACAAAACAAAAAAAGTAGATTTTTTTCTAAAATGTTTGCAAAATACATAATCTTATTGGAAGTATACATCAAATAAAGCCAGACCGTACCTGCTGGAGTATTTACTAAGACGTTGGAAAAGGCATACCGTATAGTACCCTTGGAGGAACTTTTGCTGAAATGCAGTGGTAACATAGGCTTCAGGCTTACCATTCGAAAATGTTCATTATCATTACAACTGCTATTATTAATTCAAACTTTTGTTCCCAGTGCTTCTCAGATTACTTTTTTTTAAAAATGTATGTGAAGAAATAATCAAATAAAAATAGTTTGTTTAGTTACTCCTTTTAAGAAATAAACTTCTTATGAAACTTTTACGTAACAAAATTTCGAACATTAATCAAAAAAGTAATTTAAAATTTAAAACCAGAAGATATATAAATGGGACTTTATTAATAATTAATATTTTAGTTTTTTCAATTCTTCGAAATAAGGTTATAAAAATCAGAATTACACATTTCATAAAAGTAAATTCCTTTGTTCACTATGGTCATCCGGACACTTATTAACTTTATTTTCATATTATTAAAATATATCGTACGAGGATGTATATATTTAACATACGTCGTATATCAAAGCAAATCGTATAAATTTCGAATTCAATTATGGTTTTAGTTGTAATCTGTGTACATAGTACCATTATTTTGAGGAAGAATGTAGTTTACTTCATATCGTTTTTAAAAACATCCGCCCCAATTTCCGTCGTTCCGGGTCACACCGGGTTAATGCACACTGCTTCGTTCCGCACTCGCTTCTTGTTAATGCGTGGGTGCACGTGATAAAGCACGCCAGCTAAGATGGCTTCCTCAGATGCCCGCTGAGTTAAGTACCATCCTGTCTCCGGCGCATCCATCCATTCTTTTATTCGCGGAAGACATACATATGCAAGCGTATGCATGTTGAGGGGACTTGAATGTATGATGATCAATTTTCATATGTTTAATACTGATTTTCTTCCGTTGCGGTATTAAGAATGCTGGTATTCATAACAGGTTTTTCCCCTTATTTATATACTTCTCATAATGAACTGGATATTTTCCTATTTTCTACCACTCGTTGCACTGAGCAAGACGAAAGAACAGAAGCACCGAATAGCCTGATACAATTTATATATTGCACTTTCATTATGTTCTTCCAATCTTCATGAAAGAATACAATTTTAACGAATACCTTTTGAACAATGAATATCAAAGCAACCAAATCACATAATTATTTTGCAAATAACATGTTGTAAAACAAATAAATTATAACTGAAATTAGTGCTAAACCGAAAGAAGCGTGTTGTAGTAACTTGATTTTTAGAGCTGTAACTATATTATGTAGTCCTCTAAACATTACAGGTAAGAGATAACACATTACTGAGAGCCTTCACCTACAAAAACATAAAAATTCAATTGATAAAAATGGGTAAATTATCGACACAAGAATTGTAAATAAAAATGGCATATGTAATTTATTAATCAGATAAACATTTCGGCCTTTTCGGTACAATGCAGAAAATGCTCTATCTCTGGTGCTTACACGACATACATTTCCCTAAAATTAGGTGAATCTTAACTGCATATTTACTTCCTGGGGCTCAACCAGCAACTATCTTTGTTCCAATTATTCTGTCAGAATTACGTAGTTTCTGCATTTTAAATTTAGTACAATGTTAGTAGCATTTTAAATTAAGTTTAATATTTTCATTTGTGTGGGCATATCCAAACAACTGCACTACACCTTTACAGGCGGTCATATCTCTTCTTTTTCTTGTGTGTTTTCATTGAGTAAACTGTCATCTATGTAGTTTGGAGGACCTTCATAAGTCCTCCACTTCTGCTTTCATACTCTCTTCCAGTGAACCTTTCTTCAATTTCCTCTGTCTTCCCACCCCGATGCAAAAATTCAATGCGTTATGAGAAGGAAAAAATGCATCTTCCCTAACCAGATTTAAATACATACCAGACAATGACGTCGTAAAGCGAAAATTACAACTCTTATCTCGGGCTTCATTACTTAGCAAGGAAAATAATAGAAAGATAATCGGAAAGCCTAATTACATCTACCTTCAGCAGAATGCACGGAGATGGTTCTCGGAACGGAGTTTGCACAATCTCCAACCGCAAGGATGGGCCGCAAAGGGCCCGGCGAGGAGGGAACGTGGCGGCGAGCCGCCCAGCTCCCGTGTCAATGCTGCACATGGAGTGAGAACAATGCGCCCCGGGCGGCATCCATTTTTATCTGATGATTGTTACGAGCGTACGAAGGCTACATGGCATTCTGTGGGGTCGACGCATCGGCTGGGTAATTGAACGAACAAAAAAGTTGGTAGTGCCGAAACATTAGTCGGGGCTGTAATTGGGTTGTGGAAGCGCGTGTTCTGGGAATCCCATGGGGGACGAGGGGGGAGAAACCGGGACGGTGAGTCTGCGCCGGAAACGGCGCCGGAAGTGAGGCTCGGTCTCCTGAGGAAAATGGACGCCAAGGGGGCAGGAGAAAATTAATTCAGAAGCTTGCATCATCTCTGTGCTTGGGTCTTTTGTGCCAGTTATAATGAAAATTAACGTGATTTACTTTGAAGTAGTCCTTGAAGGTTAAGCTTTTCATGATGATTTCCTCAAGTAAAATTCATTGTATGACACAAATAAAAGCGACTCCTGAAGGTTAGAAAATTGCAATTGTTCTTTAAGGTATCCGAACATATGATTTTAGTCTAAATTCATTTGTTTCACTCAATGCTTATCCAAATCAGCGTATGTATTAACAAACTAAAACATATATTTTTTAATATTTTGCTGATTGATAACAAAGTACGTTTCTGACGCATGATTAAGAGCAGAAGACTTTAGGGAAAATTACAATTAGCGAAACTAAAATTTTATTACTATATTAATAAATGAATTATAAAATATAATTTTTATGATGTCAATTTTATATTCGTGAAAAAAGATTTTTTTCTTTTCCACTGATGCCTTCCTGAACCTTTCTCTGCAAAAAGACTTCGTTTCCTTTTCATTTCAACAATTCAATTAGTTATGGTTTCTTTCTCGCATTTGCTTCCTCATGACGTAAATATTCTTTCATCTTTTATTTGTCTTCTCGTTACATCGGCAATAAATTGAATAATCATCTAACTATCATTGACTGAACTTATCAATGATACTGAACGCAAAATACTACTAAGCAAACATTCACCGATATACTGTCTGGAACTAGTATACGAAATGGAAATTTCTTCACAATCATACATACAATTAACTCTATTTTTAATAGATAGAAAGTTAGACTTCAGTTAACTTTGTTGAGAATTACAACATTCATTATCACAATGATCGAGCGGCGAATTAAAAGTTCTCGGACCAAAGGCCCTCGGGCTGTTGGTCGCCGCTCGATCGTTAGAAGCAGTTAATGCCCGTGGTACATACATTATTTTATTTTTTACCTAATTATAATTATTCACATTTACTTATTTACTAGTTAATTATTTGTTAAATTGACTCGGTTTGTATTTCATATTTCCCTCCCAAAATTCCCTTTTATATTTCTACAATTTCCTTCGTAAGAGAACATGTAGCAACATTTAACTGCTTTCATGCTTCCCTCGTCCCCACGATCCTCTCGATCCAGACAAGTTATGCAGTGAATATCGAGCTCTGAATCGAAGGCAATAACGAGCAATAACGTATCAGTAAAAAAAAATAAACATTTTGTTAATAGAAATAAAGTCCAGGTTAACCCTTTTGAGGATTCCAGCTTCCTTTCCTGCCCAGTCCTTCGTGGCTTAAGATCCTGGCATTTTGTTTGCAATTGATAGAAAGTTCAGTTAACCCTTTTGAGGATTCCAGCCCCCATTTCCTGCCCAGTCCTTCGTAGCTTAAGATCCTGGCAGTTTTTTGAGATTGATGGAAAGTTCAGTTAACCCTTTTGAGGATTCCAGCCTCCATTCCTACCCAGTGGCTTAAGATCCTGGCAGTTTTTTGAGATTGACAGAAAGTCCAGTTCACCCTGTTGAGGCTCCCAGCGTCCCGTCCCGCCCAGCCCCGCGCGCGCGAGGTGCCCGGATCCAGCCGCCCGCGCGGCGCGCTCCTCTGTGTGCGCAGGGGACGCGACGCGGCACCGCCACACGGCCAAGGCGGGGCCCGGCGGCTCGCCCGTGCAGGGCGAGTACCGGGAGCGGGACCCGGCGGCGCCGCACCGCGACCGCGTCACGCAGTACACGGCGGGCGCCAACGGCTTCCGCGCCACGGGCCCGCACATCGCGCGCCGCATGAGCCTCTCGCAGGTGCCCATCCCGTACGCGCCGCCCGTGCACCCGGACTCGCCCAACTACAAGCCGTCGTACAGCGGCTACCGAGACCCCAACAACGACCCCACCTACTCCTTCGGCTTCAAGACCAGCCAACAGGCGCGCCGCGAGCACAGCAACAACGTCGGTGAGTACACGCGCGGAGTTGCCGTTTTTTATACTACTCTGTTTTGTCATCGCCAGTACACGACCTTCCTCGTAACAGTATTTTTGGTCAATTGTTTTGCATGTTATTCATTCGATCCATTAGAAGTCCAAGAATATGAAATTCATTTATAAAATGAAGTCAATCTGAACAATTACAGAAACAAATAATACCTTTATCCATAGCTGGTGATTTTTCTTTAATGTCTTTTTATTTATTATCCAGAATTTTTGTTTTTATATTTTTTACCTATCCTATAGTTTCTTCAATAAATAAATGTTGATTATGCAGACGCAGTCAACAAACGTAAATACTATGTAATCTTATTTAAATGCTTTTTGTATCAATCTTTTCAAATTGTACAGTAATTTATTAACTGGTCTTAAGAATCGTGAATTTTCAAATATAGTGCGTGCCTTCTTTTGTTCAAAAGGTTGCTTGTTCAGTCCTTCAGTTTTTATCAGTAACCATTATTAAAATCAAGGGATGACCATTGATTTGGATTGCTTTCGATTTTTTTGATTGAATATTATTTCACCCTTTTGAAAACCCTTCCTACAAAATGTATATTTTCCTAAAAATGTATATTTTCCACATGTAATATATTTTCGTTAAATATATTACATTAATGTAATATATTATACATTAGTGTAATGTATAATGAAATCACGAAACCAACAGGTATTTTTGTTCAAGAGAAATCTATTAATTAACTTTCAATTTGAAGCCAAAAATATCGGAGGATAATGGCAGGAGATTGTCAAACGACAAGTGCCAATAAGCAAGCGTAGACACACGAATTAAAAGTAGGGATTCTAGCCTCGAAAATATGCAAATTTTCTCTCAATGCTTCTCTAATCGGTACATGGCCACTGTGTTTTGGGTTATTTCGTGCTACAAAACGTGGATCTATGATATTTTGTTCTGATGAATCGAGGTTGTATGATAATATGAGAAAATGTTTCTTTATATCCTCATGAATGGATTTCCCTCGAATTCTTCATCAAGGTGTAATAATCATATCTTACTCTCACGTCAAGGTTCTTTACGAACGTATCAGCTTTATAATCTTTGAAGATAGCTCTCATTAAGTGTTGAATTCCTAATTATTGTTCATTGACACAACTGAGTTTTATAAAAATAGTAATTTTCATTCAGAAGTTTTACTAACAATGATGGTCAGTAGGAAGCACAAATAACTAATTCATAAATGTGTTGTTGCTTTAATTTATTCGTCACAAAGTAGATAAGCTTGTTATGAAACTAAAGAAGATAAAACCTAACTCACTGATGCTAAAAACATTTTTCATTTTTTGGCAATAAAATATCGCACAATCTCTAAAGATCGTAGTTTCAGTTTTTTAATTCGTCTAATTTATTTTCCTCATGCAATAATACTATAAATAAACAAATTCCAGGTTTGGAAAAATTCAAATGTATACTCTCTCTAGTTACTTTCTCGAAGTATTGTGATGAGGATGCTTTTCGATTCTGTAGTGGCATATTCATTTAAAACACAAAAACAGAGTACACATCGTTAAGACAAGCACTACTTTCTATATTGGTGTTCTGCACTTTTGTGTTAAAAACAAAATTGCTCTGACGTGAATGCTTGAATCATAATTCAAAGATATTTCGAAAGAGCCAGGAGCCAGGCAACATCGAAAGGCGTTCGAGTTCACGCTCTCTGCGACGATCCCAATAAATGTGATTGAATTACCTGTGCCTACCTGAAAAAATACTATTGAGATAAGCAATATTCAGAATGACTGTATGGCGTTTGTAATTGGATTACAACACAGTTGCATTTACAAGATGATTAGAGTACTCATTTTTAAACATTATTTTTAGATTATTGAAATGGAAAATATTATGTATTTTAGTTTAAAATTCGATTAGTAATGAGTACAAAAATTGAAAGGTATGTTATTTGTGTATTTTAAGATACGGAGAGTTGATAGATTCACATTTGAAATATTTCACCGGACGCGAACAATTTTACAAAAGTTAAATATCAACAGGTGTGAAAATGTATCTAACTGTTGAGAAGTGTACAATATAGAACATATTCAATTCACTTGGCTATTTTAAGACATAGGACAAATATTGGTGTCAGACCAAACACAAAACCCTAAAAAAAAGCCGCTGTTGTCAGTAGTGGTTCCACGAGATAATCATCTTAAGAATACACGTGTTAAATTGAAATGGACGACCTCGTGTGACGTCTCGTTACCCTCACATTATGGGCAAAGAGAACTTTCGAGAAACCTTGTGCGCAATTAAACTGCGTAACTGGGCATTCTGCATTATAAACAACCAACACAAAAACGTTAGCTCTCTTACAATGTTAGTTCTGGTTACTATAATGATTTTATACAATAAGAATATCAAAATTATTTTATATAATTATAAAATAATACACTCAAACTTTACGTCATTGTTTAGATACATAATTACAATGAACAAATTTGGAGGAGTCCATTTTAGCATAGGCAGAAGCTAACATATTTATCACTCCTTTCATTCCATTTATTGCCCATTAATGTGCTCGCTCTCTTTGTTAATGAATCATAATGTCTCCCTTCTCTTTGACAGGATGGCAGAATTATCTATTTCGAAAATGTTACAAGGAAATCTTTGACACTACATAATCATCCCCTAAATGTGACGAGTATCTTTTCTTAAACATTCTGTGAACTGTAAAAAGCGCAGGAAGCGTTGTCCGAAGACACGCACTTTCAAGAAATCATTCTGAAGATTGTGAATGCATTAGATCTATTTAATTACAAGTCAAAACCCTCATAACAATTGAAATACGATCCTGAGGTTATTTCGCACATCAGACCTCCATAACAACCCACAAGGCCATGGGCGTTTCTCGAGTGGCGCGTTACAGCCTCGACTCATAAAATTAACTTCATTTCGAGAACCGAAGCAAACGCAAAAACATCAAGGAAACGAAGAATCACTTCCAAACGACTGCCTCGCCGGTTACAACGCTCCCTGACACAATTAATACCTGTTTAGTGCCTAATATACAAAGTACTTCGACCTCGACAACGCTGCGTGCTACCGCACGCGCATCTGGCCGCCCGCAAGGCTACGGCCCGCACTCATTAAGCGTACGGGCGAGCTAAGGCTCATTACCGCGACGGTAAGGGCCGACCTCGTCTCCCGCCGGAGGAAATCCGGGAGCGTCATCCCGCCGAGACGAGACTCCGCCCGGGCGGTAGTCGCGGGGACCGCTGTTAACAGCGCCGCCGGCCGCGCTGGACACGGCGAGCTTCCTCGCCGTCGGCTTCCGGGATTTGGCCGACCTCTGCCGCGAACACCCTGCGCCGCGCCGCCGAGGTTTATGGCCCCGGCTCGATGTCGCTGCCGGTCACGTGGGGTACACACCACCGCTCGCGAGGCTTCTTCAATGGAGCTGACCTTACGGCGCGGGTGTCAATGGAAGCGGTGCGTGTGTGTTTACGGTGTTTTATTGCCCCAGCTGCGCATGCGCAGGAATTCCGTGTAGGAGGATAGTGAAACGAAATTTGCATTTTGTGATTGCATCGAAGTCGGCTTGGGTGGCCGAGGTGGCTACAACGCGTGTCGCCTCAGGGATTAGGAGTAATGGGTCGCGGTTCTAATCTCACTCCGTGCTTGAGCTTATCCTTGGCCTTTTTCCAATTCTGAGCTTTTCGCGTCCTGTTTGCTAATTCCGGTTCCGATGAGCCCATGAGCTAGTAAGAGTCTGATGTGTGGAGTGGGATACGGCACTTTGGTTAGTCAAAGATCCGTTAAGAATGGAGTTCATTAGTAATCAATTCTCAATGTCACAACACATCCGATCTTCGTGAATTCACGTGGTATTAAACTTCGTATTTAATTTTTCAGCATTCAAAATAAAATTCTGATATACTCATATGTAAACTTCGTGAAAGGAACATGGTAAAATTAAGTAACACACACTGATGACATTCGACCTTTGGAAGAATAGATACGGGCATTAAAATTAAAATTTCTTTCACTTAATTTTCAGTAGTTATCAGTTACTTATATGCTCATCGTTTCTCTGATGCTCTATCAGAACGCTTCGCAAGAAATTAGCTAATTAATTTTCACTGCGTGATATTTTCGCATTGTTTGCGCAAAAGGAAATTCCACGCGCACTTGCAGTGGATTCCACACACTAGTGTGTGTCCCGGCATCCTGTTCAAGCGCATTGTTTCAAGTTTTATACTGAACTATAATTTCTCAACCCCAGCACATCAGGTTCTTAATGAATCCCGTGCATAAAAATTACTGTATTTCTCATGAGAACAAGATGCACTGTGGAAACCGGATACTTTAATAAATGAATATGAGTTGTATATGCGTTGTAAATGCATGGGACAATGTCCTTTTGCATTTCCCCTTCTTTAAAGCACAAAAAAGGCTTGGAAGCATTGCTTATTCCAAACACTATTTTCAGTCATATTTTCTTTAATTGTATAGTGATCGATATTTATAAGAAAATAGAAATCAAGGAATAAAAATGATTTTGCATTGCATCCAAAAACGATACAAGCACTTTGGTCTGTCACTCAATTTTAATCCAGCTATTTTTGATGTATTCTACGTAGCATATAATCCTAAAGACGTTAATAAAAGGGACCCACTTTATTTACAGCGCGAAACCACATTCACAACACACATCACATCATAATTCTTAAACACCCGCAAGAAGTATTTAATTCTACTCTCACCATCAACAGTGAAGTCTAAAAAGCATGAGTTTTGCTAAAAGCGTTTTCCATGTGTGTCTTAACCTTGTGACATAATAATTTACCTAACCTTTTTGAAGCAAGAACTTTGCCATTGTTCTGCAGTCTCCGACGAAAAAAGTGACTCCAGGTTTTGCAAACACTTAAATGTTTAATTTTCATTCAGTTTTATTTAGATCAGTTTAAATAATGCGTTCATTTGGTCACAAAAACTATAATCGAGGCAAGAAAAAACTTAACATTTTGTATTTAAATTCATTAAGAGCACATCGCTTATTTCTACTCTTCTACGATTTTGTGCGATTACTGGTAATGAAAATTCATTGACTTCACATTAATTTCTGAAGGAAGTCAAATTTCACGTTAATTCGGTTCTCATTACTGTACAAATTTTAAAAAAGTGTTTATTCTTCAGGAGAAACTATTATATTATTTCATACATCGATAACGTAAGATAAAAAAAAGTACATCTAACAAGAAAATAATTATGATGATTGGAGTTTGTAAATCACATTCAGAAACATAACTACGTGTCAAGAGCCCGGGTGCTGATGGCTCAAATGGGGCCCAAACATTGGCATTATCATCTGTATTGGGGTCGGCAGGTGTCCTCATTCGGAGCCCTTGGCTTCGGGGGCCGTAGGGCCGCACACCGGTTGCAATAGCCTAGCCCTGATCACATTATTACCGTCGAATTATCTATAGTGATGAGTCAAAGTGAAGCCCAGTACCACTCCCGCTCGCCTTCTGTTGCAGGCACGGTGAACGGCGCGTACGAGTACCGGGACGACGTGGGCGAGCTGCACCGCGTGCAGTACACGGCCGGGAAGGACACGGGCTTCATCGTGCACAACGAGGTGCCGGACGCGCGCAACAGCATCGGGCCTCTGTTCGCGGTGGCGCCGGGGCGGCCGGGCCCGGGGCCCCGGGCGCGCGGCCGCTCGGCCGTGCGAGTGCGCCCCGACGGCTCCTACGACTTCACGGCCGCGGGCCCCAACATGCGCCACCAGGAGGTGAGCAACGCGCAGGGCTTCCGCAGGGGCTCCTACTCGTACGTGGACGACCGCGGGGTGCAGCGCACCGTCGAGTACGAGGCCGGCCCCAACATCGGCTTCAAGGTCATCAACTCGCGCAAGGGCCCCGCCCCGTTCCCGCACGTCCCGCCCACCTACTACCCGGCGCTCTACCCCAGCAAGGGCACCACCCCGCGACCCCGCCCGGGAGACGACCTCTTCGACGAGGACTTCAACACGGCCGAGTCGGGCCCTTCGGTGCCGTCCAACAAGCCGCACCGCCCCACGAGCGAGGAGTCCCTCGAGAACACGTCCGGGTCGTTCGGAGACGACGACCTGTTCGGGGGCGGCGGCGTTGGCGGCGGCGGCAGCAGCGGAGGCGGCGGCGGAGGCAGCGGCCCGAGCGGCGGCGGGGGCGGCAAGAACCCCCCCTACGGCGGCAGCAGCGGCGGCGGCAGCACGGGCATCGGCGGCGGCAGCAGCGGCGCTGGGGGCTCCGGCAGCGGTGAAGACGATTTCTTGGGGGGCCTGGAACACAACTACGACAAAGGCCCGCATCCGGTCTACGGCGGCGACGACGGCAGCATTACCCATCCAGGTAATGTGTTCCTGGGGCCGGACGAGCTGCACCGACCTGGTGGTGGGCCCGATGAGGAACTGTTCGGGCGGCCGGGGGCCGGGAACCACGGGAGCGGCTTCTTGAGCGCGGACGAAGAGCTGTTCGGAGGCGGCCGGCCCGGGCGGCCCGGGCGGCCCGGTCGGCCGGGGAGGCCGGCGGCGGGCGGCGGCCACGAGTTCCTCGGAAGCCTTCCGAACGGGCCGGGCGGACGACCGGGCGGCGCGCCGGGACGCAAACCGGGCAATGGGTTCGCCACGTCGAGCGATAGCGACATTTTTGGCCCTCCGAGCGCCGGGAGACCAGGGAACGTCGGGACGACCGACTCAGATCTGTTCGGAAGCCTTCCGGGGAGCTACGGAACCGGTGGTGGTGTTGGTGGTGGTGATTTTCTTACTCCGTACGAACCGGACCCGTTCGCTCCCAGCAGACCCGCCAAACGACCCGACTACGGCCCCGGCTACGGGAACGGTTATGCCCCAAACTACGGATCTAGTTACGGACCTGGTTACGCCCCTGGCAGCAGACCGGGGTACCGACCAGGGACGCGACCCGGATACAGACCTGGCAATAGGCCCGGCTACGGAAACGGTCACGCACCCAACTACAGACCGGGCGCGAGACCGTCTCGACCAGACGACGACATCTTCGGCACTCCTCCGGGGAGGCCCTCGGGCTCACGACCGTGGCGGCCTCAGGGGCCGGGACGGCCGGGCTACGACGAGGACTTATTCGGAGACCCGTTCGCACCTCCCGTTAGGCCAAGCAGACCAGGAAGGCCAGGCCGTCCAGGGCAACCCGGGGCAGGGTACAGACCGAGCGCAGGACAAAGACCTAGCGCCGGGTTCGACCTCAACGACGAGGACGTTCTGTTCGGCCCTAAGCCTGGAAGCCGTCCCAAACCTGCTCCGGGTGAAGACTTGGATTACTACGACTATGATAATTACGATTATTACGATCAGCCCGGAACAGGTTTTACAAAACCGCCAGACGCAGATTTGTTCGGAATTACTAAGCCTGCTAATGATCTTTACGGCCATCCGCGTGATCCCATTGATGAGATTTTCGATCCTCCTTTTACGAGGCCGAAGCCTGCGCGCCCGGGGACCACTGGTGGTTTCGATTACGATGACGACCTGTTCTTTGGAGGAAAACCGAACGGGGGTGATTTCTTGAGCCCTGGAGATAACTACTACGGATCATATCCAGGCAGCAGTAGACCCGGTGGTAATCGACCGTCCAAACCATCTCCTCCCGACGACGACCTTTTCGGTGTTTTTCAGCCTCCGCGAAAACCTGTCAACGGCTATCCCACACCCGCGGACGCGGATATTTTCGGAAGTGGCCCCGCTCGCCCAGCCCCAGACGATGCATTCGACATTTTCGGTCCTCCCTCGAGACCTAACGGTGCGTACCAGCGACCTCCGGGCGTCCGACCCGGTGCGAGTCGGCCGGGCGTCGGCAGCCGCCCTGGAGCGACGCGTCCTTCAGACAGTGACATATTCGGCAGCCCGCCGGCGGACGTAGCCCCAGGTAGACCCCGCCCCTCAGACACAGACATCTTCGACACTCCTGACCCGTTCGCTCGCCCTGGCAACGGCCGTCCCCGGCCCGCTGACGCTGACATTTTCGGCAGCGCTCCCGCCGCGCCTGGCGGCCGCCCGACCGACTTCGACCTCTTCGACGACCCGCTCCTCCCCGGAGCAGGCGCCTCGCGACCCGGAGACGCGGACTTGTTCGGAAGACCCCGGCCAGCAGACCCTGTGTTCGTGCCGGGCCGCCCTGGGTCGGCAGATCCCGATCTTTTCGGGCGGCCGAGGCCGGGCGGGCCCGTCCCGGCTCGTCCTGGGCCCGGGGGCGCGAGACCGCCCGGCGCGCCGCCCGCGCGGCCCGGCTACCCGCCCGCGGCCGACTCGGACTTGTTCGACAGCGCGCCCGTCAGCGGCACGGCGGCCGACAGCGACCTGTTCGGGAAGCCTTCCGCAGGCTTCTCCAAACCCGCGTCCGATAGCGATCTTTTCGGCAGCGCGCCCGTAGTTTTGGGCAAACCCAGCAACGGCTTCTCGAAACCGCCTCCTGGAGCACCCGTGGCGGGGAATCCCAATAACGGGTTTCTGGGGGCGACTACCGCTGGTGGGAACTACCCCAGCGCGCCCACAGCGTTCGGTGGCGCTCGCCCGCCAGATGCTGACGTGTTCGGCGCGCATCCCGGCGGCATCTCGCGGCCCGGGAGCGGCTTCTCCAAGCCTTCGGACAGCGACCTCTTCGACAGCCCTTCAGTGGAATTGGAAAGCGCTGGCATCCACATCCCCAAACCCACAGACGCAGACCTCTTCGGTAATCCCCCGGGAGCTCCTCCGCGGCCGGGGATTCTCATAAATAAGCCTACGGGCGGCGGCGATATTTTTCCGGGATCTCCTTTTCCTAAACCGACAGACACGTCTTTCTTGGGCAGTTCTCCACTGGCGGTGGAGAAACCCGGTACAGACTCGCACTCTAAGCAACCTGACTCTGAACTCTTCGGACGACCGGGTGAAGGGGGCATTACGGACGAAGACGACCTTTTCGGAGACTTAGGTGGCTCTTTCGGAAAACTTTCAGAGAGTGTGAAACCAGGAGCCTACCAACCCCAGAGTCCAGCTGGCGGCGGGCAGTTCGGTAGTTTTAGTTCCCAACCAGGCGGTGATTTCCTCGATTCCTCAGACTCAGGTGGAAAGTTCGGCAACGAACCGGAAGATCTGAGCTTCCTTTTCCTGAAACCTACTAACAGCGGAGCCCTCGTAACAGCAAGACCCGGTGTGGGTGTTGGGAACGGTGGCGGTGGCTTCTTGGACCGGCTGCCCGGCGCGGGCCGTCCGTCGCCGAGCGGCGACGGCGTGTTCGCGGCGGGCGGCGGCGGGTCGGGCGCGGGCTTCTTTAACCCGAGCGGCCTCGCGAGCGGCGGCTCGGCGCGCGCGGGGCTGTTCGACGGTGGCGGGGCGGACCTCGGCGGTGGCAGCAGCAGCGGCGGCGGCGGAGGCGGCGGTGGTGGCGGTGTCGCACGCGCGGGCGGGGCCGGGGGCGGGCGCGGGGGCGGGCCGGCGGGGCGGGGGGACGAGCTGTACAGGGGCCGATCGGTCCCGGAGGGGTTCCCTGACCTCCCGAGCGCCGCGATTGGAACCCAGAGCGAGGTGGAGTCGCAGCTGCCGGCGCCCGACGCGACCGGTGGCGCCGGCGGCGTGGCGCGCGCGAACCACGAGCCCGAGGCGCGCCGCTCGCGGTGACACTGCTTCTTCTGCCGCAGATCCGCTCGACTCGTTCGGAAAGCCGGCTAGTGGCTCGGTCGGGCCGGGGAGCGGGGAGCTAGACTCTGGTGGTGGACTCACAAATATTAACAGTGGTGACGAAGATGTGTACGGGAGCTCTCCTAACTACGACCATTTGGACACTAACGGTTTCGGGAAGCCAGGTGGCGGGTTCAGCAAGCCGGACGGCGCCAGCGGAGCCGACTCCAGCGCCTCCGTGGACGACGAGGACACCTATTTCGGGAAGCCCGGAGGAGGCGGCGGCGGCGGAGGAGGCGGGTCCTACGGGAAGCCGCCGCACGGGGGAGCGGGCGGCACCCAGCCGCCGCACCACGGAGGCGGGTCCTACGGCGCAGAAGACGACCTGTTCGGGCCGACGCCCCCCGTCTACGGGCGGCCGGGTGGCGGCGCCAGCTCGGCCGGGTCGGACGAGAGCTCGGCCGGCGGCGGCGGCAGCAGCGGCGGCGGGGGCGGCAGTAGCGGAGGCGACTTCTCCCTGTCGGGCGCGGCGGCGGGCGGCGGCGGCGGGCCGGCCGCGGGCGGCGGCGGCAACAAGCGCAAGCCGGCGTTCGGCAAGTGCTGCAAGTCCAGGCGCCGCAACCGAAAGCCGGGCGGCCTCAAGCTGACGCCCGTGGTGGCGGCGTCGGCGACGCGGCGCGACGGAGATGTGCGCCTGCCGCCCGTGCGCGCGCACGTGCAGAACATCGACATCCTGCCGTACGGCCGCCGCCTGCCGCCGCCCGGCGCCGCCCTGGACAGCCTGGGCCCCGAGCCCTCGCGCCGCCACTGAGCGCCTTCGCCCGCCCTGCTGCCCCGCCCCGCCCCGCCCCGCGGGCGGGCACGCCCACGCACACACACGGCAATGACCACAGTTCATTGAGTTTACTTACGAACAGTTGAGAAAGGAGAGAAATTAGTCGTAGGGAAGCATAAAATGAAAGCGAATAAACTATTTTTTCACAAAAATCACATGTCACTTTAGTGATAAAGTACAAACTGTGAAATAAGTTAATTTATAGAAGTAGTGAAAGGAAAACTGAAACCATCCCAGTCCAATGAGGAAATTTGCTTCCAATTTAGTCAAATTTGCGCTTAAATTATATAGACAAATATATAGGATTTAAGAGATACACAATTAATGTAATTATATATTTTATTGAAATCCAAGCACTATATTGCACCAAGACAAAAGTAAATCCGTAGTTACGTAGTAACCAATTCGAGACATGCAAAATATAAATGGGACTGTGATAGATACATTGATGTATGTATGTAATGCTGCCGTCGCCGGCCAAGCGGTCTGGCCACTTCAGCGCGACCGGGACAGAAGAGGAAGACTGCAACGCGAACGCCTCGTTCGCCGCCCTTGCCACATCGGGTGTTACATTTGCCAAAGAATACGAGATGTGCACCGGTGCAAGAGGGAACACAACTTAAACGCCTGTGAAATGTGCATGCAAATAACTGCCTTGTATGCAAGTGGTACAATTAACATAACCCACTTTGTAATTCACGACCTGTTGCCTAGAGTCCATATCCATGATGGTCTCTGCCTCGAGTATACTCATTGACTCTCACATTAAAACAAAATGCTTTCGAAATTTTTTCTCTACCTTATAAACCTAAAATTTACAAAACAACTATTTCCACTGCATGAATAATTTAGTGGCAATAAACGGTCGCAACAGGTCGGGAGCAAAAATAACGAGCAACCACTCTATCAAAAACCGAAACAAACAAGATGGCGGAACGCCGCAATCGAAATGGCGGGGAGCCGCGCAGAAACAGCTGAGCAGCGCGACGCGCGGCTCCCCGCCTCGCCGCGCCGTTGCGATCGAGCGCCGCCTCTCAAGCGACCACTTGCTTCGCAGGGTCTTCTTCGGAGGCAGAGACATCCACGGACTGCGACTATGACCGGTGATCCCGCACCGCATCGCGGGCTCGCCCCTACTGCCTTGTAAATTATATTGTACATAGAACTTTTCAACTGTAAACGGCACTACCATAATAAAATTTGTAACAGCGGAAATTGTACGTCTTGAAAAGCGTTTTATTTGTACTTCCATATTCCTTCACCTTCAGCATTATAAGTAGAACAAAAATTTTAAATGAAGGTTGTGAAAATGTAAGGTGCATTTTCTGAAGGACAAAACTTTCAACACACATAGAATTTCAATACACATATTATATGGCCTGACTCACAATGAAAAGATCGAATTCTCCCTATATATGAAAACATGTCAAACATAAAAATGACCAATTAAGATCTCAGTGAGAAAAGCATGTATGTATGTTGCTTCTAGAAGAATATTTTTTTCTATTAAATAATACAAAATAAACAATAATTAATTAAATAATAATTGTATACTAATTATTCACAAAATATTACTAAGGAAATTATTTTAAGGTTATCCATTGGTTTTGAAAAATATATCACTTCAACGTCTTCAGCAATAAGTAAGCAGTAAGTAAAGATGTCATTTTGAGTGAACAAAGAAACAAAACTGCAATACTCAAATATTAAGTGTTGTAAAGGGAGCTTTTGAAATATTAAATACATTTTCGGATATAAATAAGCATTTCGTATATTCTTAAAATTCTAATCAAGAATCTACAAGTAGATTTTCATAATGGTGAAACTATTTAGAATGTAATAAACGACTCACTAATAAATTAAAATATTTTATCATGAGAAAAAAGTATTCTCGAAATGCATTGTGAAGTTAACAAAACTTCTTTTATTTGCCTAAGGAATTGTACTAATCAAAATATCTTTGTAACTGAAGCCGGAAGGAATGTTATGGAATATAGTGTCTTCCAAAACTAGTATTTCGCTAATGAGAGAGACCTTGCGGTTATTACCTTTGTCTAGTATTCGTTACCAGTAAGGTCATTTGTCGGTCAGAACCGTACATAAGTAAAGGAATAGGAAGTTGCCCTCATAAATATGTAGCGTTCCTGTGGATGCTCTCTCTACCAGCTAAGATTCTCTCCTTGAGAGTGGATGTCTGGGGGGCTCGGCGAAAAGACTAAAGGAAATTCAGAATGTTTTTATTGAGGAAGTTATTAGACGCTCCTGTACCCAACTCATACGAATGAATAGTCTGCATTGTTTTAATTTTAACAGTAGGTGTCGAGTCATTTTTAAACTAACAAAGGGCAAAGAACTAAGAAAGACACACATTATATTTATTGTATTACTACTTGCTACTTTTCCTTCTCTGAAAAACTTTCAAAGCAGCAAAATATTACATGTAAACGATGGTATTACATAATCTTAAATACGATTTTTCGTCTTCAATATAAATCATAATAATTTAATTACCTTTTTAATAATTCGCACCCGAAAATAATGATTATTCATGTAATTACTGCGTAAGTTAGTCTTTCTCACACGAATAAATTGCAATTTAGGCAACGATAAGAGCCGAGTCCGGCATTTTGAAATATAAGCGTCAAAGCACATTCGTACATGTTGCATACATTATTTTTTCAGTACAAATTCATGGAAACTTACCAAAAAATCCTCTTGAGATCATTCTCATTATGCGAGGGGGTAGTTATGCTAATTCATTCGCAGTGTTTTGTTTACTTTGCAATACAAAGATGTCTTGCTGACCATAATTTCTTTGCGGTTTGCGTACGGCAAAGTGACTTTTTCCAGTGAAAAGTAAGTACTAGTTGCCATGCATGAGGGATGAAAAAATAATTTTAAAACTAGCATGATTCTCACGTAATGATCTTACATGTACAGAAGTCTGCTTTACGGAGCAACTTTTTCAGCAAATATGTCATAATTGCTATAATGACTCTATTATTATTATTATTATTTTATAATATCTTTTGCGAAATAAAATATATCGCATACGGTGACCAAGCTTCCAGGGGTGGTTGCAGACCGTCAAGCAAAGCTCCTACCCTTGTAAACACACCTCATTTCATATATGCTATTGTCAACATTTCACGACTTCGTCGTTCACTCAATTCACTACAAACTATCTTCTTCATTCCACACTTGTTCCTGTGTTTCTGAATGTGCGTAGGTAGAACCCGAACAGAGTTCTCGCCCTTACGCGCATGCTATTATTGAGTTTGGATTAAATTCTCACATTTGGAGAGCAAGCCAATTCAGACATTGAAAGAATTACTCGGTCAAGTAACAAGAGATAGTCAAGTTGGCTCTTTTCTGCACTCTACGCATATACAAATGAAAAAAATATTGTGGGGATTAACAAATAAAATAAGCTAACAAAATTACAAAATAAAACATAAAACTAAATCACAAACGGGTTTTGAGTTACATTTGGTATAAAAGACAGTAATTGAGTTTTTGAGTCACTTCTGGTGTTAACAACAATTTGACGCAAATTATTTGATGAAATACAGTATGAAAAATTACAATTATGAAGGTTAGGTATAAAATTTTGATCGAGTCAGACAAATATTTTAGCGTGGAACTTGTACCTTATAATAGAATAAATTATATTGGATTAAATACAGAACGTTTAGAAAAACTTGTTTCCCATGAATGCATAAACATTTTACGCTACACATTTTACAAACTATTTCAAAAACTTGAGCGTCATCCAAAATTATTATTTAAATTTCATTCATTCCATAATTTCGTTATTAAAATAGATTTGATGTGATTTGATTTAAAGTCGCATCAACTACATAGAGTTATTTTTGTAATTACAGTCAGTACAAATTAACACAGTAACTCAGAATTATACATATATGATTAAATATTGTTATACACTTCAATTTCCTTTATAAAGCAAATTAATTTAATGCACTGTTCTTTATTGTTGAGATCTTTAAGAGAATTTAATTGGTACTTGTTTCTTGAACTTTCATATTTAGGGCATGCAAACAAATGTTCTACTGAAAGAGGAATCTTATGAAAATAGAGAACTTCTTCTGACCATAATGTTTACGTTCTTAAATACATCGTAGCGGAGAAGAAAAGCTCCTCACTTTTCGCGGTCGCGTGACGAGGCACGTGCGTGCCGTCGCGCACGTGCGCACGCAGCCTCTGACACGAGAGCCGTCTCGCATGGGCCGTGCTAAGTGGCTGCAGAACCCGTGACGCAACCAAAAACGGAATTCTCTGCCGTATGTAGTGCAGGGCAAAATACTTTAAATTTACGATTTAAATTTCAATATCTTCTGAATGTCTTTGGATTTTAATTATATTTCTCTGTCCAGTTTTTAAACTGGAGAGAAATAAAATTCCAAATTTAAAATAGTTGGCCTTTTATTGACCTTTTGACCATCAAAATATAATAAGACTGTCTTAAAAAAACTGGACAAAGAAATATAATTACTATTTTAATACTTCGCCAAAATATTTTGTAAATAAGTATTTAAAAACATATTCAAAATACATTAGGTTTCGATGTGCAAAATATATACGTTTTTAAAATTTCTTGAAATACTCAAAATGCAGGAAATACAATTGAATTATATATTTTTATTCGAACAAATTGTGATTGTCAATTGTAATAAATTAGTAATTAACAGGCCTACAAATTTATGAACAAAAATTAACTTTATTATATGTGCATTCTCAAGGTAATGAAACCAAAAAATCAACGAAAGTAAATCAAACTAGTGGTGCTAAAGAATGGCACATACTTTGTCGAACGAGTTAGTTTTCTAATTTCTTTGGTCTGGGCTAGCTTTTCAGTCTTCCCCCATCCTATTGCCAGCAGCCATCTATTGCCACCCAAAGTCCATTTTTTAAAATCAATTTCTCAGTTTTTCGGTTTATTAATGGTAGAATCGAAATATTACTTTAAGAATAATAAATAAGAGTAAAATATCATCCTATATGAAAATTTCCGTTAAAACTTTGGAGCCGTTTTTAAGAAAATATCGTTTAAGCGTTACAGTAAATATGAAATTGGAAGCACTATTTCACAGACTTTTTTTAATTTTCGAAAAACTTTATTTCAAGTCATTTGAAGCACATTCTCTCTAAAATTCTATAATTAATCTAAATTGCTGGAAATGTGCATATTAACAGCGTGAATGATATTTCAAAAAATACATTTTTGTAATTTTTTAAAGAAAAAAAAAGAATACAACAAAATTAATTTCATGTCATCTTAAACAGTGCAATTAGCACTACCCGTTTGACAAGTTGTAATAAAAAATATTAAGTCATCATTGAAAAAATGGCGTTTGAACGTTTCTGAAAATGCGGAATTTTGAGCTCGTTTTCAGAGAAAAACTGTTAACTTCGCGTGAAAACTTTATAGGACTACATTTAAAGCACTGTACCATTAAATTCAATAATGTGAATAAATTGCCACTAATCAAAAAATTTAATTTTTGTAAATTTTGAAAAACACAATAGAGCAAAATGGAGTTTATGTCATGTTTATGACAGCACATTTAGCACTATCTCTATAAAAAATTTAAAGAAAAAAATTGGAACCGATATAAAATTTTGTTTTTGAAATTTTTTAAAATTGCACATATTGCACGCAATCTTGCGCAAAAACTACTAAAAGTTAAAAAAAAATACTCTTGCCAGCTGCCATCTATCGCCTCCCAAAATATATTTTTTTGACATTTTATTATTTTTGTGTGATTTTTGAAGAAACAAAAAAATCCCCCCATAATGAACTTTGCGTCTTATTCGACAGTGCAATTAGCACTATCCGTTCGAAAAGTTTGAAAAAAATGGAGCCATTCACGAGAAAATGGCGTTTGCGCGTTCCTGAAAATACGGAATTTTGAGTTGGTTTTCACAGAAAACTGTTGTTTTTGAGAAACGTTGTAAAACATTACTACTCATAAATATAATAATGTGATCAAATCTCCGTTAATGTAAATATTAACGACATGAGAGACTAGTCAGAATAATTTCATTTTTGTAATTTTTGAAAAAAAACAAAAGTATAGAGCAATATGGCGTTTATGTCATCTCATAAAGTGTATTAGGCACCATCCTTACCAAAAGTTTAAAGAAAAACTTTGGAGCTGTTTTTGAGAAAATTTTGTTTTTGTAATTTTCTAAAATTGCACATATTCCACGCAATATTGCGCGAAAACTACTAAAATTTTCAAAACCGTGTGTATAACCTTAATGAAAGAACTCACTATGGAGTAAAACTTTTATTTGAACAAAAAATCTCTATCCTTAATTTTGTAATTGTAGGAAGAGGTCGAAGAAAATTCAAACTTTTGCAGTTTTCGAAAATTTAGAGTTAACCGTAAAAAGCTGACCTCTGCCACCTTAATAAGTGTATTTTACTCTCTTCTTACAAGAAATTTAAAGAAAAAATTGAATCCTCTCTCTCTCCTGCGAGTGGAACTAAACCATGCAGCATCTTTCGCACCCAAGCTTCCATCTTCTTCTATCTTGCCAATCTTTATCGTTGATGTGGCGATCGCTCATTGTGTGTCGCACACCATCATACCATGTAAGTCTTGGTCTATCTCTCTTTCTGTGCATTGCCACCTGCACCTGTGTTTGGTGACCATTTTTCCTTTGGCATTTTGTAAGATGTCCGTACCATTTTAACCTTCTCCCTTCTATTGTATCCATTATATCCTATGTAACACCCATTTGCTGCTTTATATGTTCATTTCTGATTCTTTCCATTAACGTTACATTTCAGCTGCGTCTCCAAAACTCCATTTACATAGCCTTTAACTTTTCTCATTTTTTTCTAAAATCTCCCACAGCTCAGCACCATACAGTGATATGCTTTCCACAATTGCTTTATAAATACTAATTTTCACTTTATTAGCAATATTTTTATTCCATATTATTGAATGTAATTGCCGAATAGCAGATTTCCCTTGCCAAATGCGATGTTTAATTTCCTCTTCACTGCCCCCTCGGTGTGTTAAAATTGTTCCTAAATACTTATACTTCTGAAAACACTTAACAACCGTACCATCTTCTTACTAAATCTTTTCCTGGCCCCTCCTACCACCATGTACTTGGTCCTTTTGAAATTAATCTTCAAGCCCCATTTTCCACATTCCTTATTTAATTTCCTAAGCATATAATGTGCATCGTCTTCATCCTCTGAGAATATCACTTGGTCATCTGCAAAATTTAATGAATATGACATGACATATCGTCATTTAATCTTATTTCTATCCTTTCACTTTTTTCCTCCTATTTTTTGTAGCTTCCATAGATAGATTTTCAACAGGGTTGATGCAATGCAACACCTCTGTCTTATCCCTCTACTTATCTTTATTTCTTTTGATATGTTATTTCCTAACTTGACATAAGCGATACTGTTTGTACGTAACTCTCTAATGGCCTTAATTTATACTAGCATACCCGTGCGAGAACTCTCGCATATTAAATTGCGCCCCCTTCCCTACCTTTCCATTTCCATATTCAGACGGAAAGTTGTTAACGAAACGTGTTAATTTGTTTAAAAAATGTATAATGATATCTTCCGATCTATTTATAGAATATGAAATGAAAAGAAAACAATGAAATTGATGTTTGAAAAGAAATTTTGAATAAATTCAATATTATAGGCAAATGGTCTTGGAACAATTCACTATATTTCCTTAGAAACAGCTTGTAAAAAAATTATACAATATTCCTTGACAGATTTTCGCTTTCCTTGATAGCCACGTAGACTTTCTCTGATATTTTTTACTCTTGAGAAAGCTACGTAAAGTAGGCCATGCGAAAATATAGCATCGGGCAAGTACTACTCTACTCTTTAGAATATTATTTAACTTTATTACCGAATTGAGAGGAACACCAGTGCTATTTAGTTTCCTAGAATATCAAGAAATTAGATTAATTTCACTTACAGTTGCCGATTCTGCACGTCTCCGAATAGGTGGGGTTGTATCGAGAAGCGCAGGACCAACAAAATGTAATAAAATGTCCCAAAAGCTCTCATTCTATAGATTATGGCGCGAAGAATGTTTCTGTGAGGCCTTTGGCCCCAAAATTACAAAATTTTAGTCTACAGAACACTTCGTTTAGGAGTTATTGAACTAAATAGATGTTTAAAATTCTGCCAGAGTGTTGCAAGTTGCATTTGACATGAATATTGAGGTGCCTTTTTTTTCACCAAATCCTTCATATTTTTAAAGTCAAAGTGCAATTCGCCACGTCTCCGTAAATTTCTCGTTTTTTGAGACTTCATTTATAAATATTCGAGGCATTGGAGAGCCGCAAAATGCGTCTATACTACTGAAATAAGAAAGGATTTTATATGATATAAACAAAAAACATGAGGTGATGAAGCAGCATCTGGACTAGCGTATGATGTAACAACTGTAATTTCGCCTTTGTAGTCTAAGAAATATTTAATACAAATTCCATCTAACATTAATGAACCAATGCAATCTGATTCCTGCAATGTTTTGCATTTTTCCTTAGCACACTTCAAAATATTCTTCTCTGTTTGTTCTTTCTGTGCGCTGATCTTACACATAGAGTACAGTTTTTAACAGTTCTGAGAGCTGTGGAGAGATATATCACGATTTCATTAAAAAATTGTATGTGTGAGAGGGAATAGAAAACAAAATACTGCAGAAAGCAGACAAATCAGTACTGTATCTATAACACTGTTCTTCAATGATTAATGAATCAATCTACTTAATAATTAATTTAACTTGCTTGTACATAACATCTAGATCTTTTACCGACATGCTTAAAATAGAATCACTGAATGTACCAAGTGAAAAGTCTTCATAATTTTCGTGCAAACGGTTCGACTGGTTTTCTGTAAGTATTCTTGCAAATGCAATATTATGACTGAACACGTTGACTTAAAAAGTTGACCGAATCACTGCTGATAACGACAATACTGGCACAGATGAAACATACCAAACCGGTTAATCTCGGGATTACTGTGCACCAACTTCTTCACTATTATTCGAGAGCAGAATATCGCTTGAATCGACATGATCCATTTCACTTCCATTCGGTGCGCTGAGATATCGTTCACTGGAGAGAAATCGTTTTATTAAATTGTTTTTATTACCAAACCTAAAAAGATAATCTTCACTCTTCACCGTTCAGAATCGTCCATTCTTTGCCAATATTGTTTCTTTCTTCTTTTTACGACGAAGAACGTCAAAATATGTAAAAGCTTTCTCTATCAATTATAGTTTGACTTGGTTCACGGCCTCCTGCGCCAAGGCTTGTGATAGAGGTGGTATTGGTAATTTCGGTGAGCCCTGTACCAGAGAAATTTAATAGAATCTCTAGTAATATATCTTTTTGTAGATTATAATGCGGGGCACACTTCTTTGAGGCCTTTAGCCTCAGAATTTCAAGTTTTAAAGCCCTAAAATGCATTGTTTAGAAGTTATTTAACTATATATATTTTGACAATGGGGTCATGTGCTGCGGGTTGCATTTAAAACGAATATTTAGATGCGATTTTTTCAACAAATCCTTCACATTTTGAAAGTCAAGTGCAATTCGTCACGCCTCCGTGAAATTCTCTTTCTTTTGAGACCTCATTCATAACGATTGGTTGCGTGTGAGAGCCGCAACGGAAAGTTATACTACTGAAATAATACAGGAGACGATACTACTGGCTGGCACCAGGCGCGTTGCTGCCGCAGAAAAAATAATTGAGGTAATATTCCTGTCCCCTCTCTCTCTCTTTCTTTCCCCACTCTTTTCACCTCTCTTTTTTCTCCTGTCTCTCTTCCTCCTGTCTTTTCCCTCTCTCTCCTTCCCCCTCTCTCTTTTGCCCCTCTCTCATGTTTCCCCACTCTGTCTCACTTTTTCAATCTGTCTCTTTTTTCTCCCTGTGTGTCTCTATTCCCTTTTGTGTTTCTTTCCCCCGTCTCTTTCTCCCTCTGTATCTCTTTCCCCCCTCTGTGTCTCATTTCACCCTGTTTGTCTATTTCCCCCCTCTGGGTCTATTTTTGCCCTCTGTCTATTTCCCCCCTCTGTGTCTATTTCCCCCTCTGTGCCTCATTTCCCCCCTCTGTGTCTCATTTCCCCCCTCTGTGTCTCATTTCCCCCCTCTGTGTCTCATTTCCCCCCTCTGTGTCTCATTTCCCCCCTCTGTGTCTCGTTCCCCCCTCTGTGTCTCGTTTCCCCCTCTGTGTCTCATTTCCCCCTCTGTGTCTCATTTCCCCCTCTGCGTCTCATTTCCCCCTCTGTGTCTCTTTTCCCCCTCTCTCTTTTTCCCCTCTTGTGTGTCTTCTTCCTCTCTATGTCTCTTCTTCACTTCTGTGTCTTCTTCCCCTCTGTCTCGTCTTCCCTCTGTGTGTCTTTCCTCTCACTCTGACTCTCTTTTTCCCCTCTTTTCCCGTGCTCTGTTTTCCCTCTCTTTCTCTATTTCCCCCTCTCTGTTTTCCCTCTCGCTCTAGTTTCCCTCTCTCTATTTTCCTTCTCTCTATTTTTCCCTCTCTCCCCATTTTCCCCGCTCTCTCCATTTTCCCGCTCTCTATTTTTCCCTCTCTTTATTTTCCCCACCTCTCTCTGTTTCCCCCTCTCTTTATATCCAGAATGAGCCTTCGGCCTCAAAATTTTAATTTTTAAAGTCCTAAAACGCTTCGTTGAGGAGTTATTTAACGATATAGATTCAAACTGTGTTGCGGGCTGCGTTTGCATAAATATCTAGTTTTTTATTCTTCAGCGCCATGTAGTGTCATTTTTTCGATATTTTATTAGTTATTCTGTTAATCGGGACGGAGATGAATCCAACAAAACAGATATAATTAAAATTGGTTCAGTCGTTCTTGAGTTATAAGTGGTGTAACTAACATAACTTTGTTTTATATATGTACGTTGATTTTGCATGGCAGTCCACAATTTTGAAAGGGGGACACCTTCGTTCGCTTTTTGCAAGTCAATAAAGACTAGATGTGTCTCAAAGTTATGCGCCAGCCGCTTATCTGTTACTTGTCGATATATTATCTACGCAGGATCTACCTGCAAGAAAGCCACTCTGTTCTTCCATTTCATTTATTTCCATTTCCAATCTGTTTTTAATAATTTTACCGTATATTTTACAAAGTGAACTCAGAACGGTTATACGGCGGTAATTGGTGCACACTTCCTTTTCCCCTTTTTAAAATATATCGGAGATGTACCCCACTTTAAAGACTTCTGGTTTCCCACGGCGCCTGAGGCCAGTCCGAATAGGTAGCCGAGACCAAAAGGAATAGAAAATAATACGGGAAAGTCTGTGCCATTCCGTAGTATCACTAGTTATTAAAGTATTTTAAATATTTATTTTTTAAGTACATTTAATTTATGTATTAAATTATATCTCGAAAATACATGTTCAAAAAACTTAAAATTACAGTTTTTCTTTTACAAAATATATTTAAAATGCTATTTCAAATACAAGTTTTAAAATACTGTCCAATCCTGCGCATATACAAATGAGCTGCTGAGAGGTCGAGTGGTGTAATTCACTAAAATCCCGAATTTGACTTGTTCTCTATTTGGATAGTGACTTACTGGAAGATTTACATCCTCCGGCATGTGGTATTCGTTTAACTTTCATAGTGGCCGCTTAAGAGCCGCGCTGCGCGGGAAGCCGAAACACAATCACACGAAAAAAATGTGCTGTCTGTAAAATTAAGGGTAAGTAACTCATATAACTTCTACCTCTCAGCAGTTCATATATAGCAAAACGTCCATAATCCGCATCACTTCGATCGAACCGCTTTCAAATTACCAGAGCCTTAAATATGAATCAATAAACGGATCAGAGACGTCTTCAGACGTCTTCAACCTAAAATTGTTCATAATTTACTCTGCTGGTTATAAAAAGTAGTTATGTAGCGGATGAATAAAGCCATTATTGCAGTACTTTTTTTCATAAGCGTATACTTCATTTTCCAGATACTCATAATACATTTCTCCCGATAGTCACTACGTACGCATATACGAAGTTTTATAGTTAATTGGAAAGTTATGTAAAGTCGTTTTTCAGATTTTAATGGAAACGTTTTGAGGTACGATCTTAAATGTTTTTTACTTTCCCGTATGCGTACGTATACACGGAGTGATATACGTAGTATAGGGAAAGTTAGGTAATGCTGCGCGAAAAAATGGCCAATTTTCGGCAGAAAAAAATTAATTGCCGGGCCGTGAAAACGAAAAAGTGGATAAAACCAGTTGCAAAATTAGGAAGAAAATCCCCTAACACGTGGTGTAACCAGAAACCCTGTTTTCTAGGTCCTTGATACCGAAAACCCAATTGAAAGGAAAACGTCTTCTGTCCGTCCGTCCGTCTGTCTGTCCGTCTGTGAACACTGCTAGCGCCTAAACCATACGTACGATTTCTTCCTAAATGGATATTCCTCGGTCGATCTGATTCTAGTCAAAGCTTTGAGATTTTGAAAAAGATTCTTCAACATTTGGGGGTACTTTATATGAAGCACCCCGGGGATTTTCAAAATTTTCTCAAAAACGGCTCCAATTTTTTTCTTTAAATTTCTTGTATGAAAAGAGTAAAATACACTTTTTAACATGGCATAGGTCCGATTTTCACGTACAGCTCTAAATTTTCGAAAATTGTGTAAGTTTGACTTTTTGCGGCGTCATTCTCCAACTACAAAATTGAAGATAGAGATTTTTTCTTCAAATAAAATTTGTTCTGCATAATGAGTTCTTTCATAAAGGACATGTAAATGTTTCTCAAAATTCTGGTAGTTTTCGTGCAATATAGAGTGCAATATAGAGTGCAATATGTGCAACATTAAAAAATTACAAAAACAAGATTTTCTCAAAAACGGCTCCAAATGTTTTCTTTAACCCTTTGGTAGGAATAGTGGTAAATTTACTCTATCAGATGACATAAAAGCCATATTGGTCTATCGGTTGGCTTTTTCAAAAATTACAAAAATGTAAATGTTTTTACTTGTCTCTCACGTCGTTAATATTTACATTATCGGCGATTTTTTTCACATTATTACATTTACGAGTATATATGTTTTCAATATTGTCAAGTAAATTTTCTCGAAAATACTACCGCTTTCTGTGAAAAGTAGCTCAAATTTCGGCATTTTCAGAAATGCTCAAACGCCATTTTCTCATATATGGCTGCAAATGTTTTCTTCAAACTTTTGTAACGGACAGTGCTAATTACACTCTTTAGAATAGGGTAAAGTTTATTTTGAGTTATTTTTTCGTTTTTTCAAAAATTACATAATTGTAATTTGTTTGAAAGATCTCTCACATCTTTAATATGCACATTACCACCAATTTGTAAAGATAATTATATTTGTGAGTGTATGTGCTTCAAATAACTTCAAATAATGTATTTTGAAAACTCAAAGATTTTCTGTGAAAATGAGTTTCAAATTTCGCATTTTTAGTAGTGCTAAAACGCCATTTTCTCTTAAAGGGCACATACTTTTTAAAAGAAAATTGCCATTTACGGCTAGGTTTTTGTGTTCTTTAATATTCTAAAATTAATATTTTCGTTCTACCAATAGGAAACCGAAAAAATTAAGAAAATGACAAAAAAATGTACTTTTGGCGGTGATAGATGGTAGCTGGCAAGAAAGAGTATGTGGCAATTCCGAATAGCTAGCGAAGACCCAAGAAAATAGAAAACTAATATGGGAAAGTCTGTGCCATTCTGTAGCACCACTAGTTTTTTCAAAAATAGCTACAAATTATTTTTTTAAATTTCTTAGTATATTAAAGTGAAATACATGTATAAATATGGCATGTCTCATTTTCACTGTTATCGATGAATTTTCAAAAGATGCAAAAGTTTAAAATTTTAGAGGATCAAAAAATGATATGTGGAAAAAAATGTAAGTTACTTTTTATAAAACATAATAACCCCAATATAAAAAATATGTAAAGTAAACTAAACTCTCATATTATCTGATACGTACTGTAAATATTGTGTTCTACAATGTTTTTTATTGAGTTTGGAGACATTTGTTCATTACTAAGTGCGATGTTGATAAATTCTCATGCTGAAAAATAACTTCGTCAGCACTATTGCTATGGAAACAATTGGTATCAAAATAATCGAGGTCGATAAATTAAATGTTGCAAAGAACATTATAAGTCGCGTAAGCATAAGAAGATTAGTTTTGGTTATGCTATTAGTTACATTAAATTATGCTACCTAACCTTATAATCGTACGTTTACAAATAGCACGGTGAAGTAGGAGCGTGGGGCAGGTGAACCGAAGTACGTGAGTCAGTAAGGCTGCGGGTACGGAACACGAGTGATTGTTATTATACGAGTGTATCTTAAAACCCGCGTGAATAGTAATGAATGTTTTCAGTTGTGATTGAGGCGTAGGGATCATTCCGGTTCGTGATACTATGGGCAAATATGTAAAGGTACAGACAGGCCGATATAGGTCTATGCGATGATCTGGGAGCACGAATATGGGTTTTCACAGGAAATGTCTCCAAAGGAGCTGTAGATATCGCGCGAGGATCTGATAGAACTTTCCGGCACCGACAGATATCAGCTGAAAAGAGGAAGGGAAAACTAGTAAAGCTAGCCCAGACTCATGAGAATAGGAAACCAAATAGTACGAGAAAGTATGTGCTGTAGTACAGCACAACAAGTTACGTATTAAACTAGAAAAAATACTGTGCAATAAGAACAGAATTGCGTGCACATTGAATACACAGAATAGTTCTTTAAAAAACACAGAAACTACAGTAAACCATCCAGTATTTGAATATATATTATAGGGAAATGTTTTCAAAATGTTCCATACAACTTAATTCGATGACCTCCCGATTTTACAAAAGATAAAAACGTGTCACATGAAGCGCTGCCATGTCCCATCTTTCAAAATGCGCGCGCGCCACGGCAAACTAAAGTTGCTGGAAATAATGGTAGAGCTCGCACCGATCACAGTATTGTTCACAGAAAAGGACACAGTATTTTTAAATTTAACTAGAAAGGAGGTCCTAATATTTCGATATCATTTTCATTTATATCAGAATGAAAATGATCTAGAATTTGGTGAACACAAACGCTTCGTTTTCCCCATGATTTCTTTTGACAGACAACGGACGCCGAACAGGTTTTCAGTTTCTCTGTTAGATTCCTCTATTTGTAAATCGATATGACAGAAGACTATTAGGTAAAAAATAATAAAGTTATTCAGGAAGTTTTGATGTCACTGCACAGCACCTGTCCGGGAGGTCCTAGGGTTCGAGTCTCGACGGTGGTAGGATTTTCGATACTAGCTAGATAGCTAGGGCGAATTCAGCCGTTCTAGGGAGAAGAACACTAGCGGCCGGCTGCTCTGATCTGTAGTTATTCATGATTTATCCGATAAATACCAGGCGAATGCCGAGCAGTACCCTAACAAACGATCGCGTGCCATCTTTCCTTTCTCTTCCTTGTCTTATCCTCACCGCTTCCCTACACACTTTTACACGAATACGCACTACACTACCGCACATCTTGGAAGACCAGCCGGGAGCTTCGAGATTTTCCCGTCTGTGAAGGTGCCTCGCTGGTGGGTGATACCTAGGTGGGGAAAACCTCGCATCCCGACATGTAGGTCGGCGCCGGATCATACCATCCAGCGCAGGGAGAACACCGCCATCTCCCGCGATACACTTACGAGAGTAATGACCCTAGCAGTTGGCATGCTCAGATACACGAAATAATCAATCTAGCGATTTTGATGGTTTAAGCAAACACGTAGAAAGAAGCAAAGGCGCGGTGTTTGAGGTTGGTGCGGGTCTCCTCTGAGCGGCCCTGGGCGTGCGCGGTGGGAAGCGCGGCCCCAGGGGGGGAGGGGAGGTGTGAGAACCGCGAGGTGCGAGATGCAGCGCCGGCGGGCGGGCCGCTTTACGACGGGATGCGCGCTCGACCGCCGCGCGGTGCTCTTCGGCTGCTCGCTGCGCCTTACAGCGCCCGACAACGAGTACTGGAACATTATGTCGGTCGCTCGGTCGCAGTTTAAGGGCCGGAGATTGGACGGGTTCGAGTCCCGACATGGACGTATCGCGTGAGGTACCTCAGGGATCCGTTGGGAACCTTCCCGGCCTCTGATCTCTTGATACGCAATATACCTCTTTTTGAGCGTTCCAGGCATGATCACGTTGTCTTTAACAAAAGATATTAATGCCTTACAAATGCCTAATTTTTAAGGCGTTTTTCCGGTTTTTAAATTGTATTCAATTTTATTTGTTTAAAGGATTCATCTAAAGCGTGCACCTAAAATTTGCAATATTGCAAATTTCTGTCTGCAGCCCAAATAGCTAGCTTACAATTACAAAAACTCCTGTAATTATTTATATATATATATATATATATATATATATATATATATATATATATATATATATATATATATATCATAGCGCGCCAAGAAAGCCTCTCCGCAGTAGCACGTTGCTGGTGAGAGTGCTTACAGAAATTATGCTGGTAGCACGAACTACAGCTTGAAAACGTAAATTGAGTACTCTCCACAATCATGATGCTAGATGTGTTGCCCCCTTCACTTGTTTCAAAGAGATGTGATTGCTACCAACATCAATGCAATTTTTAATAGGAAACACTGATACGGCACGGTACTGAGAGACTTTCCTTGCTAACTGTATATTATTTACGTAAAATATAGATAATACTATTAGTAATATATTTATTTTCACTTACTAACTAGAACATTCTACATAAATAATTCCAAATAAAAATTTACAATCATTATAGAAATTATTCACTATTTTAATATTCATGTTGCTTTAGAACTATTTACAAAAAATATTTTTAACATTATTCTTCATTAACAATAAAATGTGTGGAAGTTAAATTGACATGTAAATAATTGAGACAAAGGAAGTGCGCACATTTTAAATAGACTAGCGTACCCGTGCGAGAACTCTCGCATGTTAAAACCCACCCTTTCCCTATCCATTTGTCTATCCTTTCAATTAAGAAGAAAAGTTGTTAATGAAACTTGTTTATTTTTTTAATGTTGTAAATGTAACTTCTAATGTACTTGCAGAATATCAAACAAAAATAACAATACAATTGATGTTGGAAACAAATTTTCAAGAAAAGGTTATTCAGCATTATGGAGAGATGTTCTCGGAACAATTCATACTTTTTAAAAAGAACTTTGAACAAATTATTCACTCCTCCTCGAGAGTTAACTTTTCGCTTTCCTTGATAGTCACAAACATAATAGAAAAGGATTTTACTTTTCAGAAAGCATAGCAAAGTAAAGTAGTGCGTAAAAAATACCGATGGAGCATGTACAACCCTACTCTTTGCAATATTATTTGAATTTCCTTGATTTGTTATGAGGAATAGAGAGGGTTTTGGAGAGTTCAGGGTGCCAGCTTGCTGGGGTGCGAAAATGGAAAAATTATTTGTGTATTAAAAAGTATTGGATTATTTTCAGCGTTCTTATATACTCCAAGAAAAGCAATTCCGAGCCAAAACATAAACTAATATTTTCACCTTTGAGTACTAAATACAATTTGTTACCATTGGAAACAATTTAGTAGGTTTAGACTTCACTTCGGTACATGGGAATGTTACTCAAACGATGTTTGAATATTGAATATCTTAACGAACCGACACCTTGAGTTTAATATAAACGGTGTATTATTTGCAATATGAGTTTGCAGCTGGGCGTTGATGAACATACTTCCAGACACCACCAAAATTTAAATAGTGTCTTTGGACTGCGAATGTTGGCAGTTGTCGAGTGACTTCTCCTATTCTTTCTGTAATTTTAAATTTACTTGTGTTTTTTAATTAATTCACGTAGTATTGTAGGCCAACATGATTTGATTTTTGTTTTTCATTTATTTCAAGCTATTTTACTTTAGCTAATTTAAAACGTTTGTTCTTTGTGGTGTACCATACACAAGTTATCCCCTACTACCTCTGCGTACCCGTGCGAGAACTCTCACATGTTAGACCCTATGTTAGATCCCTATCCTTATATTTCCATTTTAAGAGGGGAAGTAATTAAAGAAATGTGTTTATTTGTTTAAAAATATATAAAGGTAACTTGAAATGCACTAACACAACATCAAATAAAATTAAAAGCAATGCAAATGATGTTTAAAATAAATTTTCAATAAATATTTATTCAGTATCATGGAGAGTTTTCTCCGAACAATTCACAGTACTTCCTTAAAGACAACATTTGTAGTAATTATTCACTATTCTTTGACAGCTAGCTTTTAGCTTCTCGTGAGTCACAAAAATATTAGAAAAGCTTTTTACTTTTGAGAAAGCTACGTGTCTGAACCCGCTGACTTTAAAATTTTATCGAATGATAACAAAAATACTGGTACAGGTAAAACACAGTCTTCACTCTTCTCTGTGAACCCACATCCCTCCTCAATTAGGTACACAGCACTTACAGACACCGGTAAAACGTTAATTGATTGGTTTCACTACAAGCAAAGAAACAATATTCATAGGTATCAAGCAACTATAACAGTACTTCTAGTTGTTACTGGAGAGCAAATATTGAATTAATGATTATGCAAATAAACCTCGTCAGACTGCACAAACTACGATGTTAACAGAAAGCGTAAATAAAGATTGTCAAATCTAAGCCTTCTAAGCGTGTCGCCACAAAAATTGCTACCAGCAGAAAGGGCTGAAATATTGAGGTGGTCTTGATAGTATTGAAGCGTGGAACCGAAAAGTTAATTGAATGGAAAGGGGGAATGTCTCATCTTGTAGATTATGGTGTGAAAAATGTTTCACATTTTCACGTTTCACACAACAAAACTTTACTTTTTAAGGCTCTAAAACGCTTTGTTTATGAGTTATTTGCCGATATAGGTTGATATGTGATGCGGGTGGCATTTTACATGAATATTTCGATGCGTTTTTTTTAAGAAATCATCCATATTTTTAAAGTCAAAGTAAAATTCGTCAAGTCTCCGTGAAATTCTCTATCTTTAGAGCCCTCATTTATAAATATTGGTTACGTGTGAGAGCCAGAACGCAAAGGCATACTACTGAAATAATACAGGAGTCGATTTTTTTGTCTATAAAATTTTTAATTAATTTTTAATTCATTGAAAACTCATCACACGTGTTTCAAAATTATGATTTAAAAAATAATGCACGAGAACATATTAAAAAACATTTACATCCGACTTACCCCTCTGTGTTTTGTTTGCAAGAGAATGTCTTGTTTTAAAAAAATATTGTTGATAAATGATAATATAAATTTCTATTTCATTTTGTCTTTTCCACAAAGTCGCTCAAATGTCTTGTAATGAATTTTCGTTCTCATCAAATTTTAAGGAACGAAATCTGAAAGAAAAAAATTGTTAATGATCAAATGTTTATCAGCAAATCATTGCTGTCACACAGAGTTCAATGCTCCTAGGGCCACTACACATTCCAACCCACTTAAGTCCACTCGACTTCCGCCGCTCCGCGCAAGTTGAAGGTCTGAAGGTGAAGATCGTGAGCAAGCTGTAGAAACAAGCGTGAGTTCCCGAGCGGAACATGTGAGAAAGAAATCACAAGACAACGGCACGGCGTTCGCAGAGAAGGAGGGAAGGCAGAATGGAGGAAGCGGTAATGGTGTCTCTGCTGAAAGCGGAAACTGCGGCAGTGACACCAGGGGTAAAGGTGGCTGTATCAAAGTTGTGGCGGTACATGAAATGGAAGCTTCTATGACATCGGAACCAATGGAGAGAGGACTTCGCAGGCGACAGGGATGGCGACATGGCCAAGGACAGGAATGATTACCTAAACTGTATTCGTGCCTTTGGCGGCGACGGCAGTGCTGAAGGCGGTGGTGGATATGGCGACGTGATGATGATGTGGATGGATATGATGATGAGATGGAGAACGCAGTGATGGAAATGGAGAAGGTGGCGGTGGAGTTGGAGAAGGAAGTGATATAAGTGGAGAAGGCGATAGTGGAGGTGGAAGAGGAAATGGCGTAGGCGGGGAAATGGTGCACACGGTAGAAGCAGTGGAGATGGAGGAGATGGTGCAGGTGGAGAAGACGGTGGAGATGGTGAATGCGGGGACGACCGTGCAGACAAGGAAAACAGTGGAAATGATGGTGACATGGCAGATGGAGCAGGCGGTGGAAGCTTGGGAGATGGTGGAGGCGGGGGGAAACAATGGAGACGGGCAAGATGGGGAGGAAGACTTGGGAGATTGTGGAGGTGGTTGGCGTGGTGAAGGCGGCGGGGGCGGGCAGGGCGGAAAGGCGGGGCAGACGGAGTGGACTGGGTAAGAGGGGGCGGCGGGGCCGTGATGGAGGCTATGGACATGGGGTAGGAGGTGGAGATGGGGAGGTGGTAGTTGGGGGAGGCGAAGGAAGCCTGAAAGCCGGAGTTGGCGGGGAGGCGGGAAAGGCGGAGTAGGCGGGGAAAGAGGGAATGGCGGGGCTGCGATGGGGGCTACAAACATGGGGAAAGTGGTGGGGGTGGTCGAGACGGTGGAGACGGTGAGGTGGTGGAGGCGGGAGGCGGACAGACAGTGATGTAGGAGGGGGAGATGATGTAGGAGGGGGAGATGGTGTAGGTGGTGGGGCAGATGAAGCAAAGGAGGCAGTTGAGGCGGTGGCGGCTGCGGCGGTGATGGTAGCGGAGTTGACATTAGCTGTGAGCTAGGCTGACAGTTGTGAAATTCGTTTGCTGTCGCACCCGTTGTAGAGTTTGTGGAAGAGCTGGCAACAGTACTTGCGGTAACGAATTAAACTAGAAATGTGTGCATGCACTGGGAAAGGTCGCTGCACGCGTGGACTCAAGAAGGTACTTAAAAGGTTATCGGGTAGCAAGTGGAAACGGAAATGAAGTTGTCTATCCCCTCAGACGTGCACGAAGGGGAGCAATTTGAAGCCATCGACCTCTTGGACCTGTTTGCCATCTCAGACAAACAAATGGTCGTTGCCCTAGGCTGAGAAGAGACGGAGAATAATTTGCTTCTGAATTGTTTGAACAATGAACTATTATCACGATTAAAGTTTTCGAAAGTTTCAAATTGTAATTTTTCTGGTAGCAAGTTAGCGCATCCTAGCAACTTTTTCAAATTATTTTTTTTTCATTCTGAAGAGCTGAAGTTGATATCCTTTCTGATATTTGTTCTCCTGAAATTATTGCAATGACTTTCGTTAATGACTTTATTAACAAAAAATATTTTAAAAACTTTATTTATAAAAGCAAAGCCTGTTAAAATCTATGTTTAATCTAAAGACCGTGCAATTTAGCAAGTGTATATTTGAAATTTAAATAGGAAACTGAGCTGGGAAAGTGCCAAATTTTTCTCGAAGATAACATCTGGAAGACTCCTCACTTTGTCATATGTGTATTGGAGTTGAGTACCGTGCACAGGAAAGAAATTGTTTCTTGTTACGGAATATTGGGTGATTTGTGAAACCCTCACAGAAACATGCAATGAGATGGATATTACATATTACAGAAAAAATTTAAAAATGAATAGTTTTAACAGTATATTTAATAAAATAATTTAGATGTAACAATGTATGTACGTACACGGACCATAAATGAAAGAAAGAAGTTGTTCAAATAATAATTTAAAAAACAGTAGCATATATAAAATTTCCATGAAATAATTAGTGTACAGCAACAACGATGCACATCTTCTTACAATTAGAAACTAGTGGTGCTACAGAACGGCACAGACTTTTCCCGTATTAATTTTCTATTTCTTTTGGTCTCGGATAGCTATTCGGACTTGCTACAGACTCTTGCCAGCTGCTAATCAATCACAGCCCAAACAGCATTTTTTGACATTTTATTAATTTTTCGGTTTCCTGATATTAGAACGGAAAGACATACGCCGACAGTAAAACCTCATCCACAAAGCTAATTTTCTTTGAAAAATTTGGAGCCGTTTTTAAGAAAATGGAGTAAATACGCTACTGTAAATGCGAAACTTCAAGATCTTTTTCACAAACAATTTTTGAGTTTTTGAAAAAATCCTTTTAAGTCATTTGAAGCAAATACACTTATAAATATAATAATATTTACAAACATTTGGAAATGTGCATACTAACGGTAAGAGAGCTCTTTCAAAAATAATTCATTTGTGTATTTTTGAAAAAAACAAAAAATACCCTAAAGTGAACTTTACATCATACTAAAGACTGCAATTAGCACTATCCGTTCGAAAAGTTTCAAGAAAAAATTGGGGCCGTTTTTGAGAAAATGGCGTTTGGGCGTTTCTGAAAATGCGGAATTTTGAGATAGTTTTCACAGAAAACAGTTGAGTTTTCGAGACGCCTTATATGGCATTATTTATAACGTAATATATAATGCAAATATTAACGATCAGAGAAAAAATATTAGTATTAATATTTTACCCTATTCTTACAAGAAATTTAAAGAAAAAATTTGGAGCCCTTTTTGAGAAAATTTTGAAAATATCCGTGGGGCTTTATGTAAAGTACCCGCAAATTTTGAAGAAAGTTTTTCAAAATCGCTTCTCCTTGAGTGGAACCAGATCGATCAGAGAGTATCCATTTGGGAAAGAATCGTACTTATCGTTTAGGCGCTAGTGTTGTTCACAGACAGACGGACGGACGAACAGGCAGACGAACAGGCGGACGAACAGACGGACGAACAGGCGAACGAACGGACGAACAGACAAACAGACGGATAGATGAACGGACAGACGGACATATGACCGCACAGTCGGACGGACGTACTGAAAAAAAAAACACTTTTTCCGTGTCAGGGGACCCAAAACGTTTATTTCCGTTAAAATCTCGAAATCAATTTTCCGCAGCATTACATAACGTTCTCTATACTAATATTACTACATATATACTACGCACGTTTACGGGGAAGTAAAATCGCAAACCTTGATTCATTAAATTCTGCATGCCGATCGCAGAACGTGGTCGACTAAATTAATGATGTGATCGAGGTCCGTTTGGTATATCATTAACCTGTTTATTTAAAAGAAAATACTCAATTCTTTGAAAGTTTCTTTAGTTTCTGTGGTTTTGCATTTTAAAATGTTAATTACTTCTGTATATGATAATTAAAGCATTCTTCTAGGTGCAATGCTGACTACCCGGAATATGTTTCACAGGAAAATACAGTTTCTTACCTGCTTCTATTCTTCTACATGTCTAATACAGCACAGTCCTTATACTTATTTCCTATTTTTAAGTCTGCCAAACATATGATGTAGTAAAAAATTGAACTATGTACATCTTTCATGGATAAATATATACAAGGTGTGTCCAAAAAGTCATGAAATACAGTTTTTTAAAAAACAATTATTGGCGATAAATGCACAAAGCTTTAAAATTCTTCAAAGTAGTCACCATTAGCATCTACACATTTTTTTCAGCGCTTCACCCATGATTGGTAAGCCCCCTGGACCTTCTCAACCGGATCCTCGTTTAAGAACGTTGTCACAGCCTTTTGGATGTCCTCAGTGGTCTCAAAACAGTGTTCTTTGAGCACGGTTTTAATCCTGGGAAACAGGAAGAAGTCCGGTGGAGAGGGGTAAGGACTGTAGGGTGGCTGCGGCAGTGTTCCCAGGTTGTGCTTGGCCAAGTACTCGCGGACTCCCAGATATGTGTGGCTCGGCGCGTTGTCGTGATGCAACAGCCACGTACCGGCGACGTCTTTTCGCACTCGGAGAACCCTTGTTCTTAATCTTTCCACGACATCTACGTAGAAGGTGTCGGCTAAAAACCGAACACTCAGTCTCTGGTCAGAATTCATCAATTCACGAGCACGATTCACATTGGCTTCGTTTCTGCTTGTTGATGGTCTTCCAGAACGAAGGTCATCGTCCACCCCTTCCTGGCCATCCTTAAACTTCTTCACCCATCTCGTAACTTGCACATAACTCATGGCAGACTCTCCGTAGGCTTACTTTAACACTGCGTGAGTCTCGGAAGGCGTTTTATCGAGCTTCGTGCAAAACTTGATCGCCCAACGTTGTCCGACCGAATCATTCATCGCGTGTCGTGACGAGGTCGCGAAACAGAGGCGCACTTATTCAACGATGCTGATGCTACCATTGCTTGGAGCAGACGGCGCTTTGATGCGCTGTAAAGCTGAGGGTCCCCCCCACCTAACCCAATCAGTCCGAGTACGCTGCGACTAATAGTAGCTCTGCAAAAAAATATATTTCATGACTTTTTGGACACACCTTGTATTAAAAAAACTATTTACTACACTGCAACTTTCAACAATGCAAGAAGCATAGGGAAGTCCGAAACGGACAGAAGGGCCGTGTCGAGTGTGAGTCGATATCGGAACAGAAAACAATAATCTTGATGTCGAGAGCGAGCATTAGGAGCGAGGAGGGAGCGCAAGGGGTTAATGAGCCAGTCTCATCCAGCTAACCCACTTGAACTGCACCACCACTTCAAATAATAGCTTCGGGTGCTTTCTCGTCTCGAGAAAAGAAATGCTGAGTGAACTAAGTTTACAACAAATACAAATTTTAATCAAATAATATTGAGAGGAGATATAACTTAAACAAATTGTCAATTTTTATTAGTTTAGTGTTTCCAAAAGAAACAATATGTTTAGTAGTTTACTTTTATAAAACCGTCTGTTTTCATTTTCACATTATTCGCGCAAATCCCAAGAATACCATTAAAGAGAAAAGAACTTGATTGTATTTAACAACTGATGCACGCTCATTCCATCAGAAAATATTTCCCGAATTTTTTCAAAGCGTTCGATGCAAATTCATAATGCTCATAATGCTCGTCATCATGTTGAATCATGTTTAGGTGTGCCGTGTTCCCTATGCAGTTCGCCTGGAGGTTATTCCACCAGATGTTCCTGTGATTCCATCTTTTCTTTCTTCTTCCTTGATCTCATCTGCCTGTAGGTTGGTATTTAAGCACTGGGTTTTGGTAGTTACCATCCATTCTTCTACATGTTTCAACTATTTTATTTGATATTGATTTATGTCGCAACACATATTATTTTCCTCCAGTCTTTTTCTAATATCTTTATTTCTATAGCTGTTTTTTCATCCCGTCAGGTGTCTTAGGATCCCCATCTGAGCTGATTCTAATCTTTAAAAGTATTAAACAGAGAATTTTTAGCTTGGTCATATATCACACATCAAAATATTACCTGCTCAAAGAATCTTATTTCGAGAATCCATATTAGGCTGCTGATTCTCCAGGGCCACCAACTAGGGAAGACCTTATGCCATGTAATTCATCATATTACAAGCATTTACAAACCTGTTTTCCTCGCTCCTCTTATTTCCTACGGCACTTTTCTATGTGCTTCACTTGTTGCATTAGATATGAAAGGTTTTAGAATCCACTGGAGACATGAAACTGACAAATGATTTCCTCAATTAACGTCTGAAAGTATGACCATCCATATTATCACAGTAATTCACTCCTCGGTCTCTCAAATAAGGCTTACAGAAGCAAATGTTTATGTCAGGAAGTAAGTACTGAATCGCTCAGATAGTTGAAGTCCTTGGTATTGTCCCTTTCAACTGTTTCAATTTTTATTTTGAATTTTAGATTACATAAGACACGAGAACGTTTCAGACATAAATTCCATCTCTGTGTGTTTATTAGTATACCCGTTAGGTTTAAAGAAAAAATTCACATTCTGTCCTAAGAAAGCAATAGTACAAAAGAGATAGGCGTAAGTACTTTTTTATCAAAATTTGGGTGATGATACTACAATATTTTCCTCCGTATAATTACATGGTAAATTGTGATGTGTTTATCATATACCTACATGCTAGAAATGCTTTAGAAAAATTAGTGAATTTAAAAGTTTTATTGGTAAATAATGGCCTTTACTTTTCATTTCGTTTTTTTAAGGCGTAGTGTGCGCATTAGTGCATACAAACTCACACCTGTGCAAAATGCGCGCATTGCGTATCTCTTTAAAATGCTCTCTGCACTTTAAAATGCAATAATGGTACAAAGGAACCTAATGTTTACCTTCTCCAAATCGTTTTCCGGTAATTTTGAAACATTAAATAATGTCGGTTTCGGTCAAACGAAACACTACGATACCTCCTCATGACTTAATTTCTTTACCAAAAGTTTTCGCGAACGGAAATGTCGGAGTGTCTACTAACAAATTTATATCCCTATGTTCAAGAGCAAATTTTTCAGCTAAATGCTTACGAGTGAGAATATTTAGGATTCTCTCACGAGAATTGCTCGGCAAAGTGACTTGGTTATGGATCTACGCAATCCCGCTTCATGACGGGTAGACTCGCGATCTTATTCGGTAAAGTTTTGCATCGGACATTTGGGTGGGAGTTATCCAAGTCTGTGCTAAATGTGTTAAAAATTGTTTGCAATAATGTTTCCATTAGTTTTAATAATGTAGTGTAACCGTCACCTGGTCGTTACATGTGGAACTAGAAAAGCGAAACTGCCCCGGCAGTTTACTAGAGAGAGCGCTGCAGTAATACGCATAGGTCGGAAGTTTTCACGGAACTCTGTCATTTTGTCGGCGACCACTAGTCAAGAAACATTGGGCGATATTGCTGGAGAAGCAGCCTACTCTACATTTTCTGCGTGAAAAGCTTTATAAAAGGTAAGGACTTCTTATCTATTCGAAATGTTCTACAAGCTAAATGGATTGTAATGTTGAATAATTGAAATTAAGGAATATATGCATTTGATATGATAAAATATGTGTTCCCAACACGTGGATAAGATTGAAGTACAACAAGAAATGTACTGCATGAAAATGAAAAGGGATTTTCATACATACATTTCGCCGTTCATCTGGATTAGAAATACTAATGAAATGTTTCATTCAACAACTTTTTTTCTTGATTGATACTTCATACTGCGCTTTGGGAAAGCGACGCTCGTGTTTTATCGTATGCCGCCACGACATATCGACGCCGAAGGAATTTCGACATCGCAAGACGCAGCAGGGAGCGACCGATTATTCAATTTCTCAGTGTTTTATCGATGGAAATTGAAACCATATGATATAATTAATCAGCTTTCAAGAGTGAACATTTTTCTGTATACTTCTTTGTGTGTCAAGGGTATTTTTTGTATGTTATTTCTTTTCCAGAATCATGTATGCATGTGACTAATGTTGTCTTCAAGGTTTAATGATTCATTGTGTTAACTTGTAATGTGAAAGGTTGAAGGATCAGAATTAATGTAATGCTAGGAAGCTTCAAAGAATAGATGCTCTCATTGTTCATTCCAGTACTGTGATTGTTTCTCACTTATTATCAAACTTTGATTACGAACCCTAGACCCTAAATTGTGGTGTATTAATTGAATAACTACAATATATTTCGCAACTGGCAGTCCCCAGTTTGCGAGTCGTGCATCGACAACGATTGCACGAGTCATACCTCAATACCCCGAAGGAAGGAAGGGTAAAGCGATAGTAGTACACATATTTCCAAATATCGTCTCCTGTATTATTTCAGTAGTATACCTTTGCGTTGCGAAGTATTATTATAATTGCTTGATACCTATGAAGATGTGTCTTATGCGTGTAGTGAAACCATTCAATTAATGTTTTGCTGTGGTCTGTAAGTGCTGTGTAGGGTGTACAGTGAAGAGTGAAGACTGTGTTTGTGTTTTACATTTACCAGTATTTTCGTTATCAGCAGTGATTCATTGTAATTTTCAAGTCATTGGGTTCAGACACGTAGCTTTCTCAAAAGTCAAAAGCTAATATTTTTTTGTGACTATCACGAAAAGCTAAAAGCTAACTGTCAAAAAATGTTGAATAATTACTTCAAATATTGTCTGTAAGGAAGTGTGAATTGTTTCAAGAAAACTCTCCATGACACTGAATAAATCTTAGTTGAAAATTTCTTTTAAACGTCAATTGCATTCCTTTTTTTATTTGATATTGTGTTAGTATATTGCAAGTTATCTTTATCCATTTTTAAACAAATAAACACGTTTCGTTAACAAATTTCCCTCTTAGAATGGAAATAGAAAGGATGAGTGTGGGGTTTGACATGCGAGAGTTCTCGCACGGGTACGCGGAGGTAGTAGAAGAAAATGTGTGCTATGGCACAACACAAAGAACAAACTTTTCAATCTCACTAACATGCAATATGTGTAAAATATTTGAAAAAATTATTAACAAGAGACTTGGATGGTTTTTGGATTTTAATAATATAATATCTCACAATCAATTTGGATTCAGACCAGGCCATTCAACTACGTCCCACTTAGTAAGCATTGATACATTTATACAAGAAGCTTTCATCAACAAGCAACATGTACTGGCTGTAAGTTTGGACATAGAGAAAGCCTACGATATGGTATGGATCAATCGAATCCTAACTATTTTACAGGAAAAAGGACTAAAAGGTAACATATTTCAGTTTATAAAAAAATTTACAAATAAGAGAGCCATACAAGTGAGAGTCTATGGGAACCAATCTGAAGTAAAGTATCTCGAGAATGGAGTGCCGCAAGGATCTGTACTAAGTGTCACACTATTTCTCTTGGCAATTAACGATGCTGGTACAAGAATCACCCCCCCCCCCAGTAATCATAAGGAAGTAAGCTGATGATATCACCATCCTCTGCAAAGGAGTCTCTGTCAAATCTAGCAAAGACATTATGCAATCTGCCTTAAATAAAATCTATAAATTGTCTCTCAAGACTGGCTTCAAATTCTCAGCCTCGAAAACACAATGCATCCTATTTTCTACAAAAAAGGAAGAGGAAAAGCCTTCACTACATCTAGCTGAACAAAGTCTCAAATTTAATGAAAATATTAAAGTATTGGGAATGTTTATCGACTCCAAACTGAAATGGAAAACACATTTAATTACTAGTTGATGAATGCAAAAAGAGATTAAACATATTGAGATTCATTTTTCATAAAAACTGGGGCGCTGACAAATCTCTTCTTTTGATGACATACAAAGCAGTAGTCCGCTCCAAGATTGACTACGGAGCCATAGTATATGATTCTGCCAGTAAAAAAGATCTAAGAAAACTTGAAGTTATTCATAATAAAGCCTTGCAAATATGTACAGGCTGTTTTCATTCTAGTCCTATTGGTAGTATTCTAATAGACGCTAAAGAAACAAGCCTATCACACCGCAGAGAATTGCTAACCCTCAAATATGCCATCAAAGCAGCTGAAGAAAATAATCCAATAATTCACCATGACATCTACCCAAAACTTCAAGTTTATTATAAAGATCATAAACTATTTACCCCAATATATAACAAAATCAAAAACCTAGGCAGTTAAATATCATAGAAAATTTCAATGGAGAGAAAAGAAAACCGAACATTCCACCATGGATAATACCTGACATAGAAGTAGACTTATCGTTAACCTCCATCCCAAAATATAAAGTATCAGATGAAGACTGGAAGATAAAATAAACTGAGCTAGTAAACAAATACAAAGATTACTATATGATATTCACACAATTCATAAAAAATCAGGAGGATAAATATGCAATAACATTCACTCAAGAAATCGAAATTAAAAATAGACTGCATTATTTATTCCAGTCCCACTACTGCAGAATTGTGCTCCATATTGACAGCTTTCAAACTTACAAAGGACTCTAACAGCAGAAAAAATGTCTTCTCCACATCTATTGAAGCAATTAATAAAATATTCAATGGTGGCTCGAGTGCAACAATGATAAACAACATTCATGAACTGTACTATTGCATGCAATCCAACAAGACACTAGTAATGAACTGGCTACCAAATTACAAAGAGATACCTGAAGATGACATAATAAGCGTTGAGGAAGAGATGACATCTCCAGAAATTGGAAGAGTTTTAGCAACTTCGCACATATGGACTGATCTATGGTCACACTCCATAAAGAGAATGCAGAAGATATAGGACAACCACTGGAGAACTCTGAAGTCTAGCAATTTGCACAAAAAAATTAGAAATGTTTACTCCTTGAAAACCTGCAAAGATTTCTAAAAAAGAACAGGTGGTCATATCAAGAATAAGAAATGGTCATTGTAATTTTAGTCACAAGCACCTTCTAACCAGAGATACCCTTCCCACCTGTGTGCCCTGCAATACCTCTCTCAACATCCATCATTTGCTATACTACTGTAATCTATTTCAGGACAACAGATGCGAGCAGAATATTGATGTGCATGAGGAAGAACTAATCCTAACATCTAAGGATTAACAAAAAAAGTACTACATTTCTGTAAATCATGTAATATTCTAAATGATATATAAACCTACTAAATGTATGTCAAAACTGTTCAATTACAATTTTATATTTAACTGTGTGTGATTATAGCTAGATATGTATAATTTTTCTGTACTTTTTACTTTATCATTGTTTTTATAACTGAAGAAAATATTATGTAATGTATAAATTGTAGTCGCTAATAACCATAGTTGTTGATGCGACTTAAAATAAATAAATTTTTTAAAAAAAAAGCAAACTTTTTAAATTAGCTAAAGTAAATTATCTTTACAAAAAATGAATAACAAAAATCAAGACGCGCTAGACTACAATACTATGTGAATTAATTTAAAAAACCAACTAAATTTAAAGTTATAGAAAGAATAGCATATACTTGGGTTTTTATTTCTTGGCATGTGAGGATTTGTCTTCACGATGGAATATCTCACGGTATTTCGCGTCGTTCTCGGTCGTGCCGCTAGGAGTCGCCTCATCGCGAATGTATCAAGCATTGCTGGCGATCATGCGACTTCTAACGGACGACGGAGACAGACACTAAATGTCGTGTGATATTCTATAGTGAAGACAAGCCCCCACATATCAAGAAATAAAAACCCAAGTGTAAGTCACTCGACACTGCCAACGATCGCAGTCCAAACGCAATATTTAAATGTTGGCGGTATATGCAAGCATATACATCAACGCCCAGCTGCAAACTCATATTGTAAATAATACATCGTTTGATATTAAACTCAAGGTGTCGGTTCGTTAAGATATTCAATACGCAAACATCGTTTGAGCAACATTTCCTTGTACGGAAGTGAAGTCTAAGCCTACTAAATTGTTTCTAATGGTAACAAATGGTATTTAGTACTCAAAGATGAAAATATTACTTTGATTATTTTTTGGCTTGGAATTGTTTTTCTTGAGGTACATTAGAACGCAGAAAATAATCGAATGCTAAAAAGTATACTAATTATTTTCTAATTTTCCACCCTAGCAAGCTGTCACCCTGCCTCTCCAAAACTTCATCTGTTCCACATAACAAATCAAGAAAAGTTAAATAATATTTCAAAGAGTAGGGTTGTACTTGCCCAATCAGGTATTTTTGCACTACTTGGCCTTCTCAAGAGTAAAAACCTTTTCTAATATTTTTGTGACAATCAAAGGAAGCGAAAAGAAAGATTAAATAATTTCCTCAAAATTTGTTTTTAAAGAAGAATGAATTTTTCCAAGAACATCTCTCTATTATGCTGAATAAAGCTTTATTGAAAATTTGTTTCCAACATAAATTGTATTATTATTTTTGTTTGATATTCTGTAAGTTCATTAGAAGTTACATTTATACATTTTTAAATAAATAAACACGTTTCATTAACAACGCTCTTTTTTAATAGAAAGGATAGACAAAGGGATAGGGAAAGGATGGGGTTTAACATACGACAATTCTCGCACGGGCACGTTAGTATCATTTAAGAATAAACTGGTTATATAAGAATAAAGGAAAAATAAACTAACGTTAAAAACATTCCATAAGTGTAACGGAAGTGGAAATGCCAGATTCATTGGCATGGAGGTTAGCATGGAAGCTTCTGCAACACGTTCGAGGGTTTGAAATTTACTGGGGGTGGTGGACTTTCAAATTCTCAGTGTCATGTCAAGTTTGCTGCATACGAAAGGAAACCAATGTTAAAAAAGCCCGGCAAGATTAAAAACTTTCCCCGTCCTTATCAGATCCCAGGGAACCATGCAAGTAACGGGTAAATATGATGGAAAACGCCGTTATGTCGGTCATTGGTGGCCATTTTGGGTGTAAAACGGGCGATGGTCGGATATCGTTCGGTGCACATGAAGTGACAAATTCAGATATACTCATCAGAATAGACCATGCCTTAGGTCAAGTCTCCAGAGCTTGGAAATTCAACTACAACCCTACATAACCAATATAAAAATTGTGTTTCGAAATATGTTTGTATTTCTAAATTCTTATGGATCCAAAATGCAAACGTTTTCAACCGTTGTTTATATATAAACGAAATTGGTATTGTTACAAAAATACACATTTCTTCACGTGTTATTAATTTCTACTTCACACAAATTTACTAAGGAAACAATGAGTACGTAACGGGGTGTCTGGCATTATCATACCAAATTCTAAAAGACAACATTCGGTACTTCACGCCTTCCGAAACTAAATAATCATTAACAAAGCACGAACACTCTTTGATAACATGCAAATACGTATCCACGCCGCCTGTTTTCAAACTTGCTTGCCGATGTCTCACGACCCCTTACGCAGCCAACATCCGGAAACTGCGCGCCGCGTTCACGTAATAATAGACATGCGCGTCTCTGTCAGCGGCGCAGGACTCAAGGCTGCAGCACATTGTCACGCGCTGCGCGTTGCGACGGGAACTAATTGCGGGGAGAAAGAGAGAGGAGATAAACACAGACCCCACGGCGGCCGTGGCATTGCTCTAAGAAGACCGTCAATGAGGCGACAAACGTCGCTCATCACCAGCTACAGACGGCGAAACACGGTTTTCCCAGGCGAGCGGACTTCGAAAATACTTCGTAGTAAACACGAAAATACTGATTGAATCAATATTTATAACGTCACTGCCTTTGCGCATGTCATCAATACGTGTGTGTATAATTGCTTATTTGCAGTAAATATGCGAGTAGTACATTTTCCATGCACAGTATTATTCTAAGAACAAGGCAACATTACGTAAGAGTAATGTTACTATACATACGCTACGTAATGCCTTATTACCAAGGCTAATATAAAACAACAGCGAATAAAGTACACGTGCGTCAATAACAGATATTGATGTACTTATTGTAAGAAACTCTTATTTTATTACACATATAAAGAGGCATGCAAAAAGATATTTTTTAGATCACGGAATCTTTTCTACTATTAGATATATTTTTAGAACCTTTCTTCATGTTTTAAGTTAATGTTTCAAGAATTAAACATATGAAAAAGTGAAATAAAATAATTGTAATTTCCAAATTCTGTCTCACCTTTCTTATCTACAGATCTTTCTGTAAGCTGTTACGCTATCAAAACCATTAATTAACTCTTTTGTTTAAATAATGATAGAGAAATCAGCGATGATGCAATTATCATATATTGAATCTTAGCTCTTCCCGTCCTAATGTTAAAAAAATGAGAGTCGTTCGGGATCCCTAAAACTTCTCGCTAAGAATGCAATGTACGACAGTGTAGGTCAGCCCTTTGCCTTCAGATTTGCACTAAAACTTACCAGGGCGTGGTCAAAGACGCGCTGCGAAATTCTGACGCAGGATTATTTAGTCAAATACGTTATAAATATAATAGCTAAAGTAAGTAAATAAATATATTAGCAGAAACTCTAGGAAAAATGCATACGTTTCGCCAGAAACAGCGCGCGTAACGCGACCTAGCGGCTCTCAGTTATAACTACGTCGAGTCCGTTAGAAATATTCGCCCGAAGACTCCCAATATGTAAAAAAGCCAAACATTTTCCAGAGTTTTCTGATCAATCTATAAACCATAGTTTGGAATACTTAAGGAAGTATTTTCAATAAAACGTACACTATAGTTTTAAAACTTAAAATTATTCACAACCACACATTAACAATCTTATTTATGCTCCTGAATAGGCATAGAATTCTTGGGCTCTAAAATATCATTTTTTAGACTCTTTAAATATGCTTTTAAAAGAGGAAAGCAAGTGGTATAATTTCTAAACACGAAACATCAACTGTATAATGAATACAAAAATTAATTGTTACATACATTTTAATTCTCCAAACTGTTTTATAAAAATCATGAGCATGAAATATTAAAAGTAACACAGACAGGGACACAAAGTTGAAATAATATAATTTTTCCATTTACAATTATCTTATGTGTAGAAAATGATATTTCTATTTCAACTCTTGTGACTGGTGGATAGTATTTTAATAGAGGCTTGAAAACATTGCATTAATTATCTCATTCCTTTTCTGCTGCAGAGAGCAGAGTTACTCAGGATTTTTATAATTCTTATTTTAGCTTCATACTAATTTTCATTCACAAATGCTTTGAAGCTTATTCTCAACTACAAGTACAACGAACAGGCGTTTATAGGCTTTCACAGGAGTAATAAGCATTTTAGACTCTAACCATGAAATTTTTTGTTAATGTGTTGAACAGGCACTATATAATTATTTCATATAATGAGGTATTTAAATAATAAAGTTTGAGAATCTATATGAATGGAGTAAAATTTGCTTATCAACCTTTTAACGGCAATTTTTTGCTATCCAAACATACTGGCACTGACAGAAGCGGCTTGCTAATGGCGGGAAAGTACGTTAGTGTGCACTTGAGGTCAGAAGGCCAAGCTGGCATTCCCGCCTCAAGTTTTAAGGCAGACTTCCCTCTATTATCATTATAAACTATTTGATTTAGACCGATTTATCGTGAATTTTCCTTATAAGGAATCCGATGTATTACAACAGTATATTATGGATATTATTTAAAATGTTAAGCTTTATTGTATGAGGACGTTTTGAAAACTTGAGACATTAGGAGCGAATTTTCAAAGTGTGCAAATGCAATAAAGCAACATTATAAACGAGTTGCATAGTTAGTTTTTGGATAACATCATTATATATTTATAAGAAAATCAAGATTAATTTTTGGAAACAACTGTATAGGGACGTCATGAGTATTTCACATCCGTGCGAAGAGACTGCGGTGGGTTTACCGCTACCTTCCCATGATTCTCTCGTCGCCATTAGCTGAATATATGATGACGCAATTATTCGGGCTATAAACGGCAATTAAGTCATTATCTGTACCGTAAAATATCATTGTTTTAACAATTTCTTTTAAAAAAGTTGGCTTATAATGCTGGAATACACAAAAAATTCTTAAAAGGCTTTGATGCTTTACAAATATATAGAAATGCATTTGCCTGCGCGTGTGCGGGGCAAAATTCAAAGTAATAAAAAAAAACACTATAAAATTCAGTTTAATGAATTTTACACTAATTAAAACAAATCAGACTACGACATTTCCTCTCGCTACTTATCAAAGTTGTCACGTGGCCTACGATCAAGTTGTCTACGATCAAGTGGAAGAAGACACAGTCCCCCAAAACATTTTATTTTCGACGTAATTATTTTGCAGAGCTCTACAGCCATAATAAATATAAAACAAATTCTATCTGAATTTCATATTAATGCCAACTAGGAATAAAGGGCTATAAAATGCTACACGATGTCAAAAATATTTTTAAAATGTTTTTATTCCAAATATTTACAAAAGTTGGTACATTCCTCTGATTGCAGGAAACGAAGATTGCTACACATATAGACAATTAAATATGCATTATTTTCAACAATGTGTTCTTAAACAGTGATTCCAAAAATACTTCTTTAATTTACACATTTTTATGAATTTTGATTACAGACAAGGCAAGAAGCTGACGTTATGATATTTTCTTTGTTATGTTGCATTCTCTTCGCGTTATTTTAAGACATTTGCAGCGCCTTGCTCATTTGACCTAACATAAGAACATGGCCAACTGCTCTCCAAACGAGTTCTTTCTCTTCCATAAGCGCACAGGAGGCCATTATCTCTGAGTTTTCGAATTTAAAACTGTGCACACCCATCGTTAAAATTTAATGTCCTAGTTTACGACGGATGTCTTGTGGCCAATATATTTCCAACGGATGCAAGACAACTCGTACCCATGACTCAGAAGCAAAGAAGAAGAAAAGAAATTGAAATGAACTAGGGTTAAGTGAGCAATTTACTCAATTTTGAAAAAAAATATTTCGAAATATTCGTGAAATAAACGAAGTTTCGTAGAACATAGAAGCCAGTAGGAAAAAACAAGCAAGGTGTAAAGGAAAATGAAACAAAATATTTTGGCTCTCCTAGTCAAAAAAAGTGAAAAGATTCAAAATTCAAAAAACGAACAATGAAATCGTCTTCAAAGCACCTGCAACTTTGTATGGAAAATAAAACTGATTTCAACTCTGACATAATTATGGTTTCCGTCTATTCACAAAAAAAATGTTTTGAAGTGAAAACCACGATTCGAATTCGATCAGTCTTCGAAGTAATCTTTGTTGCAGAAATAGACAATTGAAAAGATGACTTCTTGACAATCGAAAAATTGAAATTTTCATATTTTCTTTTAAGACACATGAAAAAACAGAAATTCATGGAAACCTACTTAAATTTTATTTCGTTTTAAAGCAAACACCTGTGGAGCAATGTCAACGAGACAAACTTCCCAAAATTTCTGTATAAAACGAAAATATCCGTATAAAACCAAACTTTCCTTATAAAGCCAAATTTCCTTACAAAACAAGATTTTTCAATCTTAAAATTGTATGGTCATCATTAGACAATCCATGATTCCACCGTCGCCCAAGAGAGTGTTTCCAAGAAAAACTGAAACAACAAACAATCATTTCATCGTGTGAGACGGACGTGCGTATGTAACCGCACCGCGGCGGCGAGCTGAGCGGCAAGGCCGGCCTCTAAAACATGCGAAGGTCTCGAAGATGACGGGCTCGCGCGAGGAAGCTCCGGCAGGCGGCGGGCGGCGCGCCAGGTAATTAGGTCGGAGGCGCTGGCGAAGGCCGGCCTGCCCCGCCTCTCAGGCGCGTCCTACCCGTCCCCGCCCAGGCGCCCCGCCCCCCGCCCCGCCCCGCCCCGCCCCGCCCAGCGCAGCGCACAAGAGCGCAGCTTCGCGCCACGCCGCGCGCAGAGGTGCAGTGCAGCGCAGCGCGGCTTGGCTAGCGGCATACACAGGCGGAGGTGATGGTGTAACAGCTGCCCGAACTCGTCCAAAGCAATTCTCAACCTTCTTGATTAAACGTACTTCTTTGGAAACTATTAAAATTGGATTTCTTATAAAGCAACAGTTCGTGTCCATTAATACAGTATGTTATGTTGTGTTAAACAAACGAATCAAAATAATTAAATAACTAAAAAACAAAAGTAAGACGTTTGTGTTGGAATGAAAGAAATAGCCAATCGTTAGGAAATTTGGTTACTCCAGGGGGCTAAGAGCGCATACCGTCTCAGAGCCTCGGACTCCAGTCTTTGTGTTCGAATTCCGCCCTTTGCATGAATGCATTCCTTGTAATAATATTTCTTTGTTCAGTTTCTTAATTTTTTTTTCCATTTCCAGTTTTTTTCTTTTTCCAGTTCTATTTTTTAGTCTTAAAAAAACGGAGAAAGAAATATTATTAAAATCCAAAGACAGAAGATATTGGAATGTATTCCTTTTCGTTGAAACACGCGCACTCCCTTGCATGGGTGCATGTACGTGTGCGTGCGTGTACGTGCGTGCGCATGCGTACACGGGAGTGTGCGTGTATGTGCGTGTGCACGCATCTGTGTGTGTGCAGGTGCGTGTGAGTGTGCGTGAGAGCGCGCGCGCGTGCGCTTTGTCGCGGTGTGCCTTGCGCTATAGTCATCCCTATTCCGAGTGGTCCATTCGTGATTTATAAGTCAGTGAATATGCATTCCTTTAGACGGTAACCGACTTCCGTCGATATAAAAATTCAACTAATTCTCAAGGTCAATAAACAATCACTTGACGATAACCAAATATCACTCAGTATAATTTAATGTGCCAATGCATCAAAACCATCATTTCAGACGAAGATCTTAGAAGTTCCTTCCAGATAAATATAATACAAACTCTTCACAAATATACTTATATGAAACTCCAATGTGTACGGAATGCGACAGGAGGTGTGTACACAAATTTAAAAATATCTAAATTTATATAGACTGATTTACCAAGGAATACAAAAATTACATAAATGAGAGTTATTGCCATATTGTCCCGATTCCTTAAATTATAATATTGACTTACTAATCAATCTTTACAACCTAACTATATAAAATAAACCGGTAAGCGTAAATACAAAAACATGGGTGACTGCAAAGTAATAAGCGCCAATAAAATCCTTTGAAAATGAATTTTTATGAAAATCTAAGTTTTAATTGATGTTTTAAAATGGCGTTTTGAATGTCTTTTCTAAAATCTCCTGAGCTACTGATAAACCCTGACGGAATAAACTGTTTATTACCATGAAAATTAAAACAAATTAACGACCATGAAAGTAAAAAGAAAAGATCAGTTCTCCACCAGGAGACTGAGATGCGTCTAATGAGTAAAGACCATTTATTTGTTTTATTTGATGGAACAGAAAGGTGGGAACCGTGAGAGACGGACGGATGGACGAAGGTTACTCGATTACTTTATAGGGATTATTTGCGTATATGAAGACCTAATTGATATCAATCAGAGCTGAATGGGTCTGTAGATTATCAATTGCATTTAATTACTCCACCACAATCAAATTTTTGAAACTTAAATTAGCATTCATGGACGAAAACACACATTTATTTCAATCCTAATATCTGCCTCTCTTTCAAACCATCTTCGAATTTTTAACTCACAGAATAAAAAGGTTTTTTTTTCTACCTTCAAATATTCTAAAAATGTTTCCGCTAAAAACATTTTCTTTGCTCTTTACCAGCTTCAATTTATCTCTCATCTCCGACAACTATTTCAATAATTGATGCATTATGTTGTGCATTAGATACTTCTGTGTGTAAAAATTGATGCCTTTATCTCTCCTCAGTTTTGCTTTACTATTTATCTCTGAATTAAACGCGTGGGAGACGGACATTCCCTCGACTTTATATTTCCCTTTGAACTAGTTATGCCTTTATCGGCATTGATATGGCATTTTTGATATCACCTTCGCCACTCTTGATCCTTGTTCATTTTCCTCTCAGTCAGAATTGTCGATTCATTGCCACATTTATTTCCAAACGACTTCACCCATTCAAAATCATCCTCAATCGCTTCCGGCTACGTCACCGCCGCTGTGTGCTACGCATGCGAAGACATTATAATGCAATTATCTCGAGCGGCAGCTCGAAGCTCGCCAGGCATCTGACGGTGGAGTGTAGAAGCCGAAGAGTTGAATAGCTGCAGGCGACGGCTCGATGAAATCTTTGTAAGGAGACCTTTGCTTCTTCCGATGTCATCAGTTCCTATTATATTGGGACGAGACAGTGCGACTGTAAGATGAATGTTGTATTGGTTTCGAAATAAAAACTGATTTAAACGAACTATATTTATTACTTTAATCTAAGAGGTCAAATAGATATTGAGTCAACAGAAAAAGTCAAACATCAGAAGACCGAAAAACTCCTTTCTTAGAGTATTGTTGTGAAAACTTGTTGTGTTTTGAATACTCCATGGCTTTGCCACGGAGATGTTGAAAGTGACACATAATTCTCCACGAGTGCTATTTTACAGAAAAAGTCAAACATCAGAAGACCGAAAAACTCCTTTCTTAGAGTATTGTTGTGAAAACTTGTTGTGTTTTGAGTACTCCATGGCTTTGCCACGGAGATGTTGAAAGTGACACATAATTCTCCACAAGTGCTATTTTCAACATCGTGTAACACATTTCAGTGTTTTGTCGTCTACAAACTTGTTGATTTATAAATAATTTAACTTTCTACATTATTTTACGATTTTATTTCAGTAATAGTATCGAAATACAATAACGAATGTCTCCCCCTGACTGGTAATTTATCACTGCATTAAAATGTACAAATTGGCCAATTTCGAGATATTTACCGTCTCAGATACAAAGATTGTAATTAAGCCTACGTAAAATAGTTTTCTTTATAAGCAGAATTCAAAGGAATGATGTTATTCTTTATTTAACACCAACATTGCAGCTCTCATATTCGTAAACATATTTAGTGCAGTCCATAAACGTTGCACTTCACGAGGACCTTTCCAAACTGCACCATTTGCTCTTCCGAGCCCAATGCTCCAACTAAATTACTGCCGTCACCTTGCATTTTAATGCCGACGTCCCGTTGACATCGGGGCTCGCTGGACGCCAGCGAAGGTACGAAAAACCTGCGCTCCATAAATTTCCCGCGCGCGCTGTCACCACCCCTGCATACACCGCAAACCGGTTCTCTCAACAAACAGCGCATCTAAACTTAGCGAGTGGGTTAGGAGGAGGGCATTCCGAAGAGTACCGATTTGGACGCGTTCCGAACTGCATCACTGACGTTTTCTTTTTGCTTCCCATCCTCCTCCTCATCCTGGGCAACCTGGGTCTTTTCTTTTTGGCGTTCCGCGCATTTATATCGCGTTCCCAGGACAACTTCCAAGACCGTCTTCTTTCAAAACCGCGCGCGCGAGTGGGCGCATATTTCAGCGATTCGACGTTAAGATCTCTCCGAGGCGGGTGCGGCGCAGCGCGGGCCGACCGTGGGCCGCTATAAACCTCCTGAATCACGAGGCGGTGCGGGGGATGCGGCCCGGAGGAAGGCGCTCAAACACTCCGGCGGCAGGTGAACGAGTGGGCGGCTGGAAGGAACGCACCTGTGCGCGGGGTTAATAAAAGCGCTCGCAAGGATCAGGAAAGCCTGCGAGAGGGCACATGGGCAGAAGTGTGGACAGGAGATCCAGCGAAAGGGACGGGAAGGGGAGTGAGGGAGCAGGTGGAAGGGCAGGAATGGTAGAGGAACATCCCATGATTTGCTACCAAGCTTTCTAGCTTGAAATACTTCAGCTCTCGTACTTATAAATAAATATTGTCCTTAAGATTAACGAACTAGAAACAAAGTGTTATAGAATATAAAGCTTAGAGAATATGTTCACTGACATGATTTACTTTAATATTGTTATTTTATACACGTTTCTTCTTTGGACCCCTAATAGTTTATTCGCTGTAGGAATTTATAGAGAAAAAAATCTTATTGAGCAAATCCCCTTTTCTTAGGGAATTTAAAATACTATTTGGGATTTTTTCTTTAACATTTTCTTTTTTAACTTAAGGAACTGCTATTAATAAGCAATACATAACGCTTATAAATAAATATTAATAAACATTTGAAATTTGAAACAAAAGTCTCTGCTAATACTATTCTCTACGTGGAATAAAGTAGAATGTTATCGTATACATCACAATAGCATACAATCTTTTTATAACTGCTAAGGTGTTACAAGCTCTGCCAACCTACAAAAGTAATATTAGAGATAAGTACATCAGACTTCCCTGAAATAAAGGACTTTTTTGGGAGAAGATATGAGACATTTACAGGTTTTTGAAACTTCCTTACAAATCAGATGACGGTAATATCTACAATAAGTGGAGTTTCGAGGTTTGCTCATTAAAGCGACGATTCTAATGCTAGTTAAGCAAGTAGGCGCTTCGAACCATTCGAGAAATTTAGAATCGGAAAGGAAACGAGACTGAGCACGCAATGCTTTCAGGCATTACATAACACGATAAATCAGAGGTGGTGGACACCATCATTCACTCAATATTAATTGATTGACAAATAATACCGGGCACGTAATCTTCCAGGGTCATTAGTCCCGTCAGTATAGTGAATGTTTCTCCCGGAAAGTGGCGGTGTTGACCATGACTACGCATAGGATGGCAAAGATCGTCGAAATAATACACGTTTTCGTCCTACACAAGTGTACATTATCAAGTTTAACTCCAATTTACTAGTCTTACATAATTCAGCTATGTAATACAATATACTACATAATAATAAATTGCAACACGATTCGCTTGAAAGTTTATGATTGAACATTAATTACAAGGTGGCCATTGTATACATCCTAAAGTAATACGCTCGTGACAGTGAGAAGAGTCGATTTATTAAGTTTTGGGAGCTGCTAGGCGGAACAAATGTTCATTGGATATCAGTATTCAAGCGTTTTTTATTCAAGTTGCATCGCATTACCATGCACTTGGGTATTGATATCTAAACGTTCGTAAGGATACTGCGTAAGTATCCGAACACTTCGATGTTGTCAGACGGTCGGCTGAAAGGAGTCCATTTGGTTGAAAGCTAAATGAAACCACATAGTACCGTCGGGCAGTCTGCCCAACACACGAGCGATCGTTAGTGGCTCAGAGCGGAAAGGGCGCGTCGCCTTTCGAAGCAAGTCATCTTGGGGCCATCCTGCCGTTCCGACCTTGCACGAATAATCACGGCCTTGCGCGAATCGTCAGGTAGCTGTCGACACACGGCATGCGGGAGAAGGTGGGACGTCGTACGATGGACCGGGGAGTGAAGCGGTCAGAAGGAGCATGGCGGGGAGCGACGGGATGGGCTGTTTGGCAGGTCTACCTCATTTCAAAGCAATGTGCTGAAGAATGACAGTTCGGAATGGTTTCGGTAGGAGGTGTGATGGAAAACGGACCTTCAATTAATATAAAGCTAGTCAAGCGTTTTTTGTTTAAGGTGTGTCCGCCTTGAAACTGCAAAGCGATATTCGGGCTCTCGTTAAGATATTGAAGAAGAATTTGACCATCTCTACGGCATTTAACTGAAAGAGATTTGGCTGCATGGTTCATCGGGCTGATGAAACCACTCGGGCAATCTGCTCATCAGGCACACGATCGTTAGTGGCAGCTCAGCGGGTGGGAGACGACGCGCCTTTCGAAGCAAGTCATCTAGGGGCCATCCGCCAACCTGACCTTGCACGAATAAACCGGTGAATAGATCGCTGAGGCACGACACGACATGGGGCGGAGCTCTGCCAGGCAGCATAATGCGTGACTGGGAGCGGGTGGTGCAGGAAAAGCAGAGCCAGGCGAAACGCAGAGAGACCCAGAGAACGATGGATGCAATGAATATGGTTAGGTAGGGAGACAAAGCGGGAGGTGTGGGCGAGGTAGTAGGGAAGGTCTATAAAAGTTTGGGTGGGAGATGAGGAATGAGCCGTGAAGGTGTGAAGCAGAGCGCGATGGTAAAGCATGTCGGACCGGTCGCATCGGATCGGTCGGGTCGGATCGGTCGGGTTGGATCGGTCGAGTCGGATCGGTCGGGTCGGATCGGATCGGTCAGGTCGGATCGGTCGGGTCCGATCGGTCGGGTCGGATCGGTCGGGTCGGATCGGTTGGGTCGGGTCGGGTAAGATTCGGTTCAGTAAGGTACACTATGGTCGCTTTCGGACGCTCAGTCGTGTACGGTTCCAGCGCGGATTACAGCGGGTCGGGATGGAACGGGAAGAGGCGATGGGATGGAATGAGGTGTGATGGGATTATACTGGATGAAATAATATTGGATGAGATGAAACAGAAATTAGATGGTATATGATGGAATGGAATGACATGGAATCGAATGGAATGGGATGGGATGGGATGGGATGGGATGGGATGGAATGGAAAGGAAAGGAAGGGGATGAGATGGAATGGGATAATATGGGTAGCGATGCGATACGAAGGGCTGGGTGGAGTGGCGGGGCGGGGCGGGCGAGGTTTATGCGGGGCGTAAGAGAGCGTAAAGGGCGGGGCGGAGGGCGTGGCGGGGTGTGGCGGGGCGGGGCGGGGCGGGGCGGGGCGGGGCGGGGCAGGGCAGAGCGGGTTGGGCGGGCGTATCGTCTCCGTTTAATCGGCCGCCCCGCGCGAGGTCTCGTCGCATTACGGCGGCGGCAACTTTCTCTCCGCGGCGACAAGGTCGCGCACTGCCAGCCGAGATTATTACGCGCGCGCGCGGTTTTTTGCTTTTCGCGAGAGCGCGCGGCGGAGGCGGAGCGTCCGCGTGGGACGCAGGATGACGCTTGGGCGGAGACAGTTGCACGGGGGGCTCGCAGATTAGGATGCTGTGCCAAAACTGGCTAATTTTAAAGATGGCGATAAATCAGTGGAATTAAGGGCCATTTCTTGTTATTCGAAAACAGATTTGCGCGGAGCTTGTGATGGTGCAGCTAGAATTAAGAAAATTTGAGTTTCATGGCAGAGGGGAGTTGATCGTAACCACCAAGCGTTGACAAGGGTGACAGGTTGGGTAAGGCAAAATATTCAGCGACGGACATGGACGGCTTTAATGGCAGCGATAATTGATGGGAATTTCGATGAACAGATAGAGACTCTCACCGGGAGCTCCTAGGGTTCGAGTTCCGACGGTCGAGGATTTTAGATAAATAGCTAAGTCGATTTCAGCCGGTAGTGGAAGAGAATTCTAGCGGCTAGATGTTCTGGTCGGTAGTTTCCCGTAGTTACGTAGATCAACACCAGGCAAATGCCAGAGCAGTACCATAACAAACGCTCCACGAACCGCGCGCGATCTTTCCTTCCTCTTCCTTGTCCTATACTCACCCCTTACTTACACATACATTTCCTCTCATATGCACTACACTGCCACACATGTCGAGAGCTTAGAACTTGTCCCGGCTAGGGCGGTGCCTCGCTGATGGGAGATACTTGGTAGGGGAAATCCTCGCAGCCAGACGGGTAAGTCAGCGCCGGATCTCGCCTTCCAGTGGTGGAAACTCACCGCCACCTCCCGCAAAAAACATGCCCTACTCTTACGGGAGTAATGGCCCAAATAAAAGAGACCGCACACGATCTTTCCTTCCACCCTTGTTCTATCCTCAGCCCTCCCAAACATAGACACAATTACATGCACTACGTTATCATGCACGTCGGGATGCCAGCAGGGTGTTTGTTTTGGTACCCTGCTATGGGAGATACCTGGTGGAGTAAATCTCCCGTCGTGGAGATTGGCGCCGTGTTTCACCATCCAGCGGGAGAGGAATATCTCCCCCACCCCAAATAAGAGCATTCGCTACTCTAACGGGACTAAGCATATAGCAGTTGACGTTCCCAGAAACAATCTGTCAGTCAATAAACATAGACATTAATGGAAAATATATGAACTGTGAATACAGAAGTCCCGATTATGAAGCCAATAATATAAATTGTGTTTATGAAAGTTGTAATGTCTATTAGTTCAGTGTGAGCGGGTGGTAATTCACGTGATCAAAATTAATGTAGGGTTGAATTTTTATAAACACTAACTATTTGCGTGTATTGTGAGGACTTATTAGTAAATTACAAAAATCTGACAGAACGTTTGATAGGCAACAAAACGCAATCAGCAAGACGATTCCGCAAAAGATGCTATGAGCCTTCGGTTAAAGAATGGGGAAATTTTGTTAAAATATGTAAAGGGTAAGGAAGGTTAGAATAGTAAAAAGGGAAATACTATTGGTGAAGAATGGAAGAAGTAGGAAATAATGAACGCGCGTTAGATATGAAGAAATAAAAATGAGGCATACTCGTGACTTGAGACAACTTGCTACCGTTGTACGCGTAGGAACTTGATACACCTGATTGGCAGATTGGTGATTATCTTGTATGTGTTAGCATGCAATTACATGTAGTGATTTACGCAGAGTCGTGCCTCAGTGCGTTGCGTAGGTCTTACTTAACTACCCAGATGTGAGCCTGTTGCTCGTTAGGCAAGGTTCGTCGCTAAATTAGACACAACATATACTATTTCTTTCTTTCTTTAATCCTAGGTTTCCTTTCAATGATAAATATTTATTAACTGTGATTGAAACAGTTTTCAACAGCTTACATACTTGATTGAAACGTTTAAATACAATGAAAAAGTAGAAATATTTGTCTCAATTCCGTAAAACTTCAATTTCATTTCAATTAGTCGGAAACTGTTACTTTACCTCTTAAGGTAAAATTTAAAGATCAGTGAAGAATAAAATTAAGACGAGAATTTGAAATTTACGGATCTATTATATATTTCAAAATGCGCTACAAATCTTAAACCATCTTAATTTCCTCATCCAAAAATTGATGAAAATTTTACAACAGCGTGTTTCAATTCGAAAAAAATACTCACAAAAATGATGAACAAACAAACATTTTGTATTTTATTTCTATTTATTTAATTACTTATTAATCTATCTATTGATTTGAAGGTGTCATTTGAGCACAATGTTTCGCAATCTGGTGGATTGCATCCTCAGGTGCTAAAAAAGGAATAAAACAAAATTGTTGAAAAGCTTTAAAACTTTATTTTAAAAATCCACTGAAAGAATTCCGAATATTATATATAAGTAATATTATTATTTTGGCGACTGAACGAAAAATATGCTTTATGAGAACTAATCCAATCAAACGCAAACTGCCAGTTCCAATTAAATCGGCACACCCGGAATGGCTCATAATTCTCCTACTCCAATTACATCCTTAACAAGGCACCGCCGCTCAATGCGAGACTGGAACGGCAGAATCGTCCTCAACCAGTGTAGGCGTCGGTACTGACGCAAGATGTAAATCGAAAGTGCACAGGTGCACGCGGCATGATGCCGTACATGATACGATGCGATGCGATGCGATGCCGTACGACGGAATGAGCCGGGCAACGGGACGAGACGACACGCGATTAAACGCGACGCGACTTGACGACACGCGACGCGACGAGACAAGACGACACGCGACGAGACGAGACGACACGCGACGCGACGACAAGCGACGCGACGACACGTGACGCGACGAGACGACACGCGACGCGACGAGACGACACGCAATGTGACGAGACGACACGCGACGCGACGACACGCGACGAGACGAGGCGACACGCGACGCGACGACACGCGACGAGACGAGACGAGACGACACGCGACGAGACGAGACGACATGCGACGAGACGAGACGACATGCGACGAGACGACACGCGACGAGACGACACGCGACGAGACGACACGCGACGAGACGACACGCGACGAGACGACACGCGACGAGACGACACGCGACGAGACGACACGCGACGAGACGAGACGACAGGCGACGAGACGAGACGACAGGCGACGAGACGAGACGACACGCGACGAGACTAGACGACACGCGACGAGACGAGACGACACGCGACGAGACGAGACGACGCGCGACGAGACGAGACGACACGCGACGAACCGAGACGACACGCGACGAGACGAGACGACACGCGACGAACCGAGACGACACGCGACGAGACGAGACGACACGCGACGAACCGAGACGACACGCGACGAACCGAGACGACACGCGACGAACCGAGACGACACGCGACGAACCGAGACGACACGCGACGAGACGAGACACGCGACGAACCGAGACGACACGCGACGAACCGAGACGACACGCGACGAACCGAGACGACACGCGACGAACCGAGACGACACGCGACGAGACGAGACACGCGACGAACCGAGACGACACGCGACGAACCGAGACGACACGCGACGAACCGAGACGACACGCGACGAACCGAGACGACACGCGACGAACCGAGACGACACGCGACGAGACGAGACGACACGCGACGAGACGAGACGACACGCGACGAGACGAGACGACACGCGACGAGACGAGACGACACGCGACGAGACGAGACGACACGCGACGAGACGAGACGAGACGAGACGACACGCGACGAGACGAGACGACACGCGACGAGACGAGACGACACGCGACGAGACGAGACGACACGCGACGAGACGAGACGACACGCGACGAGACGAGACAACACGCGACGAGACGAGACGACACGCGACGAGACGAGACGACACGCGACGAGACGAGACGACACGCGACGAGACGAGACGACACGCGACGAGACGAGACGACACGCGACGAGACGAGACGACACGCGACGAGACTAGACGACACGCGACGAGACGAGACGACACGCGACGAGACGAGACGACGCGCGACGAGACGAGACGACACGCGACGAGACGAGACGACGCGCGACGAGACGAGACGACACGCGACGAACCGAGACGACACGCGACGAGACGAGACGACACGCGACGAACCGAGACGACACGCGACGAGACGAGACGACACGCGACGAACCGAGACGACACGCGACGAACCAAGACGACACGCGACGAACCGAGACGACACGCGACGAACCGAGACGACACGCGACGAGACGAGACGACACGCGACGAACCGAGACGACACGCGACGAACCGAGACGACACGCGACGAACCGAGACGACACGCGACGAACCGAGACGACACGCGACGAGACGAGACGACACGCGACGAACCGAGACGACACGCGACGAGACGAGACGACACGCGACGAGACGAGACGACACGCGACGAAACGAGACGACACGCGACGAGACGAGACGAGACGACACGCGACGAGACGAGACGACACGCGACGAGACGAGACGACACGCGACGAGACGAGACGACACGCGACGAGACGAGACGACACGCGACGAGACGAGACGACACGCGACGAGACGAGACGACACGCGACGAGACGAGACGACACGCGACGAGACGAGACGACACGCGACGAGACGAGACGACACGCGACGAGACGAGACGACACGCGACGAGACGAGACGACACGCGACGAGACGAGACGACACGCGACGAGACGAGACGATACGCGACGATACGCGACGAGACGTGACGCAACGCGACGTGACGCAACGAGGCGCGACGTGATATGAAGTGATGCGATGCAGCTTCGCGACCACTTCCGCCGCGATGCTCTCCTCCGGGGCAAACGAACGACGCCTCCCGAGGCCGTTTGCGCGGCCATTAGCATACGAAGAGAGCAACGCGCAGCGCATTGCGGCGCGCCGCAACGTGGGTCGACATAGTACCTCGGAACGGTCAGGCGGCGCTCAAGGAGCGGAGGATGTGCGCGTTAGGATCGGTGACAGAGAATCGTCTTTATGTTCACAAGGCCCTGCAATCGATGGAAAAAAATTCCTTGGGTATTCAATACAATACGTGAAGGAAAGCTGCCGGTTTTGTACAGTTTCGAAAATTCCATAATATCCTGAATATTTTCGACAAGAAATTATTGCCCATAACACATGAAACTGATTTATGATTAATAATGTAGTTTTTTTAGATTAGTCTATATAGAACATGATAGGTGCAACGTAACAATTGCTAAATTCGCAATTCACTTTACCATCGTTCACTTTACCGTTCGTACCATTCACTTTACCATCGCAACTGCAATCCCTTTTACCATCATTCATAACTCAGAAACGGGCGTCCCAGGCCGTTATTAATCAAATGAATTGTATCTTAAACGGTAATCAACAAAATGAGACCTTTTTGCCTATTATTTTTTGGATGGTTGTTATTCTCATTAGTTGCTAGAGCCACTAAATCCTATATATGGGAAATAGTTTCAATACGAAAGATAATTATTGCCATATTATCCAATTAGAATTTGTTTTCTGTCCCATTGATGCGCTGCGACGCTGTTATTAAGAAGGCTGTGATCGTGACTTAGGGCGGAATTTATAGTCTATCCTTAAGGAATAAGGAAACGTTTAAGCGATAAGGAGTTCCTCAAAATGAGAGGTCACTTAAAGAGGCTTGTATATAAATGTCTCTTATGGGAGGAGAATTAAGTGTTCCTTAAGGTATCGGAAACGTTGCAACGTTGAATTTACGCCAACTGACTCAATGTTTAACAGTTTAAATGTTTAAAGAAATTCCCAAATTCATAGAGAATTACAGATAGCTGTACATTGAAAATCATACATTGAAAATATCTCAAAAAGTTTTTCTCTTCCCTTAATTTTTCTCCACCAACTCGAAAATTTAATTTTGGCCGTAACGTTGTGATCCCTAGCAGAATTGAACAACTATCTTATCCCATTAGTGCCCAGCGTGTCCGTATGGAAACGGAAATTTTATTCCTTCGATAGCCGTAGACATCCTAAAAGAAACATAAGCAAGTTTTTTTCATTCCTGAATGCTGGATGTCGAGCTGTAATCGCTAAAGCATTGTACTCTCCTGGCCAGGGTGTACATATGACTTGCGTCGGTTCGAATCTTCGTCTAAAATCAAATCAAAATTCAGCTAATCTAATAACTAACTTAAACTACCAAAAAAGTGATGGTGTAAAAGAGTTAACAATTAGTAATGGTGCCAAAACCTTATTGTGAATAGTAATAAAATTTTTCAATCTCTTGAAAGGTCTTCTGGCTGAACATGAAATAAATAAATAAATAAATAAATAAATAAATAAAGAAAGAAAGAAAGAAAGAAAGAAAGAAAGAAAGAAAGAAAGAAAGAAAGAAAGAAAGAAAGAAAGAAAGAAAAATGTTTAATAGCGGTTTCCGTCGTTTTGTTGGTCATTGACTGTAATCGTGTTGTCATTGTGGCTACTGTGTTTTGTTGTCGAATTTACATTAAACTCATTTTAACGAAGCTTATGAAGGTATTCTGACTTTTTATCAGTTCAAAATGCGAAATCTCTCGATCTGATGGAAACCGTACAAGTGTTACATGCCATCATTTCTGAACGTTCAGAAATTATTCGGCACACTGTAGCTTGACAAACTTTATAGAGATCTGCGCAGACGATTAAAAAGAAAATATGATTCAATTAATATACATTCATCATATCTACAATAAAATTATCCAGAAGATATTGTAAAGAAATGAAATATATTTTGCAATCATATAAAACGAATCAGAAAGGATGTAGTGGCGTTAAATCTTAGTGCTATTAACATCTTCATAAGAGAAGGGATTGATAAGCCTCTCTTTGTTACATTTCTTCTTTAATCTCTGTGAGGAAAAATATTATTTACAACCGTGATTTTACGAAAACGGAACTGCCTTCTAAACAATTCTTTGTTGTATATTGGGATTATCAGCATCTCTGCTATACGTCTTCGTAAAAGTGTAAAACTCAAAATACTCCACGAAATCATCGTCGTTGTCTGCCATGTCACGTAATCTTATTGTGTTCGTAGACTTCATTTAATCAAAACTAGTTAATCCTCTAGCGAATGAGGAATACTTAAAGCTACATGCGATCTTCCTTATTCGAACGAGTGGTTACTAATAGATCACTTATTTTAAAATAAGGACTCTTTATGAAACGGAATCTCTTACTTAAGGAACTCTCATTATAAGAAATGACTATGAATTCGACCCTTGGTCGTGTAAGCAACAAATCTAGAATTAGTTTATATTCCACAGGTTCATACACGTTAGAAGCGTATTCTGATCCTGTATAGTACAAATATTTCCATTGTGTTCTCTAACGTAAACTGAAGTAAATGTTCTGGAATCCCCTCAATCTTCAAAGCTGCAAATCTTTCATCCTGCCTATAACAACACCAGTACCCGTGCAAAAATTCGTTTTGTATGAGCGCATTTTGTTAGTTCATTATTCATCACATCTTTCTTTCATTAAGATCACAACAGTTCTTGAATTCACGATCACACTATTAATTCTAGGAATTAGTAATGTGGTAATAAGGTATTATTTTTTCAATACTTACGTTTAGACCTCCTACACCCATACAAAATATTACAAATAAAGCCGAATAATCTGATATTACTTCTTCTCGGAATTCATCCATTCTAAAGACAGGTGCTATTATTATCAAATGTAATCTTAATCAAACATAGAATTATGTCTTTTTTCTTCATTCACCTCGTTACGATTGTCCGACTACTCAGCCAGCAAAAAACAGTCCGTTGATCACATCTTGCTGCCTACACGGCCACCAGCTTACGGCGTTACAAGTCGCCTTGGCTTAATTAATGTGCCAGGTGGGACATGAGGAGACAGGGCACATACGGAAGAGCAACGCGACGAATATGGTGGGCGTTAGCTGTACACTTGATGTAGAGCACTGTTTCACAGTCCCGGTAATGCTCGTTCCAAGGCTGCCTTCTGCAAGGAACGGGACGAGTTTCCGAAAGAAACCGTAGGTGGAAGTCGCCATCGGCCTCGACATGCAAATGTGGGGGCATCTTCTTGCATATCGGACACAGAATTCGCGTTAACGACGCTAATAAAATGTTATGTCTCACTAAATTCGGTTCAAATGGAAACTAACACCTCCTTGTGCGGTGAAAAGTTATCTTGATTACATAGCATTCTCATATATTAAAGGGTTTAATTAGTAACGAAGTCCGTTTCATTTCTTCGACTTTTTTAATGTAATTTCAATATTTCTACCAATTTCTTTGGTTGATATGTTGAATACTTCACTAAAACAGTTGTCGAAATTGAATATTTTCAAACTTAATCTTCAAATCCAAATTTATTATTGGGTCTCTATATTAAATAACGAGACTAACGAGAATATCTGAATATAAATCGTACGGTATAAGGTGCTTATTTCAAAAATTTTATTAAGATATTATTTGCATTAAATTTTTAATAAGTTTAAATTGAAGCATCTAAGCTTGACAACGAGGTTATTTTAATAAATTACAACCAGGGCATAAGCATAAAACACTGAAAACTGAAAGGGGGAAGTAACATTCTGCAGCAATTGAAATCAATGCAATCTTCATAACTACTGGCATGATTCCAACATACAGAGAGATAGTCAATAAAAACGTCCACCTTGAATGTTTTCAAAACGTTTATAGATATTCATACAAAAGTTTCACCAAACCATTCAGGTCAGAGACTCATCAGTTACGTTTATGGATTTTTGATAGATATTTTAAATTTAAAGATATCGTTCTAAATTCGTTTTTTATGGAAAACCGCACTTTTTTTACACGAAAAGATAGGTCTTTAAAAGACAAATTCAGCAATGATAATTGGTAATTGATGAATAATTATAAACTAATGAGTTTTAAAATTCGCCTTATGGCAGGTTCGGTAGTTGGCAATGCGGTTGGATTTTTAAATATTTCCACAACCTCTATCGTTCGCAGATTGAAAACGCCACGGATTAAGACGTCCAGTGCATGTTGCAACCTCCAAACGACTATCGACACAGTGGTAAACAAGTGTAAATGTCATAGTCTAAATATCGCGAAAGATTAATCGGTAGCATGCCGAGAGAATGACGTAGAGAGCGCAGATCAAAGATTTGTGTCCCTGCGGTGCGTCTTTTCTGCAGGCAGTTGACGTTGAAACTTTTAGCAATTTGCGCCCCATCGGTATTATTACCAACGTAATTTCAATAAAAGTTGTTTTATTTTATTAAACGTCAAATTTACAAGTACATAGTTGAAGGTAAAACTGGATAGTTACATTAAAAAAAGTCGACCTGGCTGACCGAGGAGGCTAAGAGCGTGTACCGATTCAGTGTTTTGATCACAAGAGTTGCTGGTTCGAGTCCCGCCTTGGGCATGGTTGTTTGCTCCTTGTCTCTCATGTGTGTGTTGTCACGGAGAACCTCGCGATCTGCTGATCCTAGATGAGAAGAGCCCGCACGTGTGTTGGAGGAGAGTGTATGGTCGAATGTTCATCCTACCGGGACGTAAAAGGTTAACCGATTGTCGGCTGGATAAAAGCCCTTAAAAACATTAAAAACATATTTAGTGTCAATGTGTCTATTAATGAAGAAGTTGCAACTCAGTTGACTACAAGCTTGCCCGGTAATACCGCGATTTTCGCACTACCGAAGCCGTTCAAAGCTGAATTAACGGGCTCACCGTACACATTGACGACAATTACTTACAAAAATCAGCGACGTAGTATTTACTGTGGAATGTACTTCATAAGCTTTGCTCTACCGTACGTGATACAAATATGCCTCTTTTAAAAACCAAAACTTTTTTTCTGCCTGATCAATAGTGCAGCTAATAAGAAAATCACTGATAGGTTGTCATCACTTCCATTGATTCTTTTGGATGACATGTGAACTCAGTACCCTAAATGATTGTGAATTACGAGTGCTTCGCCGGGACGTTTCTTGAAAGGGAAAATTGGTGCTCAGGGCATCTGTGTGGGTGCTTAGTGGGAGAAAAGAGACGGATAAAAACGGCGGAAAATTAAGCAATAATTTCCCCCAAAAATATGTATTTTTTTTGTAAAGATAGTGTACTTGCATTTAAAACTGTTAAGTCTTGAAACATTTCATTGATGAATTTAAAAAAGTTCAGCAGATTGGCATTTTAATGATTCCGAATAAGTAAACAATAGAAGCACTAATTCAACAACAATAATATTAAATAAATTTAATTTGAAGCAATTGCTAACGATTTAAAATAATGTTAATAAAATATTATTATTAAAATGTAGAAAAATGAAAATGTTAAATTGTAAATTAGAGCAACAATGAAATGTTATATTTCGTAACCTCAACGGGAGAAAAAATATTCAAATGTTTGTTGTCATTATTTTTAAATATGCAATGTAAATACTTTGTAAGACGTGTAATCGGTTAAATTCTTAATTCCCATATTTTCTTGATAAAAAAAAACTAACGTGTCAATTATAAAATATAATACAACATGACGAATAGCCAAATTTTGAAGATCATTCTGTAGTTTTTCGGTCATTCTTGCTTCTTATAGTTTCTTCGCGTCCACCCACTGTGCTGCACACGCACCGAGACAGACCTCTGCACCGTGTCGCTACGCAGTTGCGGCATCGTCGAGGTATGAAGACTCTACACCAGCGTTGTCAAGGTCGATGCCACGAGCGGGAGTCCATGGCACGCGTGCAACGGCGAAATCGCACCTCCACGCAATTCATCACCTCGCCACCATAGACAACGCCATCCCTATTGTAAAACGGCGGGGTCACTGCTAAGAGTTCCCTTTCCAGACGCTAGTTGCGCAGAGAAGCTCGTGGCATGCTACGGTGCCACGACACTTGCCAGTGCCACCAGTAAAAGACACCGCTACCCTACGCTGCCGCCTCCACCACGGTGTGACCTCGCATCATTCCTCCCTCGCCAACATACTCGTCCTCTACATCTCTACCAACACTCTCGCTTGCTCGCTCTTCCGGATTTTCTCCCGCTCACTAGCCCGACAACGCATGCCCGTCACTTGCCCATCCTTCCCTTGTTCGTCGCCCTCCTGCAGCCCGTCGTTCTCCTGCACTTGGCGCTTCCGCCTCTGCGTCGCTCATCCCCCGACTCGCCACTCACTGTTTCCTGATGCAGAGATCCGAGCCTCTGCATTGCCGCTCTGCGCCCTGACCTACTGGGAGGGCAGGGCCCGTAACAGAAGCGAGAGCAGAAAGGCAATATTACTTTCTACTCCTGTTAATCATTGACCATAAACGCATTAACAGTTCACAGGAGAGAAGTCTCGCGCGAAAACACGTGTTTCACAGATGGTTGAAGACAGAATCACATTAGACGAAAATTCTCTAAATTTCCAGGATGATGACCGACCTGTCTCACGCCTGTAACTATCGCCGAGCACATTCTTCTTTTTAACACTCCGTCAGAACCTATTTTTTAAACTTCTCCAGAAAACCTCACACTTACCCTATGAAAAGCGAGGTCAGACAGGGCGCAGTCATATCCCCATTATTTTCTCGGGCTGTACAAGACATCCTACAAGCCCTTAATGTTCAAGAATGTATTTAAGCGTATGAGTTCCTGTTTCTTCCATCTTCTCCCAAACTTCATTGTTCCCTCATGAAATTTTAAATCACCCTCCAAAATTTCTCTACTTGGTCTCAACAAAACGCAATTCAGATCAATCCCCAGTCAGAAAATTCTTTTCTTCTGAAACATCATCTATACACTCCCTACTTCACAAAAATTCCAATCCTTCTCTTGGCAAAATGAGGTCACATAAGTAGGTGTCACCTTCAATTAAAATCCCTCCACATACAAACGAAAATCTTTTAAAAAGTATTAGTATTAGCACGCAAGATCATTGGTGTTCTATAATGTCTTCTAATCAGCAAATCCATTTTTAATAAATGGTAAATATTCACATATTACTTATACATCCTCTGCGTTGTCACATTACCTGATGGACATCATTTCTCTAAATTGTATTATTACTACCCCCCCCCTAGAAAATAGTTCTGAAATTTATATTCCGAGTACCCTCATGTACTCTATATTTAATGATATACGCAGCGAAATTAACATCTCGCATATCAACTTCTGCCCCCGCGACTCCTCCTTATCCCAAATATTGCGAACGCACGCCGCGCATTAGCGTTTTGTATGCACTGCAAAAAAGCTGCCAATGCTGAAGACGCCCAAGGTGGCACGCGGCCTCGTCAATCAATTGATGCCTTCATGAAGGACACATGTTGATCGAAACGTTAGCAAGAATGCTAGGCCAAAAGAAAGAATTTCTTTCCTCAACCCTCAAAACTTGAAAAAATTAATTTGTCACGTCACATTCATCATAAACGGAGATTCTGCGTCATGCATGAAAAAAACAAAAACTTCGCAAAATAAAACCCATGGTTAAAGCACTAAGGATAGTGATTTCGCTCTTTAAAAATCACTTCGTACTCTACACACTAACACGCTTAAAATAATAATATTAATAATAATAATTATTATAATAATGCATACTTAATTTAAGTAACACGGGTTTTTATCATTTGTAATGACACTGAGTATTTGTGCAAGTTCTAATTTATTTCAATTTAATGCTTTTGCAGCTTTACCACTACATCTTCCTCCACTGCACAGTATAGCGTAATTTGAACTAAGCTTTGATAATCTTACCATTTCATTGGACATCAAAAACTAACCTGGTGTTAAATGTATGTAATCTATTGCCTTTTCGCTTCGCTTCAATGAAGCGACATAATCTAACCGTTATTTCTTCCTGCTCCTGATAATTCATAAAATTACAGTTATCACTATTACATCCGATGCAAACATCCAGTTATCACTATTATACTTCTATTATCCCATTTTAGACACATAGTACAGTGTCTCAGGTGGATTTGCTTCGCTTGAAGATTTTATTGGTCATTGGGGACCAGGTTTATCATAATGGATCACTCACAGCTAATACTTAACAATGGGAAAGGAAGGGTGCGCCAGAGGTTTACGGTATTCTCTGTCATCCGCCGAGAATAGATCTGTGAAAAACAAATTATAGCTACCGGCTTCATCCTTCCTATATTGGGATTGGTCGGCATTGACCCAACTATTTTGTAGCTGATATCGATAATCCTATCCAGTGAAGTGACTCAGGGCGCAGCGCGCGGACGTTGCATACAGGAGGCCCGAGGTCAATCCCCGTGCCGCCCATCCTGATCGGGGTTTTCGTGGTTCGCCTCGATCATCCAGGCAAATGCTGGATGGTTCTACTATCGCTAAACCGGCATCGCTAGCCGAATTCGTCAATAACCTGAAGTCACGAAGGTTAAGGAATTCGAGACATCGCGTGTTCCTGGTAGGGTGACCGACTAGGAACGCCTGGATCCAATGGCGCCGAGGCCACTTGCACTTTACGGATCATATAATGGCTAAATACAAATACAAAAAAAACGATAACCCACCCACCGGCGGGTCTCAACCCTAGAACCCCGGGCAAAAGGAAGCTTTGGCTTCGAACTCGAAATTACACACGCCATTGCAGCGGGCGCAAGCCCGACGAAGGCGAGCACATTCGCAACGTCCGACAAGGAAGACGCTCCCGCGGGCCCGCGGCCTCGGTGGCGGCGGCAGCAGGTGCGCGCCTCCCGTGAGTGGGCGTGACCAATCGGTGATTGCTCCGCCGCCGGCCGCGCGACCAAGACGCGTGGCCGCGACGGAGGCAGCGGCGGCGGCCTCCGCCCTTATCGCTCCACTGCCCTCGAGGCGGCTGGCCGCCCCGCCGCGCTCATTAATCACGAAATTGCAGCCCGCGCGAGCACTGGGCCATCCGATACGCGTACTCGCCCGTGCAAGGAAAACGTGGTGTTGGATCGCGGTGATGAATCATTGTTTTTCCTTCAGTTTCATCCCCATTCCTTCTTGACGAAAGGGAAATTATAGTTTTCACTTTGAATAAATCCTGGGACTAACCCTCTTTCATGGAGTTGTCCACCTGATATTCAAGTAGAATGTCCCTAATTATTAACATTAGCAAGCCGTAGACTCTAAGATGATATACTTTTGGTATCTTCTCATTGCATCTTGCAATGGAAACTGGAGAATTACTCATGTCCCAGTAGAAACGGTAGCCACGACAATCTCCGGAAAGAGACACGGAATCATCGTATGCTGTATAACGTTTCCGGCCAATGCAAAATGTTTTATTATCATCACTTCGGCTGACATGTCGCGCTGTTTATTATCAGTGGTAAAATAATAGTAGTAGTTTTAGTCGAACTCTCATTCCAATCAAATCAACCTTGAAATCATATATTTTTTGCTTCAGCGATATATAATTTGTACGTAGTAACGTTATGGAATTTAGATAACTTCTAATTGGAATTTCAATGGCCATTAAAATTGCCTTGTAATTACATTTCTTCTTCTATTAAACTAGTTTATGACATTTTAAACATTGGTTCATTGATTTGATTTAGTTAATTGCGAATATGGCTACGAGAGATGTGATTTTTGGCGTGTGTTTATGCCGTGGAAATCATTAAAGTATTACCATGTTAAAGACAAGTCATGCCATGAAGTTTTTGATTGAATTTAATAGCTTTATAATTCAAGGTAATGACACTGGAGATATGCTATCTTTTTATTTATTAGCTGAAAAAATGTACATGCGGCGGTCATTGTAGGGGACCGCCGCATTTAGTAGGATCTCTGGGGCGCAACATACTTAAGAATAAAACAAACATTTAAGTGGTTGGAAACGTCACATTTTCACGATATTCACATTACCATACATTTTACATCATTTCACTCTAATACAATATAAAAGCAGTAAGGTTGAATAATGAAATATTAATTGTAACGGGAACTATCTTGCTCCTATTGCGTCCGTGACCGTTATTTACAGCGCCTCAGGGGACAGTGATGCCCATTTGAAAGTCCTTGCAACTGGAGGTAGCAATTTACACGATGCGGTGAACGGAGAACATTTCCTATCAATCGGTCACAAGAATCAATAGAAATAACAAGTACGTTGTGGCGGAGGAATTGAGCTTAACATGATGACCTCACATAATTCAAAGAAGATAGCTACGGATTATCCACGCTCTGGAATTACAGGGTCATTTGGCGTGACTGTGCCAAACCCATGAAACATTCTCGATGGGTGTAGGTCACATTTTTCAGTCGGAGATATATAAGTGTATCGAATTTCTGCAGATTGAGAGCTCAGCTTACCTTATATGGCGTACGGAGGAGATGAGCCGACTGGAATCCCCGCCTCCGAAACGCAACCTTAAAGGAAAATGTCTTAATATTAGCATAACATTACATTTATATCCGCACGTAGTATTTCAAGAAGTTCCTAACGCGAATATAAAGTGACATTTCTATAAGAAAATGATACATTTGTAGAGTTATTTATAAGAATTTTTAAGAATTGAAACAAAAGAAAAACATATGTGTAAAATGGCCAGGTCCAAATATTTTAGAATTTTGTCTCGAAAGTTGCATCTCCTGCCAATGCTAAAGAGAAATATTGCTGCTGACTTGCTAAAAATTATCTCGTAAACCAATCTTATAATTTTCTTGGAATGAGCGGCGAAGCGGCTGAGACGAGTATACCAAACAGGTTTTCATAACTTTTTGTATCCGTAGGATCAACGAAATATTGTCGACTCAAATGATGTAATGACTTGTGTCGCAACTTCGACAGGCCACATCAAGGTCTGTCAGTTACCATACCACATTAGGCAAGAATAATGCATCGTCTGTTTCGAAATACAATGAAATATTTTCAGGCAGTATCTTTACACTTCCATACATCAGCACGCGCTTTACAAATCAATGATGAAAAGAAATTTAAAAAAGGAAACAATGAGCCCGACACAAATACAATTCAAATTTTGAAAACGACGAATGTAATTTTCTTTACAGAAGCTTTTGGCACAATGGTGTAAATCGAAAATGTAAATGTGCATTTCTGTTTCTGTGTTGTTAATAAACCGTACCGTTATCTTGATAGAAAAAGCCTAAACGTTAACTTGCCAGGAATAACATTACGTCTCCTTTGCTTCGGTGCATCGTCATGCATCTCTATGTTTAATTAACCCTGTTTCTTCCACCCTGGAGTGAACCGCGCAATGCATTAATCATCTCTGTGGTAGATGAGAGGCGGACAGTTCCGCGGAAAGAAATGAAGGTATTTATTTATCGGTTGGCAGTGGATTAAGAAATATTCTAATAATATAACAACCCATAAAGATGGATATTACACATGATTGAGTAATCGTAAAAGAATACACGACATTTTGCTCTGAATAGATAAACTAAATTAGCATTTATGCCTCGTTTCTCCAAGACATTGCCGTTATCATAACGATCGACAAATGCCCAGACATCAGAGAAACGATTTCTAAGTAAAATGACGAGTTTCTTACGCATCCTGGAAAGAAAATTAAAAATGATGAGACGGACGTCCTTCTGAAGACCACCACCGCCGACAGATAATTGTCACAAAACGGGGCACGTCCGCGCAGTTCGTTAAAAACATATCCCGCCCAGCGCCTAGGGAGGAGCGGGGACGAATACTAGATCCCTCACAGGGAACTAATTACCATTTAAGTCACCCCGGCCGGTCACGATTTGTATTTTCAACGGAGAAGGCGGAGCTCAAGGATGTGGCGGGCGGGCGCGTCCTTGCGCCGATGCATGCGAGTTCTCGCGGTTTTGTTACGAGAGCGTGAAATAGCTGTCGGCCGAGGCGATGCTCTGGAAGCTCCGGGTAAGTGGAAAGCGCGCCGTGGGGGTCGCGGTCGAGGCGAACGGGTGGGCGCCGCCGGCCGAGGGAGAAGGGTGTGCACGCGGACGACGGAAGGAGTGCTAGTACATCGTGGCTGCACAAGAAAAGTGACTTGGATATCAAAAATCGTCATTTTAAAGGGAAGACACACAAGACTGAGCTAAACTCTTTGCGTCTGGCAGCAAAGTTAACCATCAGATTTTGACCATCTGAAGAGGTGGTTCAGGGCATCAAGGGATGTCACTGCAGTGTCTCTGACTAGGAGGTTCTAGGATCGAGTCCCGACGGTGGCAGAATTTTCGTCACAAGCTTGATAGAGTTATGTTGCTGACTGGAGGACAATTCTAGCGGTCGGCTGCTCTGATCGGTAGTTTCTTGTGGTTTCTCCGATCAACACCGTGCGAATGCCGGAGCAGTACCCTAACAAACGAGCCACGGACCGCGCACGACCTTTCCTTCTTCTTCCTTGTCCTATCCTCTCTACTCAACTACATACATACATTCATTCACTTCACAACCGCACATGCCAGGAGACAGGTCGGGAGTTTAGAGCTTGTCCCGGTTGGGGCGGTGCCCTGTTGGGAAGATATGGGGAGATTGGGCAAATCCCACTAGCCGACCGAAGGTCGGAGCCGGATCTCACCATCCAGCGGGAGATCACCGCCACCTCCTTAGGAGAAAACATGCACTACACTTACGGGACTAATGACTTTAGCCGTTGACTCTCCCGGAATCATTAATAAATAAATAAATCAGATTTTACCTGTATTTCCGCTAAATGACGTTTTCAATTCAACAAGTTTTGTTTTGATATCTAGTAAAACATAATCACACAGTATAATACGTGTATGGCTGAGGCACTTAGAGAATTATCAACTCTGCTATTATGCAGATTTTGAATAAAAGAATATTAAATTAAATAGTTTAATTATCAAGTTCTGGAGAACACATTCACCACTTTTGTCGATATCAAGAGATTTAGAACCGAATGTGTCTCTGTTGTTCCTTACAATTTACTTGATTTCACAAACTCACTGAAAAAGACGGTATGCAGTTAGATATTGTCCGGCAATGTCTGATAATTATTGCTCCAGCAAAGTATCGAACAACATATATCCATATCACATTTAGATATTAATTTTGTAATTCGCTAATAGAATAAATTATTTGCTGAGATACATGTTTCAGTTTCCTTGGCCTTCCTTTCCCAGACTAATGCTGAAAGAATAAAGTAAAGGAGAAGAAACCACACGGCTAAATACATGAACGGAAATTTTGTTTCCACGTTGGAAGACTAAGCAAGGTAGAACTGCAACTTGAACTATTGAATAATAAAAATGAGTCCTTTACTCATTCCTTTCATCCTGGTAACAGTTCGGAATGATCCTCCTCAGCTGTCGTGGGTAGAGCGTATGTCCATCTCATTTTTCCCTCTTAAGTTTGAGGGTGCTACCGAGATATTCCGCACGGTCACCTCTGCTATGCTTCACGGTTATTAATTGGATATCTGTTAACCATTAATTACTCGCATCTCTTTCTGACACGTAAGTACTCGTGCGGCGCACTGAGTGCACCAACAAAGAAACGATTATTTATGCAATAACAAAAATAATAGTTGCGATAAATTAGAAATTTATTAAGAAAAATGATAATATATTGCATAAAATAATATTTGGTATTAATTATATGGTATTTATGAAATTTACAATACGAAATGTATAGAATGCTTCTAATAAGGCATACCGTTGCATAAAGTTTATTGTAAAGTTTTAGGTCATGGAACGCGCTCCAAATTAATTATTAATTCAATAGAAATAGTTGTATCTTTATAATATAAATTAATAATTATAAATCTCTTTATAACAATAATCACAATAATACTGGTAGCACTGAATCTATGAGAATATTAAAATGATAGAATATAAAAAAATGAGCAATATGCTTTTGTGTATTTACTGATAATTTTATTAAATTCGTGAAAATGATACAATGAAACAGACAATTATTTAATTTTGTGTTTACGAAAGTTGGTCGAACTAAAAATACAAGTTTCCAAGCGCTGGTCCTCTGCTTTTTGTTTGTTTGTTTTCCTGCTTAGTTCCTGAGGTAACGGAACGCCGTTCCGTCGCGTTCCGACAGAAATCAAGGCAATGTGAACAAGTGATTATACAAACATATTTTATTTATTTATTTATAATATTAATATTTTACACAATACCTTTTATCCATATTTCATGCCACCATACATATTAACTGATTACTACAACGTCTACATTGAAAAGAAATGATTCTTTTATGTATTTACACTATTACTCGCGCGGCGCACACAGTGCGCCGTAAAAGTTTTAGCCAGAATTCAGCTAGCTTACTCCCACGACTTGCTACGGAGCAGCTGAAACACGAATTCAAATTGCTAAAAAAAAACTAAGAAGAAAGGTTAGCGGAAGAGATAATGCAATATGATGCATGTATTATCGTCAGGAACCAAAAGAATGCGACTGGCGCACTCAGTGTGCCAACGCGAGTAATTAAAAGTTAAGGAAAGATGAGGGTTAACCGGATGTAAATATTTATTGAACCTATTCTTTCTAACCATGACATGCAGGATTAGAGAATGACTAGCCTAGGTGCTGTATAAGCTCCTGCTTTACCAGGCAGATCAGGAGCGAAAAGATCGACGTAGTTGCTCCATAGAAGATGGGAAAGTCCACCTTGTCAACACATGGGTAAACAACCATCATCATCATCATCATTATTATTATTATTATTATTATTATTATTATTATTACTATTATTATATATTGCCCGCGGATAGGTGAACTTGGACCAGGCGTGCATTCACCTGCATTTACCGGAGATCAATATCATTATCTCGGTAGCAGGTGCATGTAATTTTTATCAAGGGATCAGCATTTTAGCTGGAACCGATTTTTATCCCCCAGGGTTGTTAGCCCTGGGGATACGGAAGATGAAATGATGATGAGAGGTGAAAGGACAACACACAGATACAAACACACACAAACACACCCATGGCCGAAGTGGGATTCGAACCCGCAATCCTTCCGTCCGAGATCGCCGCGGCACTACTGTCTTAGCAATCTCGGGACCGGAATTATTATTATTATTATTATTATTATTATTCTTATTATTATTATTATTATTATTATTATTATTATTATATATTTTACTAAGTGAATTGGGGACTGAGCTACATCTCATATCTGTTCGTCGCACCACGAAGGGTAACATTCCTAATAAGAGCTTGTGACCATTTAACCTTCTCATTCGTAAAGATGTCTCATACGGATCATGCGAACTTCAGAAAGGTCGCTTTGCAGCACCAGCAGCAGCTTAGTCACTTCGACAGGCCGACCAGCACTCCCCTCTAACAAATCGTTGCTCCTTTTCGCCATCCGGTACGGTACACCTTCCACAGCGTCCGTGAGGCAGCAGGGAGAGGGGACTAATGGGCAAACGGCACGGGAGATCGCATAAAAGCGTCGCCGGCGGGGCAGAGAGGTGCTGGAGGAGAAGGTCGCCGGGGCGGCGCGCCGCGGGGGCGAGCGAGAGGCCGGGCGGTCGGGGCCGCGCGCACCACGGGGCGAGACGGTGGGCGGGGCTGGGGGCGGGGCTCTGGGCGCGCCGTGCTGACCGCATGCAGCCGACCTGCCAACCGAGCACCGTATGTTATTACACTTGTCATCTCCGAAACAATTTTTTTAAGCGGGGTTATGTTGTTTTGAGATATTGCGCGGCAGCAAGACATACTATATTTATAATATGTACTGTTCGGTTACAATACTCTCTATTACTCACATTACGTAACCCTAGCTACTTTTAAAGTCTTGAGAAAAATCAAACATATAGTAATAAATTTTACACTAAACTTATAGATAATATCGCCTTAAATTCTTTAGCGTCTCGATATTCTTTCAAAACAAATCCTTAATTTTGCCTTTTATCTTTCCTTATATAAAGTAGAAGAAAAGGAAAACATTAGAAAAAATACCATTACTTTATTTTCATTACATTAAATGTCTGATACTTAATTGTAGTGATGTTTATGGAGAAAGTTCTGCAAAAAATAAAATGTTTGATTTGCTATTTTTATTGATTGTAATTATTTTTTAACGCATCTTGTACTGCAATAACAAAATTAGAAAACTTTTACATTTATACTGATGTTAATGAATTACGTACAAAAAGTTATGTTTCTAGCCTACATGGTCGGAGTGATCACGAAGACATTCCCCCACATTCCACGTCGCACATGCTCTGTTGTGCATTAAGGTGGCCTCTCCACACAGGATACTCGTAATACCGCGGTTGTCGCTCGCAGACCCTTGTGATACACGTCTCAACATGTGTCGCACTGATGCGGCGTGAAATGAATAAAAAGCATATCAAAAACATTTTATGTTATCACACTTCCAGTATGGGAAAGGAAGTTTTACTGTGATTATTATCTCCGTATTTTTTTTAATTGTCCGGCAGAAATATCCAAGTATTTTTTTTCCAGCACTAATCTTCAAATGGAACAAATTATTTTTTTACTGACGAGAGTTACGGGTTTCCATAACTTGGAATTTATTGTATTTGTTTAACAAACCACTACCTCTATTTACAGAATCATTATCATCATTAAGGCAACAAAAAATTGATACCCTCTTTCTGCATTTTCTACATTTCATATTGTAGCGGTACGCTATTTTTAATATTTTTTAAATTTCACAAATAACTGTCGATGTGAGGCGTCCACCTCCCGCCGCCGCCAGCCGGGTCGGCGCGCCCCCTCCGCTAATGAAAGGGATGACAGCACGCGCCCCTCTAAAGTTTATGGCCATCGTCCGCGAGTCGACCCTCATCCCGTCACGCACCCGGGCGCCGAAGAAGAGATTAGATACGTGTGCCGATCCCGCCGTTCCGGGTATCATGCGCACTGAGTACCCAGGCTGTCCTTCGCAGCTTTCTCCGGGGGTCCCAACGGACATTCCGCGTACCCTTTACTGACCTACTTCCGAAGTCAGACGGAGAGCGTTTTCCAGACAGAGATAGGGCTACGGAAAATTCCTAGAATCACCGGACCTGATTGGCCGAGGACAAAATTACGGCGTAGTAGCACTTAGCCAATCAGGGGCAAAATTCCGTGGGGTGGGAGCGATTTTGGGGCACTTTTGAATTTTCGGGGTGGCGGAACGAGGAGACCTCCACGCTAGCGGCGTAGGGGAGAATATCACTTCTTCTTGTTCGATTGAGCTGGGGGGGGCGAGCGCCGCGGAGTGAGTAACAGCTCCGGCGCCGCGTTCGAACACTACGTGTACTCGACTTGTCTTGGGTGGCGAGCGCCGCGGAGTAAGTGATAGCTCCGGCGCCGCGTTCGAGGGAGAATTATTATTTTGGGACTTAGTTCGTGGACTCTGAGCTCTGCCGTGGGCAGTGACCGGTGACTAGTTTTCTCCGAGATTCGTGATCGTGAAAACTCCAGAGAACTTTCCGTAAGAACTGCTGATTTGTGTGAACGGAATTCGCGATCATTCACGATCCGGGCCAGCTGACCGTCGCCGCCGCCGCCGTCACCGCCGCAGCCGCTGTCGCCGCCGCCGCTCCTTTGGTAGCTATTGTGGAAGGACGTTTCTCGGCCTGGCAGGGCCATCTCAGCCGCCGACCCAGACGGAGAGAAGCCGACGCTGCCGCCGCCGCCGCCGAGGGCCGCCTACACGCCGCCCCATTCAGGCATAAACTTCGGTCAACGACCGCCAAAGAACTATTGTGCATTGCTGTGCCGCGCTTAGGCACTTGTTTCCTCATTATTGTCAGCCAGAAGGCGAATGGCCTAGAGTTTGTTGGGGCCTGTAAAGGAATTTGATTGTAATTCTCGTTCTTTACTTTTTTTTTAGATTTAAGTTTTATCTCATTTTTTCTTTCGTTTCTAACTGAGCTCATCAGGTAGGGCCTTTCTTAACTCTTTGAATCACTGTAACTTCCCCGGCCTATTATTAGGCGGGAATAAACCTTTTTATTTGCTTTACCAACCACTGAATTGTTTCTGTAGTTAGCAAACGCCTTACGACTCCTTCCATCCGAGTTAGATTCTAAGCAGGTGACAAAGTTGGCCGACTGAGCTAGGCCCGGGCCGCCCTCGTTGACTTCGGCGCACACCCACGCCGCCGGAGCTCGACGCTGTGGTTGACGATCGACGCCACCGTGTGGCTCGATAACGAACCTTGGGTGTGACAATATTGAGTGTTTTTTTTTCATTTTATGATCCAATAAGTTCACACATCACTGAATATAATTAAACTAAAATGGACCAATAACTGTTCTTCATTACAATTTTTTCTCTCTTTCTGTTCAACATAAATTCACATGCCCGATAAGTCATTTCAGGAAAAATTTCACCACCAACTTCTCCTGGAACAGATGAACCACCAATGTGTCTAATTTTATTGTGCTGAGAAAGGGGTTTCTGCACAGCAGGTTCTTGAAGATCTCTCTTCGTTTATAACGTACAGGAGATTGTGCTTACAGTGCGACGAAGATCTGAGGAAAATTCTCAGTGCTGTCGAAGGCACTATCTACTTTTTACAGACAGAAACCGGAAGACGCAACGAAACGAACTTTTTCCAGACGAAACCGGAAGGAAAACCGTAATTGGCGGAGTTTTGAGCCAATTACTACAGCCTGTACCGCGCGCGGCCCTACCGTCGCACCCGCCGACCGTCAAAACCTTAGCCCACTAGAAACTGCCCGTTCCAACTGCAGTGCACTCGCATTTCACAATTGGCGCGAATGACCTCCCAAATCTAGAACAGCACTGAGTCTTCGAAATGAGCATACAATGCGGAGATACCACTTTTTTACTTTCTCGTTACGGAGTAGAGAACTAGTGGTGCTACCAAAACACATACTTTCTCGCTGTTTCTAAATGGTTCTAAATACTTTTCAACTACTACATAAACCAGTAAAAGTATTTTCAACCAGCATTTTTTTTCCGTTCCGCGACCTGAACTCAGATCCTCAGAGTCAACGTTCCGGCACTCATACCACCACGACAAACAAGCGCCGTATGGATCGAAGTCGGGCAGAGGTATAAAAGGATAAATGCTACATTCATGTCTTCTCCTTTTGCCTTTTCCCGTTACTATGGGATCGGCGCTAATCGATGTGGGCTCATTTTTGTTAAGTTTCACACACCTTTTTATCAGGGTTTAGCGAATGTTTTACGTATACCTTCCTGACGCCAACCACAAGAGACACATAAACACGTTATACATAGACAACACAATGACGAAACACACACAATCATGCCCGAGGCGGGATTCGAACCCACGATCCTTCGGTCCAAGACCTCCACGGCACTACTGCCTTAGGTATTTTGGGCATCGGATCGTAAAAGCCAAATACATGTGAAAAAAATAATTTGGGGCAAGGTATAAAAAATGCCAGCATAGCATATTTTTTCTCATTGAAATTCAAATTCAACTAGTGGCGCTACCAAAGCACATTGTTTATTGTATTGTTTCTAAATGTCCCGTAATATTATACTTGTACATAAAACAGCAAAAGTGTTATCAACCAGAACATTTTTTCCGCTCCGAGGCCCGAAATCAGATCCTCAAAGTTAACGTGCCGATACTTATACCTACGCCACAAAGTACTGTATGGGTCGAATAGAGCCATAAAATGGTAAATACCTGATAGGAAAACAATTGATATGATGATGATGATGATTGATGTGACGAAACCGATTGAATTGATAATACGTTTTAAAAATTCGAGAAAAGATTTGAAAAATTGTTAAAAAGTTGAAAATTCGAAAATCACATGCAGACTCTTCCAGTAAATTTATCGTAAATAATTCTATTTGTTATTTAAATTGCTTCAAATAGTTTTCAATAAAGTTTCTAGAATTCTCAATTGTTTCCTGCGACAACGGAGAATTGTGACAAATAATTGCCCCCGAACAAGGTTCAAACCAGTGAAGCTCGCCTCCGAAGAAAGGAGTCTGCCGTCACTTGGCCATGTCGACCATTGTGGTTATACATGGCATTTGTACTTATGTAATGATAATAAGTGTATCATGGTTTCATTTCTAGCTTAGGAAGCCGAAAATTCCAGAGAATGAGAAAAAATGTCCTTTGGGCGCTCAAAGAAGATATTTGGGAAGATAATTCATAACCGAAATCCTAGTTCAAAATAAAGAGATTAGAAAACTAAGTTCTGCGAGAAAGTCTGTGCCATTCTATAGCACCTCTAGTTTATTTCTTTATTTGCCGTCCCTCATTACACATGTGGAGAAAGTTGAAAGAAAAAAATTGGAGCGGTTTTGGAGAAACACTTTTTTCGTAAATTTCAAGCGTAAATTACGCAAAAAATTCGCGTTTTCTCAGAAAAGTGTACATGACATTTTTTAAAGCGCGAATTTGGTACAACAAACCTCGTCTGCGGAAAAAATCTCTATCTATAATTTGGTAGTTTTAAAAATATTTCTTTAAAATTTTCGAAAAACCGAGCGATAGCCGAAAATAGGACTAGCACCATATTTTGTATCATCAGTTATTACAAAAGTAAAGAAAATTTTTAAAAAAATTCGAGCGATTTTTAAGAAACATTTTGATTAAATTCAAGCGCAATTTACGCACGCAAAAACCACTAGTTTTTTTTTTAATGTACATGACCATATTTAAAGTGCTAATTTTGTACAACCGACTTTGTTTGGGGCAAAAATCTTTATCTTCAATTTTGCCGTTTTAAAATTGTTTTTTGCAATTTTCGAAAAATTGGGAATTTAAACAAAAATGATATCTGCATAATTCTCTTAACCGTCCTAAGCACTATTCAACAACAAAATTTAATAAAAAAATTCGGAGCCAGTTTTTTGAAAACTTTAAAAATGTCCAAGGGGCTTTCTATTAAGTACCCCCAAAGTTAAAATATCGGTTTCAAATTCCAAGAGTTTCGACATTAGCCAAATCGATTGGGGAATATCAATTTGAGATGAAAATCGGCTGAACGGTTACACATTAACTACGGGTTATATTAACCATTAGGTAACGTAACTATATTTGAAAAATGTCACTTACTTCGTATTATACGGAACTACACCGTCATTATACTTTGGTAAATCTCGCCAATATTCAAGACAATTATGTTGGATTTTGCTGTGCTAGTTCGGTATTGTTGCTAGTAATTCGCATTTTGCGGTTTGCTGTTTTTCATAAATCTGCATTAAGTGGTTTCGCTTACTTTATTAATTTAGTACTACGCATTTATTATTTTTATTTATTATTTTCCAACTGTTTTCATCACTAATCACAGTGGAGTTAGTTTGAAATAGTGATAGTAGTAAAGGTTAGTTTTCTTATTTAGTATTTTTTGTTTAAAATTAATTTTATTATATTTATTGTTAATTTTTCTGAATCCAATTAATTAATAATTGAAAATTAATAGATAGGCCAACCACATCTGGGCCTATTCTAAGTACTTTGTCTTTAAAGTTAAAGCAAATTCAAAGTTCTCATGAAAAGGGAGTTGTGAACCTATTTTGTGGATTGTGGAAGGAAAGAGAGGAAGAAGGGGTCCATGTTACTCATATTTGTTTGACAAATCTAATGGCCAAATTAGTACAGGTAAGATTATTATTTTTTTATTTCTAAATCTTATTTTTTGAAACTGACAGGTGTAATTTTCATAATTAAAACGGTTATTGGTATAGTTTTTTCTATAACTATTAATTATCATTTGCTATGTATTAATAGTAATAAATCCAAATTTCTTTTTCCAACTTTCAACTTATGTTTACGGGTGGGTGTGAAGTCTGTTGAAACAATAATTATTATTTTAAAAAAAAGAAGCTCTGAATTATTTTTTTAAAGGAAGCATGAATTATTTTTTATGCAGGTCTTGGTAATTCTATATGTCACCTTTTCCCGGAGATTTCAGGTGATAAAGCATTAAATTTTAAGGCATCCAGACCTGGTGTGTACAAGAAAAGTACATTGGTTTTACTTGTTTTGGGGGAAGGAAGACAGGTAAGCCCGTGAGAGTGAGAGTGGAACAATTTTTAAAAGAGAGTGCTTCCTAAGAATTTATATTAGGAATGCAACCGAAATGCAGCACACCAAATATTGATGTTTTTAGTGATGCATGGCTATATAGATAAATGGTAATTTCTTATACTTTTTTCTGGAATATTAACTATAATATTGTTTCATTTTTTGTAACCTGTTTATAACAGTTGATTGGTGCCGTTAGCCACATTACTTGGTTTACATTAATTTGGTTTGGGGCAAGTGGCACCATATCTCTCTCCCCACGTGCATTTCAAAATTCTCTTTGACATTACACACTAATTTTAATAGTGAAAACAACCATTGTTTTAACTTGAACTTTTTCACAGTCACTACAAGAGTGTGTTTAATTGATGTAATAAATCTATTAATTATATATATATATATATATATATATATATATATATATATATATATATCGAAAACCAAAGAAAATAATAAAAAACATAATTTAGATTGAAATTTTATTGTAATGTGTTAATTATTGAAAGATTTTTTATTTCTCAATATTTTGAGGAGTACTTATCCTCTTCTTAAGGAGTCTAATTTGAATGTAAATAGAAATTATTATAAACTAATTTAAACAATTTTAACTTTTAAGATTATAGTAAAACAAATTGAAATATATTACAATTATGTACCAGGTACAAATGAACTCAATAAATTCTGTAATTCTTTTTTGAAATCTAATATAATTAATGTAGAATTACTGTAGAATTACTTCATCTTACAGGAAAGCAAGCTTAACGATAACTTCCAGTGTCAGAGACTATACTAATCAGGAGAAGGGAGAAGAGAACAAATTGGTAGTGGAAGAATGTTAAAAGATGTTAGACATTTGACTTTTTAATGTGCATAAGAAAGTAAAATCTTTCTAAGATAGACATTTTGAGACAAAGTATACAAATGTCCACGTTTTATCTTTCATTTTATGAAGCACATTGTCATAAATACTGGAAATTTGACTTCATTCAACTTTCGTATTCATTCTGTCATTTAACTTTATATGTAACTTTTCTGAACTCATTGTGCGATAAATCTATAGAAAACCAAAAATTAGGTTTTCAAACTATATATGACTGTGTAAAATAAAACTTGGCAAAAATATAATAAATTTTAATGACAGCCTAAAGATAGTGAAATGTATTAATCTTGTACTGCTTGGAGGCCTATTGGGAATAATTTGACATGTCAATGGAAACTGGGAGTATAATATGATCAACCTCATTTGAATTATTTAGCAAGTAAATGAAAAGGTTTACTGTGAAATTACTAGATGATCAGTGAGTCTTTTGTAGTATTGTAGTGCAATATCATTGTGCAACATTACTACGCCATTTATATTGACAGTATATATTGATTTTTCAATAAATAACTTTTATAAAATTAAAAAGTTATATCTGTTACCATAAGTACCTTTATAACATGTATCACATATCGTTTTAATGGAGAAGATATAGATATAAAGAGAAAGTCTGTCACTGGTAAGAAAAGGCAAGTTACAAAAGAATACTTATATCAATTATGAATTTCTTATTTTTTTAACAATTACTTACTTTTGAAAGGTAATGAATAATTAAACAGCTAAATAAAATAGTTGCATCTGCATTAATATCACTGGACTGTTAGAAAAAATAATTCATTATGTAACATAAAAAATACCATGTATATGAAAGAATAATTTTAAATAATTGTGGTATTTATTTTTTTCAATATAAATCATTAACAGATGACACCATGAATAAATTGATAATATTACCATTTCAAAAGCATTATTAACACAGAAGTCAGACTACCGATAACTTTTAATTTTGTGATTTTCATCTGCTCTTGGCGCACTTTAACATCTCACGCTCGCACTTGTTGATAATGATAACTTAGTATATTATGATAACTTACCTTTTAGCTTATTTATTTGTTCATCGAGTTAACATTCGTTTATGGATGATTTTTTTTCAATTCCAACGAAAAGCCAGACATACACTATTGTACTGTGAAGTCTGAAATCGCGCGAAGAGTGAATGTAAACAAACAAAAGAAAAGCGAGAGAGTTAATCGGAATGATAGTTTTATAAGTTGGCTATACCGACACGAAATCCTTTTGATTGGAATAAAGCGATATTTAATGTCAGGCAAAATTCCTTTTCGATAACGCATTGCAATATGCCTTTACCTGGCATACTGAGATGCATACCAGGCCTAATATACGGCCTGGACTGCACTGAGGTTCAACCAACGCCACCTACATCGATCTCGTATTTCGGTGGTACTGCTTTAATTATCCATTTATCCGTTAAGATCCCAGCGCTAAAACACAAAAGAACTGAGAATTTTTTAGAATCTTATAGCCGAATCTGAAAACAAATGATCAGTTCCCCTTCAGGAGACCGAGACGTGTCGAATGACACCTCGTATGTCTCGATTGGTGCACGGGAAGTGGTCTAACTGTGAGAGAGACGGAACCGTATATCCACACGCACGCACACGAGGAGTTTACTTCAGTACTGTATAAGGATTACATCATCGAAACTACTAACGCTTTAATCATCAGTGGAAATACCTTAATCAAACCAAGCGCCAGAAGTTCGAAAAAACTGACATTTTTATTTTTTGAAATTTGAAAAGTTTAAATGGAAGTGGCTTTCTGCTGTTGACTTCCGTGTATTCTGCTCTAGCCTTACAAAAAGTATAAAAAACATATATTTAATCAGGCTTACACTTAGTCTTACAAGAAGAATGACGAAAACATTTTAAACTTTTACAATTTTCGAAAATTGAAGTTTTGGTGAAAACCAGGCCTGCACGATTATTAGAAAAGTACTTTGTCCTACTCGAGAAAAAATTAAAGAACAAATTTAGATGATTTTTTGAAAAAATAGAAAATAGCATAATTAATTTATTCAAAGTACCCACAATTAAAACATTCGTTTCAAATGAAAAGGCGTCAGATATTAGACTGATAGGGGAAATTTACTACATATAGAGCGCTAAGGATTCTCTTTTTTGGTATTACGGATCCACAATCCGTGTTTTTGGATTTGCACTTTTCCCGGAAGAATTACACAAAGGTTACCCCCGATAAGATGGTATAAAGTTCGCCGCAACCAAATTACATATGAGTGGTTACACTATAATTCTAACATAACAATACTATTTTTGAAATGTTTCTTAGCCCCCGTCCCACCACCCACACCCCTATACAGCCAAAAACGTGTTTTATTAATTTCAATTTTTTTCGAGAACTTAACACTATTTCTGACTGATTCTGACTATTTCTGACTGATATGACTGAAAAAAATATGATACATAAGAACACGATTTGTACTATCAGAAAAACATTTTTCAATATTTTCTTAGGCCTAAATTCAAACACAAAAAAATATTTTGATAAAAAATAACAAGAAATATTTTGTACTGTGTCTTAGAAGCCTAGAACAGGCTCGAAAAACATGTCAAAGGTTCCTCTTAAAACACAAATTGTTGTGCATTTTTTCAGATTTTTTCGATTGCTGGGCTGCAATTAAAAAAATAAAAGCCATTATCCCGCCTTTAAAACACCTGGACTTTCAATATACTTTGAAAATGACTGCAACGGTACTGTGCATTTATTCTAGTGTTTATTATACATTATTGTAGCACCCAATAAAGTTTTGATTTTGGAATGTACTTACAAATTATCATTTTTGAAAAGATACGCGTAACATTTTTACGTGGGGCGTGTTCCACTTGACGCACGCATATACGTGCTGCATCGTGAGCCAATGTATTTACACGAATAAAAATATTAATTTATGTAATCTTGAGTTTTAAATTACTTTTACTGATGAATGTGTGTCAATAAACCTTACCAAAATTCAAGTAGAAGGCATATGCATACATAGAGGGTTATTTAATTAACGGAACATTCTGCCATACAAAAAGAGCCACCCGGCATCTGAATCAGAACCCAAATATTATTGTGCAAATAAACGATAATTTCTATACTTCAAAATTCGAGTTCAGGAATGGGAATTCTTGGTTTTCAAGTTCATGCCCTATCACTAGGAGATGTACATGTGCATGCACTTAACGCGTTTGGGTTAAATCCGATAGCGTTCTTTTTACGGGAGGAATGCATTGGTGGCTGCATCATTACCTTCTTTGGAAAGTGGTCAGGAAAGGAAACCGTCCTGCCGATTCACGAAGTGACTCTAAAGGAGTTGTCCCGTAATCTTCCTTCCGTTACGATTCCTAGGCAGTGCGAAAGAGTTATGGTTACTCTCTAGATATACATGTTTGGAAACAGAGGGTCTGCAAGGTATGTTATAACGGAACATTTCAAGAACAACAGATACGCATAACATTTTTACGTGGGCCATGTTCCACTTGACATTTCCAGTAGAAATGGTAATGGTACAGATACGAGTAAGATGAAAACAATATATACAAATAATTAAGATCGCGTTTCACTGTTATATTCAAATTCATAGAGTTTATTGATAATGCGAAAGCTTCTTGCAGGCCGAAAAGGGGTGTAAGGGGTGGCGACATACGTACCATCATTGGTCTCCCGGCCCCGGGGAAGTGAAGCTGGGTCGGGGTCATAGTATGATAAAGCTGTTGTGTTTATGTATCCACGAGTACATGCATACATAAACACAAACACATATCCGATTCATTGTAATCATATCCTACCTATCAAAGTTTTTTTTTCTTTTTCTAGGGCTTTCTTCCAGCCGACAGCCGGTTACCCTTTACGACAGCCGGATACCCGATGTTTATATGTAGTATATGTTTGAACATACACTAGACACCAACACATTTGCTGGGCTCTTCTGATCTGGAGTCAGCAGAACGCCAAGACCTTCGGGACAACATATAAGAGACAAGGGACAAACAACCATGCCCTTTGGGTTCTTCCCCCGGGTCCATCTCTCAACCTTTTCTTGTTCATATTTTTATCTCAGACGTTCCTACTTTTCTTAACTCTGTAATAGCCTTCTTTGCAGACAATATCACTTTTTGCACATCTCATAAAGATTTAATATTAGGAAGAGAAAATAGTCAAACTGATTTGAATACTCCTTCTGAATGGTTACAAAATAGAAAATTAAATTTAAGCCCTGTACATGGCAAGCAAAAATAAGTTCATTTAAAAAATCCAGTTCATCCAATAATATATAAAAGGCAATCCAATTGATATCTTCATCACCAATAAAAGGCCTTCTCATTTTCATAACCTTAACAAGGAAAGCTCGCATCAAAGTAATAGGAAATAAAACTTTTATAAACACAATGAAATTATATCTATTCACTAACAAAAGATTTAAAATTAATATTTATTAAAGGCAATATACACTTCCCTTACAACAAGGACATTCAATAATTAAAGGAGACAGAATGATGTAAAAATCTACATTTTTGCAAAATTAAACTTGAACAACCTCTCAACATAATCTTCACGTATATTCATACACTTGTGCCAACGAACTCTTTCTTTATACCTGAGGCAAAGAATTCTTTGCCTTGTTGTTTGGGACAGTTTCCCTACAAAATCTGTGACTTCTGCGTTGTTGCATATTTTTTGTTCACGGGTCATTCCATATTAAATCAACACAGTCATTTTACATCACCATCTCAGATTCAGATGAAATTTGACACATAGGTAGTATGAATGAAGAATAAAAAAATTACAAATTTTGAATAAAATATTTCCACCCGTTTCTGAAATACAGCTATGTAAAATTTTGCAAAATTGGGTTCCCGAAAATTTTTAAATTGATGTAGAACCTCACCAAATTAAGATAGAGAGCTGGAACAGGAGTCATTTTGCAACTTTCTGTATGGCCTTTTATAAGATATACAACGCAATAGGGGTTGCGTTCAAAAAGTTTTTGAAATTTCAATTTAAAATTTTGATTTTGGGTTTTTTCAAAATACTCATCTTCAAAAAAATTGAAAAAATTCTAAAATAATCCTTGTAAATTATCAAACAGATGATGCAAGTTTAAAAATGGGACTGCAATGGGTTCATATGGTAATCTTTATTTAAAATGCACAATATTTACTTACTCTAGATTTTACTGATTTAAAATGCATTTTATTTCAAATTATAAGCCCTAATATATACAAATTATTAATTTAGTGTTTTTTTGGCGAGTGTGTTGTGTTTTATTATTATTATTATTACTATTATAATTATTATTATTATTATTATTATTATTATTATTATTATTATTATTATTATTATTATTATTATTATTAGGCCGCGGAATGTCATGCAATTGCATACAGGTATTTTTACGGACTGTGCATATTGAAAGGAAATGTATATAACTTTACCTATCACCAAAAATAAAACAAATCACGGTCACCTTTCAGTTGATGAACCAGATACGTGGGAACCTAAAAATTTAAGCGAAATGAATCGTTGAGAAATGAACACCAACTTTGAGCAGCTGCACACAGCTTTGAGCTTATTTACCATTATGGAAAGGGTTAATGATGCCCAAAAGAGAAATACCCGAAAAGATCTGACTTCGATCCACTTCTCAACAAAAACCTGCTATACTAAAATATACCGCATACATTAAAATACGCATTTAAACTAAAAAATTGCACATACGGAAAATAAAAATAGGGTAGATTTGTTTTATTTTTGCTGATAGGTAAAGTTATATACATTTCCTTTCGGTATGCACAGTCAGTAAAAATTTACAATTGGATGAAGTTCCGCGGTCTAATAATAATAATAATTATTATTATTATTATTAATTATTATTATCATTATCATTATTAATTATTATTATCATTATCATTATTAATTATTATTATCATTATTAATTATTATTATTATCATTATTATTATCATCATCATCATTATAATAGTGACCGAAGAATGGGAAACAGAGGCATTGTTAGTGCAGCAAAAAGCATTGCGAAGAACACTAGGCAAGACACGTCGAATAACACAGACACTGAACTTCTGATGCTATTAAACATGAAATGTGAGAGACAAAAAATGTTGAAGAACAAGTGGAGAGACAAACCTCTCCACGGAAAATATCTAAAAAGAATGGAAGTGGTGTAGATTAATAAAGATCAATCAGTTATGTGGCTTAAAAGGGGAAGAATGAAGCCAGAATCGGAAGCAATTCTAGTAGCTGCTCAAGATCAGGCGTTGAGATCACGACATTATGATAAAGCGGTTCTCAAAATTTCCCAAGATGACAAATGCCGCATTTGCCAGGAGCAAGTAGAAACCATTGATCATGTTGTCTCAGCTTGTCCAATCCTAGCAAAGACCGAATACCTGAAAAGACACGACAGGGTGTGTAGTTACCTCCACTGGCAGATTTGTGCCACCCTCGAAGTTCCAAACACATGCCCCAAGTGGTACGAACACTCACTAAAACCAGTGATGTCTGTTGGATTGTGTACGATATTATACGACCAACAATTTCAAACTGATCGCACGATAGCGGCAAACAAACCGGATATAGTTATCCGCGATTTGCAGAAAAAATCTTGTTTACTTTTCGGTGGTGCTGTACCTTGCGATCGAAACTTTGTTACGAAGGAGGCAGAGAAACGTCTTAAATACAAAAGTTTGGAAATCGAGATCAACCGAATGTGGGGCGTAAAAGCACAGGTCGTCCCGATAGTTATGTGCAAGTGCATGAAATCGCTTTATTTGGAACAGAACCTTAGGTAGCTGGTTGCAACCTGGAGTAGATTTTATATTCAGCCGACTCATAACATCTTTAGTCGTGATGTAGTGGAATAGTAATAGTAATAATGATAATAATCATGACAATAAAAAACAACACACTCACCAATAAAAAACACTAAATTAATAATTTGTATATATTAGGGCTTATAATTTGAAATACAATGCATTTTAAATAAGTAAATTCTAGAATAAGTAAATATTGTGCATTTTAAATAAAGATTACCATATCAACCCATTGCAGTCCCATTTTTAAACTTGCACCATCTGTTTGGGAATATACAAGGATTATTTTAGAATTTTATCAAGTTTTTTGAAGATGAGCATTTTGAAAAAACTCAAAATCAAAATTTTAAATTCAAATTTCAAAACCTTTTTGAACGCAACCCCTATTGAGTTGTATATCTTATAAAAGGCCATACAGAAAGCTGAAAAATGACACCGGTTCCAGCTCTCTATCTTAATTTGGTGAGGTTCTACATCAATTTAAGAATTTTCGGGAACCCAATTTTGCAAAATTTTACATGGCTGTATTTCAGAAACGGGTGGAAATATTTTATTTAAAATTTGTAGTTTTTTTATTCTCCATTCATACTACCTATGTGTTGAATTTCATCTGAATCTAAAATGGTGAGGTAAAATTTTAATTAAAACTGTGTTGATTTAATATGGAATGACCCTCACATAATGCTTTCTTGAACGGACCAAACAAATTAAAATCACAGGGAGTCAAATCTGGACTAGAGGGAAGATGAAGTATCTCCCAACCCATTTCTTGGGACATCTTGGCGGTGTGAAAACGCTCATTTTTGTGGAGGAATTTCATATCCCTTATTTGAGATCGGACAGGGTTTTCTCCCAATACTATTACTACTTTATACACTTTCTTTCACTATAGTATCAAATTTTTTAAGAAAATATTTTAGCTGGTTTTTACACTTAAGAAATCAAAACATGGATCACTGAACGTTGTTGAACTAAAGCATCTAATGTGAAAACGTCAAGTGGACACGCCAACATTAAATGCAACTTTGAAGCTGTAAACAAAACAATTTTTATCCGTCAGCTGCTCTCAGCTCATCTCAGTGACGCCAATCGAAAGTCAAGAAGTACCAAACTGTAACTTGTCATCGGGTCTACGATACATGATGCGTTCGTCAAACCTTTCGTCAACCGAAGGATAGTCTCATGCTCTTTCGTCAAAAGGCTGTATACCCAGTACTCTACATCCACCCCACTACAAGCGCTCTCCCCGCGATTACCTCGTCTCGGCTCAGAGCCTAAACGAACGCTCGCGCTCGTTTGATGTGAATTGGACAGGACTGTTCGAGAATGAAATTAAAATTTTAATAACATTAACTGCAACCACCATTTCGTTTATTTCATTGTCAAAAATATTTTCCTTTTGTCTGAAAATTGTTAATGTTCAAATTATTGTATCCTTAAAAAATGAAAAATTACGGATTTCTACATGGAATAATCTCAGAAAATCTCTAAAAATGATTACTTTTTAACTGTATATGTTAATTTTTAATCCCTTCTTTTAGTTCAATTATTATTAAGGAACCATTATGTACCCTTTAAGATTCTTTCCAAGCATTATCCCCTCCATCAGTGTAAATTTTATGGGCTCCAAATTCTATTCCATAAAAATAGAGTTAAATTTCTTTATGATTATTTCTGTTACCACCAGATACATGTAACTGTGTTGACACAAATTTTCAGGCTTCACGCACGCTCAAAATGTATGAATCGTATTTTTTACTTTATTACATATTATTATGCTGCTTTGCATGTTTTAAAATATTATTTACGTATTTTTCAAAGAGCCAAGTTCTTTTTCTTTCCATACCAGCATAATTAAAACAATGCAATGTTTTATTTGCAGAGAAGAGAAATTCTTATTAATTTCAAACAGTATAAGACAATTATATCATACGACATACATTATTGAAATATTTAAGTTCAGTATTTACTTTTAAAGTCAATTTGGGTAAAATTATATGGGTAAAGGTAAACCAGCTGAAAATAGAGCATCTTTCAAGGCAGTCCAGGGTTCTGAAGAAACACAGGAATGTACGATCACGAAAAAGGCTTCTCCTCGTTAAAGACGGCTCTGTACTACTGCAACATCCCATAAAACGCATCGGGGTACGCAAGTCGGCCGTTTAAAGAGGTGTCCATAATCAATCACATGCAAGTACAATGTGCTCCGAATTTACGAGTACTTTTATTGCGTGAACTCCTCAAGAGCCGCACCGAAAAAACACATTTGAAATTTAAATCTCTTAAAAATGCAAGTTCTATATTGTTTCTTCGAAGGCCCAAGACGAGAAGAATTGTAATGAGTTCATTTATCCTAACGAAGCACTTTACGGAAGAGAAAACCTGGAGCCGAAACCATCATTTATACGCAGACATTTAACGACTAACCTTCGTGAATTCTTTTAACCCTAAAATACTACCACAGGTAATAATTCATTTAAAACGCAAATTCATGACAGTGTTGAAATATGAATGAGCGCTGTTTCAATATTTTCCCAATACACCCATTTTCTGCTCTTGTGTTGCAGAGGTAGCTATGTCACTGCTTTCATGCTGCTATGTCACTGTCCAAGCTGATAAGACGAATTGAAGTGAAAACAAAAGCTGGAAAAGATAACACAGGCAATGCGTTCCAAGGCTTTTTCGCCTGATGAAGAGTGCCGAGCCAAAACAGTGATGGTAAACTGCGCATGATCTGGGCATGTAGCCCTCCAATTTTGCTATGCACAGCCAACGCCACAAAGGATTTGGCTTTGAACCAGAAACATGCCCGCCAAAATTAGTCGTTCGGGACAAGTGATTCCAGCCAAGGGCAATGGCCCGAGACTAGACTATGCAAAACGCTATCTTTTCTAGTTTGTGTTTCGACTGCAATTCGGACTTGTCATCATCAACTTGGGAAGTGCACGAAAGCAACGTCATGACTGACTGTGCTAGTCAAGATGGACAAACGGACAGTGGGTGTTTTGGAAATCTACAGAAACAACTATACCTTTTCAATTTCAAATGAATATTCAACAATTACAAATTGGGAACAAGCAAAATAAAGTTCCGACCGAACAATTTCAAATTGGGAATAAACATATTCAGTGAGACTAATCACTTCCAAATTGTTACTTCACAGGTTGAAACAGGAAATTAAATAAAAATCAGGTTACAACCTGATTTAGGGGTTTAGGGGAATTATCTGCCTAATAATTTAAGAGCTGTAGTACATATTCGTATCATTTTCTTTTATTTACATCGCTGTTCATTTCTTCGGGCTCTCTACGATTGTCTTTTATCATAAACATTAGACCATCCGAATATTGACGCAAGCATTCGGTAGAAACAATAACTTCATCTTGACCTTCAAATTTACGATTAATTTCTTTTAATATAATAGTGGGATTTTCCTCCACGTACTGAACCACGAAATCCTTGTATTCGCTAGTCTTCGTCCACTGCGTTGTCGTGGTATTTCGTCTTGACATTTTACCCACCGATATGCAGTTGATCTCTTCACTCCAAGTGTATTTGCGAACCCTCTCCAGTTCCTCTCCTCTCCTATTATTATTATTATTATATACTGCACAAATTTGTATTTTGTTTCTTTCTTCCTTTTTCTTCATGTAAATCATTATAACGCAATTACCTTACACATACATGGAGAAATATATATTAGTTTTGTTAACAGAAAATGAAACTCTAACAACTTCGTTTTTTCTCGATTTGAAATTATTAAGTCCCAAATCGCTTGTGTTTAATTTCTGCTCGTGTTTATTATCATTTTGAGGGTGTTCGTACCCAATCTGAAATTGTTTCGTCTCATTTTGAAGTTGAAAAGGTATAGTAGTTCACGATGTAAGCCCGTACTTTCGGCTCACACCTTTTGGACTTTGACATCGGCATGAATGAGCATTAAAAATCAATCACCACACATTATTATTTTGCAATTATATTTTATTTCTATTATGTAAAATACGACGGTGCTTTTACGAAGAGTCACGTATTACTTTTAGATGAAAAAAAACGCTTTGAAAAATATTTCAGAAATTCATTTAAACTACTAATTATACTAATCTATCTTTGAAATAATGAAATTTAAAAGAGAGGGAGAAGTTGATGTGTCGATAATTAATTTCTAATAACTTACGTTTACTTACAACCTTCATTATAACATTGGCCCATTTCTTTGATTTTTTAACCAAAAAACGTTTATGTTTTCAATGATTGGGTAAAGAATAATACTGTAGCTTTAGTCCTTCATTTTCAAGTTACTTTTATTCATGAAAATGAAATACAGGTAAATTATTTATTTTCAACGTTTCCAACCTCCAGGCGAATGCCGGAAAAGTGCCCAAACAATTAGGCGGGCGACAGACCACACGCAATCTCACCTTCCTCGTCCCTGTGCCTTCCTTACGCCTTACATACACATACTCTCGAATGCTCTTCACAACCACACACGTCGGAAGTATAGAACTTGTTCCAGTTGGGGCGGAGCCCCGCTGGGGAGAGAGACCTGGCGGATAAATGACATGTATATTGTGAACAAAATTTTGATAAAATGAGTTATTCTGAAACATCCTTTATTAATGTCATATTTTGGTGTACTATTCGGTAAACTGCAGTAAAATATGAAGTGAAAATATTAATAAACCTGATGTTTCTAATGGTGAGATGTTACCTTCGTATTTGAAAATAATTAAATCAGTGATGATTATAGTACGAGATATCAATTCCATCTTATGTGTTCCTCTAGATTTTTTCAGAAATAAATACACATTTTGGCTATGATAGTATAAAACATTAAATAAGGATTTTGTATTCTCCTAGTTTCTAAAACAGTTGCTTAGTGTATAAAACTACTTTCATTTTACCCGTAAACACCAGCATGAATATGGCGCACGAGGGGTAAAAAGGAAGTTGGCAGAGTGCAGATGCGTTAGTAGCAAAAATTAAATCAAATATTTGTATTCTTCTTGTTTCTAAAACAGTTGCCTAGTGTACAAAACTACTTTCATTTTACCCATGAACAGTCGCGTGAACTTGGCGCACGAGAGGTAATAAGGCAGTCGTCAGAGTGCAGGTGCGTTAGTGGCAAAAATTAAATCAAATATTTGTATTCTTCGTGTTTCTAAAACAGTAGCCTAGTGCACAAAACTGCTTTCATTTTACCCACGAACACCGCCGTGAACTTGGCGCACGAGAGGTAAAAGGCAGTCGTCAGAGTGCAGGTGCGTCGGAAGGCATCGCAGCCCATTTGTCCTTTTTGGGCGCCGCCCCGCGCGGCGCGGAGAGGCGGTGCGTCGCGTCTCGCGACCGCAAGGCGCCGCTCGGATCGCTGCAGGTCACCCGAGCGCGCCCCGCAAGGCCGCCCGCCGCGGCCTTCGCGCCCGCCACTGCCACCGCACTTCGCGTCGCATCGCGGCGCGACAAACGCCACTCCGCGAGGTGCGTGCCTCGAGTACGTGCTGTTACGATTGTTTTATTATTTCGTGTTTCCAGGCGTCAACTAATAAGGTCACTGGTCTCGTAAGCAAAGGGCATGTCTTTCCTCGGGGGGAACGATGTTGTTTTTATCTTTGGACAGTAGATTCGGCGCCGACCTACACCTCGGCTTTTTGCCCCAACCAGATATATCGTACCAACGGGGCACAGTTGCAGTCGGGATACGCACTAAGCTCTTCCAGAATGTGTGGTAGTGCAGGTCATGAAAGTGTGGATGTAAGTAAGTGGTACGGGGAGGACAAGGAAGGGGAAGAAAATATCGTGAGCGGTCCGTCGCTCGTTTGTTAGGGTACTGCTAGGTCATTCAGCGGGTGTTGATCGGAGAAACCACGGAAAAAACTGCCGATCGGAGAAACCACGGAAAAATATGCCGATCAGAGCTGCGGCCATTAGAATTTTACTCCACAAAGAAGCTGAATTTGAACTAGCTGTGTACAAAATCCTGCCATCATCGGGACTGGAACACTACAATCTCCTGGTCATATGCACTACAGTGATATACTATTCCGAGAATGCTGAAGTTGAATATTCGTGGGAAGTGACCCATAGAACATCAATCCTATTGGCATGACAATTTCGTTTCAAAAACACCGACGATAAGCAAGTACACTTTACAGAATTGCACTGCCATCAAGACTTGCCAACAGTACAATTCGATGACAAAGATGACTCAATCAAACTTTCCTTCACGCAGGTTACTAACTCCCAAGAAGGGTTAGTAAAGTGGCTTTGCGTATGATATAATAAAGCAGGGGGTGAGAAAAATTAAAACAGTGTGTTGTGTTATTAAACTAATTAACACATTTTTATTTATTTTCTGTTTTCATAATATTTTTCGTAAAATCAAAATATTTTATATTTCATGATCTTGGTGCAGCAGGTTTCGACAACGCCATCGCATCTATTCATGACGCCCGTCAGACTAATATGTTTGTGGCTCGCAGCATTTTACTGGCATCTGTTACTGCCTACTGTTACTGCCATCTGTTACTGCCTACTGCCCTAAAACATCCTGCCATTACGCGGTTAGATCATGAACCCAGGTTAATCCAGTAGCGAAGCGCAACAAGCGAAAGATCTCATCTCTTTCCCGGTCATTTCAAAATGGCCTCGGTATTTGAAGTAGTACATTGGAAAACACATAGGAGCGCTTAAACGCGTTATATCTAAGGCGAGGAGAATTAAGTGGACTGGCCCTGGCCTTTCTCGATGGACCCTCTAACGTTCCCTTGTGGCGAGACGAACTGTGGTTTTGATCATGCATCGCGGTCACCCATAAATTAACTTGCAACCCATTAAATTAAATTTTGGATGCTTCATGTAAATAAAACAACTCTTCATTTTCGGTTCATCTTCTCAACTCAGACATTATTTACTGTCGCCAACATATCTTGTTACGACTCGCGGTATACTCGTATGACAAAAAAATGAAGTAAACTCACCGCAGTATTTGAACCTCAACATTATGTCAATAAAAACATCTTGTACATCCATATCAAATATAAGAATGCATATTCTCATGTTTTTTTCATATTATTATAATAAAATTACGCATTGAATAAAGTGCTTCTACTTTTTCGAGAGCTACTACACTAGTTCAAAAAACTGCAAGAGATAATGTATCTAAGGTTATGAGATTTAGATTAAGAATATGTTCAAAATATTTTCAATAATGATTTTATAATAAGAACGTTTCAGAAATATCCAAAATGTATATTTATAAATGTGAATTGAATAAAAATTTGAAATGCCAGGACCGCACATCGAGTCGATTAACAAACGAATGTATATTTTTTAAACATACGCATAAATGGTTATCGCGCTAGACGTTTGTTTCACGGTGAAGCGTAGCTCCATTCAACTATCACGGAACAGTGTATTTAGAATATTATAAACATAATGCGGCACCGCCCGGAAATTGTATCTTAAGAAATAGTCTGCCAGACGTTTGGCTCTCAGACGGTTTTTAAATATGACCCAAACTGTCTTAATTCCGTCTGCATTATTGTGAGCTTGGAATGGCATTATGGTACAAAGGTCCAATTTTGAAGAACAGATTTAATTAGGGAATAAAATTCCTATTCCAACTACGTAGTGGGTGAAGCATGGTGGTCTTTGCATTTTGTCATAAGAAATCTTAAAAAATGCAATACGAATGCAAAAAAATAGCGTATACCTCGCTTGTTAGGCCGGTAAAGGAATACGGAGCTAGTTGTTGGGATAAAGTACGAAATATGTCTTAAAAAGAGCTTAGAAAGTACGCAAAATAGAGCGGCAAAATACACATATTGAAGGAACATACCTGCGCATTGGGAATCATTGGAACACAGGAGGAAAAGGGCATGACTTTACGCACTGTATATATCTTACATTGGTTGCGCTGCATGGCAAGAGATTTTGGGTATGCTAGATAAACCTGATTATTTAAATAAATTTGATCAAAAATACAAAATTGGAACAAGAATACAAAGAACGGAAGAAGGCAAATTCTCCTTTGTAAACAGAACAATAGTAGGCTGGAACGATTTGCCTGCGGCTCCTTTCGAGCCTTTTCCTAGCTCAGCGCGAGGTTTTAGAAAAAATATAGGAAATTAGTCAATAGGGTGAAAACATGTGATGAAAATTAAGTGAAGTTAAGTGAAGTGAAAGGTGTGAGTATGGGTAGTCTACAGTTAAAAGTATTGAGCAGTTAATATTTACGTAAAGTGATATGCGGTGCAATGAAGTAAAGTGAAATGATCTCATTTCTTTGTTTCGCTAATCTAAAACATCTTTTTAAGGCTATTTTCGTATACGCTGGTATTTATAAATTTATGGTAACGAGTGTTTACGTGTTAGAAATATAACACAGGCCGACATCAGTTTAGTTACAAAAAGGGAAACCACTAATTCCTATTAATTTTAGGATGCTGCATTCGAAATTGACAGCCGTTTTTCTAAATTAGCTCATATTTTTGTGAAACGCGTAGTTGCCAGTTTTTACCATTTTGGCTTCAGTTGTCATCAAAGTAATCGTTTCCACAATGTTCCTAGAGTGAGAAATAAATGGTATTTCACTCAGTTGGTGAAATTCAGGAGATTCTTGTTGTACACACACACACACACACACACACACACACACACATATATATATATATATATATATATATATATATATATATATGAACGGAGGGAGAGAAATTCGCGATTATAGAAAACCTTGACACTTGTGTTCCTTCCCCTTCTATTGTTGGTTTTTAAGTGTTTTTTTACACACTGAATGTAGCCGCCTCGTCTACGTGGCATCAATGGGCGGCACGATGACGCGGGCGAGCAAATATTGTATAAAGTAGGAAGTGCCGTTGTTGCGTGGCTCAGTCTTACTCTTACGAGTATGTATTGCAGTAAGTAATCTCTGAAGTAAGAAAATGTTTGTCGTGGGGATCGACTTACGAAGTTTTACTCAGTAACTTCAGTTATTGTCCCGTATTTTCGGAAATGTTTTACTGTTATCATACAGTGCTTTCATGATTGTTCTGTGGTTCTAAGTGTCGCTTTCCTGCGCAAAATGTCAAGTTCTTCCCGCACAGGTTGTAAAATCTCACCGGGCTGATTTTGTTACATCTGTGGCGTGTTATGGTTAAGTCTCAGATTAGATCGATGAATGATGTCGTCAGGGAATTATATTATTTTTATTTTGACTGTAAGATTGAGGATCAGTATAAAAGATGGGTTGAAGACCTGGCTTAAAGGATCCAAGGAAAGGATGCCTTTTGCTGTTCCGATGATATGGAGAGAACCCCGGAATCACTATGGCGTTGTGTTTCTCTATGACGAATACAGCAGGAAGTAACAAGAAGAAACAGTGTGCCATCGAATATTCAATCTTGCAATCCGCGATCAGACTAATGCCTCATGGAGAAAATTTACCTGCACCTACTCCTCCGAACGATTGGGAAACTATCGATATTGCAGCACCTACAGGAACCGATGAGAACACTAACTCAATATCTGCAGATGAAGATCTGAGAGATAGTCCCTTCCACATAAAAGATGAGACTTATTTCATCCTTCAACATCAATTGAACGATTTAGCAAGAGTTTTACAACTTTCGAAAGAGAAAGCTTAATTTTTGGGTGCTAGACTCAAAGAATGGAATTACTGTCTCCCGGAACTACTTAACATTCAGCACAGGAAAAGGAAAGAAGCTTTTTCAGAATATTACAGAATGGAAGATTCCCTTTGCGTATATACGGACATCAGTGGCCTGATGAATGAGTTAGGAATCCAACGTAATCCATCTGATTGGTGTCTTTTCATAGATTCATCTAAGTACAGTCTGAAAGCAGTTTTGCTTCATAATGGAAATAAGCTGCCTGTGGCACACTCTGTTCCAATGAATGATACTCACGAGGATGTCGCACTCATTTTAAATCGTATCAAATAGAAAGATAATGGTTGGCAAATTTGTGGACATGTAAAAGTATTTGCAATATTATAATGTCCAATGTCTGGACCAGACCAATGTCGGGAAGATGGATTTACAAAGCACTTTTGTTTTATGTGTCTTTCGGACTCAAGAGCTACAGGAAAAATTTCTCACAAAAGGAGTGGCCCCCAGAGAGTAATTTAAGCCCGGTACCAACAATGTCAAGTATAAGCCTCTGATCGATCCAGGCAAGGTACTGCTTCCAACTGCACATTACGTTGGACCTCATGAATTGCTTAAAGGAATAGACAAAGAAGCTGAAGGATTTAAGTATCTTAGATAGTGTTTTTCGAAACTAAGTGGTCTGTATACATCTGTGAACATTATACCTTATAAACTATTCTGAGTATGTAAATGCTAGTGTATAGCTAGTAAACTAACTGAAAATATAGTTTTTTAATTGTTTAGATTTAATAAATTAATTTTTAGAATTTTAAAAATTGATTCTCTTTGACACAAGTGCCAAAACGAAATTGATTCTCTTTTTGCAGTCAAAAAAACTCACTCTCCGGTACTTTCAAGATAGCTCATTATGCCTATTATGGTAAATTTGGCAACTATGCGTTACACAAAAATACGAGCTAATCCAGTAAAACGGCTATCATATTCGCATTCAGCGACCCAAAATTGGTCAGAATCAGTGAGTTTTGTTTCTGTAACTTTTCAAAAGTTTAAAAATGTCGGCCAGTGTAATAATTACTAGCGTACCCGTGCGAGAACCCTCGCATATTAAACCCCACCCTTTCGCTTTACATTTGTATATCCTCTCCATAAAGAAGGAAAGTTGTTAATGAAACGTGTCTATTTGTTTAAAAAATGTATAAGTGTAACTTCTAATGTACTTATAGAGTATCAAACAAAAATAACAATAGAATTGGTGTTGGAAGCAAATTTTCAATAAAGGTTTATTCAGCATTATAGAGAGATGTTCTTGGAATAATTCATACTTTTTTAAAAACATTTGAAGAAATTATTTAATCTCACTTGAGAGTTGGCTTTTGGCTTTCCTTGATAATCACAAAAATAATAGAAAAAGTTTTTACTATTGAGAACGCAAAGTAAAGTAGTGCGAAAATACCGCATCGGGCAAGTACAACCCTACTCTTTGCAATATTATTTAACTTTCCTTGATTTGTTACGAGGAACAGAGAGGGTTTTAGAGAGACAGGGTGCCAGCTTGCTGGGGTGCGAAAATGGAAAAATTATTTGTATACAAGTATTGGATTATTTTCTGCATCCTTATATACCTCAAGAAAAGCAATTCCGATCCCAAAAATAATCAAACCGATCCCAAACTAATATTTTCATCTTTGAGTACTAAATACCATTTGTTACATTTAGAAACACATTAGTAGGCTTAGACATCACTTCGGTACATGGGAATGTTGCTCAAACGATGTTTGCATATTGAATATCTTAACAGACTTCTTGAGTTTAATATCAAACGGTGTATTATTTACTAAATGAGTTTGCAGCTGGGCGTTGATGTACATACTTCCAGATACCGCTTACATTTAAATCCTACGTTTGGATTGCGATCATTGGCAGTTGTGTGACTTGCGCTATTCTTTCTATAATTTAAATTTAGTTGCTTTTTTAAATTAATTCACGAAGTATTTTAGGCTAGCGCATTTTGATTTTTGTTTTTCATTTATTTCAAGCTATTTGACTTTAGCTAATTTAAAAATATTGTTCTTTGTGTTGTGCCATAGCACAAGTTTTCCCCTACTACCTTCGCGTACCCGTGCGAGAACTCTTACATGTTAGACCCTATGTTAGATCCGTATCCTTATATTTCCATTTTAAGAGGGGAAGCAGTAAACGAAACGTGTTTATTTGTTTAAAAATATATAAAGGTAACTCGCAATGTACTACCATTATATCAAATAAAAATAAAAACAATGATGTTTAAAAGAGCAATTGAATATATTGAATTGATAATAAAAGCAATTGATGTTTAAAAGAAATTTTCAATAAATATTTATTCAGTATCATAGAGAATTTTCTTGGAACAATTCACAACACTTACTTAAAGACAATATTTGAAGTAATTATTCAATACTTTTCGACAGTTAGCTTTTAGCCTTTCGTGATAGCCACAAAAAAAATTATCTTTTTATTTTCAGAAAGCTACGTGTCTGAACCCGCTGATTTGAAAATTTCATCGAATGATAACAAAAACACGGGTACTGGTAAAACACAAACACAGTCTTCACTCTTCACTGTAAACCCACATCTCTTCATAATTAGGTACACAACACTTACAGACAATGGCAAAACGTTAATTGAATGGTTTCACTACACGCATAAGAAACAATCTTCATAGGTATCAAGCAACTATAACAGTACTTCTAGGTGTTGCTGGAGAGCAAATCTTGAATTAATGATTATGCAAATAAACCTCGTCAGACTGCACAAACCACGGTGTATACAGAAAGCGTAAATCTAAGATTGAGGAATCTAAGCCTTCTAAGCGTGTTGTCACAAAAATGGCTACTAGCAATAAGGGCTGAAATATTTAGGTGGCATTGGTAGATTTGAAGCGTCCGAACCAAAAATTTAATTGAATGTCCGAGAATGTCTCATCTTGTAGATTATAATGTGAGAAACGTTTCTTTGAGGCCTTTGGCCACCAAAATCGTACTTTTTATGGCTGTAAAACGCTTTGTTTAGGAGTTATTTGTAGATGTAGAATGGCATGTGATGCGGGTTGCATTTTTTATGAATATTTCTGTGCCCTTTTTTTAAGTAAATCCTCCATATCTTGAAAGTCAAAGTGCAATTCGTCACGTCTCCCTGAAATTCTCTTTCTTTAGAGATCTCGTTTATAAAGATTGGTGGCGTGTGAGTGCCGCAACGGAAAGGTATACTACTGAAATAATACAGGAGACGATTATAAGTATTGTTTATTATATTGGGGTGTTAGGTAAAAACATTATCCATATTTGTGTGAATATGATTAAGAGTTAATAGGTGCAGGTTTAAGTGTATGCGAGAGTTCCTATGTCTGTGTATGTATGTTAGCATGTATGTTTGTAAGTAGGCATATTTGTGTGATATGTAAGTTTATTTATCTAAATATTAGTGTATATATATATATATATATATATATATATATATATATATGTAATATCATTAGTAGTATATGTATGTAAATGCCATCTGCATGTACTAGATAATGACAAAGATAATTTGTTTATTTATATTCATTTTTTATATATCTTTTATATTTGTTATGCTATTTGTAATTGTAATTGTACTTTCATGTTTCTGCATTTTGCCACCGGGCAACATCAGCCCAATTATAGAATAAAGCTTATATCGAATAAAATAATGTAAAATTTTGCAATTTTTGACATTTTAGAGCTTTTCTCGATTGATGGTTCAATAGATGTGCGCGGTAATCTGAAGTTGAAGTGTCAATTATGAGGTGGTAGGATGGTGATGAGGAGTGAAGGAACAATCACAAATACAACCATGCTTTCGTAGGACTCGAACCTACAACCTCCACGGTGCAGACGACGGCTGCCGCAACCGTCTAGCCACGGGGCCGGCATTTATTATTATAATAATAATAATAATATTAATAATAATTATATTTTTTATTATTATTAACATTATTATTATTATTCCCGGGAATAGGCCGCCATGGACCACGCGTGCATGCATCCTGCATTTATCGGGGCTCAACTTCATTATCGCGGTAGCAGGTGCATGTAGTTATTATTAACGTATCTGCATTTCAGCTGGATCCTATTTTTATCCCCAAGGGTTCTTAGCCCAATAAATGTTATATCCCGAGGTTATCCAATAAATCTGGATCTTATCAATCCCGGGTGATTTCCAGTTTCTCATATTTTTAATTGCTTGGCAGAAGTCCTCTTCCGAGAATTCGTGAACTTGCTCCACTGTTCCCACGAGACTATCGGCAGACTGAACTTCAGATTGGAGCCAAGATGCGTCTTTGTTGTAGGATCTGGTTTTCTCCCAGATTCCTGCCCAAAATGTTTCGACGTCATCTTTTGAAGGAGGGGCAGCACTGCCATTCGGGTTTTGAATCAGTCTGCGATAGAATCTTTTCACGTCTGTTTCAAAGAATCGGTTCCGTACACGGAAATCTTCTCTATCACGGAATTATTATTGTTGTTGTTATTATTATTATTATTATTATTATAGACCACAAAGATCCCATTAAGGGAATGATATTAACGAATTAATGTCTTCAAACAGAATTGTAACTTTCATTATACTTCTTTTTTTTCACCCAACACGTAAAGAAAGTGCAGTTATGTGTTTTCGTATGAAAGAATTTCATGGAAATCTCTAATAACACATTGAAAATCTATTAGATTTTTTCGGGGACTTTTTCCAGTTTCAGGAAATGCTGATTACGATTATCCGCGCCGGGAACTACTATGCCTCTAATGGGGACACACATTAATCTTTACACTAGACACTGACACACACGCGGCCTCCTCGGTCTGTAGTCAGCAGACTCACAAGGCCTTCCGCGACAACACAGATACGTACATTGAAGACAAGGGACAAACAACTATGCCCACGGCAGGACTCGAACCAACGACCCTTGTAACCGAGGCACTGAGTCGGCATCTATCAGATGATTGTTGTAAGTAAATGCCCGAGCATTACATGGATTTCTAAGAAAGTAGATAATATTGATTAACGTGATATGAATCCACGAACGTAAAGTAACGTAAAATAAAATAAACAACAAAAGTACTGGGAGCACATTCTATCATCCTTGAGATATCTTAATTCAAAATTTCCTGTTGTGTTTTATCTTTCCAGGGAGAAAAATTCGTGTATGAGCACTAGAATACCAATTGTAATTGTATACTGCTTACGCACGTATTTATAACGTACCAGATACAAGACAAAATCTCACAATTCAATAGAAGATTGAATTGAATAAGGTTACCTCCATTTGTGGTCAATTTTATTCCTTGGCACTAGATATTGCCAATTTGTGGCAAAGAAGTGAAATTTTATTGATAATGCTAATTACTATTTCACCCTGAATTTTATTACACTGAAGTCGAAGTAATGATACTTTTTGATTCAAGGGTAGTTGAATAATAAGAAAATGGGATATCTATAATGCATTAAATGGATTATGGTCACCTTATTTTCATAATGGATTATTCCACCATTACCCTCGCAAAGATTGAGGGAAATAATAAGTAGACATCCCGTTTTAATTGGATAAAATGAGATTGTAAAACTATAAACATGGCCCCAAGTATAATTTCATACGCCGTTCAGCCTAAGTAAGTTATCTAAGTTAATTTAAGCAAATGGCCACATCTGAATTACGATCTAAAATTAGTTCAATTATCCACAAATCGATTTGGTCTTGTTGCTGACAAAATAAATTGAATGGACGATAACCTATTTTTATACAGTTATACAAATATTTATGGTGAAATATTGATGAATTACTAAGCCTTCTTGTGAAAGAAGATCCCTTCATCTGTCCATATATTGAGATTGAATTTATAATCCCATTTTTACGTAACAAGAAAGATAAAGAGCACTCATTTGAAACAACCAACGGCCCGGTACAAGAGACACTCTTTACTGGTAAAAAGCTCAATAACTAACTCATTACTTTAAAATAAACATTTTGTTGTAGGATGAAAAATAGAGTTTAACCATAATCCACATGAGCTTGAACGTATTGATAATTGAAAAATAATACTATCAAAAATGTATTTAACGAGAAATTAAAATAAAAACGAGAATTCATGATGTCTTGGGAAATGATTATACTAATACACACCGAGTATTGAAAGGAAAATATCTAATAGAATCTACGATCTCTTCCTTTCTCTTTGGTAATGAAGGTAGGTAGAAGGAAAATAGTTCACTAACAAATCACTTACCAAAGATCGCCCCTTTCGAATATACGTAATCTAGATATTTTAAAAGTTCAGAAGCAATGGAATATGGTAGAGGGCAATGAGTATGATAGGAAATATACAAGCAAAGTAGAAATACGAACTAATTTCGATGATTCCAAAACTAGCATTGATTCTTCTATTCTGATATTAGCACTGATTGCACGATATCAAATATCAATAGCACCTCGTGATGATGTACTGGAAAACCGTTTTCTCGTATATTCAATTAACATTAGTTAGAAATGAATCCATGTGTTCAGAAGGATTAGCAAATGCTATATGCGGGAGTTCTCTACTTAACTCGAAACGGAATTTGAATTCGATTCATCAATTGAATGCCAATTCTAATTTGCATTTATTCCTTAGCGCTGTACGTAAATACATTATTTTTTAACTTTCAACACTGAAAGGCCGTCACTTGAGAAAGACGACCTGAATCGCCCTGTAAGAATGAACAATACATTTTGTAATTCAAATTACACCCTTTATCAGTAAGGGTAGCCAAGGGTACCACTACTCACGACAGGATGAGCAAATACCCCCTTTCTTCTATTTTCTGGAAGTTTTCGCGATCACTGCTCTTGAGTCCTCTACAAAAGAGGCTGCACCAGACGGACGTTCTTGACCAGGCAGGCCCTCGGTTGACGACTCGCTTGCCCAAAAAACATCCTTTGAATTGCGGACGCTTCGCACACAATACAGGTTCGCCTTGTGGGGCAAAAACCGGCGGCAGCGATTCGTGAGACATTCGCGGTTACGTCTTGGCGAAGGAGACTGCCACAAGGGCTTCGCGGCACTTGAAAGCAAATACTGTACAGAGAGATGGATGTTTTGAAGGAAAGCTCGGTAAGTAGGGTAAGGGAGCTACTTGGAAGGATAGAGAACACATGCTCGACGATGATTAATGATTCAAGAAGCCGGATGACGAAGAAAAAGGAATGTTATATGTAGTAGAAACTTTAATGAAGGGTGTTTTAGAACTCGATGGGATTCAGCGGGTAGCGAGTCATAAGAGAAAACTGCAAATGAAGTAGACAGAACAGGGTTTATGTTTGAAAATCGAGAGGTGATTATTCCGATTGTACCGAAAACTAGAAATTAAGAAGGGGGAAGAACAATACGTGAGAAGGGCAGAATCCAGAGGTAAAAATAGAGGACACGGAACATGAAGGAGAAAGATAAAAGATGAAATATTACGAAACGAGGACATATGAGGGGAAATTCAGTAGGGAATGCTAGAGTTTTAAGCACGTGAGAAACAATGTTCGAAGTAAATGTTGCAACATAAATGAGTATTCAATTTTGGGAGAGGGTACAAGGTATGGAATACTAGAGCTGGGGGACGCGAGAAACAATGCTCGAAGTAAATAAACATGAATGAGTATTCAATTTCGGGAGAGGGTACATGGTAGGGAATACTAGAGCTGGGGGACGCGAGAAACAATGTTCGAAGTAAGTGTTTGAACATGAATGAGTAGTTAATATTGGGAGAGGGTACAAAGTAGAACGAAGACGGTGAAGGATGTCACCACAAACAATGGCGAGTGAGAGCGGAGCGGGAGATTGACGGTGGCGGCGGGCGCCATGCAGTGAGTTACGAGTGATGGCAAGGCAGCACGGGACGGAAGATGAAGTGGAGACTGCGGCGGTCGGGGCAGCGGCGGCGGCGGCGGCGGCGGCGGCGGCGGCGGCGGCGGCGGCGGCGGTAGCGCCTAAAAAGCAGGCGTCGTCTGGACGCGGAGGCTGCGACGGTCGCCTGAGGAATTGCGGCGACCGCAGCCGTAATTGGAAGAAAGGTGTCTTCGGATTGCCCCATTAGCTGAAGGCGTAGGCCACCGGCGGCAGCGGAGTGCCATGCGAGATTCGGCCTTCCCAAGGCACGTGAGCAGAAGTGCATCGAATGTCCCGTTACCTTCGCTTTCTTCTGTCATCAGCTGCTCCACAAAGGAGTTCCCAGGAATGGACCTTCGGGGATGAGTCACTTTAGCCGTATAGACATCGTAGGAAACACACAGGGATGTCAAAATTTAGAGTTGAATAATTACTCCCCCCGGCGGAATAAGATCGCACAAACCTGCTATTAGTATATTTCTCGAAAGAGAAAGGACGTATGAAAAAGCATAAAAGGGGGTACAATTCAAGGATAAAAGTAAGAAGTAGATGATAGAGGAGGTGATCTTGAGGAACGTTCTTGGACCAATTAACATTTGGCTTACTTGCAAAAAATAAGATAATTTCACCTTGGCGAGAAAATGATGACGTTGGAAAGTAAAGCAAACAACTGACGATAAAATGAAATCAAAATCTCAAAATTATTCAAATCCTTTCACTAATTGTGCATATCCGCATATGGAGAATAATGATATGTGGCTTCGACACGTATCATTAAATCAAATCATCTTTCACATACGTTTCCTTTAGTCTCAATAGCAATTTGCAATATTTCGTGTACATATTATTTAACGAAACAGAATATAAATTGCAATCGCATATGTAATTATTTATCAGAAATAAATCCTGAATAAGTAAATAACAAGTTAATTAATAAAAAACACCATGTGTATATCTTCCATACGTCAGATCCTTAGAGCGTGAGTTACTATTACTATGTGTGTTACTCGGTATTCGAGAAATATGACATTGCTTTCTAGCACTATTGATCCCTATAATATGACGCAAAACAACTGTAAACTTGTACGACACAATGACTGCAACGTCTATCGGACGTAACATACATTGATTCTTGCACTCTATAATCGGAGTTCCAGCGTCCCGTATCTTCGCCCCGAAAAAAGTGCGAGAAACAAACGATGAACTTGGATCTGAGTGAGCTGGGGGGTCATGCAATAAACATTGGAAAGGCGTTGAAGGCCGTCGCGCGGTTGGACGGGATGTTTGTGGAAACTCGATGCACCAACGACAGCCGCCATCAACGCCATTGCGCACACTGGGTCGAAATGCCTGAACGGCTCACAGTAAAGGGAAGCTGTACCAAAGAGAACGTGACTTTTGATGGTGAAACCAAATAGGACTCGTACTTTACGAGCAGTATTTTCAATTATGAACCATTATAACTAATGAAATAATTATATATGAGTACAAGGAAAGGTAAATCTGTAAGAGTTTCTGAATACAATATTCGTTAAAGGTGACACCGCAAAAGCAATTGATACCTTTTATAACACTTCTATTTAGTTTTAAAACTGACAAAAATTCCAAAGTCACATGTGGTTATACTTCAGAAGCAAATGAATACCTTGAAAGAAAATAGCGTAGTTGAAGAATCGTGTTGCTAATAGACGAAATTGCTTTAATTTCATCTACACATATAATTGATACTTCCACTTCGTCGTGAGAATTCATTTTTTTAAATGACAAAACTTTTGACAGTCTATGTTTATTTTTGACATTTCGCAGCACAATATGGCAACTTCGCAGTTCGACGCTCACATCTGCCTACCTATCAGGGTTGGACACTGCTTCGGAGTCTCAGTTACCATCAAGAATCACCTTCAGGTAGATACTTCGATCAAATTTACGGTAAGTAAATAATATATGTTAACATTTACGTTATTTTAGGTTCTCAACATAACACGATAGTTTGCTGCTGTTAAGATGCTAGATTTTATCCAAGGAATTTAATTCAAGTCGAAGTTAACAAACCCTCTCTCCTATTAGTAACAATGAAGTGTCCCCGCTCTATCTACAAACAGAGATTTTTATTAATGTTTTCTCTAGGTATGAATGCATCAATAGTTACGCCGACACCAAGTCCTCAAAGAATCATATCTTCAACTCTATTTCTCAACTACGCACCGATAACCTGTTTCAAAATTCATCGACGTAGTGGTATAATTAATTATATTATACTGAGCTCTAATTACTTTAAAAATAAGCGATCGAGATATTTTATTAAACATTGTTCATACACGCGTTTGTCTTAATCTGACATTTTTCAGGAAAACATGAAACCACTTTTAAAACATACAACTCATGAGGGGGTAATATAGACACTTGTTTTAAAAGCAGAAAGTTAAAGGCAGATTAGAATAGGTTTTGATTTTGTAGTAGGTGAAGTAATTACTGTTTCATTCACAAGCATATGCGATGGAATAAAAAAAACTTAAAAACAATGCATTACAACTTAAAACTAGCTGATATCTCTGCTTTTTTCCTTGGTCTTTTCTCAGTATTAAGCAGCCCCCCCTCGCTCCTCCGAAGCTCGCCCTGTGTCGCCCGGGAACAATATTGCCTAGACGCGTTGCAAAATATTTCATTTTGCAACATTTGTGGTGTATCCAAATTTCGAGTACGATTTTGGGGGTCACAAGTGCAAATGCCTTACCGTAAGTCTTTTCTTGATTCTTCAAACGTATTGGTGCAAAATTTGAGAGAAATGTTCCTGTGGTTCAAAAATTATTGTAGACCAAATATCCACTCAAAGATGCCCATAGTCATTTCTTTTTTTTATTAGGATTACAGTTTGCAGTTCATTTGAATTCCCTTACAGCAAGGACCTCCTAGAAAGCAAGGAGGATTAAAAAATAAAACTTCAGACGGCTTTGAGGTTACAATTTATACATTATTAAAAATAACTTTTTAAACATACTAATAAGGTTCAAACACACTACTTTCGAACGACTTATATTGTAGTATCAAAGTAGCCAGCAGGTTTACTCCACGTGACGGGATTGAGGTTACTATTTACAAATTACTACATTATTTTAAAAAAATAATTAAATTAAACATACAAATTTTCAAACAAACTACTTTCTAAGCACTATATATTATAGTATCAAAGTATCAAACATATTTTCTCCACGTAAAGGTTTGACCGCTTTGAAGTTTAAACATTATTACATTATTAAAAACTACTATTTAAATTAAACATACTAATGTTCAAACACACTAATTTCTAGCCACCTATATGATACTATCAAAGCAACCAACAGTTTTTCTCCACGTGAACCGTTGTCGATTTCCTCGCCAACGTTTCCACCCGCACGTCTCCGGACCCCACCCGCTAAAGGCACGAAGCGGGCGCCCTGCGGCGGCCTCGCGAGAGGCGGGGACTCTTTTTATTGGCGGGGCCGCCGCCGGCCTTCGCAGCCTCCCCGCCCCGCACCCCCCCCCCCGACCGCCACAGTCACGAGGTTTAACGAGACTTTTCGCGATTTTTCCTATTTTTAGACGCTTCCTTCGCGATCACGATCGGAATACCCTCGCGATTCAGCACTCGCTCCCTTCCCAGACAGAAACGGAACGGACCGTATTTTTTCATCCGGTTGAGCGTAACATATTCTAAGAAGCGTAGTCTGTCCGAGCGACTCCTTATAAGGATATTCGCAAGATTTCTGCTCGAGCATCAAATACAATAGCCGTACATGCTGTCTGATTGTGTTCAGTGAGTCACCAGGACTGTGAATAGACTTCTAGATCGGTGGCGGATTGTTGGAGCTTGTTAGCTGACTCAGAAAATGCTTGGGGCAATGTATCTTCCATCTGAAGCATGAAAGTTAAGCTACTTTTAATTCCTAAAGAAGACAGTGTTATCTCTCATCCTGCCAGTCTAGTGATGATCAAAGAACATTCCATCTTGTACAACAGCCATTATATGTTCAAGTTTCTTATGTAAATTATGATTTTCCATACGATTAGTTATTGTATTACTTGTTTTAATTTCCATGTATATTGGATTGATTTCATTTAACCAAACAAATATAATTATATTGTATATTTACTTCTGAAGAATCATTCTAATTACTCCCTAATATAGTAATTTTGTATATAAACCTCACATTTTAAATATGGATAAATACTGTATTGTAAAAACATATTTTCAATTAATTATTGTAAAACATCATTTAACTGACTAAAAATACATTTTAAAAATCAGTTTTTATTTGTAAATGTAAGAGCTTTAATTAAGAAGCAAATGTTATTTTGTTTGAAAACAAGCAATTCTCTAAAATTAAGAACCTAAAATTAATTGTAACAGAATATATAATTTTGATGTCATCCTCTGCTCCCAATAAGTCACGCAATAAAGTACATGAAATAGTCCTTGTATTAAAATTGAATAACTGTCTCGGGTTTGTTGAATAGGATCAGAGTATTCTTTAAAATGATTCATCTTATCTTGCATAACGTCATTGAAAGCCTGTGGATTATTTTCCCCAATTATTTCATTAATTACATATGGAAAGTCACTTGCCAGATGTAGGATGTTTGGTACATTTTAGTAACACAGTTACGCGAACAGAAATAAAAATGACATTTTATTTTTGTTCATATTCTTTTAGGAGTCTGTCTTGCATCTCCACAATGTAATGAATCGTCCGACGATGTTACGTAAATTAATTTGAGAGCAGACAAGGGCACACAAAGAACCTCGGTACGGAGGGTTCGGTGTGTGAGAACAGACGTTTCTCGATGACCACCCTGGGAGACGATGACAGACGCGACGGCGACGCCGACGGTGGCGATGGAGGTAAGAGGAGGCGGCGGCGGTGGCAAAGGCGACCATTCATAGCGCCAACGACAGGAGACGCGGCGAAAGGGGATGCAACGTTGAGGGCCCGGAGGTGAACAATGAAGATACCTTAGAGAGCGGCGGCAGAGAGAGAGAGAGAGAGAGAGAGACATACGCGAGCAGAGGCTGAGAAAGAGGCGCCAAGAATGCGAGCACAGATCGATGGCGCGGAGATGAAAACTTCAGTCGAGTGCAGTCAGTGAAGACACTAGACCTGAAGGGCAGTGGTACAGGTAGCAGCGACGTCGGCGGCTTAGAAGTAAGCGGGAGAAATGATGGCACTGGCAGCAGGGATGGCCGTCGCGGAGGCCGAAATGTCGACAGGGGCGGTAGTGTAGGTTGCAGAGATTGTAGTAGCAGTGGTGGCGGCGGCGGGGTCGATGGTGGGGTTGGTGGAACAAGCATCGCGGCGGCGGCAACGTCGGGGATGGTAACACGGGCCGAATCATCGGCAGGCGTGGTGGTATTCGCAGAAGGGATGGCGGCAGCGGCAGTGAAGTCGACAGCGGGCGTGTAGGCACGGGCAGCAGGAACGGCAGCGACGGCGGAGTCGACGGCGGGGGCGGTGGTGGAGACGGTGGTGGCGACCGCCCTTCTTCGTATGCGCACGAGGACGCGCGTCCCGTTCCTGCGCCGCCGCCGCCTCTGTCGGCCGCCTCCGGATCCCATTCGTTTTTGCCCGTCTCCCGCCGAGTTAAAATAGCAGCCCTCCCAGTCCCGTTACATCGCCGTGACAGCGCGCGGAATTACAAATGTAGGGTCTCTGACGCAACAAACGTCACAGACTTTTCCCGCCAAAGCTGCAGCGTTCATTGAGGATTCAATGCATACCACCTACATTAACGATCTGGTAATCAATCTTGATTTTGTTCCCTTCGACATTGTTCTTCAGGAGCGCGTAACATAAAAGCATTATAAAATTTTCAGTTTTTGGACCGGCTTAGATAGCTCATGGCATCAACTGGTGTCACCGACTCAGTGACACAGTGCCTCTGACCGAGAGGTACTAGGGTTCGAGTCCCTACGATGGCATGCTTTTTGACACGAGCCAGGAGACCAGAGGAGGGTCAGAGCTTGTCCCCGCTGTGGCGGTGACCCGCTGGTGGGAGATATCTGATTGAAGAAACACCCCGCAAGCCGACAAGTAGGTCGGCAGCGGACCTTGCCATCCAGTGGGATAAGATCACCACCACTTCCCGCGATAAAAACATGCACTACACTTAGTACAACCGTGTCGCTTGCCGCGCCCGGAAACACTAATTACTTAGTCAGTTTTTGGTCTGAGATATTTGGTACTATTATAAGCTTATTTAATTTCATTACTTGATTCTGTGAGTTTTCGATTATTTTTCTAAATTAGTGTGCTGCTAATAAGTTCTAATTACAAATGATTCACGGTAAAATGTAAGCAAAATCAGGCATTGCAATCTGGTAATCAAAATCAACCTTCTGATCCTGGATTTCCTCAAAGTATTATCGGTCGAAGAATGAATGAATGATGAGTCAGTGATAAAGTAACGAGACAAATAATTGTAACAAAGTCAATGCCGCGGATTACAATAGTAAATACGCAATGTTGAAAAACAGTACGCTTTAATTATGAATCGATTTTTGGCAAGGAGCTATATCTTGCACTAGTTGATTCCTCTACTAAAAACGGAAAACGATTCAACTAGTAGCTGTTCAATCTTTCTTTTTGTTCATGATTCAATTTCCTTTCTTTCTCTTGAGTGTTTACCGTAAGCTTTCTGAATGTTTTCATCATTTACGTGCCACATTCCACCTAAGTCTCGTCTGTACTCAGCCTACTTACTCTCTCGTCTACGTTTCATAAGATTTCGTATTTTCAAAAATTACATTTTTAAGGAAGAAACTGTATTCAAATCTAGTTTTATAGTTAAGAGAATTAACAGATTTTCGGATAGCGAAACGAACATAAAAGAAACGCCATTTTGTGAACACAATATTTTGCATCCTGATGAAGATGAAGAATATACTGATACATAAAACTAGAGAACGAACGGAAACGGAGGTAGGGCACTTTGGACATAAGCTCTTCAGTGCTGCGGGAGAGCTCCCACATGGACTCCCATTGCCGGCGGCGTATCTCAGTCACGCGCGCAACTCCCAATGCTCCGCAGACCGCCCGCGCTTCTCTAAAAGGCGCGATCGCGGCCAAGCCGAGCCTTTGTTGCCGCTGCCGTCTCCCGCCAGGCGAAGCGCCGCAGTTCCCACAGCGGCGGCGCCGCCACCTCCGCCCTCCTGCACCCCCCCCCCGCCCGCAAACAGATTTATTCCTTTTAATACCGTCGGCGCGGCGGATGTGTTCAACGTTCGCCGTCTTCTCGATTGCGAAATCGCTCCGCGAACATCGATCATTCAACACGCATTAATCCACCGCTATATTACGTGTGTTATAAACGACTTCATTAGATAAAATCTACATTCACAATGCCAGCTTTTCTGTTATGCAGTTGCTATGTGAAATATTCCTTTTATGTTCCGGGATGTGCGAAAATTTTCGATGGAAATATCGCGTGGCACATGTATGGTAATGATGAGTAATTTCAATTTTAAATGCGGGCGATTTCAACCAATTACTGGAGGTTCGTTTATTTGCGGTATTAGATGTGCTACTGCTTTTGCATGAAACGAGGATGCAAAATGCAGTGCACTCGTTGCAGTTTCAGTTCCGCTCACAGTATATTAAATTTCTAGTTAGACCCAGTGGTAGTAACATAACCCACATCTATTAACAGAATGTGCATCCAAATAAAGACCTAATCAGGATAAAAGTCATCAGAATTTCGCGATGAATTTTATAGAATTCGTGGAAATATATGGCAGGAATCAATTTACCATTTCATGTGTTTAACTTCAACTTAATGACGTTTTTAAGATATTATGAGATTTATTTCTATTTTCATGTAATATATCTAAACCACGGCTCTCTTGTGTTAATATTTCCATTTAAATTTGTTTAAAAAATGGTATTTCAAAAATAAATTACTTGTTGGATAACCAAAGAAAAACTTTTGAAAATATCAAAATCTAAAGTCTGGCATTATTAATCAGGTCACTAAATCACAGCATATCAATCGATTTTATTATGAAGTTTACACTTCAGTTTTCACTATTCGTTAAAAATAAAAATAAATAAGTAAATAAATAAAAATTCAGTAAAACATAAAATTACGCATGATATCTAAAATATGGTGGCTAATTGAGATTAAGTTGTGCCTTGTTGTGGTGATTATGTTATCATAATCTAAATAATTACGCCATAATCTCACTAATCAACTGCATTCGTATGTATCATTAAAAATAAAGGAACTGAAACTATGGTTACCAGCTGAATATACGCTGATGTGGTCATACTTAATACCAGTTTAGTAGAAGAGATATGTATTCAAGAATGTAAACTATCTTCAATTAAACATCTTGTGAGTAAATATATTGCAAAAAGTAAGAGCATAAGGGCTACACAATACCTAAACTAGAATAATGGTAAAATTAATTCACAAGCTATAATCCTAATAAAGTTGTTTCTGCTTTTTGAACCTTGCATGTACACCGCAATTCACCGCATGTTCAATAGAAAATAATACGTATGTTTGCAATTCCAAGTCAAACACTTTGCGACGACTAAGAAATAAGCAATTTTTGAAGTGCGGCATTGCGCGAATTGTAAAATAGTTTGCATGTAGCAATCTTAAGTACGATAAAGAATATGTTCATCAAAAAATTAATTTAAAAAATATTAAACGTGTTTTCAGAAAGTTTGCTGATAGATTTGGATCCGTCAATATTCACACAAAAAACATGCTGTCTATAAAAGCATTTAAAACAACATATATTTTATGTCAATAATTACAAACGTGATAGGTTACATTCCATTGACTTCTCCCTGGTGATAATTATGATGAACGTTTCCAAAAACGCAAAAGGTAAATAATCGAAGTGATAAAAACCAATAAGACAAGGGGTTGCGAAGCGATACGATCGGTCTGACAGTTGCAGTGAATTTAGCGACGGAAGTGGAAAACAGAACCCGATAGAGACAGTAAAGTCATCCATCATTGGTTCTAAAATTCCTATCCTCTCCGTGTACACCACTCAGGAAGTAGACCTGGTGGCAATGAAGAATACGAACCACACGGATGCAACTGAGGCGATTGCACTTTTGTACTGCATCGAGTACACATGCTCCTCCATAATATAGTTCACTTCATTGCCACCTTTTGCATGAGGTGAAATGGCGACTAAGAGGGAGGATGACGTGAAGAAAGTGAAAAATGTGAAAGTGGTGAAAAACGTGCAGTTTGCGAAGTTACGAATCCGGCAGAGGCGATTTAGACATCCTTTTTCCATCACCTCCAACATCTTGAAAAGTTCACACATTATTCATTGTCTCGCCTGAATTCACTACCTTTACATCTTTTAACTCAGTTCTCAATTCTCAAACCTCAGTTCCTGTTGTCATACCTAGGATAGTTGAAATGATATGAATAACGATGTGTCTTAACATTTATGATAAAAATAATGATGGAAGCAAAGGTGATATGAGATGAAAGAAATGGGAGAACCCGAGAAAAACTGCCCCGAACCCGCCTTGTACACCACAAATTCCACATGGATAGACTGGGATTTGAACCTGATAGGTGGAAAATTACGTGTTTGTCTAGACATCAGAGACGATGTGGACGGCGGAGGCGGTGTGGACGGCGGGGGCGGTGTGGACGGCGGGGGCGGTGTGGACGGCGGGGGCGGTGTGGACGGCGGGGGCGGTGCGGACGGCGGGGCCGGTGTGGATGGCGGAGAGGGTTTGGACGGCGGAGGGGGTGTGGACGGCGGAGAGGGTGCGGACGGCGGAGGGGGTGTGAACGGTGGAGGGGGTGTAGACGGCGGAAGGGGTGTGGACGGCGGAGGGAACGAAGGCGGCGGAGGCGGCGGCGGAAGCGGCAGCGAAGGTGGCGGAGGCGGTGTGGACGGCGAAGGTGGCGGAGGCGGTGTGGACGGCAAAGGTGGCGGAGGCGGTGTGGACGGCGAAGGTGGCGGAGGCGGTGTGGACGGCGAAGGTGGCGGAGGCGGTATGGACGGCGAAGGAGGCGAAGGGAGTGTGGACGGCGGAGGCAGCAGCGGCGTCGGCGGGCGTCCGCCGTCCTTGGGCGGCGCCGTCCCGGTCTGCATCGGAATGGAAACGACCATTCCGCGGGCGAAAGCAGGCGACGGGCATCCGGGACAAGCCCATCTCTCACCGCAAGAATCGACTGTGACGGCCGCGTCGCTTAAAAGAGGCAATCGCGGGCGCCGCGCAGATTCTTGTCTTGGAGGCGCATGTTAAGCGCACTGCTCTTCAGCCTAACGATTCCATGCATTCATGGCTCTCAGGATGCATCTGCCTTTTCTATAGGGGTGGTTTTATCTTTCATTTTATGTGCATGTAAGTCTAATCACGGAATCTTACAATACATTTTCCTCGGAAATATTACAATAAAATTATCTTCGTACTCATTAGGTCTCTATTCCTTTTGTATTTTCTCAATAGTATTTTTTTCAATGAAAACATCTAGATAGGTAAATGTAATATAAACGGTAAATGTAAACGCGATTATATAAAAATTATTCTTGAATTCAGGAAATATTTTATTTTAATACAGGCAAAAGGGGATGTTAAATGCATTTACTTGTACCAAATATACAACACTACACAAATATTATAATTTCTTTATCAAAATATTCCTCAATTACTGATAAAAATTAAAAAGATACCTACAATTTATTTGTTAATAAAGTAATAGACAATTCATTACATGAGCACATATGCTCACCTACAGTCAAATTAATATTTAATGAAAACTCAAAGAGGCTAAACGCCGAAAGTTTGAAGCTATTGGGAATGCTCCTATGATTACCGCATATGCTCCTATGGATCCGCATTTTATCATATTAGTCCCTTTAACAAATATTTCGAGGTCTCTTAGTCACCTATTTGAAATTTCCATATCATGATCACAAAATAAAATGTTACAAAAATAACAAAACTTCAAGTCCACACAAAATTAATTGAAAATTGTATTAAGCCGTACGCGACATTGCAGAAGAGGGCGAGTAGAGGACTGTGTAATCTGCACAAAGTATAACTTAAAACTCATTCAGTCGAACTCTCAGAACAATTATCAAGATAAAATAATAAGAAAAAGTTTGTTTTTTTAGTGAAAAATATGAAATATGATGGTTCATACCGGAGAAACTATTATTCCATGACCCTCCACTGATCCAAAATAAAAGACTTCCATGTATTAGGAACACAGAAGAGGTTATCTGTTGTTTTGAGAAGTATTGATACAATGATCGAATATCGCTTTTACCATATTTCAAATACAATGCAATCGGCAAACAATGGACTTTTCTGCGCCGTTATGTATATATTCGTTCAAATCATTAACTCATGACGTCGAAAAGTTAGCAGAATCCACGAATGATACACGCCCGAGCGCTGAGTCAAACCTGCAAACTCGTAAACCATGACAGCAATTCCATCACTCACGAGATGAATCAGTCCATGCTGATGAACTCTCAAAAACCGTTGAGTGTCCCTGATCCCAAAGCACAGAGGAAGCCTAGTGGCCAGCGCGCATCAAGGTGCTTGCCTCAATGGGCAGCCTCGAGGAAAAGGTCCAGCGCCGCCGGGACGTCTTGCGGGTTGCAGCACTCTCCATCAGGCGCCGTCAGACTGGCGCGGCGCGGCACGGTGAAGCGGCCTCGGCGTCTGGTCGTCAGGCGCCGCTGTGTTGCAAATAAGGGCAGACGCACTAGCGGGCACTCCTCTCTCCAGTCCTGCCTCCACATCTCTGTCCGTCCGTCCGATCGTGCGTTCGTTCGAAACTCCATCACTTCCCTGCCTTCCTTCCATTATCTCTCAGTCCCTCCCACCGTCTCTCAGTCCCTCCCGCCGTCTCTCGGTCCCTCCCGCCGTCTCTCGATCCCTCCCGCCGTCCTTCCGCCCCGCCCCGCCTTCTTCCTTCTCTCTCCTTTCCTTGATCTTTCCGTACCTATCTCACTCTCACTCTAAGTGTGTATCGACGGTTGCTTTCACCTGATCAGCGACAATCATTGATCTACTCTTTGGCCTTGTTCAAGGTTTTCTGACAAGCTCGTCTGCTTCTGTTAAGCATACCGTTATTTCTCTGTACGATTTTATGCAGGGCTTAGGATATTCAGTTCTTAAGAATGTCGATCATAAATATCTATTCTGTCTTCTGGTATGATGTTTCTTTAAATCTTACACCGTAACTCCTGACGTCTACCTAGTACATTCATTCAACAGTTGGTTTGATTTGATGACTTCTCTTCAATTTTATGCATTCTTAAGACTCTTTAAGGTTCTACTGTGCTCTACAAACTTATTTGCTTGAATATGTTTCTCTTACGTATTCAACCCATACGACTCACCCTGTTCTCAAAGAACGCAGGGAGCCTTATAAATACACATGACATGATAGAAATGGTCGTTCATCTGAGATCCGTGTTAGGGTGAAGAAGTTTGTATATATTCATGTAGTTTCGAATATCATACTTACCAAATCCTGGTTCTAATGGTTAACAACTTCACGACATTTTTTCTTCTAAGGTTTACAAGGGAGCTCATACTCTTAATTATAATACACAATTTTGTTGTGGTTTATTTACATGCAAAAACTTTTTCCTGAAGAGTTTACTTGTATACTTCGTGAATTGAATAGAAAATAAATATGCTTAAAAATGATGATAGGGACAGGCAAGCCAAGATAAGAGGGATGCCAACCATGATTAAATGTTGAGAGTAGAAACGCCTATAAAGAGCTGTCACGAATAAGCTGCTTTACGATAAATATAATGCCAACAGAATCCTACCAGACATTTCTTCACCTCTCCGCGTTCCTGGGAAGGGATCGCGAAAGAAGTTCCGGCTGAGGAGCAAGCGACCGAAGTTTTATTGTGGCTTACATGCAAAAAAGGTATTCACAAAGTAATATTTACGTCTTTCTTCTCATAGGGTGCAAATAAAGCTGTCCAATTATGTTCATATTATATTTCGTTTCATTTCCTGAAGAGTTTACCTCTATACCTCTTGAATTCCATATAAAAGTAATATGATGTCGACAGGCGAGTCAAGATGATGGGAATGCCAACCATGATTAAATAATACATGCGGAAAAGCCTATGCAGAACTATCACGAATAAGCTTCTTTACCATAAATATAATCCTAACAGAGGCATTTCTCCAGCTGCCATTTCCCCATCTCCCCGCATTCCTGCGAACGGATCGCGAAAGGAGTTCCGGCTGAAGATGGAGCGAGCGACGGGGAGGGGAGGGGAAGGGAGGGTTGCCGTGGGCTGAAGTGAGGTGGGATGGGCGGAGCGCTCCGGATCGCGGACGCAACAATGTCACTTGAACCGAGCGGCACGCGCTCGCGCGCGCGCAGCGGCAGTGGAGCAGCTCGCCTTGGCGGCCGCCCGCCGCGCGCACGAGCGACCGCACTCGCCGGTGCCCGCATTGCGCCCAGCGACTAGTCATCGTACTGCTCCGCCTTGGCCCTTGGCTCCGACAGCCGTGAATGCTCTCAACAGTTATTGATAGGATGCAATGAATAGCTCAATCGGCTATTACACATCCGAGGAAGAATACTCCTCATTAAAAAGGGGCGATTATAGTTAAGAGAAATACAATAATTCAAGTATTCCTTTCGTTTCAATCTGATAACTATCTACATTTTTCAGCCTTGTAGATTACTAAAAGTGATAGATTGGTGCAGAGGTTTTATTTAATACTTCAGGATATATAAATATGATATGCCAAACCATACTTACAAATCTATTTTCAATGAATTAGTATTCTCCCCATCACGAAGTATAGTTAAAAGGAGGCCAAGAAAACTATATATTTTATTATTTTGAATTAAGAATAAAAGCAAAAATTTTAATCGAGCAAAATACTACTCAATCAATTTACATCTAGTTTCTCCCATACCTTATTTACAACATAAACGAAAACTGGAATAATTGGAATAAACCTGTTCATCGGCAACACTAGCGCCTAAACATTACGAAGGTTTTCTCGAAAACAAAACGGCCAAATTCGTGATATTTTCGACGTTTTCATACGACCAACATTTTCAAGGTTTCTACAAAATTTCTCCAATATTTTCTTTAATTTATTTTCTGCGTAAGAGTGGATGACGCTTATAAATATAGTGAAAGTCCCATTGCCTTCTTGGACAAGAAAGACAAGAAACTCACGTTCGGAGAATCTAAGAACTATTCAATCACATAAAAAATTGCACATCACGCACCAAAATTAACAGGTTATTTCAAAAATACTAAACAATCACGCAATCGTATCGTACGCTCACTTTGACGCGGAATCTCGTTGAAGCCCTGAGGGAATGTAAAGAATCTTCGCATTCCCCATCTCCCTCAGAATCCTGACCTGCGCAAGAAAATAAAGCCTGTCCGCTTGCGTTCCCACAGCGGCCGCCGGGGGCGCCCTCATCTCCTGCGTGTCCGGCTCTGGCTCTACAAATGCCGCCGTCGCCCGTTGTGGTGCCGGCAAAGTGGCCGCGAACCGTAAATCGAGAGCGGCTGCAAGGAAGGCAGAGCGCGAGCAGGCGTCGCGCATCACCTTGGCGATAAACACCTAGTTCCTAGTCTCCAGGCGCGACCGTTGATCGCCCCACACACGTATATCGAGGGCCGTTGGGTCACTGCGAAGATCGTTTGTTGGGAGTGAGAGCACACGCATATTATGATGATCACGGGGAGTTGATGGAAGTTATAATCGATTTGACATGTAAGGTGTACCACTTGCTTGCAAAAAGAAATTACATCAAAGGAATATGTGTTTATTATGATTAATGAACACATTAAAGCAAAGTTTATTATAATTTATTAGCTTTTATTACATAAGATATACAATAACTTCCATTTTCAAACAATAACCTACATAACAGATGTATTTGATATTAATTATACAGAAATGGGATTTGTAATAAATAACAGATTACATTAACGTCATAATGAGTACGGTAAACAGTCTCAGTTGAGGCCACAGGTTCGTTTTCACGATACATCGACCATAAAAATAAATGATGAGGAAAAATTCCAACCGTCCGACAAATCAGAGCATCGAGCCAAGAACCAATCATCCTTGGCTGCGTGCCACGCAACGCGGGAAACGACTGCTCCTCCTTGTGAACTGACAAGCGCGCGCGAGTGCTAAACATTTCGCGCAACATTAGTAACGCAAATCTGCGTTAATACGGCGTGAAAAATAAGCCCAATAGCGATACTTCTTTTGCTGTAATCTGAAAGACGACACTCTGACCAAGGCTGAAACATTAATTTACAATTCATTTTGCATGAATTTCTCTCTACATTTTCTCTTTCCTATTATATGCATTCCGCATACACATAAAAGAGTTTTAAAATATTGTAACAAAACATCGGAATGAACGTAAGGACTCAGAGATAAAAAGTATATCAAACTACACTATTTCTGCTACGTATATATGTTTTTATGTTTATTAATAAAGAGGAATAAGGCCGATAATGGAGAAAAGTTGGCAATTTCATTTTTTGTTAATTTATTTTATGTATCCCTAACTTCCATATTTTTATTAAACTTATCGCGAATTGAAAATAAAAAACAACCTTTAATTCAGTAAGATTTTACGTCTCTCGCAGTAACTAATAATAATTTATCTCATTTCTACACTATGATGATACAATCAAAAATATCCGAACAAGAAGATTGCTACTCAACGTTCTCTCATGTAAGATCGACGGTTTTTCTATATTCCACTTTTAAATTTTTTTCATGGAAAATCTTCTCCAGGGACATAAATGACACTTTAGTTTGATAACGAGAATGTAAATCTTATTTTGCTGTTTTTGTAATAACGGTTGAATTTTTTATTTGGAATTTATCACTTCTCTTTGTATTACAATGTTTCTTTTTACTAGATTTCAGGTTTGATATAATTATGACATCACTATCCTTTAAAATCTTAAGAAACTAAGTAGAAACTCTTTGAATTAATTAATAAACATTGCAGAACAGCGAGGTGGAAATCGTTGCTCAAAACGTATTTATTTTATTTCGCTTATTACTCAAGAGCTACAGTCGTATTGATAAATAATTATCATTTTTGCTCTCCGATAATGTTAACTGTTTTACTGAAATAGTTTTTTGTAAGAAAGAACATAAAATAAAATAGTAAAAAATGTTTTAAATGACGTAATACTCATTCAAATATGTATTTCATTGCTTTGTAAACAGTGAAGAAAAACGTCCGTGTACAGTACCTAATGAATAATTGAAGACCTGAACATGTCGAGTATGTGAAAGGATGGAGGATGTGTTCAATCCTGTAATATCTAAAGAAACTCCTTCGGTAACGATAACATCTCTTGTTCATATCCTCTCTCGTTCGCTGTAAACATGCATTTGAAGAACACTATTACAAAAAATATCACAATATACAGATCAGATATAGAGTTCATAAATTTTGTCTTCGTGATGCAATTTTCGTGTTTAGTTTCTCGTCTTCCACAAGCTCAACTTCCTCAATATTGCTCTAGCGCAAACTCCAAGCTCCTTTCCGAATACAAGCCCACGAATCCAAAGAAACTGGGTCTGTATCCGGTTCTTCTGCACCCAGCGCGCGGCGCACTTAAAGAAAATCGCTCTGAGTGCAGACGCGACGCTCAAACGAATGTTCTCGATTAGCAGTAGGCACCGCAGACGCCGCGCCTGCCTACCGGCGCCGCCCCTTAACGCCAAGGCGAAACCACTGCCGGAGCTACCATCGCCACCACCGCCGCTGCCATTTCTACTGCAGCTTCCACCGTCACCTCACTTCTTCAGGCAAAATTGTTTTAGTTTCTTGCCGCTAACTACTCCACTAGTTGGAATTTTTCATCGTCAGCTCCGCCAACTTGTTGCCATTGATATCTACGTTGTCCCATCGCCATTATTAACAGGGATATTTCTGTTACAATATAATATTTTGCAATACATTCTTGCAAAGGGTTCCCATTTTAATTAATATCTGACCTTTGAACTAATCTGAATGTCTATTAATAACTTGACGTCACAAGAAGGTTTCGACTGCAAAACTGGAGTAGAATTAAGAATTCATAATTTACATAAGATGATCAAGTATTGTCATGGTACGACGAGAAAATCTCATGAACAACAAACTGGAGATATAGAGAGGGACATTAAACAAAAGAAGTTTTGATACTAATAAATAAATGGAAAGTACATGTGATGGAAGGACCACCATCTCAAATAATTGTTATTACATAGTATTTAAAAGATGAATAGGGGATTAAAATGTGAATAAACTAAGAAAAGCTCGAGTTTTTCGTGTCATAATTATTATTATAGAGAGTTGAAACGATACGGAAGTGAGAGTCGTCTGTTACAGTTTGTTGATGATGAAACGAGAGAACGTCGGCAGATGTCGGGTTGGAGCGTTTGCGGAATAACGTTTTACGAAGATTAATGCTTCTTGTTAGTTTGAGCTTAAGTAAGAAATTAGGTATATGGATTCTATGTCGAATAATGATAAAAGAGAAAATTGAACTGAACTTAATTTCCAAAATGGTGGTTTCAAGAAATTGGAAAAGAAGTTTTACCCGCAAAATAGCCACACGGTGTTCGACGCAATGCATGTTAACTATTGAAGAACATTTATTGAGAAAAATATATTAAGATATTTGCAAAAATGTGCGTAATAAGAAATTAATGGTTTATTTAAGAGTATAATTACTAGAGTTTTTATTAATTTTATGTTTTAAAGGTTGTATTAATACGTGTTTAAGACATGCCAGTTGGACAACAATGAAAGTGCGAAAGAGCACGATGTAACAAATATAATATCAAGAATGGAAATATTCATGTTTATTGAAAGTTATAAAGGAGTACAAATTTTATAATGCATTTCTTCGGAAAACATGAATAGTTCCAAATCTAAAAGAGAAGCAAAGATAATTTTGAATATTGTCGATGCACGAAATAATTTTATAATAATTACATTAAACTCTATTGTTTGTCACAAACTGCGTTATAATTCAATATTTATTAGTACTAATGTTTTCGTTTTTTCAAATACACGTTTTCATACATGTTTACGAGAAAGATAGTCAACACTGTAGTAGGTAAATAATTCGCCTAGTAGCCGATGTCTAATGAAAACATTAATTTAATATTATTCTTATGGAAATACCCACTATTGAATTATCTCCCTTAGAAATAAACTGGGCGGTATAGATGCCTTTCCATATCAAACCCTCATTATTTCTTGTATGTACGTTCGACTACCTAGCCACACAATTTTAAAATACGTCACTGTGGGTGGTAGATGAGGACTGGCGTTCCCGAGCGTCCCCGACCAAGGTCAGCCGTAATATTACATTTGAATTATCTTCTTTTGTACCAAATTCATCCCCAAGTCCGTCCCATAGTGCTGATAACTTCTGATCGGTACGAAAAACTAACTTATTACCTCCCGCCGACATATCGCTTCATCCAACGACCTTCCCATCGCACTGTTAACATGATACTGGATCACAACTCTTCGGTCATTTCACTTCCATGAGTAAACAACGACGCCAAAATGATGTAAAGTACCAGTCCCATCCCCACATTAAACAGTTATCATCACGCCACTTGCACGGAATCTGCAGAAACCCCGTCTGCTTGTCTGTCTACGTCAACCGCATTCCCTATTGTCGCCGCCGTCCCCGCCGCCGGTGGCCCGGGAAGGACGCGGCGGTTCGCGAGCTGTTCGCTGGGAAGCACGGGCATCCCCGTGCCCCCTCCCCAGGGGCGAGGCGGGCCCCGCGAGTGGGGGGCGCGTCATATCCCATCTTCAGGGGCTTCTGCGACGGAGGCAGGGGCGCGGCGACCTTGCGGTTTGCATAACTGGATCAAGCGGGGAGGAGGCTGCGCGCGAGCTATATAAACGTCGCGGGACGCTCGGGTCGTCACAGCAGCAGACCGGCAAGCGGCTCGTCACACGAACATGGCCGCCCTAAGAATCGTGAGTACCAGCGCCTCGGCCATTGTGGCGGGGGCGGGCAATCATCTCTTATGTCATGTGGTTGCGTAACACATTGTGGGCTGGCAAGTAATGGCCGTCAGTTTTCTGAATGTACACTCTCAATTTCAAAAATCTGTATTTTCTTTTTAAAACCTTCATAGCTGAAGGTCATTCATATTGTTTAATTATCGGTCGGCAGAGTCTAGTACAATTACGATGAAATGTTATTTGCTAAATAAGGCAAGTGTCCGTTTCATTAACGGAAACATTTACTGATGTAGACATGTTTATCACATTCTCAATTAAAATTGTGTCAATAACCGGCAATATTTTCTCAGTAATTTGCAAGTATTTTCCTTTTATCTTTTGGTTTTCATCATTTTTTAATCTTTTTTTCAATTTTCCACTCTTAAATAAAAAATTAATTGGAAATTCCATAACTAAAAACAAAATTTATAATTTCATTTACAAAAATAATGTACTTCTTATTTGTTTAATGGTTGCGGTACTCGATAGTTCTACTTACTTTCTCGAGAAAAAAAATCTGGAAAAAAATTTGAAATTTGAAACGAAGCTCATTTGCGCGATTAATGTAGGGAAGTATCATAATTAAAATTCTGTGCCAAATCGTTCAGTGGGTTTGTGATGGTAAACAAATTGTATCAATACTAATCTCATTTCACGTATCACATTCGAGAATGATTGTTTTAAAAAGGAAACTCAAATACATGCAAGTCGAAACTGTGAAAAATTTGGAGTGTTATCAAGATTATATTAGCAAAATGAAAATATGGCTCTTCTGTGTAGTTTTTGTGAAACAATTTAATGTTTTTGAGTTTGCATTTTTATCATATTTTTTGGAAGTTTGTAATTTTTTTTTTTACTTTTTCTGTTGAAGTTGTTTTTGTTTTTTGGTTGATATCAATCCACCTCGAACACAAATTTCACGATTTGATTGTTGAATTGAAGTCAACATTTGAATATGAATTGGGAGTTCATAAATATTCATTAAGTTCCATTTTCCTAAGGAATTGTAGTAGTAATAATGAATATACATTAAAACGCGCGATGCACTTTGCTACATTGAGAGTCATTTCAATCATAGTATTCTTCAAATCTCTGAAAAGAGAGAAATCCAATAGTAACAGCCGATTTGTTCGTTGTACGATGTCCTCAGATGCAAAAGGCTGGGAAATATTGGGCCTCATCGCAGTGGGCGGTGGATTTTTCAAAAAAGTATGAATTAGATTAATGTCATTCATAGTGTAAAGGGGCAAATGTAATGAGGAATGGTGGCGTAAGGGTCACAAAATTGATCACACACACACACACACAAACGAACGTTAAAAAGGAATGATCTTCAGGATTGTGCAGTAAAAATAATAGGAATGAAGAAGAAATAACTATAATGAAAAAAACTACTGGAAAGATTGTCTGCATCAATTTAAATTTTATTCGTTTCCCAATATTTAAAAACATGCCTGTTTGACGATATCTATATTTCAGAAACCTTAAAGTTGGAACTTTGTATTTTTAAATCAATGATTAATTTGTCCTCCTCTCTCCACTCTATCGAGGACAGATATCTGTTCGAACATCGTTCTCAGCTCCCTAGTTGTGTCAGACTTGAACTATCTCATGCCCTCCGATCACTCGCTGTCACGTGCACGTACGCCCGCTCCGCAGGCGGTGGTGTGGTGCGCGGTGGCTGCGCTGGGCGCGAGGGCGTGGAACGTGCCGCGCATCCCGTCGGGGCGGCGCACGCAGTTCTACCTCCTGAAGGACGACAGCGCCTACCAGTACGGCTACGACACGGGCGACGGGCACAGCGCGCAGGCGACGGCCGACGCCGCCAACGAGGTGCGCGGCCAGTTCGACTACGTGGGCGCCGACGGCCGCGCCGTCGGGGTGCGCTACTCCGCCGGCCAGGGCGGCTACGTGCCCTCCGTCAACGGCGTCGAGGTGCCCGGCGCGCCCGTCGGCGCCGCAGCCGCTGCCGCCTACGGTAAGGGATACGCGCAAAATACGAGACTATTGTTTTTTCATGTGATTCTGGGCCGGTAGCGATAACTCAGCAGCAATACCGTTGCCTCTGCAACTAGGTTGACCAAGACAAGTGGGGGGGGGGGTCGTCAGTAGCTACGCAGCTCGTCAAATTCTGCCGAGGAGAATCTTTGTGGCCGGCTACTCTGGTTGGTAGTTTTTCCGGGTTTCTCTGATCAAACCCACCGGAATGCCGGAGCAGTATCATAACGGGACAATGATATGCACTACCCTTGCAGGATTAAATGCTTAAGAAGTTGACGAGCCTGACGCGCCCTAATCAATACCCCAGTCACTATTACGGATGATTCGGTACCCTTTATTTCTTTCAACGAAATAGTTTCTTACTAATACAGAAGTGATTATTAACTCCATGATAGAAAAGTTAAAATGTTATTTAACCTCCGTAATTTCGTGAGCAAAAGTACTTTAATCAATCCTCCTGAAAAATCCCAATATAGACCAAATCTGCCAAAAATAAGAAAATTTACCAGATGTATAGCCATTTGTAAAAAAGCCCTCTTTATGTAAGTGAATGACCAACAATACGTATAAAAGTACAGTTGCATTTTCTGTCCCTTAGATCATAGTCTAGTATTTTGACACAAAAGTTGTTTTCTATTTTTATGAAATTGGAAATTTCATTTTTATTAAATTAGACTGTTCTTAAAATTATTTCCCAAGAAATAATATTGTTTTTCTTCGTAGTAAATACACTACGTTCACATTCATTTTTTGTATAAAAATGTCGAAAACAATTTCCCTTATATCCAACGTTGCGATCTTCTGTAGTAGTACAATAATTATTGGTTGACTACATTTCAATGCACTTACATGATCTCTCCTGCATGTCACTTGATATGGTAATTGCCCTCTTGTTGCTTTCAGTAAAATTCAAACCATTCTGACATACACGACCGATCCCGTGAATTCGCGTGCTTGAAAAGCCACTTTCCTGGTAGTTATTGTAAGTGCGACTCTCCAAAATAATCGAATAACGAACTGTTGCTTTGTCATTTCTGCATAAAATCATTCAAATACATTAAATTCCTCTCTGGATCCTATTACTTTGTACTTCTATTTCATAGTATTGAATTTTATGGTAAATGTATTTCCATAATTTAAAGTGTCCAACTTGCCTTTTTCTACATGATTTACCATTTGATTTAACGATTTCCATTCTAATATAAACTTAAATTCTGAAATTGGCCGTATTTTCAAGAACCATTACTTAAAAGTAACCACTTAATTTTGTACACGTAAAGGTCTATGATTAACGTTTCCATAATCTGTAGAGAAGAAAATAACTTAAGTTGTGTAATTGTCTAACGTGGATACGTACGTATTTTCTTAAAACGCAACAGTACAATATTACGAAATTTACAAGTCTAAAAGTGAATGTGCACCCAAGAACACTGAGCACTAACATACACACATACTACACATATCTGAACACTGTAGTCGATCGAGCTTCCAATTGCTTCTGCCAAGAAAATAAGAGAGATAAATATAGATGAGTTGCACGATTCTTCCCGTTTTCCTCTTGCCCTATTTTTCCTTACATAACAAGCTGCGTAAAGAGAAAGGAATGCTGCATCCTATTGAACGTATTTTCCTTGATTCATGCACAACACACAATGTTTTCTAATTTTCATTGTGTAATATAGGTAACTGAGTTTCTGCAGCCGTAATAACACATTATAAAAGTTCCAAAGCAAGTATTTTTTCATAATTTGTAAAGAGTAATTTTCAGTACTTCCAATAACAAATGCAACAAAAATGTTGCCATTAATGATCTAATATTTTAGTTTAAAAATCAAAAAGTCGAAATTCTTCCTGATGGAACCCTTCCAAAACTGAAATTTTAATACTTTAACCATAGTTAGGACCTTAGAAATGTACGTGGATGTGTATTTGACGTTCCATCCCCGTGTCCAGCAGGAGCTCGCTCCGGATCGGGAGCCGGCCTAGCTGCAGGTGGCGGCGCCGCCGACCAGGACCCCGACTACGACGCCAACGCCGACGCGTCCTACAGCTTCAACATCGACACCGACTCCTACAAGCGCACCGAGCAGGCGGACGCCCGCGGCAACGTGCGCGGCCAGTACTCCTACAGCAGCGCCAAGGGCGGCAGCCACGCCCTCAGCTACGTGGCCGGCGAGGGCACCGGCTTCGTCGTCACCGGCGGCTCCTCCTCCGCCTCCGCCGCCGCCGCCGCTTCCTCCGGGGCGGCCGCTACCCGCATCGGCGGGGCGGTCCCCGCCGGCCCCGTCGCCGCCTACAGCGGCCCTCTTTCCAACGCCCAAGCTTCCTCCGGGGTTGACGGGTCCTACTCTTTCTCTTTCGACACCAACGAACAGAGCAGGCAGGAGTCCGCCGACGCGCAGAACAACGTCCGCGGCAGCTACTCCTTCAGGGCCAAGGACGACGGCAAGACTCGCCGAGTCGACTACGTCGCGGGGGCCGCCACCGGGTTCGTAGCCAGCGGCGACCACCTGCCCGTTGCCCCTGAAGCCCCCGCCGCCGGACCTTCTTCGCGAACTTCCTCCTTCCCCGCCCCCGCCTTCCCCGCGCCGGCCTTCTCCGCTCCCGCTGCCACGCCTTACTCCGGGCCTCTGGCTGACACCCAGAGCAGCGCGGGAGGAGACGGTTCGTACTCGTTTGCCTTTGGAACTGACCTCCAGAGCAGGCAGGAATCCGCCGATGCTCAGAATAACGTCCGAGGAAGCTACTCTTTCAGGTCCAAGGACGATGGACAAACTCGCCGCGTGGACTATGTGGCTGGCGCCGCAACTGGATTCGTCGCATCTGGAGATCACCTGCCTGTGGCGCCCTCCGCTGGTGTCTCTGGAGCTCCCGCCGTAGCTTCTGTGTACTCCGCCCCTGCCCCCTCTCCCGTTATTCCTTACTCCGGCCCCGCTTCCAACGCACAAGGTTCCGCTAATGCCGACGGATCCTACTCCTTCTCCTTCAACACCAACGAGCAGAGCAGACAGGAGGCAGCCGACGCCCAGAACAACGTCCGCGGCAGCTACTCCTTCAGGGCCAAGGACGACGGGAAGACTCGCCGCGTGGACTACGTAGCTGGCGCCGCCACCGGTTTCGTTGCAAGTGGAGATCACCTACCTGTCGCCCCAGAGGTCCCCTCAGCACCAGGTGCCGGTGTCACCGTCAGCGCCTACTCCGCTCCAGTCATCCCTGTCGCCCCCGCTTTCCCTGCTCCCACTGTCTCCTACTCCGGCGCCGGTGCCGACGCCCAGGGATCGTCCGGAGTCGATGGCTCTTACTCTTTCTCCTTCAACACCAACCAACAAAGCAGGCAAGAATCCGCTGACTCTAGAAACAACGTTCGTGGAAGCTATTCCTTTACCGCTCCCGACGACGGCCAAACTCGACGCGTGGACTACGAAGCCGGCTCAGCTACCGGTTTTGTGGCGAAGGGCGCTCACCTCCCCGTTGCACCAGCCATCCCCGCTGTCCCCGGCGTTTCCTCCGTCCCCGCCGTCAGCGTATACTCCGCACCTGTCGGCCCCGCTATCCCCGCCTCCCCTTACTCCGGGCCCGCCTCCAACGCCCAGGCCTCCGCCAACGCCGACGGCTCTTACTCTTTCTCCTTCAGTTCCAACGACCAGAGCAGACAGGAATCGGCCGACGCTAATAACAACGTCCGCGGCAGCTACTCCTTCAAGGCTAAGGACGACGGCCAGACTCGTCGCGTGGACTATGTTGCGGGCGCAGCCACCGGGTTCGTTGCCAGCGGCGACCACCTTCCTAAGGCCTCATCGGCATCTGGCTCTCCTGTCGCTCCCGGCGCCCCCGGCGGCGGCGTCGCCGCGCGCCTAGGTTCCGGTTCGGCTCCGCCGCGTCCGCTGCCAACGCCGACGGCTCCTACTCCTTCGCCTACAACGCCGGCGACCACTCCCGCCAGGAAGCGTCCGACGCCGCCGGCAACGTGAGGGGCAGCTTCTCGTTCGTGGCCAAGGACGACGGTCAAGCGCGGCGGGTGGACTACTCGGCAGGCGCCGCCACTGGCTTCCTGGCGTCCGGGGCGCACCTTCCTGCGGCCGGCGCGCCCGGCGGAGCGGCCGGGGCGGGCGGAGCGGGAGGAGCGGGCGCGGTCGTCTCCAGCTACGCGGCGTCGGGGTCTTCGGGCGCCGACGACGCGGCCAGCGGCGACGCGTCGTACTCCTACAGCTACCAGACCGACTCGAGCAGCAAGTCGGAGAGCTCGGACGCGCAAGGCAACGTGCGCGGGGAGTTCAGCTACGTGGGCGGGGACGGCGCCACTCGTAGGGTGGCGTACACCGCGAGGAACGAAGAGGGCTTCGTGGCCAGCGGCGACCTGGGCCCCGCGGGGGCGGGGGCCGCGGCCGGCGCAGGAGCGGGCGTGGGCGGGGGGGCGGCCGCCGCCTCCATCGTGGCGGCTCGCGCGGGGGCGGGCGCTGGCTCCGCAGCGCACGGCGCTCATGGCGCCATTTCGGTCCGAACCGGCGGCGCCCTCGTCAACCAGTACCTCCCACCTCAGAGCGCGCACAAGTACGGCTACATCTACGACTCTAAGGCCTAAATGGGCGCGTCTCAATTTTCTTCTTTTCTAATCCTTAATAAGTTTTTTATATTCATTTTATATAAATTATAAGTCATTCTTGTCATTTAATGGCGATCGAAATGAGGAATTTCGGTTTGCCGATGCAATGCTTATGCCGACTCTTGCCCCGATCAAGGACTCATGAAACCCATCGGCGAGACAACGACCTGGATGAGAAAATGGTAAATGATTATGGTGACGAACAAACTTTGCAGTTTAACATGGCACGTGGCGAGTCTGTAGACCGCTCGTGGATAAAAAGTTCTAACAATTGAGTCAAACTCTAGTTTTTAAGTCCTGTTACAATTGTTGTGCTATTTGAGGCGGAGATGTTCTGAAAAAGTATGGACATTCACAAATATTCCTGTGATACAAAGAATACTCAATAGAATAGAAATGATGTGTGTTTATATTGTAAAGCATAAAGATAGAATGCAATAAAGTTTTGTAATGAAACTGCATAATTTTGTGATTTAATAATCTTATTCACCTTTCAATGTCTTTAAATACCTTTCTTTCTTAAAAGGTAAACAATTTTAATCAACTGTAATCATATATACAAAAACGTGGTAGATTTAAGTATAGAAGCTACATTTTGGATGTATTACTTACTAGAGACTAAGGCTCGTATTGCTCATATTATTTTGTATCTAATGAGAACGTTAGGAGTATGGAATACATCACTAACATTATTAACCCAATGGTTCTCATAAATTGTTTAGAAACAAATAGTAAAAAGCGTTGCACTCCCCCCAACAGTGTGATTTCAATAAGTGTTCACATACCATATTTCGGAAATAACAGATACACCGCAAAATCGTATTTGATAAAGCCTTGTCCATATTAAACACTAAAATGTGGTAACTGCTTTTATCAAAAAAATAGAAGTTACTTTATCATTCCTTAATCATACAATTACAATACAGTACTTCTAATGAAAAACCAGACCCGCGTATAAAATACTAGATTATTATTTATTCGGACACACATACAATTCCGGACAGTTGAATAGAAATAAAAATATTTTTGTAATTGAAAAATATTTTGAAAGATTTTTTGGTATTCTAGTTTCTCTATATCGGGATACTCAAAAACGATAACGTACAAGAGATCAGATAACACTACAATACACTTTGATCTAATTGGCAATTATCTTATGTTTATTTCCTCTTAAATTATTTTAAAATTAATAAAAATCTAAATATAGAAACAAATACAACAAGAACACAAGTAACGAGCAAGAAGACATTCGTAGTCAATTTCGAACGAAGAAATTCTAAAATAAGCTTTTATTAAGCGACAGAAAAAAACTTTAAATATTAAGACATAGTAAAAACTAACAGAACTATTGTGCAAACATTTAAAAAATTTATAAATAGTTGCTTGACACAGAAATATATCAATATCGATTTATCCCCTTCTGCTGTTATCCACCAGTCTTAAAAAATTGCAATAATAGGAGGCACACAAAAGGTGTAAGTGAATTTTACTTTACTAAATTATCAGTTTAAAAAAAGAAAATGGAAATGATTAATGAAACCCGTGAAATATGATGTTTTTCTACTGCAAAATTAGATCAGGACTAAAGTAAAGACAGCAATAGTAGCTACTTCAAGTACAAAATTTGAAAATAAGAATTGAATGCGTCCCATCTGCTGCAAAACTGCAAAGAATACGGAACGCAGAGCTTACGTCTTCTGGAGGCGAAGAGAAGAATGGAGATAATTTATTTTCCCTTATTGTGTATACAGGAATAGGATGAAAATATCTTATTAATACTGCCATTGCAACCCTGTAACACAGTGGTAATTTTTGGGTTTAAAGCGTCCCGAATACGATCAGCGGGTAGAACACTACTGTGTCAAGAATCTTTCCAATACTAAAATTTTACAATTTTCACGTGGCCATTTCGAGGTTTTGAAATTATAAAAATTGAAGACTTGCCATTTTAGGGCAAAGAATCTCTTCAGGCAGAGATATGCTAATCTCCCATTGAATTTTACATAGCTAATTTAGTACTGAAGTTCAATAATGTTAATAAAAGTACAAAAATATTTAATTATGGTAAGGAAACAGCATTTCTGGTGTGTTTACCTTTTACACATTTTATTTTAAAAAATCACTGCATAGAATTCTCCCTTTTGGCAATTGGTCACCTTATATCTTTCTCATTTCTTCTGATGCATTATACGAAGGTAAATTAAGTTTACAATTTCATAAAAAATTAACTAATTTGCGGAGTTTCTCTCGCAAGGAAACAATAAAACAGCAAAGAACTCATATTTCAGACATCAATAGATTTACTATTTGCTGGTTACGCATTCCTTTGGATTTTTTGTCCTGGCGTACTATTAGTGACCTCTTGCGTCGCATAAACGTTCATCTTATCATGCATAATGATAATTTATTGTTTATTGATAGTTCGTTTCCATGAGTTTTAAAAACTTCATATTACTAAATACAAATAAGCGTAAATTTAGTCACATATACATTAAACATTTAAATGTATGTAAATGTTTATGTCCATTTACTTTTCAGCCTAAATACACTGGAAGCAGAACAAATAAAACAGCATACACACATACACACACACACACACACACACACACACACAAATATAGGTCTTTATTTCCTTCTATACACTTCTGTACATGAGCCGTTGAGAGCAAAAGTGGTGTAAGTCAAAAGTAATACTTTCCAGAAAAACACCGTAAAACTATAATGCTAAGAAATAAATGATCTAAAGTGTTATGAACCTGTTACGAAGATATTCTTTTAACTTACTATCGATTTTTTGGTCTCAAACGTTGCTTATTAATTAATTAACGGGGAAACCTAAAGAGAAGGAAAGAGCGAGAGAGAGGGATAAAGAGAGGGGAAGAGAAGAGGGGAAGAGAGCGAGAGGGGAAGAGAGCGAGAGGGGAAGAGAGCGAGAGGGGAAGAGAGCGAGAGGGGAAGAGAGCGAGAGGGGAAGAGAGCGAGAGGGGAAGGGAGCGAGAGGGGAAGAGAGTGAGAGGGGAAGGGAGCGAGAGGGGAAGAGAGTGAGAGGGGAAGAGAGTGAGGAAGAACGAGTAAGGCGAAGAGCGACAGGGAGAGAAGGAGAGCGAGGGAGAAGAGCGGGGGAGAGGGAGAGCGGGGGAGGGAGAGCGGGGGAGGGAAAGCGGGGGAGGGAGAGCGGGGGAGGGAGAGCGGGGGAGAAGGAGAGTGAAGGAGAGGGAGTGCGAGAACGAGAGAGACTGATAGCAAGAGGAGATAGAGACAGTGAGCAAGAGAGAGGCAGAGAGGGAGAGAGAGGGGGAGAGGGGGGAGAGGGGGAGATAGAGGGAGGGGAGGGGGGAGGGAGGGGGAGTGGGAGGGGGAGAGGGGGAGAGGGAGAGGGGGAGAAGGGGGAGAGAGGGAGAGAGAAGGAGAGAGAGGAGGAGGGAGAGAGAGGAGGAGAGAGGGAGAGAGACCGAGAGCTAGCGAGCGAGCTATAGGGACAATCGGTTTAGTAAAAGCGTCAATGGAACGTCTCGGAAAAGGGGTAGTGTTTTGTTAAATATATAACATTTTTTACAATGATTGTCAATCAAGAAATATTAACAATTTCGTAAGCAAAATGAAATATTTTCATGCATCTGTCTCCACATTGTCCAAATTCGTTTCCCTTTCTCGCGTTGTTTGCTAAGAACATAGAATCAAATATAGGTTAGTTTCACCATAGAGTGATTTCACTCTTGAAATAATTTTAATTATTAACTCTCGCTTTTTCAAACGGTTTAAGATACACATTTCAAAAGATGTGTTTGTTCTATTTTACTGATATTTTACATTCCATTATTGCCACTGTGTTTGTTAATATGACATTTCAATTTTTATAAATAAACTATTTAATGTTTATTATTGCTACCGATTCCTCTGTTCTATTATTTTTTAGATTTTTCACTGAACCAAGAAGATAAATTGATATAGTACATCAATCTTTAATATCTGAATATTCTATTACAGTCTGAACGTTTCCTTTTTTGATGAAATAATGGAATTATCTTTGTGAACTTAAATTTGTTAAGAGGCTTATTATCATGCCTTCGAATGCTTTACATATCTCATGACCTTCGCCACCTATTGCTATACTGATGATAATGGTGATATGATAATGATTACAAAACCATCAAAAGCCGGTACCCTCAATAAATTTATTTTCACAAAAAAGACTTCCATTATATTATTCGTGAGTTATTTCAACAACAGCACATCAACTTGTCCACATTTACTTTATATTTTGAATTATTTATGTAACATAATGCGTTAACGGTAAAACATTTTTCTGTCCCTCCGTCGTCGGTCTGTAAACAACGGTAGTGGCTAAACCGTAAGTCGGATTTCAACCACAATTGATTTTTCCCGATTGATATGGCGGGATCTTGAATTTCAAAGGGATATTTTAATATTTGAGGATATGAAGGCTGAATAGTATTTTCATTTTTTCTGAAACTGTGCTCCAAATTTTTAGATTAATTTTCTTATTAAGTGGAGCAAAATGCCAGTAAATATGGGTCAAGTCTAATTTTTGTTAATTTCTCTGAATTGCAGAAGTTTAAAAATATTCGGAGTCTTCCTACAATACAATATTGAAGATAGAGATTTTTCCTCTCAATGAAATCTGTTTTTCATCGGGGAATGTTTAAATGAGGTCATCCACAATTTTTCTAAATATCAGTTTTCGCATAACTTTTCGTGAAATAAAGGTAATTTTAAAAATAAGATTTTCTCAAAAAAGAGTCAAATCTTTTCTTTACACAAATGTAAATTTATACACAAACGTAATAATTTGATGAATCTCTCATGTTGTTAATGAGTTTACTATTATAAATTATTGCACGTTCTTAATGTTTACAATTTATACATTATTGCTTTTGTGAGGAGAAGTGCTTCTGAAAATTTTCTATAAAATTTCTTGAAAACTGAATTTTGTTTGAGAAAATGAGTTCAAAATTGCAGAAACGCACAGATAACTTTTTTTCAAGAACGGCTTAAAATTTTTCAATGAGTATTTAAACCTTCTGTACCCTTCTATAATATTTTAGTCACATTTTAATTCTACTGTTAAGAGACCAAAAAAAGAAAAAATGTGAAAAATGTAATTTAGGCGCCGACGGGAAGAGGGTGGTGCCAATACCGAAAAGCTGGACTAAAGAGATTATAAAAATAATTAATTCGAGAAAGTATGTGACACACTGTGGTATCACTATTTTAGTAATTATATCGGAGTCTGGACTTCTGGTTTGATTTTAGCACCTCTTATTGATCGTTTTTACTGCAATAAAAGAGAAGTGTGAAGTTAATAGTGATAGTTGTCTAGGTGTATCTATAAATCGCTTTATTTCTTCTGCTAAGGATCTCTATAGTGAAATTAGTTTAAATACTTATTAAGTATTTTGACACTTCCATTTATTTTTGGCATTTCTCGCCCAAGTTCCTACAATCAGTGCATCGGAGGTACGTGATTCTGTGATTGTATGTTTTGCTCGCCTCCTTCAATGAATACTTTGAGTTTTGTGTAACTGAAACTGCTTACAAGTATACGGAGTGTGATTAGTAGTAATTTTTAGTAAATTTTTAAAGTGTCTTACTACTTAATCTCCTCTTCTACTATGATGTCTAGTAGTTCATTTTCATTTAATACCGATTTTCTTCCATTTTCAATATATTCATAAAGGGTATATCTTTTGTTTGAAGTTCTTATCGGTGTTGGATTTCAGACTGTTCCTTAAATATGTCTTTGTCAGTGAGATGTTCGAAGCTTCTTCAACATTACCACTTCTTAAGGTTTTGTTTCTTGAGAGTTCAGTAGTTCATGAAAGTGCACCCACTGCTTGTAAATATTATATAATCTTTAATGGAGACATTATTTTCTTGTATAATTTGAAAGTAAAGGGTAAATATCATTACGCTATAGTTTGAGGAGAAATCCTAATCAGAGGCTGGCAGACTTCATTGATTACTATCCCTTTTGACTTCTACAAATCAAGATGATCCGATGTTTCGTGGTTGTCCGAAGACTATATTTCCTAAATTTGACTCTAAAACTACCAGCAAAATCAGCGGAGCACCTTGATTTGTATCTAGTACTATACTTAATAAATATCCATACCCTATTCACAGATAATAGCACTCACACCATTCCATTCCAAATAAAATTAAACCAGCACACAAACCACCCAGCCTTGAACTTACTGGACCACAGAAAATACTTACTGACTCAAGACACACCATACTCTAAATTGAAGGAATAAATTTAAATCTTAGATGTAACTAAGACAACGAAGGAAACCACACACAAAAACCAAATACTAAATCATTTACTAAAAGTGACTGTAATGGCATGTTGCATCATTGGCAAATCTCAAAATTTGTACATTGACTTCGCAATTTATTTAATAATATTGATACGATTGGAAACTGATATGGAAATTGAAAATGCTGTAATCTTTGTTTTTGTAATTATCAATTTGATTGTATTATCGTATTGTTGCAGCTACATAAGAGTCACTATTTAAGTTTACGTAATTTGTATTCTAATTGTTTAAGTTTGTTATTTAATTTTGCTGTATAATTTAACGTATGTGTATTAAGATTGTGAATGCCCTAGGCCTTCAGCCGCCGTGCCAATCGATTTTTTTTATTTACTCAATCGCTTAAGGCGGATGTCGGGATGATCGCAAGTTTGCTCTCCATAAGTAAAATTAAAGTTCCTGTCCCACCCTCCTCGATCTTCTTTGTAGCATATAAAATAAAGTAAATATTTGACGCGGTTAGGCGGAAGAGCAGGTTTAATTGCCTGAGCCTCGCCATTAAAAAACCAGATATTATACTAAACCAGATGACATTTGGAAATTCAATTAGATGTGAATTATCAAAACTCATAAAAGGTAATATACATTTTCAATATCTTTAACTTTTTTAACAATCTGTTACGCTATTGTTAGTATTTTAACAATAAAAATATGTAAATTATAAAAAAAATATAGAAGTGCTCGACCATTCATGTATCTCACCATGTATGTGAATGTATTCGTAATTTAATTTTACTATAATTGTAGCGTAAATAATAATTAAACTATACCGCTTCAACTACATTAATTACTTAAAAACTAATTTCAAGTATACGTATTTTAAATAATGAGCTGAAAGCTTTTTAACATACACATAATTATACAACTAGAAACCAATGACATGGTCTAGATTAAAGACTAAAAATAAACATTAACAGTTAACAAGAGATTATTTTTTTGGATTACTTTCAATAAGTAATTGTCTTCTATAAATATTTCTGTATAATAGTTAATGTTTTTATAGAATCATTAATACATGATAATACAATAATAAAAATAAAATATTTATTTCAAATAAATAAAAAATATGATTTTTTCACTCTTATTACCTCGAGGAACCACTTACATCTCTAAATAATAAATATTATTGAAATTGACTTCACAAAGTATTCGGAAAGTTCAAATAATTGGATTGGTCATTCATGGTAATATTACAATTTCTATTGCAGATGTCTTCTTTCAGTTAAGTTGGCAATACCCTCCACGTTGCAATGAAATTTGTGATACAAATCAATATTAATTAAAAAAAAAGCAATTTATTTTTCAATTTCCAAATTTTTTTTTATATCACGGTAACACAGTATCATGATGACCCATTTTTGTGATAATTTTGATGTAAGAGAGTTGAACGCACAAATAGACGATGAACCCCCGCACATTACTAACAACGCGGGCAGTGTTGTTGAAATATGATAAATATGAAAAATAGAAATATAAATCAAACAATCGGGCTTTGTTGAAGTTGATGCAGCCAAAATTCTACGTGACTAAAATCCTGTAGTATGAATTGCCACACGCTCTGGCGGTCAATGATGAAATTGAAGCAGCAAACAAGCACACTGTAGTTCACAATTTACTGAGAAGATAGCGCCACTATGCTTGGCGTCTGGATCTCCTTGAAAGAATGTTTTCACGTCCAATGCTCATTACGTTTACTTGTTTGTTTTTAAGTATTGTTGTGCGAATGTGGGCCGTAAAAGCACAGGTCGTCCCGATAGTTATCGGAGCTCGGGGATTTGTTCCGCAAAATTTGTGTAACAACTTGGCTATTCTTTTAGGTAATTCAAAAGTCTAGGATGTACAAGAAATTGCTTTATTTGGAACAGCCCACATTTTGCGCTAAGTATTGTAGGGGCACCGACAGTCAGTAAATCTGCTTCTTAGGTAATTAGTTACAACCTTGAGTAGATTTTATATTCAGTCGCTTCATAGTATCTTTAGTCGTGATGTTGTGAAATAATAATAATAATAATAATAATAATAATAATAATAATAATGAAAATATCTACGTCTTTGGTAATATATATTCAATTATTACAAGGAATAGAGCCATTTTTCGTGAACATTTTTGTTTCTTAGAACCCTGAGTTATCGATGAATGAATATTTTGAAAATTTTCTCTTAGTTTTTCTTTCTTAAAAATTATTTGTATATAATCATTTTACTGAACTTGGCGCGAAAGTTATAATTAATCATATAATTTTGCAAATATATTCTCTATATATTTACAGTCAAATTATTTTATGTAATAAATTGATCGTAGTATAAGAATATATATTAATCATATTCCAGGATACGTCTCATTCTCACCCCAAACATTTTGTCAAATTCCATCTAAACCATTTCTCCATACATTGTGTAATAAAATAATTCAGAGATTACATTTTCATATCTCAGCATAGAAATCGTCCAAGAGAATGAGCTAGGAGACTTCGAAACCCATCATTTACATCTCCCTTACGACAATCGACAAGTTTCGGCGGGACCGTTCCAACAACAATCGCTTCTCCAGTGGGCTCACGCGTTGCGTCACTGGGGCCCCGAGGCGCTCCGAGACGCGTCTGGCCGCGCGGCCGACACGCTCCGCCGCCGGTTGCGCCCGCCGCCAGGGCGCGGGGGCGGCGGGCGCCCGTGCCGGCGCGCAGTGGGGCGACGCGATGGCGAAGGGGAAGAGAGGACGAAGATTTCTATATTATATTACATTTGGTCCATATTATTTAGAACAGACTTTTGTATAGTGTATAATAATTTACTTTAATACGTATTCATCTCACTAACAACAGGTTCGAGGATTATTTTTCTCAATCAATCACTTTGTTGATGTCACCCCTCGAATAGCGTCATTCAATGGAAGCAGTCACCATCACCTTCTTCTACCCACGTCACTAAATAAATGAAAGACTTGGGGCAGGAAGCCACTCCGATATTCGTAAATTTAATATCTCGATTCTGGTCTAGATATAAATTTACATGCGTCTCATCATGTTCCTGCCCCAAGCATCCCACAAAAACAAACGAGACATTTGTAACAAGATCAGCCTTATTGGAACAAAAAATAGATATATTAATATTTATAAATAACAGAATGTTTCTTGTGGCTGATGTGGCATATCTTGTTACTGTCCCCAGCTTTTCAAATGATAAACGTTTTTTAAGAATCTTGTTATTAACCAACAATCTCAGCAACATTCCACGTAAGTCTTCAGTTCATGAGATGTGGCCCACTGTGCGAAATGCGGGGGCGGGCGGCACAGGGACCGTTCAGCGCGGGTGGGCTGGGGAGTTGCGCTACAGGGCAGCTGTGCCAGCGCTACGCGTCGCGTTACGGTTCTATCGCCTGGCTCGCGGCGTCCTCAGGCCGGGCGATGCGATCTCGTGTACCAATATCGTGGGCTCAGTCCGGGAGATTTCCCTCGCCTTGAAGGTATCTTGATCGGCAGCCCTACTGTTTGTGTTGCCAACTCACTGCAATTCTCGTATTTTCAGATTCATTGTTTCTACTTTTGTTCTGTTATTTTTTTGGAAGCGGATGAATTTTCATAGCAGCACCTTTTCGATCGTTGTTGAAAGCGTCTTTCTCCCTCACGATCTTTTACTTCGTTCCAAAGATACTTCGAAATTTCTTTTGCAACGAATCCATTATTTTCAGCAGTATTTCCATTGTTTCAGCATTGCCATCTCCTATCTGCGAAATACATGTAGCTCGAGTCTTTATTTTTACAGAGTAATATTTTCTCCCTTCCTTATATCACATTATCTTCTCGCTGGACATAGCTTAAAATCAGACGCAATTTATAGCTTCAGACAAATCATCTCCCTCCGACAGGACACTTCAACTACGTTACACTGATCCTTAGTCCCTGGCTCGGAAGGTTTCCTGAAGGCAATTACATCACCATACATTTTACGTAGTTTTTTTTTCACTTCGCTTGCTACTTTCTTCGTATATAACATCAAGTCAAGTTAATTTTCTTGCATTATTTAATTATCTCGACCTCGTTATATGTGTTCACCCTATTTTAATTACTATCATTACTTTACTTATTAATAAAAATTAATTGTCACCCATGATTGACATTTGACTGAACGAATAATTCATTATTTTTTTATTTTTAACGTTATTGAAGTTATTTTGTCAGGAATAATTATTGCATATAATTTTTGAATATTGTTTAATTAGATCATCTGCCGATGCACAAATAAGTCATTAGCGTGTGTTGTTTGCCTTAATTCCCTGCTACACCAATGAAATTTTAATCTACAAAAACCTGCCTATTGAAACAGATGGATCATTGAGTTTCTCACCCCTCCCACATGGATGAGAAATGCAATGGAAACTGGCCTTGTGACCTCAACCGCCCACAAAGTCCTTCAAAAGCAAATATACTGTCTCCAATACTCTTTGTGTACGTGTGTAATGATACGTTAAATGGAAAAATAACATCAATAAGAACTTCTGTAAAAACTAATATCCTTTACGTGCAAAAAATATTATTACAATTTTATTACTAATGTTAATCATGTGGTTTTCACGTACACAAATGCAACTACGGAGAGAAATATTTTTCTCTTAAACAATAAGCTTGGAATAATATCTCTAAAAATTTCTCATTTTGCAGAGTAGGGAATAGAAAACAAAACTCGAGTCCCCCGACGGACATAGAAATCAGGTTTTAATGCTCCTAAATGCATCACTTTTAAGTTACGTACGATGCACAATAGTGGTGTAATACAGCCTGCTGCGGATTGAATCTGCATGCTGTATTTTTTAATTTAATATATTTTTCACATATTGTTTGTTTGTACTTGGCGCATCGACCGGTGTATGGGCCATGGCCTCTCAGCAGCGTCCCGGCCTCGCGGCCACGGGTTAAGGAGGTACGTGTGGTTTGTACGAAGACATACCCACACCGTATTCTGGTCTTCTCAACCTGAGAAGTTCATTTTTTCATCGTCACACAGCAACATACATTGGGACATTGCACGGAAAACGCACACTATAATCTTGCCTGAAAGGGAATTGAACCTGGGATCGTATCATGGAAAGTGTGCACACTGGCCAATGAGCTAAGCCACCAGGCAATTTTTCACATAAACATATTAAACATAAATTTTAGCTTCCTGCTTTTCTCAGTATAAACTTTATGCCAAATCTCACACTCCTCCATGCGCTTAAAAGGTATACGAAGTTCTCTCTTCACGTATTAATATATATATTTTGCGCTTAACAATGAAAATACTCTATTAAATATAAAAATATATCCTGGAATCTTAGGGATTAACGCAGAATTACCCCGAATGTAGTGAGGAAACACTTAAAAGGAAAGTGTTTACAGTACGTATAAAAAATTCAGTCGCGGGGAGCCACGTTAACAATCAGTGAAAGGACCAGTCACGACCTGTGTGTTCCTCGCGTGTAATGCGTGTCCGTCTGAGGCGTTTGGGCCAGCGCCATCCAAAAGCCAGACGCGCGCATTATGCGCGGGCGCGCGTCACCGCGGACGCACCCGAAGCAGCGGCTCTGAGTCATTTGGGCAGCGCGGCTGGGCCCTTTCGCCAGCGGTGACTTCAGTCTGCATAATCTCATTCTGTCGTTTGCATAGGTAACGTAATTTGGGTCTCAACATTTTCGAGCAATTTATCTTAGCTCTTCCCCAGAATATCATAATATATTTTTATCACATCAATACTTTAATATTTATTATTCAAAATGTATCCCTGTAAGGATCCCAGTTTCATTAATGTTTTGTATTTATTTCAGCAATGTATTGACTTTGTTTTAAATTATAAAGTAAAGCGCTAGGAAGTAATTCCTATAAACACGAGTGATTATTCTTTGTTTCGCATTTTCCCCTTCGGAAACTTTTGCATTTTCCCCTTACCAATTATTTTAACGTTCATTTAACAAAAAGTTATCTTTTGCGTTACGACATTCATTCTGCCTTACGACACATGGTGTGAAAGAACAGCTTTCCCCGGTGCCAGAAATTTACACAAGTTTTACAATTTAAAACATAGACCTTCAGTACTAACACTCTTCTCACAATGCAAAAAAATAATGAAACACAATCTTCTACACAGCTCATCTTACGCGTTCATAAGCACTACCTCTTTTCGAATAGTGCTATTAAATATAATAGTTTTCACGCAACGCTATTTATTTAAAACGGATTAATACTTTCTATTAAAACACCGAAAATACTAGCGTTCGTTTCGCACAAACTTTGCTAGAAAAACTGACATTTTTAACTAATAGTCTGTGGAAACCAAAACAATTAAACACATTTAATTTGTTGAATAGAAGATCGATGCAACTTCTGGAACATTTTAAGACTAAACTCTAATTACGATAAGCATTACTTAGTTCTAAATGATTCGAAATAAATGGCAAAGAAAATGGAACGTCCCCTTAATTCGTAAAAAGTTTGTCGGTGTATTGCTCCCCCCCCCCCAAGAAACGCTAGCGCTCTATCCGTTGTGTCGCTCGCAAAAATTCCTGAACTTGCGAGCGTGAACGCATGAGGAGCATCTGCAAGCTAAGCCTTTGTGAGTCACGGACTCACGATTGGCGTAAGCTGCGACCCAGCATAACAAGGAGACGGCAGTGCGAGGTAGACACCTGTCGCCGACATCAGAACACTAGGAAGTCCGGCGCTCTAGCGAACGTGATTGGACTTCTGCCAACGTACTCAATTTCCAAGAATTTTGCTCATAAATTGCGAATAGAACCCGAACGCGCTAACTCGCTCATTACACTACTACGGAATAGTAGTTTTATCATGAGTAAAATGTATATTGAGTAGATACAGCAAAATACTATATTATTAGCACCATAAGTAAAGAAATCGCAGTTATTAGGTTTTCTAATTAAATTAGATTTAGTTTTTAAATGTGTGATTCTTTAATTTGGTAGAAATGTATGGTTCCTTATACGATAGACAATTATACTTTTTCTACAATTCATTTATTTCATTTGGATTCCCTAGCGACATTTAAGGCCAAGGTTAGTCCCATCATCAAGCAGCAATGATATGTTTTTCACTTTAAAATCCCATCATAAACAGAAATTAGTGTGTGCAGCAAGCGTATTTAATTTATATGTGTAATGGTTTTTTGAAGTGCAAAACAATATTATCATTCCTGGCTGATGAAGAAAGCGTTAAAGGATGCAAAGAAAATTATGATACGCAAGTTGAAAATGAAAATGAAGCAGTTACAAAATTAAGAATCTGCTCTTGTAGTTTCAGATACAGTCGTAATTTCTTAAGTTCTAAATAATCACAATTGAATTCTAAAATTCTCCGCTCTTGAATGCTCGACTCCAGATGTCAGTTATGAAGGGCTTCTGCTATATTGAATTCGTTTATTATCATACAAGTGTTGTTGTGGAGATAAGATGTCTGACAATGGAATGATAAAAATAATAATGAAGATCCAAATGTGAAGAATAAGTAATAAGAAATTTTGAATGATGTAAGTGGCAAGAAGCATTTATAATGAAACCGAAAGAAAAGCAAAGAAATGTAAAATTAATGCAGAAACAGAATGGCAATTTTGTAAGTGACGAAATGTGAGAATGTATTTTCAATGTTAGATCAACATTAACGACACGAAATGAAATCAGCTTGGCAAAAGTAATTTCTCAAATAAATTTTGAAAATTCCTGTATATATTTAGACAGGAAGCTATAGGCTATAGCTTCCTGTTAGCTATATATAGCTAAGGACAAAAGCAGCAAATTCATATTGGCATTTGCAATCATTCTCTCCGACTATTGTGACAAAAATAATGTGTATACCGGGTGTCCCACCAACTACGGACCACCCCATAACTTCTCAAGGGTTCAGGATATCGAAATGCAGTTTTCGTTTAACAACGCGGAATCATGGGGCAAGTAACATGCCATAGAGAAATTGTCTATAACATTTTTAGTTTTCGAGAAATCTAATCACCTTTGATTTTTTAAATGGAACTATATATTTTTTCAGCAGCAATGTATAGATCATGAAAAGAGGAATAAAATGATGTATCATATGCTAGTATTTTAATAGTAATTTGAATATAAAATTAGATTTTCTGATATGTTATTTTGAATTAAACGGACAATATTTCGTGAAGCAGCACTTGCAACTCTCGCCTTCGGGAAAAGTGACTTGCGTCAAGACTTGCGTGGAGAGAGGAGACTGAGAGGGGTGGCAATGAGGGATAAGATGCCCAACTAAAGCAATCCAGGGTCTTGTCACAAAGGTCAAATTAAGAAACACTAATTTCAACGATCATAATAAGAGATTTTTTTCCATTGATTTCTCTGCATATAACTTGTCTTCTTTAATAATAAATATCATTTTCAAACTTGACAAGAATCCAACCACCGTCTCTTCGTTGGTAAATTTAATTTTTAATTAAGATGATTATTCGTCCACTGCGCAACCGTACCTCTCCTGTTGTTCATAAATGGAAAAGAAAACATTACACTTCCGTCTTCTGCCGTGAATTTTCAAGTTTGTGGCAGCACGTGGCGTTATGAAGTGAGAAACTCTCCAATCAGTATTAGCAGTTGTGACTGCACATGTGCATTTGTGTTAAAGTTTATTAAATTTACACTGAGAGTCTGTCAAGAATATTTCAAAAATTTTATTGCTTTCTTCTTTTTGTACGTGTTTAAATAAGAAGTTTATTAACAGTAAATAATAATAGAAAATGTCTACCTATCTATTATTTAATGAATTAATCGAGATATTACAATAAAAATCTTAAATTCCCTTTCCATGTTTTAAAATGAAAGTTTGTTTCTGCAAACACACTGAGCTCGATTCTTGTAAGTTTGAAAAGAACCTTTATTATTATCGTCCTTCCGCTAAAAATTATTTTTATTTTGTTCTTTTTGATTATCGTTGTTTTGGAATTTCAGTAGAAGAAAAGTTCAATTCAGATGAACAAATGGCAAAAATCTGTCATTCTGATCGTTAATGTTGAAGTTTGTTCATATAATCATCACGTCAAGACCATGAATTGCTGTAGTTACGCCTCTATCCCTCACAGCCGCCCCTCTCACACACCTTGTCTCCATGAAACAGTCTCGACGCCGCGAAGGCCGTCTTACCAACTACTACTGTTGCGAGGGCTGCTACAAGAAAAGACCGTTTACTTAAAAATCACGTGTCAGAAAGTCTAATTTTATACTCAAATTACCATCAAAATACTGACATATGATACATCATTTTATCCCTATTTTCATGATCTATACATTGCTGCTGAAAAAAATATATAGTTCCATTTAAAAAATTAAAGATGATTAAATTTCTTGAAAACTAAAAATGTCATAGACAATTTCTCTATGGCATGTTACTTACCCCATGATTCCGCATTGTTAATCGAAAACTGCATTTCGATATCCTGAACCGTTTAGACGTTATGGAGGTGGTCCATAGTTGGTGGGACACTCTGTATAAAGCAAGTAAAACAAATATGTAATTTCAATAGAGTAATGAACCTCAATTTAACAAGGGAATCTATTTATAGAATCTTAAAATATTTAGCTGGTTTTGTCTCTTTAATAATGCATAAGTTGCAGATAATAATCTGCTAAATACTAATACAGATAGTACTCATAAGCAAGGGTTTAGTATATCAAGAATGTTTTCGCGACCTTGTTCTCTCTTGTAGAATGCAAATCCAAACAAATGAGTTTAAATAAAAGAAACTTATTCACAAACCAGTCTCAACATCTGCGAGGTTGCGGGCCAATGCAAAGAGTAAGTGCGGAACGAATGAAATGAAGAGTAGCTTTTGTGTTGGCTAGTAAGAAGAGTCGTTTGCTAGCGCTGTGGAAAAGGAAACGTTCCTATTTGGAGCAGAGTGCAGAGTTCATAGGCACAAAATGAAGCCCTTGAGGATAGTTTTAGTACAGTAAAGTCTTTTTTTAATTCAAAGTTCAAAAGGAACTCACAACTCGCATTAAGCAACAAATACATTTTTTAATAAATATCTCCTATTTCCGCTTTATTCAGTGTTTCTAACACTTTCCTCCAATGCATTTGACATTTTAAATTATTAGTTTGTTACATTACTTCCACTTGAATTCACAATATTAAATCTTTCCAGTATCTTCGATGACATTTCTGTCTTCTCTCCCAGAAAGATGCAATTTTGAAAGCATAACTAACATTCATTAATAGTTCGAAGCTTACTCAATTTCTTTTAAATCCGAGTTAACCAAATATAACTTCCAACAATTTGAATTAATATGCTTTTTACTATATTTTCATGCTGCTATAGATGTTGAAAAGCTGGTTTCACATGTAGACGAACGAGATGCTCTGTGGAAACCATCGGATTCCATATAACACAACAGGGACAATAGTAAGACATTATGGAATTAAATCGCAGAATAAATGGGCGAAACTAGTACAAAACGTGTTTTAAAATGGGACATAACCTCACATATCTTTTGGTTATGAAAAGTCGTTCCTCTGTAGTAATAAAGTTTCTAAAATTCGACCTTTATTCAATGTCATCTCCAATTGCTTCAAGTATGTAAGAAAATTAAGTGACATTCATGTGTATTCGAAAACTGTCAATGGTTGTTTCCGTATTTGGTAACATAAGGTATGAAATACACCAGTATTTTTGTGATCGGCGAAAATTGGGTTCAATAATCTTTTTGATTTTCAAGCAGAAGAAATTTAAGAGCAGAGCTCTCAGCAAGCAGTTGTAATCTTCTCGCTTCCAGTAGATGTCACTCATGCCCAATAATTCACAGATAGATGTCTATTTCAGTCGAATGCAGTGTGACCACGCAGATCGGCAGGATCAAGCGGCCGTTCGTGCGCGAACTTTTCTTTGGCTGAAAACGGATCCACTCTGACCGTGCCCTTACCCGCTGGCGTTTTTACAGTCCGACAGACGGACGTACTGCTGTCAATCGATTTCTCGGAATCAAGTACCCGCAAAATACAAATTCTGGACACCACGTGTTAGATGATTTTTTTTTTCTAAATTTAGCAACTGGATTGATCCGCTTTTTTGTTGCCAGAGCTCGTCAAAAAGGGTTTTCCTGCTAAAAATTAGACGCTTTTTCCCGAATTACATATCTTTCTCTTTTCTTAAGAAGCTCCTTCTTCATGGCGAGAAAGTAAAAATTATAAAGGGACTGCCATGCAAGAATTATTGTAATGTTATTTTAATGTTTGGTTCCGAGACGCCAAACAAAGTCATGAGAGCCACCACATCAAATCAATTTAGCCTGCACGGGGTTTGCTGTATTTTATAAATTCAATTCTCATTACTATATAATCCAGACTCAGTCTTCAAAACTTAATTTCGCGCAGCGAAAACTTACAAATTCTATTGCCGTAGTTCGTTACAAACGCAAAACATTTCATAACGATCCTACCCCTTTTTTATTTATTTTTTTTATTTTTGATGGGGAGGTCCTATCCGAAAAAATTTTGTGCGATTCATATCCATAAACCTCACTGATATTATAAACAAAAGTGTTGTTCTTGCTCCAGTTGTTTAACCTTAACGGTACAATTTGGGAGACGGAGGAAATAAGATCACTGTACATCAATATCAACATTCACAGGACTTGCATATAAATTTCTTGAATAAGGCAGTCCAATCACGACGATTACTTCAAATGCTTCCAAAAGAAAGCCGTGCCACTAGATTGCCATCTGAGACACATCCAATTGTCAAAGAACATCGAAGCGTTCCCATCAGTGATCAAACCCGTGATGGAACAACTACGAACAAGAGGATTTCTCCTCGGCATCAGACGCATGGGCTACGTCGGCGGAAATTAAATTTGGGTCTGGGAGCGGCGCGGCGCGGCGCGGCGCGGCGCGGCGCGGGTTCGCCCGACGCATTTGGCGGCGCGCCCGCGCGGCAGAGAGAGCGCGCGAAAAGGCGTGCGCGCCACGAGGTCACCATAAACCACCTGCCTCCGCGCACGTCTCCGAAAATTTCCTTTTTTTGCGCGAAAAACGAACGAAATACGGAGATACGTAGAGGTTATTTATGTTTTAATCCAGGCAGGAGGGGCTCCTTTCGTGGAATGGTTGTTTTAATTTAGCGAGGAATATGAGGCCTAACTTCGCCAGGTTTCAGCTCACCTGCTAAGTTCCTTTTATGTGAACTACCCGACCAGAGAATGGAAAGATTTTGTCCTGGACAGGGATACAACAGATTAAATAATAATAAGGCCGATTTTGTACTACTCTACAGAGTGTCCCACCAACTATGGACCACCCTCATAACTTTTAAACAGTTCAGGATATCGAAATGCAGTTTTCGCTGAATAATGCAGAATCATGGGACAAGTAACTTGCCGTAGAGAAATTGTCTATAATATTTTTAGTTTTCGTTAAATTTAATCATCTTTGATTTTTTAAATGGAACTATGTATTTTTCTCGCCAGCAATGGATAGATCATGAAAAGAGGAATAAAATGATGTATCATATGCTAGTATTTTGATAGTAATTAATTAGACTTTCTGATACGTGATTTGAATGAAACGGACAATATTTCGTGTGGGCAGCCCTTGCAACGTTCACCTTCCCGGAAAATGGCCTTCGCGGCGTCAAGACTGTTGCGTGGAGAGAGAAGGCTGAGAGTGGTGGCAATGAGGGATAAGAGGCGTAACTACAGCAATCCAGGGTCTTGACAACAAAGTCACGTTAAAAAACACCAATTTTAAATATCAGAATGAGAGATTTTTTCCATTGATTTATCTGAGTTTAACTTTTCTTCTTTAGCAATAAATATCATTTTCAAACTTGACAAAAATTCAACTTCTTCGTCTCTTCGTTGGTAAATTTAATTTTTAATTAAGGTGATCATTCGTTCACTTCGCAACCATACCTCTACTGCTCTTCATAAATGGAAAAGAAAACAAATCCGTCTTCTGCTGTGGATTTCTTCAAAAGAAATCCAACATCTGCCGTGGATTTTCAAGTTTGAGGCAGCACGTGTCGTCATGAAGTGAGAAACTCTGCAATCAATATTAGCAGTCGAGACTGCAGATGTACATTTGTGTTTAGTAAATTGACACTGATAGTCTGTTAAGAGTGTTCCAAAATTTTTATTGCTTTGTTCTTTTGGTACGTGTTTAAATAAGACGTTTGTGAAGAGTAAATGCAAAGAGAAAACATCTACCTCTATTATTTGATGACTTAATCAAGATATTACAATAAAAGTCTTTATGCATTCATTCCCGTCCCTTGTTTTAAAATGATTGCTGGTTTCTGCCATAACACACTCAGATCGATTTTTGTAAATTTGAAAAGGCCCTTTATTATTATCGTCCTTCCGCTACAAATTATTTTAATTTTGTTCTTTGCGATGAACGTGGCTTTGGGATTTCATTAGAAGAAAAGTTCAATTCAGATGGACAAATGGGAAAAAAACCTCTTTCTGATAGGTAATATTAATGTTTGTTCATATGATCTTCGTGTCAAGACCATGAATTACTGTAGTTACGCCTCTAACCCCCACGGCCACCCCTCTCACACTCCCTGTCTCCACGAAACAGTCTCGACGCCGCGAAGGTCTTTCACCAACCGTTCACCAAGGGCGACCGTTGCAAGGGCTGCCCGCACGAAATATTGTCCGTTTCATTCAAAATCACGTATCAGAAAGTCTAATTTTATACGCAAATTACTATCAAAGTACTAGCATAGGATACATCATTTTATTCATCTTTTCAAGATCTATCCATTGCTGGCGAGAAAAATATATAGTTCCATTTAAAAAATCAAAGATGATTAAATTTAACGAAAACTAAAAATATTATAGACAATTTCTCTACGGCAAGTTACTTGTCCTATGATTCTGCATTATTCAGCGAAAACTGCAGTCCGATATCCTGAACCGTTTAAAAGTTATGAGGGTGGTCCATAGTTGGTGGGACACCCTGTATAATAATACGTATTCGATATTTCTTCCTCATTGAGTGGAAACGTATTTTTTCGTAGCTCGAGAAACCTTAATTTGGACAACGTCCAACGCCCAACCTAATTTGCCCAACCTTATTTGCCCAACCTAATTTGACAACTATCTTCTTAATATATTCACATTTTTTTTATAATGACTAAATTATAATACTTTTGTACTTAAGGATAACCCAAAATGTGCATATAAGACTCATACGGAGGACAGGACTTGCATGTTGAAATATCTTAGCGATTTCTCAACGTACATTGAAGATGTATCTTATTCAACATCACTGATTTATATTACAAGTATTTTTAAAGAGAAGAATTAGTGTTCTCAAGTAAGTTTTAAAATTCTACAAAGGTAAAGAAGAATATATTCGTCTTATACTCTTCTTCTTGTACTATAGTATATTATGCAATTAGTTTATAATGTTAAGCTTTATTGCATGAGTACACGTTTTGAAAACGAGCAACGTTAGGAGCGAGTTTTCAAATTTGTACGAATGAAATAAAGCAACATTATAAACGAATTGCATACGCTATTTTTTTTTGTGAGACAGCATTATAAAGGGTCCCCCCGATAAGATGGTAAAAATTTCCCCTCAACCAAATTACATATGAGTGGTTACACTATAATTCTAACATAAAAATAATATTTTTGAAAGGTTTCTTAGTCTCCGTCCTAACACCCACACCCCTATACAGCTAAAAACGTGTTTTTTTAATTTCAATTTTTTTCGACAACTGAACACTATTTTATCAGACTGAGAAAATATTATAAATAAGAACACAACTTGGACTATCAGAAAAATATTTTTCAATATTTTCTCAGGCCCAAATTCGAACACAAAAAAATATTTTCGAAAAAAAAATATCAAGAAATATTTTTTACTGTGTCTTGGAAGTCTGGAACAGGCTCGAAAAAAATGTCAAAGGTTCCTCTTCACACACAAATTGTTGAGTATTTTTTCAGATTTTTCTGATTACTGGACTGCAGTTAAAAAAATAAAAACCATTTCCCGCCTTTAAAACACCTGGACTTTCAATATACTTTGAAACTGACTGCAACGGTTCTCTGCATTTATTTTAGTGTTTATAATACATTTGTATACATTGCTGTATCACCCAATAAAGTTTTGATTTTGGAATATACTTACGAAGTATCATTTTTAAAGCTTTCTAATAGTTTGCATAAGTAATCGTATGCTACGGAAAGACGATAGTTTTGGCAATTTATAAGAAACAATCGACACAAGACCTTGTAAGTGTGATACTGGTGGATAAAGAATTACACCCCATCCTACATCAAACAGATTTTAGAAGAAAAAATAGAAGTTTGCAGATTATGACATACAAAAAAAGATTATTGCAACACACATTATAATGGTAAATAACTCGGTTCTCTGCATTTATTTGAGTGTTTATTATACATTTGTATACATTGTTGTAGCACCCAATAAAGTTTTGATTTTGGAATATACTTACGAAGTATCATTATTAAAGCTTTCTAATCCTTTGTATGAGAATATCATACGCTAAGGAAAGATAATAGTGTTTGGCAGTTTATTAAATAATAATTCCGTCATATTTGAGGGATAATTGGGGGACATGTGGAAAAATGAAGGGGAAGAGGTTAGACCCAGATTTACAAGAACTGTTTTACTTGTACGATTACTTATGCAAACGATTAGAAAGCTTTAAAAATGATTCTTCATAAGTATATTCCAAAATCAAAACTTTATTGGGTGATACAGCAATGTATACAAATGTATTATAAACACTAAAATAAATACAGAGAACCGTTGCAGTCAGTTTCAAAATATATTGAAAGTCCAGGTGTTTTAAAGGCGGGAAATGGTTTTTATTTTTTTAACTGCAGCCCAGTAATCAGAAAAATCTGAAAAAAATACACAACAATTTGTGTGTGAAGAGGAACCTTTGACATGTTTTTGAGCCTGTTCCAGGCTTCTAAGACACAGTAAAAAATATTTTTTGATATTTTTTTCGAAAATATTTTTTTGTGTTCGAATTTGGGCCTGAGAAAATATTGAAAAATATTTTTCTGATAATCCAAGTTGTGTTCTTATTTATCATATTTTTTTCAGTCTGATAAAATAGTGTTCAGTTGTCGAAAAAAATTGAAATTAAAAAACTTTTTACCATCTTATCGGGGGGGGGGACCCTTTCGAAGAGAATCCAACTTAATTTTGCGTGATGTCTTGGATACTTGACATCCGTGCGAGAAAATGGTGATCGGCTGTTCCATTTACCTCTACCTCCCCCGATTCTCTCGCTGCGATTGGCTGAATGTGTGATGAGTGATGACGCAATCATTCGTGCCATACAATGTAATACGTCATTTGTGCCGTAAAACGCCCGATTATAAACGATTTCTTGCTACAGAAACGGTCGCTTAATGCTGAAATACAGAAAAGTTTTAATGTGTTAGTAGCAAGAAATTAACAAAACAGAAAGTAAAAGAAATTGCAGTGTACTCAGATCTATGGCTTTATTATCAAAGACATGGTCGTCGGAAATTTGTTTTCGAGAATGGATCGAACTCAATAATTTCTGAACTTTTTCAAACAATGCGTAGGCGAAATGACAACAAGCAACTAAATACTTCCAATACAAGAGACAAATGAGTCATCTCAGATTGCGCAAGGTTTCTTCCATGCAATATTGAATGCACACCCATTTATTTTGCTATTTTAAACTAAAATACACTGCAGTGTGAAAAGCACTGGGGATTTATGTAATTACCCAATCTCGAGTACGACGAGGATTATGGTAAAATAAAACCTATATTTACGATATCTCTTAACGTATGCTAAAATATATTTTTATAAAGCTACAATATTAACAAGTTTTTTAATCGCAAACATACCTTGCTTATAGTGGTGTTAAATTTTGCTGCTTTGGCCCATGGGATGATTTGTTTGTGGTTTCAAAAATTGTCAAATACATCTCCCTTTAATAAAAAAAACCTGCATTTTTCAGTTGCAGCTATTATATCTGGTTTAACATTCCTTTACGAATCACACACTTCTGAGTAATTTTCAAAAGTAATTGCCAAAATATTATTTTAGCATACATACATATACTCTTCCCATTGCAATACTACCTTTTTGAATTTTCATGACTGATAAATGTCAAGTCTGAGCTGTAACTGATCATAAAAGGCATGCAATATGCTGTGAAATGCTTACATCCATACTTATTAAACGTCCATTGTGCAGTTGCCAGCCTTCTTATTGTTTGTATATGTGAATTTAGTAAGTGATGTTACATTACGCTACATAACAAATATTAAGAAAATCTATTACTTCGAATGATAAATGAAAAGCACTATTTCAGCCAAATTAGGGGTCTATAACATAAAACGCTGATCATTTATTGAGCTTCACATTAAAAACACTAAAGAAAACATTCTACTTTTTCCCTCATAGCGCTAGAGCTCAGATCGAACCTTGGCCTAGCAGCTCCAGTACGGACGGATCTTTCGTGCCACACAGATTAATTTTCTCATATAAAAAATGCATCATATAGAAACAACACTGTATTGCATTGAGCAAGTAATTTAATAGACAATGCTTCACGCAAATACGATATTATATCATTTAAGAAAGTTATGTTAGATTGAGAAAAATCAGTGAATTATTAATATGCTTTAAAATATATTTCCATTTACAATTTTACTAATAATTCAATCTTTCTAGTAATTTTTCTCGGAGAGAGATATTGAGGCGTCTGGATGTAAATAAAAGTGCCTGACATTTTGAAGGAAATTGAGATTATCTTTTTAGGAGGAGAGTAAGTAGCTCACTGATAATTCCAAGAAAATTCAAATACAGAAAACAAATGCCACTAATTCTTCGCTCTACTTTATGGTATGTGCAGCTCGTTTCTTCCATTCAGTGTATCGTTTTATATTTTCATTGGAAACTAGAAATATCATTGGTTACCACAAGTGGCTCAATTTATGTCTTTACAAGTATTTGATTTGATTGAATAATGATTTGGAAGTGCAGGATACTTGACGCTTGCCAAGCTAGCTGTCCACCCTGAATTCGAACCTCAAGCGTCTTGAAGACAAGGCAAACTGGCTGCCGCCCACCGCAGACTGCACCAGACGAACGAGCCAAGGAGGAGAAATATGGATCCATAAAGCAGCGAGCGGTGGAACTCGCTTAATGATCTCACACTTACGGGTGGCAGAAAGTAAACGCGAAATAAACACCTAGGCAGCGGCTCGGCACCGGTCGCTGCTTCGAGTCCCGGATCTTCCGAATGTGGCCTCGCGGCGGCGCCCCGCCCACCGCGGCTCCAGATGCGGGCGCGTCAGCCTCCCATCGTTTTTCACGCGCTGTCAGGAAACGGCGCTGCGGCGGCACACGGAAGGTACGGCGACGATGTGTATCGATTAGCACAGGGGGCCACAAAGTACGACTTGCAGGACACGTCGGGCCTGCCCCGCCTCGATTTTGCAACCTGTTTGCAAACACTGGGTCTTACTTTTTCAAACGGCAGTTATCTCACGTAATGAGAATGTTTCTAAGAATATTTACTTGAATGTTGACCATAATATACGCAACTCCAAAAGTGTATTTGCCATACTCATTTCAAAAGTCTTATTGTCATCTCGTCTTGAAATATTTCAATCGTACGCGAAAGACTCATTCTCGTTAGAATAGGTTTTTGTATCATCCCATTTAATTTTAGACAGTTTTTTTTCTTCTTTTAGTTTAAAATGTTAAAGTACACAATAAAATCACTTCACAAATTTAATGGTTATCTTGTACACGTTTCGATTTTTTTGTTATTGCCATCATCCGGTACTGTAAGAATTAGAAAGCAATCGTATCTATTTTGTTTTTTGTTCCAAATACATTTATTAAAAGATTAAGAAAGGACACAATACTAAAAAATATTAAAGCCTATTTGATGATGACTATTAAAAGATTAAAATTGATATGCTCAATTTCCGTACTAATTAGATAAATTACTGTCATTATTCATAAGTGTTAATCAAATATTTCGGCAAAATTTGAATGCACTTGTGAAAGCATCTTTTTCCCTTTATTTAAGGAGATCATTATGCAAATAACCTGAAATTTGCATGTTCTTCCGCAAAAACATTTATATGTACGCTGCAATTTGTCCTTTACGAAATGTTTGTCGACCCCTGAATAAGTCAGTCGGTTGCAACGGGACACAGCTCCGCGTTCGCGTCCGCGTCCGCGTCCGCGCGCGCGGGGCCCGGGGAGGGGTCGCGCCCAAGACAAGGGGGTGCGAGTTCGTTGTCCGCTCGTCAGACGGGACACGCCAAAGCGAGCAGCACAAGTCGTCAGGCCTTTGTGGCTCCCACAAGGGCTTAGATGGAGGCGCCGGCATCCATTCGCATTCCAGCGCCACACAGCGGCGAGTGGGCCGGCGAAATTACAACTCACGACCGAGAGGATAATGGAGTTCTGCGCATCGAAACCGAAAATACTCGCTTGTGGAACGGCAGGATATAATGGTAACGAATCGCAATCTCCGTTGCGTGTCTAAAAAGAAACATTTGTGTCGAATTTTTAAAAATCGTTGGGATGGCTTATATATTGGAAAAGCCCTGGGTGGAATCCGTAAGTTCCGCATTATGACCGAAAATGCTCACTTGTGGAACGGGAGGAAGATAATTCTATTGGTACCAATTCGCAATCTTCGTTGCGTGTCTAAAAAGAAATATTTAGGCTACATTTTTAAACATCGTTCGCATAGCTTATTTACTGCAAAATCCGAGGGCAAGACTAGTATTTTATCTTTAAAATTGTACTAATTTCGAATAAAGATTGGTGTTTGACACTGAAAATTTTGATACTGAAAATGAGACACAACTAGAAAATAAAAAAAAAATATCATCTTTCCCAGAAACAATCTAGCGGCTGGCCGCTCTGATCGGTAGTTTTTCATAGTTTCTCTGATCAGCACCAGGTGAATGCCGGAGCAGTACTCTTACAAACGGGTCACGGACCTCGCGCGATCTTTCCTTCCCCTTACTTCTCCTATCCTCACCTTACTTACACACACACTAACATACACTACTCTGCCACACTTGCCGGGAGATTGGGAGACGGGAGTTTAGAGCTTGTCCCGCTGGGGCGGTGCCCCGCTAGTGGGAGATACCTGGTTGGGAAACCCCTCTAGCCAACGGTAGGTTCGGGCCGGGTTTCGCCGTACAATGGGGGATCACAAGCACATACAAAGGAAAAACCATGCCCTTCACTTACGGGACTAATGATCTTAGCCGTTGTCGCGCACAGAATTACTTTCAATCAATCAATGTAATCTAAAAATACAACACCGAATTTTATAACCAAAGCAAATTGATTTGCCCTTGATGTGTTTCAGACCATTTCGATCATAGTAGGTTGCCATTGTTTCGTCGTAACAAGCTCTTTCTCTCAAATAGTATGCAACAAAAAATGAATCACAAACTGATTTTTTTGAATGGCGTTTATTACACTCTGCCTTACTATAAATTCTAACTGATCATCTCAAAAAATAGTCTGAAGAGCTCTAGTAGAGTTTGAGGGTAATCAATAAACATTTGTCTCAACATCATTAACTCGCTTCCATTTACTTTATTCCTCGTTTCATTTTTATTTGTAAGATCTTCTTTCTTCCATTTTGTACAGCATAATCATTGATTTAGATATTTCTTTCTTCATTTTCATTTTGTGAGAAGCTGATGCGCCGAAGGTTGAAAACAATCTCTTTACTATTCTTTATCATGAGCCCTCCTTCTGCAATTAGCGGTTTACCTGTCAAATGGTATTTCCCACCACGATCTTCATCAGAACTCTTATCTGTTCTCTATCCTAAAGTCAGGAGGAGAAAAAAATATATCCAAGTTATTAGAAAATATGCCTTCAAATTCTCTTCCAGAAGACGCTAAAATTTTGTCAGTAGTAAGTTTCTTGAAAAGACGTTGCTGGCGGCAAGAGGTGTCATATATGCCCAGTGTTGCGTTTCCGCAACATTCATTATGCAAGACCAATAATTTTCGTATAATTGTAGACGTGAGCAACTAATAATATTCACGTGTTAAAATAGACAATAATACACATAAATCATTCAGCTAATAAAAAATATGTCATTACATTAAGAAAATATTATCTTTATTCACTTGGATGGCGTCTCTTTCCCTCCATTTTCAAAGTCATTGATAAAAGAATTAAACTTGAAGCAACGATTACATGAATAACTACCAAAACACTTTACCAATTTGTTCTTCAAACCTTTAAACTCAAGCACATAACATAGAATACAATGTTGCCCCACACAGATACTGTCGAAAATTAAAAGTATGCTTTAATGCACCTTGTTGCGAAAACGCAACACTGGGAATAAGTGGGTTGCGATTTTGATCGTGCCTTAAACACTTAGTTCGTACTTTGTTCTATATTTTTATACTTTTAACAAAAACCTTTCAAGTAAATATCAAATTTAATGTGAAGATTTAATATCTCGTTTTTCATTAATATTTTAAAATGCAATGTTCCTCTACGTACCATGCATTACTATAATCCCGAAGAGATAACATTCTGTTTTTCCCCTTTCATCTCCGTTCTTGCAACTCATCTGTTGATTTGGAATATAAACATCAACTCGGACATCTTTTTAGCCTGTCCATTACATTATTCACTTCAGAGTGCTTCGTTGAAATTCAACGCGGAAGATTTCATAATATTCCAGTGTACGGCAAAGCGTCACGAAAACAATCCCATCTCCTCGCTGGCCTCAGATGAGCTAATCCAGCCGCGCCGCGGCTCACAGGCCGAAAAAACCTCTCACGGGAGAGTGCGAGCGTGACTGTAATGAAAAACGTCAGCGCGCCAGCAGCGAAGTACGAAATTCACATGCGCCACTCGAACACCGAACATCTTGAATGCCTGTCACGCGCAGAATCTCGCGACTTGATGCCTCTCGCCGCGCTTCCTTGTCATTCACCGACAATTAGAAGAATTCGATATTTTTATATTTCACTCTAACATTTTTTAAATTCATCAGGATTATCTGTTGTTACAGTCAACTAGTTAGGTAGGAGGAGAAGAAGTTTATTATAGTTTACGTTGAAGATCGGGCTTAATACAGTTTGTCATTTTGTTTAGAAAAACTTGTGCCCCAGAAGTAGCACATTCAAAAAAAATATTCACTCTATTATCAGATCCTTAATACGTTTATTTACGCTTCGAAACACGCTTTGTACAGAAATATTAACATTTTTAGAATGCAAAGACCCGCAAATGATTTCATCCTTTCCTTTTTTGTCTACAATTTTGGCTTAATATAAGTAATGTAACTACGTAGAACCGCTCTCCATAAATTCATAAATTTAATATCGAATAGTTTACATTTGTTGCTTACAGAAAAGATATCAAAAACATGTTCTTCTAAAATAAAAGTTAACAACAAAATAAAACAAAGTAGCATCATTAAGCACATCTGCTCCTCACACACATTTCCTAAGCACTCTTACGCTACCTACGCTTCTCTCAAACATCACATTCAATTTATCTTCCTCTAAATAATTAATTACGGTACGCCTAAACTAATTAATAATACTACAATTCTTTCAGATTCTCTCTCTTGTTTACAACCCAAGCCTTGCATTACACGCCAAGTCAGTTATACGCCAAGTAAATCCACAGTAATGACGTGATCAAAATCTGCTCGAATTTCCGCGATAAGAATCCGACTCCAGCGGCCTGGACTAAATGAGTGCCTCGAACGGCCACTTCGACGCCGGGCGTTCGCCACGCCGGACCCCGCACCTCCCCGCCCCCTAGCCCTCTGCACCGCTTCATCCCGCCTCACTCCGCCCCGTCCCGTCTCGCCCCGCACCGCCCGGCCCACCCAACCCCTCCATGTCCCGCCTCGCCCCACACCGCTCCAACCCGTCCCGACCCGTCCCGACCCGCCCCGTCTCTCCCCGCCCCGCCACGCTCCGCTCCTCTCCTCTCCGGCCCTCCCCGCCCTGCCCTGCCCCATCCCGTCCTGCCCCCCCTTCCCCGCACCATCCCGTCTCGCCCCCTTCCGCCCCGTCTCGTCCAATCCTGCCCCCCTCCCCGCCACACCCCGCCCCACCCCGCCCGGCGCGGCGCGCGCCACGCCGCCCCGCAGGTAATGGACCTGACAAAAGCGGAGCGGAACGGTCCGGTTTCATGTTGTCCGGCGCAGGCGCAAGCGAGGAGCGGAGCGGCGGAGCGCGGAGGGCAGGGTCGCAGCGGAACAACCGTGAAACGCACTGCGCCGCCCACCACGTCGCCCAAAACGCCGCCGCCCGCGCCCTCTCCCAACACGGATGCCCGTGCCCCGCCACTCATCGCCTTTTGTGCCTCGCGCGGCTGCGCGGATTTATGAAGATATACGACGTCTGTCTGCTTTTTTTTTTTTTGTATATTTGCATATAATGAATAATAAAAAGGTAAGGAAACTGCAGCATCATTCACTTTAGGTGTAGGAATGGAGCTGGCAAGCTTTCCTTAAGATGGTCAGTTATTCTACAAAAAGTTATGAAATCCTGCGGCAAAAGGACGATTTTTCGACCGAGCAAAATGGCTCAGTGCCCAGCGCGCTGACTTTACACTCGGGACGTCCGGATTCGTTCCCCGTGCCGGCCGATCCCGGTTCGATCCCGACCGGGATTTCCGTGGTTTCTTTCGGTCATAAGGCGAATGCTGGAATGGTTAAGAAAGTCCGCGATCACCTCTCACTATCATCCTATCACTTCCTCATTTATTATTATTTTTATTATTATTTTATTATTATTATTAATAATTCATAGCGGGGACAAAGTTGTTCGCGTCCTTGGTCTACTATACGTGTCCCCTGGGTAACGCTAACTGAGCAACAGCACGCCGCCTACGCACTTGACCAACGGGGCGTGCGGATCCCCACACGCTGAGGCAAAAACTGGACGTCTATACTGGTCAGCGCGTCACCAAAAGGCTAACATGCCAAGAGTGGGCATTGGCTAACAAACAAACAATCGATTTTTTTTACGGAAAATTTCCTATTGAAGATCCTTGATGCCGAAAATGTGGGGTCTTGAATTTCAAATCAGTATTTTAATTTTGGAGATTGCCCTACATGAAGCCTGAAAGATATTTTATTATTTTTCTAAAAATTGCAGCAAATTTTTGGATTAAAGTTTCTTCCCCGATAAAATAATGTACGAAGTATAACAATGGTGGGAGTATGATATTCATTGAATTCTCTGAGTTTTTGTAAATTGCAAAAGTTAAAATATTTTCCGCGTCTTCGTACAATTATAATATTGAAGATTGAGATTTTTCTGCTGAATGAAATCTGTTCTTCAAAAGTTGATCTTTAAATGAGATCATGTACACTTTCTTGAAAAATATGAATATTTTTCGCGTAATTTTGCGTAATAAGTGCGGTTTTATTAACAAAAGTTTCTCAGAATCAGTTTCTTTTCGAACTTTTTTATGGGAAGAGATAAATGCATTTAAAATTACATATATGCAATTTTGATGTTTTTTTTACTTTTCCAAAATTAGAAAATTGTACGTTTTTGTATATATTTCTCATGTCGTTAATATATATATATATATATATATATATATATATATATATATATATATAAAAATATATATATATACATTGAGGGCGTTTTTATGCATCATTACTCAAGTGCTTTAAATTATTTATTATGAAGGTTCTCGAAATCTCAAAAGTCTTCTGAGAAAATTCTCAAAATTGCTAATTTTTCACACACTCCAACACTTTCTCAAGAAATGTTCCTAATGTTTCAATGAAAATTTGCATATAATATCATGTTATAACAATTCTATAATATTCTTGCAGTCCGTTTTCTCCAATTAGGCATTCGTTTTCTACAATTAGTCAGTGCATTTTACAATTAGGGGACCAACAATTTAAAAAATATGAAAAAAAATATTTTAGAGGATTATGTCTTTTACGGGTTTAGGAGCTGGGAAGAATGAAGTATGGGAGACAATGTGGAAAACGTAGCCTATTCTAAAGAGATTAGAAAATAACTAGTGAGAGAAAGCCATTCTGTAAGTTTTTAATGGTACAATGTTTCACTTCTCGCGGAAAGATAACATTCATTTACGAGAACTTTTAATATAAGAAATTTGTTTTTATAGGTCTAGTTATTTAGAACATACGTAGTTACTCGGTTATGTGTATCATTGATGTATTAGGCATTGTAGCATTTATATATTTGGCAATAAAGGAGGAAATAAAATTTGGAGTAAGGAAGAAGTTAAAGATGTCCACGTGAAGGTACTAGTTTTGAAAAATGTCCACTGATGTTTGAAAGTATTTTAGAAGGTTTCAGAACTATGTCACTTTTGTATCAAAGTTCTCTGTTTCGCCGCCACAACGCACGCACCCATTCCCGCCAATAGCGACACCTCTGACCCGCCAAACAATTGCCTTTACTTTGATACCTGGTGTAACAAGCGAATTTATGAAAACTTACAGCTGCATTTTTTGTCTTTTTAATTTTGGTATTTTCATTATCTTTTCATTAAGTGCAATCAGAGCAAAAACCAGCAACAATACTTGGAGAATCATTTCTTCACATGTACTATATACGTCGTGTTATGCAATAAATTAATACTTGCACCAGTTTTTGCTTACAGGCAATTTACTTCGGTGGTATTCAAAATGTTGGATTATTTTGTACCACGCTAGTTATTTAAAAACGTTTTCCTTAATAATATTTGATCATAGTAAATCACTTCACATGGTTCTCTGTTTTGTGAGATCTCTTGCTTCATCTACTTTTGTTTTCCGCTTAAGTTAATGAGTTTCACAATCACGAATTCTGATATTCTTTTTCTATGTCCATATAAAATGAATACAAAACATCTTATTATTCTTAAACATCATCAGCTTAACGAGTCTCTCAATTAATGGCTGCGGCATGGTTGCGTAATCATTTCTTCAAAAGTATTGTCCACTTACTTTTCCACAGTAACTGTCCTTTTACTTCTAGGCACAATACGACTTTCAATTACTTTTTTCTAATTTACGTGTTATATCAATTGCTCCTTTTTCAATGTTATTTACTATTAGACTAGGCATTGTCAAATTAGATAGCAAGGCAAGAACCAATTTGATTTCCAGAATGTCCAATAAGTGATCTTACGGTATGTTTATACTACTATACTACTTAGAAACTTTAATCCCTTGGAAATATTGCTCATTATGCATCGCAGGTATACAGTTTTTCTTTTTTATCTCAATATTCTTTGTTTTTGGCATTGCTCTGCTAGTGTCCGATTCCAACCCAGATGTTAGTGGCGAAAATCATTTATCTCCCGATAATTGTTCTGATTTATGAAGCTGTTCGTTTTGTTCGTCTGTACATAAAATACGTGCTTCATGGTTATGAAATTACTAACAAAGGAGTGCTGTTGGTATCATAGTCAAACTAGTTTCTTTGTAACAACATTCCAACATTTTATTCGTGCTAGAAGACGACATGCACTAGATCTTTCGAATTTAAGGAATGTTTCATTCTTACTGTTTACCGAGAGATCCCATTACCCTCATTACCTAATAATTATAGAAGACGTTTTAATAAATGTAGCGCGAATCACGAAATCTCGTATGCTATCAACAAAACAAACACTACGAAATCAAATTAGAACATGCTTGTAGTTGCGGGTTATTTTCCCATAATTTCTCAATATAGAACACAACTGAGCCCCATTGTCTGAATCGTCAGTTTTTATTGACAAATGTATTCTGAAACTGATTTTCCGTTTGTCTTATATGAAACGCGGTTTGTAGTTTCTTGAGTTTAAGAACATTTTTCTTTGCAAAATAAGTAAACAATTTTTAAAAAATATTATTTTTTCATCGTATGAGGCATTATTTTTCATCGTATGTTTCATCGTATTCAGGCACTTTTCATCGTATGAGGCATCTTAAGATTTTTATTACATGCATATTTTATTGAACCAACATTTTTTATTGCGGTTTTTAAGACTGCATCAGAGATGAGCAAGTAATCTGTTTTTTGGGGGTGTTTCCTGCCGTAGTCCCTGCCCTGCCTATCCCGCCACCAACATCCTCCGCCGGAGCCGTTGCCGGCCCGCCCTTCGCCCCGCGGGCTGTCGCGGGTGCGCGGGGCGCGGCGAATGGATTGGCGGCGGCGGGCGAACGGGCGGTTGGGCGGTCGCTCCCCGCGTTCGCGCCCGTGACCTTGGCGCGGACGTTGCTCGCCGCCCAAGGCGCCCGCCTCCCCAACCTCACCCCACGCCTCCTCATCTCGCTCCGCCCCGCACGGCACGCCGCCCTCCCGGGTGTCGAGCGGCGACCCTCCGCCTCGCAGCTGCTTCGCGGCGCTTATCCGATCGCGAGGTAGCGATATGCTCCCGAAGGCCTTCACGCCTCAATGAGTCCGCTGGCTTTTCCAATGGCACGCGAGTGTAGATGGTCGTCAAGACGTTGGCCCATTTTCTCTCATCTTCTCTTCTTTTCATCTCATTTGCGTAAAGGGTGTTAGTGTAACATTTAGAGTATTCGTATTTATCATAACATCATTTTATATGATTCAAGTTTCACAATGCAAGATGTGCTTCAGAGTTATAATTTCAAAATTTGTCATTTTAAAATAAAGCTCTATATTCTCATCAGCTCATATGTAGAACATGAATAATTGTACAATTAAGATCTTTACAGTTTAAGTGCTCTTATTCTTCCACATATACAAATAAAACAATAAATAGATTAGTAGATTGGCCCCCCATAAATGCAAAAATAAACGAATGCCTGTATAGAAGTCGTGTAAAGCAATAAATGAAAGTAAATGGATGACAGACAATGAGTGGCGGTGGCGGTGATGAATTATGAAATGGAAAACACATTTCAATATCTCTTAAGATAATGAATTCTTTATAACTCTTATATACTATATCTATTGAAAATATTCTTGAAAAAATAACTTTCGGGGTCGGGTTTTTTGCTTTCTTTCGTTTGAAACTTACCATTAGTATTGTATTATAAATTAATTTCATTTGAAATTAAAATGAGTTCGAAATAGATATTCAAGATAGGATCATAGGATCATAATTATTAAGCAAAGGAAACCCTCACTTAATTTTGTTTTATTCTCTTCACAGAAATTCTATCTTCTGAATTAAGATGCATCACAATAAAAACCGTTCTTGATATCAGTTAATCAATTTAAGAGCAATAGCATCTCAACTTCTTTCAAGTGGATATATTTCGCAATGTTTCAAGATAAAGCAAATATTTTTTTACAAATACCTGACAATTTCCAAGCCCATATATCTGAAAATAAAGAGATGCAACTAATTTCACTGTCAATTCTCTTGGTACTAATGATTGTGATATTTTTAACGTAAAAACAATTTAACCATTTATTGTTTTTATTTTTAATTCTCTGACATCAAGAAAAATGTTACATCAAAAAGAATAACAAATTTAAAAATCAAATAGTGACAATTTCATAGAAAATTAAACTCGTGCGTGCTATTGTCAATAATCGGTACAAAAGTGGTACATACTGTCCAATAAGGGGATGTATTACGAGAAAAAGATCTTCAGATTGTGCGGAGAACTCAACAATTATTTGTAAAATGTTGTAACAGGCACTCCATCAACTACACAAATAGAAACAATCTAACAAGTTACAACGATAAATAACCACTCCATTTTTTAACTGTGACGGAAGCCAGTACACGTTTCATCTGATTGTGAGAAGGAATTACTAAACAAAAAATCTGTTTTATTTTTCTCTGAATCACATTATGATCATTTATGGTACTACAAGATTTCTAACTGGCTTTTCCATACTTGGTTTGAGAAGCGTCCCCAATTAGTCGTTACAACAAAGACAAGAATTGAACAAGAAAACACCTGGGGTACCGTTAGAGCACGAGATTGTATTATTCGCTTATTTTTTTCTATTGTTCTCAGCGGAAAACGAAAGCTCTTTTCCTTTTCTCTCTTCTTCCTCTCTATCACTCTTCCATATTTTTATTGAATTGTACTTTTGAACATGATCAGATTGCAAAACGCACTTTCCACATAAATTCAAAACGGAAAAAGGTCCGAAAGGCAGAACCCAGTTGTGAATCATCTTTTATTATTTGGAAAGATTACAATTGTCGCATTTAAAGAGATAACTAAATACTACTGTATGAACAGAATACAGGAGAATGGAAGAACGGAGGATGTAGAGTGAAACTTACCAATTAGTCGGGAGCAGTATAGTGGCACTATTATGTGCATTAACTGCGTTTCTTTATTCATTTTGTCTCTGGCATACTGAAAAGGTAAATGAAATTAGTTATTCTATTATGCCAGTGAACAGTGTTTGTGCTCAAACTAGCAACGTAATTTTTAAGTGACAGATACTTATACAGCTGTAATTTCTGCCTCAACACTATTCATGCAGCGTACTTGTCAATATGAAATGTAGAGGTACCATATCTAATGGAGTACCAGACAACTTAAATTTGAACAGGGAGCGATTGAACCACTGATTTTATGATAAACAACCCACATGCCAACCATGTTTTTGTGTGGTTTTGAGCGTCAATTTATCAAAGATGCGTTCTCTTAATGTTATTCAACCTACAGCGTATTATCAAAAACGCAAATACCAGATACTTGCGTATGTCACTTGATACCTGAAGTCAAATCAATTAAACAAAGGGATTAATCAGTTATTCGACACATTATCATCAATCAAAATCGTAGTCTTTTTCACTGATTGATTCATCCGCGTAGCTAAGTCAAATCCCTATTTGCTTCAATAATCTCCATCGAGAGAACTGAATCTGAAAGCAATGTAGCATGGAAGAGGCATTAGCAGGTGTTGGCGGGGCGGGCTTCTGCGAGGAGGGCGCGAGGCGCCCCAAGTGATCGGGTATTCGAGATCGTGCGATCGCAGAACGGCGGGCTTGGAAGGAATTCCCCACCCGCTGGGGACGAGACCGGTTGCCGCGCGTGATTTCCTCCTCCCCGTCGCACAGGTGTATTCGCTCGTCGGTCTGCATCCGTCACCGAGAGGAACTCGTGTTGATCGGTATGGTGCTTTGTCACAACCAGAGACAAACGATCATTCTCAGAGATTTTTTAATTCTCATTTATTTATGATTGATTATTTATTTGGCGTTTTCGAGCGCGTCAACTGTTGTGATCATTAGTCCTGTAAGTTTGGTTCTTGTTTTAATCACGTGAGGTGGCGGTGTTCTTCCGCTGCTGGATGATGAGATCCAACTCAAACCAACACGTAAGCTTGCGGAGTTTTACCCATCCAGGCATTTCCCACCAGCGGGGAACCGCCTCAGCCGAGACAAGCTCTAAGCTCCCCACAGGGCCTGTATAATAAAGTAGTGCTTGTAGCGTAGTGCTTGTAAGGGTGTATTAGTAAGGGGAAAAAGGAAAAGGAAGGAAAGATCGTGTGCGGTCCGTGGCTCGTTTGGGTACTGCTCCAGCATTTGTCTAGTGTTGACCGGAGAAACTACGTAAAACTACCGATTAGAAAAGCCTGCCGCTATAATTCTCCTCCAGACAGTGGTTGATTTCCTAGCTATGTAACTAATGTGGAATATCCTGTCTCCGTCGAGACTCGAACCCTAAGATTGAGGCACTGCAGTGACTTCAGTTGATGCCATGAACCACCTTGGCAAGGTTTTTTTATTTAATGTCAAAAGACAGTAAAAAGTGAACTTTTGGGGTAAGTATAGTATGCCCTCGTTATCTTGAGCTCCAGATTTCCTACTTCTATTTTATTTTACATATATGGATTATGAAATTTCAAACGATTCTATAAAAATAATAGAATTTACTTATTACTTTCTGAGCCTAGGTGTTAATCAAAGTTTCTACGTTGTCGTTCCTCTTCCCGGATAGGTGAATACAGTAGCGATTTGCATTTGCTTTTTTCTGTATGTAGAATGACCGGGTGACCATGAGATAGACTTAATGATGGTTTAATGATTATACATGTGATTGTCAGGTGAGATACATAGTGGTATGAGATTGGCTAGTATACCACAAACACGTGGTGAAAATACTCATGTCTTACGCGGGACTCGAACCCATACTTGTGAGAACGTTTCGATATTGAATCTCATGATGTTCCAGTTTGTAATTTGGTAGTCAATTATTTTATGTAACGATGTTTGAAATATATTTATTAAACAAAAATACTTTTTTCGTAATTTAAGCTTTAATTATTGTTATAAACATTCTAAATTCTACGTATTATTTATGGTAAAATATAAAAAGTCCTACATTTTTCCAACGAATTGAAAATATAGTATTAATAATTTTCAAGAAGACAGATGTACGTTAATTGAAAACAAAAACTGCTACATACAGGCGCAAAATTTGTCATTCGCTTTAATTTCTAACAATTTCTAACATTTTACTAAATTTTTAAATAGAGAAGTAAAATTATTTTTTTCTAGTTTTTTTTCTAGTCTAGTCTCAATAGAACTTTTAGCATAGGGATTTTCATGAAAATATAAATTGGTCGGGTTGGTAGTCTTGGTTGCCGATTTTAAGTTGAATGACCCAAATAAGAAAGGAATTCCTGTTTCAAATGTAGACTTTGTTAAGTTTGATTAGTTACATTTTTCAGCAAGGTGCATTTAAATAATTATATATTTTTAGATGAGAATGTTTTTCTTAAAATATTGTTACTGTTTAAAACATTTTTTTAAATAAATTAGTCAACAAAAAAGACGACATCCCTTAAATGTGGAAATAAGTGTAGTTTTAAACCAAGTTCTTTAATCATTTGCTTGAGTCTAGAGGTAATGTGTGAAAATTAACACATCACATACCAAGTACATCCTATAAATTTAAATAAAATATAAAAAATGCCAGCTCTATCGTATTTCATGATAATTCAGCTCCTTAAACATGCGAAACGAGTTATAAGAAACCCTGAATGTATCTTATATCTTTCGTTAAACCCTCAAGATAAGAAAAACTTTAATTTGTCGGCAACATATTACCATGTTGCTCTCCTCCCGGAAACCCGATTCATACAGGTATTCAAAACTTTGTTCACGGTCATAAAATTTTCCTCGCACTTTTTATCACTTTTTTAAGTAAGACCTTTGAATGAAGATTGCTTCTCTCATCTAGAAACAGATATACGAGCCTATTGTTCTCCCAATCAGGAACTTCCAAACTACATCCCATTATAAATTCCTTTCCGTGCATTAACCGTGCTCCTTGTCAAATGTAGCGAATTGCGTATTCTTTGCTAAACAAGTGTTCGCCACTCTCCTTAATAAACCGTAGAGCTTCATCAGGGGGCAAAAAGTGGCTACTTCCATCTATTAATACACGATCTGAAAATAAACCATCAGACTTTTTTTTGTAATCTTCAAAACGCGACAAATTAATTATTAAGAGCTTCGTTTCGCTCTTTTTGTTTCGCTTCTCATGACGAATTATAATTCTTCGGTCACCTTGATGCAGGTTATTTACCGACCGACTCGAACACCATTTTACACACCTGTGTTATCGCCATCTGCCGCGCAATGAATCAGCTCGATAAATGGTCGGTTAAGGGGAGCCGAAATTAAAGGATAAGCCGCTCTCGAGCAGCGTCGCGGGCCGCGGCCATTTACAGTCGCCGGAATAAGCATAAGGTGTGGCCGGCGCCCCGCCCGCGCCCCGACGCGCTCGTGACTCACCGGACACACACGCGCGAGCGGCGGCGGCGGCGGCGGCGGCAGCGGACAATGGTTCCAAACAGGCCAGGGCAGACACATCGTAGCCCTGCAGACACGCAAAAACAAAAGAAATGTATGAAAAACGAATAAACATATCCACAATATAACCACAACAATAACCACAAATTCAACCAAAGAATTAACCAAAATTGAATAAAGAAATAAATTAGTGGTGCTTCAAAAGTACACACTTTCTCGCAATATTTCTAACTGCTCAGCTATATTATACCGTTATATAAACGTGCAAAAGTATTTTCAACCCGCAACCTCTTTTCCGCCCCGAGGTCTGAACTCAGATCCACAGAGTAAACTCGCCGTCACTACCACTACGCTACAGAAGCACTGTAAGGATCCAACTCGAGCCAACGCTTAAAAACGTAAATGATCCCTTTATATAAATACCCTCAAAAATTAAAATATCCGTTTCAAACTCACAAAGCCTAGAGTTCGTTCAGATCGATGGGGAAATTTCAATTTTGGAAAAAATTGTTTCAACGGTTTAGGTGCTTGTGTTGATCACGGGCGGACAGACAGACATTTTGCCGTCAATCGATTTTTCGGTATCAAGGAGGATTTGTGTTAGAGGAATTGTTTCTATATTTAGCAATAGGATTTATCCACTTTTTCTTGTTACCAGAACTCGGAAATAAGAGTTTTTCTGCCAAAAATTTGACGTTTTCAGGTATGTGATTACATAACTTTCCCTTCCTACGAAGTACCTTCGTAATGTCGAAAAAGTGAAAATAAAAATAAAAAACAAATAAATAAATCACAAATAAGACATCCAAAAATAAATAATGTCAACAAAAAAACAATTACCACCAGATTCTGAAAATGGCGTGTTTTTCATCCAGCAAACAGTGTTTCATATCCTCTAGTTTGTAAGGATTACTATTAGTCATCAATGATCATACACTGTTTTGCTCCAAAAATGTTGTTTTGAAGAAATATTGTTGAAGCGAAATGTTTTGTAGGTTTTTTATATGATTAAATTCGTTGATACCGTAAAAAGAGCTTGAAAACTAAAATTAAATAGCCATACACAGCCTCAAAAATTTCATATGATGTATTTAAAATTTCATACTATGTATCATGTATTTTCATATTATGTAACAGACTGTTGCCGATACTCTCTGGTTTGCAACGGTTTTGGTGCTGCAATAAGATCAATTTTTTTGTGTCCGCTAATAAAGGATTAGTCATTTATTAGTTAGGTTGGTAGTTTTTGTAAATTAAATTAATATCTCAACGTAGGAATCAATCACATAAAATCACAGGTGTCTTGCAACAATTTTGGCAGAAAATTGTTCTTCAATATTCTTTCTTTGAATCCCGCAACGATGTTCTCTTCATGTTCCACTTATGTAAAATAATCAATATTTTTTTAGCTATTTCTTCTCACTCTCGTTATATTTGGTTCCTCGTACGGCGGAAACTCAACAGCTTGAAGCCTCTAAAATTATATCTTAATCCGGTGCGTAGGCAGGTCACCAAGAACCAAACGAGCATCATAAATATTTTTTGAAGAAATGTTTACCCTCTTACTTCAAATAAAATACACGTTTCATTTTTACACCCACTATTTTAAACTTTGAACTTAGTAATCCACAAAAATATTTAAAACATTAAAATCTCATTAAACTAACATTATAATGATTTTTTCTTTTACATTTCATTCTGAACCACAGTTTGAAGGCAGTGCCAGAAAATACTGAGTCACGTCGACTTGCGGTTTACGAATTTCCCGCAGGGTTTTGTTTCTGTTCGTCAGGTGCGCGTGGCGAGCTCGGTTCCAACGTGTCCCCCGGAGCAACGCGCCTCTCCGACCGTGAAATCTCCCAAATTGCTGTAAAGTTCGCTCTGGATTGATCTCAGAAACGAATGAATGCGTTAAGGAACCGTGGCGTTCCTCCGGATGTAAAAAGCGGAGTCGCTTCGAGTTGACAATGGAAAACGACCGTGTAAGTCACAGTCGTGTCGTGTCTTAAGGATTGTCGGTCTGAAGAACTGGTGGCGATCTAGAGAGACATTCATTCACGTCCAGCTGAATACTCTTAACTTGTTTTATCGCACTGGAACACGCCATCGTAAGTTCTTTAGTGGACTTCACACAAGGCAATATTTATGGTCATTTATGGTACAGTGCAGGTGAAGGGATTGTGAGGTCACTGGTTGGAAGGCAGAACAATTGGTGGAATGGTGATTAAACATTTTTTTTATTAAGAAATTTCATCAGTTGATGAACAGTTGCTGATCAGTCACATTCAATAAATAATTTCACGCTAAATATCTCTTCAGTACCTAAGTGTACATGTTCCGCTGCGTGAATAGCGTGGGATGCAATGGGGCCAGGTAGATGAACAACACTAAAAGTATCATCATTACAATACCCAAATCAGTCGTTGATTTCTTTAGCAATGCAGTAACCTGTATGATCCTCAATGATGCAGTGACAAATTTTATAAGAATTTTTTTCTGTGGATAAAATCAACGAGGTTCTGCAAAAGCACAAATTTAGTAAGAATTTCACTTAACAGGTTAACTTGAGCATTTCTTTTTTGATGAATTATCTGCACTACATAGTGAAATATCAGTATATACTCGTATGGTACACAACCTAACAAAGGTTACTTCCTTTTTTCCCAGCATCAATACGGAAGGAGCAAAATACAATTTGCCTTGCAAAAGTATTTGAGTTAAGAAAGTACATTTGAAGAGGACTGCATGGCTTTCGCACCTAAATAATAACTACCATCTTTGTGAGTTTCCTGAGGTTTGACAATAATACTAGCAAGCCTGATGAAAGATAAATGAATAATGTTAAAATAAAAAAATGAAGAAAGAAAAATATACTACACTTAAAGAGCACTCACTTTACAAGGACGTGAATCTCAGCAACTGATAGGACCTAAGCTGTTGATGATACTAGATTAATGAACGTCGTTTACCTCTCGCCAGCCCCCTCGCGTGCTCACTCAGCGCTGATGGCGTGGGCTTGTGGCATTTCCGCGAAAAGTCATTTTCACGTGTGCCAGGCCTCTATGGGTGGACGACGTTTAGACTTCGTAGGAAGATAAACAGGTTGCCCAACTCTGCAAAAACCAGAAAAACAGCTCGCTACTAAGAGGTACCATAAATTTGCTTCTTCTTCAATTTCATGCTATAGTAATCATAAACGCTGCAGTTCCCTGATCCCAACTATTCAGCAAGTGGCCAGGAAAGGAAACAGTACGGAGACGCGAGTACGAGCGAGCAATGCTCTTGGCTCTAACGTCTTCCGCAAGTGACTATTGTAAAACACAAAGGCACGCAACGCCAATTAGAGAGGACTTAATAGCAGCGCCACAGGGTACCTGACCCAACAACTACACTCGAATCCGACTTAGTTGATCTCCAAGGAGCAAAATGTGCAATCCACTGTTGTAAACACTGGGGAAAACAGTTTGACCAAAGCAATCTGAAGAATTTTGGTGACATTGAGATGATTAATGATTTTTTTTTACTGACGTTCAACTTGTCACCTGTCAGAGCAATATAAATACAATCTCCCTTGGTTCAAAGCTTCTTGAAAACGGTATGAATCATGACCAAAGAAAGAATGTCACAATGTTACCCATTCGTTAACGTTTGGCTATTTTCAAGAAATTATGCATTACTTATGACAAATATTAGATATGATATGGAAATCAAGCATTCATTAGTTTAATAGGAAGCATTAGCAGGAAGTATATCAAATTTGATCGGCGTTCGGCAATATAACCAGAAATATGACCAACAAAATATTTCCGAGTTTGCAGGCAAATATCTAATATTTTTTTATATTGAGGTTTAAAATCGACATCTGGGAGACGAATTCCAAAATTTTATTATTTTATACGATATGCCAATTTCGTCGATTATCCTTCAGTTTTGCATGGAAATACAGTTTTGAATAATGAACTGGTGCAGTGTTTTGAATCCATTACCCCTAGATTCTGAGACATAAAAATCATTCATTTGATAAATTTTATTGAAAATAATCCTCAATGTGATGACAATGTAACTAAGTGATGAAAAATGTCTGGCTGCTGTAAAAATAAAAAGTAAATAAATACCTTAGTTGCCTTGTCTAACGACAACATATGTGTGTAATTATATGTGCGACGCTTTGTTCATGCATTATTATTATTATTTTCCCATTCCTTGTAGATAGGGATTAAAATGGCTGTCTTCCCGAGAGTGATGAAAAAACCTGAAATTTCTTGTTATTCAATGTTTATTGGACCGTATGCTCTGTTTTATTCTCTTTTAAATACATCAAACCATTTCTTGCTACGTTTCTTAGTTTTTAAGAAAATACTTTCTTTGAAGCGAGTGTCAACTGTCAAGTCTAAAGTGAGTGAACTTCAGATGCATTTTCTTGTAATGCAAATTTTCAGCACATTTGTGCATTTCAAACGTTCTAAATTAGAAGCTATTAAAGATAATTTAAGTCTTTTTGCAGCATGTAACCCACAAATTATGTAGTGAATGAACTAAAATAATTAATCTGTTCCTAAAATTTTCAGTTTTATGAACTGAAATGTCCAGACAAAATTTATATTTTCCCCCAAATAAACACGTTACCTGACTCGTTATGTTTTGCAGTATCTTTACCATTCTAGTTCACTTACTAGATAATTCATTTGTGATGAATTTCAAAAAGAATTTCCAAAATATATCAATTTGTTGAGGAGATATAATGTTTGAAGTAAAAACCTGCATTATTGCAAATTACCTACAAACAAATAGAAAAATGTTTTTTGAATATTTGACCTCTAAAAGCATAAATAAATCAAATTAAAAAGGAAAACAAAATATGCCAAAAATGTGGAATATTTTCTTGGGTAGACAGCTAGACACAGTTTACTGTGTGTTGATTGCTAGGGATATGATCTTGTTAAATAGTACTGTAATCTACAACAATAAATGTTCATTTCTCGCGTCAATAAGCACATATTTTTAGTTAAGAGAAATAACTTACTATACAGATAAAAATAAAGTATTCGAAATGACTAGTTTTAAATTTTCTTCAGTATTGCCTCCAAATGCGTAGGAAATTTTTAAAAAATTCAGTAAAATGTGTTATTTTTTCACAAAATATTTCTTCGGTAAAGAAAGTGAAATATGTAGTCAACGCAGTCTAGAAATGTGAGTCATTGCCTTAAAGGGAACTAAAAAGTTCTGCGATATCCAATTTTGTTCATAGTTCGTCATTTTCATGGAGACCTGAGAAATAACGCAAGAACGCAAACCTAAAGTCAATCCTTAGTGGCTAACAAAATAACAGTGCCTAAAGAGTAGACCATAAGCAGCGTTTTTACTTTCCCGTATACGTACGTACACACGGAGTATAGGAAAAGTTATGTAATGCTGCGCGAAAAAATGGCCAATTTTCGGCGGAAAACAATTAATTGCCGGGCCGTGAAAACGAAAAAGTGCTTAAAACCTGTTGCTAAATTAAGAAAAAAAATCCCCTAATACGTGGTATAGCCAGAAACCCTGTTTTCTAGGTCACTGATACTGAAAACCCAATTGAAAGGAGGAAAACGTCCGTCTGTCCGTCCGAATGTCAATCTGTGAACACTGCTAGCGCCTAAACCATACGTACGATTTCTTCCAAAATGGATATTCCCCAGTCGATCTGGTTCTAGTCAAAGCTTTGAGATTTTTAAAAAGATTCTTCAAAATTTGGGGGTACTTTACATGAAGCCCCCTGGGGTTTTTCAAACTTTTCTCAAAAACGGCTCTAATTTGTTTTTAAATTTCTTGTATGAATAGAGTAAAATACACTTATTAACATGGCATAGGTCCGATTTTCACAGATAACTCTGAATTTTCGAAAAGTTTGAAAGTTTTAATTTTTTTTTGGCGTCTTTCTCCAACTACAAAATTGAAGATAGATATTTTTTCTTCATATAAAATTTCTTCTGCATATTGAGTTCTTTCATAAAGGTCATGTAAATGTTTCTCAAAATTTTAGTAGTTTTCGTGCAATATGTGCAACGTTAAAAAATTACAAAAACAAGATTTTCTCAAAAACGGCTCCAAACTTTTTCTTTAAACTTTTGGTAGGGGTAGTAGTAAATTTACTCTATCAGATGACATAAAAGCCATATTGGTCTATAGGTTAGTTTTTTCAAAAATTACAAAAATGTAAACTTTTTACATGTTTCTCACATCGATAATATTTACATTAGCGGCGATTTTTTCCCATTATTATATTTACGAGTACATGTGCTTTAAATAATGTCAAGTAAAGTTTCTCGAAAACACTACCGTTTACTGTGAAAAGTAGCTCAAAATGTCGCATTTTCAGAAACGCTCAAACGCCATTATCACATATATGGCTGCAATTTTTTTCTTGAAACTTTTGTAACAGATAGTGATAATTACACTCGTTAATATGACGTTAGTTTATTTTGAGTTTTTTTTTTGTTTTTTCAAAAATTATATCGACGTAAATTTTTTGAAACATCTCTCACATCTTTAATATCCACATTATCCGCAATTTGTAAAAATTATTATATTTGTGAGTGTAAGTGCTTCAAATAACTTCAAATAAAGTATTTCGAAAACTCAAAAATTTTCTGTGAAAATGAGCTTCAAATTTCGCATTTTTAGTAGTGCTAAAACGCCATTTTCTCTTAAACGGCACATAATTTTTAAAAGAAAATTGCCATTTACGGCTAGGTTCTTGTGTTCTTTATTATTCTAAAATTAATATTTTCGTTCTACCAATAGGAAACCGAAAAATTAAGAAAATGACAAATAATGTACTTTTGGCGGTGATAGATGGTAGCTGGCAAGAAAGAGTATGTGGCAATCCCGAATAGATAGCGAAGACCCAAAAAAATAGAAAACTAATACGAAAAAATAAACTTTACGCTATACTAAAGAGTGTAATTAGCGCTATCCGTTACAAAAGTTTCAAGAAAAAATTTGCAGCCAAATATGAGATAATGGCGATTGAGCGTTTCTGAAAATGCGACATTTTGAGCTACTTTTCACAGAAAACGGTTGTGTTTTTGAGAAACGTTAATTGGCATTATTTAAAACACATGTACTCGTAAATAAAAGCTTATGTCATCTGATAGAGTACATTTACCACTATCCCTACATACATTTTTAAAGACAAAATTTGGAGCCGTTTTTGAGAAAATCTTGTTTTTGTAATTTTTTAATGTTGCACACATTGCACGCAATATTGCACGAAAACTACTAAAATTTTGAAAAACATTTACATGACCTTTACGAAAGAACTCAATATGCAGAACAAATTTTATTTGAAGAAAAAATTTCTATCTTCAATTTTGTAGTTGGAAAAAGACGCCGAAAAAAATTCAAACTTTCACAACTTGGACTTGGAAAATTGGACCTATGCCATGTTAATAAGTGTATTTTACTCTATTCATACAAGAAATTTAAAGAAAAAATTTTGAGCCGTTTTTGAGAAAAGTTTGAAAATTCCCGGGGGGCTTCATATAAAGTACCCCCAAAGTTTAAAGAATCTTTTTCAAAATCTCAAATCTTTGACTAGAATCAGATCGACTGGGGAATATCCATTTTGGAAGAAATCGTACGTATGGTTTAGGCGCTAGCAGTGTTCACAGACGGACGGACAGACAGACGGACGTTTTCCTTTCAATTGGTTTTTCGGTATCAAGGACCTAGAAAACAGGGTTTCTGGCTACACCACGTGTTGGGGGATTTTTTTTCTTAATTTAGCAACAGGTTTTATGCACTTTTTCGTTTTCACGGCCCGGCAATTAATTTTTTCCCGCCGAAAATTTGCCATTTTTTTCGTGCAGCATTACATAACATTCCCTATACTACGTATATCATTCCGTGTATAGATATCACTTCGTGTATACGTAGGTATACGGAAAGTAAAAAACTACCTATCAAGGATTGGCATGAACGTACGATAACGCAATATTAGTACGTTATTATGATAAAAGTAATGTTTACACTTTTGCAAAATATTGTTATAAACTATCTTAATGTAAATTTTTCTCCATTTTTATTCACCTGATAATACTGATATGTCTCACACCTGACAATTAACGAGGTTTTCGACAAACGAAAGAAAAACCTCTGCTATTTACGACTATTAGCAAAATAGACAAACGTTCCACGGAGTTTGCCGAAGCCTCTAGTATTACTGTATCTGTCGCTTGCACTATAAATATCACGGCAATCTGACGGATGAGACGAATTTTGTACATTGTTTCTCTCGCCACGTACCTCTTGAATATTTGGAAAACCTGTTGTACATTAAAGCTGCTTCCAATTAATTCTCACTGAAGCACCGTGGTATTAACCTCGCACATCTACGAAGATTTGCTGTGTAAGTGACCAACTCTCCCACCGTAATCAGTAAGTTGTCGTTTTAAAAATGTCCATACCGATCAAAGTCAGCAGAGCCGGCTTTATGAACCGGAATAATCAATCAAAGCATGCTGTAGTTCATTAGATCTTCACGAAGCGGAAGTTCTGAAATTTTTATTTCTTGTAAGTTTTCGTATTGTGTTAAATGCGTAATAAATTAATCAGACCTCAACGACAATTTTCTAAATACAACTTAGAAACAATTTATAAATTAATACACAATAAATATAAAATTAAGTAATTTCTGTAATTCTAAGTTAAATTACATCATGTAATGTATTGAATAACTTCCTCAAAATAGTTCCTTTATCACTTAGACCTTATACATCCATTCCAAGATTATTATTTGATAAAGTAATTAAAGCTTACTATTCTAAAGAGCATACATTTCTTTTAGCACATCAGTATAATACGTTGACGTATTGAGGTCGATAAAGAGCAAATAATTGACACTAGCGTACCCGTGCGAGAACTCTCGCATGTTAAATCCCACCCTTTCCCTTTCCATTTGTCGATCCTTTCCATAAAGAAGAGGAACTACTAATGTACTTACAGAATATCAAACAAAATAACAATGCAATTGATGTTTCAAACGAATTTTCAATTAAAGTTTATTCAACATTATAGAGAGATGTTCTTGGAACAATTCATACTTCTTTAAAAACAACATTTGAAGAAATGTTTCAATCTTCCTTGAGAGTTAGCTTTTCGCTTTCCTTGATAGTCAAATAATAGATAAGATTTTTACTCTTGAGAAAGAAATGTAAAGTACTACGAAAATACCGGATCGGGCAAGAACAGACCTACTCATTGCAATATTATGCAACTTTCCTTGATTTGTTATGAATAACTGAGTGGGTTGTGGAGAGTCAGGGTGCCAGCTTGCTGGGGTGAGAAAATTGAAAAATTATTTGTATACTAAAAAATATTGAATTATTTTCTGCGTCCTTACGTACTTCAAGAAAAGCAATTCCGAGCCAAAAAATAATCAAATTAATGTTTTCACCTTTGAGTGCTAAATACCATTTGTTAGCATTAGAAACAAATTAGTAGGCATTAGGAAGCCCACTTCGGTACATGGGAATGTTGCTCAAACAATGTTTGCATTTTTAATATCTTAACGAACCGACACCTTGAGTTTAATATCAAACGGTGTTTTATTTACAATATGAGTTTGCAGCTGGGCGTTGGTGTACATACTTCCAGATATCGCCAACATATAAATCGTGCGTTTGGACTGCGATCGTTGGCAGTTGTCGGGTGACTTGCACTATTCTTTCTATAATTTTAAATTTAGTTGTTTTTTAATTTATTCACGTAGTATTGTAGGCTAGCGCGTTTTGATTTTTGTTTTCCATTTATTTCAAGCTATTTTACTTTAACTACTTTAAAAAGTTTGTACTTTGTGTTGTGCCATAGCACAAGTTTTCCCCCATTACATCTGCGTACCCGTGCGAGAACTCTCGCATGTTAGACCCCACATTCATCCCTATCCTATTTTTATACTAAGAGGGAAAGTAGTTAACGAAACGTGTTTATTTGTTTAAAAGTTATAAAGGTAACTTGCGATGTAGTAACACAATTACAAATAAAATAAAAAACAATGCAATTAATGTGTAAAATAAATTTTCAATAAATATTTATTCAATATCATGGAGAATTTACTTGGAACAATTCCCAACATTTACTTAAAGACATTTGAAGTAATTATTCAATATTCTTTGTCAGTTAGGATTTAGTTTTTCTTGATAGTCACAAAAATATTAGCTTTTTACTTTTGAGAAAGCTACGTGTCTGAACCCGTTGACTCGAAAATTTCATCGAATGATAACGAAAATATCTTGGACATCATTAAGAATTACATCAAGCCGAAATCAATTGTGATTTCGGATTGCTGCAAGGCTTATGATTGTCTAAATGATAAGCATTTTCACATTTGAGAGTTAATCATTCTATAACTTTCAAAGATCCTGAAACTGGAGCACATACGAATTCTATTGAAGGAACTTGGAGTGCTATAAAACGCGCAATGCCACGTAGGAAAACAGAAATGTTCAATTTTTATCTTGCCGAATATGTCTGGAGAAGGAAATTGACTAATCCCAAATTTGAGAATTTCATTCAACAAATTTTGAAAGTTTATAATGTGAATAAAAAAGTGAGTATTTTTTTATTATAAATTTTTAAGTTTCAATTTAGTAAAAATTGAAAATAATTTTTTGCTTTTGTTTTTACAGCAATTATGAAGATATTATATATTTTAAAATCTTGTTCTACGTTAATTTTTTTTGTTTCAATTTTCTTCGTTTCTGTGTGTTTTCATTTTTATTCTACGTTCAATCACATTCAAAGGTGAGTTATTAATATTTACTTCCTATTGGTTTTTATAAATTTTAGTTTGCATTCTTTTTAAAAGTATGTTTTTCTGTTACAGAAATTACGCTGTTTCAACATATTTTTCTTCGCTTTTATTCAATTTTCTTCGTTATGTATTTTTCATTCTAATTAATAGTGAGTTATTAATATTATTTCATATTGGTTTTATTTTATATTGTATTATTTTTAAAAACACTTTTTTTTGGTTTCAGGTTCATAAAATTCTACGTTTATATTATTATTATTATTATTGTTGTTATTATCATTATTATTGTTGTTGTTTTTATATTTTTGTTTGATAACTTAAAATAAATGTATAAAAATTCCAACAAATACGTGAGTTATACTTTTCCCATTTATATTCTGTGGCTTATAGAGCAATGTAAAAAGTAGCATTTGCTTAACTAAATAGAAGAGTGGCTTAAATAACACAAAATGAGTGGCTTAAGTAGTAAAGAATTTTCAAGTAGCACGCGAATCTTAAATAGAATATGTTTTCAAAGACATTTATTACGTTACCATGTTGAACGCTACTACACGCGAATTACTATTTACTAACAACGATTCGGTTCACTGAGTCGATTCCTCCCTAGTGAACCGGATCAGTAAACTAAATGAACCGTGCCACCCTAAACCCTAGTTCAACCAAAACAATGCAATTAATGTGTAAAAGAAATTTTCAATAAATATTTATTCAATATCATGGAGAATTTACTTGGAACAATTCCCAACACTTACTTAAAGACATTTGAAGTAATTATTCAATATTCTTTGTCAGTTAGGATTTAGTTTTTCGGTTGAACCAGGGTTTAGGGTGGCACGGTTCATTTGGTTCCTTTTGTGAATCACTTACTCTCGTGAATCGCCCGCCACGGTTCACTTACGGTTCACTTCAGAGGTGGCGATAAATAATAAGTGAATTATCTTCGGGTTGATTAGCTTTGATGGGTCAAAGCATAAATATACAAGAAATGACCAATTTCATATTTTACGAATAATTTCTTCATCACGACATTTTTAAAACAGCTTCACTTCACATTGAAAATTACACTTCACTAGACTTGTTTTTGTTGAATTAAACTTGTTTCTAAGCTGATTTCATTGCTGTTTGAACTCAAATATTAGTATAGAAATGTTTTTAGATTTTAAAAAGCCTTCTAGTAATGTCACTTTCAGTTGTTCCCATAACAACAAAATTATTTACTGGCACTATTTAATGCGATTAGAAACTGTTCGCACGAAAAGATATTTTCTTAGTGGAATTGTGTGTTTTATAGCATTTCAAGACCTCTTTGAATAGATTTTGTACGTCTACCGTGATGGAAGGTGTGAACGCAGGATTTTTTTATGAATTGCGCCGAGAGGGAAGTTTAAATGCTATTCAGTGGTGTCAGAAAGTGGGATTGCTTGCGTCTCGACGTGTGTGTCACGTATGTACAGGAGAAAAGTGGTATTACGTGTTTTTTCGTATTTCAAGACATCTTTTAATAGATTTTGTGTGTCTACCGTGATGGAAGATGTAAATGCAGGATTTATTTATGATTAACATATTATGTAGTATTTATTTTAAAAAGTAGACGAGTTTGTTTTTAGTATTAAAATGGAGGATTTGAAAGGTGATAGTCTCCCAATAATTGCGACTACCCGTCTGTCGGTTGGGCTCCGTAGACGTGGTAGCCGTCTCGCTCAGTCGATAGAAAGGCTTGCCTAAATTGATGAAGATGAAGTTGGTGACCGGTGTAAAATAAGAAACTTTTACTCATGTTAACAAATAGGTGGCTTTTATTTAAAAAAGAATTGCAAGATTTTACCACTCATGTCGGCGAGCATGCTCCCCTTTCCCAATTCCAAAATATGACATGCACACATAAAATAATAAAATAAATTGACAAGTGAAAATTACTACAGTAAAAAAAGAACAATATTTTCCTCTACGCTGATTCCCTCTTGACAGCCAAGCGCGGCCGGGAATCTTCTCTTCGTCGCCCGGTCAAAGGTAATTAAAAAAAATTGTTCACCAAACTGTTTATGCCATTCGACCACGGGCGCGCCAAAAGAACGAAAAAAATACCGTCTCAGCGGGGCGGCGAGCACAACAAACCAGAATTGAACGACCTCGAGCCACCAGCTGGTTGGCAGGGGTGGCCTGGGACGTCTTGGGGCGCCGCACAAAGGGTCGCGAAGGGCCGAGTCAGGTAGTAGGCGGGGTCGCAGAAGTGTTGACCCAACACACAGCGCCGCTCACTTGCTGTCGCTAATGCTCAGATAATATCTGTTCAGCTGAATGACCTTGTCACTTTCGGTTCACCGCACGGTACTTTAGAGTTCGTAGCAAGTTCGTGAATGATCAAATAGTTCCACGATAATGTTCCAAACACGAGCACAGGTCAGATACTTTTTCTGAGCTATTAGAATGTCAATAAAACTTTTCACAATCCGCGGTCTACACTTATTTAAGAACCGCGCACAAATTCTTCTCGAAAACTCAACGTTTTCTTATAGGTCCAACTAAGAAACAAAACTTTATCTCTGACGCCGGGCGCCTCCACAATAACGTCTCGTCCCCCTGACCGCCTCTCACGTTCTCTCTGTGACGGCCTCACACCCTCTCTCTGTGGTGGCCTCACACCTCTCTGTGGTGTCGCCTGCACCAAGTCCTTCGAGCCTCCCTTCCCCCACCAAATTCCCTCAGAATGTTCTAGAACATCCTAGAGCTTTGTCCACGTCCGACGGCTATTGGCGAAAGGGTATTGCGTCGTAGAATAATTCCGCCCAATCATCGGAAGTTTTTGGGGCCGAGAAATGAGAGAGAAACCCGCACTCGTTCTCTCTCGCTTCAATTTTCTGTCAAATAGGGGCAGAAATTAATGACTGGGGGGGAACGAAAATCTCAAGGGAGGATGGGGAGGGCGAGGAGCGCCGCGGAAAAGTACTGGCGTGCCGCGTGCACGGGAAGACCCCCCAGACCGCGGGACACTTGGGTGCGACGAATTGTTAGGGGGGCGGGTCCAGCGGGTGGCCTGACAGAAGCCTGGCGCCGCCGTCGACCCCTCTGTCGCGCAACACGGAGCAATTCTCAGGCTCGCAGCCGTAATGGATTCGGTATCACTACACAATAAACGTAAGTAGTATGTGTTTGCGAAATAGAATTGATTTTAAATATTTGTATTTATTTTATTAGCTTAACAAGTTGTTTTTTATTATTAATTTTTTAAGCTTCAGTTCGTAAAAAGTAGGTATTTTTTCGAGAAACAAGCTTGACGTTTTTTTCGTGTTATGAGGGTGTAATTCGTGCCGAGACACAACACTAATTTTCAGTATTACTATGGTAGTGGTAATACTATTAAAATTGTATAATTTCAACGACTGTGTGAGTGGATTTTTTCTTTTAAAATTCCATTTTCTTTAACATATTTAGTAGAATTGGTTTAAAAAACAGACGAGTTGGTTTATTCGTATTAAAATGGGGGGTTTGGGGGGCGATAGCCCCCCAATAACAAAAGCTTAAATAGTATGAGTTTGTGAAATGGAATTAATTTTAAATGTGAATTTATTTTTACAGCAATTGTGATGTTAAAAAATCTTTTTCAACGTTAATTTTTTTTGTTTAAATTTATGAGTTCCTGTTTATATTAATTTTTTTTCATCGTTCAATTGCATTCAAAAGGGAGTTATTAGTATTTACTTCCTATTGGTTTTTATAAATTTTAGTTTGTGTTCTTTTTAAAAGTATAGTATTAGTAAGTAAAGTATAGTAAAAGTATTTTCTGTTATAGAAATTACGCTGTTTCAACAAATTTTTCTTCGCTTTTATTCAATTTCCTTCGTTATTTATCTTTCATTCTATTTAATAGTGAGTTATTAATATTATTTGATATTGGTTTTATTTTATATTGTATTATTTTTAAAAACACTTTTTTTTTGTTTCAGGTTCTTAAAATTCTACGTTTATATTAATATTATTATTATTATTATTGTTGTTTTTATATTTTTGTTTGATAACTTAAAATAAATGTATAAAAATTCCAACAAATACGTGAGTTATACTTTTCCCATTTATATTCTGTGGCTTATAGAGCAATGTAATAAGTAGCATTTGCTTAACTAAATAGACGAGTGGCGTAAGTAACACAAAATGAGTGGCTTAAGTAGTAAAGAATGTTCAAGTAGCACGCGCTTCTTAAATAGAATATGTTTTCAAAGACATTTATTACGTTACCATGTTCAATGCGAATAGTAAACGGAGTAACGGTAACGGAATAATAGTAACAAGGATTCGATTCACTGAGTCAATTCCTCCCTAGTGAACCGGATCAATGAACGAAAAGAACCGTGCCACCCTAAACCCTGGTTCAACCAGTTTTTCTTGATAGTCACAAAAATATTAGCTTTTTACTTTTGAGAAAGCTACGTGTCTGAACCCGTTGACTCGAAAATTTCATCGAATGATAACGAAAATATTGGTACAGGTAAAACACAAACACAGTCTTCACTCCTCACTGAATACCCACATCTCTTCACAATTAAGTACACAGCACTTATAGACCATGAAAAAATGTTAATTGAATAGTTTCACTACACGCATAAGAAACAATCTTCATTGGTATAGGTATCAAGCAACTATAATAGTACTTCTAGTTGTTGCTGGAGAGCAAATCTTAAATTAATGATTATGCAAATAAACCTCGTCAGACTGCACAAACTCCGGTGTAAACAGAAAGCGTAAATAAAGATTGTCGAATCTAAGCCTTCTAAGCGTGTCGCCACAAAAGTTGCTACCAGCAGCAAGGGCTGAAATATTGCGGTGGCCTTGATAGTATTGAAGCGTGGAACCGAAAAGTTAATTGAATGTATCGGAGAATGTCTCATCTTGTAGATTATGGTGTGTAAAACGCTTTTTAAGGCTCTGAAATGCTTTGTTTATGAGTTATTTGCCTATGTATGTTGACATGTGATGCGTGTTGCATTTGAAATGAATATTTCGATGCGTTTTTTTTAAAGAAATCATCCATATTTTTAAAGTCAAAGTGGAATTCCTCAAGTCTCCGTGAAATTCTCTTTCTTTAGAGCCTTCATTTATAAAGATTGGTTGCGTGTGAGAGCCGGAACCCAAAGGTATACTACTGAAATAATACAGGAGACGATCATTGAAGTTTTCACTACGGTCATTATTTGTGAATTCGGCCGTATGTCGTTTAATATTTTCATAAAATCACGTTGTTATAAGAAAAAGATTATATAAAGAAGAAATATCTTTTCTTGAAGTAGGAGAATTCATCCGTCAGCATTTTTTCTGCAACTTATTGTTTTCATTGTTCTTCACGGACAGTCATTGGTAAAATCTTTTTCGGACGCCGGCTGTTAATAACAGTTTTTCGCACTGTTTTATTGCGCAAATTCAATGTCACAGAACCGTACTATGAAACGCCTGTGTAACTACAGTATTACGAAAATATTTTTGTTTTATTACTATTTCTGAGCTTCCTTACAAAAATAATGGCGAGTTTCGTCATTAATCGAGATAATATATTAGTTTTAATAGAGTTTCAGTCTCCCTAAACTTTATTCATTGAAAATATATATCAATTGGAGGTGCCCTACGCATTTATTTAGTCGTGTATCAGAGGTTATACGACACCGATACAGGAAGCTGCTTGTTAATTTAGCAATATAGGCAACCCGCGACACAAATAATCGCAATGCCCTGCTACGAAAATGAATGGCGGTTCTGTGGCTAAACGTCGCAATGAGTTATAAAGTATCTTGTTCGATATATCAATTGATTGATTAGTGTTTCAGGGTGTGACAGTTGCTAAGGTCATTAGTCCTGTAAATGTAGTTTTGATCGTGAGAGGTGGCTGTGAAGTTTCCTTGCTTGGATGGCGAGATTCGGCGCCGACCTACATGCCGGCTTGCAGGGTTTTCCCCAAAGTCATATCTCCCAACAGCGAGGAAAAGCTCTAATCTCCCGACTGGACTCCTCATACGATTGGTAGTGTAGAGCATGTAAGTGTGTAAGTAAGGAGTGATGATAGGACAAGGACGGGGAAGGAAAGATAGCGCGCGGTGCATGGCCCTTTTGGTAAGGTACTGCTCCGGCATTCGCCTTCGGAGAAACCACGGAAAACTACCGATCAGAGCAACCGGCCGCTACATTCCACCTCCAGTTGGCAACAGAACTCGACTTACTAGCTATCTAGTTAGTCTCGAAAATCCTACCATTGTCAGGACTCGAACCTAGGACCTCCCGGTCAGAGGCACTGCAATGAGTAAAGAGTGCAAATAATGAGTGAAGATATGACCAGGAACAGGAAGAAGAGATCGCGCGCTGTCTGTGGCCAATTACGATACTGTTTCGGCATTCGTCTGGCATTGATCAGTGGAACGCTAGAATTCTCCTTCAGACAGTGGTTTCACTCAACCTAGGTATCTAGCTAGTGTCACAAATAGTGCCACTGTGGAAATTCTAAACCTACGACCTCCTAGTCAGAGGCATTGCAGTGACATCAACTGATGACTTAAGCCACATAAGCCAGACTTCTTACATTCGAGCAATTCGTCATTCTTGCGGGTGAAGGATGAGGCCCACCTGCTCGTACACTCTACGAGGCGAACAGCCCGAGTCTCTACAAGAGACCCCTGAAACAATCAACAAACCAGAGCGAAATACTTGAAGAAGCTCTGTTATTTTTCTTTTACATGCGAAATTCGATATTATTTCATATAACATATCAATAAAAGTAAAGTCGACGAAAAATAAATTTACCACCCGTTTGTATCTGACTTCAATTATCTAGTACCACATGGAAGATGAAAATAAACGCAATATGATATATATGAAAATGTGTGGTATCGGAACGTTCACGTTTTGTACCGTGACGGGACGAATCCCCTGAACTGCGTAACATTACCTCTTTTTCGCTTTACCAAGTCGATTAACAAAAATATTGTAATTTTGTTTAACCAAGTTTATAATAACATTTATTGGAGTCATTTTTTTAAGTTAATTTATATTTAACAATTTTCTGATAACTAATCTACGATTATTGTTTCTCATTTCCTCAAGTTTGCTACTATTCCGTTTAAGAGACCACAAAACTTCAGCGTTTAGCATTACTCTTAAAACACAATCAAGAAATATTGTAGTGGCCAACTCGGACAAAAATTCCATTTTCAAAAGCCGATTTGTCAATTCTAATTTTTCCACTGTAATATATTTTAGCAAACATTTCTAAACATTAGTAACCCCGTCCAGGAATCAAAGACAGGTCTCATTTATGCCTGACAGCTTTGACTACTAAGCTCTTCACCATCTTGACAAATAGGTGTCCGCGACACCTACTTCTGATTCCCGGTTGGGAAGTCTGATGCTTATAATAATTTTCTCACGAAATATAAACAGAAATTCACAAATCGCGGAGTGTTAGCACATTTTGGTCGGCGCGGACAAGTTCCTGCGACTTCCGCCCACCTGGGCACTCTTTGGGGTACTTCCCGCTAAATTACGGGAGTTCCATGCTAGACCAGGGTGTCATGGGGGCGCCAATTCCAAAATTCGCGCGTCCCACTTAAAAAAAATCAATCGATCATCAATCAATCAATCAATGAAATGGAATGAAGACATTAATTAAATCATTGTTTACCCGCGCCTTGATGCATGTGACAGTTCTTCCGCCGCCCTGCCAGGTTGCAATCAGCTACCCTCGCCGCCGACACCGGTGACGTCACTACATCACCACCGTCACCGCCGCCACCAACACCATCGCGCCGTCGCGCCCGTATCTCTCCCCCCGCCTACGTCCGCCCCCCGCCGCCAGCTAGCCGGCTGCCCGCCCCTCTGCGCCCTGCCCGGGGTCGGAACCCGGGGCAGCGCCAGAACACGAGCGGACAGCGGGCGACACAGCTGGTGGAGTGTGGGCCAAGCGGAAGGAGCTATGGTGGACCGGGAGCATGAAGCATCCACGGCGGTGAAGGGCATTTTTCACGCTTTCTGCATTTGAGACCCTCTACTAGACAGCGGTGTGAGTTGTAGGAGCGGTGGTGCTGTGACAGTGGTGTGGTTCGACAACCCAGCCATGTGTGCCTCGTAACCTTTCAATGTTACATTCATTTGGTTTTTGCTTGCTGTGTTAGTCAGGTAGCATCGCTTGGTCAGTGTGTGCCTTTAATTTTGTGTTTCGCAACACTGCAAGAGTTTTGTGAAATTGTAAAAGTTTTTTTTTGTATTCTTTGACACGGAGTACACAGAAACGTTGACCCTGGCTGAATATCAGTTAAGATTTTATTCCCGTCATATTTTAATCGTCACAAAGGCGACAAGACTGTGACATGCAATTATTGAATCGTTTTAATCACTGCCCTTGAATTTTTCAAGTCCATTGCCATTCATGAAATAAACCCTAACCTTAGCATCACGCAGCGAAGTCAGTGAAAAACACGTGGCGCGCAATCATCGGTAAGTTCCCGATTCCAAAGGGCCATTCCGCGCGCGAGGAGGCTTTGTGGTGTGCGGAGCGGCGGCCGAAGGGGCGTGCGGCGCGGGGGCAATTAGACCTTAACGACGCGGCGCCCGGGGCCCTTCCTGGTGGGGCGTTCGTGCGCGCGGGGCAGCCGGCCAGTTTTTCCCCCCACGTGGTGCGGCGCGGCGCGGCCCGTAATGAGCGTGGTGGGCAAGCGGAGGTGTGAACGCCCGCCGCGCCGCCCGGCGATCCTCTGCCCACCCGCGGAGGGGCCACGGGGGTCGGACGGGACGGCGCGGTGCGGCGGCCGCGCGGCCACGCGAGTGGGAGGGCGGCGGCGGTGGGATGTTGGGGGCAGGAGATCGAGCCGGCGAACATCGGAGAACGATTATTGAGGTATGAGGAAAAGGTGGGTCGGGAAGAGTTTCAACAATGGCCAAGAACGTATTTGTAATGAAAGGGGGCAAGATTGGGGACATTACGAAAGAAATATTGGTAGAAAAAAGGACGTTGGATTATTATTATTATTATTATTATTATTATTAATGTTATTTTGTATTAATAAGTGTAATTTCAGCCTTTGTCCATTCCGTCTCTAGTCATCTCACTACAGTGGAGATTTATTATTTCCTTCCTCTGCATGAAAGATGGAAGGGGCATGACTAGGGGTGAAATACGACGAATAATTAATAATGGGATGTTAATCAATACGGGTGACGTGGAAGCGAACCACGTTATAATCACATAGAAACATTTCATTAAAAACACCACGAAAACGACATTACACCAAGTCCCGAATGCGCAGTCTTCGGTTACGTGGACTTGGATGATAATCAAAGCCCTTGTGCCTCTGAGACCCGATAATTTCGTATTCCACGTAGAATGTTTGAGGTAGGGCATACAATTAAACAAGCAATAATATTTACATTTAATTTGTCAGTAAACGGTGTAGAGATCATATGGAGGGTGAAAGTTTATGGAAGAGATACTCACTCGTATGTGTTCAGAAAAATATTATCTACTAATGGTGAACAAGTGTACCATTCCATCAAGCTACCGTTGTTCAATATATATATATATATATATATATATATATATATATATATATATATTTCGTGGTCAATAGTACGATATTATCACAATTTCTCAAACATTAAAGACACTTTTCTTCTAAAGTCCTTTTTTTCTGAATTTGTCGTTCCAAACTTCAAGGTTCTAACGAAACTTCATTGTCAAGAAATAATGAAAATGTTGAGTAATAATGTACGTAAAACCAAGCAAAACAGAAATTTTGGAAGAAATTTTAAAGAAAATAGAAGTTGAAAACACATGTGAGAAGATTATCATAAAACATTCCAAAGAAAAATTCACTTTTTAAAATTACTAGGTAAATGTAAATGAGAGCCTAACTACAATAAAAACCTTCGTAACTGGACCACTGGCATATCAAAACCGTTCATTTAATGTTTTTCTATTTTAATTTTGGCTAATTTAGGAAAAACATTACTTACATCTCATTTGTTTAATGAAAATATTGGGGAAAGGTCAACATCACAATATTTCGATTTATGATGTATTCGTGTTCCATGTGCGTGTATATTTTTCCTCGAATTCGAGAATGTAAAAATTATATTTATCGCCCTGTCTCACATGCGAGAGGTTTCGCGCAGGGGAAGATTCGATGCCGCTGTGGCCGTGCGAAACGCCAAGCGGTCACGTGCGACGACGCAACGGTGCCTTTCATGCGGCCTAGCGCACACGGAAAGGCGATGCCTCATAGCTCAAGAAGTAAAAACATGATGTAGCGTGATGTCAGTTGAGAAGGCGGTTGAATGGACAACTTAGTGTGTAGAGAAGGAAAAGAACGGAGAGTGAGTAACATCAGGGTGGTATTTTTCTAAAAGAGTAATAAAAGTGATAAGAAACCTGACTAAGAAGAATCCAATGTCATGAAGAAGGAAAACAAGATGAGATTAATGTGAAAAAATATAGAAAGAAAATTATAAATTTAAAGCACACGAACGGTTTCCAAACAAGCATGATTTCTAGTACGAGAAAAATAATTGGTTTGTAAACAACAGAAAACTGTGTTCTTAACTGTGTATGGAAAGCAACTATTATCAATGTAACATTGGAAGTAGAATGTAGTACTTTTTATTTAAGAATGAAATATCACATTATAACACAAAATTATCACACAAAATATGTAGAACAAAATATACATTAGAATAACAAAAACATTGAATAAACGAATAAAATTAAAAATTAAAATAAAATACTTAAAAATTAAGCAAGTAAATCACAACTACGAAAAGAGGAAAATTAAAAAATAAGAAAACAACATATTACAATAACATGATGGAAAATTTAAGTGAAAGAGAGAGGAGAATCTTAGGTCACATTCCAAGTGGTTGCCATTTCAACATAATGATATAATCACTTGAAAATCACATTAATATTGCTTATAATTATCTCTCACTGATCCATTCATTTAAATGTTTCCCAACAATTTATTGAAGTAAATGAATAAAAAGGTAAAAAGGGAAATAAAAAATAATTCGAAATCAAGAAGATTACTTCGAGCAAAAGGCATTACGTCCATGCAAACAGGAAATGACGTGGTAAACGAGGATGGCTAAAATTGGTGGGACGTCGAGGCAGCGAAAACGGGCGTGTCTGGGGTAGACTAAGCGGGATGTGTGCGTGGTCACAGGACAAGCGACATCGAAAGGCGACAAAATAAGTTCCAGTAGGCGGCATCTCCGATAAAAATCGCGCTACACATCCTGAAAGAGGGCACAATACGTTCGTACCCTAACCTTGAAGATATAAATGTGGCGTACACTCAATCACTGTCGTCCTCAGTAAATGGCGCAGGCGTCGGTAGCCAAATTGCTTAACTACGCTCGGTGAAGTCACGGAGGTTAAACCACTCGAGACACCGGGATATGACCTGTATGGTGACCGCCTGAGAACCCGGGGATCTAATGGCGACGAGCCCCTGGTCAAAAAGGATAAAAGCTAATGAGTGACTATATCTGAAGATGACTGACTTAGGACTATATCTGAAGATGACTGAGGATTTCTCCACGTCCGACAGTAGTAAATGGTTAAGAGAATGTTCTTACAAAAAACTAACATAATTTTAAACAATGAAAGAAAATTAATAAATTCATTTTACAGAGTTCTGTATTGCATTAAGAACATTCTGTAACTACTAAATTACTAACATGAATTCAAGTAAATAGACTTATTTCAAACTTGGACTATTTCAAAACAAGAAGTTCACGACGTTGCGCAGTCTTCCTTCAAGCAAAAACAGTACTTGTGTATTCTTAGTGGACTCTCAAAGTGAGGAGCAGGATCTTTCGTGCAAAACTCCTTCCCACAGCGAAAAGCACAGCTTGTATTTACTGAACAGGCGCCAGCACGATATTAACATCGCAGACATGAGCCATGTACAAGCAGCCAATAAGTGCCTCGTCGTGCACACGCTCAGAGTGGAAGCCATAGCAAAACACGGCGCTTGGCACGCGAACGTCTTCTCGAGCCACACCAACCCACCTAAGGTGCCGCGCTCCACACCACGCCCTCCCCACCTAACACCACAACGCTGCTCCGCGCCACCTCGCACCGTATAAATAGTCACGTTTAAATTCACAATCTGGAGGAAAATTCTAGTGGCCGGTTGCTCTGATCTGTAGTTTCCAGTGGTTTCTCCCATTAACACCAAGAGAATGCCCGAGCAATACCCTAACAAATGGGCCATGGATCGCATACGATCTTTCCTTCCTCATCTGTATCCCCTTTTGTCCGCATACATTCACTAATACATGTATGCACTTATATGCACCATGTTGTGGTAATCCACAGCACATAAGAAAACAGATCAAAAGCCTAGAACTTATCCCGGTTGGGGCGGATCATGATCGGGTTGGTTACTCGCTGAGTGAGATACGCGAGGAGGAAACCTCGCCAGCATCGTAAGTGTAGCTCTTCTCTTGCCCAGCGGATGCAACATGCGCCTGGACAATGAAATATCTTAAATGGTTGACATATCCGAAATCAATACATACTCATATATGTTATTTTCCCATTCCACCCATCCTTCCTTACAGCCTCTAGTTCCTCCTCGTGCCTCATTACGCCGCGCCCCAACGAGACGCCAACTCGCCGGATGCCACCGAATCCTGCCCGGTTCGGTTCGATTCGATTCTGCGACGACCAACATAGCCTAGACCACGGTATAATACTCGCAACTGTCGTCTTCGTTTCTCGTCGCACTGCGAAGACTCGTGTCGCCCCTTGCACCCTGTCTGGTGAGTACGTGAACGAGGCGGTCGTTATGGTGTTATGAACTGGACATCGCGCAGACGAGAGTCTGAAACGGCGAAGTCCCCAAGAGGTGCATCGAGGCAACGTACGAGCCATCGGGTAGTCGCCTTGGGGGACACGAAGCGACCCCGCAAGGACACCGACGCCGCTGCCATCGATGCCGATGGCGTCACCGTCGCTGATGTCAATACTCGTCTTAGAATCTTGGAGATCGACATTCCTTCACACACGTTAAACCTAGATCCTCTTTTATAATCGATATCTTAAGAAATGCAGTGACTTCAAATAAGTCGAGGAACCACTTACTCGTTTAGGTGTATTGGTCTAGTGTATGAAGAAATAAATGTATAAAATCGGAAAATATTCTGGTCTAGAACTACTACTTAGTGTATTTATTTTTAAAATAAATAAAAATATACGGAAACAAAGGTATAAGAATTTAAAAGTAAATAGACATTTATTTTATCAGAGCATCATAAAGTCAATAGACAAAAAGACGGGAGAATATATGAGAAATAGAAACATATTTAATTATCCGCAATTGAGTGCAACTCAGTGAAGTAATTTACAAAATAAATGAATATCGCTATAATAATAATAACAATAATAATAAACTTATCTGACATGAATATATCAGATAAATGAATATCATATGAACATAACGAACAGGTATGAATATGAAATCATATTGCACATCAAAGCACTGCACCACACGTCGATACACAGCACTGCATTCCATTGCACTGCACTGAACTTTCCTGTCCATATTTTGTGATTCATTATGGTCCCTTATACCAATACATGTTGGTTAAACAGACATACGTTGGATAATGGATCTGATGAAACAAAGAAGAACGATAGGTAGTTGTCACAGGTACTTGGTGTGACTGAGACGGTCGTGAAATAAGACGCAAACGTTAACATCAGCAGATTTCGAATACTTACAACTTACACATTCACGAAGATTGTTTTGCAAATGAATCTAATAGAATAATGAAATTAAATAATTTTACGGTCAATTAAATAAGAAGGATATCAGCATGAAGAAATATCTGTAAAAAAGGTATGTCAATGGGTCAAAAAAAGGTATATCTTCGATGGGTAACGGGCTGAACTTCACTAGAATCCACTGTGCTGGACGAAATTGAAGAACAAGATACCAAGAAATAAATATACAAGACAAATTGCATTTTAAAATATTTCTGTTAGTCCCCAAGGGTGATTTATTATTTTATTGTGTTCAAAATCTATGGTTAAAATGTATGGTATGTATATAAGTGGTTTTCGTAATTTTGTATTATAAATTGAGTAAAGGTATAGAAAGGATCCGAATTCAATGGAAGAAATTATTTGAGGTATTCAATTGAAAAAAATATGAAATAAGACATCAACCCTTAACCGAGAAGGTTGAAAAATGCGGTATTTTGGCTGATAAATATTAATTATTCATTTCACTTGAAAATATCTGCAACATAAATTTATTATAATCTTACCTGATGGCGAGAAGTTAGCCGCATAGCGCACGCTATCTCCTTATCCCACGTCCTTATCAATTTAAATATGATCGTTAACATAATTAATATCAAAAGATATGAACTAGGTGCTACAATAGTACATACTTTCTTCCAATATTACAATGTTATCGTTATGCACGACAGGACGCCCATACTAAACGTTTCATTAATTTTCAACATAAATTACGCGAAAACTACTAACTTTTATCAAAAATTGTTCATGACCTTTTTTAGAGAGCTAATTTTGTACAACAGACTTTTGTCTGAGGCAAAATCTTTATCTTCAATTTTGTAGTTTTGAATTTTTTTGCAATTTTCGAAAAAAACAGCTGTACCTGAAAATGGTACAAGCGTCATATTTTTAAAGTCCCTTATTACATAAGTGGAAAAATTTAAAAGAAAAATGTGGAGCGGTTTTTGAGAAACAAAATTTTTGTACAATTCACATCAGCCAGAACGCTTGGGGAATATGAATTTTGGAGAAAATCGGCTGAACAGTTTAGGCGATAGCGTTGACCATGGACGGACGGACGGACGTTTTGCTGTCAATCAATTTTTCGGTATCAAGAACCAACAAAACCATTAATTCTAGCGTGATAGAATGCAACAACAAAACATGGAATCCACGTGATAGACGATTTTTTTCTAAATTTAGCAACAGGATTTATCCATTTTTTCGTTACCAGAGCCCAGCTATAATAGTTTGTTTTTTTTAAGGAAATTCACTTTTCCCGGCGGACGATTACATAACTTTCCCTTCTTACAAAATAAAAAGGGAGATCTTGGGGAAAATACAATTTCCTGGAAAAATAAAATGTTATATTACCACCAAGTTGGTATTTAGTATCGAGGATTGCCACAGAATATTACATGCCTTTCGTGAGACATTTACTCGTAAAATAAAGTTCTATTTATTATTCAAGATAATAAAATATATTTTATAGTGAGAACACTATAATATTCTTCGTAAACTGTTACCTAGAAGTATTCGAAAACTGTGTTTAAATGTAGATGTGAGACTGAAACAAAAACATGTTTTGTCGAACTACATATATCTTAAGAGCGACTGGCAGCACTGGAGAATGAGAAGCGCTGTGAATGAAATTAGAACATTTAGGTCACTGATGTTCTACGTACTCTCTATCTTAATCTAAGTTCCTAATCCCGAATAAAATTATTAAACATCAAGCTATTTTGCACATTAATACCCTCAACAAAACTATCCTCCAGAACGTTAAATAAATCTATCTTTCTACCTAAACTGAATTCTTCACGAACTTCATCATTTCATGCGAAGGAGGAAGAAAAGTCCACTCCCGACGTAAAAAGGAGCAAAAGAAGCTTCTCGTGGAACGTGCATTCCCCCGAGAGTCTTCCGTCTTATTATTTATTATCTCAGAGTACTTGAATCTGTCATCTTAATACTCTCTCATATTTTTGTAACTAAAGTTTTCATTTCTATGTTATATTTACATGTATGCTGTGCAGAAAGACCTCCTTTAAAATGTACTCGTACTGTTAAAAAATAAAGCTTAGTTGTGCGAGTGCATGTCAACTTAAAAATCGTTTACAAAGATCTATTTTGTGATAGCCAAACTCAGTTACGTTTTTCAAAAGCAATTTCTGGAGGAAAGAGACCTTGCTTTGAGTAGATCATTTCATTGTATTTTCGTCTAGTCATCTCTGAAAAAAACAACGAAAACATGAAGTGCAATAATTTGTCGAGTGTTGAGTCCCAATAATAACATCATAAGCAATAATCTGAGAAGAAATGAAAAAAACATGAACCGAAGAAGCGTCAAGTTGTCTCGCAAAAAGTAGCTACCGCCGACGTGTTTCGCCTCGGGACTTTAAGGACGTCCGCCTTTTGACTGCCGCTGCCACTTTAGTGCCTGGAACTTGTAGGACGTTAGTCCGTCCGAATATGAATGCGGCAAAGGCCACAAGAGTCTCCAGGCCAGAGAAATGTGACAACCAAGATGACTCGAATGCTATTTTCTGAAATATTAGTGGCCTTTCAGAAGCGCCAAGTGTCCATAATTTCTATCAGAGGAATGATAACACGAAAAATGTGAAAATAAAGAGGTCATTTCAACGCTAAATTTCTTTTTTTATTAATAAGGGCATATGTGTGAGGACATCTCATCTACTACTACTAAATATGACCAGATATCGTAGGGTAGAAATCAAAAGGTGTTAGTTCAGAAAATGTTAAAGCACATTAATAAAGGTATGATAATATATTTAATCGGCAAATAACTATGGAATAAATCACCTTGAATTTCATAAGCAAATCATTCTTTGGAGCATTGAACATATGGAGGATTATTATATATCCGATTTACAACAGATGATTAAAAAATTACTTTCCCGTGCCTAAATTTTCCAATTCAATTTTATTTTCCAATCTTTATAACATTTTCTCTTTCATTTGAAGATAATACGAAAACATCTACTTGATAATAACGTCTGCATACATACTAATTTGTTAATTATGGATTAAAGGTATTGATACGACACTATGTTAATGACTATTTATCTAAATTTATTTTTTCTTTCATTGAAGAAAGTAATAGTTAAGGGCATATTTTCAAAGAGAAATATAGCTGCAAACGCAACAATGTAAGCTGCAATATATTCAAAGATTCTTGAGGTAGCAACATCGTTTAGTGAGTATGTGCACTCCAACGCAAGTAAACATAAATAACTTACTGCTTCATGCCAACGTAGAACAAGATTTATAAATAAACAAAACGCGAAAACAGTTCCAAAAGACAGTTTCTTTTATGTCTCGACTCCTCGTTTGTTTGCGAATTCAACAGAGGCAAGAGACACGATATGCAGGTTGCTGTCAGCACTAATAAAACTTGTTTCGTGTTGTAAAAATGAATTTCATCTAACAAATAAAAGAAGTATAATAATTGAATGGCATGACGTGAGATAACAAAGAATATTCATGCAATTTTGAGAGTCGCAATAGTTCGTACAATATTTGGCCAACACAACCAAAAGAAGGTCAAAATAGGTGTTATCCTGCCCTATGGAAAGAGTATTACTCCAGAGAATCATAAAAAGATGTACTTCAAAAACTCAAAATTGTGGTTGATGTCTATCACTAATCCATTCATTCAATAAAAATATGCAACGATTGCAAATTATTCCTACACTTTGGCGAATCTTCAAACTATAATCTGCTTTCAAATTTTAGTAATTCACACGTACGTAAATTTCACATTTTATTCGAGATAAGTTTAATTTAGTCATTCGGAGGGGAAGAGTATTGCAGAGACGCAAACAAACATCTAAAACGGAGTAAAAGAGAACCAGAAAATAGATCGTATATTTTCTTGATGCGGCACCTTCAACAGGATTTAAAGGCTACTTTTAACGAACCCTACACAGCAAACAGAAACTGTTATTTTAAGGCAGAAGTACCGAACTCCCTATTTGGAGATTCTAGTGAACCTGTGAAAAAAAAAATTGTGGAGAAACTAGTTTATTTTTTCATTATCAAATAAAGTGATCTCTAAAATAGTGAATGAAAGTTTTAGAGCCCAGAGGTTTACTATAAACGCAGTAGTCTGTATTTCGATTTTCATGAGTGTTAATCACGATTAAACTTCGGCAGTGAAAAGTAAATTCAAAATCAGATGAAAACCTCAAAGGGCTATTGTGCTAATAGGATAATAGCTAATAGAAAACGGAAATGCGCAAAAGAAAACACGAAATAAGAGTGGGCTATATAGATGAAAACTTGAAAGTGTAAATAATTAATGGAAAACGAAGAACATACGAGGACAGAAGGAGGAAAGGACAGAAGGAGGAAAGGACAGAAGGAGGAAAGAACAGTAGAGAGAAAGGAGGGGAGCGTATTAGAGAGCAGCATGCCCAAAAACCGATGCGAAGAGCGCTTGGAATATGTGGGCGGAGAGGGCGTCGCATAGCGGGCACCCCCAGAGGCGATGACACTCAGCGACATCCGGCTGCTCCCGCCGGTGCCACTGCGACGCCCGCCGAGCGGGAGAGCCAGGGCGGGTGGGGCGGGGCGGGGCGGGGCGGAGGCGTGCGGGGGAAGGCGGTTCAGCAGAGGAGGCGGCGGCGGCGGCGGCGGCGGCGCGGGGTGAAGCACCTAACCAAGGTCACCCAGCCACCTTTGCGGTCGCGCGCGACACCGCAATAAATAAATAACGAGCCAGGGCCCGGCCGGCGGCGGCGGGCAGGAGAGAAGGGGAGACGGCGGGAGCTCCTCTGCGCTGCAGCCGCCTCCACACGGCGCCGCCAGGGGGTGGGAGGGCGCGCGGGCGGCATTTCCTGGACCCCACAGGCGCACTGGGCTCCGTTGGCCGCTGGCCACGACGCGAACCCAGCCGGAAGAGACGGACAACAACAGTCGGTAAACAAGAGAGATGCGTAAGATCGCGTTTTTCTCAGCTCTCATTTTCATAGAAGCGAGGGGGGCGGGAGGAAGGGTTTATTTTGTCCGCAGTACTATTACATAGTATGTCAAATATGTAGCTCAGTGACGCCGAAGGCCTCCGCGGCCAAAGACATGATTCACCCGGACAGCCGAGCTTACTCGTAAATCTGTAAGTCGTTTGTCCGTACAAATGATTTCTGTTACTCGGGAGCATTTCTTTTTACCAAATGTTGCCAATACTGCTCAACGCAGTCTTTTATACAGATATGTTAAACATTTCTAGGGCATATGCAAGGGTCGAAGATAATAACCTTTTTCCAGTGAACATGTGGTCGTAAATTTCATATAACGAAGTTACATAAATAACATTTGCCGCGGACTGTTAGACAACTTCACAAGCAACATTATTCAGCAGGTTCATGAAATGTCCTTGTCAGAACATGACCTGTCGAACACTACTGCATGTGGAGCTCTAATGATCCCGTAATGAAGTAATGAAGAGGAATATATGGAGCAGTTAAGGATGGAGAAAGCTGGAGAATAAGATATAATGAATAACTAAACAAAGGACTCGATTAAGAAAAAACTGTTAGATTTATAGTCTAGCAGAATTTCTTGATTAGAACATTGTGCAGAGAATGGGAACGGACAGAATGCTTAAAACACACACACACACACAAATATACTCTAGGTGGCAGGCCCGGGAAGAGTTGGATTCGGAATGTTGTGGGTGACCTGAAGAAGATGAAAGATATCAGATGGTGGAAGAAGGGTGAGAGAAGAGAGGAATCGAGGAAGATCGTGAAGGCAGCCATAGCCCACATCAGGCTGCAGTGCATTGGATAGGAAGGGGGCAATGTCAAATAGAGGCAATATACTTCTATTCTTTCAACAGATGAAATTCCTATGTAGAGGAAAAAATGCCGTGTTATTGTCTTTGAGTATATCAGAGCACAGATCAAGAAGTCTATATCTCCCAGAAAAGTACAATGAAACCCCATACAACGGCTACCTCTATTAAGCGGTCATTTAATTTAACGGCCATTTTTCTGGGAACCAATTTTCCCCATAAGGCACATGTAAACATTCCCTCTTACGTGGTCAGCTGGCCCCACAATGGTCAAGCACATTTGGTAGTAATAAATTAGGCGATCAAAATTTCGTGACAAACTGGCGATTTTGATCCGTAACTCTACAAGAAAAGCAAGATTGGCAGACTTCCATTCAGTATCTTCCTACGTTAGAGCGCATAGCTAGTGTACTTACAACTGATATCTAGAGTTTCTTATCTTGCGAAGGAAGGTGTAAAATTTCTGTTTCACATGAGAAATGACTTTTATAGATATTCTGAATCTTCCTCGGAGTGTAACTGTAACCGCAGTTTCATGTCTAATTTCGGAATCGAGTCCACGAATGAAAAGAAACAAGTGATGTGAAAAAGAAAGAATAGCAAATACTGGAAATTAAAATGAAAGTGTTGTTTAAATGCATGGGTGAAAATATACTTACCCTTTTAAATGTAATGAAAAATGTGACAACGAAGAAATCACACCATTTCTTTGCCAACAATAATTAGCCCGGATGTCTGATTTCCATTTTATCATTATCTCGATTAAGCGGTCACTGGGACAAAAGGCTGATTTTTCGAAACCATCAGTAGCTGCTAAGGGGTTTTTCATAAATTACGTAATGCAAGTTGGAGTAATTTGAATATCCTCTCCCCCTGTAACGTATCTGTAAAACGCGCTTGACCTGCCCCCACTAAATTACGTAACACTGGCGGCAATTCCTCCCCCCCCATTGTAAATGCAAGAAGTGGAAATAAATTATATTCATTTTATACATTCATTTCATATTAAAATTAATGATAATTAAAATAGAAATTAAAAAACACCTAGCAATAATATTGGGACAAATTGAGAGTGAAGGAAGGAGGAATAGACAAGAAACTTATTTCTGATCACAAGCCGAGCCACAGGCCATCCTGGAAGACGCATGGGCGAGTGCCTACTGCGCCAATTTAAATGGATTCTAGAATATACTACCCATCGGTTTGGAATATTTTTTTTCGTAATCTTACAGATTCAGTAAAACATTGATGAAAACATATTTCCATTTATTGTAAAAATTACATCAAAATATCTTTAATTAATTTATGTTTTTAAAATAAATAATTAGTTAATATTTTAATTTTTAGAACAAGGCTGAAAGAAAGGAATTGTTTCAGCAAATATTGAAAACTGTAAAAAAATGCATATTAATGTTACGTAACAATAACCTAAAACCCTCATCCCCAACGTCACGCAGCGTAACAATGCCTCAAGCCCCCTCTCGAGTGTTATGTAATTTATGGGCGATCCCTAAAGATGGGTTTCATGGTATTATTGTTATATTTTGACATTAAGTTCCATTCCAATACACCTCATGTATATTTCTACTGCCATATAAATGAGAACAATATGAGATAGTTTTGAAAACATTATGAAATTTAGTTGAGAGGGACTACTACTTCCAATCCGCAGGTAATAGACAAAATAAAAGATCAAACCATACAAGGTATAACAATGGAAAATAATTATGAACCACTTAAGGTCAAGCAGAAAGGTATGAAATCTGCAAGAAATAAACAACATAAAAGATCGAACCGTACAAGGAAGAACAATAGGAACAAATTAATTACCAAATAAGAAGACAACACGTTTTATGAGATGGTTTGTGTAGTTACCTCGGTAGTGTTTGTTAATCTGAAAATGTGAAATGATATTCTGCAGGAACAATTTCATACTATTCCGCATTTCAATAGACATTTTGCTGGACAAATAGACGTTTTGCGTCAATCAATTTTTTGACATCAAGGAGCTATAAAACATTGGTTCTGATTACATGTGTTAGAGGAAGCAATTTTCTGTGTACAGATTAATCCACTTTTTCGTTACCAGGGCCCAGTAATAAGTTTTTCTGTCGAAAAAAACACTGTTTTCTGGCGCACGATTACAATAATTTATCTTCATGCGAAGTAGGGCGAGGAAGTTTTAAAATAATAGAAGAGATCCATAAACGGGGTAGACAATAAACTTACAAAAGAGTTAGTGGCATTTCCAAGATCAAGTCTTTGACTCTTAAATATTTAACCCACTATAAGGTGAGTTTTCCTGCCGAATGAGGAAAACCGCAGCTGGAATATTCAACTCGGAGGGCCTGAGTGATTAATGAAAAACAAATTCTAATAATTACCACGAAAACACATTGCCAAAACGAAAACATTCAAAAAATACCCTATGTGAAACTACTCTATCACAAGGCATTGTATTATACCCTTCAAATATTGTGAACAGATTTTTTCGACATTTAACTTTTTTTCAAGGATGAATAGGGAATAGTTAAATGTACGGCATGGTGAATTGTGATGAATATTTCTCTCGCCTGCCAAGTAGAACTTCTTTATAAATGCATCTTTTGATTGCGACAAGACGTTTTTATCACACTTCTAGTTAATAATATTATGCCATATCCAGGACGTGATCAGCAACGAAGTTGTTACAATTAAGCTTTCATAATCAAACTTTTAACAATGATCGTAGTATACATTGAAATATTTGGTTTTGGCTTGAAATTATTCTCTTTTACTTCACCACTTAAAAACTAATTATTTTACAAATATATTTAAATAGAAAATTATATTTTTGTGAAATAATCGTGAATTTCTTTAATCTTTTTTCAGTTTCCACTTAAAAATCGCAATATAATTATTCTGGTTGACGACTATAAATTTACGCTGAATGTATGTATGTATGTATGTATAATATTCTTCTAACTAGTCTGATCAATACTTTCCAATTTTTATTTTTTTAATTTTCTGCCATTTTGTTCTTTTTTTAAATGCAGTTTTCTTGACATCTCTAGGTATTGACCAGGAGACATACTGTTGAAATGATATTTCTTTGAGTAAAGTCTTTAATCACTCTAACATTTTCTCATTCTCAAATAATCTACTGACACCTTCCTGATCAACCGCTGAGACTACTCAAACTTCCATGTCCCGCTAAGTTTTCAGGCAGCTCAGCGTTCTTTCTTACAGGTAAAAGGGCTTTACGTTTTCATTCTGGAAAACTTCGCAGATAAACCGCAACCCGTTCGCCCACTGCGCAGCTGAGAGCCAGACAGCTCCATCGGACGTTTCTGCTAAGAGCCCGGCCTCCGCCGCGGGAAACCCCGGCCGGCCCCTTCTGCGAAGGCGGCCGCGGGAGGCTCGCGGGATTTGCGTGGGCCGCAACGATGTGTTTACATAGCAATTTTCCTCAATCTGCGCCTGTCCGTTACAAACCGAACGGGTAATGTATGACACACGCCAATGAACGGGTACGCTCGGGTTAAATCGAATAGGTAACGCTCAAAATTCGGACTGGGGTGACCTGGGTGTACGCCATTATTCAGTTGCATCGAACAGGTTTTATTCCTTATTAACAATGAATGATTACAACGTAAAACATTTTGTAAAGCGGAGCATGTTATTTGACCCATTCATTTTTTTTCATTGACCGGTACTTAAACCTAATGTTAGCCTATAGTGTTGTGGGCCAGGGTAGGATAAAGCTGTGTAATATGAATTATTATTGTTATGGTACTAATTTAAATGCATTAAAAATCATGAAAATACACATCCAAATATGTAAACACATTAGGAAAATATCCACTTAAAAGGAAAAAATATGGATAGCACAGACTGAAGTGCACCTTTTATTTTACAGCATTAAGGTATCTACATTTTAAATATAAATAATGTATTTAAATAAATAAGTAGAAAGAAAGAAGTAGTCTTAGAAAATAGTCTTCTTTTAATAGGAGACATTTCCGAAAATATTTCAGAACATACAACCAAGTTGTTTCGTCTTGACAGCTACTTTACGGTAACGGAAACGGTTACTTTCCGGTAAAAAAACAGTTCTGCTATAAAATGATCTTTTTCATAAATATCTCTTTTCTTGAGTACCGGCGACATATTAGCATCATTCAGGTATAGACAACATAGAGAGCTACTGCTGCTTTCACATCGCCGACGAAACAATTGTCTCGACACAGCTGATTCCTCTTGGTTTGTCATGGGCAAGAGAGGTCAATGCAAAGCACAGGATGTGGCGCGGCTTCTTTCCACGAAGATCGGTCGCGCAGGCACGTCAGGATACTGACGGTATCATGAAATGAACAACATGCAATTCAAATATAAACGAAGCAAACGTGAAAGTGATCTCGCAGTTAACATTGTACAAAAGAAACGTTTACAAAATATTAGGGTTTCTTTTCCCGTAATGAAATCTGTTCCTTAAAGGTGGTTTCTGAAATACGATCATGTACAGTTTTTCGAAAATTTGAAAACTTTTCGCGTTATTTTGTAAGAAAATACGTGCTGTTTTTGTACTTGTTACTTTCATAATGTCGATATTTAAATTAGAATTATACCAACTTAAAACCGTGAACGAGAAATATCATTGGGTCTACTTCTTGGATAGTTTCCTCGTTTAGTTTTTGAATATTTATTGTATTTTATGATTAAATGTGAATTTAAATAATGAAAATTGTTGAAGGTAGTGTTTGAATACGGTTTAATATACTTTTATTTATAACCGTTATATTACGAGCCGCCAATGAACAGAAGAATACAATAACATCCGATTTTTTTTGTTTTTAAGAATCTAAGTGTGTCTTCGGTGGAAAAACTGGCGAGAAGCGTAAATAAATTAACCTTATAGAATTTGGAATAATAGTGCATTGATACTTCTCTCGTGAACAAAATTTGACAATATGAATGGTCAACAAGCATCAAGTTTTCTAATATTAAGGAATATCTGTCTTACAACACATTCCCACAAGATCAAACAAAATGGCAAACAAATCACATTGTAATAAAAGTTAAATCTTTCACAGAACTGACTTATTGTTTAACAACAATTTGAAGAGAATGAATCATACTTTAAAATCAATATATTAGCAAATATGCATTTTAAGTGCTTAAACAAGACGTTCGGCAACTTGCAAATCACCTCGAGACAACCACTCACGCCGAAACCACAACTCTCCACGTATTGGATACGAATCACGAGCTACCCCAACCAACACAAATCAGGAAAACCATTCCACATGATGCGTCCAGTCGCGCCTCCGCACGTGACGCCGTCCCAACCCGCAAAGAAACCCCAAGAACGATGGGCTCCAACGGCCGTCCATCATCCAGCCCCGACAGCCGTCGCCACCGCGCGCCGCGCTCACCAGGAAGACCGCCGCACGGCCTCCGAGTGACCGGAATACTTCGCGTCTCCCGCACTGACGCAACGTAATGGACACCGATCCAGACTCTCGATTACGACATCTCACGTCCACCAGCGCCGCTGCCGGTGGCGCTGCCGGCGGCGTGGTCATCGACCATGGCGCACGCTCGTCCCAATGAGGCAAAACAAGCGAACGATATTCTTTTTAATCAATGGTGGAAACGATTACCTCCAATTTAAGAGATAGAGATAATGAATATTTATTACAATTAGATAATGGTAATAACATAAAAATTGTGTAATTTTTATCTGTTATCTTATTTAAAATGGATTTCTTATTTAGTCACCGAATAATTTGTGAATAATTGTTTCCAGCCGGAAGCTAGAATTCCTCTTACAACGGCTGAATTCCATCTATCAATCTAGATAGTGTCGAAAATTCTTTCACCGTCGGGACTCGAATCCTAGGTCAGAGGCTCAGCAGAAGCTCAGTTCATGCCCTGTTTCACCTGCCCCGTTGGGTCCTGGTTTAAAATCCATGTGGTGGACAAGAGAAGTTCTCGGGGTTCTCCCGGTTGGAGAAGACAAATAGCCATGCACCAAGTTCCCCAGAACACCGCTAAACCACTTAACTTTTCAACCCAGACAGGGCGCATGGGCATTAGCGTCTTCGCTTATCCTGCTTGGCTAATTTTCATTTACTGGTTTTGTCGTTCGAAATAGTTGCGTCTGGATCTCCAAAAACTTTCTCTGCGTGATTGTACTGATGATTTTGCCCACTGTAAGCGGTTGCGGACGCCGTCGCCGCGCAATCACGACTTGTGGACGGAGAGTTCGGGGCGGACGTTCCGCTACGTGCTCGGGAGCGTCAAGCGACTCGTCGGTACGTCAGGCTTTTCGCCGTACGTGGTCATATTGGCGTCGCTGGCTTGGTCACGACAGGATGTCTATTCTTGCTTCGGAATTACTGTAGGGCCTTTTCGAAGCCTTCTCAGTCAGACGTCTCTCTTCCGATAGAAAAATAATGGATAAGATTTTAATTCGAGAGATTGGGACATGATACTTTAAAATTTTTGATGATTTAAACCATATACCATTATAAAATTATTCGAGCAACACAAAAATCTTATTAGTCTAGTTGCAAGTATGTTAAGTGTACATACAGAGAAATTTAACAAATTATTCCTTTAAACCTCAAGTGGAATAGCTTCATGCCTCATTTTTTTTTAAATATGTTAATAATGGTATTCAGTAAATGCATTCTATTAAACGGGTGAAGATGTACATTACATAGCAACAGTTTAGGTATGCTGTCCACGGAGAAATCCGTGTATTGACAAGCGGAGTGGTGTAGTTGGGATTGGCACTATTTTACCTGTGGCTTGTTTTTTTCAGTTCGCTGTGAATATTCAATTCGTGCCAGAGAATTTAGAAAATAATTGTGAAGAGTAAACTATATCCAATTCTTTTCAACAAATTGTCAAAATTAGTTCTCAAAAGTACTTTAAAAATGAGTTAAAACAAACTTTTCTTTAAACGTTTAGCTTGGTTCGTGTAAGTAGGAGGCCGGCTATCACTTAGGAGAGTACCAGTAATTAAATCTCCTCTGGCCGCGTAACGAGCGCTGCGCAGGGAAAGTCCGGTGGAAGGGCTGGTTCCTCTCTGCTCCCAGACTAGCAGAATTTGTATAGGGTTCTTTCCCTTAGACGAGTTGGTTCCTCTACCCCTGCGGAGTCTCGTCTACCCCTGAATATAAGGAAAATAGAGAATGAGAAGAGTGGAAGAAGGAAGAGAGAAAAGAGCAGAGATGCAGTAAAGAAAAGAATAACACCCTAGCCCTCGGGACCTAATAGCATCGGGGTCGTAAACAACAAGGGGTCAAGAGAGACCGTACAGGAAAGATGAAAGAAGTGTAGCATAAGTAAGTGGAAGTAATGCTACACTAGACTGCGCACCTTTAGCATTACCCAGGGGACACCAAGTGGAGGCGGTTTATCGATTGCCCCCCAATGGGTAAGCCGAGTGCCCCCATCGGTTGATCCGCAATGAGATATGTAACTACCTAGGAATTTATAATCTAAATGGAAAAATTGGCGAATACAGGAAAGCATGGAGAGACCATATTGATAGAGAGAGAGAGACAATGGAGGACACACGAATACCAAAACAGATTCTGAAATATAAGCCAAGAGGAAAACGAAACATAGGAAGACCGAAGAGAAGATGTAAGGACCAATAGAAGGAGACGCAACGGAACGAAAGTTCTAATGCTTGCAGAAGCAGAAGAAGAACAAACTTTTCTAAATACACGTGTATATAAAAAATAAAATAATGTATTGTTAATTTTTTTATATTAGTAAAACATCTCGAATAGTCAAAAATTGCAGTTACATCACATGGTTTTACGGACCTCAAATACTGACAATTATATGTTTAAGTTGATTAATCAAAGCTAATTTCATTAGGCAAGTTAAATATTGAATATTAAATATTTAAGAGATGAGTGTCATATAGCAATTATTGACACCACATTTAAAGAATTTTACAAGTTGATAATCTTTTTCAATTCCCTCAAAACATTATCAAACAAAAAAAAGCAAAAGTATTTAGTGCCGATTTCTCATATATATAACCCTTTTATCGTTTTCTTTTCCCTCAATTCACCAAGAGTTCTTCTCAATTGACATTACATCTCTGGATCAGGTTTCCGATTTACACATTATCAAACTCTCATTACGAAGTTCATCTTTTCTCATTCCTTTTCAGTCTGTCCGCTCCACCACAGCCCGATCTCAGATGTGTAATCCTTTATTAGAAATATCAATTAACATTCTCACATAAACACACAGGCAGACTTTTACGACGCCTCCAGGAACGAATGACTTCCGAGTTATAAGCGGAGAGTGCAATCACTTAAACAGGACGTCGGCATGCAAGCGCGCTGCAGCTCAAGCACTGGCGAAGTCGTTCGCCGCGCCGCCCCCGTGGCGCAAGTGACGGAAGGGGCGGCGGCGCCGCGTGGCGCGGCGATCGCAGCGCGTCGCGACAAGTGTAGCAGAACTTGCGCAACGCCCACGCTTTCCCCTCATCGCGTATTGGGAACGCCCGCCCTGGCCCGGGCCGAGCGCCGCCCCGCCTGCCAGCGCCAGCGCCAGCGTACGCACGGGCGCCGGAGGCGGCGGCGGCGGCGGACTCTCCACGTCCATTGACTGGGCACGCGCGGATCCTCAGAGCACAGAAAGAGAGAATCCTCGCTCTTGTAATAGGACATGAAGGGTTGAAACCAGATTTTGAGATTTTGGATAAGCGTTTATGTATTGTACGCTGCTTCAATTTCAGCACTGGATTCATTTGCGAATGATGTGAGAAGGTTCATCTGGTCATTCTAACAATAACTTACAACAATGAACTATGACCATTCAAAATGAAATAAAATGAAGATAATAAAGAAGGCAGAGTCGCCTTCTTTTTCGACCCAAAAGGAAACATATCTTAACGAATTCATTTTTGAACGTTTTTTGGCAAACATTAGAAGTAAAATGTTTACTACTTCTTAAAAAAATCTATAAAATAATTTCCTGTCAAAATTTTTAAAAAAATAACTAGAGTAGCAAAAACATCACATACTTCCAAGAAAAAATATTAAGAGTTACGTAATATTATAATGATGCAACTTCTATCCTATTCATCTATCCTTCTATGATCTAATATTGAGGAATAAATTAAGTGGCAATAAAAGTGGCATCGTGTCACTCTGTTTGCTATGCACTGAGTAAGGAGCGTTTCAGAAATGTCTTTAAATACGTTGAGACGGCAGTGAGAATGTCAGTGTTAAAGTTCTGAGTCGTTCATTTCGTAGCCTTGTCCGCTAAATCATTGATTTCCACATGGCCAGGGATCCAACAAATAACAAATCATAGTTACGAGACCGACGTTGAATCAGAGGCTGTATTGTTTCATCAAGAAGACAGAGGGGAAAAGGGGTAAGAGATACTGAAGTGCACTATGTGAATCACAGCACCCAAGTACTCGTCATGATGAGTTTTATTCGATGTATTTCAGGTCTGGAGCGTAGCGAACGTCTTGGCAGAGAATACGTTTAAGAAAGGTTGAATTTAAAATGAGCTAGTACTCTTCTACAGTAGAATGGACGAGAAACTCAATCACTGATGGCAGATTGTATGATCCAGTAGAACTGGAAGTTTTCTTTCATAAGCTGCAAGCAGAATATCGGTCTTCTCAAAGATGGTTGGCCAGCGTCTGCCAAGATGCACTCGATGCTACTGGTGGGACATAAGCCAGTGGCTATGTGGATGGTATTTAAAGGTAGAATGGTGGATAAGGAAGCCGCACCATAAATTGAACTGACATGGTCCAATACTGAGTGAACGAGTGTTCTGTACTATTCGTACAGCGGAAGACAAATTGGTCCTGCTCCCTAAAAAATCGACTTGCAACCTACAGATACGGTTGCGCCATATCAGGGATCTCTCAAAGGCGAAGAAGAACCAAGAATCTCGCTTTATCATCAAAGCGTAATTGAAGATCCTCTAGGGAAAGCTCCGGGTTGTTACGGAGGGGATGTGATTTTACAGAGTAAATGCTACTTTTTTCATGAAATAATTGAAACTCTTGTCTTGCTCCATTGACGCAATTAATTACAGACAAGTTGAATCTGTCTTTCTTGATATTCCTGAACAGACAGAAAACAGTACAATCGTTCAGAAATAGCTATGTTTTAAGTGATTTAAGTACGACAGAGGCGATTAATTGAATGCCAGTCATCTTACGACCCTCTTCTGAGGAAAACCATTTACCAAAGACATCATGTCGTCCAAGCATGTATGAAAGAATCTATTGGACAACAAGATCCTCAGGATCAGAGAGAGCCGCCTCCTAAAGTCCCACGAATGTAATACATGCAGGATGCCATTCCTCCAGGTAGTATCGTAAGTTATTTTTGTCGGAGAAGATGGCTATAAAACGTCTCAACGCAAAAGAGGAGAAGACGGTTTACTACATGTTTCTATGTGTTCCAGGGTTGACGGTGCTTTCTGAATCTACACTGAATTGGTGTTAGTAAGCTCGTGGACTCGAGGGGGCAGACCAACCGATGGTTTACCAATGACGCTTCTCGCCATATTTTTGAAATAGTATTGCTCGTACCAAATTCCAGAGAAAGTATTAAGAAGGAATAGTTTACCTTGTTATGACAGGTGATTCAACATTACATAACGAATATGATTGATCCAGGAGAGGGTTTGACAGCATTAAGAAGAAAGAAACCTCGTCCACAGAAAAAGCGACATTGTAGATTTATTCTAACAATCAGAAAAAGATAAAAAAATCAAGAACATATTTCTCCACTCCTCTTTTTGAACAAAGATTGGGTGTAGCGAGATGAGGTCGACACCATCTCGTACGGGGAATTAAGGTTCCCGATTGTTTTATATTATACATATAATAAATTATATATTATAATGTATATATTTTCAGCTTCCCATTCACCAAAAATCCGATCAGTTCAAATGAAGGTTCCCGTATTTTCATCCAGACGGCGTTTGGAGGGTAGTAACATTTAAGCTAAGATACCTAGGCTCTCTAGGAAGCGGGTTTGCATTTGGGCATACATTTTTTACCCGGGCTCGTGACCGCTTATGACTATAAATGCCCACAAACGCGGGTGAGAAAAAATAGATTTTCGACTGTTGAATAATGTCTCATCCGTGCTAGTTACTTTTCCAGGCCTTAGTTGCATTGGCACCATCTGAGTTCTACCATGGAACTGAGTTACGTCCCACTCTGGCAGTGTATCTAAGAAGGACAACTGTGTCAGCAGCTATTACGGCATTGGTTAAATGGGAGATATTTTATCGATGTTCTTGAAAGGTCCATCAGTTAGGCAGAGAGACCGTTCCAACTCCAGCTAGTACACTCGCCGGAAAACCCAGAGGGGGTCGTTGGGATATGGAACGAGAACATTGGTAAGCAACAAGGCTGGATAACGACAGCCGCATAAAAATTGTAAAATTGTAAGGACAGTTCATTGCAGAGTTGGGCGAAAGAATTAGCTAAAGATTGCTAAATTTATACATGAGAAGGCTCTAAAGATAACTGAAGAAACGTGTGAAACTGTAATCATCGTAATTAGATTCTAATTATCTATGGCTGTTTTCACAAAGTTCCCCTCTGACGAGTTCGAGAGGATCCCGCGGAGAATTATGGGCCTTAAAGTCTCAAACAATGAGGAAAGGTGATTGTTGACATATTACAGGTCTTCTACTGATCAAGCATTACCGGGTGGACTGTAAATGTACAAAATGAGGAGAGGAATGGAAGGTGTGACACGTACACACACGATTTGGAATCTGGACTGGACTGTGATTTCTTGACAAATATGATCAAGGGCCAACAGGGAGAGACTGACTTACGCACAGGAAATATAATCAGCATCGAATTTAAAACTGTGAAAATCTCTGAGGCATAGAGTATGCGGTGTAAAAGATATTTCCTGAAAACACACACTAGAGGGAGAATAACGAGATTAATGTAAGGTCTTTCGAACGGGCGCGCAAAACATTAAAATTCCATAATATGAGAGTCATTAGGCTTTTTAAAGCTTATTAGCTTTTCTTTGTTCGTCTTCGCTATTCGTTCAAAATTCCAGGCAGGTCGGCACCACCAGACGTCGCCTCCATCCTCGTGATCACTGTTAGAGAGGTAAGGGGAAACATTTGGATGACCCTCACCCTTTTGCGCTTGTGGTCGGGACTTAGTTATGGGCTGCTTAGCAAGTGACCCAGAGCGTAAGGGTCGGCTGCCAATAGAAGATTCCAAAGCAGACATATTTTTGATGCAACATTCTTAAGCTTTTTGTATTAAAATGGTACAATAATCTTAGCCGCCGACGGTAATGGTTCCTTAGGTAAGTCTAAGGATGACATGTGGCCCTAATCGTTGGCTATTTAAGGAGCAGCAGCCTCCGTTTGGATGATTGCTGCCATCTTGGGTTGATTTAGCCCAATAGAAATGGTTTGGGACATATTCATGGGTTGCTTCCTTGACCTTCTTGCTTCCAGAAACGAAATGTCAGTCATAATGATTTTTGTGGATGTCTATCTCCTTAATGAGAACTGGGCACTGACGTGAATTTGCCACACGATCTCCTTTGCAGGTAACGCAATGAGATAGTGACGTGCAGACAATTATCTTGGGCAACATTCACTTCATTTCACGCATGCGTTGTTGACTGACATGCAGCGCTGAACGGTATGGCTGCATTTATAACAGCGCAGAAGGTTCGACACTACAGATGCATCCAAAGATTATAGCAGCTAGGAGCGGTTCTTTCTGAAAGCGAAGGGTGGTCAAAAGTAAGGATCAGAATGGAAGTAGGGTTTCCTTATTTTCTTTCCGCTTGATCGTGGACAAATTATCTATAACACCTTGTCCCTTCAAGAATTTCAACGCACCTTCATTTTCTATCACAAAGTTTTCGTAATTGACAACTCTCGTGGCCAAATTGAGGTTAGGGTGAATAGATACGTTAACCCGAATACCGATAATTTCTTTAGTTTTAAGAAGTTTTTCAATTAGGTTGTCAGTTTGGAATTTGGAGATAATAACGTTCTCTGGCAAGACCGCCTGAAGCTTTCCAAAACAATCATCGATGTCTGGGGCCTAGCGCTCTGAGCTGACGCCTTTAAAAGCACGACTTTGTTGACCAAAATGGATTATCAGAAAACGCGGCTTAGTAGGCTTATCAGAGCCTCTATAGAAGAAACTATTGAGATCAACTTTTCTTTCTTCTCGGCCTTCACAAGACCAGACAAAGAGTCGAACGAAGTTTTTGCATCGTCGAAGTGAACTGAAAACAGCAACCTCAAGTTGTGCTGGAATAGGGGTCAAAACGGGAGACGTTTCAACTGCTCTGTTGGTTTACGGAAAAAACACAGCTTCCAATCTGGCGAGTCTCTCACCCACCAGCTCAACTGTTCATATTACATTAACGTGAAATCCAATTATGCATCCGCTTGCTTAAAAAAGTCTGACTTTTTGAAAATTACAAAACTTTTTTCCGCGGCATCAAATAATTATAATATTGAAGATAGAAATGTTTTCTTTCATGAAATCTGTTCATCGAAGACATCTTGATATACGGTCACCTTCAAGTTTTCAAGACAAGTTTTAGCGTAATTTTGGGAGAAATATAGGTAACTTTTAAACAATAATTTTCTCTAAAAGACTCCAATTTTTTTCTTTACATTATTACCTCATACCAACTCTCCATTTGTATCAAACAATGGTAAAATAGTGATGATCTCATTTTCGGCAAACTTTCTGTATTTTCAAAAATTGCAAAACATTAAGTGTCAAAGTCCAATATTGATAAAAGAGATTTTTCATTAAATGAGATCAGTTCTAAAACAATAAATCTGTTAATTGTTTAGGAAAAAAGTGTAGTTTTCACCTAATTTTTGCTGAAGTAAGGGTAATTTACAAAACTATTTTCTCAAAAACGGCTATTATTTTTTTCTTGATTTTTTTCTTCGGATTGAGCAAAAAACACCTACGTAACGCAGTAGATCTCGTTTTCATGTAATCACATGAATATCCGAAAATTTCGAGAGAAAGTATGTGCTGTTGTACCACCACTAATGAACTTTCTCACCCCTAAGTACTTACGTATTAAAAAGGAAGTATTATTAAGTTAAAAAGTTTTTTTTATATTAAAAAAACTTTAAAATGGCCCAGCTCTATTTTAGATCAAATATAGTACTTCCAGGTGAAAATCATGTTCGGGTATTCATAGCGCCCATAAAGTTGTAATAAGTTGAATATAAAGTTGTAAGAAGTGAAATATTGCAGATTGGGAGTATTGAGTCAGATTTCTGTCACCAAATAAATTACTACGACTAAACTAACCACGCTCGTAATAACAATTGCGTCACTTCATTCAATGCTCTATGATACTCTATATAATTTTTATGAGGATATCAAAACCATATTCTTAACAATTTGCACAACAAGCAATTCATCCTTCATGGAAACTACACGTAAATACACTACAAATAAATAAGTTCTATTACGTTTCAGAGCGTCTAATTCTTTTTTGTATGTTTTTTTACTCATTCTAAATCAAAGGCTTTTGCACAACAACTTTAGGAATATAAGAAAAGCAAATTTCAGGACTATGGCAAAAAGAACTCATGAGAGAGTATATCTCAATCATATATCTTCTTGTTTTACAGTAAAATAAATAAGAATTTATCTTTAGGAGAACAGCTTTAAGTAAACGTGTTAACCGTAATAACTGCGTTGTAAATTCATTATAACAGCATGATGGAACGTTCCAGGAATGTAATGTTATCCCGAAGATCTCATTAAAGATTCTTATTCAACGCATCATTTAACCTTAACATTACATTGTTCTTACTTGTGGAAGAACCTCTGATCTGCTTATTACATTGAGGAGCACCAGCATGCTTTATCAGATCAATAACAGGAAAAACTGAAGTCTGACACTGAACAATCATTCATAAGTTTCATGAAAGTTGCGGGAGCAGTTTTAACAAAAACGTAACCCTACAGTAACAGTAGTTTTGTGCATAAAACAAGCCATGCTTGATACTTCACTAAAAATAATTTATTTGAAATTTATGCTTCCACATTCTAAATGGATATACTGATTTTTATAAAAAACAGGTATAGATAATTTAATTAATAAGATATTACTTATAATACATACAATTGTTTGAAAATAAACTAAACGTTCTTTCATATGAAATTTATTTTATTGTCAAGTGGTAACAATACATTTAATTAATCTCTCTTATTAATACCCCTTCAGCTGGTAACATTTTGACTTTGTCTTATTGGTTCCGTACAACGTATTAGGAAAAGCTAATCCAAATTTTACGTTTCTTATTTCCAAGTTTTGTATCGGCGTTGATATATTACTCAACGTATGTGTGTGTGTGTGTGTGTGTATGTGTGTGTGTGTACGAGGGAGTGTGATTTTAATAATACTGAATAGTATTAACTTCGGAGTTTGATGATTATGGATTATCAAGTTTGCTCGACTTGACGCAGTTTTCTGATGTCTGGTTTTTCAGTTACATGTTTTTACCGGTTCGGCTTCACATGAAGCTGCAGTTTCGCGATACTATTCTGGTGTACGAGTAAAACCGTGATTTCAGTTTCTTACAGAACAGGGTATTCAGAATACTGGAAATGTTCACACAAAAAATCATGACAAAACAATCATGACAACACATCACAAAACTTCATGAGCCAACATGGCTTCCCTGTACCATCCATCATGTACCAAATCCAGAAGAATTCTGTCTTCACGTTTTCTCTGGCTTCAATAAAGTTTCAGAAAAGCAATTGCCATCTTTTTCTGTTTGTCATTTACTTTTCTAAGCGTATATTTGAATTTTGTTCGCACTTGATTACCTTTTGTAATTTTATATCATATTTTTTCTGGTTATATTTTTGCGTTTTACTGTCTTACAAAAAGTTATGATTTCTTTCGAATTTCTTGTAAAAATCTAATCTATGTTTCCTTATAACTAACCTTAAATCTATCTTCATTCATTTACTCGGGTCTGATTGTATTAAAACAATTCGTCAGCTACGGAGTAATAAATAAAAAATACCACTACGCTCCCGAACCTGACACTTGTCTTTGTAAATACGTCGCATTTCGTCCCTATTAAACACATTGGCATAATGTCTTTGACACACACATGTGTGTGTGTATGTGTGCATGTGTGTGTGTGTACATGCGAGCCGATTACATTAAATAACAACACATTTATGAACAGATTCAATAGGATATTCAAAGAGATTCTGAGGCTCATTGCTAATATAAGAACTCATGATTAGAAACTGAATGATAATATGCATCGCTTTTCTTTTGTGTAATGCTTAGGCATTGAATACCACATTAGGTGTCAATCATTTCACTTTGTTCCCTTACAACCCGCGTCGCCAGACAAAGTAATGCAGAATAAATGCTTGGCTTATGCCTCTTACAGATCACGTGTCCATCTCCTCATACAAAACGTTTTGTAGTTAATCTTCAGCTGCCATAAAACTCTACAAAAGCAGACAGCACCTATAATATATATATTTTCAAACGCATTTATTGCCTACTGCAGAGTAGAACTAAAAGGCCACCCAGCATCAAGTGTAAATCATTCAGACAGCACGCGCTCCAACGAAACAACGCGGAAATCTACAAAAGCTCGGGATGCTAACAAGCCATTCCAGAAGCTCTTTCACAGGTGATTGGACGAAAGACAAGCCTTGGCCTCCAGCTTCAGAAGCGCAGACGCTCTCTGGGATTTCGTAACGTCTGATACAGATTGCCTGGAGGTTGGCCAAGCGGGCAGCGCCGCCGGAGCAGAGCAGGCGAGTGGGCGTGCGGGCGGTCGATTGTGGCCTATTGGGAAGTGCGACGTGCGACCCTGGCCTTAAGCACGCCGCTGGACTGGTTCGATTGGGCCGCGGATGGAATGCTAATCAAGTTGTGTCTGCAGTTGAAGACTCGTACCTTACTAGAAACGACACGAACACGTCTTCTATGATTGTTGTTTCTTATATTTTTTTTCAATCTAATTAGCCAATATCTAGCTGTAGCTTGTATCTAACATGTAGCTTGTATTGATTTTTAGTATCATCAACATATTAATGTATATATCATATTAGATTTCAAATAATTGTTATAACACTTAATATTAGAAATAGTATGGTTATTTCATCTTTTTTTTGTTATTTAAGCTCGCATCAACTACTAGGTCATCAGCGACCACTATTGGATGTAACGTTATGGTATGAGGATAAAACGATATGGTGATGATAGGGGTGAAAGGGCGAATACATACAACCATGCCCGAGGTGGGACTCGAACCCGCGACCCCAAGATCCAAGACCACTACGGCACTACTATCTTAGCCATCACGGCCACGGGGCCGATATTCCATCGTTTTGTATTGTACTTTTTTATTAGTTTTGCTATTAGTATTGTAATTATTGTTAATTAACTGCCACCGGGTCATATCCAATTGCAGTTTAAGTGTAATGTTTTGTAATAATTTCGAAATTATCACGAACTTTCTGGATTCGTAACTGGATGGGGTTGATTTGGTCCACCAGTTTACTTCTTGTAATCTGTTTGTTGTTTTATTGCTTGCACGATAAAAACACGGGAATGGGCATCTGCCCATAAATTATTCTTTCCAAATCCTAAATTATACAGATGTGGTAACAGAGAGCGAGAGTGTTCCTCTAAAAAGTGACGATTGACCCTGACCTTAAATATCTCGCTAGACGCGTTTGAACAGAGGAGCCCTTGTACAGTGGCGACAGGCGGAATGCTGCTTTAAGATGTACCGGCATTTGAAGACGTAAACCTTGAATGCAACGTACTGAAACAACGTTAGTTCTTGTATATCGAGGAATGAAAGTATCAGATTCATATCTGGAAGCTGTTCTTTTGACCAGTTAAGCATGTTCACCGTCACGTTCCACTCCACCCTTATACAAGTCAACCAATCATTGTATAAAGTAAGTTTAGAATCGCAAAATAATTATCTTAAACAAAAATTGAGGAAGTAAAATAAAAATTTCCTAAAATGTTTGAATAATTAAAAAAAAGAATCTAAATAAATAATAATTCAAGTAAATAAATAATACTTCATTTAATACGTTAACAAAGAGGAACCACTTAATTGAGGTGAAAGTAATGGCACACAAATATTCTGAAATGTATTCATTTATTATCTTCAATGGAAACAAAAATTTGATTTAACTGCAAAAATAATTCCATAAATAGAAATGAATTTTGCGTCAAAATTGAATATATTTCTGAATGACCATAATACGCATGTCAGAAATCTAATGTGAGTAATGTATCAACAATTTTACTAGTAATTTTGTAGTAACGCGTTAAAAAGACAACTTTCTGTCTTCGAAGCGGTATCACATGATCTCCGCTGAAAATTACAAACATTTTAATAGGTTCTTTTGAGGTACAAGCTCTACGGCGTGTCCGCCTTTCAACATTGCATATCCTTATGAATATTACATCCAGACATGTGACATATGCTGCGTTCGTGTTATTACTTCGTAGTTGTGGAGAACAACCTGACAACGCTGCGTTCATGCAGAATGCACAAACTATGAATAAACATTACCCTAGAGGTGAAAAGCTGTTGTGTCGAATAATCTAGAGGTTAAAGAATGACAAAATGCCTTGTAAGGCAAAAATGTATGATTTCATCAGTGTCTTCAAAAACAAATTATCCTGTATTATTGTGCATAAATCAGTAAAAATATTTTTCCTGGTTAATTTGATATATCGTTTCCTAACAGATATATAATCACAATAAATACAATTTTTCTAAGAGTAAATATACTTTTTTAATATTTAAAGTGGAACAGTACATATTTTCGGAGGAACGATTTAATTTGCAAGGTCGGGAAACGCTTCTTTTCAGCCAAAGTTCAAACAACTTATTTTATAAATACGCCTCTTAAACAGTAATGACCCGGAGAAGTGGCTCAGTGGATTAACTGATGTCACTGCAGTGCCTCTGACCGGAAGGTCGTAAGTTAGAGACTCGACGGCGGCAGGATTTTCGACACTAACCCATCAGCTAGGTCGAATTCAGTCGTTGTCTGGAGGAGAATTCTAGCGGCCAACTGCTCTGATCGTCAGTTTTCCGTGAGTTCTCCGATCAACACCAGGCGAATGCCGGAACAGTACCCAAACAAACGGGCCACGTACTTCGCTTGATCTTTCCTTCCTCTGCCTTGTCCTATCCTCACCCCTTACACACACACTTGCATTAATATGCACTACACTATCACACATGCCGGCAGACCGGTCGGGGGCTTAGAGCTTGTCTTGATAGGTGATTTATCGGTGTATGAATTACGAAAAATATATTTTTGAAAGGCATTATGCATAGAGAAACGTATCAAATTCTCATTACCTCTAATTATATCGGTATCAGCTTTTGATAAATCTCTCTTGCAGATGGATTCAGTACTTTATAATGTCCTTATATTCTAAAACTGCATTCTAAAGAACCACACGCTAAATCGTGCTACATATACTTGTCAATAATTGAGAGAAGCAGATTCCACATCCCTGTGGGTTTCCACCAAAGAACCCGCTCCGCCACAGACGGCGCGACCGCCCACACAGCTGTCTCCGTCGCGCAACCGCCGAACGCGGAATACAATATTCATCTGGTTTTCCAGCGGGTGGCTGAGGTTCCGCCTGGTTCGCGTTGCAACAGCCGTCGCGTTCGCAGATCGTCCCGGGGGCTGGACGCGTCGGCGCGCGAGCGGGCGGGCGCAGTGGTTCGGCGCCTGCTCGCCGTGGCCCGCCTGGCGCAACGCTGGCCGCGCGCCGCGCCGCGCCGCGCCGGTGCCTGCGCCTCGCTGCGGCCGCGCGCGTGGGAGTAGGGGACGGACGAGCGGGTCGCGATTCCCTGCCAAATGAGCGAATGACGCAGTTCGCTGGTCCTCGCAGCCAGGGGAGAGAATGCGGGATGAACGATTGCTTACATGCTTGTTTTGTTTCAGGGGATCTTCATTAGTTTCGTAAGTGTGGTGCGTCTCACCAGGGGTGACTGCATTCCTCTCCCGCTAGAACGAAATGTCCGGCGCCGACATACAGGTCAGCTGGCGGTTTCTTCCAGTTTCGGCCTGTGAAAAACTGTTCAGGAGAGACAAAACAGATTACTGAACAGCGGCGGATTCCGGGAAGGAGGTATGGGGGCCATACTCCAAATTAATCCAATTTTTTTGTAATTTTACTCAATTTATTCTAAACTAATGTCTCACTTATATCATTACATTCCAAAGCATTATTTCCACGAAGCACGCGCAAAGAACAATCTCAAAATAATCTGATTCTTAAAAAAGTTTTGTGAGTTTGTGTTGCTCTGACGATAATTCGGAAATAGCATTCAGTTTTTCCCCAAGCGTTTAATATTCACTGAATTATATATAAATGATATTTTGACAAATCATGTTTTTTACAGTTTTTGATTAATTTTTCATGTCAAAATATCCACCTCTATTTCATGTACTCTCCTTAATTGACAATAAAAGACATAGTCAACAATAAAGCTCAGTTTTAACTTCACTACCTGTTGGTCATTTGTGTGAATCATACCACGAAGGGTAGAATTGTTTTGCATTTTTCTTCCCAGCACAATGTCAACCGCATTGAACATTGGAGCAGGTCGACCATTGTCCAAAATCTGTCTCTTTTCTACATTGTTATGACGGTAAAACGGTGCACATAGTATTTCATTCACTGTATCTGCCATAACATTAACGTACAATCATATTTTAATGTAAAAACAATCAAGTAACGCTAATAACATATAGCATATTAATTTAAAATAAAAAAAATACTTCCTACATAATAATCAATTTCTACCCTTTTTAACTCGGCATCAAAGCAGTAAATACTCGGGCTACGCGACTTGCATATGATTGGAAATCGGAGTCTTGCGTACGAGCAGGCAGCAAGTGAATTCACTCATCTATGCACAAAACACATGCGTCAAATATGGACAAACCATGCTACTTTTCTACGCACACGACTGGGCCTTTTCTCCGAATACGGTGAGAAACGAGGCAGTGCTCGGACCTGAGAGGTGCAAGTGGGCACATTTCTCTGCGGGAAGAGAAGGGACAAATCGTATGGCGCACGGGCTGTTAGAAAACGCTTTGAACAGAAAAACGGGTCATGCCACGATAATTACACATTTCCAGATGAATAATAATTACACCGAATTAAAAAGGTAATAGTCATTTAATTTTTTTATTATTATGAAATGCATTAAATTAGTACATTTTCATCAGAGTAGGCGGTGCCCACCTCGCCTACCCAAAGAGCCGCCACTGGTTTCTTCCTCCAGCCAGCTCCGTCAGCCGGTCACCATCCCAGCCTGAACAAGCTCTGCACCTGACAGGTCTCCAGAAACATGGAAGTTTGATGCATGTACGCGAGTGAGTGAGAGTGAGTGAGTGTGTGTGTGTGTGTGAGAGAGAGAGAGAGAGAGAGAGAGTGTGTGTGTGTAAGGGGAAGGAGGTGACCACGATGATGAAAGAAAGATCGCACGCGGTCCGTGGCTTGTTAAGGTACTGCTCCGGGCTTCACCTAGTATTAATCGAAGAAACTACGAGAAACTTCCGGTCAGAGCAGCTGACCACTAGAATTCTCCTCCAAATCGAGTCTAAATTCTAGGTGGCTGACATCGAAAATCCGCCATTCTGGACTGGAACCCTAAATTCTCCAGAACAGAGAAGCTACAATGGCAACATCTTTTGCCCTGAGCCAATGATACAAAAAAGAAGCTAGTTGAAATCAAATGATCAAATGATAAGCGTTCACTCCAGTATTCATTCGTTAAATTGGTCCGAGGCGATCCTGAGAATAATGACCAGACCGATAGCATTCTATCTCTTCCATCTTAAGGGTCTTGGTCAGGTCCATTCAGGCCGAAATTATGGTAGACCAAGTGGGCTCGTGGCATGTTTCCTCAGAGTTACTTCATTTCCTCTCTCGTTTCACGATTTGTTCATCATCATCATCATTATCATCATCCATTTCACATCATATCATAACTTATGTCCAAAAAGTACACGAGAAATAAACAGTTGACAAAGTTTATTGGGCACTTTATACAAGTCCAGAGTTCCAACTCGTACCACTAACAATGCCTTTTACAATATAACCAGGAGATGAACTAATAGTGGATATCACTGCCGTGACGGTCAGATCTGCTGACGATCATATTGACCAGTGTGTAGCCGATGTCGTTCAAGACCAAGTAGATATCCAGGAGCGGGCACATTCCGCGTAGGCAGATTCACTGTATACAACTATAAACACTTCGAAATGCACTCACAAAATAAGTCTGTCTGCGCCGGCGCCTATGGCTCCTTAAATGCGACTCATCTCGCACTAGCGTTATAATACTCACGCTCTCCTGGCGAGCCCTAACATAGCACGCTGCCCAGCTCCGCAAGCGCGCCAACGTTAAATGCTTTTATGCACTCAAATGACTACATGATACATTCATCACTCGCCCATTTGAGATACTGCAAAAGACCTTAGATTCCAGATGGACAGAAGTACACCAGTGCATTAGCAAAACATGACATGCAGTTTTTCTTTTATATCTTCTATTATTAAATTCCTTTGCCTGCTATTGTTATTTTAAATATGCGAGTCTCGTCTTGATTAGATTATCATTTCAGGCTCTCAGATCTATCCTGTAAATGCTGAGAGTGTGTATTGTGTTGATACTGGATACTAAGTATATCTTCCGCCCTCTCCAAACGTTTCATATTTAATTTTACCATTTTTGTCACTAAATGCAAAATAATGAAAATTATTTTTGAATTCTAAAACAAGCTGGTCATTAAAACTCTGAATGAACTACTCGTTTATCTATATTTTATTTACCTACTCTCTCAGTCTTCTCAGTTTCATTTACAATATATTTCGAAAAGTTGTTTTACTATAAATTACAATCTATATCAGTGCAAATCATGTTTAGTACATACTATCAAGTCTGACACAAAATCTTCTTGGCGACAAATTTATCAGTCATAGTCATCATCGTCATCATCGTCATTATCATCATTATTATTATAATCTGCTATGCAATTCATTTCTGAGAATATCATGAGATATTCATCTCATCTCGTTGAGATAGATGGATATCAAGCAAATGAGTTTTTCCGGTGCTTTAGTACACATAGGATTAACTTTTCACGACATTTTGACCCCAAAAGTTATCTATCATTATAATAATTAAAGAGATTATTTCTATATGTTTAAAACGCTGTTTTCGATTGCAAAGAAATTTGAATTTTTTACTAAACTGTACAAATAGTTTGTCTCGGTCGTTTCGTTATGTTAATTGCAATCTATCTATCAAAAGCAATTGACGTTTCGTCGCGGAAGCAAGCATGTGCTATAGTTAGCGAAGCAAAGATGCAGTGGTCTTAAATGTAAAGATAATTGAATGTAAACAAACGCCGTGTCCAGCAATCATCTAATACACATGTCCTTTTACCAAAAATGTCGAGTGTTTATAATTATTTTTGAGTATATGCTCTGGCAATAACTAAAAACAAAATTCTAGACGCATGGCATTGTTCCCTGGGTGTAGACTGTGCACACGTGGGTAATAAAGGAACAAGCTCCATGCAATGTTCGCCAAACCTGTGGTCGTTAAACGACGAGCGGAAAGTAATTTAAAGCTATTTTGAAAGGCTTCTAGAATATATTATATATACAGTGATATATGAAATGCGGAAGGGCATTTGATATTGAATAATTTAAGGTTTTAATGCTAATTTAAATAAGAATTAGGCACCTTAGTAACAGGTTGCTAGGGAGGACACCGATGTTTAATATGTCACGATATTTGGTAAACGAGCACCTTAGTAACAGAGGTAAACAATTTCATGGGCCCGTGGGTGTAGAATCAGTCGAAAGATGCGTGTGTAAGAGTGGAAATTTCGCCCAAGAGTGCACCTTGGTTAGAGGAGTGAATACATAATAAGAATCCGTTGGTAGGGAATGTAAAACAGAATTTTGTATAACAATGTATACGAGTTTTCCTGGATTGAAGAACGAAAAAAATTAGTTTGTTGGAGCTCAGATTGATAGCGAGATCATTTCTGAATTAGGGGGTGTGTGTCCGAGTTCAGACTTGGTTTACTTTTTTGTGATCGAAAGTAGAGAGTTATAAAATTCCAGAGATACAGTTCGGGACTTTAACTTTTTTCTTCCGCGAGTGAAAGTGGAACACAGAAACATTTTGGTGAAGCCGTGTATTGACTTGGAGTATTTTCTTACTGATAGGGAGGAACTTCTAAGAAAATTGTCAACTTTAATTAATTTTCACCAGTGACGAAGGTGAAGCACCAGACTAAATAAACTTGTAATTATTTTACCGAACAAGTGCTGATGGTGATATGGGAGGTTAACACATTATGTGAATGGGAGTGACTTCGTGGCGTGCCGAAAGATACAAGATAGAAGGCATCAAGACTGGAGTGATAACCGGTCAGTGACGAAGGTGATGGTGTGGAGATAGGCGGCGTCCGAGCGAAGCATCCAACGATACAACGGGATGAGAGATCAGGTTAACGTTCGTACGAACAATTATTTTATTTTTCATGGTCATGACCAAAGTTAATAATTATCAAAGGATGTTGTTTCGATTTAAATGAAATCTTTAATTATAATAAATTCATACTGTTCTAGTGCGAAAGAAAGTACAAAAAACAAACTTGGTTATTATTGTGCAATCTGGCACATCATTAAACACTTTCAGGTTTTGTCGTTTTCCGTATGGAAGCGAGTCAGGGGGAAGATTGTGGTCGAACGATGAGGTAAGCCGAATTTTGCCCCTTGCATATTTGAACCCATGATAGAATACCAACGTTTCAATAATAGAGATATATTTTGCATTTGATAAACGTTTCATTAGTTTTTAATAAATTAATTTAAGAAACCGAATCGTTTCAAATGGCAACCCAACGTGGGCCTTCAAACTAAACTTTTGAGGTCGAAGGTCTCAAACAAACTTTTGTCACACCATATTCTACAGGATGAGCTCTTCTTGAATATTCAATTACACTTTTGCTGATTCGGCGCTTCTCGATATTACCTCACCTGCAGGATCTGCAATGTAATGTGAATGAGATCGACAGAGAGCGGCAGAAACAGACACGGACAGGGTGAGGGAGAGAGGGAGAGACAGTAAGAAAGGATGATGGGAGGGGGAAAGAGGGAGATGAAGGGCAGAACAACGTCTGCCGGGCTTTCCTCGTATGAGGTAAAGTTCATTTTGGGGTACTTTTTTGTTTTTTCAAAAACTATACAAATGTAATGTTTTGAAAGATCTCTCACATACCATCAATATGCACAATTATTAAATGAATATTTTTGTTCTCCTGTTAGGAAAGGGAAAAAACTGAAAAAAGGTAAAAACATTTACTTTAGGGGGAGATACATGGCAGCTGGCAAGAATATGTGGCAAGGTTGAATAGCTGGCCGACACCAAAAGAAATAGAAAACTAATACGGGAATGTCTGTGCCATTCTGTAGCACCACTAATTTCTAATAGACTACTTTGATATTTCGAATGGCTGAGCTGCAATAAGCACTCAAAAGTTGTTTTGACAAAATACTTTCTATGCGAAAATGTGCATGGCAGAAGCATATAAACACTCCAGAAACATGTAAATTGTTTATTATTTACAAAATAAATAACTGGACAAAACCTTAACGGCCGATCATTCTGTAAACAGTTTTAATTAAGCCTATGTTCTTTCTTGAAATAAACACAATTCAGTGAAAGACAAAACCATTTTTTTAAAACTATTATCAATCTTATTTTCTGTTTCCATGGTCAGAGATAAATTTTAATCATTATATTTAATAATACTGCTCATATTAATTGTTTTAATGAATATCGTGAAACATTGAAGTCTATTAGCAGAAAAATAAAGTTTATTTTCTAAAGTTAGTGAAACATTATTACATTACATCCTACAAGAAAACAAAACAGGAAAAAGCTTTCCGAAAATTGAAGTATATAAATTTGTATATATCTATTGTTCGTCAAGAGGGTGATATCCGTCTAGTGTGAACAGTGAACTTCACCCGAAAATAATCATTCCCGTTTTCTCTATACAATAATGTAGGGTTATGTTGAACTATTTAAATTTTGAACTGTCTTGTAATGTTTAACGTTTATAGAATATATTACTCGCCTGAGAGATAATTCTGCATTTCAGGTTTAACTCTATCATATTGTTTATTAAGAATGTATTGTGTTGTGTTGTACTGTTATTGATTCTCGACCTACTTAAACTGAAACATTGGGAATAATTCAGAACGTAAAGTGCCGTTACTTAAACTGAGAGAGCTTTTAAAAACTGGAGCCGTAAAGATCAGGCTATCTCGTCCAATGCGAAAATCACGGATGACATGCTGTCAAAGCCATATCATGGGAACGTGAACCTCAATGGAAACCGGACTGGCAGGAGAGCAGTATGTGGGCGGCATACAAAACGCTCTTGATCGTTCACTCAGTCGCTCCTCAGAGATTGAATGGTCATCGCAGTAGGCATTGTTACCTATCCGAAAAACAAAATTAACAATTAATTTAACATTTTAGTTTACTAAAATCTTGATTCAAAATATTAAATTACTTCTCTTTCTTTATGTGATAAACATTTGGCTTATCAAGTCACTAATCAATGAACGAAGTCGGATTCATATAATCTATATACAGAGAATATTTAGAAAGTGATTTGCGATTATATATACAATCAACATAATATAAATATTTTTATATTATGTTGCGATATATATGTAACATAATTACAAACATATTTATGTTATAAGAAAGAGGTGTGTGTTATTAAAAGCCAATGTTCGACTGAGGTTTATTATTTCTTAGGTAATACTTTAAAACCAATTCGACATCACAATTTAAATACTTAATACATGTTCTCCGACATGATGTACTTGGTATCACAAATAATTAAGCGTCAATCTAACTACAGAAAAAAGACTTATACGTAGGAACAGAAAATGAAACAGTATATAAATAAAATTATTTGACAAACCACCAGATCTCAGAATATTCCTATGATTTTCACATTAATTTGGCAATTATACTTTCCCTTTATTCCATGCATTTAGTTATTTGTCATTTAAACCAGCACAATTCCTAAGACTCAATCCTTTTACCATTATTTGTACATGACTAAGTTGCCCAAATCATCTAGCACTCGAGAATTCTCATTAAAGTGTAAAAGCTTAAAACAATGCATTGTCAATCATGAATGCTTGAAAGAAGCTTAAATGGAAGCGAAAACTATTTCGTTTACAGCATAAATGTACATAGGGTCAGTCATATAATAAATTTCTACTTATAAAACTAGTCTTCACAGAAAATTCAACTTTGTGTAATGGTAATAAAAAGAGCGCTACATTGCTGGTCAAAAGTATATAGTGTTAATAAAAGAGAGCAAGACAACTAGTTATTAACATACAAGATAAACTATGTGTCCTGTGACACATGTTTAAAAATGTCATCCCAGCATCACGATTTTATCCTTAACATTGTCAGCTCAATATGAATTCATTATGTATATTTCTCTGTCAATTTTAAACGAACGTGGTCGTCTGTCCCAATGATTCCCATTCGACAGCGCCCATTGAGCCTACGCAAATACTCCCATTGAAATCCAAGAGCGGCAGCGAGCATGTTATCCCCAGGAGGCGGCTTCCTGGCGGCGGCAACATACACGTCCTGCAGACAGGCAGTCTCTGTGGGCGAGATCCGCTTCGGGTGCGTCGACGTCGTGGTGCGCGTTGGCATTGGCGGTGGCGGTTGCGGGGGCGGGAACGGGGGAGGGAGCGGTGACGGGGCGGGACAGGGACAGGGCGGTGTCGGAGGCGGGGAGGTGGCGAAGGCAGGGAGTAGCGGGGCGGGGGGCCGGGCGGGAGCCGGGAGGAGGTTGGGGCGGAGGCCGGGGCAGGGGCCGGGGCCGGGGCGGGGGCCGGGGCGGGGGCCGGGGCGGGGGCCGGGGCTTGGGCCGGGGCGGGGGCCGGGGCGGGGGCCGGGGCGGGGGCCGGGGCGGGGGCCGGGGCGGGGGCCGGGGCGGGGGCCGGGGCGGGGGCCGGGGCGGGGGCCGGGGCGGGGGCCGGGGCGGGGGCCGGGGCGGGGGCCGGGGCGGGGGCCGGGGCGGGGGCCGGGGCGGGGGCTGGGGCGGGGACCGGGGCGGGGGCCGGGGTGGGGGCGGGGACCGGGGATCAGGGCGGAGTAGGGGGTGGTGGCGGAGGAAGGGGCGGCGGAGGGGAAGCGAGATCGGAGGTTTTGGTGATGCTGCTGTCGGTGGCGATAGCAATGGTCATTTCTGTGTCGGTGAAAATAATGGCGAGGTGTGAGTGGTAACGGTGGTTGAAGTTCTAGTGGTTTGGTGGTTTGGTCTCACCGATAGTGATGATGGATGTTCGAATGTATATAAATTAATTTGCAATAAGACGATAAAGTATGTAATAATTCTCTAGCAGTCTTGCCTTATTAAATTAAAGTTATTGGCTCTTTACTTTAAATTAATTAAAGGCTTACACCAAGCCAAAGGCTCCATGCAAAATTTCAAACATGCCGGAACTCTCTAGTTGGTTGCCATCGTGAACATTCCCTTTGATGTTTTCTTTAGAGCAGATGCCAAAGGGTCAAATTGGTGTCTATTCTCCAAATGAAGTAAGAAATTTATTGCGTTGAAATGATCTCGAAAAATTATCTCTTTCTTGCCCTTCAAGAAACAATAACTTGCAATAATTCAGTCATAATTCTGAGATCGCACATTTAGGAAACTCAATGTCCATTACCAAACATGAACTGAAGAAGGAAAATCAGAAGAATATTTTAAGGAAAGAATGCAAAAATAAAACTGTCTCGGATCAATGTCATATTACGCAAGGAAGGGTGAATACTTGTGAAGAAGAGCTGTTCAAAGATATTTCTTTCAAAAAGCAATGTTAATAAAAGGACTAACCAGGGACAGTATGTTATTTATTTTTACGTAAGCGTAAGATAAATTAGATAAGCTGTCATATTTATAAACAAAAAAATTAATCTTTTATTTTAAATTAATTACTTGGAGAACCAAACATTGTATAGGCAAATTGCACTATTAACAAAAGCAGAAATTGAATTATTAAACTCTTTATGAAGAAGATGCAACATTATGTGATATTTTCTAATTAGGGTTAGGGACAGAAAACAAAAACAGCAATAATACTTTTTCTTAAAATATAAAAAAATTCAATTTTAATTTCCAATTAATATGAGCACACAGTTATTCCAATGTTTATAATTTAATTGAATTTGTCTTTGAAATTCTAATATCTCATATTTTTCAAGATTCGACCTCAGCGGTAAGTATTTAATTAATATTTTTGGTAGCTCTTCGGAAAAATTATGCTATATTAATTTCTGTGACTATTAATTTGAATGTCTGAAATACTTTTTTATATCATGTTCGTGGCTTCATTTCTAAAGCAATACGAGTACTTCTATGAGTAGTTTGTGTGTAGTGCGGGTTGCATTCTGATTTGTCATTCGAAGCATGTACTAGTAATTCTGTCTAACTATATTGTGTTAATTTGTGTGTAATGTTCTCTTTCACTTTCTTTATTTGTATCGCTCTATTTATGAATTCACACACACTCAGACTATTGAAATACTCCTAATCTGTTGCAGTTATGTCACCGACTTTAATACGTGCAATCCATTATCTCCATTAGGTTGGACAAAATGGCCTATCTAACGAATCAATAGTACAACGCTAATAGCAGCGGCGGCGGCGGCGGCGGCGGCGGCGGCGGCGGCGGCGGCGGCGGCGGCGGCGGCGGCGTCGACGTCTAGAGGCCGACCGCCTACCGCAAGAATGAATACGCTAACCCGAGAACGGGCGACAAGGAACGGGTTTTACGCCTCGTGAGTTCATCGGTCGCTGGGCTCCGAACTTAGACGGGACAGGCAACCCGACCCTGTGGGCTCGGGACCCTTGCCCCTCCTTTAAAGTCGTCCTAGCTTTTTTTGACGGCTAACGTCGGCCTACACGCTGCCCTGATGAGGCCATTAAACTTGGCGGAGGTCGAGAGCTTGTGTGCGAGTATTCGGAACGAATAACAGACAGGCTCGATCGAAAGATGTTTTTGCAGATGGCTCCGCTCTAGTTACACGAAAGGTCTTTTTTGCTGAAAATTAATCATAAGAAGACTAAAATAAGCTCCAAGGGATGACACGATGTTTTTAAATATTTTTGGAGGTCTTAAAATTTTCAAATGTATTATAACCTAAATTTGGTAACGAAATACACTTACTGGGGAAATGATATCTGTTAGTTCATATTAGACATGGATTTCTAGATTTGAGATAATACAAATAGTGAACGCCAACCTGAACATTCACCGTTATTTTCAACCTGTGAATGCAAGGTTCGATTTACTATCGTTTTATATCGGAAAGAAAGCTTGATATAATATACAGATGCTCACATTTGTCACAGCAGACAAAATGATACGACGTCTTAACAGTCATTATTCTTTCTTTGAACTATGAAGTTCCTTTCTTTTGTGCATAATGCTTACACGAATGCACTTCGCCTAAAACCAGTTCTAAAACTACTTTAAAAATTATAATCATATATACTAAACGATTTTTTTTACGTTAGTGTAATATTTTAATACAGCTGTTTCTCATCAATCGAAAGTTCACGGCTATTACTCGAAGTTTGATGAACAGCCTCATATTAAGAGATATTTTGTTACAAAATATGGCGCGAAAGCATAAACTGGTTTCCTCCCCTCGCATCGGGGCCAAAGCCCTTTAAACTACGTGTTCTTTACGACCATCAAATCTATTCTCAGTTACCGTCAGATTCCATAGCGTGAACCTGAACACAATTCCATTACCTGCAAATGTATCCTGTAACGCATGCAGTTGGCAGAGCACCAACACACCTGCTTCAGTCCCTGGGGAACGATGTGTTAAATGGATGCTTCATTGGGGCCGAGCGCGGAACAGGATTGAATTCTCCAAACTATGCATACCAATACCATAGGGAACCGCCCCCTTCGCATTCGACCAACCGGTTAAGAATTTATGTCGAAATTGGGCTCCTTATGTGCCGATGCGGTCACCCGGTAATTGGTGGAGTGACACCCGCGCAACGGCTTCACATCCTGATGGGCCTTGCTGGTAGATTGAGGAAAATATTTCAAGGCTTTATTGAGGAAATTTGGCTTTATTGAGACAATTTGGTTCTTCACAAGACAAATTGTATTGGTTGACTCATATTGATCCACTTGAGTTGAAATAAAATTTGTGAAATTATTGTGCCTAAAATCCATTTGGCATGAAAACATCAATGTAATTGATTTCATATGAAAACTTATATGGAGTTCTGCAGGAAAAAGTAAACGAATGGAATAAGATAGTAGAATCAATTTTTAGATGCCAAACTAAAGATAAAGGTATGAAATTTATAAAACCTACTGTATTTTTGCAGGAAATACACTAATTTATTAAATGGTTAGGTATTGAGATATTCGCAATTATTCAACAAGATACAATTTCTGTTTTTATGCCCTAAAGAATCCTGTAAAGAGTGAAAGCCTCCTGTGATAAGAGTCAAGAATTGAATTTTTACATTTTCAAAATAATAAAAACAATGCATCCAACTCCTTTGCCTAAAAATTCGCGGACAAGATAAATTTTAGCCCTTATTGCATTATGGTGAAGCTCCAACGGTGCCATTTTCCAGTACATCTTAGTACTTCACATTCTTCAAAACGAGGGCAGTTCTTTTTTAAATATTTGTAGTTTGGTGTTAATTATAACTCAAATTTCAAGACGTTTCCATCTTCATTGTTGGAACCACCAGCATAATTGAGGACGCGTTGTGGCTCCTCAGATTTTGAACAGCTGAGACTGTGTAATGGATAAAGCATTCAACGCAAAAACGTATGCGCTTAAGTTCAAATCTCAGTCCGGGAAAAAAATCTGTAGGTTGGAAACACTCAAAGTTGCATTGATTTAGTTAACTCTCGACAATTAATCGTAAGATATTTTCGAATGAGATCAGGCAGTATTATAATATTACATAATCGTTAAAACACGAGAAAGTACTGTTGTACTTCCACCAATTTTTCGAAGTGACAGTGTCTTCTGCTGCTTAGAACCACATGATGATCGCTGTTCTAAATTCGTCGGTCCATCTTATTTCTCGACTTCATTTTCTCCACCCTGTTCTTGGTCACTACATTATTATCTGTCCCTCTCTCTTGTGTAATTCAGATTATATTTAGTGACTCTGCTGCACTTTTAATTTTTTTTCTCTAATAATACGGCTGTTCTTTTTGTCGCTAAGCTTGATGTAGAAAATCGTGCGCTCCTTTTTTCGTTGACATTTTCTGAGTAACAGATTTTGGGACGCCGGACCATCTCAAAGAGAGCAAATTGCCAGAGGTTTCTATAGTCCCGTCACAGATCTCTAACCACTTAGAATAACGTAAGGAATAATACAAATAATTTACACATATATTCACATTATTTTCTGGCAGATGCCATTCTTAAGACAGAATTCCACCTTCAGATCTGTACGTTTATATATTTCAATGCATTCCTGACAACCAATATTTTAAACTTCATGAAACCTGGAGACACATTGAATATTGTCGTTTCTTGCAATACCGGTTTGTACTAACGACTGAGAAGTTAAACAGCTTAATTTTTGAACAACACAAGTGTGTATTTTGTTATTTTTACCGTCAATTTACTTTAGTTAAAAAAATAATTTTGACGTTAGATTAATGACAAATATATTGACACCTTGGTTGTGCGGACAGATTCCTGTATTCACGAAACAAACTAATTTTCTAACGAAAGGAATGTGGGAGATGGATGATCAGTTCTGAACGCAAACCTCGGGACTAAAATGAAAATATGATCAACAGGAATGTACGCAAGTGGACCGTAAAGTGCTCTGACATACGTTTGAGGGAATCAGACTAGAAATAAACTAAGGTATCCAAACAAACATTAACCTGCAGGCCCTCATTTTTCGAACAGACTCCCGAAAAACCTCCAAAGGTGGAATTACAATTGCGTACATCCGCTATTAGTCAAAGAGTTTGAAGGAGTTTTCGGTGCACCCAAAGTTCATAGAAAATAAATATTCTCAATGATTGATCGACTCAGTTTTTATTAGTTCCTGGCGCGTCAACTACGTAGGTTTTAATGACATTTTGTAGTGCAAGTTTTATCCCGGTAGGTAGCGGTGTTCCTCTACCTCTGGAACGTGAAATGCGGCATCGACCTTCTCATCGGCTTACAGGTTTACCCCTCCGGGAATCTCCCCCAGAGAGGGAGCGTCCCCGCCGAGAAAAGCTCTAAGCTTCCTACTCGTCTACAGGCACATATAGTGGAGTGCATAAAAGTGCGTGTGTACAGAAATGGAGAGCAAGGGACAAGGATTATGAAGGAAAGATCGCGCGCAGACCGTAAGTGGTTTCTTAGGGTACTACTCGAGTATTGATCGGAGAAAACACCTAAAGCAATCGCTTAGAGTCGCAATCCAGTCAGTGGTTGAATTCGACCCAGCTATGCAGCTACTGAAAATCCGTCAAATCGGAACTTGCTCCCCTCTGATCTCTCGGTCTGCACGGTGTTCCCGCCGACCTATCACAGTCGGTATCAACGAATAACTCTCCACATGACACCACAACGCTTGGTCGGTGTCATCGACCACCGGCCCTACAGAAATGTGGTCTCCAGGAAAGCCTGCGTCGAGGGGAACAGCCCCTGGGCTGGGCGTTCCGCAACAGAAGTGCCCTGTCCGGGCGTGGAATGGAGGCCCTCCAGAATACAAAACGCGCCGCGTGCTTCGCGCCGGGACGCCCCGCGCGCGCTCGAGGTTGCGGAATGTTGATGTCCGGGAGCAGCGCGGCCTCCGGAACGAGGGCACGCACAGTGGGACGAAGAGGCATCTCAAACATTCCCATCACAGACTCTACAATTCACAAACAATTATTAAAACCCACACTCTTTAATGTAAATAAAACGTGAAAATTAATCGAATACATGTAAAATTAAATAAAAAATTAAATTACGAAGAAATGTTTTTATTACCTTTTTTCGAATGTTATCTCTTAGCCAATATTGCGTTCATGAGATGTGAAAATGTTACAATATTTTAAACACTGAATTGAGTACGTAACAAATGTTTTTATCCCTTTTTATAATCTCCGTAAGTGATATAGTGCCAAGAAATTCCATTTTTTTCTCTTGGAGTTTGCTTTTTAATATTAGCTTTACATTATTGTTCAAGAATTTGCAAAATATGTGCTAGTGTTACTTTCGCGAATAAATAACCAATTTAGGAAGGGTAGATGAACTTTCAAACTGACGAGTCACAAGATCGTACTCTGGATACTCACATCAAGCTCTGAGCAGTGCATCACTATTGCTTAGTCATCACAGCAAATTGCAGTGTAAGTAAGAAGAGAATAATATGAAGAATGATACTTATGATGAAAATGGATATCGACGAAAGTACGAACGGCGATGAGAGTGAATGCTTTTACGGAGCAGTAATGGAATGAAAGAAAGCATCAATACAACCTCGAGAATTTTCGCCGATGCACTTTGCCCCCACTCAATACTGGCCAGACTGACCACGGCCATGACCAATATCTCTTGTAGCTACGATCAACCCGAAACTAGGATTCCTCGAAGGGAAGGCTAGAGACTAAAAACTCAAAGCGACATTTAACCATTCACAGCAGAATAAAGCGCAGTATTTTATCATTTATTAAGTAATCCATCACCAAACCATTCATTACTTTCTTTTGTCTTTAACAAAATTCGGAGACAATGGGCTTTATATTTTCCACACACACTTCTTGACTCATTTGGGCCCATCGTGCGGCGTGGGCTTCTCAGAAGCGCATTCAGCGGGAGCGCTCTCTCGGAGCCTTTGGGGGCGCTGGCTGCGCGAAGCACATACACAAGCGAGCGCCATTCAGCGCTCCTCAGCTGCGCGGTTATAATGGATGGCGCTAACACCCTGTCAACGGTGGCGGCCGCCTTCAGCTGCGGACGGAATTGCTTGGCCTTGGAACCATTTGCGCGCGAATTTTCTGGTCTTCAAAAACAAATTGGGAAATGACATCGACGCAGTCGAAAATAGAATATGTCCGGCTTCTATTGAAGCTTCTGGCGTAAAGAAAACTTTGTATTATGTAACATTATTCTTCAAATTTATTCAAATAATGTCAATCGCTTACTATATAAGTCGAATGGGCTATATTTCCATGGTTTGTTTTACATAAATAATTAACGAATGTGTGGAAATATTTCTTATAATTATAGATTAGTGTTAGTAATACAACTGTATATTCTATTTTCTTTAATATTTATTACTTGTTGATTTGTTGGCAATTATTACTATTTGTAGTACATTCAAACCACAAGCATCGTAGGACTTTCTATTAATACGTTCAAAATAACGTTGAGACCTAGAGAATATTTTAACACTGAAAATTCGATAGATACACTTTGCGAAATTCTAAGAGAGAGAGAGAATGAGAAGCGATAACCTTTTTATTTTAAAAAAGCATTTCACTTGCAAAGGATATTTATAAAAAAATTAAAAGTCAGCAAGAAATTGAATACGCCTTAGATAATTAATTTCTTATATTTCAAAAGTTTGTAAAACCTAAATATCAAATACACCTTCATTTAAAATATTCGTAAATCATTTTAAATATTTAAAAATTCCTGTTTTAAAACTTATTTAATAGTAACAGATTTTTACTTCTAAAAACACACGTCTTTGACCAATAAAACGAAGTATCCTTGGCCAATCAACATTTGTTGATCTTTTTAACAGTCGCAGCTTGAATAGTAGAATGTATCACGTACACAGACTGACCACAAAAAAATGGTAACGTAATTACATATTAAGTATTTTACAACGGTTACAAAGAGTAATGCAGTTCATATTTGATGTCATTACGTTTTTTTAACTCCATTCAAAGTAATCAAAATTTGCACATGCGGTTAAAATGATAAAACTTTTCTTGTTTTTAAGAAAGAAAGGAAGAAAGGGAGAGAAAGAAATGGAATGGATGTGTTATTATTACTACAAGGGTAGTTTGTATTTAACGGAATGGAGTTAATACGTATAAATGAAGATAAATAAAGTGACCTTATTTTTCGAACATTCTATTTTCGGCAAGTATGCAATGCGATTAATTACTAGGCCAATTAAGTCCAATTTTTAATTATACTACTATAAATTAACTCCAAATGCGAATATCACAATACAAGTGATCGCCTAAGGTTACAGCGTTTCATGCCCAATTCTTCGAACATTTTCTTCTACCTACTACACCAAGAAGAAAAGAAGAGTACTAACATATCGTAACAAGCCACGATCAAAGCAAAAAAATACAAAAGAAAAGGGTGGGAGGCAAAGCAATGTCAAGCTAAGTGATGCTCTTGCATGTTTTGATGACAAACACGGAAGACGTAGTTACCGTTATTTTCTCTTGAACGATTGAAAACAAGACAATATTAGGAAAGAATAATGTCTTTATAGACGTATTGTCATTTTCGAACGACCCTATTCGCTTGTGACAGTTCGTACGAAAACAATCTAAGTCAGATGACCTATCACATTCTAAAGTCTAGATGCTTTTCAGAGACATGCTAAGTCATCCGGGATCAGATTCGCTCTTCCGGGAGCTTTGCTGAAGCGGAGGGCGTGCCCCGATGTTCGTTCACACACACAACAAGCCGGCGACGCGACCGTGGCCATTGCCACTGCCTGCCGCAGAGAGAAAACAGTAATGAATCATCTTAACTGGTGCACATTCTTTGGGCCTTTGAGAGGACACTAATTTATAGTTGTGTTCATGTAATAATTATGTCAATAAACTTCAAATTCCCTTTCCTTTCGAACACAGCACAAACCTGAATTTTATTAAGTCAGGAAAATGGAAATTCAGAGTGTTGTTGCTGCGTATTTTCAAAATGTACAGTGATGCATGCGCATAGGGATCCTTCCTTGTGTTTCTGTTAAAAACCATATATAAAAAATATACCGTATATTCACATGTTTCCATATTCTGAGAGCGATGTGGTCGCTACTAGCTGTGGTATCGCATGAATACACACAATGCTAACATTGATATTATGTCATCGTCCGTGGGGTGAAGTTCGGGCAAGACTATCAAAACCAACATACGTCGCGCGGAAAGATCATGGCTTCAAAATTCGACAAAGAAAACAGAGAACAGATGTAGGTAAATTCTCATTTATTAATAGAACCATACAAAATTGGAACAAATTACCTGCAGCAGTGATGGTGACTTTCCCTCAGAATGTCAAAAGTTTTAAAGTAGATTAAATAAATTGTATTTTTTTTAGAATATGTTAACCTTAAATTTTTTTTTTGTATTATTCTTGTTATTTTATATTAAGGTTAGCTTTAACCTAGGGTTAATACATTAATTTTATTAAATTGTATTCAGGAATGTTGTTTGATGTTCACTTTGTGTATTTGTTGTATTTATGTAGTGGTTTGATGTTTGTTCTATGTAGATTAATTGATTAGAAAACGCTACCACCGGAATTATTTCATGTATCCTAAGTAGCAAAAAAAATATTCTATTCTATTCTATGTGAATAATTGATACCAATACAGAATTCTAATTTTTAAACATTATTTGCAACGGCGGAGGTGCCTCAGGGCATCAACTAATGAAAGTTCAGGGCCTCTGACTGGGAGGTCGAGTCCCGATGGTGGCAAGATTTTGACACTAGCTTCATATGTAGGTAAAATTTTAGCGGTCTGCTGCTCTGATCGGTAGTTTTGCGTTGTTTCGACGAGGCAAATTCCAAGCAGTACCCTAAAAAGGGCCAAGGACCGCTCACAATTTGTCCTTCCTCTTTTTTGTCCTATTTTAGCCTCTACTTACACACACTAACATGCAGTACACTACCACATACGTCGGGAAACCAGTCGGGAGCTTAGATCATTGTCCCGGCTGAGACGGCGCCCCGCTGTTGGGAGATTCCTGAGGAAAATCCAGCTATCCGACGTGTCGGTCACGGATATCGGCACAAGAACATCGTCAACTCCTGTGATGAAAATCATACACTACACTTACGGGACTAATTACCATATTAGTTGACGCCCCCGGAAATATGAAAGAATCAAATATTATTCATGAGTTCAGTGTCTCTTTTGCTGACTGAATATAAACCAATCGTAATGACAATTCACACATGTTGCATTTCTTTTCACGACATGAAACCTTTCGAAGGTGCGTACAGGCACCTCTACGACATGCTGGAGCAACGTGGCTGTCGATCGCTGCGGAGCGGCGCGCACTCCGCCGCCGCCGCCGCCGCCGCCGCCGCCGCCGCCGCCGCCGGCAGTGAGGTAACGGCGGCGAAGGCGGGCGGGGAGACGGCGGGCGTCGACGGCGCCGCGAGGTGAATAACACATCAGCCTGCTGGCAGTGTCAAGTTCGGCGCGCGCCCAGCACGTGGGAGCACGTCTTTACGTCACGCGTCAGGGGTGCGCGCGAGGCGACAGGCGCGCGACGCATGGCGCGGCGCGATGATGCGTGGCGGACAGCAGAAACGTCGGGTGGAGCGGTCGGAGGCATTGCGTCGACCGACCGGTGCCCTTACGATTCCGTCGGTTTATGTGACGAAAATACTGTTTATGCTAATTTAATTTCTCAGTTGAGTAATTAAATTAGTCTGTGGATCCGCCTCCCATAAATCAATTTGAAGGTGTCATTTTCTTTCAAAAAGTACTTGAAGTAAGGAGACTACAACAAAAAAATGTGTGAAAATTCATATGAGAAGTGAAATCGGATAAGACATTATATCGGTAAATTAGTGATCGGTAAACAATTATCGGTTCTTATCAAGAACCAATAATTCTTTGATTGGTAATTTTCATTCGTAAAATAATTTAATGATAATTAGATTGATCTTCCAGACTTACGAATAGATCTGATGATCCTCATACAAGCCATTAATTTTGGTGTGCTTAATGAACCAATCAGTAAAAATTAATAATATTAAAATTACTTTTAAAACATCGGTATATCGAATCTTTCACTCCCGAATCACCCTCGATGTAGCGGCGAACAGTTTCTAAGTTTCGATATTGCGATACTAATCCTCATAAAATTTCGATTTTCTGACAAAATAACTTCCGAGACTTTTGGATCCTTGCGATGCCCCTTGATATGATTGTTCTATAGTCATCTACACCATCAATATCATTATTCGTCATATCATTCCCTGAACACTGTGTATTGGATTTGTGACATTAATAAATATCGCTGAATCAAGAAATTAATTGTATTAAAGGGCATACACATAATGAAGTTACGAATAAAAGTCTCAAACACTTGTGGTCCCTGAGGTTACAAAAACAAAGACATTAATTGTTAAAAGAATTTGCTCACCTTTCAATATCATAAATGGTTGTATGTTAGTATCTACCATTCATCAGAACATGTCTGTTTAATAAAGCCTTAAGACCTCTCATTAAACGTTTAGGAAGAGAACAAGAGAGAAGATATCGAATGAGAGGAGGAGTTCCCGCTTAATATACGTCTGTGAAGAATAATGTTCAGCTTATTTGGTATACATTCGCAAATAACATATGTTCGAAGAGATGTACAAACCTTGTGAATTTATATTCATTTTTAAATATGACTCACCATAAAAGGTTAAATACAACTGCGGTTGCCTGTTTACATTCACGCCAGAATATTTACGACTAACCTTAAGGGGAGAGGATTGGAATCTTTGGGCAACGTCCATTTTCGACAATTACAAAACGTCCATCTAACCCTCTTAGCAACGTTAGAGTTGACACGTAGCGATTACGCAATTTGTCCCTTGTTTATTGACTCGTTTCCCTTCCTATTCATGAGATATCCTAATACTTATATCCTTATTCATATTTTATTCCTTCATATCATCGTATGTGATAGGCTCATTAGTAATCTGTATCGTTGCCACAATTTCGCTTAGATTTCAATCTTCCTCGACAGCCAGTGCCAAAACGGGAATCCATTAACCCGCCGAATTGGCACGTCGGCCAGCAGAGGGCTCCCGCCGCCGAGGAGAGGACACCCCTGTCCGGCCAGGGCCGTGCCTCGGGCGAAGGGACCTGCGGACCGGAGCGCGTCTTGGGAGGGAACACGGCGACAATCTGCCTTTCCCCCACCCCCACTCCCTCCACTCCATTCCATTCCACGCCGTCTGTGGCGCCGCCTCTGCCATTGTCTTCTCCATCGCAATCCCTACTCACGTACATTGCTATTTTCGTCACCCAAATAGTTTTCATAATTCGTCTGGTTTTCAGACTTAATTTCCCCGCGTTTAAACGCATTATTTCACCCTTTCTCTTGCCTCGCACTATTCCTCCCAAGTTTCACGTGGTCTCTTCTCATCTGTCACTTGCATTTTATAATAACTAGTGTCGGACTTTCTAGGCCTTTGTTTCAATTTATTCTTTTTTTCTCTCACCTCTCTCTCTCCCCTCTAATTTTCATCTCACATTTATCATATGATTAAGCTGACAGAGCTAGAAGAAATACTTCAACTCAACTTAAGATGTTCTCCATGTACAGACGTACTTCATGTCCTGCATCTTTGTCTTCTTCTTTACTACTTCTCCATGCATCCTTCAGTACCTTTTTCGTCGCAATTATCTGAACCATCGTCATTTCTCCCACCACTCTTCCGCACACTTCATCGCTGCAACAAATGACCGTCTCCGCCCCACCACTTACGAGTGACTCGCGCAAAAATGTCAGAGGCGCCAGTCGGCCCAGCCATCATTGATCGCCGTCCGCCCACATCAAACTCCCTCACGGCCCCTCCTCCCGTCCCCCCCCCCACTGACCGCCCCCCTCCGGTGCCACTCCCCTCCACGAGTCCGGCGCTCTGACCACGAACGTCAACACACAAACCACCACCACCACCACCACCATCGCCACCATCATCTCCTCCTTTTCCTTCTTCAACACCACCACCCCCACCACCACCATCGACACCATCATCTCCTCCTTCACCACCACCACCCATCTCCCCACCACGACAACCACCACCATCAGCATATAACCATTACCACCACCATAACAGTTACTCCTACTACCCCAGCACCACCAACTTCACCCCCAACATTCATCTCCCCTCCATTCCCTCCGCGTCGCTACCATCTCTCCCAACGTCACCTTCACCGTTCTCCAACTCCAACCATCGTCACCGTGCCCTTCCGTGCTTCCACCGTCACCTTCTCATCCACCCTCCCGTGCTGTCCCTCGGGCGCCACCCCCTCTTGGCCTCCCCCGTGCTGAGCGCCGCCTGACCCGCGAGGCGCGCGCGGGCGGGCGAGCGGGCGGACGAGCGCGCGCGAAGAAACGCGAGCGGGAACAGGTTTTTAAAAGGCGCGCGGCGCGCGGCCGGCCGCATTCGCGGGGCGACGCTGCTGCGATCGGTTCTGCGCCCGGACGACGCCAATCCCGCTCTCCACACCTCGCTCCACACGACGGCGGCCGCGCAGCAAGCAGCTCCTCGGCAACCGAGCACGCCCTCACGCTCTCGCCCTCGCCCTCGCCAGCGCCCTGCCATGGATTTCAGGGTGAGTCAAACGAATTCCACACAGTCTCATTCATTGGTTAGGGATTTTAGTACGCGCGTGTCATTAGGCGATTTTCAAAAGACAACGAAAGCACGAAACCTGTAAATGAATGTGCTTGTCAACATTCTGTTAAAATAACTATATGATAAAATTCACAGCATAATTTTAGTATTTTTCAAAAAGAAAATATTTTTCAATGTTCTTGTAATTTCAAGAGACACAGATTTTTATTTATTACAAAAAGGTCCACATTCGTTTTTTAAATGCAGTTTATAATCTGTATTATGAAATTTTCTAAATGTAATTGCATTCTTACAGTTTTTAACATGTTGAGTTTATTCCCATTATTCCAGATTAAAATTAATACGAATGTTTCCATTCCAACATTATTTTTTGTTATTGAACATTATTTAACTCTGTTACTGTATGTATATATTATAGAAAGTTCTTAGAAATGCAGAATTAAAATAAGTTTTCAATTTTTTTTCATTTTACATTTATTTTGAAGATAATACTGGTTTCAAAATCTGTGTTTTTCAAATGTATCATAGTAATGTATTCTTTAAAGTGCAGTGAAATGTTAATTGTCAAATATGTACTGCGCTACTCTTTTATAACCTTAAATTGGAATGAAACTAATTGCAAATATTACGCACATAATACTAACCTATATTTTATAAATTTAAGCAAAATATTATTATGAGAAGAACAAAATAACGTTGTTGTGTAGATAATTGCATATGTATATTCTATTTTAATTTGTATAAACATATTTAAAGAAATTAAAATAAGTATTGCGAGGTTATAGTTATTAATATGAAAGAATGAGGCTAAAGCACTTACAAATCATACTTCAAATTTCGACTCGAGGGAAATGAGTTTAAGTACACTCATAGTAACAAGTTTAAATATAAGTAAGGAATTTTTAATTATATTTGGTGTTTTAACAATAGTCTTGTGAAGCCTTTTAAAAGATTATCACAATACACTTGTGTAATTTTGTAATAACGATCAATTGATCAAGTTTATTTGATATGTTAAATACATATAATCACAATCTTCCACGAAAACATTGCCAGAACAACTGTTCTCATTTTATAGTATCTCATGAAAGTAAAATAAGGCACGTCTTTCATTGGGGAAGCATAGGTGAATATGAAATGAATCACTAGTAACGGTTTTACAACTTGCTCTCAGCACGCGCTATAGGCACGCATGCGTTACATCGCTTCGCAATACTAAACGTTTCCTCATTCTTTCTCCACTTGGAGCTATCGTATTAAAATAAGCTGTGAAGACTGAGTGCATTCATACCCCTCAATGTATACACACTCAACCATTCATTTTACGTATTTGTCTAGTATCTCCAGCTCCCAAAAAACCACCATTACCACCATAAATATTGTATCTTCTGCTTCTTGCAACTACTTCAGCATTTGTGTAACAAATTGAAAGGAAGTAGGATTCTCTAGGGCGTTACATTATATAAAAAATGATTACTCTGATTAACACAATATTTGTAAATCTTCTGAGCTTTGATCATATTGGTCAACTATCCCTATACCTGTCACTAAATTCGATAATCGAACACATATACAACCATTTCATAATTAGGAACTACTAGTGTAATTCAGCAGCAAAAATGTTGCTGTCGAATGTGTGGAAAATGGGGACTGGAGCAACAAAATATGGATATTCTTAAGCGGCACACGTCAATACTGAAGCTTCTTTCTTCCTCGTCTCATGACTTCATTTTTGTTGTAATTCTTGACGTACTGAGTAGTACCGGCTTAGGTGGCTCAAGCATCAACTGATGTCACAGCCGTGCCTCTGACCGGGAGGTCTTCGAGTCTCGACGGTGACAGGATTTTCGATTCTAGCTACATAGCTAGGTCGAATTCAGTCGCTGTATGGAGGGCAATTCTAGCGGTCGGCCGCTCTGATCCGTAGTTTTTCGTGTTTTTTCAGATCAACATCAGGTCAATGCCAGTGTAGTATCCTAACAAACGGGCCGCGCGCGATCTTTCCTTCCTCTTCCTTTACCCTATCCTCACCCTTATACACATTTCCATTTACATGCTCTACATTACCACACACGCCGGGAGACAATTTGGAAGCTTAGAGCTTGCCCTCGCTGGGGCGATCCCCCGCTGGTGGGAAATACCTGATTGGGGAAAAAAACGCTAACAGACGGGCAAGTGGTCGCCGTATCTCGCCACCCAACGGATGGAGATCACAGCTACCTCCCGTGATAAAAACATGCATTACATTTACGGGTCTCATTAGTCTCATAAGCAGTTAAAGTATCCGGAAACACTAATAAATTAATCAATCGTACTGAGTATGAAAATATTGTCGTAATATCAGGTATGAGAAAATGTAATATCAGAAATGACATTCAATAATTTGTAACACGCAAGACATAAAGCCGGAAAATTTTAACATTCTCGTGGTAGTTTTACTTTCCGAATGGCAACCTTGTTTTAGAATTGTGGGTAACACAGATATTATTTTGTGGGAAATGACTTGACTGTGTACTGATCTTCCTTTATCGTCAAAAATTAATTAATTCGTCCTGTCCACTCCAAACACTTGTGTCTTTGCCACAATAAGGTATTGTTCTTAGACAACAATTCGTTTACTTTTAGTGTGGATTGTAGAATTTTTGCAGAATCTTCAGAAAAACTTAAATTGCAAACCAAATAATTTAACTAAACTTGCGTCTCCTCAGGAATTCTTCAACTCTATTATTTACCTTCTAAATATCTGAGCTCGTATCTGATGGCATTATCACATTAAATGGTGATAGCTAGAAAAGCTCAACATAATTTTTAATTTGATTAAAGATCAGGAGAAAATCCTTTGCATTGTCTTTGCTCCATTACATAACCAACGGAATGGTCAATTTACATAAACTTTCATTTAATGATTTAACATAAAATTTCAAGTAATTTAACTAATATAGTATTATTATTTTCTTTCTAGTAACTTATGTAACTTAATTACCAACCATCACATGCATACATAACACACAGAAATAAATGGATACAGCAAGTAAAATATGAATTCTGCCAAATGTTTCTGTCAATACGGCAAGCTATAAGTGGTAAGTCAGTAAAGTATTCGTGTGTTTTTTTTATATTTACTTCATTCAACTCCCTCTTAAGGTAAATATCTTTAAATAAAAGCGTTCCTACTTTCCCTTATCAAAATTACAGTTAATTAGAATTCGATGGATTTTGCTTCTACCCAATTTATTGAAATTAGACTATCTTTCAAACTATGAAACACTCAAAGTTAATATGTGTGTATATAATTGTATGGTTCCTTTTCAAATTTCGTAAGATTTCAAATATTTATATTTTACTGACTATTTTATTCAAATATTTATATTTTACTGACTGACTTATTTATATTTATATTTTACTTGAGGTATTGTTCAACAAATTTGAAAATCACATTTTAATGTCGACGAACATGTTATCGCGTACTTCACCCTAACACGTTTCTGTAACTCCTAAGCGCCTAAAACACTACTGGTTAAGTTGAGAGAATATCTGGAAGTTTGCATACAAATAAGCTGTGCATCGGTGATGCTCTCAAATATATACGAAGGACAACCAGTTCATCTAGCTTCGGAATTCCGAACACGAGGCCAGCTGCAACCTGCCCCACATTATGTTAAACCCATTACATTTACATTAACACAAGAAAGTATTGCAATAAGTTCGGCACAAAAAGACCAATTTTCTTAGCATAACCTCTCGTAATCTTTTAGAGAATATTATCATTATTCCAGAACAAATAGAAGGAATCAACTTCACGGAACTTCGAAAGCATAACGCTTGAACATAACGCTTGGAATTAACAGTAGTATGTTAACTTCAAACATAATTTCAATTGTAGAAATATATATCGATGAAATTCACTGAATATCGCGAGAGCATTGAAAAATTACTTTGCAAAACCCGCGTCCTTAGTCTTTAACCATAATACAGAGTTGGGCAACTATAAAGACATATAAAACCACATTCCGATATTTGTTAAATTGTAGTTGATAATATTAATTAGTACACAAATTCAAATTTCATTTAATTATAGTTTTAATATAATTACATATTCGTCATGTTTCAGAACTGTACATATACAAAGACTGTACTATACATATTTGTATATGAAAACACAAGATAATGAAAAAAATTAATTGAATATTTAAGAGATAAACTATTAATGGCAGTACCTCTTAACGAAGAGCCGCACTTCTCCACCAACAACTCCATACTTTCGGGATTCGCTCCGCTACCCGTATCAGAAGTTTACGACGAGGTTACAACCTTTGGCCTCCACTTGCACATTTAACATCCTCTTTAGTCTACGTAATATATACCTTCCAAAGCATTTGTGCCAAAATAATTTTTGCCGGATAGTGTGTTAGGAAAAGAACCGAAATTTCACAGATTTCAATGAAGAAATGGACCTACAATGAAATTCTGGAGGAGACATATTTGTGCAATTTTTTCTATAATAGCGCGAAGAGAATTCTTTTTCAATTTCTGAACGTCTTGATGCCACAAAAAACGCCATTAGGTTACTCTTTAGCATTTTCTCTACGCTCAGAACTGGGCTTAGAGATGGATTTTGTAATTTCTTGAACTGAATTGTTGAGACTGAAGAATATAATCAAATGTTTCAAATATTTGTGACAAAGTACTTCCAAAGCGAATGGTCCATAAGGGTGAAATTTCCGAGAATTCCATTAAAATATTTAAAAATATATACCTCCATTATTATAAGCGCAGATGAAAAGGAGAATCTAGAGAGCTTGTGAGTCAATTTCACCAAATTCCTACAATTCACAATAATATTTGGTTCTTATAGCTCCTAACCGTCTCTTAAAGTAATGAAAAAATTGTGTACTTTTTATTCCAACTGGATTATTGGTTTACACTTTTCTTGAAGTTGGTAGTGATTTATTGAAAAAAGATTACAAAATGGTAATTTAGTTTTGAGTAAAATTTAAAAATAATACAACTTATTTCTAATTTTAAATATCAGTTTCATCCACCTAATCCACCTAAACTTATCACTTCAAACATCTCAGAATTAAGTGAAAAATTCAAACATTCCCCAAGTTTAAAATTTTACAATTCTCTTGGGTTTTCTTGCTTTCAAACCCTTAATTTTGAAGGAAATGCATGTAAAACAAAATGAGTAACTAGTCGTTACTCAAACTGAAGATTACACTGACATTCCTGATCTTTGCTAATGCTGTTTAATTTTAATTTGGGCTCCTTTTTCTTCAATCACTTGATGTAGAAAGTTTATTTTCTCCAGTTACAACCTGATTGTAAATTTTAGATGTCACGGGCCTCTCTGTGGAGGAGTAGAACACGCAGCCTCTTCCCACTGTTCCAAAGTTCATTCAGTACTTTTAGATTGCTAATATATTTTTGGTGAAAATCCTTTCAATAAAACATTATAAAGATATTTTGCAATAATTGCAAATATTAATGATACGTAGTAAAATATTCAGACTCTGAAATGAAAAGAGACCTGAAGTGTAGGGACCATTCTTTTGTTTTCCTTCATCAATTAAAACATTAAAAAGGCGACAAAAGGAGTTACGGACAAGCTTCTAAACTCAGGTGAGATGTATTAACTACCCCCGCGAGCCTTCATTTTTGTGTCTAACGAAGAGGACCAATGATCACTTTGCTTCCCACCGCTACTAACGTAACCGTCGCCATCGCCATTGGTCCCGTAGCTGTGGTCGTTTTCTAAGTTTATTGCCAGTATATTTCACTGAATGCATGAATATCTTCCTCATAACATTTTTTAATCCATCGCATGCAAATTTTTAACTTCAACTAGTGGAATCCGGCGGGCCTTGTTCTTCTTCATCTCCCTCTTTCCCCTTCCATCTCCACGTCTCTCTCCACGTCTCTCTCCACGTCTCTCTCCACGTCTCTCTCCACGTCTCTCTCCACGTCTCTCTCCACGTCTCTCTCCACGTCTCTCTCCACGTCTCTCTCCACGTCTCTCTCTACGTCTCTGTCTGTTTCTCTCCAACGAATGATTCATTTATGATGTACATACGAAATAATAATAATAATAATAATAATAATAATAAGAAGAAGAAGAAGAAGAAGAAGAAGAAGAAGAAGAAGAATAGTAATAATGACTAATAATAACCCAATAATAATGAACACTCAAAACATATTTATATTTTATATTTATATCTTCTTGTTAATAAAATTAAAAATATAATTAAAAAATAATAACAAGTCTCTTTTCCGATTTTCGGAAATATTTAAAGAGAAATGATTGAGAAATCGAATTATCCTTTTCCGCGAAATTGAAAAAAATTAAAGCAATAAATGATGATCATAGAAATTAACAATATTGTCTTCTTGAAGAAATGTCAAACTCTTATCTTCACTAAGTGAAACGTCACACTGATGTATGAAATTAAAACGCGATTTCTTAATCAAAACCGAACATATTCAAAATACGGAATGCACTTGCTGACGGGTTCTTGCCTGTTGTTCTCCGCTTTGATTTTCAGATCTTCTCGCATCGTAAAGCGATTACATTTGTCTGGGAACGTTAACGGCCCAGGTTTGCGTTAAATTTCTTCAACATATAATAATTCTGCATTTCAACTCATTATTGATCAGTCAGTATTGATAATGTTCAGTGCCCCCCCCCCATGAAACTTTAAAAAAGCCTCGTATTCTCACATAATATTTCTTTAAAATGACCATTCCTTTACTTTCCCTCCTTTTTGGTTAACTATCTCAGGAATTGACATATGACATTTGGAGAAGAGGCTCTCCAAACCATCTGGCAATTGTGTAAATGATTCAACATAAAACAATTGCAACTACTACTTAATTAAAGTTATAATTTCATTATCCTTGTAATGTGTTTTATTTACTTCCCAGTAAAATATGTCTTATAAAAAAAGGTTAATGGAAAGAGAGGCTCAGAGGGTTCTAAAAATCTAGTTGTCCCACCCTCTTCTTGTTTTAGGGTCGCGCTCACAAGTTTACTGTATATTGTATCCTTTAACTCATCTACCGTTTGGGTCAGTAATAGGAAAAGTCATGAAATCGAGCCACATTGAATAAGAACAAAATCTTATCTCAAGACATTGCTGTCGAATAATGTTTTCGATGTAATCGCAATTTCTTAACCAACGCAGTTTCACATAAGTGGTCCGTGACGCGTTAACGTGCGTCGCCGACTCTACTTGTTGCACTCGTAAAACCTTAGTCTTCACTCGCGACCTTGTTCGGAACTAAAACTGTCCTTTGCATTGTTTTATTAATTTCTTCTGAAAGATAATTTGATTTCAAGGTAATAGGACTATATTTTACAACGCCGTTTGCATATACTGCATTTCAAATCATCGCTCGCACTACAACAAAATATGAACAATAGTTATTTCTGTAACAAATCTTCAGGAATTTCTAAATTAGTATTGAAGGACGAATTTAGAAGGTTAACTGCGAGGTGGGGCAACACCGGAGCCTAGTTGTTAACCTTCCGACAAAGTCCTTAAAGATTATTATATGACATGTTACATAAAATATTTTTCGTTATTTCTAGTTATTCTAGTTATTCAAAATAAACATTTAACACTTCTATGAGTAAAGAATTGCCATTACTCTACATGTTATGTAGCAATGGTTGTTGGTACAGGGACAAAATGAGACAAGGGGACAAAATGGGACCTGGGGACAAAATAGAACGAGGGGACAAACTGGGACAAGGGGACAAAACGGTACAAGGGTACAAACGGACAAAATGGGACACGAACAAAATGAGACGAAGCAAACGGAAAAGGGAACAAGTGAGACTAATGGTACATGGGGACGAAATGGAACATAAAGCACAAAAGGGACATATTTATCCAAAGATGTATGAGCACTGGTAAAATCAAAACCCGAGAATCTGCTAAAATATTTTAATGGACTCTTAATCATTTTAACGGCAGTTGCTATGGACGCGCTCTTAATGCGTTGTTTGGACGGTTGGTTACTAAGGAACTAAGCACATGTTTACCGACGTAAATGACAAAATAGTTATTTATGTATCAAGGGCGTTAAGTAGATGTTTTTGCCCCGAGGGCGACTTCCAAACCCGAGGGCCTCTGGCCCGAGGGGTTGGAAGTCGCCTGAGGGGTAAAAACATCTAGTAACGTCCGTGGTGCATACAAAACTTTATGGTTTACTAGTTCGTTGCTGAATAAAACAAGAATTCGAAACATTTTATAATATTTCTTGCGTCTAAAGTGAAAAGACGCATTGTAACAGTAATTTGTCAATATGACGTCAGATAAACAAAATAGAGTGTATATCTAATTTCTATTGCATAATCGTTATTGGACTGATTTGTTCGTACAAAATGAAAGAATATTGTAAAGTTCCTGTGGAAATTCTCGCAAAGCTAACAAAACTACGGACAGTGGTTTCCATTAAAATCCTGAGAAATATATAAAACTCTTTATGGTGTATTTTAGATTTACCAGCGTGAATAACAGTGTAAATTGCTGATGAAACGGTACTTTTAGGTTATTAGCGTCTATTGTCAAACGTTATTTAGAATATGTCATAACACCAAAAAATAACATTTCGAGGATGTTAGCCGATGTGCCGTATATATCTTATTACTATTACGAGTACGCTACAAAAGAAGAATATAATTATGTCTCTAAAAAAGGTGATATGTAACAGTGAAATGCGAGAGAATGATGGCAATTATAAATTCACGAAAACATTTCAAAATTTCAATTTTCATATCAAATAAGCAAAATAAGGTTTATAACAATTTATTTTATTTATTTAAGCATTATGCCATTTATTTATTGTATTTGCTTACATCTTTACTTTACAAAATCGAATTCATAACTAAGTTCTATGTGTTGTGTTGGTATAAGAGCGGACCATAAAGTATTCAAAAGGCCCTAGGGCATAAAGAACCGAAAAGGCCCGCAAGGGTATTAAGTATACCGTTACGTGTTTTGTTTCAGGTCTGTAAACACACAGCAATGAACTAGTAAACCATAAAATAATAAACTATCAATTTTATTGTGAATAACACGCATTGGTGAAAACACCTTCACTTAAAATTTTTAGTAAAAAACTGCAATTATTTGTAATATCTCGAATCATGTACGCGCTACGAATATTATTAATGAACTATACTTACTCCATTGTTTCTACTCAAACGTTTCATCAGTAGGTACTCGTTCAAAAATTTATGAGCGTTTTGTTGCAAGATTTACCCTATTGAGAGCAATTCGTATTTCCAGAGAGATTCATTAAAAATGGCAGCATAAAAATCATATATCATTCATATACATTCTTTTTCTTTTTACTGTATTTCTTATTTCCACAAACATTAAGATGATTTAATGATTTGTATAAAAAAGACAAGGAAAATGTCCCATAGATGTCTAAACACATACGTCTAAAAGTTTTTGGTTGGGTTCCATTCATTAAAATAATAAATATGTGTGTATATATGTATATATATATATATATATATATATATATATATATATATATATATATTAGCAGCACACAAATTCAATTCTGTACATGATCAATAATACAGTCGTACACTAAAAAATGTTATTGAAAACTCTGGGTGATATAAAGGGAGGATTTTAAATTTAGTGATATTAATTTCTGGGAAGATCCAAGGCGTGGTAAATTCTGCAAATAAGGTTTTTTGAACATGTGGCGTTTGATAAATATCATAAAAAACGTTCGTTTCTAAATACTAGGTAATAGTAATAGAATACTGTAAAGTAAAATCGTGATAATTGAGTACTGGTCGATTAGACTCAACATAAATGGGGTTCAACTTATGAATCTCTTCAAAATTCCAATGTTTAATGCTAATTTTGTATTATATTTTTGCTTTTATTACACTCCTAAAAATCTAACCCAATTATCAACACTAAATGTAACAACACATGATTATCGGTCATTGTTCAATTCACCTGTTAGTAGGTAATATTGTGTTTTAACCCCAAATATTAAAAAAACTAGCTAGAAACATTTTCGAGATGAAAGTCCCTCTCATCATCCCATTACAGCGAATCAGAACATCACCGCAGAGTCTAATTTGGATATTACGTTCCCTACTAAACGCGTGACCCTTCCGTCGGCCCGCAGCTAGCCTTAATCTGTCGCCCACCTGCCGGTCGGAACCCGTAACGGCAACCGCAAAATAAATGAATTCGACGGACGCGCGGGGAGTTGGACTTCATTCCGACATGAAAGATTGCAGGCGGGCGGGCGGGCGTGCGGGCGGAGAGGCAGGCGCGCGACCGCAAAACCAGACCTGCCCCTCGCGCGCTCGCCTTCGCCGTGGCCTTTTTGCTGTCGCGTCGCGACGCGGCGTGCGGCGCTGCGCGCTGGCGTCAGCGCCTGCTGCAGCGGTAGTTCGTCCGGCGCGGCCCATCATCCGGGAGCGGGTCACGCGCCGCGAGCGGCCTGCAACTGGAGCGCGCGCCGCCACGCGCCGCAGTGGCCCTGCGCTGTCCGAGGGCGGGCACAACGACCCTCGACGACGCGAAGAGACATATTTGGGCAGCAAATGATACTCTGTTAATCTATACAGAGTGTCCGGGGAGGAAACGTCGGAACTTCGCAAATAAGTTTCCTCCCCGGACATTCTGTACATAAATATCTCGGGGCAATAGCATGATATGCCACTATACATAAATTTCGAGAAAATGGAAAGTAAAGGTTTAGACCAGTAGTGTCAAGGTCTCTACTGGTGGCACTGGCACGCGTCGTAGCACCGTAGCATGCCACAAGCTTCTCTACACAACTAGCGGCGGGAAAGGAAACTATTAGTAACCCCGCCGTTTCACAATAAGGATTTCGTTATCTCTAGTGGTGGGATAATGAATTTGGTGGAGAGGCGATTTCGTCGCGGCGCTCGTGCCACGAACTCCCGTTGGTGGCATCGACCTTGACAACACTTGTTTAGACATTGCATTCTACACATAGGGATAAAGAACATTAATTTATGAATTGCACTGCCATCTTGCGACGACTCTTTAATACATCTATGGGGCGTCTAAATTTACTAATATCTCAATTTCATCAGATATGTGGCATAGCATGTTATTGCCCCAAGGTCTTCATATGAATACATGAAGAGAAAACGTACTTCTTTGTAAGAATATTGCGCGCGCGGAGGAGTGTTAAATTGGGTATAGTTAAAGATTATACTGAGAAAGAATGCCAAAAGCTACATTTTGTATGTAATAGGTGTAACAAATATAGTAAAGTAAATAAAATATATAGTTTGCAGTTGCAACACGCAACACGCTGCATCACCCTAGTGCCGTGCATAGCTCGAATGAGTTTTGAAGCCTTAAAACCATAATTTCGTGTCCCTTAGGATCTCAGGTTTATTTTTCTATCCCATGATCTGCCAAATGAGATTTTTAGACGTTTTATTCCAAGCTTGGCGTTTCAGAGAAAGATAGTCTACTCTCCATTTTAATTTAGTGCACATGTAAAGCGTAATATTAACAGTATATTTGATTTCTCTAGAATATTGCTCTATTGGCGGTTGATGTTACGAGACCAGTTTCCAAGGCGTCCCCCCCCCCCATCCATGAGAGGGAGAATCCAAATCATCCCCTGCTGGTGCGTCATTGATGTAAATTCAAAATAATGTGCTAAAATAATTCCAAAAAACAGTTAAGTGGTTTTAACGCTTATTCTGTTCAAAATACTCGTGATTCATTTAAAACTTTGAATTACCATCAAAGAATTGAATATACGCTTAAATATTATGGTATTTCAGCATCTTTTACATGCACAAACGTGCAAAATTGTCTCAGGTTTCAGCTAATATTCATTAAATATTGCATAATTAATATTTAATGAAATCTCTGGTTGCATTTACTTCGTCTATTGGGCGTTTCACCACATTCACCGTCATTCTTCCTTACATTATTGAAAATAAGGATCTCGAGAAACGTGCTTTAATGTTAAGCCCAATCACATACTCATCTTTAAGTCAAATATCCATTCAAATCGTTTGTTCCGGCGTTTAGTAGACAGTCCCGAACAAGTAGACAATCATTGTAAAAATCAATTGAATGGGTTTTTTTGTGTAATTATGCATCTGAACTTATAAAAAAAGGCAATTATATTGAAATCACAGACATATGTCATATTGATTAATATAGTTAGCACGCGATGCATTTTTTTCGAGGCATAACTGTAGTATTTCATTCGTCATCTAGGTTCGGAGACTAGTTCTTCCAGAATCTCACAAAATAAATGTTACAAACTTCTATAACATGTCGAAATAGCGAAAATGATCACTTTTTGCCAATGAACCTTTACTAGTAAATTGCCTATAACGGTGGTGACACTGCGACAGTTACCTCTGATTATTAAGATAACGCAGTATGCGCAGATGTTCGGCAGCTACATGAAATACCCTTAAATGTGACATAATGTGACGTGCCTTGCATATGTGCATAAAAAGTTGTCTGAAAATTAGAGACACATGTCGATCTTCGTACCACAAAATTTCCCACTACATGGTCATTATCGAAAAGTTGTAATTTTCGACACTCTATTTGCTCTAATGACACATGATGAATAGAGAAATTTAATATTTGTTAATTTGCTAATAGACTCAGCTTGTCTCATTTTCATCCGGAAGTCAACACAGGGGACTTTAAATGTCATACTTTTAAGTTTAATGATTTTCACATCATATTCAAAAAATTATACATAAAAAGAGTTCTTATCTAGAAATTTTTTATGAAGCTTATTATGACAAAAAATAATTTTAATAATCGAATATAATATGTAGCCCGAGCGATCACTTGCATTACGAAATGGGATGCGAGTAAAAAACGCACAGTAAAAAAGACTGGAGAGTAATTATTTGGCAATAAACCTTCAATATTAATTACAATACCATTTAATTAAGTTATTCTGTTTAAACTGAGAAAGTTCCAGGACGTCACTCTTGACGGTTGCAAAGACAGTAATTGAGACGTAAATGAGTTTAATTCAATCTATTAAAACTGAATAATCTTCCTTCCAACAATATCTTTAAATCAACAATAATCTTAAGCATAAAGGTTCCTGTCCCTGAATTGATTAATCTGTGGAGATGAAATATATTAGTGATTGGAAATACGTCAACGTCACCTATTCTTTTATTTTTAGTTTACGTTGTCCAAGAAAAAATAATACGCTTATTCGTGTTATTAATTACAACAGAAGATGAAATGGTAATTAATCACTTTAATAAATCATCTCGTGCTCATCGTCATCACAGGTTGCGTCTATATTACCAACTCTCCAATGAAGTTTTCTTAGCTTAAGTTATAATGAGCTTGGTGAGGGTGCCACGTCAGAAGAGAACTATGCAAGAAGGAAGAAGATGCAACGCGGAGCTTGCAGAATACTAATGGGAAAACACAGGCAACGTCCGACGGAGGATAAGGAGGAGACTAAGTCTAGCGAGAATGAATGAGGACAGAGAAAGGCTGAATGGAATTGCAGTAATGTAGAGGTACATAGAGTCGATCAAACATGAGCGAGAACAGACATGAACCCATATAGGAAGAGACGATTGAGTGATGAGTGAGAGATGAGTGAGAGTGACGATTGAGGCAAGGAGAGAAAATGAGGATAAAAAGAATACAAAAATTTAGAGTAAAAAAATGATAAAGATGAGCGATGTTAGAGTCGGACGGGCTGAGTGGAGGTAACGGAAGCAGAAAACCATCTACAAGTTGAATGAAAACTATCTAATAGAGGTTCAGATAAAATAAATGCTTAGAATTCTTGAGTTGCTCCAGAAATGTCTGGGACAAACAGTTCACCCCCCAACCGAAAAATAATAAGTGAATGCCCAAGCTTCAGCGAGCGAAAGAGGGGCATCAGATTCCGAGGTATACTCTGTCAAAGAGGCTTAACGGAATGTTCCGTTGCACAAGATACAAGCGACGTGCCATCAATTTAGCAGGCACACCTCAAATACAAGCATGTGAGGATAGGTTATCGTTTCAGACCTTCTGAATAAATTCTTCCTTCGCTCCCTCATTCCCTTTCTCCTTCTTGCCTAAACACGCCACAACAAACATTCTTATTTGAAATCATACACGCAAAACCGTTTACACGCAGTGTGTCAAAGTAACTACTCACCGCCTCACAGGTAACAACAGAAAGATATAATACAATGTTGCCTATATATGCCGACGAATGACAATGACGTTTCTACTTGCCCAAAAACAAAAACAAAAGAAAGAGACTGGACGGTGCACCGCTTCTCCGCCTCTATCACGACGGAACAAATGGGGGAGGCGGGCGGGAGCGAAGGCGGAGGCGTCGCGACGGAGCGGAGAGAGGAGAGGCGTGGCGCGGCGGGGAGGGGCGGGGCGGGGCGGGGCACCAGGAGCAGGGAGCGGACGAGGCCGCCGCCGGCAGAGTGAAGGCCGCGGCATTGCCAGGTCGGGCACCGGTCACGCGCGGTCACTCACCCCCCGCGCCAACTCAACCGCCACCGCCGCCGCCACCACGCGGGCTCTCGAACCGAAGCCCGCCAGTAGCACGGTCACTGTAGCTCTTTGCTTCGCGGCGACGGCAAAGGAGGAGGTGAATGCAGCAGAGGTGACAATGATGGTGCCAGGGGCGGTGGTGGTGGCAGAGCTGGCGGTACTATAGGTGGTGGTGGTGGTGGTGGTGGTGGTGGTAGTGGTAGTGGCAGTGGTGGTGCAGGTGCAGGTGGAGGTGGGGTGGACGTGGTGGTGGTGGTGGTAGTGGTGGTAGAGGTGGACTTGGTAGTGGCAGTGGTGGCGATACAGGTGGAGGTGGACATGGTAGCGGCGGTGGTGGCAGTGCAGGTGGAGGTGGACAAGGTAGTGGTAGTGGTGGTGGTGGTGGTGCAGGTGGAGGTGGAGGTGGAGGTGGAGGTGGAGGTGGTGGTGGAGGTGGAGGTGGAGGTGGAGGTGGAGGTGGAGGTGGAGGTGGAGGTGGAGGTGGAGGTGGAGGTGGAGGTGGAGGTGGTGGTGGTGGTGGTGGTGGTGGTGGTGGTGGTGGTGTTGGTGGTGCAGGTGGAGTTGGTGTTGATGTTGATGGTGCAGGTGGAGGTGGTGTTGGTGGTGCAGGTGGAGGTGGAGGTGGTGGTGGTGGTGCAGTTGGTGGTGAAGGTGGAGATGGACGTGGAGGTGGAAGTGGTGGTGATTACAGTGGTAGTGGTTATGGTGGTGATGGTGCATGTGGAAGTATGCGTGGAGGTGGTGGTGGGCGTGGAGGAGGAAGAGGAGGTGGAGGCGGAGCAGCAATATCAGTGGCGGCGGAGGCGTAGCCGGCAGTCGTGGTTGAGGCAGACGTGAGTAGGGGGAGGGAGAAGCACAGAAAGCAATCTGGGATGATACTCGCCGAGAAGAGAAGCACCAACCGGCAGTGTTTGAAGTTCCGAGAAGCAAGTCATAGATTGTTTACGGTCGTTGCCGTTCATCCATTCGTACATCGACCGTGCGAGTATTAGAAGCTAATGAACTTCTCGAAGCGTCTTAGAATGCGATTCAGCAAGATATATTCACCAGGTATTTTATCTTCCAGACACAAGGAATGGTAATCGATAAAGATACTTGGGTAAGGTGGTTCTTCTCTATGTTCGTCTTCATACATAAACATGGAAATCTCGTTTACGACCGACCTACACTATACTCGTACTCGATCAAGAGAACACTAAAACCTGGAGTGTAATTGGGGCACTGAACTTTTGAGATGTGTGAATGAACCTATTTCTTTCACCATATTTTAGAAGGTCATTTCGATTGATAAAACTACAATTATTTTTATGGGCACAACGTATTGAGCAATATTAACGATTAGCAATCGTTGCCTTCCATTATAATAATATTACAAGAAATGCCAGAGGTAATGAACCGATACGTTAAGCGAAACAGTTGTCTTTCAACTCACCCAAGTATACATAGTTATACAAAGTTAGGGTACTAAATAATACCCCCTTTTATCTTCTTAACCTGATATACGAATATCATTTGCATAGTTGATGGTACAGCCACGTATTTCATATTTGCGTACGTTTTCATTATGAACACGACTTAAAATTGATTTTTTAAACATTTTGGGTAGTCAGGGCTTAAGAGGATTATTCAAAACTTGTATATATTTTCATATGTATGCAAATAGTTTCTTCTGTAAAAAGCTGTTTTTGTTTCATAGTTTCTCACTGGTCCTGTCCTCTGGCATTTTCTTTTTCCTTTGATTCCACCTAAAGAGAGCCTTCACATGCACCTTTGAGCCACGTGCCATTAGTCATTTAAGAAAAAAACGGCATTTTTTTAGCTAATACTATTTCCTGACAAACGAAATACAGAACTACCATAACATGTAAAAGAAATAAGGAACATTCAAAATATCAAAAATTTCAATTACGTGTTCTTTGGAATTTTACTTTCAAAAACATTTCAACTAAAATTCACTTAATATCTGAACAGTGAGGATATTGAAACAAGCGAGGAAATTCATAATAATCGTAGTTTAGCGGTGACTTCTCTTTCCCCTCTTGGGTAGTGGAATTCAATTCATCTTTCCCTAAGTGCATCGGCATTTTATTTGCTCTTTATTAAACTTTTTATACAATTTACTCGTCAAAACCGTGATCGTAAAAACGAAAAAAGGTCTATGAAAACTGAATGAAGTTTCTTGATTTCTTCATCGGAAATCTCGTCTCTTATAAAAGTCGCACTCTCTTCATTTACGATTTCTTCTTGACTTTGAGGAATAAAACTACCATATTGAAATGGAATACACGAAAATATAATTTGGACATTTCGAAACTTGAAATGTCTTACATTACGTAAGGACAAATTTAAAGAGGGAAAATTTTTCAACTTATTTTGAATGAGTCCAGTAAGTCAGAGTCCACTGTAGCATACTTAAAATACTAAATTTGCATGAATTACAATAATTGTTATTGTTTCGAATTCATGATCATGCTTATTCCTGAAATAAGTGTGAAATGAGAGTCATGGAGGCAGAGGTGGCCTTAGTGGTAGTAGAAGTGGAGGGTGAGGTGATAAGAACTAGGTGGAGGTAAAAGTGATAATTTTCTTTTTTTCTTACTTTTTCTCCTCTCAAAGGGAAGTTAATAAACTCACAATGAATACCGTAATGCTAAAAAACAATACAATACGATCTATTGTACGCAAATTATATATTTTCAGAATTATTCATAAGCATATTCTTTTTTTAATTAAACTTTCAAATTTAAAGATATTGTATTGTTACATACGCATGTGAATTGAAGAAAAAATCAAATAGATTGAGGAATCACAACGGAAACGAAATATTCGTAAATACCGGCATTTCAGTAATATGTTCGTTGATCATTTGAAAATGTGTGTCAGTAACTAATATGTATGATACTGATGATATTGATGTGTGCTTGTGTAATGAAAGGTTCCAAAATAACGTGTGTGACGTTTACAGCTATCGAAATGTCTTGCTGTGTTATCAACGGGTGGACATGAAAGTATTAAAATAAAATTGCAACATATTTTGCGTTTTCTCCTTTACTTATAAATGTTATTTTACTGCTCAAGAACAAGATTTAATACATCGTATACAATATTTAGTGAAATGCTCTTTAAAACACACACACATTAATGTATTTGAAAAACATTTGACGTATGCCTTACGAGAAATTCTCTGTTCAACTCAGCAAGGAACCATAAAGTCTCCCTCTCTTTCATATTAGCATTTTGGCACATATGTTTGATGCTCTTACTTTTCAAGTTCTACAGCCATTTTAGTTTTTACACCCAAAAAGAACATTATTTTGTGCTATTTTGTGCTCTTCATAAAAACGTCTCCTAAAATTATCTTCATGTTTCTTCTATGTTACTACTCATAATACAAAAATAATTTACGACCCTGGTTGAAGTATTTTACCGAGCCGCCAGAGAACTTAAGTTATGAATTTGCATATTCTATGCTGTTTACAAGTTAAAAGAAGATGCCCCAACCACGAAACTGAGATGCCGTTTTAAGTCAATGGCTTTGGCTTTAATGCCATTTATGGTCATTCGCTTTTCACAAGCAAGTGCGACGTCAAATTACTCCCCTCAGAGAAGACAAGCAAACGTGAAATATGACGCTGGCAGTAAATCGTTTGCAGCCTTACCGAAAGCAAGTATCGTCAATGACGCTAGCAAATTACGAGTACCAGTTTCGAATACCGATGCGACGTCAGGGACAATGAACTCCGTCGCCACACCCAGCCGCCTCCCTACCGCGATACTCCGAACCGGATACGCCCAACGCACGCGGGGCGCGGTCCTATGCTGTGCGTGATGCAATCTTTACGAGAAAGATTTAGAACCGCCCAGTTTGAGCACTCTGAGACACTTCATCGCGAGCGAAATCTTATTTATTATTAAGCAAGTGTTGTTTTTTTTTCAGTTCTGTTCAACGTTTCTCGCACACTACATGTCACTGAGATGTACTATGTCACACAGCATCTTCTCCATTTCTGTTCATCGTCGTATCGATGACGTCATTCAAGATTTTCTCAGTCTTCCTCACCTTTCTCCTTTGGCAGAGAATTACTTCTAAAACTTATTTTCCAATTTTGATCACTCTCTCAATAGTTGACCATTTATTCTTATTATTTAGAGTTATTATTAAGCAAGTGTTTTTCAGTTCTGTTGAACGTTTCTCGAACTCTACTCACCACTGGGTTGCATTCTCCCACCCACCCTCTATTATACTTCTCTTCATCGTCGTATCGATAATGATCTTCCAATATTTTCTCAGTCTTCTTCACTTTCCTACTTTAGGGATTTATTCACAAACTTCTTTTTTTTCTGACCGTTCATTCCCATTAGCTGAGCACACCATTCAGATTGTTTACATTCTACATTCTCTTTCATGCCTCTCTGCACTGTCAGTCTTATCTCTTCGATAAGAACTATTTACTAATCAAATGAGCAAACTATACTCAAATAAGTGTACTGACTGATCGGTGTCCAAAAAATACCCTTCATGCCATTTAACCGTGAAATTCTTTCATCTCTAACTCAAATTTCTTATCCATATGTAATCAACTTTCTACCGTTGTCTTGTAAATTTTGGATCTTAGATTTTTCTATATTCTTGTTCCACAGAATTTTATAAAGTCTGCTGGTCACTGTCTATCCCTTAATTACTTTTTCTTCGTCACTAAATCTTGAAAATATAAATCAAAAAAGTGTACATTCATGCCGGTCAAGATAGCTGAAGTGCTGAGGTGGTTAGAGCAATTAACGATTGATTCAAATCCCCATTCTAAGGGCCGGGGATAGACGTTTGACTCTTATCTTTCAATCTGAGATGGCGTGGAGAAACTACTTTTCTGCTATTCCCAGATACGAGGTGTCCTTGTACATGTAGCTGTTGACTGACTCATCTATCTATCTATATATAAATAGATATAGCTGTATAAAAATAATTCTAATTTGAGCAATGTTTAAGAAGGAGCTGATGTGAAGTATTTAGAAAATTTGAGTTGTAAAATAAATAATGTTTCTAATAATGTGATACTAATATTAAATTTAGTATCAAATTCTACCTTGTGACACAAAAGTAGACAATACAAGAGGTACAAAAATTGACGAGCCATAATATCTTGAAAATTAAGTATAATAATAATTAATAAATATACATTACAGAAGACAATCATGACCGAGTGTACGGTCTTTTACGGACTGACCCTGTAAATCATGCTACTAACCTAGCACAATCAAGTGACCATTTATTAATTAGTTGTACGGTCGGTTTTATGAGGTCCCCGAAGTGTTTGAATAACCACCGCCCAGATGGTCGTCAGATAGGTCAAGAAAGAGGAAGGAAAGATTGCGCGCGGTCTGTGCGCCAGTTTGTTACGATACCACTCCGGCATTCGCCTTGTGATGATTCGAGAAACCATAGAAAACTACCCATCTGAGCAGCCGGCCGCTAGAAACCTCCTCCACTCAGCGGCTGAATTCGACCTAGCTAATACGCTACGTAGCCACTGTCAAATATTCTGCCACCGTCGGGACTCCAATCAGGGACCTTCCGATCAGATGCACTGCAGTGATATCAGTAGATGTTCGGAGTCACCTTTTACGGTACAGCCCACTCAAGATGAAGCTGATCTTAGGTGCAGCACTCCTGACACATGCTCGATTTCCATATCTCGCACTCGTTGATTGATTAGTGTTTCCGCGGCTCAGGTAATTATTTCAGTAAGTGTAGTGTATTTTTATCGCGGGAGATGGCGGTGATCTTTCCCCGCTGGATGGCAAGATCCGGCACCGACCTATTCGTCTTGCGGAGACGAATCCTCAACCAGATATCTCCCATCAGCGGGGCACCACCCCAGACGGAACATGCTTTAAGCTTTCACAAATGTTAGTTAGTTAATGTGGCCTTTTTACGTGGCGAGACTCGGGCCCGCTCTTCCGTCTGACCACACAAATTTCGCTACGCCCCTTTCACCTAGCGGAGAAAGAAGGTATTATCTCGAGCGACGAAACAGGCGATTTGAATTTAGCTCAGAGGATCTTCGCAAGTAAATCTACTAACATGGGCCAGCCGGCTTTACTTCCCCTCCGCGGAAGGCGTACGAAGGATTTTTTCGCCCTTAAAAATCCACGGCTTCGATCGGGTTTGAACCCGCGAACTTGGGTATGGCAGTCTAACACGCTAACCGTCACACCATCGAATCCGCAAATGTGGTGGTAGTGTGTGTGGTAGTGTAGTGCATGTAAGCATAAGTATGTGTAAGGGGGTGACGGTAGGATAAGGGTGAGAAAGGAATGATCGCGCGCCGTCCATGGCCCTTTTGTTAGGATACTGCTCCGGCATTTGCCTGGTGTTGATCGGAGAAACCACGGAAAAATTCCGATCAGAGCAGCCGGCCGCTAGAATTCTCCGCCAAACAGCAGCTGAATTCGATTTAGCTACCTAGCAAGTGTAGAAAATCCTGCGATCGACCAAACGTGAACCCTCCCATCCCTAAGCCATTGTGCTGGCCACTAGATAACCGAGAGATCATACCGCGCCCAGAGACCCAGATCACATCTGCGCCTCGTAAGCCCGTACTGTGCCTCCTGGAAGCGCCACTAATAATGGAAATGAGAGAAGTTGAGATGTTGCACCGTCCGAGTGCACCGAGCATATGCTTTCAACGCCAGCACCTGTGACGACCTGGGCTAGGAACGATGGGAATTGATCCCTGATGAATTGGCAAGCTCAAAAGTCAAAACACACAGGTAAACAATTTTGTCTAAACGAGACTGGAATCCGCGGCTCGTAGAATTGAGCTCGCAATTACACTCGTACCCTAGCAACCTCGTCTGCTCGGCGTTTGTACAATCAATTTTCAATATCTACAATTTATTGAAGATGACTCAAAAGAATCAACGATTAAAATGAGCAGAAAAAATGTAAAGGTATTTTCAATAGAGGTACGCCCTTCTTTTAACTTGATGCTTTCCCAAGTACAGTCATCCTTTACTAAGCCATATTTTCTTCTTCCTTCGACATAACAATTACTTCTGTAATATTCTCACAGCAGATAACTATCTTTGCGAAAAGTTATCAGTATTTGAAATGTGGGTTGAAGACAAGGTCAACTAGTCCAAGCGACAGAAAACAGACTTGCGTTTGGGAAATGTCCCCTATAGAAAACCTACCGTCGAGTAGATCGAAAAGCCAGACACGTAAAGTACGATAAGTGCATTCGCAATCGCTGGGGCATCTCTTTGTCGCTACATCGCGTAGGAAAGAACCAGTCCAACCGGTACATGGTATTTTCTGTCAAGGCTGAGACCTTGTACAACGCGAAATTCAAGAAGCGTAGCCTCCTAGCGTCTGGACCACAGGCAAACTGCCGTGAGAGCCGACTGGCAAGGATTTTTGTTGTGGAAACACTGAAACATTTTGCTGTGGAAACCCTGAAACATTTTGAGCCCTAAAAAAGGTAAACCCTGAGAAAATCCATTACAAGAATCTATCATGCATGGATGGATCTCCATATATTTATACACAAATTAAAATACTTTTTTTTAAACCTTAAAACTTTTTTACTTCAATATCACTTAAATTGACGGTAGATGTCCATGTCCACGATTACGTATTGCTGACCTCAACTCCTGTAAGTTTTTTGAATTCGCTTTCTGTTTGTTTATAATGTCCGGAGATTCGGCCTTAAGATACATCAGCAAGAATATTTACTATTCTGTAACTTTCTCTGATAAATTTGTAATAAAATTATACATTTATTTATCATTGTTTCTTTAATTTATTGGCAATAAATCAAAGAAAACCTAAATAAGTTCGTTTTACATTTAAATAACACTTGCTACAATTATCAGTCATGTAATAATTCATACAGAACAGAATACAGAACCAACATACAGAACCAAATACAGAATATTTCCAGTTAATATGTGAAGAATCAACTGTGTAGACTTTCGCTTCATTTATGTCGATACATCAATCATTTACAGAAAGTTTTAGAGTATAGTGATGATTTCATATTAAACATACTCTTATTAAGGTAATGTATTCAAAGTACTGGCAATTTTTCTATTTAAGGCATTTAAGGTTATTATTCAATGATTATACCTCGTGTCTGTTACAAAAAGTGACTAATTTTTATAAGAAGTGTTTAATGACACGTGATGGTAGCTATGAAGGCATTGAGTTATTAGGTTATTGCATCATTATGATGAAAAATAAATTTAAAAAAGTATTTTAATTTTTGAAAGCCAAGATTTTTACGTTATTTTGAAAAACTTGCATATTATATCCAATAGAACATTCAACTTTGAAGTTTTTTAGTGTTTCTAGTAAAGATTAAATATTGTAACATTTTCACTAATCTTTCTCTAGAAGGCTCTTTTCTGTTATTTTGTAAAGAGATTGCCCAGATTTTATTAACTTTTGTATATTTACTACTTATGATGGACATTATGGATTGTTTGTCCAAAATGTTGAACATTTTTTGTAATCGCGGCTTTATTTCGGTAGTCACTATTTTCACTTTTAAAGCAATGATAAACAAAGTGCAGAAAATCCGCAAGGGTCTAATTACAATGAAATGTTTCGACAGTGGCTCTGTGAACCCTCACTTCCTCTCCTTCTAACGACTTCTTTTGTGGAAACTTTTTTACTGTGTAGATTCAAACTGATGTAGTAAACAGTTCTTCGGAACAACATTGCCTTTTCAGTATTTGTATCTAAATATTACGCACTACGGTGTTAAAATAATTATCAAAAACAAGGGAATAGCATTTAAATTACATGAAAAATTAATTTTTTTGGTCAACTCTGCAGAAATCACTCTTATTGGAGACTGTCTGGAATGTAGCTTATTGATGTACTGTTTTACGGCAAGAACCATGATAATTACAATACGAATTTGATAAAAGCGTCCTATCATGAATTTTCCTTCACTCCACTGTCACCAACTTGTCTCCATGCAACTGCTGCTCACGAAGAACCAAGGAGCCTTGCTTTACACTAAAAGTTCATGACTTAGGGTTGGTTAACCAGTAACAGATGTCCTTTTCCAACGCATACGATTTTATTTGTGACAAAAGCCATGTCTTCATGTAGAAAAAAACTACTATCAACAAGCTATATAGCAAAGATTCCATGCCAAAATATATTGAGTTAGCTTTCAATAATTGAAAAATGCACTTATCAATTGGTATTTTATTTGGAATTATTTACATTAATTCTAATTACAATTTATTAAAGAGCTTGTTTGTCGGTACTTTCAACTAATTTTTGAAAAGAATGCGAGATGCAAGTTTTCTGTGACATTTCTTACCCTTCTCGCACCTCTCCCAAAATTCCCTATATTCTTTCACACATCTACCTTTTGATTATAATCGAAACATATACACAGTCGTGTGTCAGAAAACACAACAACAACGATCAACACGTATGTGGCCACGCAAGCAGAACAAATAATAGAATGATCACCACTACAGTTCATGTCAGGGATATTATTTAATCATAGGAAAGCATGAGAAAAAAAGCACTCGAATAAAATATTGTTCATCACACGGCAAAAAACGTTTTTCGTGAAGCGACAGGATTCCCCGCCTTGGCCTGCCGGCCTCGACGGATGAACTCTCCTGTCTCGTCATGAAAAGGTCGACTTTTGAATAATTCGAATTGCATAATTCGTTTATAAGTAAAATTCAGGTTTGTAGATGAAATAGAGAATTTTTTCTGTTAATTCATTTGCATATTTAAGAATTTTTTTATTCCTGAACACTTCCTGTTTTCTCCTGGTTTTAACCTTCTTTTTACTATTTACTTACACAATATACTATTTCTTGATTACGTTAAGTATTTTCTTTAATTTTAGTTCATCCAGTGTTACTTCACATTTCGTTTTAAGAGATATTACAATCCTCTCCAACTTCCAATACATTCTCCAGCAACTCTCAAATACTGCTAGTTCAATTTGAAAACTGCTCCCTGACGACAGTCGTGGTCTTGTTGCAACCATGAAGTTCATCATTCTCGCATCAAATCTCTCACCGTGACAGAAAGACTATAAATTCTCATTTTTATCTTATTCCATTGATTTTTTCATTGATTTCATTGATGATTTCTCACAATGCAATACAATATATCGATGCAACGTCAGCTAATAAAGCTTTCGCTTACAATATATTATGCAGAATAAAATAAAACTTGTTTACTTAGCAACCACTGTTTTCATCGTATGATAATATTCTAGTCTGTCATGAAAACATTTGACATATCTACATTTATAAGAATATCTCCTGAAAATGTGCAATAAAACTACAATTTTTATATTTTAATATTATTTTTGTTGGTTCTGTTATTTTGTTTATTTTATTGCACTGGTAGCTTGGCCTTAAACAGAGTCAGTATTTTTTATGTTTATCTGTCGTTAAAAGAAAACGATAAAATAAATACCGAATTTGTTTTATTAATGTCAAGAAACCATTGTAATAAATGTTTTGTTTGTTCTTTTAAAATGGTTTTCATTAACATATATGCTTGCATCAAAGTAGCCAAAAACGTGGAGAAAGATTTTAACAGTGAACAGTGATTTCATTATGACCAAATTTTGTATTTCTGGCTTACTATTCACTGGACATTAATAATATTCAAATGGACATTAATAATATTCTGCTATTAATTTGATCAAAATGTACTCTCCTTGATAAAATACGCCACCAAAAATGGTAAATATATTCCTCTTTCGCCACGGTTTATTATCACCGTCACTAGTGCATTCTTTAAGGAATCTATCTTCAGTGTTCTTTTGAGGCATTTGCATCACCACTCCACTGTATTACTTAGTACTTTGAGGAGAATATTTACAATTTCCTTCTTCTTTTCAAGTTTCCCTATACTGATATATAATATTTAATCTATTTACGGTCGGTGTCATAGTTACAAAAAAACAGGTAGCGCTCAATTGGCTTGTTTACGATATAACTCATATTTTATTATGATTAAATGATATGACAATCTTCACAAAACTAATGATATATAAAAAATATGTTATCTCCAACATAGGGAGTCATTATTTGCTCGAAAAGAATAATGAAAATAAAACAATAAAATAATATATTTTCCCAAAAAAGAACCATTTCAGACCTCTTTAATAAAAGTAATGAAATAACATCTTTATTTTATTTAAGAAAAAACAATGAAACAATATTAGCCTACATCTGACACATAAGAGAGAACAAATTTAATTGTCTGAAAGTAGGTATGGGACTATTTTGGCATTGTTATAAGGTTCAAACGAAAATGGATGAAAGCCTGAACGAATTTAATTAGATTCAATTTATCGAGCGATTGTGGAACATAATCTTGCAATACACGTGCAATGGAAATTTTTCCATAAATCTGTCAACCTAGACTTCACTTCTCGTTGGTAAAACACAGCATTTTGACAAGTTGTTACATACACTGCTATTTTTTAATGTTCTTACAATACTCGTATACTTAATCATTTTCAGGTCAGAACATATTTTTATTAGTTTTGCTTTTGATACTACAAACGTTTGACAACTGGTTGAGAAGTTTGGTTTGTCATTTAATTTACAGACAACATAAAAAATATCAATGAAGGTAACATTATGTATACAAATCTGAATTGCGAAAACGTTTAGAGGAGAGGAGTGCGAATTGTGAATTGTGAAGTACTTTTTTGTTCAATACGGTCAAAGATATTTCTTGGCCGTCTCCTGTGAATTTGTTCTGTGCTTGACTTTTTTTATATTAAAATGTAACGTTTCAGAAGGGAGGAGAATCATGTAATAAACTTTTTGAACCAATCTACACATTATATGTTAAAAACAATAATTATGATATTCAGGAACATAGTCACATCGTGGATGACATACGTGTGCAACATTTTTGGGAATATTTAGACTTTTCATAAAGTTGTAGGAAGTTGAATACTGCTTACTGTTTCCCTACGTAAGCCTCCTCCGATCTTCTCATTTTAATTTGATTGATTGACTTGTGCCTGGGGCGCTCAACAGCTAAGGTCATTAGTCCCGTAAATGCAGTGCATGCTTTCATCGCAGTAGGTTGCGCTGGTTTTCTTCCGCTTGATGGCAATACCCGTCGCCGACCTACCCGTCGGCTTGCAGAGGTTTTCCATAATGAGGTATCTCCATCCAGAGGAGCACCGTCCCAGCATGTTCAAGCTTTAAGATCCCGACCTGTGTGGTAGTGTGATGAAAATAAGCGTATGTATGTAAGGGATGAGGATAGTACAAGGAAAAGGAAGGAAAGATCGCGCGCGGTGTATGATCCGCTTGTTAGAGTACTGCCTCGGCATCCGCCTGGTTTTGAGAACGGAAAACTACCGCCAATCTTCATTTTGATGAAGTTATGCATCAACCGGCTATGCGACATCATATAAGTTTTGAGATCATCGTGTTCAAAGGTTTTATTACATTTTCAGCTCTAAAAACTAAAATTTAATTATTTCATTCATTGAAGCGCCAAACTACACAAACATGAGTGGAATATCTGGCGCTTACCTGCATTATGTGAAATTAAGAACATATTTGAAGATCTAGGTTTATAGCCGGTTGTTGCAAAACAAAGTCCTTGATGTGACTGATGGCGTTTACATTTTTCATTAATTATAAGGTTATTTTTACAGATTTGGCACCAAAATTTTGCGTACACTTAGAACATGGTCCAATGCAACTGATTGCGTCCATATCTCATTTTCTTTTAAAACGGCACATAGCCGGTTGATGCATAACACCGTTCACAGTCTTAATTTTGTTTTAATTTTATTTTATTATGTGAATGAAAAATACATGGTTCAGTAATATTACTTTTTCACGTATAATTCTTCTGGCTTACATTTAACCTAACCTAAAAACTATTTCTAATCTAACTATAAAATTGGCTAAGGATACTCATTGAGCACCTACGCTTAGCTTACATCTGAGAATATATTGAGGAAGGTGCGTAGAGGATGTCTATTGCGGATTCGGGTCGGAAATTCGTTGAGTGTGGCTAGGTTGTAGTGGACTATTTGATTTATTGAGGATATGTTTGAGTAGAAATTGTTGGAGAGATGAGCGATGTGATGATTGATGGTTGGTAAATGTAATTCTCTATGTAGTTGATCATTTGAAATGAACCATGGGGCGTGAGTGGCTAATCTTAAGAATTTGTTTTGCATTATTTGGATTTTATTGATGTTTGTCTGTGAAGCGTTCAAAGTCTTAAATTTGATCGGTCTGTTTGTCTGTGGCAGGCGTGCCTGGCGGCGACGCTGCTAGCGGCGGCGGCGCTAATGGCCAACGCCCAGCCGGCGGGCAGCCGCGACCCCGCAGCTCTCAGGTGAGTCCTAGCGCTCCCTCCCGCCGCCCACCCACCCGGCCCGTCCCACCCCGTCCGCCCCGCGCCCCACACGCTCCCACGCTGCACGCATGGCGCTCGGTGGAGGAGATACTGGACGAACGAGTGGCAACGCAAATGGACGTACTTCGATGCGGAGTCGTTTATTTATCGCTACAGCACCGTTGTAATTTGTCACCTTCACGGGGCTTTCGTCACCAATTTGAGTGTAATACTTCTTCAACTGCCATTTGTTTCTTCAAGAAATAATGGCCTACCAGAAGTGTAGACAACTGCTTGTGTCAGAGCCGTAAAGAAATAAATATTTTCTTTAGTTTTTTCTCATTCAAAATAGACTAACTCTTGTTGCAAATGTACTCGTGGTTGCATGGAAACTTGATATTAAAAACATTTATTTTGTCTATATTACTGACGATTCTGCTTGCTACTTACTTTTGGAATCGATTAATCAATACCTTCTTTACCATCATTTGAAGATCCTCTGTATTTTATTTATTGAAATCATACAAATTTACTCTCCTTCTTTTCAACATGTGTTATTTCTTTCATTCATCAAAGAACTCTCTCTTACTTAATTGTACTTTTTTGAGTTCCCTGACAAATATTTTAATTCATTCTGTGATAACATGCGGCTCTGAAAATACTTCATATTAGAAAAACCATCAATAACGCATCTTTTCTTGAATTCATCTAGAATATTCTACAGAGAACCGGATAAGAAATGTTGCAATCAATTTGTCTAGTCGAGAGAAATCAAATGAGATATTAATCACCTCCGTACGAGCCGCAAGTCACCCAAAAGGTGTTTTAGTTGCTTAAAAACCAAAATCACGTTTTTAAAAGAAATTTCTCATTATTTTGTGGACGGATCCGCAAAACAATTATTAGTTCACCACCGGGCGGACGAGATGCATTTAATAACACATTTGTTTCGACTAGTAGACCGGAAGAAACCTAACCGTAAGTGACGAATGGAAGTTACTTGATTTAAATACGAGAATTACGCGACATTTTTTGCCGTAATAAGTGTAGAGGTGAATGTTTTTGTTAAGCTTCGCTCCGAGAGTCCATTTCCGTTGAAATTATATGTGGATGTTTTGTGCATGCATGTAAATGTTTTACTGAATGATGGTAAGAGGGATCTCGACTCACTTGGGACAACTTGAAATCAAGGTACACGTACAGAACGCTGACCGAAGCGCTGGCGAAGATGCGATCGCAAAGCTGCAAATAAACGCTAACTGGCTTTTTGAGTCGCTTACACCTGACGCACTAACCGCTCTTCCTGCACTGGGATTTTGCCAATATCTGCCTGCCTTGTGTCACTTCACGACTCACTTCGCGGATGAACTGTCTTTATTGTATATAGCTTCCTACATCATGTCCACAAACTTTCAACAGTGTTTCAAACATCCGTGTATTCTTAAATAGAGAGACACCAAGTAAATACCAAATTATTAAAGAATAAATGCAATCAATTGAGATGGTGATTCAATTCTTAAAGAAAGCCTAAAATGGCAATATCACTTGCCACATGACATTAAGAAAGAAAATAATGTAATTGGAAAATTCAAGAGTTTCAGCCCAAAATTAAAATGTTAAGTGTCGCTAACTTCATAAGTGATTAAACCTCATTCCAAAGGCCATATTCACCTGAATAAATATAAAAATAATGCTTCGTAATCACCTTTTGGAGGTTACATTGTGTGTATAACGAAAACGACATTTCTTGGTTACTCACCACCTCGACAAAATGCAACGTTTACAATTGCATTGTTCTGATGCCGATTATGCAGTTTAAACTTTCACATAATTGCTTTTTCCAAAACATGAAACAATCGTTCTGATTTTATTAATGATGGTCCATTTACCCCAATAAAAACCAAGTTTCACGATTCCAACACAAGTCAACTGAAGAGAGTCCCTAGCCCTTGTCGGAATGAGGTCAAAATATTTCAATCATGTCAGGACGTTTACTCGCGACTCCAAATTCGCATCCCCGCCGGCGCTGGCAGCGAAACAGTAGACTCCGCTACACGCCAGAGGGGCATCACGCGACGGACAGACGTTCTCGAGCGAACAAAGCGCCTTGTCGCCGTTCGCGAGAAGACAGCCACCTCGGGAAGACCCAGCGACAACACCGTCGAGCAGGTGAGTTGTGTACATAGTACGTGTGCTAACATACTAATACACAGGGAACCTTGTTCCGTGTAAATCCACAAGTGTTTGTTTTTTGCAAGCGTCTACCTGTGTTGCCGTTGGGTGCCCTCATCCCTCTCGTTTGTTTACTTGTAACCACTTTAAAAACTCGTTTAAAATGCGCATTGTTCACATATGTTGGCGAATTTTGTAAGTGTTGGTACAAGGTGTTTTAGTTACTTGCATTAAAGATAATATTCGAAAAGAGTTTGATCATCGAAATTAATTATCTTTTAAATATAACCATTGCATCTCAGATATTGAATGCTCCTACGTTTCCCATACATTGACCACGACAAGAAGATGCAAAATCTCAACTGAAGAAATGTCACTGAATAGAAACAACACTCCTTAAGAATGAATTAAACTGTTCTAAATGGAGTTTCCAACCACGGATGTTGAATTTTTAAGTAAAATAAATAATTTTTAATTAATTTTTAATAAATAATTAAAAACAAATTTGTTCGGCAACATCCTACAAAATTGTATCATAAATTTGTATTTCAAATCCATTTATGAATTAAATTTTTCGAAGTCTTTAAAAAAGTCTTTATTCATTTTAATCCTCGTATAAGAAATATTAAGTAATCTTGTGTGCCCCTTGCTTTAATCATGATAAAATGATACAAAAGCGTACATGAAATAGTGAATACATGTCGCTAAATAGCGGTCACGTTCGCCTTAAGAATAGAAAAATGTAGAACATTGTGAACATTACTGCGAGGAAAGTGCTGATAAGTAACGGGTTCATAAGATGATCAAATTCTGGGAATTAAAAAAAAGAAGAAATTAACTGACAAAAAATCTTCGAGTATTTATTGAGTTGTGTACGAATATTTAAGTACTTCAGTAAATGAGTTATTTTCCAAAATCCAAAATGTTCACTATATCTGTACCCAAAATTACGTGAGGTGTAAGCGAGTGCAGAATGATCAAAGCTTCTCTTGGCTATTCTCAGGTGCACTTTTAAGTAATTCGGGAACACAACGTAAGTAGTTTTCGTTACAAAATGCAATATTATTGAAAGTTAGATATTTAATAAATTTCCAAAAACCTTTGTTGATTTAAGATAAATTTAAGAACAATTCGACCAACTGAGTAACCCGGCACTCTGTTTTCAGATCGAGAGCTGAGAGCACGTCTCCTCGAAAGACGTACGACTTCGTCATTCAGAAGGCGGAGGTCCGAGAACTGAGTAGCAGCCAACTGTTCCTCCCGCCGCCCGCAGCCGCCAGATACGGAGCGCAGAGCCCCACGTACAGGCTTGTCCCTGCGCCGCCCCCACGGCTCACCGCGCCTGCGCCTCCACCGCCGCCGCCCCAGAGCCCCGCCCACCCGCCACGCCCACTCGGCTCGCCCGCGGCCCCGGAGGCAGAGCGCCTGCAGAAGAAGCAGCCGTCCGCCAAGGGCAAGCCCACCTCCAAGCCACGCGACGACGACACCCGCACGCTGCTGCTCGGCCTCTCCACCCCGCTCACCACGGCAAACAGAGCGCCCGCCTCGGAGCGGTTGGCGCAAGGCGGCGGGTACACATACGACAAGCCAGGGACCGCCCCTGCAAACAGACAGGTGGCTACATGGCAGCTGCCACCGTACTTCCCTATTTCTACATATGCCTCACATGCGGTACCAGCCTATTACAACCAGCAGCAGCAACAGCAGCAACCGCAGCAGCACAAGGGCAGAATCGCGCCTGACATCTCTTCCAACTCACTTGGAACAGAAGAGCAAGGAGAAGTTCCATCGCTTTTAGGTCTGGATGGAGCAAGACCGCAAGAAGCCAACGGGCGACCAGGAGGTTTCGAGCGACACAATGGACGACGCGGGAAGAGTATGAACACAGATGTGACGGGCACTACACGTGGTGAAAAAGGAGACAAGTCGCCAAACTGCTGTAAAGTTGTTTCGGTCGAAGATTTATCAAGTGACGAAAGGAGTCGGATTGAATCGTCAGAGGAAGTTAAAGCTACAAGCGGGGAATCGGCAAGCGTTGAGTCGGGTTACCACCAAAACGCAGGTTACGTGTTGCCACGACCCGGAGTTAAAACTCAGAACTCCGCGATTGACGCCGCGGTAGAAGCGGCGAAATCCGCGGCTGAGCATAACGAGCGTGCAGGTTACGCGCAATCGCAGCAAGGTGCCAGGGGTCAGAATACCGCGGCAGTGGAAGCTGTGAAGGCTGCGATCGGTTACGAACAAGGCGGGGGTTACGTACTACCGCGACCCGGCGACAGGCAACAGAACTCAGCGGCTATAAACGCAGCGGTCGAGGCCGCGAAAGCCGCTGCGGCAGGGTACGATCAAGGGCAAGGCTATGGAAGCGACGGGCAGCAAGATTCGTCGGCGATAGAGGCGACCGTGGAAGCTGCGAAGGTCGCGTCCGCGAAGGATGTGCCCTCGGGGGCGGGGGCGCAGGTGGAGGCGGCGAAGGCGGCGATCGCGGCGGAGGCGTCGCGCGCGGCGGCGGGGGCGCTGCCGGCGCCGGCGGTGGCGGCGGCGCCCGGCGCGCGCCTCGTGACGCAGGTGGCGCTGCGGCGGCGCGGGGGCGTGGCCATCGCGGGGCCCGGGGGCACGGCGGCGGCCGGCGCGGGGGGCGTGGCGGTGGTGGGGCCCGGCGGCGTGGCGTTCGCGCGTCCCAACGCTCTCAGCGTGGTGGGGCCCGGGGGGCGCGTGGTGGCGTTGCCCGCCGGCGCCCCCGAGCCGCGCGCCGGCGAGGCGCTGCCGCTGGGCGCCAGGGTCGTCGCCGTGGGGCCCACCGTCTACCTGCACCCGGCTGACGCTGCCGCGCCGCAGCTGCCCAACCTCTCCTTCTACAAGTGAGCTTCACCCACGCACGGAACGCATGCGGGTCATGGTTCTGCAAGTTGAATCTCAAGACGACTCCATTTGATTGATTTTATAGAAATTCGTACGAGACTTTTCGACGCAAATACGAGACCATCAAGAACAAGACTTGACATTTGACACCTTTAAAATTTTTAAATTAAAATGCACTACATTTTTGTAACAATCTTTTCGTTTCTGAAATTATTTGTGGACTTTGAGGTACCTGAATGCTACGCAAATTGAAAAGCTAAATTCATGTTTCTTCGGCCGCCATCCAGACAGAATTTTATTCCTACTGCTCTTATGTCGGTTTTACATGTGCAATCACAACTGGTGGTGATACAAATACTATTGTTTTCAAAAGATATTCGAAGATCCTGAATCTCGAATCATTCTTATCCGTGATTATTTCCATGATGTAAGAGATGAAGTAAGAAAAAATATTATTCTTACCTTAACTTCTCGTTTGAGAATAATTCTTCTCGCCACTTATATCCGAAATTCAGCACGCACAATTTACAGACACAAAAAACCGTTAGAATCAGTGCGCCACGAACGAGACTCATCCAGAAACTGAATGAGAAAATGTACATCCTTGTGACAGCCAACGCCCTCTTTCGGCGACTCGGACCTTTAATGCCCTGCCCGTTCCGCGTGGTGGCATCTGAGAAGGGATACGCGCGTCATTCAAATAAAATTGCCGACATTAAAAGCAAAATTATACCTAACTAAGCATGGAGAAACAGTCCAATGAAAATATGACAATTATAAAGTACTAAGGTTTATAATAAATTAATATAATAGAAACGCACAATTTCTAAGAAAACTATAAAGAAAATTCAAAAAATTACTAATCTAAAGATCAAAATGGCGAAAATGGACGAGATTCAAATTGTTTCGCAAAAAAATATTTTCAAGATTTGAAGGATTTGAATATTCAGGATTCTTTAACCTCAAAATAGTTGGAACGAATGAGGCGAGATTTTCGACTTCTTTTTGACTCAAATAATGTAGTCGAAGTAAAAGCACGAAACCGATGAGAAATAAAACCATTTATAAATTAAAATTATCCCTACAATGTTTTTCATATTTGGCGTCTTTGAGACCGTCTTTTTAAAATTGAGGTTCCTTATCAGTAATCGACAATATGGTTGATCGCTCTCTCCTTCATCCGCGCGTACAAATAACCTGAGTTGTAATTATGTTCAATATTTATGCCATGACTCTTTTAGTTTGGTAATTTTAAGCAAACAGAGTATACATCATACACTATTAAACCATTAATGCGGCAATTAATGGAACGTGAATCAAAGAAGCAATATAATTTACCACCCACTAATTGATGGTAAAGCTTTAAGGAAATATTCTGTGATGAATAAATGCTTCGAATTTTCGTAAGGGTTTTGAATATTGTTGTTTATGTCAGTGGTCTTATTGGAGTACCATGTAATTGCGGGCAAACTGGTGCAGAAAGAAGCTAATTTCCTCTTTTAAATACAGATGAGGTGAAACGTCTCCAATCATATCACTGCTTATCCAAAGAGGCTAAAACTCACATTTACACTAATGCTTAAATGCAATCAGTTGCTCTCTAATTTAGCTTTATTTTGCGAGTTTGTATTGAAAAGAGGTGAAAATCAAATAAAAATGTTACTTACATAAATGACAAAACACAAGAAGGGATAGTGATGGAGATTTTTTTGATTTTTAGAATATTATTTCTATAGTCATTAGTATAAATTACGATAATGTTGATGATGATCAGAGTTTTTAATCATCAAATGAACGGTTTGTTTTTTCTCGACTGTTTTTGGTAACTTTCGATCTCAATGAGACATTTTATTGAAGGAGAGAAAAAATTAAAGATGAAGAGGATATATTTTAAGACATTTGTCAAAGTAAAGTGCACAGTATTAAATGAGGTGTGATAGCAAATTGTCCAAAAATGTTTTATACTTATACATGAATATGTACAGATTTATACTGTTTTGAAATAAATTTCTTTTTAATAAATATGGCATTTTCTTTACCATTTAATATGTTTAGATTTCCTACATTTTACATTAACCTCGCACAAATATCAAATTCCTTATTTTACATAAAAAGCTTCCAAACTTTAAGAGATATTATCAAGGATTTTAAGCTCAAACACATCAACAGAATCGATACAATTAGAAACATATGGTGGTGTCATATTATTTTATACAGATACCCCAATTTTTTTCTCATTCAATAGAACATATTTAGCAATTAACGTACTCACAGATGTATGAAATTTGCTTGGAAAATAATGTTTTGAGCATCGAAAGTTAGGTCGTAATTTCCAGACCGCTTTGCGTCCAATCGAGCCACTCTGAAATGCGTACACGAATCAGTATCTAGATTTAGGTATATCCAAGTGAGTCAAGGTCTCTAAGGAAACGAGCCAGGAGGCGGGGCAGGCGGCGAAGACTGATGCGCGCTGTGCCTTCCATAGGTCTCCGGGCTGGGCCCTGTTCGCGCCCGCCCCGCTGCGCGCCGCGCCGCCCCCGCCGCTGCCGCCCCTGTCGGCGCTCGCCAACCTCTACACCATCATAAACGGGCGCGCGGCGGCGGCACCGCCGCCTGCCTCCTACCTTAACGCGTACCACCACAACCTGCTCAACCTGCAGCCTCACTACTCCAAGCCCTTCACCTCGGTCAAGGTGTCCGCCGAGTCGCCGGTGAAGATCTTCCAGCCGGCGCCGATCCCGCTCAACTTCCAGACGTTCCCGCGGGCGAGCGCTGCCGAGCCCTACCAGTTCCCGACGAACCGGCCGCCACCGGCCGTCACCACGTCCCCTCACCCGCCCACCACCACCACCACCACCACGTACGAGCCGGAGTCCACCTCCTCCGAAGAGGTGACCACGCCCACCGCGCCCACGACGGCGCCCACCGAAAGCGGCACGTCGGCGCTGCCGACGCCCGCCGACGGCAAGACGGTGCTCATCCTCAAGCCGTTCGCCAAGGCGGTGGCCGGCATCAACGGCACGGCGGTGGCCACGCCCGTCGGCCACGCGGTGTACCACAAGGGCCAGCCCGTGGACGTGGTGTTCGATCCCCGCGCGGTGGCGGTGGCAGGGCCCGGCGGCCACGCGCGAGCGCACTCCGACCTCATCGTGTCCTACGTAGAGAAAGAAGAGTGAGCGAGGGAGTCCTCTCGGCGATTCAAGTGACTGATCTCTTTTGGGCGCATGGCCCTGGAAATGTGTATCCTCATTCGCGTGGAACACGTGATACAATGTATTGTGATACGTCGTAATTATTATTCTCTCTGATCATTGATGTGCGGCTGGACACATTTAATTATAAACCACTAGAAAAAACACGACCATAGTTCAAAGATAATTTATACCACCGAGTTCCATAAAATTAAAAGTTACATTTACTTTTGTGAACGCACACTATCGTGTGCAATGTCGGGTCCAAAAGATCAAAGCAATAATGTGATTTTTAGATTTCGAACGAAAGTGTAAATATTTCATGATTGTAAATAAAAGTAGTAAAATATAAAAGATAAAATAATGATAAAATAATAAATGCAATAATAAAAAAGCAAATATCATTGTCCAAAAAATGATCTGCATAATATTTATCTACATTAATGTAGGTTACAGATACAATTTTTAAATTATTTTCCTATTTTATTTAATTTAAAGATCTAATTATGCAAATAGTATATTCACCAAATTTACTTGCACTTCTTTTGCAAATGGTTTTGCAAAACATATCACGTTATTTTCATTGCAAAGACATATGCCTACGTAACTATATTTGATGAGTATCTTTTATAAGTGATAAGTATTTATACTTTTTTACACATTTTATACTCCATATTTGTATGTAGAAGTAAAGCTTTAACGTATTTAGGTAAAATAATAAATGCAATGTTATATTAATCTGCATTATCTTTAAAAACCCCTCACGCAACACAGCCAATTTTCCTTTCAGAATGTTCTTTGTAAATTTTTATTTCACCTCAATACATTTTCTAAACCCTATGCCCGAATTCCTTCACTTGTAGTCAATACCCATTATAATCCTTTATGATCAATATTAAAAGATCTCTCAACAGATCAGCTGCTTCGAAATGAAACCAACAAAACATAAGCAGTGCATTATATTAGTAACCGTTTTAAACGGTTACTTCACGAAGCCGCATACCAGCTGCAGTATCCAGTTTCTTCAGCCACAGAAGCGTTCCAAGGTTTCGCTTGAGAAGCCATGCGAATGGTTGCTTCAGATTGTATGTAAATGGTAATACATTTGCTTTCTTTTCCTATCATTCATTTTCTTTGGGTTAAGGTGACGTCTTCCCTTTGACTATATTCTACTTGTTAGATACTTCCTTCTCTCTATGGAGCAAACACCTGTCAAAATATCAAGAAACATTTTTAAAAGAAAATTTATTAGTTTTGCTTTCTATTTTTTATCATTCTTAGCTTTTTTCTTTAGCTTATGCGGTTTGGGAACAGGTTCTGTTCAAATACTTCTTTCCATTGGATTGCCACAAAATTAATGCAAATAACAGAGCCTTTCTTGCAAATGTGTTAGCATGATTATATGTACAGATCCTATGTTATTTGCTTTAGAATGTGGTTCTTGCATTAATGAGGATTATTTACGACAGGAGTAGTTTTTAGTGATGTGCTTGTACAATCAATATGATTTTTGTACAGTTAATGTAAGCATAAACATTTACGAGAAGTAATATTCAAAAAAGTAAATATAATTTATATTCAAAGTCATAATAAGTATATTTCTAAAAGCAAATTAATATAAAAGTGATATTGAATAATTAATATAATGTTACCGAACTTATATATCATATTTCAAAACCTAGTACTTATTGTATTCTTTGTGTCAACATTTTAATCAATAATTACACATGTGAATAAATGACACAGGCTTAAAAAGCTTAATCATGTGTAGTACTTTGCTATTTATCTCCATTATAATGTAAGTCGAATTTGACAAATTTTCGAAATTTTTGCAAATACATGACGGATACAGTTAAATATTTGTTTTTATCAACCCACATTTCAACGTCGAGCGCTCTGATAAGTAATTTAGTGAGATGAGGCTTCCGGAATCTGAGTGCCCTGACTGCTTGTTTACGTCGCAGGCCTGAGCACCGTGCGCAGCTCACCGAACTCAACTACTTCGGTGCCGCGCGTGGCCGGCGCCCTGTGCTCGCCTGGCAGCTGCGCCAAGAAGGAGATGCAGAGGGCGGTGGCGACAGCGAACAAGGTGGCAGCGGAGGCGGCGGTGGTGGCGGCGGCGGCGGTGGAGGCGGCGGTGGAGGCGGAGGAGGAGGCGGCGCGGACAGTGTCGTCGTGAACCAACCGCCTCCAGGTGAGACACAAAAACTGCGACTGTAGGTGTTGTAGGAACGATGGTTAATGCGTTAAGTTTTATTATTTATTTAATGCTTCATACTTCTTATTAGTTATTCGTTAGAAGAAGAATAAAGTGAGACATTGTGACCAAGTCGGCTGCTGTGCGCATTCAAACCTAGTTTTAACTATGAACGTCTGAATGAACGTTAGAATGAATGTCTGAGTAGAATAGCGTTATTTTGTTGTTTTGCTTTTTTGTTATAATCCATTGCTGCCTTTTTTGTTATAATCCATTGCTAATACTATTCCATTATGAATTAAGAGCTAATTAAGTAATGAATAAATGCGAATGAAAATTATTAATTTACATAACTCACTATTCTTGAACATCGTTTCAGTTATCCTTAATATAATGGTAAAGAAAAACCATCTTCCTGATAGTATTTTATGTATACTGTGTATCAAACTAAATTAGCTGATTTGTGTTTTTACGTAGAATTTTGTGAGTTATATATGCAACCATCTATGTATTGCACAGCAGTCCGTCACTTCAGTCTGTATAGTTCAGAGGTCGTCCATAAAATACGTAACGCTAAAGAGGGAGCTTTGAGGCAGCGTTACGCTGCGTTACATAAGAGTAGGGGGCAGTAGTTTGGTGTTTCGGAAGACTGATATTTATTTTTTTACTTTCAACATTTGCTGAAATAATTCTCTTTTTGGAGGGTTGTACTAACACATTAACAAATTAACTAATTAATTTGTTTTACAAATATAAATAAATTGAAGTTGTTATTACAGTTTATTGCAAAAATGAAGATAAAATTGTTGCAATAAATGGAAATATTTGTATCGTTTTTTATTTAATTTGTAATATTAAGAAGAAAATATTAAAAACCGATATGTAGCCTAATATATTCTAGAATCCATTTAAATTGGCGCAGTAGACTCACGTTTATGCGTCATCCACGATGACGTGTGCACGGGCTTGTGGAAAAAATTTGTTTCGCTTTTGCGACCGTACTTCACTCACAACCTGCCCCCAATCTTACTGTTAGGTGCAATCACCATCAACAACTAATTTCTACTTTAATTATCATCAGTTTTAATATACAACATAAGTAAAATTTTTAAAATATGTTTTTACTGAGCTATATTAATTATTTTCACTTCTAGCATTTACAAGGAAGGTATTATCGCAAGAGTTAAGTAATGACAACTATTTAGGGGGAGTTCAAGCGCGCGTTAGGGATGCGTTACGGGGTTACGGGGGGAGACAAGGTATTCAAAATATCCCAAATTTGTGTAACGTAATTTATGGACGGTCCCTAAACGTAGTTGGTAATTATAATCATAATAGTGTGGCAATTCTAATAATAAGAGTGAGCAGAGGCATAATAAGAGTGTACGTGAATAACAGTGTATAATAATAAGAGTGTGTAAGGGCATAATTGGAGTGTGAGTAAAGTGAATTGTGCAGCATAATAAGAGTGTGATGCGTGCGCAGGGGCGTCGGTGGCGGAGGCGCGGCCGGTGGGGCTGTCGATCGCGGGCGCGGGCGGCGTGGCGGCGTCCAAGCCGCAGGCGACGGCCGTGGTGGGGCCGGGCGGGCTGGCGGTGGCGCGGCCCGTGGCCACGGCCATCGCCGGGGTGCCTCCGGGCGCGCTGCTGGGCGGCGGGCCCGGCGCGGCGCAGCAGTACCAGGTGGCGGCGGCGGCCGGCGACCAGGTGGCCGTGGGGCCCGGCCCGGCCAGCGCCAAGTACAGCGTGCTGCCCATGGGGGCGGCGGCCGCGCGCGTGCGCGGGCCCGCGCCGCCGCCGCCGGGCGCCGCCGACGCCCTCGTCTACGTGCCCGTCTACGTCGTCTGAGGCGCCGCTCACGCGCTCCCGGCGATGGCGACGGCAAAGGACACGACGCACCATGCTTTGTCCCGCAACCCCGCACGCCACGCTGAAGCTCAACTTAGCGTGCAAGCGCCCCGGGAGCGCTGGATGAGCAGCCCTTCTCTAAGGCACCATTCATGAATAACTTCGTGAATCTTTCTTTATTATTTATAATGTTCCGATGTTTAGCTTTATCTACGATTATTTATCTTCTCTCTTAGAACAGCGCAGCCCATTTCCTGGCAGCTCTCCTAAATATTTAAGTAATGGCAACCCATTTTTGGTAACAGGAAATGCCCACTAGAATTATTTGTCGATTAGAACAAGGATTGATTTACCACCTCGGTAACTAATTTCATATTAAAAATTAAGGATTATATAATTGGGAACATAAATGGTTCGGGAAAATTCCTTTGGGTTGTACTGAAGTAAACCGTGAAGTCTTGTCACGTTTAAAATAGTGTAGACTTGTCGTCACTATAGATTACAGAAGTACAGACATCACTGAAATGAAAGCTATTTTCTTCCGGTGTACCGTGAAATTCAGCATTAATCGGTAACCTCGAGCTCAGGATACTAAATATGTCATCACCTGCTAAAGTGCCAACGCCCACTGTATTCATTTACCTGCAGTCGGCAATGTTTAAAATTAAGTAACTACTACTAATTATGTATATTTTTGTTGGATATTTCTGAAATGTTACTGCTTGAAAAAAAGTCATTATGTCAGGGGTGTCATGCTATTCTAGTTTAAGGAGTAGGTAAAAAACGTTTAGTAATACAGATCGCGCATATGGTACCGTAAGTATATAATAATATGCAAATATTTATAGAAGAGAACAAATTACATTCTTCAAATTTTCAAACAAATTACAAAACTATTGATTTTGGATATTTAAAATCAACTTTGTTGCTCAAAATTTCTGCAGTAAGTATATTAAGGATATATTAAGGATACGTGAGATACATAGATATTAACATATTAATTTATGTATAAGGGAAGTAAAGTAAAAGATTTCTGTATTTCATCAGAAGTAAATAAAAATGTCAAAGCTGGCTTACAATTATTTATTTAAAATCCCTCATCCTATTGAACAGAGGTAGTCATTTTTGTTAATAAGTAAAGATTTGAAATTCTTATGTCAGAAAAAATAGTATAATAATATAATGTAATATATTGTCTATTTTTACATGTGAGATTAACATGAATGAGTATAATCTCTTACCTTTCCTTCCAATTACATCTCCTTCATTTCTTTGTTCAACAACCCCTCATGTCTCACAAAATATATTATTTCTTTAATGCGTACCTTCCTATTTGATCAATGTGTAAACGAAACGTATTAAAAGCTTATAGTTATCAACGATGCTATCAAAATTAAGAAGCAATCAGATCTGCACTGATTTTCCAAGGTTGTTGGCAATTAACAAACACAATCGTCAAATAACTTTGGTTTCTCGTATTTCTGAAAACTTATGTCAATGTGGCGTGTGTCAATTTGTTTTAAAACACAAAATTGACTAGCGAATACTCGTTACATCATTAGATTTCTAATAATAGTATTCGCTCGCAAATATCCACAGAAGGCAGTAGCATATCTAAATTTGGATCCGCTTAATATACTACAATCGGCATTAAATACTATATTACTATATTGCTACATATACATTACTAGGAAAATATTTCACTATTAAGAGTATAGTAAGGTTCTGGAAATCTTCCACATATAACAGAAGATTCGTCCTTGAATTTCTGAATTACGACGAAACTTTTTCACATCTCCAATTGCCAAAGGAACTGAGTTCTTAGTCACAAATTCACAAAATGCATTAAGAAACTGATACATTTTCGAATGGCGGCGCGTTAAAAGTATCGAAAAGTATGCGAAATTTGAAGCTCATTTCACAGAAAGTTTTTGAGTTTTCAAAATATTTTATTTGAAGTTATTTGAAGCATTTACACTCACTAATATAATAATCTTTACAAATTGCTGATAATGTGCATATTAAGGTGTGAGAGATCTTTCAAAAAATTTACATTTACATAATTTTTGAAAAAACAAAAAAATAACTCAAAATAAACTTTACGTCATATTAAAGAGTGTAATTATCACTATCTGTTACAAAAGTTTCAAGAAAACATTTGCAGCCATATATGAGAAAATGGCATTTGAGCGTTTCTGAAAATGCGACAATTTGAGCTACTTTTCACAGAAAACGGTAGTGTTTTCGAGAAACTTTACTTGACATTATTTAAAGTATATATACTCGTAAATATAATAATGTGAAATAATCGCCGATAATGTAAATATTAACGACGTAGACAAGTAAAACTATTTACCTGTAACGAGAGAGACAAGTAAAACTATTTACATTTTTGTAATATTTGAAAAAACCAACCGATACACCAAAATGGCCTTTATGTCATTGATAGAGTACATTTACCACTATCTCTACCAAAAGTTTAAAGAAAAAATTTGGAGCCGTTTTTGAGAAAATCATCTTTTTGTAATTTTTTAATGTTGCACATATTGCACGAAAACTCCTAAAATTTTGATAAACATTTACCTGACCTTTATGAAAGAACTCAATATGCAGAACAAATTTTATTTGAAGAAAAAATCTTTATCTTCAATTTTGTAGTTGAAGAAAGACGCCGAAAAAAATTCAAACTTTCAAACTTTTCGAAAATTTAGAGCTGTATGTGAAAATCGGACCTATGCCATGTTAATAAGTGTATTTTACTCTATTTATACAAGAAATTTAAAGAAAAATTTAGGGCCGTTTTTGAGAAAATTTTGAAAATCCCCGGGGGGCTTCATATAAAGTACCCCCAAATTTTGAAGAATCTTTTTCAAAATCCCAAAGCTTTGACTAGAATCAGATTGATCGGGGAATATGTATTTTGGTAGAAATCGTACGTATGGTTTAGGCGCTAGCAGTGTTAACAGACGGACGGACAGACGGACGTTTTCCTTTCAATTGGGTTTTCGGTATCAAGGACGTAGAAAACAGAGTTTCTGGCTATACCACGTGTTAGGGGATTTTTTTCTTAATTTAGCAACTGGTTTTATCCACTTACTTGTTTTCGCGGCCCGGCAATTAAATTTTTCCGTCGAAAATTGGCCATTTTTTGCGCAGCATTACATAACTTTCCCTATACTACGTATATCACTCCGTATATACGTACGTATACGAGAAAGTAACTAGTGGTGCTACAGAATGGCACAGACTTTCCCGTATTAGTTTTCTATTTCCTTGAGTCTTCGCGAGCTATTCGGAATTGCGACATCCTCAATCTTGCCAGCTACCATTTATTATAGCCAAAAGTACATTTTTGTGCCATTTTCTTAATTTTTCGGTTTCCTATTGGTTGAACGGAAACATTAATTTTAGAATATTAAAGAACACAAAAATCTAGTCATATATGGCAATTTTCTTTTAAAAATTATGTGCCGTTTAAGAGAAAATGGCGTTTTAGCGCTACTAAAAATGCGAAATTTGTAGCTCATTTTCACAGAAAAGTTTTGAGTTTTCAAAATACTTTATTTGAAGTTATTTGAAGCACTTACACTCACAAATATAATAATCTTTACAAATTGCTTGTAATGTGCATATTAAAGATGTGAGAGAGCGTTAAAAAAAATTACAATTATGTAATTTTTGAAAAAACAAAAAAATAACTCAAAATAAACTTTACGCTATACTAAAGAGTGTAATTAGCACTATCCGTTACAAATGTTTGAAAAAAAATCTGCAGCCATATATGAGAAAATGGCGTTTGAGCGTTTCTGAAAATGCCGAAATTTGAGCTACTTTTCACAGAAAACGGTAGTGTTTTCGAGATACTTTACTTGACATTATTTAAAGCATATATACTCGTAAATATAATAATGTGAAAAAATCGCCGATAATGTAAATATTAAGGACGTGAAAGACAAGTAAATAAATTTACATTTTTGTAATTTTTGAAAAAAACAACCGATAGACCAATATGGCTTTTATGTCATCTGATAGAATAAATTTACCACTATCCTTACCAAAAGTTTAAAGAAAAAATTTTGAGCCGTTTTTGAGAAAATCATCTTTTTGTAATTTTTTAATGTTGCACATATTGCACGCAATATTGCACAAAAACTTCTAAAATTTCGAAAAACATTTACATAACCTTTATTAAAGAACTCAATATGCAGAACAAATTTTATTTGAAGAAAAATCTCTATCTTCAATTTTGTAGTTGGAGAAAGACACCGAAAAAAAATCAAACTTTCACAATTTTCGAAAATTCAGAGCTGTACGTGAAAATTGGACCTATGCCACGTTAATAAGTGTATTTCCCTCTATTCATACAAGAAATTTAAAGAAAAAATTTGGAGCCGTTTTTGAAAAAATTTTGAATATCCCCGGGGGGCTTCATATAATGTATCCCCAAATTTTGAAGAATCTTTTTCAAAATCTCAAAGCTTTGACTAGAATCAGATCAACCGGGGAATATCCATTTTGGATGAAATCGTACGCATGGTTTAGGCGCTAGCAGTGTTCACAGACGGACAGACAGACGGACGGACTGACGGACGTTTTCCTTTCAATTGGATTTTCGGTATCAAGGACCTAGAAAACAGGGTTTCTGGCCACACCACGTTTTAGGGGATTTTTTTCTTAATTTAGCAACTGGTTTTATCCACTTATTGGTTTTCACAGCCCGGCAATTAATTTTTTTCCGCCGAAAATTGGCCATTTTTTCGCGCAGCATTACATATCTTTCCCTATACTACGTATATCACTCCGTGTATACGTACGTATACGGGAAATTAAAAATAGTTGTTAAATTAATTCTTCTTCAACAGCACATAGTTTCTCGCATTATTTGTGACTTTAGTAGGTTTCAAAAATTCAGTGCTCAATAAAATTTGATACTGTGCCTGTAAGTATAATAGGCGTGTTTGACAAACACTCTCCGAGAAAAAAAGAAAAATTTGACGACATTTTTGAGAAAATGTTTGTAAGAAATATTACTGCACTCAAAATTACTCAAAAACTATTCATATTTCGAAAAAAATTGTACTACGTCTCATTTATAGATCTAATTTTGTAAAACAAATTTCATTACCGGAAAAGTCTCCATCTTCAATAGTGTGATAGGAAGATACGTTGTTCACACACGGACAGACGGACGAATGTAAGTTTAGCCGTAAATCAAATTTTCTGCATCAAGAATCGACAAAACGGACTATACAAAGTACATAAAAAAAGTTATTTACTATACGTAGGAGCAAAAATTATTCATTTTTCCAGTATCAGGGACCCACAATGCGAGAAAGTAAAAATACCCCTATTACTAATTTCGACTGTACGCATAAACTGGCGGAAATCTATGCAGTCTCCGGCCATGTGAGAAGTGTTAATGGTTTTGTAAGACCCCCAGGAACTCGTGAAAAATATAAAATAATATATATTACTAATTTTGAATACTCGCATAAATTGACGGAAAACACTGCTGTTTCTGGGCACTTTCGATTTAGACTGAAAAATGGCAACATTTGATGTATTAATCCCCAATTTCTCAGTACATTTTTTATTCAGATTTTTTCAAATACAATTTCTAATACATAAATGGATGAATTAAAAGTTAAAAAGTTAATTGTTAAAGAAGAAGTTTTTTTAAAAAATGTTAAAAGTTAAGAAAAAATAAAGTTAAAATTAATAAAGGGGGAAAAAAGAGGCATTCAACTCGGATCTGCACTGTTCTGTGAATGAGGGACGACTGTGGCGCCTGTGACGTGAGTGCTGCTCCGGTACTACTGCTGCTGCCGTTTTTGCGGTGGGGGCGGGGGGCACAGATCTTGTCCACGATCTTTCTGTACTCGCGCGGGGCGAGGTAGGGCCTGGCCGTGTGGGCGAAGTAGCACGCCGCGCTCCCGGTGATGGCTTCAGCTATGATACGCTGTCTTAGTGTTTTCAGCTTATAGCCATTCGAGACCTTTAGGCATTGTCGCTTCACGGGTACCATTCGCCTAGGGCACCCACCACCAGCGGTATCATTCAATATGAGTATATGAATATTTCCTATTACGAGTAAATTTCCATACTCACTGTGTCACTGCTTACGACACAGCTGACATCATACAGCGAGGATAAAAATGCTTTAGTTTTCATATATACCGTTTCAGAACCAATTTTTGCTGCACTAGGACCCCATTTTTCACACACTCGACAACAGCAAGTTTTCTAATGCAGGCCGCTAGTTATACTTACTTGTACATAATGTAGGCCGCTAGTTATAATTATCATTTTCCTAATAGATATATCAATTTGCCTAATATAGATAATAGATATAAGGAATTCACTGAACTCAAAACATTAATAATCTGATCGTGAATGGCCATTTGTGTACAAACATTGTTTACAATGAAGTAATTACGATCCTGCTAATCCAAGAATTAAGCATTAATGTAAATTTTATTATTGAACGTGTTTGTAAGTATTATTTTCACTCTTTCAAATCGTAAACATATAGTAAGTTATTTATCAAGCGTAATAAAACAGTGATAACATACAAAAGATACTCAACCATGAAGTAGTAATCCAACAGAACAAGTAATTACATTGATAATTAAAAATGTGAAATAGCAGTACATATGGATACAGCAAACAGCAACGAATTACAGTAACTAAATAATAGAGTAAGGTATTTATTAAGTTTTGAGGTCACTTGCTTTTTCTTTTAAAATAAAACTAGTAATGTAATAAACTAATGTAAATAGACTTAACTCTATGCCTTTAAGCCGATGTGACCGAAATCTGTAAAAATGTATGGTAAATTTGCATTCACAATGTAAAGACAGTAACAACATAACAGAAACACAAATATCAACATCCAATTATCAACGATAAAAGTCATTCCCACTCAAAGAATATAACTTTTCTCTGTCCCCAGAGTCTTCTGTGCAAAGTTATCCTCTTGATTTTGTTACCATTGAAGTACTTTTTTCTCTGTATTCCTTCTCTCCTCTTACCCCCCCTCCCTAATTGGGACAATGAAGGGAACCTCCTGGACAGAAACAATGCACGGCATCAACGGATGTGACTGCATTACCTCTAACCGGAAGGTTCTACGTTTCGAAACTCGACAGTGGCAGGATTTTCGATACTAGTATCTACTAGTTAAGACGAATTCAGCCGCTGTTGGAGGAGAACTCAAGCGTCTGCTCTAATCGATAGTTTTCCATGATTTCTTCAATCAACACCAGGCGAATGCCGGAGAATACCTTAACAAATGGACCATGGACTGCGCGCGATCTTTCCTTCCTCTCCTTTGTTCTCTCTTCACTTCTTACCTATACACATTTTTCCTTTCATTTACAATTCTACCACATGATGGGAAACCAGTCGGGAGCTTAGAGCTTGTCATGGCTGAGGTGGTGCCCCGCTGATGGAAGATTTCTGGTTGGAAAAGGCGTCGCAATCTGACGTGTTGATCCGCGACGGACATCACCATCCATCGAGGAAGGAATCACCACCACTTCCCGGGACAAAATATTCACTACACTATCGAGTCTAATGAATATAGCAGTTGACGCGCCCAGAAACACAAAATAATCAATGAATCATGTCTCCGCCACGAAAGGATGCGGCCATCCCCACCCACGAATGGTTATCTTTCGTAGGAAACCAATATGGATTCAAAAATTGAACCTCCCGATTGGATGTCAGTGCCACCTCTCTTAACCCACTAAGGGTAGAGAAAAAATTTCATCGGAGAATAAAATGCATTTCGCCCTGAGGATGGTCGCAGAATGGCGGCCGAAATGTTGGCACCGGTGCCTGGGACGCGGCGTCTCCCGGGCAGACAAGTAACTATAGGCTTTTCTGTTAGCAGAAACATCAAATCAAACCTGTAACATGTTTGCCAATGAAAATAGTTTATATTACGTGGAAGTGACTCTTTCTTGTTTTGAGATATTTTCACCAACCCTCGTAACTATCTTCCATTCATATTTGAAGGGGTCGAAACAGCATCATGAACCAAAATTGAGTTCTTACAATTTCCAGTCCAATGAGCAATAAGCCTAAAATTTATTCATCCAAGTAACATTCGAGGATGTAAATAAATAGTATATGTTGAAGACTAGCAAAAACGTTGTTCTGTCCTAAGCAAAGATTGTAAAAGTTTCATAAATATCTTATAATTGCCGACGAACGTGATTTAGCTCTCATTTTGAAAGATGTGAGTGGAGTGGGTTGATCTAAACGCTGTACATGCGTGTTCATATAAGTGCAAGTTGTTTGTAGAAATCATCAGGAATGTTTACACACCAATTAAGATGTGTATGTATTGGCAAAACCTATTTTTTTCTAGCTCATAAAAATTTCAGAAATGAGGGTAATCATTCTGTTGCCTCGTCCCCTTTAATTCAACTACGTATGGTAAAGGAGAAGAAGTACAGAAATAAGCCAAAACACTTCCCACTCTCCAAACATTTGGGAGTGTGTGCACTCTATCGAGTATATTGGAAACCTCTTGTGTTCTCAAAGTCACAGGTAGGGTGCGCGCTTAGTCTTTGTTATATCAACGGTCAGACAGGGTTTCGGTATGTATGTAATTAAACAGATTTTTTAAATTTAGTCGTGGAAAAGTAAATAAGACAACGATGTAAATCAATTAATAGCAGTCCTGAAGTGTAATAAAATATAAACGTCCTGTTAAAAATATGTTTACCCTTTTATTTACTCGCAAAAATATTTCGAATATGAAGATAAATATTTTAAAATTAAAGCAAAAAAGAAGCAAATTAAACATTTTAATATTACAGCCTTCATTATTGTTTATAAATAAACATCTCTTTGGACATAAAAAGAATTATAATCCAACTATCAATAGGTATTTCATCAACTTTGATGATCATCGAGGAAAAGAAGAAATAATTATTCAAACACATAGAAATTACAATTATAATTAAAATATATTGTACTTAAGATGAGGGATAAAAAATGACGAAACAAAAGTCTAAAAGCACCAAAAATGTCCAAATTTTCCATTCAAATTAAAAAGAAGAAAAAAATGCCCTTAAAATACATTTTAAAACCTTAAATATAATACCTTAATATAAATAATGTTAATGCGAAAGGAGATATGCCATTGGAGATAGAGAAAAAATACAAAATCATAAAAACCTTAGTGAATACAGGCATGACAATGCGACGAGCGGAGAATTCAGCAACTACCAGAGTAAAGAAAATGGTACGAGACGTTTCCGCTAGATATCGCAGCGACAAGCACAACACCCATGGCATTCTTTACCACGGTGTAAGATATCTTACACCGTGCCTTTACTACACCGATGCAGTATTTGGTATAGAGACCAAGAATCACCCTGCGCAAATTTGATCTCGCATTTGGGAACTAAAATATTGAAACATCTTAACAGATGTCTCTATTATTTTTACATTCTCGTTTAAATAGTGCATAAGCAATATAATAAACTTCTGCGTGATTTGAAAATTAGTAAAACAGACTTATTTGTATTTGTTTCTGGATATCTAACGGAATCATAGACACCTCTCATGTAGCCAGAGACTGCATAATTTTGTTTCAATTTCTGTCCGCTATGGACATGAGCAATTAAATAATCCATATGTTTTATCATTTTTTGCTATTTCCTTCGTTGCTTAGTAATACTGACCTGAATATTTTCCAAAACATCAGCATTATTTTGTTTTATAATCATGCATAACTCTAATATATCCATTTTCGTCTTCTTTTTTTCTGGTAAAATGAGAGAACTAGGGTGTATTCAAATTAGTGAAAGTAAACAAATGTTTCATTCATCTGTTTTCCCGGTAACTTTAAATATTAAAGACTTGTTTATTAATCGTTAGTTCCTACCTGGAGACAAATATGTTCTTAAAACAACTATAATTGGCCCTCACCTACCTGTATAAAACTGATTTCTGTATAAAACTAGTGGGAATGCGCGGCATTCCAAACTTTTCCTCCTCTAGTATCACTTCGCAACAATTACTCAGATTTTTTTTAAAAAGAGTGCAAGACAGCATTTAAATATCATCAATAGAATGAAATGATGTAAAAATCATCCAAGTCACAAGAATCAATGTGGTTGGATAATGGTTGGAAACACATCTTGCACGATGAAAATGAGATGTGTTTTGGATGTTGCTGTAGAAAAATTCTACATATTCATTAAACCGAAAATAGATATCCCACAAAAATCTTATTTAAAGTCGTTCAGTATTAAGTCTCAATGGCTAATGAAATGAGGGAAAACGCATTCTGGAACTATACACTGCATTCTGGAACAATAATTATTCACTGCGAACGCAGAGTTGAAAATGTTTTCAAAAATACAATAGAAATAATTTATATTTATCAAGTCTCTACATGTATAACGTAGAGAACTGTGGCAAATAAATCATACTGTTCCTTTTATTTTAAAATATTTATTTTTTATTTATTTATTTTTTAAATAAAATTCAAGAAAATGTGCGCAGATAAATTTCTTTCCCCACACGTCATATACAGTTTTTTACTGTTTTTTGACAAATAAATAAATAAATAAATAAAATGTAATGCAACACACATAATTATACTCACTGATTTTTTATTATTAACTTCTGTGAAAGAACACGTCTCAGACGATAGCTGGGCATTACGTGTATTTACATTCAGTAAATTTTGCATTTAAAAACACTCTTCTAACTTCAGAAAAGTAGTTATTTTCGCTTCGTTAACACAAAAACCTCACACACACATGTTTTCTCAAAGTGCAAATGTCAAATGCTTTCAATAGATCGATTACAACTCGAACAATGAAATAATGACAGCAGATAAGCATTCAATCTATTATTGTTACGAGTTGTATTACAAATTACCAGTTTTACTATAAAATCGATAAATGAGAGCAAGCGATAAAACATCTAAGGCCCACTACCTTTCATTTCAAGCAAAAATCACTAAATATGTTTGAGAGGACTGCTCAATGAAAACCCTTAGTGTGTCCAGAACCTTGTGCGGACGAGAGATCTTGAAACACTCCCCTGATCTCAGTCCATGCCACATTGATCTCATTACAAAAACTAGTGGTGCTACAGAATGGCACAGACTTTCCCGTATTAGTTTTCCTTGGGTCTTCGCTAGCTATTCGGAATTGCGACATACTCTTTCTTGCCAGCTACCATCTATCACCGCCAAAAGTACAATTTTTTGGTCATTTTCGTAATTTTTCGGTTTCCTATTGGTAGAAAGAAAATATTAATTTTAGAATATTAAAGAACACAGAAACCTAGCCGTAAATGGCAATTTTCTTTTAAAAATTATGTACCGTTTAAGAGAAAATGACATTTTAGCACTACTAAAAATGCAAAATTTGAAGGCCATTTCACAGAAAATTTTTGAATTTTCAAAATACTTTATTTGAAGTTATTTGAAGCACTTACACTCACAAATAAAATAATGTTTACAAATTGCTGGTAATGTGCATATTAAATATGTGAGAGATCTTTCAAAAAAATTACAATAATGTAATTTTTGAAAAAACAAATAAAACTCAAAATAAACTTTACGCTATACTAAAGAGTGTAATTAGCACTATCCGTTACAAAAGTTTCAAGAAACAAATTGGAGCCATATACGAGAAAATCGCGTTTGAACGTTTCTGAAAATGCCGAAATTTGAGCTACTTTTCACACAAAATGGTAGTGTTTTCCAGAAACTTTACTTGAAATTATTTAAAGCATATATACTCGTAAACAAAATAATGTGAAAAAATCGCCGATAGTGTGACGTGAGAGATTAAAGTGTGACGTCACGATTAACGACGTGAGAGACAAGTAAAAATATTTACATTTTTGTAATTTTTAAAAAAGCCAACCGATAGACCAAAATGGCTTTTATGTCATTAATAGAGTACATTTACCACTATCCCTATCAAAAGTTTAAAGAAAAAATTTGGAGCCATTTTTGAGAAAATCTTGTTTTTGTAATTTTTTAAAATTGCACATATTGCACGCAATATTGCACGAAAACTACCAAAATTTTGAAAAACATTTACATGACCTTTATGAAAGAACTCAATATGCAGAACAAATTTTATTTGAAGAAAAAAATCTCTATCTTCAATTTTGTAGTTGGAGAAAGACGCCGAAAAAAATTCAAACTTTCACAATTTTCGAAAATTCAGAGCTGTATGTGAAAATCGGACCTATGCCATGTTAAAAAGTGTATTTTACTCTATTTATACAAGAAATTTAAATAAAAAATTAGGAGCCGTTTTTGAGAAAATTTTGAAAATCCCTGGGGGCCTTCATATAAAGTACCCCCAAATTTTGAAGAATCTTTTTCAAAATCTCAAAGCTTTGACTAGAATCAGATCGACCGGGGAATATCCATTTTGGAATTAATCGTACGTATGGTTTAGACGCTAGCAGTGTTCACAGACGGACAGACGAACGGACGGACGGACGGATGGACGGACGGACGGACGGACGGACGGACGGACGGACGTAAGTTTTCCTTTCAATTGGGTTTTCGGTATCAAGGACCAAGAAAACAGGGTTTCTGGCTACACCACGTGTTAGGGGATTTTTTTTCTTAATTTAGCAACTGGTTTTATCCACTTATTCGTTTTCACGGCCCGGCAATTAATTTTTTTCCGTCGAAAATTGGCCATTTTTTCGCGCAGCATTACATAACTTTTCCTATACTACGTATATCACTCCGTGTTTACGTACGTATACGGGAAAGTAATGAATTGCGCTGCGTGGGAAGCGTTTTCCAAACAGGGAGCGCACTGACGAGAGATGGAGCGCAGAGTCATCACAAAGCTGATGGTATCCGCCGCCTTCCTCATCGTTGACAAAGATGTGTGTACGCCTTGGGGGATTATTTTGCAGGTTGTTAGCTCGTAAAAGTACGAGTATTACGATTACTGTTTTTTTGTGCATATGCAATACGAATAAAACAATGATCTGTATTTACGCATCTTTCAATGTCCCTTACCCATAGCGCGTACCCGGATTCCAATTTAGTACCAGCATTGCAAATATATTCCAGCGACTTTCAATCGTACATCCTGATATCTGTTTCCTTCAACTTTGACTGTCGGGGATACTTTCGCCAGAAGCGTCGAAAAACATTCAGTGCTCATTATTGGGAACAGTGTTAGATTGAGCTGAGCAGCTTTCTAACAGTTAGTTTCTTAGGTTTTCGCAGATGCCTCTAGTGATATACAGATAATTTTTATTTGAGATTGAAGATCCGGATTGTGTACCGAGTCTGCACGTTCGTTTGTCGTCAAGAAGTACTTGCTTTTGAAACTTTTGAAATTTTTGAAAATTCAGAGTTAACAATGAAAAACGTACCTATGCCATCCTTATACTCGTAAATGTATTGCATTACATTTTTTTTAATTAAAGAAAAAAATTGGAGCAATTTTTGACAAAATTTTGAAAATGTCTCACGGGATTCATGTAAAGTACCCTTAAAAATTAATGAATATTTTTCAAAACCGAAATCACTCAGCACCGAGTGAAGCTGGATTGACAGGGGTTTGTTTATTTCGGAAAAAATCCTACCTATAATTTAGGCACTCTGCTGTTCAAATACCCAAGACGAATGGACGAACGTTTTGCCGTCAATCGAATTTTTGGTATCAAGAACCCACAAAACATAGATTCTGGCTACACCACGTGTAAGAGGATTTTTTTAAATTTAGCTACCAGATTTGTTCACTTTTTTGTTTTCAGGGTCCAGAAATAAGAGTTTTTCTGCCGAAAATTCTCCGGACTTTTTCGTTTAGCATTTCATAACATTCTCTCTACTGCGTAAGCGGTAGCGAGGAAGTAAAATACAACAATTTTTCGGTGTTGAGTGCTCACTATTCGTGAAATATGACTACATAACATGTTATAGGAAGTACTGTACTACATTTTAAAACAGGATTTATCCACTTTTCTGTATCAGGGCCCCACAATACGAGTTTTTCTATCGAACAATCCCCATTTGTAGCCCCAGCATTACATAACTTTGCCTATACTACATATATTACTCGGTATATACGTATGTATACGAGAAAGTAACAAGTGGTTTTCCAAATTAGCATAGACTTTCTCGTACTAGTTAGTTAACCAAGTTCTTTGGTTTGGCCTGTCTTTTCGGTATTGCCTCATCCTCTTTGTCATCTATTGCCACCGAAATTACATTTTTGTGAAATTTTCACAGTTTTTCGGAGTCTTAATTGTAGAATCGCAATATTACATTAAGATATTTATAAAGAGTAAAACCTCGTCTTACATAGTAATTTTCTTTGAAAACTTTTTAGCCGTTTTTAGGAAAATGTCTTTGAACCGTTACTGTAAATGCGCAAATGAAGCACTTTTTCACAGAAGTCTTTTGAGTTTTCGAAATTATTTATAGAAAGTAAAATCAAACACTTCCAATTTCAAATGCAATAATGTTTGCAAACCACTGGAAATGTGCAGATTAACGGCGTGAGAGATATTTAAAAAATACATTTGTGATATTTGTGTAAAAACAAAAGAATTCAGCAAAAATATATTTATGTCATTTCAAATAGTGCAATTAACCGTATTTACGCGAAAAGTTTAAAGAACAAATTTGGAGCCGTTTTTGAAAAAAAAACAAAAAACAATAAAACAAAAAAAAGCATTTGAGCGTTTCTGAACATGCTGAATTTTGAGCTCGTTTTCACAGAAAACTTCTGTATTTTCAAGAAACTTTATCGGACATCATATAAAGCACATGTAGTCCTGAATGCAATAATGAGAAAAAATTGCCACAAATGTAAATGTTTACGACGTGAGAGGCTAGTCAAAAATTATATTTTATAATTTTTGAAAAAAAACACGAAATAATACAGCAAAATGGCATTTATATCCTCTCACAGACGAGATTTAGCACTATGTAATAACAAGTTTAAAGAAACTAGTAGTGCTACAGAACGGCACAGACTTTCCCGTATTAGTTTTCTATTTCCTTTGGTCTCGGCTAGCTATTCGGACTTGTCACATACTCTAGCCAGCTGCCATCTATCGCCGCCCAAACTACATTTTTTCGACATTTTCTTCATTTTTCGGTTTCCTAATGGCAAAATGGAAATACTAATTAAAAATATTAAAGAACAGTAAAACCTTGTTCTAAATGGCAGTTTTCTTCAAAAAATTTGGAGTCGTTTATAAGAAAATGGCGTTTAAGCGCCACTGTAAATACGAAATATGAAGCTCTTTTTTACTGAAAATGTTTGAGTTTTCGAAAAACTTCATTTGAAGTCATTTGAAGCACTTTAACTCACAAATACAATAGTGTTTACAAATTGCTCAAAATCTGCATATTAACGGAATGAGAGATCTTTCAAAATATTACATTTGTGTAATGTTTGAAAAAACAAAACAATATCCCAAAATAAACTTTACATCATATTAGAGAGTGAAATTAGCCCTATCCGTTCAAAAGGTTTGAAGAAAAAATTTGGAGCGATATATGAGAAAATGGTGTTTGAGCATTTCTGAAAATGCGGAATTTTGAGCACATTTTAACAGAAAACTGAGTTTTAGAGAAACTTTATATAACATTATTTAAAACACATGTACTCATAAATACAATAATGTTAACAAATCGCCGCTAATGTAAATATTAACGACGGGAGAGACATTTTTGTATTTTTAAAGAATAGAACAAAATGATGTTTATGTCATTTCATAGAGAGTATTTAGCAGTATCCCTATCAAAGTTTAAAAGAAAAATGTAGTATCTTTTTCCAGAAAGTCTTGTTTTTTTATATTGCACATATCGCACGTAATATTTTGCGAAAACAACTAAAATTTTCAAAAAACGTGTAATACCTTAATGAAGCAACTAATTAAGGTAAAAAATGTACTAGGAAGAAAAATCACTATTTTCAATTTTGTAGTAGTAAAAAGTGTATTTTTAAAAATTCAATTATCAGTTAAAATCGTACCTATATCACATTTATACTCTATTGTTACAAGAAATTTAAAGAAAAAATGTTGAACCGTTTTTGATAAAGTTTTGAAAAAGCCCGGGGGACCATGTAAAGTACTCAAAAAGTTTTCTAAAATCGCGCTTCCTCGAGTACAGACAGTTGGATCGGGGAATATTCTTTTCGAAAAAAGCGTACGTATTGGTGTTCGCAGACTGATGGACGGACGGACGCAGAATGACAAATAGTCGGACGGAAGTTTCGAAAGAAAATACGTTTTAAGTACCATGGAACCCCAAAACGTGTATTTCCGTTGAAATTTCGAAATCGATTTTCCGCAGCATTATATAACTTTCTCTGTGTTACATACGTTACTCAGTATATACATATACGTACATGAGAACCGTTTTCTAATAAAACTTCTTTAGGGCTTGATGTAAAGTACATTCTGAAATTAAAATATCTATTTTAAATTCCAAGGCCGTGACTTCAGTCAGATCGATCAAGGATTATCGAAATTGGTGTAAATATTGACGTGTTTGCTTTAGGCGTTGAGGACTGACGGAGAAAGGCAATTTTATCGAAAACTAATTTTTCGGTATGAAGGATCCACACAACATGCATCTTTGACTACACAGCATATTATAGAAATTAATTTACACTATATAGAAGCAAGAAATATCCACAGTTTTGGTGTCAGGAATTCATTATTTTTTTCTGTCTTTTAGTACGTTTCGCTGCAGCATTACAACACTATTATTTATACGAGAAAGGAAAATACAATTTTAATTATTGAATCACTCTAGAATTGGATAAGGAAATGTCTAGTCTCACACTGAAAAAATGTATGTGTATAATAACGGATCTACAAGATTATTATTTATCATTGTTATTAAAAGGTTAACAAATAGAATGTACAGCAAAAACATAAAATATTATTGTTAAAGAACACAAAAGTGAAATTCCGTTTACGTAGGTATTCAACACGTTAAATAATTCAATTTCACAATTTTTTATAAGTAAAAATAGGGAAAGTGACCTTTTATATTGTCTTTATGAAGATATACATATGACATCCTAACATCTTTAAAGATTACCAAGCACTAAAGAACCAAACGACGTATTGACTAATATTTTAGACGCTCGAATAACCTGTGTACCAAATGTTTTCAAAATTCCTGTGATGCAGAGTGCTTTTTTGTGAACTTACCTCATCTAAACATATTGTACATCATGCAGGCGCAACAGTTATCAGTAAAATTAGTCCTGGAACAAACTCTTATCTTTCTAATAATTACTATCTTACATGTAAAATTCATCCAAAATTCTCTGCACTGAACGCACGTTAAACACAAACATTCGACTACATCACTAAGAGACAAAGCGAGCACTACAAAATTGTCAGTTATGTGCACGGAAACTAAAACTATCTAGATTGCTCTTACTGGACGCGCAATAAAATGAAAACAAAAGACTCCTAGATCATATCATAGGGAAGGAGTGTCCTTCTCTAGGATCACACTATGGAGAGACAAAACAAGAGCATCAAGCAGAGGGTCCGGCAGTTGGATAGTGTACCGTGTGCAAATCAGCTGTCCTCGCTGTGTGCACCTACTGAGTTTACAACATTTATCTTCCTACAACGTCAGAATCTGATATCAGCGTTCGTAAATTGCGATAATCATGTCAACACAACACGAAAGAGTTTGGGGAAGGGGGAGGTGATAACGAACCGAAGAGAGGCAGAGGATGTTGCACACGGTGCCGTGTGCAAGCGTCATGTGCTATACCGCCGTGCGCTACGTCGTGTGCTACCTCAACGGCAGTATTTAATCGCAGAAGATCCACCGATGTAGCATATCCGGGTTCGACTCGACAGTGTGGTGAATCATCTCACAGCATTTGAACACACCTTCTTCTTAACAGCCATGCCTTCTCCGTGTTGTCCCAACGGTTGCAGTAAGTAGACATCAATAAATTTCTGTTTAGGTATTAGTTCTTTTTAGGTTTCTTTTCTGTTTTTGTGTTTCGGAGTTTCGAGATTTCTGGATTATAATTTACTTAATTTTCTCGCAAAGCTTTTTTCTTTCATTAAAATAAGTTGACTGATGATAGGCAATGTTATCCACTTAACATTTAATGTATTAATGATATATTACTACACAAGATTCCTAATATAGTGTCGCACAAGGAATATTTTTGGGCATCATGTGGTCGGTCAACGTATCTGCATCGTATTTTGCTTTGAATACAAAATATTATTTGCATTAAATTTAAAAAGCACCTTACAAAAATAACTTCGGGATTTTCGCCAAACTCTTGTACCTTAGAATTATCGCTAATGAATCAACTTTTGATGAATATTAGTCTACTTTAAATGTAATGTTATTTTAACTAAATTGAATAACTGCTTGTGATTATTTCGGCTGTAAGGGAACTATCTAGGACCTTTCTTGTTACCTAGGGAAACTAGTGTTGTTAAAACAGCACGTACTTTCTCGCCCGTATTTTCACACGAAATTATGAGAAAATTAAAAATTAAGTAGTTTTTATTTAAAATTAACTGTTCCGTAAAAAGTAGTGGGCACACTTTCATCATTTAAGTGATCTAAAAGCTAGATGCACTCGCTGGATCTCGTGTGAGGGGAGGGTGACTTACATGTGTGTGTTGTCGCAGGCTGCCAGGGTGGCTCCTGCCGGTGCGACTCGTCCTGCGGTTGCACCAAGTGCTCCTGCTGCGGCGGCGGCTCCAAGTGAACGGGCCACCAGCAATCAACCACCACGCGCCATGGTTGGCGTCCAACACGTAAGGACAGTTGAGGCGAGTCAAACAGAAATTATGCTAAACCAAACCTGCGCCTGAACCCTAAATGTTCAAATATTCAAATCTGTACCCGAATCTTAGATATTCTTTCATCCAAATCCAACCCCGATTCCTATATTTTCTGTCGTCCAACTACGTTCCCGAATCGTTAAGTTTCTCTCGTGCATTTTTCTGTCCGAATTCTAAATTTTCTCCCAATTGTACACGGAATCCTTTATTTTCTCGCATCCAACTCTGAGCCCGAATCCTGAAAGGTAGTTAAAGCTTTTAAACTCTTGAATCGGGGAACTTTCGAATTCTACAAATAATTTTGGTTATTGATATTTAATAAATATTGGGTTAGGAAATTTGCCACTAATTTTGAAGAAATTTTCGCGTTCTTAGATAAACTATAGTTTAATCAGTGAATGATGTATCACTGAAAATAAATAAATATTTAAAAAATAAATCGTTACTATTTGTTCATTTCGGCAAAATAAAAATATTGTAAAAATTAAATCGAAATTAATGATTCGAACTGGGGAAAACGAGTTCTTTTTTAATTTATTTGTCAGTTTAAGTAACAAGTACCATTTGGCAAAGCGAGTGCAATTACTCCATTCATTCTGATGCAGTAAAGGTTCCATCAAAGAACAATTACTGTTTTGTATTGTTTATCTACGAGATAAAAAACTGTAATATTAATTGTAGTATAATTACTTTTTTTGACAGACAGCAATAAAACAGTTATTTTTACGAAAGGCACTGCGAGCTAAAAGTTCAATTTTAACTGTAGTGCCAAGACGATGCTCAAATGTTCAAATAAAACTGTGAAGCAACAATGAAAACAAAACATTTTCTGATCTTGTCAGCTACTACTAATCTTGTGATCTTAATAATAGGGCGAAATCTATTTTGGAATTGAAATAATATGAAAGTCAGTAAGGCTCTCTAAAAATAGTGTATGTCATTTACAGTAAAAGTGATTTTACTTTGCTCGTAGGATTGCGCCATTCGGCCTGGTCGGTCATGTGACGCAGCCTTTTCTACTCGCAAAATAAAATGTCACTCGAACCATACATAGTATACCCTTTGTCTGAAGTCAAAAATTTACGACCCTTTTGAGAATAGTGCCATAATCAGTTATAGTTAGAAATGCAATAATCCATGGCCCACTATTAACAAAAATCATTTTCATAATGAAAAAGAAAACTCTTCACACAAGTTTGCTAATTATCCATTACTCCTATTAAATTCATCAACAACAGTATGTTGTATTTCGTAGGATGAATAGCCAAATGTAAAGAAAAGAATAATTGATTGAAATTTTGTAAAATAAATAAAACATTATACGACATTCATATTGTAACATATTTGTATATTACTTGTAATACAATTTTTCTATAAAAAATGACATTACTAAAATTATTGAACAATGCACCGTCCGTGGTAACACAAAGAACTGACTGGGTTTTTCATAAATTCAGGCGATAGCCGAGGTTCGGAAACTTAAGTCACGTCTGTTACTTGTTGTTTCTCAGCCTGATGACGTCAACAAGACATTGTGAAAGATAGAGTAAGCTATTTAATTTTCATTTCTTTTTGATTCACATATTGTAATACATTTTTATTCTTGCAGGTGTACGTGAAAATTCAGCAAATTATCATCCACATTTAACTTTGCTAATATTTCATCTAACATTCTGCTATTCAATAACTCTAGCAATACTTCGTATAATGGATGTTGCGAATCTTACCAAAAGAGGAGGAGCTCCAGTTCCCACCGTTTAAATTTTGATTTCATTAATGTTTCTGATAATTTAATAAATCAATAAATTGATATAATGTAATACTGTACATGTGTATTCATTTAAATTTAATTTAAAACGTTATTTTATTTATGGTTCTGTAAATGAAAAAATGCTCGCAATTTGACTTTCTCCTATCAATATTTGTACTTAATGACAAAACCTATCACCCTTTATGTGAAATAAAGGACACCAACTTCATCGCATAGTAATTTATTATACTATATTGTACTAAGACTTAAATGCTACAAATAATTGCAAAATGCATTTTGAATGTTAAGTTTTCGAGTGTATAGCCCCGTTTTTTATTCACAATCAAAGACACTGTATTAATTCAAATTATAACAAACACTTGTAATAAACATTTTGAACAAAAAAGGCTGCAACAGTATAAATTATTTTCAACTCCAAAAAAAAGTTAAAAAATATGAAAAACAAATATCGGTGGGCCTCTGAGGTTTTACGTACTATAAGGGTTAAGATTGTTATTATTATTGTTATTATTATTATTATTATTATTATTATTATTACGGAGCGATTTCTAATATTTTTGTTCGTTGCTGCAGGGCAGATCTAAGAGAAATTTCATAGATATTTTGTTAGAATTGGAACAACACAGATTAATAGTTTAGTGCATATTTGTTCATTTTTGACTGATTTTTCCTGTTGGTGTGTATTCGTGTTTAATAGCCGCTTATTTTGCTTATTTCGTTTAAGTAGAGAATTATCTCTAAAACGTTTCGACTTTTATAGAATCTATTTATTTGTGAGATCATTAATTAGAAAGAGCTTGTCACAGTTTGCGATCATTTTCTTTTCTGTAGTTCATATGTTTTAGAGCAAAAAAGTCCTCTCCCTAATTATTATTATAAAATAAAAATCATTAATAAATTATTGTTTCATAACAAATGATAATGGCTTTTTGAACTTACATCCTACCAAAGAACATTAAAATATATTCTTTTTTTAAATTTTAATTTGCCCTCTAATATTCTTTTAACGCACTTTTTTAAAATTTAATCTATTCTAATAAATAAAGACAGAAGTGCATTGACTTATTGAGCGATAATCTCTGAATCTATTGAATCAATACTGATGAAACTTTTGTGCTAGCTTCTTTTAAAGCTCTAGAGTACTACAGGCTATGATTTACAATCCGAGAAATTAATATATTTACAAAATAATTACTTTTCTGGACTCTTTTCGCATAGCCTTACATCACAGATTCAAAAGTGCATCAATGTGCAATTGTTTAGTTGCGCGCCACCAGAGGATGACGACTGAGATCTACGATTGAGTTCATCTATGCACAAATTGCATAGTGTCTATAGGAAAGAGACTATAATATATTACTACCTCCTTGGAGAGAGCTGTTTGTTGATTTGTACTTTCTATTGTTTAACTTGAAATGTTCATATTTAGGAAAGATAATGCCAGTTTTCTTTATGTATATAAGTAACTGGGATATTGATTTTAATTCCATCTAAGCGTGAATGTATTAAGTGTAGAAGAGACATGAAATTATTGAAAACACAAAATTTGCTGAAGGAAGTGCTTGATATTGCCGTAAAATGTTGTAAATGTACACATCTGTTCTGCATGAAATAGTTACTGGGTTAGTGGTATTAAATTAAGCATGATTATTACGTATTTGCGAGTTGAACGAGATAAAGTGAACCACACTATGAATTATTTACGTGCTACGCTTAAACTGTGACAAATCGATAAATTTTTGTAGGGAAGTGTTTTGTTATAGTAGAGTGAAAGCCATGGATGGTGAAGAAATTATTATTTAAATTCACGAGAGTAAGTTCGGCAAGAAGTATAATTGAAGTAAAAGAGAAATTTGAAACTTTTCTTTATAAATACGCGAGAAGATGAAAAAAAATATGAAAAAGATTATGTTTTACAAAGTGGCAACTGATAGAAAGTATTGGTACTACAGTATAATACACAAAATTTTGCAAAAAGAATACACGTGAGTAAATGTATTATATGTTTTGTTTACATTTTTTGTTAATGTTAGTTATAAAGTGAGTGAAATTGGGGGGGCGGGAACCACAGTAAGAAAAACTATAAATATTTTCTTAGTGAGAAAGTCAGGAACACCTTTTATTTCCAGAAGGGTGCAAGGCATAGAAGGGCGGTGCAGGGCGGGGCGGGGATACAATAGAAAATATAGTAGTAGGCTCCGCCGCAGGGCGGGAACAGATGGAATTCCTTTTCCGGGCTCATAAATTACGATAAATACTCCAGCAACGCGGGGTATTTAGCTACTTAATTCTATACAGATAAAAATATGTGAAAATTATGACTATTACGATATTGTTAATAATTGTTAAGTTACATTAATTACAAGTATCCTTTTCCTTTTTCTGACAATCAATGAACATTTTTGAATTGTTGTTGTTCATACACAACATTTCGCATGTTAGATGCATCTTCAGATCTATACAAATAACAAATACTTTATATGTTTGTTTGAAAATGAAAAAACGACAAACAAAAATTTTGATATTGATTTCAGAAAAAGAATTTATACTAATACAAGTGAATTAAAATGACGTATCACAATGATATCACAAACAGGAGTGTATGAATACATACGAAATTTTTACTACCTCTTCTTCAGGATTCACGCAGTGTCCTTGCAAAGCTGGGTAAAGATTAATACAACACAAACGCCGAAAACACATAATTTAAATAATATGATGGTAGATGAACCACCTTCGTTATTTTTCGCATGTTGCTAAGAGAATCTGTTCCTAATATATTCCGGCAGAGGCCAGCAGCGGTGCAATGGAACGTATGATTTTCTTATTCGATGAGAGGGCCGTGGATGAATATAGCTGCGTTTTTGACGGAATATATTTTTTACGAATTACTAACGCCAAGGTGGTCAAGCCGAGTTGTAATTGATGGACTTTCTCCTCTTCACTTTCAATAGCCTACACAGTCCACTACTTTTAAATCGCGGTAACAATTTTATTTTCATTTACTAACACAACGTGGCGTACAATATCTTGTTGGTCAAGTGTACAATATCTACACCTTCAGGGCTGTTGTCAACAAGAATCATTTTTACGGGCGGTAAAATAAAATTATTAATGACAAACACATGGATGGATTGTTCGTAAAGATCATTCGGTCGAAATCGAAGAAAGAATTGGAAAACTATAATGCCAACGTTGTTTATCTTTCTAACAAGACTTCCAAAACACTTAATTCCTCAGTCAGTGCAGTTTCTTCTTATTTCTAGAACAGTTTTGTTACTTTCAATCACGATAACCGTGGACCTTGGTAAAGAAAATCAAGGATTAGAGGCATTTGTTCCCGGCTTTAGAAAATATAGAAAAGTAATTATCAAGGGAATTCATATAGAGTTCTCAAATGAAGAAATTAAAGAAGATTCCCAGTCAGAGATAGAAATTTTATACGTCAAAAGATTAAATCGAAAGAATACAGATGCTCATGCGGGCAATGGTGAGGAATGGATCCCGAGTCTAACCGATCTCTTTTGTTAATCATTCACTCCCGTCTGAAATTTATATATTCCATGTTCGAAGTAAAGTATTTGTGCCTCCCCCAAAGCAATGTTTCCACTTTGGTCACACCACCAAATTCTGTAAAGGTTTATGGTCCCAAACAAACTGAAAATGATGTTGCAAACGTCGGTTTTGCTATTTCGAGGGATAATGAAGTATAATATTGAGAGAGATAATGGATGTTGGTATGTATATACGAGCTAAATTCCGACACCGTTGGACAGATCACCATGAAAGTTGGCACTTCTACGTGTTTTTTCACCCAGAAGGTCTGTGTGCTGTTACTTCTGTAGTAACTCCACTACATGGTCAGTTTGTTTGTGGTCAGACGGACGAGCAGGCCTCATTTCAATTCAATTCAATACAAGACGCTATAGAACAAAACAAAATATTCACGTCAAATACAACCCGCAGCACTCTCGGCAGCATTTTGAATCTATATCGTTAAATAACTCCTAAACGAGGCGTTTTAGAGCGTTAAAAACCAAAATTTTGAGGTCAAAGAAACGTTTCTCACAACGTAATCTACAGAATGAGACATTATTGAACATTTTAATAGATTTTTGTTGGTCCGGCGCTTCCCGATATTACCTCACCTGCTCAGAATCTGCAAGTAAATGTGAATGAGAGGGACAGAGAGCGGCAGAGACAGAGACACACAGAGAGACAGGGGCAGGGTGAGGAAGGAGGGAGAGACAGTGAGAAAGGGAGATGGGAAAGGAAAAAGGGAGATGAAGGGCAGAACAACTTCTGCCGGGTTTTCCTAGTGGAGTATATAACAAATCAATTACAATTCATGTCCTTGCTTCTATTTTTTTTAGCTAAGACTCTAGAAATTATTTATATTCTTGATGTAATAAATCAAAATGACGATCTTAATTTCATGGTCTTCACTGATTCGTAAAGCGTTTTGAAATCATTGGATGCTTATAGTAATTTTGAATGAGAATCTCCTCTTAATACTCAATTGAAAGCCAAAATTATTGTCTAAAAATCTGGGCCAAAATATTACATTCATTTGGAGTCCTTCACATAAAGGTTTGATAGGCAATGAAAGCGCTGACATAAAGAGAAAAGAGGCTGCAAGATTTGGCAACATTCTTAATACTAATATTCCTTCTTCTTATTTAATGTGCAAATATAAATCCATACGTAAAGAGGAAAATACATTGATGATAATACCATTGGGTAAAATCAAGGGAAAATTTTATTTTGATTACTTTTTTAAAAATAATTATAGGGAAACTTGTTTGATATTCCACGCAAAGCCATTGTAATTGTTAATCGCATTAGATATAACCACACGTCTCTTAACAGACGTTTATATAGGCATCAAATTGTCAGCGTGAAGTCAGTAGTGAAATTTGTGAATATGGTGAAAGGCCTGAATATTGTGAATATGGAGCACGTCTTTTGGCAATTTTTTTGATACTGAAAGGAGAGAAATGTTATTCAGATTGCGAAAATTAATAAGTACTAGCGCACCCGTGCGAGAACTCTCGCATGGTAAACCCCACTCTTTCCGTATCCATTTGTCTATCCTTTTCATTAAGAAGGAAAGTTGTTAATGAAACGTGTTTGTATAAATGTACCTTCGAATGTACTTTTGTACTTAATTCTAATGTATTTACAGAATTTCAAACAAAAATAACAATGCAATTGATGTTGGAAACAAATTTTCAATAAAGGTTTATTCAGCATTACAGAGATATGTTCTTGGAACAATTCATACTTCTTTAAAAAAATATTTGAAGAAATCATTCAGGCTTCCTTGAGAGTTAGCTTTTCGCTTTCTTTGATAGTCACAAAAACATTAGAAAAGGTTTTTACTCTTGAGAAAGTAAAGTAAATTAGTGCGAAATACTGGATCGGGCTAGTTCAACCCTATTCTTTGCAATATTATTTAACTTTCCTTGATTTGTTAAGAGGAACAGAGGGGGCTTTGGAGAGTCAGGGTACCAGCTTGCTAGGGTGCGGAAATTGAAAAATTATTTGTATAATGAAAAACATTGGATTATTTTCTCCGTTGTTACGTATCTCAAGAAAAGCAATTCCGAGCCACAAAATAATCAAACTAATATTTTTACCTTTGAGTACTAAATACCATTTGTTACCATTAGAAACAATTGGGCTTAGACTTCACTTGGGTACATGGGAATGTTGCTCAAACGGTGTTTCCATTATCTTAACGAACCGACACCTTGAGTTTAACATCAAACGGTATATTATTTACAATATGAGTTTGCAGCTGGGCGTTGATGTACATACTTCCAGATACCGCCAACATTTAAATCGTGCGTTTGCGCTGAGATCGTTTGTAGTTGTCGAGTGACTTGCACTATTCTTTCCATAATTTTAAATTTATTCAGGTATTGTAGGCTTGCGCGTTTTGATTTTTGTTTTTGATTTATTTCAAGCTAGTTTACTTTAGCTAATTTAAAAATTTTGTTCTTTGTGTTGTCCCCATAGCACACGTTTTCCCCTACTACCTCCACGTAACCGTGCGAGAACTCTGGCATGTTAAGCCCCACACTCATCCCTATACTTCTATTTATATTCTAAGAAGAAAAGTTGTTAACGAAACCGTGTTTATTTGCTTAAACATGTATAAAGGTAACTTGCAATGTACTAACACAATATCAAATAAAAAAAGGAATGCAATTGATGTTTAAAGAAATTTTCAATAAAGATTTATTCAGAATCATGGAGAGTTTTCTTGGGACAATTCACAACACTTCCTTAAAGATATTTGAAGTAATTATTCAATATTCTTTGACAGTTAGCTTATAGCTTTTCGTGATAGTCACAAAAATATTAGCTTTTTACTTTGAGAAAGCTACGTGTCAGAACCCGCTGACTTGAAAATTTCATCAAATGATAACGAAAATATTGGTATAGGTAAAACACAAACACAGTCTTCACTCTTCATTTTTCACCCATATCCCTCCACAATTGAGTACATAGCACTTACAGACCATGGCAAAACGTTAATTAAATAGTTTCACAGCACGCATAAGAAACAATCTTCATAGGTATCAAGCAACTATAATAGTACTTCTAGTTATTGCTGGAGAGCAAATCTTGAATTAATGATTATGCAAATAAACTTAATCAGACTGCACAAACCACGATGTATACGGAAGGCGTAAATATAAGATTGAGGAATCTAAGCCTCCTAAGTGTGTCGTCACAAAAATGGCTACCAGCATTTAGGGCTGAAATATTGAGATTGCCTTGATAGTATTGAAGCGCGGAACCGAAAATTTAATTCAATGTTGAAAAATGTCTCATCTTATAGATTACGATGTGGAAAACGTTTCTTTGAGGCCATTTTAGTTTTTAAGGCCCTAAAATGCTTAGTTTAGGAGTTATTTGCCGATATAGATCGGTAGGTAATGCGGATTGAATTTTACATGAATATTTTGATGCGTTTTTTAAAAGAAATTATCCATATTTTTAAAGTCAAAGTGGAATTCGTCAAGTCTCCGTGAAATTCTCTTTCTTTAGAGCCCTCATTTATAAAGATTGGTTGCGTGTGAGAACCGGAACCCAAAGGTATACTACTGAAATAATACAGGAGACGATGATAATTTTTCTGTTTGTTCATTGTTATCGGTTTTGGATAAAACTATTATCCCAATTATTGTACATTTTATTTTAAAGATTAAGGAAAAAATTGTATATCATTGTTACTTACATTTTATATGTAAACATATTTTTGATCGTTTCTTCATATCCTCTTGTTATTCATTATGTAATTTATTGTTTTCATTATTTTCATAATTGTCACGTTCTTTTAAATCCTATTTGTCGAGATTCAGCCGTGCTGCGTTGTCAAATTTCGTGAAGAGACTTAGGAGTCACCACTAAAAAGGGAGGATTACCGTCACATATAAGGTGCGTCGGTCACTTTCAGATAGCAGGGCACACACGCTGAATTGGTTTAGAGGGCGCCAAGCGCTTGCCTTACCCGCCATGCAGACACCCACATTGAGCATCTCAGGGGTGAGCGCTCTGGGTCGAAGGATTGCATTCAATTTACCAAATAACAATAATAATAATAATAATAATATAATAGTAGTAGTAATAAAGTTCGTCTACTTCCATTATAATCTCGTGCACGGTTGAGAAGAAGTTACGAAAATGCTAAAGCTAACAGAGTGATAGCGACAGCAAACTCTGTCTTAAATGAGGTTGTACAGATCTCAAGTAGAGATCTAGATATTACTAAAATTATAAGCAGCTCCGTATCCATGGGCGAAAAGAATTATGAAACAGATAGGTGACACACGGCGTCAAATATCACTCTCAGCTGAGGAATCTTCTAAAGCAAATCACACTTCTAAAGTTCAACAAAAAATACTCGATACTGAACGAAAATACCAAATTGAAGATGATACCACAAGGCTAATGGTTATTGAGAAGCTAAAAGAGAAAATCCAAGCATGGGCTCAACGAATTAGTCGTTACAAAGTACCGAAGATTTCCGTGTACCGAACCAGTTATTTGAAATAGACACAAAGAGAATCTATCGCTATCTGACTCAAACAACCGAATGGCAATGCTGTCACAACTTCAAAAGATGACGTCGAAAAATTTTGGGAAGGAATCTGGAAATAAAGCAGATTCTACGACAAATACGCATCGTGGCTACAATCTGAAATTGATACGGCCCAAAGCGGGAGACAGCTCTTTGACGAAGAACTACAGGCCAGTCACTTGTCTGCCAGTACTGTACAATGTTATAACTGCAGCCATAGCTAACAAAATGTACAAGCATCTAGAGAAGAACCACCCGCAGCCAGTCGAACAAAACGGATGTCGTAAAGGTTTCTATGGCTATACGGATATCCTGCTACTAAATAAAGTAATCTTGAATAACGAAAGGAATCGAAAACTTAATTTAAGCATGGCTTGTATTGACTACCAGAAGGCCTTTGACAGTGTACCACACGATTGAATTTTGAAGACCCTGGAGATCTATCGATTTCATCCCAGACTTGTTGGATTTTGTAAGGCTATTGTGAAGTCGTGAAATACCAGGTTACTAATACACAGCGGGAAGGAAGTAGTAGAAACCAGAAATATTCAGATAAACATGGAAATTTTCCAAGGATATTCGCTATCTCCTCTGCTATTTTGCATTATTTTGATCCCACTATCTAGACTTGTCGCACACTGACTTACAGGCTCCATGGTGATGAAAGATCAGTATCACATTTGTTTTACATGGATGATCTTCAGATAGCAGGGCACACACAAGTGTTTGCTAAGAATGAAGAAATTCTTTGCCAAATGCTGTCTGTCGTGAATGACTTCAGCAATGACATCTAAATGACGTTTGGTCTTGAGAAGTGTGCAAAAATTAACTTAGAGGCAAAGTGACAACGTCAGAGGACATTGAAGTTGATACACATACTGTGATTCAAGATCTTGAGTTAGGTAAAACTTACAAATATCTGGGCATTGAAGAATGTGAGACCATCTCGAACGACACAACGAAAGAGAGAATTCGCAGGGAGTATTACAGAAGAGTGAGGCTTGTCCTGCAGTCCGCTCTGAGCTCCAAGAATAAAATAACATCAATATGTAGTTTGGCGCTGCCTGTAGCCGAATACAGTTCCGGTCTAGTGGACTGGACTGAGCAGGAAATTCGCATCATGAATCGAAAAACCAGAAAACTGCTTACAATGCATCATGTTGCCCACCCTCGAGCTGATGTACATAGAAGTCATGTGTACATGATGTACATGTCACTTAATGAAGGAGGAAGATGCCTCAGACAATTTGAAGCCTCCTGGCACAACGCAATAGTCGGGATGGGAAAGTATGTAGTCATCCATCAAGATGACCTACTAATGAGGCAGGTCATAAAATCTGACCGAAGAATGGGAAACAGAGGCATTGTAAGTGTAGTAAGAAGCATTGCGAACAAAACTATGCAAGACACGCAGAACGACAGAGACACTGGACTTCTAATGCAAGTTAACATAAAATGCGAGACACAAAAATTGTTAAAGAAATCGTGGAGAGACAAACCACTTCACGGACAATATTTGAAACGAATGGACAGGGTACAGATCAATAAAGATAAATAATTTATGTGGCTCGAAAGGAGAAGAATAAAGCCAGAATCGGAAGCACTTGTAATTGCTGCCCAAGATCAGGCGTTGAGAACACGATATCATGATAAAGCGGTTCTCAAAATTTCCCAAGATGATAAATCCTGTATTTGCCATGAACACGTAGAAACTATTGATAATATTGTCCCAGCCTATCCAATCCTAGCACAGACCGAATACTTGAAAAGACACGACTGGGAGTATAGCTATCTTCAGTGGAAGATTTGAACCGCCCTCGAAGTTCCAAACACATGCCCTAAGTGGTACCAACACTCACCAAAGCCGGTGACGTCTGTCGAATTGTGTACAATATTGGATTGTGTACAGTATTGTTTGACGTCTGTTTGTCATACAATATTGTACACAATCCTACTGATTGCACCAATCCAAACAATATCGTACAGATTGCACAAATCCAAACTGACCGCACGACAACGGCAAACAAACCGGATATAGTTATCGGGGATCTGGAGAAAAAATCGTGTCTACTTGTAGACGTTGCTGTGCCATGCGATCGAAACGTCGTAACCAAGGTCTTAAATACAAGAGTTTGGAAATCGAGATCAGCCGAATGTGGGGCGTAAAAGCATAGGTCGTCCCGATAGTTATCGGAGCTCTGGGATTTGTTCCGAAAATTTTTATAAGAACTTGTCTAAACTCCCAGATAATTCAAAAGACGGAAGTGCAAGAAATTGCTTTATTTCGAACAGCCCACGTTTTTCGCAAAGTATTGTAGAGGCACCGACAGTCCCTAGATGTGCTCCTCAGGTAGCTGGTTGCAACCTGGAGTAGATTTTATTTTGAGCCTATTCATAACATCTTTAGTCGTGATGTAGTGTAATAATAATAATAATAATAATAATAATAACAATCTTTTGCGGGCAGAGCTGAAATGGATACGTTTCCCTACGATTGAGAATGTAGTATATCTCCGTCGATACCAACTAAGAATACTCAAAATTCGAGACTTTCGCGCAATAGGGCGTAAGGAATACATGGCGAGGTAAAGAAGCACAACTGAATCCGTGCCAAAGTCTCTATGGCAGCGTCAGTGGCGGCGGCCGTTTTTCTTGTCTGGCTCCCGCGCGTATGATGAAAATCGCCGTACGTGGGCAACGCATGCAAAATTGAAACGATAGACAATTACAGAATACTAATGTTTACAAAAATGAAATAAAAAACATTGTAATATTACAACACTGCAATTACAAGCATTAGAACAATATATTATAATTAGCTCCTGAGACCTGAAGCCTTAAAGAAAAGGCGCGGTCCGAGAGGTGTTCCACGGGTCGTAACTTCCCCCAAAATAATGTTAAATTTATGTAGAAGAATGTTGAAATTCGTATCAAAGGCTCTTGTAATATCTATAAATATACCTAGTAATAACATAAACATTTCGTGGTATGTTCAGCATTTCATTGGTCACCATAAAATCTCACGATTTCCGGACAAAATTACATTACTGCGATAGTAAACAAATGAATTCTGGTGTTACGGCACGTTAGTACGATATTTTGGGGCGTTGTTTGCGATATATCTATTTAAACAATATTCGTATACCGTAGTTCAAGAATGATGAATGCAAACAATTCTCTTGAACCGAAAGAAATGACGTTCGGTGAGGATGATCGCGCGTTGACTTCCAGCGGCGACACCTTCACCATCGTCAATAGAAGAGTTTCATTTGGTGGAGTGCCAGAAAAGTGAGGTAAATTTAACTAATATATATTTTTTCTAGTTGTACTATTAATAATATTTTAATTAACAATAATTATCTCAAAAACTAATAAGAGTTATTTTTATTCTAAATTGTTTTAATCTGATTTGTTTTGTATGTTGCCGTGTTTTTTTCTTAACTTTGACTTGCGATGAATCGATGGTTGTTTATTTATGTTGCTAGTATTTTAAAAGCCGTTGCTAAGGATGTCAAATTTCTTAACATACAGATAGGTACAAGTGCACTTAACAAATCTGTACGGTTGCATGTTAACAGGCGTTAAAGACGCATGTGACTGATAAACGCTTTTTATGACCCTTTATAATTTTGTCACTATATTTGTCAACTTGTTTCTAAGGACTTGAGTTTTCGAATCTCTACATTCTCTCACCTAAATCCACCCCGTATACGCTTTCAGATAAAAAATATGTTGTCACCCATTACAATTATTTAAACTACTTAAAAATCCAAACTCATTTATGAAAATTTGGGTAAAAAATGTGACAGCCACCCGCAACTCAATATCTAGTTCCACGCCTGCGTGAGAACGAAGCATCTTTCGCTTACGGTGAGATTCATTAAAACAATGTCCAAATCTACCACATGCTAATTGCAAAGGTCAAAAATCCAATGCGAAACGTTCCGTCGTAGACGCGGCTCAATATCTAGTTCCACTCCTGCGTGTGAACGAAGCATCTTTCGCTTACGGTGAGATTCATTAAAACAATGTCCAAATCTATCACATGCCAATTGCAGAGGTCAAAAATCCACTGCGAAACGTTCCGTGGTAGACGCGGCTGAACCGGCGCCAAATGAGCCACCATGGCAGCGTGGCGGCAGCAGTTATTCTCACGAGCAGCGCCCACCGCCCGCGCATATGACGAAAATCTGCGGGCGTGGACGTCGTCCAAGGAGGGGGGGTTGGGCGGCGCCGCCAAGCGGTGGCGGCGGAGGCGGTTGCGTCGCGGGGGGGGGCGGGGGAGGCGCCGCGTCCCACCGCGGCAGGGGCCGGCCGCAACGCCGCCGCGCCGCGCCGCGCCGCGCCCGACCCTCGCGCAACACCTGCTGGCAGAGGCTCGGGGACTGGCGACGGCGGCGCGGCGCTGCCCGAAATATGACCTTCGCCGCACACGTCCACGCTGTCTGCAAGTCGTCCACGCTGCGCCGTAAACTTGGCAGTGGTTCCCTGATGTAGATCGGGAAGATTGACGGCTTTGGGTTGACATTGGATTCGCGAATAAGTTTACCCACCGGAATTAATGTTTGGCGGAGTTCCTTCTGGTTGATTAAAAAATATTGAAAATGTTTAATTTTCTTAGAATGTCTAAAATACATAGCCAGAAATGTGGTATTTAATCAAATTAAATATTGTTTTATTTTATAGGGACTACCTTACATTTAACAGCAAGTAAAATTCATTTGTTTGAAACTGTTTGTCATAATGAAGGTGTACGAGGGCAGGGCCGATGGAACATGATTTTCTGATGTATGGAGTAAAACGAAAGCAACGTTAATAAAAATTACGTATATTGTGAACAACTCAAATATTTTTAGAAAAGGAAAATTCACTTTCGCATACATTACATAATATTTCACCGATAAATTAATACCGTTGACACAGGCAATGGGAAAAACATCTTATTCTACGGGATTCATTTATTTTGTCTTTACCCCTTTACCCCCTACTACGTGACACAAACATCTCATTCTACGTGATTCAATCATTTATTTTGTCTTTACACCTTTTAAAGCCATCTCCTCGTTATAAAGATATAGGCAATTATATTTACTTTCTCGCTACCGCGGTAGAAAGAAAGTTCTGAAATGCTGCCCAAAAAAAAGCGAATTTTCGGCAGAAACACTTTTATTACAGGGCCCTGGCAATGAAAAAGTGGATAAATACAGTTACTAAATTTTTTAAAAATTACTAACACTTGGTGTAGCCAGAATATAATATATTTTATATAAATATATTCTATTTTGTGGGTCCTTGATACTGAAAAACCGACAGACGGCAAAACGTCTGTCCGCCTGCCTGTAAACAACGCTAGCGGCTAAACGGTTCAGCCGATTTTCTCCAAATTGATATTCCTCAATTGATCTGACAGATGGCACGGCCCCTTGAATTTCAAACCGATATTTTAATTTTGGGGGAAACTTTACATTAAACCTATGAGGCATTTTCAAAATTTTCAAAAAAATGGCTCCACCGTTTTTGATAAAATTTTGTTGTTAGATAAACTAAAGGCCGTTGAAGAAAATGATGTAAGTCTCACTTTCGTATTGGTTTAATTGCCAGCATATTCCCGGATATGGCAGCGCCAAATCACGCAAAAACACGTTTTTGGAAATTTCTTTAAATCTTGTGGCCGGACCTAAAATAAATTATCAATTCCCCATCAGGAGATCGAGACGCGTCGAGTGACACCTCATATGTCTCGATTGGTGCACGGGAAGTGGTCTAGCCGTGAGTGTCGGAACCACACATCCGAACACAAGCACGCTAGTGGAATTACTCAAATACTGTATAAGGATATTTTTCGATATATTTGCATTTGTTTGCCAACGCTATCAGTATCATATTATTTATTAACTTTTAACTGTTTTACTTTCTCGCATACTGCTTACTCAGAATATTGTAAGGCAAAAAAAAACTCATCGGATATGTCACTGAATACACGCTCATATAATGAATTTAATGCCAGAAATATATTATCATTTAAAGTTTTGAACAAAAAATCTATTGCTTGAAACTAACTTTCGCACCAAATGTTCTACGATTTCGTGTTACATAAAATGACTGAAATGTGTTAATTCGGAGAGAAATTGTGGTATAAATAGTATTGCATGACCATTACTAAAGGCGAGAAAGTACGTGCTGTTTTATCACGACTAGTTTGGTTTTATGCTCTATTATCATATTAACCGACTATTCTGTCTTCACTCCTAATTACATTTAAAAATTTTGAATGTCCCACTGTTGCGTCATGAGGCGAGGGCGCGGGTCGTAGCCACAACTTCAGATACGTTTCACTTTCCCGCCACTGTTTACGTAGTGCAGAGAAAGTATTGTATTTCTGCGGTAAAAAAAGGAGAAGTTTCAGATGTACAAAGGGAAATATCGCCAAACCATCGATCGCGACTTACTAGTAGCTTGCGGGGAAATTTTCAGTAGATTGTAGTGTCACGTTCAGGTTGGTTAACCTGGAGTTACTCCACTGAGCTCAGAGAAATGACTAGACGCACCCACCCAACACTCACTCTCAGTTTCATTACGTGCGTCAGGAAGTCTTTCCGCACCGAGCCGATTGATTGATTGTTCGTGGTTCCGGGCTCATCAACTACAGAGATAATTAGTCCCGTAAATATAGTGCTTGTTGTTCATCCGGCTCCGACCTACCGTCGACTAGCGGGGTTTCTCAACAGATATCTCCCTCCAGCGGGATACCGCCCCTGCCGGGACAAGCTCTAAGCACCCGACCGGTCTCTCGGCATGTGTGGTAGTGTAGTGCATGTTAATGTGTGTATGTGTGTGTGTGTAAGGGGTGAGGATAGGACCAGGAAGAGGAAGGAAAGGTCGCGCGCGGCCCATGGCTCGTTTTTTAGGGTACTGATCCGGCATTCGCCTGGTGTTGATAGGAGAAACCATGGAAAACTACCGATCAGTGCAGCCCGCCGCTAGAATTCTCCTCCAGACAGCGACTGAATTCGCTCTAGCTGACAAGGTAGTGTCGAAAATCCTACCACCATCGGGACTCGGACCTAGGTCCTCCCGGTCAGAGGGACTGCAGTGACATCAGTTGATGCACTGAGCCATCTCTCCCGGCACACCTAGACGAGTCAGGAACTCCTCTAAAAAAATGCATTAACGTTGGTAGGAACCTGATCACATTGAAACAAGTGAATTGGACAACACTTCCAGCATCTGTTATGATTGTGGTGAGTACGCAATTTGCATTTTCTTTTGTTACCTGCTGCAGCTCGTGCTACCAATGTAATTTCTATTGCTAGCGCACTCACCAGCAAGGAGAGATTTCCTGGCGCACTCACCACTGTGGAGAGATTTCCTGGCGCACTGTACTTGATTGTAAGCTTGATGTCCGTAATGTTTTGCGCGTGTACAACAGATATTTGATAATGTGGAAAGTTTGATAAAAGTTCTTGTTCCTGTTCTGGTTTCCTTTGGTAGTGCACAATTAAATTTATAAAAGGTACGTTTGCTCAGTAATTTTATTAGTTTGGCGACCAGTTTACTAAAGAATAAAACATTCACCCATGTTTACACATCATAGTGCTGCAAGTTACCATTTTGAATTACGTGTTAATATTAGTGTTGATTTTTAGTTATCAGCTACTTGGTTTCCACCAACCACACAGGGTGAAGGAGTTTACTGGAAATGTATTTGCTTTACATTATAAAGTTCACGTAAAGATTCTCCAAATTCAAATACTCGTAAACTAAAGAAATTATATGAAAATAAGGATTGTTAGGCCATTTAATGTGTTACAACAAATCACAGAAAACAGAAATACAATATACAGTTAACAGTGTCAGAATATTTTATTTATTTCTTTTTGATTCTCATTCACAATGTTTATTTTAATGTATTCCTACATCCTTTAATAATAGATTTCTCTTTTCGTCTGTATAATACCATGACTTTTGCGAAGAAATTTCCTTCAGTTTTAATTACATTCGGCTATCTTCACAAGGGCGTCGCCGTCGGAACAACAGTGGTTTGTGCTGTTTCAAAGAGTAAGAGAATGTAGTATTTCGAAAAGTAAGATTATTGGTGAAGTGACAGAGAGTAGCTCTCTGTATTCATAACTTGAGCTTTCTGTTTACAGTCAGGTAATTATAAAAGGTTGCAGTTGTGTCTGGAATATCCAAAATATTCCAGAATCAAACTACTGGTGCTACAGAATGGCACAGACTTTCCCGTATCAGTTTACTATTTCCTTGGGTCTTCGCTAGCTATTCGGAATTGCCACATACTCTTTCTTGCCAGCTACCATCTATCACCGCCAAAAGTACATTTTTTTGTCATTTTCTTAATTTTTCGGTTTCCTATTCGTAGAACGAAAATATTAATTTTATAATATTAAAGAACACAAAAACCTAGCCTTAAATGGCAGTTTTCTTTTAAAAATTATGTGCCGTTTTAAAGAAAATTGCGATTTAGCGCTACAAAAATAGCGAAATTTGAAGCTCATTTTCACAGAACATTTTTGAGATTTCAAAAGACTTTATTTGAAGTACTTACACTGATAAATATGATAATCTTTACAAATTGCTGGTAATGCGAATATTAAAGATGTGAGAGATCCTTTAAAAAAATTACATATGTGTAATTTTTGAAAAAACAAAAAAATAACTCAAAATAAACTTTGCGTCATATTAAAGAGTGCAATTAGCACTATCTGATCGAAAAGTTTGATGGAATTTTTTTAGGCATTTATGAGAAAATGGCGTTTGAGCGTTTCTGAAAATGCGGAAATTTGAGCTACTTTTCACAGAAAACGGTTGTGTTTTCGATAAATTTACTTAACATTATTTAAAGCACATGTACTCGTAAATATAATAATGTGAAAAAAATCGCCGCTAATGTAAATATTAATGACGTGAGAGACAAGTAAAAAAATTACATTTTTGTAATTTTTGAACAAACGAACCAATAGAGCAATATCGCTTTTATGTCATCTGATAGAGGACATTTACCACAATCCCTACCAAACGTTTAAAGAAAAAATTTGGAGCCATTTTCCAGAAAATCTTGTTTTTGTAATTTTTTTTTAAATTGCACATATTGCACGCAATATTGCGCGAAAACTACTAAAATTTTCAAAACAATGTACATGACGTTTAATAAAGAAGTCATTATGTACAACAAATTTTATTTAAAAGAAAAATTTCTATCTTAAATTTTGTAGTTGGAGAAAGACGCCGAATAAAATTTAAACTTTTGCAATTTTCCAAAATTCAGCGTTATCCGTCAAAATCGGATCTATGCCATGTTAATCAGTGTATTTTGCTCTATTCATACAAGAAATTTAAAGAATAAATTTGGATCCGTTTTTGAGAAAAGTTTGAAAACGTCGGGGGTGCTTCATGTAAAGTACCCCCAAATTTTGAAGTATCTTTTTCAAAATCATAAAGCTTTGACTAGAACCAGATTGACCGAGGAATATCCATTTTGGAAGAAATCGTACGTATGGTTTAGGCACTAGCAGTGTTCACAGACAGACAGACGGACGTTTTCCTTTCAATTGGTTTTTCGGTATCTAAGACCCACAAAACAGGATTTTTGGCTACAACCACGTGTTAGGGGATTTTTTTTCTTAATTTAGCAACTGGTTTTATCCACTTTTTCGTTATCACGGCCCGGCAATGAATTTTTTCCCGTCGAAAATTGACCATTTTTTCGCGCAGCATTACATAACTTTCCCTATACAGTAATCTCTCAACATCCGCAGATTCGCTATTCGCGAGTTACGTACATTCGCGATTGGAGAATTGCTACCACTTTCAACATTCGCGACTTCAACATTCGCGAGTGCGTCTTTCAGTCGTACCTTTTCTTTTAAGCGAGCATATTTCATTTCCTTTATCAGCGTCATTTGGGAACCGAACTGGGAAACTTTATAGACACCGGAGCTCAAAGTATCACGTTCTGTAAAAATCTCAACTTGGAATGTCAATTCACATTAATAGAAAAACAAAATTGTAAAATAATTCAATTCAGTTGCGTCTAGTTGGACGTAAGGGTTTTGGCCACACGAACAGAAAAGCCATTCAGGATCTGTGCATGTCATTGCAATGATTTCATTGAAGAGTAGCTTCGGGAAATAAATCAGCAAAGAAAATCCCTTCGAACGTAATGATGAACTAACGGATACAAAACTACGTCCTGGAGAGAAATACAAGCAGCAACTCTTCCACATTTGGATATTAGAATGAGTAGGTGATGAAACAAAATAAAACCAAATCCTATATCCAATCACTTTCAACTTTTAAGTAAGTTTGAAATATTGTTTTATTTCTTGTCTTTGGGATATTAATTGTGAATTTTATTTGTACTAGTGCCTACTCAGTTCTATTGCAATTGTTTATTATTTCTTCTTTCTTTTTTAAACAGTTTTTCGATATCCAGGAACCTAACCCATGTTTTTTCATTAAAAGACATTCGCGGATTTGACATTCGCGATGCTTTTCAATCACGTAACCCTCGCGAATGCTGAGGGATTATTGTACTACGTATATCACTTCGTGTATACGTACGTATACGGGAAAGTAAAAATTAAAATGTAAAAACCATTTATTTTACAGTATTAAATAAATATGACAAGAGACAAGAAGTATGTTTGTGGAAATAGCATGAACGGAAATATTATTTTTTTAAATTATTTTTATTTTTAGTCGCATCATCATTGCGGTTATTAGCGACTTCCTGTAAAATACAGTTAATATAATTATAATGCAGTTAGTTACAATACAACAGTAGAAAATGATATCAATTACATTTCCAATTATCTTACAATAGTAATAACAATTCAGGGACAACAGTTACATGAATCCACTGGCTTTAAATGTCCATAATATGTTAATGGCTAAACAAAATTTGATTATTTTTTCTTGGTATTCTTTAGAATGCAGTATTGATTGGTGGTTAAATTCATTTGATACTCTTTGACTGTTATACCTGGAACATACTTTGAAAATGTGATCAAGGTTTAAAGGTGTATTGCATAAATCACATGAGGGTGGAGGTGATTTTTGGATCAGAGATGGCTGAATTTACAATGTCCAGTTCGTATCCTTGAAAGAACTGCTTGCTCCCTGCGTCGGAATTTTGTGTCGGTGCCTAGTGCATAAAACTGTTTATAGATTTATGTAGGTAGCTGGCTTGATAATTTGTCCATTCATGGCTCCATTTATTTTTCATTCCTCAACAAATTTTAAAGTGTCTTCAACTGTACATGATAAGTTATGTACATTTGTTGATATTTGAAGATCAATTAATGTATTACTTATACTGGCGCCTCTGGTTATGAAGACCGGTTCAATTTGAGAAGAGATCCATACTAGAATCAAATTTATTCCCGCCTTGATGATCTGAAGATATTCTTCTATAATAACAATGTTTATTTCTGTTTTAGTACTCTTGCTCCAGTTGATTGATGATAATGAGCTTGTGAGAAGAATGACATTAGGAGAGTGAAGCTTGGGGATGTATTTAAGTGCTGACATTAAGCAACACCCCCTGGATATAGAAAGCCTCCACACTGATTTGTGACGTCATCAAAGGTAGTCCGACCGGACAGCTGCGCAGATCGCAGTTATACCAGAAAACCCGTACTTCGTTTGCAATTACTATACTAGAAATGCATTACAAAATATATGTTCATATTTAATGTCCACATCAGTGAAATTTTATACTATATTTCTTTCAAGAATCCATAAGAAATTCGTTTGAATGCATTTAGCTTCAAGTTCTTATGAGTGATCTTAAAAACATATTTTTGCAGATACTTTACACCCCCAGCATTTAACATTATTACCGAGGAATATAGTGAAAACATAATAAGGTAGTCATAATGTATGTTCAAAAAGTCCAGTCACATTTATTAATACATTAGCACTACACAATATTATCAAATTATAAATTATCCAGTCAGATTTTTCAACTTTCTTTCAGTACTTTTACAAAATATATAGTCTTTGATCTTCTTGCAATATTAAAAAAATGTTTTCATTGTTGACGACATCTTAATGATGTGTTCTAAATAATGTTCACTAGGACAAATACCATCAAAAAGCATGCATTCATTTGCAAGCTCGGACACTTCAACCTCCGACAATCTAATCTCTCAATAAAAAAAATTGGAACGTGATGAAATTGAAAATAAAAGGCATCAACGAACTGTATAATTAAGATGGAGCTAAAATTGTTGTTTTTATGAACAAGAATTTGTTATATTTTTCCAATAAAAATCTTGAAATAACTTTTATTTTCAGTTATATGCTTTACTACATGGAGAGTATTAAATTCCTGATAAATTTTCAGACACAAAGTCATCTTCAGTGAAACATTTTTCTAATCAAAAACATATCTAACATGTCTTAAATTAATATTCCTAATGTTTCTTGAAAAATCTTGATTTCTTAATTTCGTCACAGTTTTTCTGTATAAACTAAAATTCAAAGCACTATCTACAACTTCCGAAAGAGAAATCACTGGATGAGGATTCCACAATAGTTCTAAAAAGGAAACACGATCATCACTTTGTTTAACAATTGTCCAAACTGGAAACACTAACTTTCCTCAAATTTTCCAACGTTGTACAAAGAAACTGTTAATTATAAACTTGCTGCAAAATCACACTAGCAGCATCGACAGCTACCGGTTGGATGTTCTTCAGCCTTCTCTTCTTTTCTCCTGGAGTTTCTCGGCATGTTTGCTCGAAAAGGAGGTAGGGCAGTGAAGAAATCCTCCACAATTTTTTTAATTGAGAGACACTCAATTTAGAAAATGATATTTCGCCCGTCGTATCACACATAACTGTTTTATATCATTTTCATGAAAGTGGCGATTGCAAACCTGTAAAATATTGCAAAAAGTTAAAACCTGTTTAATACTAGTAAATTATTAACAGCAAAAGCATTTAAAAATCAAGAAAATAATTAACCAAGAACAATAATAAGACAACCATCGGATTTAGCAAGGACGGATTAAAAATGAATTTGAACGAATTTAGGATCTTAATTACATTCTGCTATAATGTATAACCTAAAAATATTTGAAATTATTTAAATGTTCGTTTCTGTAAGCATTATTATTGGAACTGGTAATTTTTTAAGAGTAAAACTCACTGTAATAAGTTGAGTTCAAACTTGGTCTAATAGAAAATAAATATTACTCGTTTTTCAAACATGTTGCAGAACATTCTAAAAGGTTTTCCGCAAGGAAATGACTATAAATAAAATGAATACTTACAATGGATGTTCTTGAAGAGTTGTAATTCCGTCGATGTTCCGCAGGTCATTTTCGTCGCATTTCATATACAGCAGGTCTTTTTCGTCGCATTTCAGTGTCTTTTGAAAAATCAAATAGGCCCTACTTAGACTTTAAACCCTTAAAAGCGCAACGCACGGCAGTTAAGTACAGCGCATTTATATCGCTTTTTGGAAGAAACATCACTGATATTGCTACCACCAATACTTAAAATGAATACTGAATATCTTCACCTATTGGGAAAATCTTCACATCTTTCAAATTACAACACACCGCTGCTACTAAACCAACTGACCATATGGAAATCACGTTGTTGACTAGGACTACCCTGGGCGCCATGACACTACGTCACAAGCTCAGTGTGGAGGCTTTCTTTATTCAGGGGGTGTTGCATTAAGGCATAGGACTTTGTAGTTTTATGGTTGGCATATTGCTTAAGCTGGAACTTTATTATGTTATCAGGCATGCATACTATGACTACTTTTTCGGTTTCATTGGAACTGCCGTTAATGGAGATTACAGAATAGTTAGAGTAGTTTGCATCAATATAATTCAGGACTTGTTTAGCCATTTGTCAGATGATTGGTTTATCTTTTGATATTTAGTTAAGGTCAAGTCGATTTTGACGTTTGGAATAGTCCAAGGTGGCACACCAGGAATTCTTTGTTTCTCAATATGGTTGTATTGAATACTGAATTCATTTAGTAAATTTTTATCTCTAGAGTAAAAAGGTTTGTGATGAGGGTAGTCTTTATATACAGTTGGCAATGGGAGAAATACATCATTATGTATAGTAGGATTAATTCAAGAGGCAGCTTTAATTGCACACCTAATGCTCAGCAGTTGCCTTCGAAATCTCATGAATAATTGTGTTGTAATTATTCATGATTTTGGATCAGAAAATGTACATAAATTCAAACAGTAACACACACATACGCAAACACATATTCCAAATCTTTTCAAATATATATCTTATTTTCAACATACTATTTAATTTAAAAAAATTAATATTTTGAAAATCATAATTATTCAATAATAGATAAAAACGACATACCTATTATATAAATCGCTGGCATCTTGCTAAAAAACTGTGTACTATGTATTTTATTCAAATACGCGTTGAAGAGTGCTTCTCGAGACGGACGAAACATTCTATTATCGATCGTTCTCTCTGGCATGCTTTCACAGCCTCGGAGTATGCGCAATCCGTATCCTGTGAAATCTACTCATAGGTCTCTGCATGATGGAATGAGATGGGTGAGCTATAGCGCATCGTGTCCGACTTCAGCCAATGCTCTTCAGGCATTAGTGTACGTCTCAATATTAGCGTGAATTTTAAATGCAGATTCCAAAATTATCACCTTGTTAGATGCCATTGAAATAGATATATGAATAATTTCTTTTAAATTGCATATTGTACACCATCATGTTATACATTAAGTCAGCGTTAGGTAGGTCACCGTTAAAAATTGTCACTACTTGGCATACACAAAGCATTGCTATTTTCTATATGGGTGGGACAGCAGAGTCACAAAAAAATCAGTATTGTGGGAAAAAATCGACTGCTCGGATTGAAGTACTGCCAGGACAAAGAACTGTCGTTGATACTCCTATTGTTGACCCCGAAAGTATGTACGTGCCTTCACTGCACATTAAATTAAGTCTCATCAAAAACTTAGTGAACGTCATGAACAAAACATCACAAGAAATCCTATAATTGCGAAAGAAGTTCCCAAGGACCAGTGAAGCAAAAATAATGAAAGGGATATTTGCATAAAAGCAAGTTAGAGAATTAATGGCAGATGAACATTTTGTTGATTTGTTGAATGATGTTGAAAAAAAAGGAATGGCTGTCTTTTACAAGTGTACGTAGAAACTTTTAGACAACCATAAGACGACTGTATAGCGATATTTTACATAAAACTCTTGAGATCTTGCCATCGTATGGGAGGTGACATGTCACTCAAACTAATTTTTTTGAATGATCAATTCGATATTCCGGATAATCTCGGCGCTTTTAGTAAACAACATGGTGAAGGGTTTCACCAGGTCATTTCTCAAAAGGAAAAGCTTTGTCAAGGCAATTGGGGTGACGCAATGTTGCCCGACTAGTGCTGAGCCTTACGAAGAAACGTTCCTGAAGCAAAGTATCGCAAGAAATCGGGAAGGATTTGGATGTTTCTTCCCTTTTTCTAATACTTAGCTTGTATTCTTTGCTGCACAAATTTGGATCTGTGGCTATTAGAGCGTGTAATTTTGCCAGATACATATTATTAAGCTGCAAATTTATAGACAACAAAAACTGTGGAAATAGGCAGGCAAAATAGGCATTTAAAAATGTAAAATATGCATTTAAATAGGCACCATATTTTTTTCTTATCCATGTACTTGTGTAGAAAGTTTCTGAAGGAAACAATATATTCTTATCTTCGTGGAATGTTTCCTTTCATCATTATTTTGAAAAATCCTCGAAAATAAATTTTTTAGAGTCTCATTAAATTCATGCTGATACTTAATGCAACACATATGATCCTTTTTTTCACCTTTAATTTAAACATAATTGAAAACATTGTACGATTTGTTTCAATCGATATGCATAACACAAATGTAACTAGTGGTGCTAGTATATAACATACTTTCTCGTATTGTTTCTAAGAATATTTTTAAAAATTTGCAATATTCAAAAATTCAGAGAGTTCAACAAAAATTAGACCTGTGCCTTGCTTCTAAGCGTCCCTTGTTCTATTGGTGAAAAATAAAATTGAAGAAAATTGTAGCGGTTTTTGAGGATTTTTTAATAATGTGAATTAATATCAAGCAGAAATTACGCACAAAGCACAGCGTTTAAACAAATTATACATCACCTTTTTCTAAGATGTTATTTTTTAGAACAGATTTCATTGAAGACACAAATCTGTGAACACAATATCGTACTTTTGCAATGTTAACTTTTATAAATTTTCGAAAATACAGAGATCGCAAAATAAATGGGACCGGCACCAATTTATACGAGATACGACATAAAAATTTTAAGAAATATATTTGGAGCCATTATAAGGAAAAAATGTTAAAATTTCGAAGTAAAGAATAACTACTACCACTAGTGATTTTGCATGTGTTTCATAATACCTGCGCTGTGGTGGCAGTAAAACGAAACATTGATTTTTCGAGTTGTTCAATTTCACTGTACTCTGAAGGAAAAAAACGAAACTAGTGGTGCTACAGAATGGCACAGACTTTTCAGTATTAGTTTGGCCGTATTTTCTATGGTCTCGGCTAACTATTCGGACTTGCCATACTTGCCATATACTCTTGCTAGCTGTCATCTATCCCCGCCCAAATTACTTTTTTTTAACATATTCTTAATTTTTCGGTTTCTTAATAGTAGAACGGAAATATTATTTTAAGAATATTAAAGAACAGTGAAACCTCGACCTAAATGGCAATTTTATTTGAAAAATTTAGAGCCATTTTTAAGAAAATGGTGTTTAAATCCTACTATAAATGCAAAATTTAAAGCTCTATTTCACAAGAATCATTTGTGTTTTCGAAAAACTTTATTTGAAGTCGTTTAAAGCACTTAAACCTACAAATACAATATTGTTTACAAATTTCTGGTAATGTGCATATCAAATATATGAGAGACCTTTCAAAAAAACTACATTTCTGTGATTTTTGAAAAAACAAAAAAATACCCCAAAATGAATATTACGTTATATTACAGAGTTCAATTAGCACTATCGTTCAAAAAGTTTGAAGAAAAAAATTGGAGTCACTTTTGAGAAAATGGCTTTTGAGCGTTTCTGAAAATGCAGAATTTTGAGCACGTTTTCACAAAAAACGGTTGCGTTTACGAGAAACTTTATCCGACATTATTTAAAGCACATTTTCTCATAAATATAATAATGTGAACAAATATTAAATTAACGTAAATATTAACGACGTGAGAGAAGACAAACAATTAATTTTTGTAATTTTTGTAAAGAATAGAACAACATGATGTGTATGTCATTTCAAAGAGTACATTTGGCACTATCCCAACCAAAAGTTTAAAGAAAAAATTTGGAGCCGTTTTTGAGAAAATCATGTGTTTGTAATTTTTGAAAATTGCACATACATTGTATGTAATATTGTGCGAAAACTAGTAAAATTTTCAAAAAATTAATCTGACCTTAATGAAAGAACTTACCATGAAGAACAAATTTTATATGAAGGAAAAATCTCTATCTTCAATTTTGTAGTTAAAGTAAGATGCCGAACAAAATTCAAACTTGTGCAATTTTTCGAAAATAACCGTGAAACCCGTAAGAGTTAACCGTGAAAATCGGACCGAAGCCACCTTAATATGTGTATTTTACTCTATTCTTACAAGATATTTAAAGATGAAATTTGGAGCCGTTTAGAGAAAATGTTGAAAATATCCGGAGGGCTCCATGTAAAGGACCCCCAAATTTTGAAGAAAGTTTTTCAAAATCTCAAAGCTCCGTCTAGAGCCAGATGGGCGGGAGTTTCTTAAATTTGAAAGAAATCCTACGTATGGTTTAGGTGCTAGTGGTGTTCATAGATGGACGGACAAGCAGACGGACGTTTTCCTTTCAATTGTTATTCGATATCAAGAACCCACAAAACAGGGATTGTGGCTACACCACGTGTTAGGGATTTTTTCTTATTTTAGAAACTGGTTTTATCCACTTTTTCGTTATCAGGGCCCAGCAATGAATTTTTTCTGTCGAAAATCCGCGATTTTTCGGCGCAGCATTACATCTTACCCCATACTACGTATATTACTCCGTAAATACGTACCCTCGGTCTCGCAAAATATGGGCGATGTCCTGAGCCGAACTTTACCTCCGTTTGCATACCCCTGCCCCGCCCTTCGGGATGGAGCTGACCAATCCGCTTTAGCTTTATTTCAGAGGGGCGGGACTATTCATCGTGAACATTAGAAAATGGCGGCAATAGCGAGTTATATTAAGGTAAATATTTAAAAGTAAATGTTGAAGCAACGAACAGTTTTACGTAAGTTGTAGCATATACATTTAATTACATAAATAAAGGCATGCAATTTCCTAGTAAACACACATTTCAAAACCAATTTTAATACGCTTTTTCGCAAAAAATAACACTCGACAATGAGTAATAGATTCCATATCTACATTTCATCGTTTATTATAGTAATATTTAATATACAATGTAAATAATTTGTCACAGCAGCCTGCCTAATCTAGTTATTTTATAAGAAAACATAAATAACTTCAAAAAATACGTTTTAGAGTCAGTTGCAAAACACGTCTCCGAGATAGCAGCCTTCAATTGTGAATTACTTCTTCGTTCGTTTTTCAGAAGACCAAATGCAAAAGTTCTGTGTTGTTGCGGAACATGACTATTTTTATGAGAAATAATTTGATATGTAAAATAATAAACAAAATAAGAGTATTTAAAGTTAATTTAGTCACAATGGAAGTTTTTAACTGCAGACATTATTAGGAAGTGCAGTTCGAAGCAAACGAATGAGGTCTGATCTTTTATTTTGGGGATCAGAATTATTTCACGTCAGAATAACGTAAGAGTGATTGCATTTTACATGGTGTTCTTTAGCGAGAACATTACATATCATATGTGATACTTCATCTTTGAGTAATTTTACGTGAGAATAAGGAACGAGATATGATTCTTATAAAATATTTTTAAATCTGAATGTTTGCAAAGCAAGAAACTCCAACTTTAGTCTATTGCGTAATCACTTGGGATATACACACATCAATATAATGTGTAAGTTACACGTAATTTATGTTTTATTTACAACCCAAAGCAATGGGCTTAAAGTACAACAATTTGTATTTTCAAGTTACGATATTTTTATTTTCGGAAGACGAGCAATGCACACAATGTTTTTCACATGACATTGGAATTAAATCGTGTTACACCCACTTCTTCTAGATAAGCAAACCTACGCAAACACTGTTTTCCCTAATCCATAAAAGATCACTAAAGAACCACATAAGACAAAACATTTCAACATTGTAATTGTCAATATTGTTTCTAAATTTTGTAAAATTTCGGAAACTTAATATAATCTATGGAATGTAAAGTATCGTAAGTATCGAAAGTAAAATATCGTTGCAAAATTGAATTTTGCTCTTTTTTATATTTTTTATACTTTTTACATTTTTTACATTTTATAGAAAATTGCCAATTCTGTTATTGGATATGTCCACTAACGTATTTTCAGTGATATTGCATTGCATATTTATAATTTTTGTTTTTTTGAATTTTTAACAAATATTGTAAACAATATAACCAATTACATTTTAAAACTATTTTGAGTTGGGGAAAATATCAAACAAGTTAAATGTATTTATAAAATAATTTAAGTAAAGTACTATAAAATAAATTCAAGTTGATTCTTTAAATTATAACGAAAAGATGTCTTATGGTAGGAATGGGATGCCACTATATACAATGCAACGCTCTAAAATGAACTCCCTATTGATTGATAGTTTATGTTCATATGTAGTGTATTTCACGCAGAGACAATTTTGCAAAGAAAATCTAAACAACACAATGGCCTTAAATTCATTATTCATTTATGTTCGGTCGCACTTTTCGGTGACATTTAATACGCAAGTCGGCGTTGAAGGCCTGGAAGAAGGAAAACTGTGTGTTATCGCTGTTGCCTTTGCGACCAAATATTCAGGGTTACCAATGCATTTCTCTTATGTCTGCGGGTTCCGGAACTGATATTTCAACATTAACTTGAGAACACATTTTGCAAATCAAGAGATACAAATGATGAAATGACTGGAGTTTTCAAACGCTCTCTTTTGAATACTCATCAATATTCCTACTGACAATTGTAATTAGATTTTCGGTTATTCGTCGATAAAATGCCGTTCTCTGACTAGAGAATTATGTGATTCCTAATGCGAAAGACATTATTTAGGAATGTTAATGGTGGATCGAAAATGTTTTAATCGCGGAATTCACATAATCCATTGGTGCAACTTACAACCTTTACCAATGTAAAGGGTACCCCTGGTAATAATGGTAAAAAGTTCCCCTAAACCAAAAGAGTTAGGAATACATACACAGTATTTCTGACACAAAAATAATATTTTTGAAATGTTTCTTAGTCCTCGTCCCACCACCCACACGCCTCTTCAGCCTAAAACGTGTTTTTGAATTGTAAATTTTTCGTCAATTTAACAGTGTTTTATCTGACTGGAAAATATGATAAATAAGAAAATAATTTCTATAATCAGAAAAACATTTTTTGATTTCTTTTTAGATCGAATTCAAATACAAAAACATTTTTTTAAGGGAAAAAGTAATTTTTACTGTGTCTTAGAACCCTGGAACAGGCTCCAGAAAATCTTAAAAGTTCCTCTTAAAACGCAAATTGTTGTGATTCTTTTTCAGATTTTTCCAACTGCTGGGCTGCAATTAAAAATAATAAAAACCTGCCCCACCATATTTAATCTCCTCGACTATAAATATACTTTGAAAATGACTGAAACACTTCTGTGTATTTATTTTGGAGTTTATTATAAATTTGTGTACATTTTGGTAGCACCCAGTAATATTCTGACCTTGAATGTAGCTACAAATTATAATTTTTTTTAACTTTCTAGTTCTTTGTATAAGTATGTCACACGCTAAGGAAAGACGATGGTTTTGGCAGTTTAAAAGAAACCATCGACACAGAACCTTGTGTGATGCTGTTGGATAGAGAATTACATCTCATCCTACATCGTACAGATTTTTGAAGTTTGCCGATTATGACGTACAAAACAAAGATTATTGCAACACACGGGAATATCTTCAAAGTGATGGTTCCTAAGCCTTTTAAACTAGGTTTGCGTGTCTTACGAGGACACGGCTTTCTTTGAAGGCAAAAAAATTCTTACAGATGACGTGTTTTGGGGGACGGGTAGATGAGAAAAGAGGAAATGGGACAGTTTGTGTGCATATGAATGATAGATGAAAGACATGAGGAAATGAAGGAAGACAGATTGGACCCGGATTACGTTCTTAGGCAGTATTTTACAAAATACGACTTTTATGATAATTCTTCTTTACAATTTTGCATATTTAGTTCTTTTGGGTGCCCCTTCTCCACAGCATCAGTGGACAGGAAAGAAGCCGCAATTAATATAAAATTAAATTGAAGGAAAATACCAAAATAATCTTTCACAATAAAATGAAAGGTGCTATTTTTTTTCTGTGCATTTTTATCTCAACCTTCAGCAATATTGGAATGGGCTCTCTCGCACAGTACCGGATCTATAAATATTTATAATTTATAATTGAACATATAAATATTTTTGAATAAAATGGTGGAAGATATATTGGCTGAGAATTGTGAATTTAATTTTTGTTTCTTTTTTATGAATTGGCTTAATTTTTGCTATTTTGAAAATATATGAATACATTCGTCTGCATAAAAAAACATTGAAAATGTGAGTTAACGGGTGCAGGTGCACAGTTTCCAATGAATAATGAGAAAAATCATAAAAACATATCGAACGCTTGTTGTTTAGACTATTCTCAGAATTTCACCGGAAGAAGTTTCGGAAACCAACATTTATCGAAAAATTTTCGAGAAAAGTATGACGTTTACTTTTCTGGTTTTAGACCCTTATTTTGATCAAACCCAAATCTGGAAAAGTGTAGGTTGTAAAATCTTGCAACATTTACTGCATTCGACATTCAGGTAGTAAAAACAAAAAATTATCTTGCAGCGCACAGAGGCCAAAACCGATCTCTAGATATTCTCGAAAATGGGTAATCTCTCTTTCATCTGTTCACACTAAACAAAAGAACCCCTTTAATTTTGAGCAATACTTACATGAAGCCTCTATGAAAATATCGAAATGTTCTCCAACATATTATTTTCATTTTTATTGATCGATTAAAGCGAAGTTTGCTTACAAAATGTCTCAGTATTTTTGCACATAACGACTCAATAAAGCCATCACAATTTGAAACTAGTGGTGCCACAGAATGGCACAGACATTCCCATATTAGTATTCTATTTCTTTTGGTAGGTATTCGGAGTTGCCATATACTCTTGCCAGGTGCCATCTATCGCCGCACAAATTGCTTTTTTAAACATTTTCTTAATTTATTGGTTTTTAAACAGTAGAACGGAAATATTATATTAAGACTATTGAAGAACGGTGCAAGCTCGTCCTAAATTGGAATTTTCTTTGAAAAATGTGTAGCCGTTTTTAAGAAAATGGCGTTTCTACGCTACTATAAATGCGAAATTTGAAGCTCTTTTTCACAGAAATTTTTTGGGTTTTCTAAAACTTCATTAGAAATCATTTAAAGCACATTTACTCGCAATTACAATAGTGTTTACAAATTGTGGGAAACGTGCATTATAACGGTGTGAGAAATCAGTCAAAACAATATATTTGTGTCATTTTTGAAAGAAAACTCCAAAAAGAACTTTATTTCTCATTAAAAAGTTTAATTAGCACTATCCGTTCGAAAAATTTGAAGAAACAATTGGAGACATTTTGAGAAAATGGAGTTTGAACGTTTATCGAAATGCGGAATTTTGAGCTACTTTTTCACAGAAAACGGTTGAGAAACTTTATAGGACATTAATTGAAGCAAATATACTCATAAATATAATAACGTGAACAAATTGTCTACAATGAAAATATTAACGACGTGAGAGACATGTCAAAAAATTACATTTTTGTTAATTCTGAAGAAAAAAAGAATAGAGCAACATGACGTTTATGTCATCACATTTAGGCACTATCCCTGCCAAATTTAAAAGAAAAAATTTGGAGCCGTTTTGAGAAAATCTTATTTTTGTATTTTTTTAATTGCACATATTTCGCGCAATATTGCCAGAAAACTACTTAAATTTTCAAAAAATGTACAGGACTTAAATGAAAGAACTCACTTTGGAGAACAAATTTTAATTGACGGTAAAATCCCTATCTTCAATTTTGTTGTTGGAGAAAGATTTTCAGCATCAAGGACTCACAAAGCTGTAATTCTAACCACACCACGTGCTAGGGGACTTTTTTTCTTAATTTAACAACTTATTTTACCCACTTTTACCTTCCCGTTTATATACGTATATACAAAGTAATATACGTATTATAGGGAAAGTTATGAAATGCTGCCCGACAAAATGGCAAATTTTCCGCAGAACAAAATTCATTGCCGGACCCTAATAACGAAAAAGTGCATAAAATCAGTTGCTAAATTAAGAAAAATATATCCCCTAACACGTGGTGTATCCAGAATCCCTGTTTTGTAAGTCCTTGATACCAAAAAAACAATTGAAAGCAAAACGTCCGTCTGTCCGTCTGTCAGTCTGTCTGTCTGTTCATCCGTCCCTCTAGCGCCTAAACCAAGCGCAGGATTTTTCTAAATTAACGAAACCCCTATCCATCTGGCTCTAGTTGAAGCTTAGAAAATTTGAAAATTTTCGAAAAATTTGGGGGCACTTTACATGAAGCCCTCTACCCATTTTCAAAATCTACTCAAAAACGGACCAAACTTTTTTCTTTAAATGTCTTGTAAGTATAGAGTAAAATACATTTATTAAGTATGCATAAGTCCGATTTCCACGGTTAACTCTGAGTTTTCGAAAGCTGAAAAAGTTTGAATTTTTTTCGGTATCTTCCTCCAACTACAAAATTGAAGATTGAGATTTTCCCTTCAAATAAAATATGTTCTTCAGAGTCAGTTCTTTCTTTAAGAAACGTTTTTGACACATTACGAAACAATTTTTAGAAACGTTTAGTAGTTTTCACGCTATATTGTGTGCAATGTGTGTAATTTGAAAAAATTACAAAAACAAGATTTTCTCAAAAAACGGCTCCAAAATTGTTTCTTTCAACTTTTGGTAGTCATAGTACCTAATGTACTCTACGAGATGACTTATACGTCATGTTGCACTTTTCTTTTATTTTTTCACAACTTACAAAAATGAAATCTCTTTCACTTGTCTCCCACGGTGTTAATATTTACATTAACGGCAATTTGTTAACATTATATTTATGAGTACATATGCTTTAAATAATGTCAAATAAAGTTTATCGAAAACTCAACCGTTTTCTGTGAAAACTAGCTCAAAATTCTGCATCTTCAGAAACGCTAAAACGCTATTTTCTCAAATATGTCCCCAAATTTTTCTCCAAACTTTTCGAACGGATAGTGGTATTTGCACTCTTTAATATGACGTACGTAAAGTTTATTTTGGGGTATTTTTTATTTTTTCAAAAATTACACAAACGTAATTTTTTGAAAGATCTCACACCGTTAATATACACCTTTCCCATAATTTGTAAACACTATTTCTTTGCGACTTAATGTGCTTTAAATGATTTCAAGTAATGTTTTTCGAAAACACAAATGATTCTTGTGAAAAAGAGCTTCAAATTTTGCATTTGCAGTAACACTTAAACGCCATTCTCTTAAAAACCGCTTCAAATTTTTCAAAGAAAATTGCCATTAAGGACGAGCTTTCACTGTACTTGAATATTCTTAAAGTAGTATTTCCGTTCTATTATTAAGAAACCGAAAAATTAAGAAAATGTTAAAAAAGTAATTTGGGCGGCGATAGATGGCAACTGGCAAGAATATATATGTCAAGTCCGAACAGCTAGCCAACATTAAAAAGGAAATAGAAAACTAATACGGGAAGGTCTGTGCCATTCTGTAGCACCACTAGTTCGTTATCAGGCCCCGGCCATGAATGTTTTCTGCCTAAAATCCGCCATTTTATCGCGCAGCATTACATAACTTTTCCTATACTACGTGTATTACTCCGTATATACGTATGTATACGGGAAAGTAAAAATGAGATTTTCTTGCCTACGCCATAGTTTTTATTAACTGTTTCCGCGAGTAGAACTTCGCTTCACCTTATGGCAGAAGGTCCGATTTTCAATAAAACCTTTGGGATTTCGACCATTCAAAAGATTAAAAATTTTCCATATCCTCCCACAACTACACTATTAACTACACTATTAATGACGCATTAAGATTTCTTTCTTAATGCAATATATTCTTCAATATTATATCTTTAATGTTAGTATCTTCAAACTTTAGTAGTTTTCCCATAATTTTGAGTTATATGGTAACAATGAAATGTTCTTCGAACCCGAATCTCTTCAATTCACAAGCTATAGATGTATTTCTTAATGCAATCTGATTCAAAATTGAATTTTGAAATAAATATAATTTACAAGTTTGTTTTAAAAACACGAGTAGCTTTTGCAATTCATAGAGAGAATAGTATGGTGTCACCGACCTCCTAACGTGCAAAATAGTGCCAAAGTGAGTATGGGAAGAGCTAACTCAGTTGGTGGGGTAATTGATTCGAAAACCAGAGGACTCGAGTTGAAGTTCTGGCCTACTCGTGGCCTTTTTTTATTTTTGAAAATGTTGTACGTGTGGAGCACAATACTTCGAAATTAATTGTTGACGTGGGATTCTTACTAAACTTTTCGATTTAAAAAAATTAAGGTATATAATTTTTTCGAATCTCTCGGTCATTGTTTGATTAAGAGTTAAATGATAAGGATGAAGTGTTAATAGTGTAAAATTTGAAATATATTAATCAACCATCACCAATAATACGAGAAACTAAGAGCTTTTTTATTTGAATGTGTGTAGGTGAAATAACTACGTGATGATAGGTGTTTTTCTTGAAGTCGATATATGATTTTTAGATTCTGTAGTTACTTGCTGCAAACTACATAATTTCTTAATTCTTTCCTGAATTTCGGACGCTCTCGAAACTTGTCTACTACATTTACTTCAACCTTATCACGTTTACCAATCTCACCTTGGACAGAGGCGAAAGGTGATAAGACCTGAGCGCAACCCTTGGAACAAAGTGCTTGCTAGCGACAATTCTATTACGTTGAACCCGATACATTTATAACTACTCGTAGAATTAACTATTTCATAAGATTGCGTAGATTGCTCTGCATTCTTAATGTCTTTCAGAGGTAATTTATTTAATATTTTAAGTTACAGAAATAGGGAAAATCAATGAATGTAAAGACACGAATGCGTATGATTCTAAGCTGCATCAGTTCGCGGAACTGCATATGTCTGTGTTAGTGGCGCAATAACCTGGACTCGAGACGGGAGAATAGAGGAGTGCGTGTTCAAATCCGGTAAAACATTGGCATTTTTTTTGACGAGCAATGAAAATAAATTCCAAAAGACGATGTCGAGAATCTTGTAGACATTCTCTTCTTTTGCGAGAAGAAACAATTTTATTTATTTATTTATTTAATGACCGACAACAGGGCAAGCCTCAATTACAGTAGGCATTACTAGGAAAAAATATACAAAATATACAAAATAATAAAAAACAGTTTCAAATGAAAAAACAAAACTAAATTACAGAAGTTGGTGCAAGTTTAAAAATGGAACTGCGATGGGTTCATATGGTAATCTTTATTTAAAATGCACAATATTTACTTACTCTAGATTTTACTGATTTGAAATGCATTTTATTTCAAATTTTCAAACTTGCACCATCTGTTTGGATATATACAAGGATTATTATAGAATTTTTTCAATTTTTTTGAAGATGAGCATTTTGAAAAAACTCAAAATCAAAATTTTAAATTCAAATTTGAAAACCTTTTTGAATGCAACCCCTATTGAGTTGTATATCATATAAAAGGCCATAAAGAAAGCTGAAAAATGACACCTGTTCCAGCTCTCTATCTTAATTTGGTGATGTTCTACATCAATTTAAAAAATGTCGGGAAGCCAATTTTGCAAAATTTTACATGACTGTATTTCAGAAACGGGTGGAAATATTTTACTCAAAATTTGTAGTTTTCGTATTCTCCATGCATACTACCTATGTGTCAAATTTCATTTGAGTCTGAGATGGTGATGTAAAATGACTGTGTTGATTTAATATGGAATGACCCTTACACACATCACATTTACATGTAATACACTGACAGACGTGCCAGGAGACCGGTCGGGAGGTTAAAGCTGGTCCCGGCTCTGACGCCGCGCCGTTGCTGGGAGGTATCTGGTTGGGGAAAACAACACTAGCCGAGAGGTAGTTCGGTGCCGGGTCTCACCATCCAGCGGTGAAAGATGAACATCCCTCAGGGGGGAACACATGCACTACACTTACGGGACTAATTACTTAAGCCGTTAACGTGCCCGGAAGCACTAATCAATTAATCGATATCAATGAATCACCATATTACTTCCTCTATACAACGTTCTCGTCTGTCCTCTACCGTGTGTCTCTGTCAAATGGTAGAGATCAGAGGCTTCTGGTTGTCCTATTGCGGGCAAAAATGGCTCGTTTTGTTGGCCTTCCAACGATATTTATTAATCAGAATGAATTCGATAAATTGATACTTAAATCACATCATAGAAGAAAATTATCTACCAACTCCATTGGAATTCGCAATATCAGGAAGCGGAGATTGTCGCGATGTCTCTTATTATTCGGCTAACGCAGTGTATAACGTTAGACATTCACAGACATCATTACTACACAAATACTGTCAATTATTATTTGTAATATTGGAAAATTAAGAATAGATAATGGACATGAGACTTTGTTTTTAACAGCACTTTCCACCGGCTGCGATAGCCCAGTGACATCATTTGTTGTCCATGCAGCTTTGTTGACATGAAGACCTAAGGGTCTAATCGCAACTGTGGTGGATGTTTGAGTTTAGTTATATGTCTGGGTAGAATTTAGCTACTGTTTGGAGGAGAATTCCAGTTATCGCCTCCTTTGATGCAGTATATTTCCCTGCTTTCTCCGAATAATACCAGAAAAAAAACAGACATTAACTTAACAAAAGGATAATGGACCGTATGTAATCTTTCCTTTTTCCTTCTTGCCACACACACACACACACAAACTTACAAGCCCAACTCTATCACTCATGACGAGAGACCAGTCGGAGTCTTGGATCTTGTCGCGACTGGGGGTGTTGCTACGGTGGGGGAGATACGTGTGTAGGGAATCTCTGCATGTCGAAGTGTAGGTGGGCGCCGGATCTACGGCTGCAGCAAAGGCAAAACACCGCCACCTTTCAAGATATACCATGGACCTCACTTATGGCACTAATTAACATTTTTGTTAACGCTCCTTAAAAACTTAATCTATCAATCAAACAATCAATTGCAATTTGCTGTGTTCATTCACATAAATTGAAAAAATGTCATTACTCTTACACTATCGCTACTGCTAAAGTGGTATAGAGAAAGTATCGTAATCCTGGAGGAAAATGGGACTTTTCAACAGAAAAACATTTAATTGCTGTACCCTGGTAAAGAAGAAGAGGATAAATCCAGAGTGTTGCTAAATCTAGAAAAAAATTATCTAACACATGTCGCCAGAATCCATGTTTTGTGGATACTTGATACCCAAAACTTGACTGATGTAAAAACGCCTTTCTGCCTATCTATACACAACGCTTGTACCTAAACGGATCAGGCGATTTTCTCCAAAACTGATATTCCCCATTCTAGCTGGATGTTGTGGCGGTCCGTTGAATTTGTATCCGATATTTCAATGTTGGTATGTACTTAATATAGAACCTGGAGCCTGGCACCTGGAACATTTTAAAAATTTTCAAAAAATGGCAACAAAATTGTTGATTAAATTTTGACTTCAGCTAGCGTAAAGGTCGCTTAAGAGAATGATGCAGATCAAATTTTCGATAAATTTCTTGATTTTTAAAAAATTGGAGAAATTCAATTTTTTTTCAGTGTCTTTCTACAAGTAGAATTATGAACATAAGTGTTTTTCTTAGTGAAATCTGTTAAACAGATCTTCAAAGCAAGTCATGTTTAGTTTTTTGAAAAAAATGAATAGTTTTACAGTAATTTTGCATTTGACGGGCAATATAAATTTTAAATACTTGCTTTCTCAGAAATGGCGCGAAACGTTTATTTTTATTCTTCTTTTTATGTATGAAAGCACTGAAAACCATGATAAGTGATAAAAACTTCTTAAAGTAAAGAAGTGTGTTTGTTAGTTCTAAGTTAAATTTATTACCTTCCTTAAATATATTATTTCTTTTCATCAGGATATTATTTACATCATACAATAACCACGACCGACAACAATAAGATTATTTACGAGAATTATAAAATCACTATAATGAACAGATTTCATTTTTAAACAAATCTTTATCATTGTAGTGGTATGAAGAATTTCCTCAATTTTTTAAATATCAGGCATTTCAACGAAAATTCGACCTGCATCATTTTCTTAAACGAATTTACTCTAGCCAAAGTCAAAACTTAATACAAAATTTCGTGCCATTTTTTGAAATTTTAAAAAATGTCTAATGAGCTTGATATAAAACACCCCCCCAAAATATCTTCAATATTGAAGCTTGAGATTTATATTCTAATCCAATCTTTTCTACAATATTAGATTTTAAAATAAATTTAATTTACAATTAAGTTTCAGTTTCGAATAGTTTCTGAATTTTTTCAACATAATTTTCTATTGTCAACGACATCCTAATATGCAAAATACTGCATTAGTGAAATTTTGAAGAGCCGTCTCCTAGCCGAAGTGGTAGATCGTTTGCTTGTGGTAGAGCCTGAGGGCTCTAGTTCAAATTCTGACTGGGGTACGTTTTTTCATTCCCTGGAAACGTTTGTACGTATGGAGCACAAAAAATGCAAACTAGCTGTAGAAGTTAGATTTTTATGAAAACTTTTGATTTTCAATAATTTAAGGTATGATTTTCTACAGTCTCTCGTTTGTCGTCTCGTTAAGAGTTTTAAGAGAAGGATGAAGTGCTATTAGGGGGAAAATGTAATGTATTAATTGTCCATTACCAATAATGCGAGAAAATAAGAGATATTTTTTATTAGATTATAAGGGGTAAACAGTTGGAGAATAAATTGAATGACTGTAGGTGTTTTTTTTCTTGAAGGCGATAAATATTACATAGATTTCTAGTTATTTCTTGCTGCAAGTGAATTCTGAACTTTTGAGTGTCGAAACTCGTCAGGGAATTTTAGTTATCACCTCTCCTCATCTCACCTTGCCCGTAGGGCAGGTAAAGATAACGCCTCAGCTCAGCGAGTCTGAGAGCCAAGCGACTGCCAGCGAGAATTAAAATATAACGCTGAACTGAAATATTTATAAGTAGACTGTATTATTCTATAGAGTCACGTAAATTGAACTGCATTCTTATTGTCACATAAGAGTAATTTATTTAATATTTTAAATTTCACAAATGCAAAAGTTCAATAAATTTTCAGATACAATTCGTCCCATAAATAAACCCGTTACAAAGAAAGAATACGTCTTAGGGTAACGGCTTAGATGAGAGACTTGTGAACGGAGGAACGCGCGATCGAATCTGGCTAAACTTCGCCAGTTTTTTTTTGTTGACGAGGAATCGAAAACAATTCCAAATAACAACGTCGATAATCTTCTAAACATTCCCTTCTTTTGCGAGAAGAAACCATTTTATCATACTTGCAACACAAAACTTGGAAAGATTTTTGTATGAACGTTAATCAACTACTCGTTCACAAGATCATTCACTTCCCCTTATTTTCACTTTCATAGGCCTTTTTGGGGGGTTATACCACCACGATCGTTTACTTTCCGATTCCTTGTTATTAATGATTTTTACTTTCCATTATACGTACGCACACACGGAGTGATATACGTAGTATAGGGAAAAATATGTAATGCTGCGCGAAAAAATGGCGAGTTTTTGGCAGAAAAAATTCATTCCCGGGCCGTGAGAACGAAAAAGTGGATAAAACCAGTTGCTAAATTAAGAGTCGTCCGTCTGTCCGTCCGTCCGTCCGTCCGTCTGTCCGTCTGTGAACACTGCTAGCGCCCAAATCATACATACGGTTTCTTCTAAAATGGATATTCCCCGGTCGATCTGATTCTAGTCAAAGCTTTGAGATTTTGAAAATGATTCTTCAAAATTTGAGGCTACTTTATATGAAGCCCCCCGGGGATTTTCAAAATTTTCTCAAAAACGGCTCCAATTTGTTTCCTTAAATTTCTTGTATGAATAGAAATACACTTAATTAGAGAAAATACACTTATTAAGGTGGCATAGGTCCGATTTTCACGGATAACTCTGAATTTCGAATATTGCACAAGTTTGAATTTTATTCGGCGTCTTCCTCCAAATACAAAATTGAAGATAGACATTTTTCATTCAAATAAAATTTGTTCTTCATAGCGAGTTCTTCCCTTAAGGTCATGTACACGTTTTTGAAAAATTTAGTAGTTTTCGCGCAATATTGCGTGCAATATGTGCAATTTTAAAAGAAATTTAAAAAACATGATTTTCTCAAAAAACGGCTCCAACTTTTTTCTTTAAACTTTTGGTAGGGATTGAGCTAAATGTACCCTATAAGATGACATAAACTCCATATCGCTCTATTTTATTGTTTTTTGAAAAATTGCAAAAATGTAATTTTTTGACTTGTTTCTCAGGTCGTTAATATTTACAATAGTGGCGATTTGTTTATATCATTATATTTACAAGTTTAAGTGCTTTAAATAATGTCAAGTAAAGTTTATCGAAAACAAAACCGTTTTCTGTAAAAAGTAGCTTAAAATTCCGCTTTTCCACAAACGCTCAAACGCTTTTCTCTCACATATGGCTGCAATTTTTTTCTTGAAACGTTTGTAACGGATAGTGCTAGTTACACTCTTTAATATGAAGTAAAGTTTATTTTGAGTTATTTATTTGTTTTTTCAAAAATTATATAAATGTTTTTTTTAAGATCTCTCACATCTTTAATATGCACATTACCAGCAATTTGTAAAGATTATTATATTTATGAGTGTAAGTGCTTCAAATAACTTCAAAGGAAGTATTACATAATAGTTATTAAGTACTCTTTGTGAAGTACTTATTTCATCTAGAAAACTCCATCTTCCACCTTGTAGGTACACGCCGAAAGAATTCAATCTTTGATAATTTTCGAAAATTGAGAGATAACCATGGAAATAGATCTATGCCATTTTCATCAGGTTATTTCACTGTATTCTTAGAAGAATTACAAAGAAAAACTGTGGAGCCATTTTTGAGAAAACTTGAAATGTCCGGAAGCTTTTTAATGAAGCACCCGAAATTTAAATAATTTTTTTTTTAAATTGTCGATTTTGGTCAGATCTCGATTTTGGTCAGATAGATCAAGGAATGTTCATTTTGGCAAAAATCATACGCAACCTACGAATGGTTTAGGTGCTAGTGTTGTTCATTGACAGACAGACAAGACACGCGGACAGACGGTCGGACATTTGAAAAAACAACTCTTTTTTTTTATAAAAGAAGACCCATGAACGTGCATTTCCGTTGAAATTTCAAAACCTAATTTCCATAGCTTTATATAACTTTCTATAGACAAGCATACAAGTAATATATCTTGTACTACGTATATCATTCCGTATATACGTATTTTTACAAGATAGTAAAAATAAATTAATGCTCTGTTCACTGACAACAGAGTAGGTTACAGGCAAGGTTTCTGCTTTACACAAGACATCTTCAAACTTCGTCCGACGATAATTGCAAGTTCAAACTCACAATTGTGAAATTGTTTCTGATAATTAGTTCTTTCGCGTTTTTACTAGTTTAGAATGCCTCGTAATATCAACATCTCCAAAAATGCGTTTCAAATTTGCCAGTCTCTTTGAACACCAAATACTGCCAAATGTCTGCCCCTCAGGATGCAGTTGCAGTGTTATATTGTACTGATACTGTAATATGATATAATATAATGAAATATACGCCAATATACACATCACTCAATGTTACATGATTGACGATTAATGAAAGTGATTGTAGTACTCTGTTCAAATACATCGGGTCTGTGAAGACTTCTTGTAGATGAAATTTCGGAATGTTTTACTTTTTGTAGCGCAACATTCAGCTACATTTAGTTTATTAAACCCAAAAATATCTAAACAATCACTTCCAATTCAATCAAACTCTATAATTTCATTGCCAATAATACTGACCAGACATATTTTCAATAAATTATAAGGTGTTTGAATAAGTTATCGCTGTTTTTTGGGGTGAAAAATAAAGCTTTATTTTTATAGTATAAAGCTTATAGTATAGCACGTCTTATAGGCCAATATCTTTGCTGACCATCATTTCAAAAGTCTTTGAGAAGTTGCTGTTAAAAAGGTTAAAGCCAATAATTGAAAGAAAAAAATTGATCCCAAACCATCAGTTCGGATTCAGACAGAAACACTCTACTATAGACCAAGTCCATAGAATCATCAATACAATAGAGGAAACATTAGAAGAAAAACTGGTCTGTTCAGCTATCTGTCTTGATGTAGCCCAGGCGTTTGATAAGGTCTGGCATCAGGGGTTGATTTTTAAACTAAATAAGCAATTACCCACACAGTATGTAACACTGCTAAAATCCTACATATCTGAGAGACCCTTTTGGGTCAGAGTAGAAGAAGAATACTCAGAGCTAAAAGAGATAAGAGCAGGAGTGCCACAAGGAAGTGTTTTGGGGCCCGTTCTCTACTCATTGTATACCAGTAATATCCCACAAAACAAAAACGTAATTGTGGCGACCTTTGCTGATGACACAGCCCTGATGGTTACGCACCCAGACGTGCAGGAGACCATAGGCATATTACAAAATGCTTGTAATCAAATACACTCTTGGACAAAAATTTGGAAGATCAAATTAAATGAGTCAAAATCAGTGCACATAACTTTTACAAAAAGAGAATTGTAAGCATCCCTTCTCTCATGTTAAATGGCTTTAAAGTACCTTACGCAAACACTCCTAAATACTTAGGCATGACATTAGATACTAAACTGCAATGGAAGGAACACGTGAAAAAGAAAAGGAATGAATTAAATCTTAAAATAGACAATTGTACTGGCTTTTGGGACGTGCTTCTCAACTGTCCATATACAACAAAATCTTAATCTACAACCAAATCTTGAAACCGATTTGGCTCTATGGTGTCCAATTCTGGGGATGCATCAAGGAAAGCAATATGAAATCAATACAAACCTTCCAAAACAAAGTACTGCGAAACATGTAAATGCCCCGTGGTACATTAGAAATAGGGATCTACATCGTGATCTTGGTGTTCCCTATGTGTCAAGTGAAATTAGAATATTCGCTGCCAAACATGAAATGAGACTGCATGAACATGTTAACTTAGAAGCCATTCAACTGTTGGATAACCATAACCAGCGGAGGAGACTAAAGAGGACCAACCCCTTTGAATTAAGTTAATATTGACAATAAATTATTTTTATATTGTAAATTAAATACATACTACACTATTGAGTGAACATGTAAATAATATTTTAACTTAGATTTAAGAATATATGTAAATTGATGGTTGGTCATTTGTGACCAGTTTCAAACTTTGACGCTCTGGCGTAATAAAAAAAATAATTATAGTATGTGGTATACAATATACCACTCAAAGTATAGCCCATCACTAGCTACTACTTTTGCCCAATTTTCTGACAACAGAAGAATTCCGCATTGCAAAAACGATGTCTTTTGGAAACTATCCAAGAATCAACCCGTTTTTTGGAACCTTCATACGAATGGAAGAGCTGCTGCGCTAGACCATGTGCCATTGAACAGAATAGGTGATAATTTGAAGGGGCGATGTCTGGTGAATACAGCGAGTGGGGCAGGGCTTCCCATTTAAATGTTTTCAAGTAGGTTTTCACCGGTGTCGCACCATGTAGCCGAGAGTTGTCGTGTAACAAAGTCACCTTGTGTTATCTCTGCTCGTAAAGTGGTCGTTTTTTTCTTTAGAGGTCGGCTCAAGCGCATCAAGTGCAGTCGATAGAGATATTCCGTGATAGTTTCGTTTGGTTTGAGAAACTCGTAATAAATTGCACCCAGGCTGATCCCCCTCAAATGCAGAGGAGAAGCTTCAAATCGTGTATATTTGGCTTTGCGCAAGATGTCGATGCGTGGCCGTCTTACCCCGCGATCTTTTACCCTTAGGTTTATTGTACTGTATCCACTTTTCATCGCCAGTCACGATACGATGCAAAAAAAAACCTTTTCTTCTCTGCTGTTGAAGCAGCATTTCACAACGTGAGGTAGCGCCGTTCGACGTCTCTCGACTTCGGCCCCCAATGCCCTTGTTTCTGGATCATTCCTAATGCTTTCAAACAGGTTTTGCGATGTCAGCTAAGCGTTTGACATGCGTCTTCATTAAGTAATGCCTCCAACTCTTTGTCTTTAAAAGTTTTCGGTGCGCCAGTAATGTTCTTTATCTCAAAGATCAAAAGCGTTATTTTGAAGCGTCGAAACCAATCTCTGCATGTCGCATGTTCACGGTAAATCTCAACATGAATTCAGTGTGCTTCAGCTGCAACTCGACATGTATAGCACTCAGAAACAAAACTTTGTTTACTCTGTGGCGAATAAAGGCACACTGACGTTCAAGCTTACCGGCAGTACTGCCATGCGTTCGCGTCGTTAAAATCGTTAAAAATTATAATAAATCGTGGAATTGATCTCAACTCTCCCGAAAAATCATGAAAGCTGAAAATTGCTAACTTTAATATTATCCCCTTAATATTAGTATATTATGTGAGTTACAATTATAACACTCACAGATAGTACGAGGAAGTTTGTACTATATCTAAGCACCACTGATTTTTTAACAGATGATTTTTTTTAAAAAAACAGTAACATTAATAGAGTAAAAGGAATAAGTTACTCTTATCATTAACATTAAAAGGTTACAATCGTGCATGGCAAAAAGGAGTGACCGAATTCTTATTTCAAACTCACAAAGGATCAAGAACCCCATAAAAACCTGGTCGTCATGCGTGGCTCAAGGCGCGAGGAAGTAATTTTCATTATTTTCGGATCGTGCACTGCCCCTTCTTACAAGGACATCTTATCGCGTTTGCCTACTCCGCACTTGCAAGAAATGAACAGACCTTACCCTATAGAATGCTCTCGTGTACTGCAATAATTCAAGCGGTATTCGGAGAAGGACATCGCGAGAGATGAGGGTGATTTTTAAAATGCCTTCTATAAACTTGATTTTTTATTGTCCATGCAACATTCTCTTTATCAGTTATTTCATTTCATAATTAGTCAGACTTTACTATATTTTTACTCAATTTATAATAAATAAAAATTATTTTACTGATTGGCACGAGCTCCAATGACATGTTGAAGCGCCTTTAAACCCTAATCATAATCATCATATGATTTAAAATCAATCTATGTATTTGTCATATCTTTTCTGGCAATTTTGCCAATAATGTTGCACTACGCAATTGTTAAGGTGATTAAGCACAATTCACGTTTCGTTTATTTTAAGAAACTATGAAGTTGAATTTTGTGTAAATAGTAAATAAAATAGATCAATTGTTCGGATTTGGAGTCTTGCGAGTTCATGAAAACACTGATGTTGTAGGTGTCTATCTAAAATCAAATGAATTATGATGTTTGATGCACATTATTGTATTGGGATTCCTCTTCTAGGCAGAAAATATTCCTCATGCGTATACCTTACAAAGGCAAAAATTATTTCACAAAACAATAGAAAACAAGGACCGTGTGATTCCTGTGAATAAAACGGTGCCTTACTTGAATATCGATAACTGTGGTAAAGTGAGTTTCCTGGAGTTTCTTTGGATTGTGATGGAGCTCCTCCAATCGAACATAATACTCCAGACACTGTTTATGGAGGTCACACTAAAACATATATAAGTTGTGAAAATAGTACCTTTGAGAACACCTGTGTTCCATTTAAACATTTTAACTGGAAAATTGTAACGGCATTGAAATTTCTTAGCTACAAACTCAGTATCTTTCAAGTTTATTCAAAGACGTTTTTGTTACTTTCTTAATAGCTCGTTTTAAGAAAATTACATCGAATCGTAACATTTTAAGACTTTATTTTTTCTTCTAATTTAATTTATTCTTCTTTTAACAGGTGGTTATTCAAAAATAGTTAATAAAATATTTAACTTGAGTGAAGATTTCCACAAATAAAAAATTAACATTTGCTATGTATATTCGCATTTGCCATTTATGTATAAAGAATTCGATAAAAATGCCATTGCTCTTGCCCCATGACCGGCTGGCGCGTGGGTCGTCAGCGTCCGTTTCGCCTGCGTTAACTTACCTGCTCCCCTCCCCGATAGCGAAGCAGCGACGCCGACGTCAATCACCTCAAAAATTGCTCCGCCCCTTTGAGATAACGAGGAGGAAAATCTTCAAGGGGAGGAAGGGGGAAGTGTCTGAATCTTGGCGCAAAAGCCAATGATAAGAGCCGCTTTGCCTAGGCTCCGGGATTGGTCAAGTGCCCAGACGTGGTTGTCCAAGCTGTGGAAAGGCCAGATTTGGCCGCATAGGGTATCGCCCAGAATTTGTGTCATCGACTGTACATT